>OU612004.1:4898658-7298658 GCA_914767915.1 Agriopis aurantiaria
CTTCATTGGCATCAAAAGAATTAGCAAAAATCACTAAAAGTTTTTCCGAACAAAACTGCTAGATTTATTTTACTCAGAATATAAAAAGTCCCCGATTGTCCTAATTTTAGCAAATATTAACGTCCGCTATAGAATAAACTTCATTGGCATCAAAAGAATTAGCAAAAATCACTAAAAGTTTTTCCGAACAAAACTGCTAGAGTTATATTACTCAGAATATAAAAAGTCCCCGATTGTCCTAATTTTAGCAAAAATCAACGTCTCCTATAGAATAAGCTTCATTGGCATCAAAAGAATTAGCAAAAATCACTAAAAGTTTTTCCGAACAAAACTGCTAGAGTTATATTACTCAGAATATAAAAAGTCCCCGATTGTCCTAATTTTAGCAAATATTAACGTCCGCTATAGAATAAACTTCATTGGCATCAAAAGAATTAGCAAAAATCACTAAAAGTTTTTCCGAACAAAACTGCTAGAGTTATTTTACTCAGAATATAAAAAGTCCCCGATTGTCCTAATTTTAGCAAATATTAACGTCCGCTACAGAATAAACTTCATTGGCATCAAAAGAATTACCAAAAATCACTAAAAGTTTTTCCGAACAAAACTGCTAGAGTTAATTTACTCAGAATATAAAAAGTCCCCGATTGTCCTAATTTTAGCAAATATTAACGTCCGCTATAGAATAAACTTCATTGGCATCAAAAGAATTAGCAAAAATCACAAAAAGTTTTTCCGAACAAAACTGCTAGAGTTATATTACTCAGAATATAAAAAGTCCCCGATTGTCCTAATTTTAGCAAATATTAACGTCCGCTATAGAATAAACTTCATTGGCATCAAAATAATTAGCAAAAATCTCTAAAAGTTTTTCAGGACATAACTGCTAGAGTTATTTTACTCAGAATATAAAAAGTCTCCGATTGTCCTAATTTTAGCAAATATTAACGTCCGCTATAGAATAAACTTCATTGGCATCAAAAGAATTAGCAAAAATCACTAAAAGTTTTTCCGAACAAAACTGCTAGAGTTATTTTACTCAGAATATAAAAAGTCCCCGATTGTCCTAATTTTAGCAAATATTAACGTCCGCTATAGAATAAACTTCATTGGCATCACAAGAATTACCAAAAATCACTAAAAGTTTTTCCGAACAAAACTGCTAGAGTTATTTTACTCAGAATATAAAAAGTCCCCGATTGTCCTAATTTTAGCAAATATTAACGTCCGCTATAGAATAAACTTCATTGGCATCAAAAGAATTAGCAAAAATCACTAAAAGTTTTTCCGAACAAAACTGCTAGAGTTATATTACTCAGAATATAAAAAGTCCCCGATTGTCCTAATTTTAGCAAAAATCAACGTCTCCTATAGAATAAGCTTCATTGGCATCAAAAGAATTAGCAAAAATCACTAAAAGTTTTTCCGAACAAAACTGCTAGAGTTATTTTACTCAGAATATAAAAAGTCCCCGATTGTCCTAATTTTAGCAAAAATCAACGTCCGCTATAGAATAAGCTTTATTGGCATCGAAAGAATTAGCAAAAATCACTAAAAGTTTTTCCGAACAAAACTGCTAGAGTTAATTTACTCAGAATATAAAAAGTCCCCGATTGTCCTAATTTTAGCAAATATTAATGTCCGCTATAGAATAAACTTCATTGGCATCAAAATAATTACCAAAAATCACTAAAAGTTTTTCCGAACAAAACTGCTAGAGTTATTTTACTCAGAATATAAAAAGTCCCCGATTGTCCTAATTTTAGCAAATATTAACGTCCGCTATAGAATAAACTTCATTGGCATCAAAAGAATTAGCAAAAATCACTAAAAGTTTTTCAGAACATAACTGCTAGAGTTATTTTACTCAGAATATAAAAAGTCCCCGATTGTCCTAATTTTAGCAAATATTAACGTCCGCTATAGAATAAACTTCATTGGCATCAAAAGAATTAGCAAAAATCACTAAAAGTTTTTCCGAACTAAACTGCTAGAGTTATATTACTCAGAATATAAAAAGTCCCCGATTGTCCTAATTTTAGCAAAAATCAACGTCTCCTATAGAATAAACTTCATTGGCATCAAAAGAATTAGCAAAAATCACTAAAAGTTTTTCCGAACAAAACTGCTAGAGTTATATTACTCAGAATATAAAAAGTCCCCGATTGTCCTAATTTTAGCAAATATTAACGTCCGCTATAGAATAAACTTCATTGGCATCAAAAGAATTAGCAAAAATCACTAAAAGTTTTTCCGAACAAAACTGCTAGAGTTATTTTACTCAGAATATAAAAAGTCCCCGATTGTCCTAATTTTAGCAAATATTAACGTCCGCTACAGAATAAACTTCATTGGCATCAAAAGAATTACCAAAAATCACTAAAAGTTTTTCCGAACAAAACTGCTAGAGTTAATTTACTCAGAATATAAAAAGTCCCCGATTGTCCTTATTTTAGCAAATATTAACGTCCACTATAGAATAAACTTCATTGGCATCAAAAGAATTAGCAAAAATCACAAAAAGTTTTTCCGAACAAAACTGCTAGAGTTATATTACTCAGAATATAAAAAGTCCCCGATTGTCCTAATTTTAGCAAAAATCAACGTCTCCTATAGAATAAGCTTCATTGGCATCAAAAGAATTAGCAAAAATCACTAAAAGTTTTTCCGAACAAAACTGCTAGAGTTATATTACTCAGAATATAAAAAGTCCCCGATTGTCCTAATTTTAGCAAATATTAACGTCCGCTATAGAATAAACTTCATTGGCATCAAAAGAATTAGCAAAAATCACTAAAAGTTTTTCCGAACAAAACTGCTAGAGTTATATTACTCAGAATATAAAAAGTCCCCGATTGTCCTAATTTTAGCAAATATTAACGTCCGCTATAGAATAAACTTCATTGGCATCAAAAGAATTAGCAAAAATCACTAAAAGTTTTTCAGAACATAACTGCTAGAGTTATTTTACTCAGAATATAAAAAGTCTCCGATTGTCCTAATTTTAGCAAATATTAACGTCCGCTATAGAATAAACTTCATTGGCATCAAAAGAATTAGCAAAAATCACTAAAAGTTTTTCCGAACAAAACTGCTAGAGTTATTTTACTCAGAATATAAAAAGTCCCCGATTGTCCTAATTTTAGCAAATATTAACGTCCGCTATAGAATAAACTTCATTGGCATCAAAAGAATTAGCAAAAATCACTAAAAGTTTTTCCGAACAAAACTGCTAGAGTTATATTACTCAGAATATAAAAAGTCCCCGATTGTCCTAATTTTAGCAAAAATCAACGTCTCCTATAGAATAAGCTTCATTGGCATCAAAAGAATTAGCAAAAATCACTAAAAGTTTTTCCGAACAAAACTGCTAGAGTTATTTTACTCAGAATATAAAAAGTCCCCGATTGTCCTAATTTTAGCATATATTAACGTCCGCTATAGAATAAACTTCATTGGCATCAAAATAATTAGCAAAAATCACTAAAAGTTTTTCAGGACATAACTGCTAGAGTTATTTTACTCAGAATATAAAAAGTCTACGATTGTCCTAATTTTAGCAAATATTAACGTCCGCTATAGAATAAACTTCATTGGCATCAAAAGAATTACCAAAAATCACTAAAAGTTTTTCCGAACAAAACTGCTAGAGTTATTTTACTTAGAATATAAAAAGTCCCCGATTGTCCTAATTTTAGCAAATATTAACGTCCGCTATAGAATAAACTTCATTGGCATCAAAAGAATTAGCAAAAATCACTAAAAGTTTTTCCGAACAAAACTGCTAGAGTTATATTACTCAGAATATAAAAAGTCCCCGATTGTCCTAATTTTAGCAAATATTAACGTCCGCTATAGAATAAACTTCATTGGCATCAAAAGAATTAGCAAAAATCACTAAAAGTTTTTCAGAACATAACTGCTAGAGTTATTTTACTCAGAATATAAAATGTCTCCGATTGTCCTAATTTTAGCAAATATTAACGTCCGCTATAGAATAAACTTCATTGGCATCAAAAGAATTAGCAAAAATCACTAAAAGTTTTTCCGAACAAAACTGCTAGAGTTATTTTACTCAGAATATAAAAAGTCCCCGATTGTCCTAATTTTAGCAAATATTAACGTCCGCTATAGAATAAACTTCATTGGCATCAAAAGAATTAGCAAAAATCACTAAAAGTTTTTCCGAACAAAACTGCTAGAGTTATATTACTCAGAATATAAAAAGTCCCCGATTGTCCTAATTTTAGCAAAAATCAACGTCTCCTATAGAATAAGCTTCATTGGCATCAAAAGAATTAGCAAAAATCACTAAAAGTTTTTCCGAACAAAACTGCTAGAGTTATTTTACTCAGAATATAAAAAGTCCCCGATTGTCCTAATTTTAGCATATATTAACGTCCGCTATAGAATAAACTTCATTGGCATCAAAATAATTAGCAAAAATCACTAAAAGTTTTTCAGGACATAACTGCTAGAGTTATTTTACTCAGAATATAAAAAGTCTACGATTGTCCTAATTTTAGCAAATATTAACGTCCGCTATAGAATAAACTTCATTGGCATCAAAAGAATTACCAAAAATCACTAAAAGTTTTTCCGAACAAAACTGCTAGAGTTATTTTACTTAGAATATAAAAAGTCCCCGATTGTCCTAATTTTAGCAAATATTAACGTCCGCTATAGAATAAACTTCATTGGCATCAAAAGAATTAGCAAAAATCACTAAAAGTTTTTCCGAACAAAACTGCTAGAGTTATATTACTCAGAATATAAAAAGTCCCCGATTGTCCTAATTTTAGCAAATATTAACGTCCGCTATAGAATAAACTTCATTGGCATCAAAAGAATTACCAAAAATCACTAAAAGTTTTTCCGAACAAAACTGCTAGAGTTATATTACTCAGAATATAAAAAGTCCCCGATTGTCCTAATTTTAGCAAAAATCAACGTCTCCTATAGAATAAGCTTCATTGGCATCAAAAGAATTAGCAAAAATCACTAAAAGTTTTTCCGAACAAAACTGCTAGAGTTATATTACTCAGAATATAAAAAGTCCCCGATTGTCCTAATTTTAGCAAATATTAACGTCCGCTATAGAATAAACTTCATTGGCATCAAAAGAATTAGCAAAAATCACTAAAAGTTTTTCAGAACATAACTGCTAGAGTTATTTTACTCAGAATATAAAAAGTCTCCGATTGTCCTAATTTTAGCAAATATTAACGTCCGCTATAGAATAAACTTCATTGGCATCAAAAGAATTAGCAAAAATCACTAAAAGTTTTTCCGAACAAAACTGCTAGAGTTATTTTACTCAGAATATAAAAAGTCCCCGATTGTCCTAATTTTAGCAAATATTAACGTCCGCTATAGAATAAACTTCATTGGCATCAAAAGAATTACCAAAAATCACTAAAAGTTTTTCCGAACAAAACTGCTAGAGTTAATTTACTCAGAATATAAAAAGTCCCCGATTGTCCTAATTTTAGCAAATATTAACGTCCGCTATAGAATAAACTTCATTGGCATCAAAAGAATTAGCAAAAATCACTAAAAGTTTTTCAGGACATAACTGCTAGAGTTATTTTACTCAGAATATAAAAAGTCTCCGATTGTCCTAATTTTAGCAAATATTAACGTCCGCTATAGAATAAACGTCATTGGCATCAAAATAATTAGCAAAAATCACTAAAAGTTTTTCAGGACATAACTGCTAGAGTTATTTTACTCAGAATATAAAAAGTCTCCGATTGTCCTAATTTTAGCAAATATTAACGTCCGCTATAGAATAAGCTTCATTGGCATCAAAATAATTAGCAAAAATCACTAAAAGTTTTTCAGGACATAACTGCTAGAGTTATTTTACTCAGAATATAAAAAGTCTCCGATTGTCCTAATTTTAGCAAATATTAACGTCCGCTATAGAATAAGCTTCATTGGCATCAAAAGAATTAGCAAAAATCACTAAAAGTTTTTCCGAACAAAACTGCTAGAGTTATTTTACTCAGAATATAAAAAGTCCCCGATTGTCCTAATTTTAGCAAATATTAACGTCCGCTATAGAATAAACTTCATTGGCATCAAAAGAATTACCAAAAATCACTAAAAGTTTTTCCGAACAAAACTGCTAGAGTTAATTTACTCAGAATATAAAAAGTCCCCGATTGTCCTAATTTTAGCAAATATTAACGTCCGCTATAGAATAAACTTCATTGGCATCAAAAGAATTAGCAAAAATCACAAAAAGTTTTTCCGAACAAAACTGCTAGAGTTATTTTACTCAGAATATAAAAAGTCCCCGATTGTCCTAATTTTAGCAAAAATCAACGTCTCCTATAGAATAAGCTTCATTGGCATCAAAAGAATTAGCAAAAATCACTAAAAGTTTTTCCGAACAAAACTGCTAGAGTTATATTACTCAGAATATAAAAAGTCCCCGATTGTCCTAATTTTAGCAAATATTAACGTCCGCTATAGAATAAACTTCATTGGCATCAAAAGAATTAGCAAAAATCACTAAAAGTTTTTCCGAACAAAACTGCTAGAGTTATATTACTCAGAATATAAAAAGTCCCCGATTGTCCTAATTTTAGCAAATATTAACGTCCGCTATAGAATAAACTTCATTGGCATCAAAAGAATTAGCAAAAATCACTAAAAGTTTTTCCGAACAAAACTGCTAGAGTTATTTTACTCAGAATATAAAAAGTCCCCGATTGTCCTAATTTTAGCAAATATTAACGTCCGCTATAGAATAAACTTCATTGGCATCAAAAGAATTACCAAAAATCACTAAAAGTTTTTCCGAACAAAACTGCTAGAGTTAATTTACTCAGAATATAAAAAGTCCCCGATTGTCCTAATTTTAGCAAATATTAACGTCCGCTATAGAATAAACTTCATTGGCATCAAAAGAATTAGCAAAAATCACAAAAAGTTTTTCCGAACAAAACTGCTAGAGTTATATTACTCAGAATATAAAAAGTCCCCGATTGTCCTAATTTTAGCAAAAATCAACGTCTCCTATAGAATAAGCTTCATTGGCATCAAAAGAATTAGCAAAAATCACTAAAAGTTTTTCCGAACAAAACTGCTAGAGTTATATTACTCAGAATATAAAAAGTCCCCGATTGTCCTAATTTTAGCAAATATTAACGTCCGCTATAGAATAAACTTCATTGGCATCAAAAGAATTAGCAAAAATCACTAAAAGTTTTTCCGAACAAAACTGCTAGAGTTATATTACTCAGAATATAAAAAGTCCCCGATTGTCCTAATTTTAGCAAATATTAACGTCCGCTATAGAATAAGCTTCATTGGCATCAAAAGAATTACCAAAAATCACTAAAAGTTTTTCCGAACAAAACTGCTAGAGTTAATTTACTCAGAATATAAAAAGTCCCCGATTGTCCTAATTTTAGCAAATATTAACGTCCGCTATAGAATAAACTTCATTGGCATCAAAAGAATTAGCAAAAATCACTAAAAGTTTTTCCGAACAAAACTGCTAGAGTTATTTTACTCAGAATATAAAAAGTCCCCGATTGTCCTAATTTTAGCAAATATTAACGTCCGCTATAGAATAAACTTCATTGGCATCAAAAGAATTACCAAAAATCACTAAAAGTTTTTCCGAACAAAACTGCTAGAGTTAATTTACTCAGAATATAAAAAGTCCCCGATTGTCCTAATTTTAGCAAATATTAACGTCCGCTATAGAATAAACTTCATTGGCATCAAAAGAATTAGCAAAAATCACTAAAAGTTTTTCAGGACATAACTGCTAGAGTTATTTTACTCAGAATATAAAAAGTCTCCGATTGTCCTAATTTTAGCAAATATTAACGTCCGCTATAGAATAAGCTTCATTGGCATCAAAATAATTAGCAAAAATCACTAAAAGTTTTTCAGGACATAACTGCTAGAGTTATTTTACTCAGAATATAAAAAGTCTCCGATTGTCCTAATTTTAGCAAATATTAACGTCCGCTATAGAATAAGCTTCATTGGCATCAAAATAATTAGCAAAAATCACTAAAAGTTTTTCAGGACATAACTGCTAGAGTTATTTTACTCAGAATATAAAAAGTCTCCGATTGTCCTAATTTTAGCAAATATTAACGTCCGCTATAGAATAAGCTTCATTGGCATCAAAAGAATTAGCAAAAATCACTAAAAGTTTTTCCGAACAAAACTGCTAGAGTTATTTTACTCAGAATATAAAAAGTCCCCGATTGTCCTAATTTTAGCAAATATTAACGTCCGCTATAGAATAAACTTCATTGGCATCAAAAGAATTACCAAAAATCACTAAAAGTTTTTCCGAACAAAACTGCTAGAGTTAATTTACTCAGAATATAAAAAGTCCCCGATTGTCCTAATTTTAGCAAATATTAACGTCCGCTATAGAATAAACTTCATTGGCATCAAAAGAATTAGCAAAAATCACAAAAAGTTTTTCCGAACAAAACTGCTAGAGTTATATTACTCAGAATATAAAAAGTCCCCGATTGTCCTAATTTTAGCAAAAATCAACGTCTCCTATAGAATAAGCTTCATTGGCATCAAAAGAATTAGCAAAAATCACTAAAAGTTTTTCCGAACAAAACTGCTAGAGTTATATTACTCAGAATATAAAAAGTCCCCGATTGTCCTAATTTTAGCAAATATTAACGTCCGCTATAGAATAAACTTCATTGGCATCAAAAGAATTAGCAAAAATCACTAAAAGTTTTTCCGAACAAAACTGCTAGAGTTATATTACTCAGAATATAAAAAGTCCCCGATTGTCCTAATTTTAGCAAATATTAACGTCCGCTATAGAATAAACTTCATTGGCATCAAAAGAATTAGCAAAAATCACTAAAAGTTTTTCAGAACATAACTGCTAGAGTTATTTTACTCAGAATATAAAAAGTCTCCGATTGTCCTAATTTTAGCAAATATTAACGTCCGCTATAGAATAAACTTCATTGGCATCAAAAGAATTAGCAAAAATCACTAAAAGTTTTTCCGAACAAAACTGCTAGAGTTATTTTACTCAGAATATAAAAAGTCCCCGATTGTCCTAATTTTAGCAAATATTAACGTCCGCTACAGAATAAACTTCATTGGCATCAAAAGAATTACCAAAAATCACTAAAAGTTTTTCCGAACAAAACTGCTAGAGTTAATTTACTCAGAATATAAAAAGTCCCCGATTGTCCTAATTTTAGCAAATATTAACGTCCGCTATAGAATAAACTTCATTGGCATCAAAAGAATTAGCAAAAATCACAAAAAGTTTTTCCGAACAAAACTGCTAGAGTTATATTACTCAGAATATAAAAAGTCCCCGATTGTCCTAATTTTAGCAAAAATCAACGTCTCCTATAGAATAAGCTTCATTGGCATCAAAAGAATTAGCAAAAATCACTAAAAGTTTTTCCGAACAAAACTGCTAGAGTTATATTACTCAGAATATAAAAAGTCCCCGATTGTCCTAATTTTAGCAAATATTAACGTCCGCTATAGAATAAACTTCATTGGCATCAAAAGAATTAGCAAAAATCACTAAAAGTTTTTCCGAACAAAACTGCTAGAGTTATATTACTCAGAATATAAAAAGTCCCCGATTGTCCTAATTTTAGCAAATATTAACGTCCGCTATAGAATAAACTTCATTGGCATCAAAAGAATTACCAAAAATCACTAAAAGTTTTTCCGAACAAAACTGCTAGAGTTATATTACTCAGAATATAAAAAGTCCCCGATTGTCCTAATTTTAGCAAAAATCAACGTCTCCTATAGAATAAGCTTCATTGGCATCAAAAGAATTAGCAAAAATCACTAAAAGTTTTTCCGAACAAAACTGCTGGAGTTATATTACTCAGAATATAAAAAGTCCCCGATTGTCCTAATTTTAGCAAATATTAACGTCCGCTATAGAATAAACTTCATTGGCATCAAAAGAATTAGCAAAAATCACTAAAAGTTTTTCAGAACATAACTGCTAGAGTTATTTTACTCAGAATATAAAAAGTCTCCGATTGTCCTAATTTTAGCAAATATTAACGTCCGCTATAGAATAAACTTCATTGGCATCAAAAGAATTAGCAAAAATCACTAAAAGTTTTTCCGAACAAAACTGCTAGAGTTATTTTACTCAGAATATAAAAAGTCCCCGATTGTCCTAATTTTAGCAAATATTAACGTCCGCTATAGAATAAACTTCATTGGCATCAAAAGAATTACCAAAAATCACTAAAAGTTTTTCCGAACAAAACTGCTAGAGTTAATTTACTCAGAATATAAAAAGTCCCCGATTGTCCTTATTTTAGCAAATATTAACGTCCGCTATAGAATAAACTTCATTGGCATCAAAAGAATTAGCAAAAATCACTAAAAGTTTTTCAGGACATAACTGCTAGAGTTATTTTACTCAGAATATAAAAAGTCTCCGATTGTCCTAATTTTAGCAAATATTAACGTCCGCTATAGAATAAGCTTCATTGGCATCAAAATAATTAGCAAAAATCACTAAAAGTTTTTCAGGACATAACTGCTAGAGTTATTTTACTCAGAATATAAAAAGTCTCCGATTGTCCTAATTTTAGCAAATATTAACGTCCGCTATAGAATAAGCTTCATTGGCATCAAAAGAATTAGCAAAAATCACTAAAAGTTTTTCCGAACAAAACTGCTAGAGTTATTTTACTCAGAATATAAAAAGTCCCCGATTGTCCTAATTTTAGCAAATATTAACGTCCGCTATAGAATAAACTTCATTGGCATCAAAAGAATTACCAAAAATCACTAAAAGTTTTTCCGAACAAAACTGCTAAAGTTATTTTACTCAGAATATAAAAAGTCCCCGATTGTCCTAATTTTAGCAAAAATCAACGTCCGCTATAGAATAAGCTTTATTGGCATCAAAAGAATTAGCAAAAATCACTAAAAGTTTTTCCGAACAAAACTGCTAGAGTTAATTTACTCAGAATATAAAAAGTCCCCGATTGTCCTAATTTTAGCAAATATTAATGTCCGCTATAGAATAAACTTCATTGGCATCAAAAGAATTACCAAAAATCACTAAAAGTTTTTCCGAACAAAACTGCTAGAGTTATTTTACTCAGAATATAAAAAGTCCCCGATTGTCCTAATTTTAGCAAATATTAACGTCCGCTATAGAATAAACTTCATTGGCATCACAAGAATTACCAAAAATCACTAAAAGTTTTTCCGAACAAAACTGCTAGAGTTATTTTACTCAGAATATAAAAAGTCCCCGATTGTCCTAATTTTAGCAAATATTAACGTCCGCTATAGAATAAACTTCATTGGCATCAAAAGAATTAGCAAAAATCACTAAAAGTTTTTCCGAACAAAACTGCTAGAGTTATATTACTCAGAATATAAAAAGTCCCCGATTGTCCTAATTTTAGCAAAAATCAACGTCTCCTATAGACTAAGCTTCATTGGCATCAAAAGAATTAGCAAAAATCACTAAAAGTTTTTCCGAACAAAACTGCTAGAGTTATTTTACTCAGAATATAAAAAGTCCCCGATTGTCCTAATTTTAGCAAAAATCAACGTCCGCTATAGAATAAGCTTTATTGGCATCGAAAGAATTAGCAAAAATCACTAAAAGTTTTTCCGAACAAAACTGCTAGAGTTAATTTACTCAGAATATAAAAAGTCCCCGATTGTCCTAATTTTAGCAAATATTAATGTCCGCTATAGAATAAACTTCATTGGCATCAAAATAATTACCAAAAATCACTGAAAGTTTTTCCGAACAAAACTGCTAGAGTTATTTTACTCAGAATATAAAAAGTCCCCGATTGTCCTAATTTTAGCAAATATTAACGTCCGCTATAGAATAAACTTCATTGGCATCAAAAGAATTAGCAAAAATCACTAAAAGTTTTTCCGAACAAAACTGCTAGAGTTATATTACTCAGAATATAAAAAGTCCCCGATTGTCCTAATTTTAGCAAAAATCAACGTCTCCTATAGAATAAGCTTCATTGGCATCAAAAGAATTAGCAAAAATCACTAAAAGTTTTTCCGAACAAAACTGCTAGAGTTATATTACTCAGAATATAAAAAGTCCCCGATTGTCCTAATTTTAGCAAATATTAACGTCCGCTATAGAATAAACTTCATTGGCATCAAAAGAATTAGCAAAAATCACTAAAAGTTTTTCCGAACAAAACTGCTAGAGTTATTTTACTCAGAATATAAAAAGTCCCCGATTGTCCTAATTTTAGCAAATATTAACGTCCGCTACAGAATAAACTTCATTGGCATCAAAAGAATTACCAAAAATCACTAAAAGTTTTTCCGAACAAAACTGCTAGAGTTAATTTACTCAGAATATAAAAAGTCCCCGATTGTCCTAATTTTAGCAAATATTAACGTCCGCTATAGAATAAACTTCATTGGCATCAAAAGAATTAGCAAAAATCACAAAAAGTTTTTCCGAACAAAACTGCTAGAGTTATATTACTCAGAATATAAAAAGTCCCCGATTGTCCTAATTTTAGCAAAAATCAACGTCTCCTATAGAATAAGCTTCATTGGCATCAAAAGAATTAGCAAAAATCACTAAAAGTTTTTCCGAACAAAACTGCTAGAGTTATATTACTCAGAATATAAAAAGTCCCCGATTGTCCTAATTTTAGCAAATATTAACGTCCGCTATAGAATAAACTTCATTGGCATCAAAAGAATTAGCAAAAATCACTAAAAGTTTTTCAGAACATAACTGCTAGAGTTATTTTACTCAGAATATAAAAAGTCTCCGATTGTCCTAATTTTAGCAAATATTAACGTCCGCTATAGAATAAACTTCATTGGCATCAAAAGAATTAGCAAAAATCACTAAAAGTTTTTCCGAACAAAACTGCTAGAGTTATTTTACTCAGAATATAAAAAGTCCCCGATTGTCCTAATTTTAGCAAATATTAACGTCCGCTATAGAATAAACTTCATTGGCATCAAAAGAATTAGCAAAAATCACTAAAAGTTTTTCCGAACAAAACTGCTAGAGTTATATTACTCAGAATATAAAAAGTCCCCGATTGTCCTAATTTTAGCAAAAATCAACGTCTCCTATAGAATAAGCTTCATTGGCATCAAAAGAATTAGCAAAAATCACTAAAAGTTTTTCCGAACAAAACTGCTAGAGTTATATTACTCAGAATATAAAAAGTCCCCGATTGTACTAATTTTAGCAAATATTAACGTCCGCTATAGAATAAACTTCATTGGCATCAAAAGAATTAGCAAAAATCACAAAAAGTTTTTCCGAACAAAACTGCTAGAGTTATATTACTCAGAATATAAAAAGTCCCCGATTGTCCTAATTTTAGCAAAAATCAACGTCTCCTATAGAATAAGCTTCATTGGCATCAAAAGAATTAGCAAAAATCACTAAAAGTTTTTCCGAACAAAACTGCTAGAGTTATATTACTCAGAATATAAAAAGTCCCCGATTGTCCTAATTTTAGCAAATATTAACGTCCGCTATAGAATAAACTTCATTGGCATCAAAAGAATTAGCAAAAATCACTAAAAGTTTTTCCGAACAAAACTGCTAGAGTTATTTTACTCAGAATATAAAAAGTCCCCGATTGTCCTAATTTTAGCAAATATTAACGTCCGCTACAGAATAAACTTCATTGGCATCAAAAGAATTACCAAAAATCACTAAAAGTTTTTCCGAACAAAACTGCTAGAGTTAATTTACTCAGAATATAAAAAGTCTCCGATTGTCCTAATTTTAGCAAATATTAACGTCCGCTATAGAATAAACTTCATTGGCATCAAAAGAATTAGCAAAAATCACAAAAAGTTTTTCCGAACAAAACTGCTAGAGTTATATTACTCAGAATATAAAAAGTCCCCGATTGTCCTAATTTTAGCAAAAATCAACGTCTCCTATAGAATAAGCTTCATTGGCATCAAAAGAATTAGCAAAAATCACTAAAAGTTTTTCCGAACAAAACTGCTAGAGTTATATTACTCAGAATATAAAAAGTCCCCGATTGTCCTAATTTTAGCAAATATTAACGTCCGCTATAGAATAAACTTCATTGGCATCAAAAGAATTAGCAAAAATCACTAAAAGTTTTTCCGAACAAAACTGCTAGAGTTATATTACTCAGAATATAAAAAGTCCCCGATTGTCCTAATTTTAGCAAATATTAACGTCCGCTATAGAATAAACTTCATTGGCATCAAAAGAATTAGCAAAAATCACTAAAAGTTTTTCAGAACATAACTGCTAGAGTTATTTTACTCAGAATATAAAAAGTCTCCGATTGTCCTAATTTTAGCAAATATTAACGTCCGCTATAGAATAAACTTCATTGGCATCAAAAGAATTAGCAAAAATCACTAAAAGTTTTTCCGAACAAAACTGCTAGAGTTATTTTACTCAGAATATAAAAAGTCCCCGATTGTCCTAATTTTAGCAAATATTAACGTCCGCTATAGAATAAACTTCATTGGCATCAAAAGAATTAGCAAAAATCACTAAAAGTTTTTCCGAACAAAACTGCTAGAGTTAATTTACTCAGAATATAAAAAGTCCCCGATTGTCCTAATTTTAGCAAATATTAATGTCCGCTATAGAATAAACTTCATTGGCATCAAAATAATTACCAAAAATCACTAAAAGTTTTTCCGAACAAAACTGCTAGAGTTATTTTACTCAGAATATAAAAAGTCCCCGATTGTCCTAATTTTAGCAAATATTAACGTCCGCTATAGAATAAACTTCATTGGCATCAAAAGAATTAGCAAAAATCACTAAAAGTTTTTCCGAACAAAACTGCTAGAGTTATATTACTCAGAATATAAAAAGTCCCCGATTGTCCTAATTTTAGCAAATATTAACGTCCGCTACAGAATAAACTTCATTGGCATCAAAAGAATTACCAAAAATCACTAAAAGTTTTTCCGAACAAAACTGCTAGAGTTAATTTACTCAGAATATAAAAAGTCCCCGATTGTCCTAATTTTAGCAAATATTAACGTCCGCTATAGAATAAACTTCATTGGCATCAAAAGAATTAGCAAAAATCACAAAAAGTTTTTCCGAACAAAACTGCTAGAGTTATATTACTCAGAATATAAAAAGTCCCCGATTGTCCTAATTTTAGCAAAAATCAACGTCTCCTATAGAATAAGCTTCATTGGCATCAAAAGAATTAGCAAAAATCACTAAAAGTTTTTCCGAACAAAACTGCTAGAGTTATATTACTCAGAATATAAAAAGTCCCCGATTGTCCTAATTTTAGCAAATATTAACGTCCGCTATAGAATAAACTTCATTGGCATCAAAAGAATTAGCAAAAATCACTAAAAGTTTTTCCGAACAAAACTGCCAGAGTTATATTACTCAGAATATAAAAAGTCCCCGATTGTCCTAATTTTAGCAAATATTAACGTCCGCTATAGAATAAACTTCATTGGCATCAAAAGAATTAGCAAAAATCACTAAAAGTTTTTCAGAACATAACTGCTAGAGTTATTTTACTCAGAATATAAAAAGTCTCCGATTGTCCTAATTTTAGCAAATATTAACGTCCGCTATAGAATAAACTTCATTGGCATCAAAAGAATTAGCAAAAATCACTAAAAGTTTTTCCGAACAAAACTGCTAGAGTTATTTTACTCAGAATATAAAAAGTCCCCGATTGTCCTAATTTTAGCAAATATTAACGTCCGCTATAGAATAAACTTCATTGGCATCAAAAGAATTGGCAAAAATCACTAAAAGTTTTTCCGAACAAAACTGCTAGAGTTATATTACTCAGAATATAAAAAGTCCCCGATTGTCCTAATTTTAGCAAAAATCAACGTCTCCTATAGAATAAGCTTCATTGGCATCAAAAGAATTAGCAAAAATCACTAAAAGTTTTTCCGAACAAAACTGCTAGAGTTATATTACTCAGAATATAAAAAGTCCCCGATTGTACTAATTTTAGCAAATATTAACGTCCGCTATAGAATAAACTTCATTGGCATCAAAAGAATTAGCAAAAATCACAAAAAGTTTTTCCGAACAAAACTGCTAGAGTTATATTACTCAGAATATAAAAAGTCCCCGATTGTCCTAATTTTAGCAAAAATCAACGTCTCCTATAGAATAAGCTTCATTGGCATCAAAAGAATTAGCAAAAATCACTAAAAGTTTTTCCGAACAAAACTGCTAGAGTTATATTACTCAGAATATAAAAAGTCCCCGATTGTCCTAATTTTAGCAAATATTAACGTCCGCTATAGAATAAACTTCATTGGCATCAAAAGAATTAGCAAAAATCACTAAAAGTTTTTCCGAACAAAACTGCTAGAGTTATTTTACTCAGAATATAAAAAGTCCCCGATTGTCCTAATTTTAGCAAATATTAACGTCCGCTACAGAATAAACTTCATTGGCATCAAAAGAATTACCAAAAATCACTAAAAGTTTTTCCGAACAAAACTGCTAGAGTTATTTTACTCAGAATATAAAAAGTCCCCGATTGTCCTAATTTTAGCAAATATTAACGTCCGCTATAGAATAAACTTCATTGGCATCAAAAGAATTAGCAAAAATCACAAAAAGTTTTTCCGAACAAAACTGCTAGAGTTATATTACTCAGAATATAAAAAGTCCCCGATTGTCCTAATTTTAGCAAAAATCAACGTCTCCTATAGAATAAGCTTCATTGGCATCAAAAGAATTAGCAAAAATCACTAAAAGTTTTTCCGAACAAAACTGCTAGAGTTATATTACTCAGAATATAAAAAGTCCCCGATTGTCCTAATTTTAGCAAATATTAACGTCCGCTATAGAATAAACTTCATTGGCATCAAAAGAATTAGCAAAAATCACTAAAAGTTTTTCCGAACAAAACTGCTAGAGTTATATTACTCAGAATATAAAAAGTCCCCGATTGTCCTAATTTTAGCAAATATTAACGTCCGCTATAGAATAAACTTCATTGGCATCAAAAGAATTAGCAAAAATCACTAAAAGTTTTTCAGAACATAACTGCTAGAGTTATTTTACTCAGAATATAAAAAGTCTCCGATTGTCCTAATTTTAGCAAATATTAACGTCCGCTATAGAATAAACTTCATTGGCATCAAAAGAATTAGCAAAAATCACTAAAAGTTTTTCCGAACAAAACTGCTAGAGTTATTTTACTCAGAATATAAAAAGTCCCCGATTGTCCTAATTTTAGCAAATATTAACGTCCGCTATAGAATAAACTTCATTGGCATCAAAAGAATTAGCAAAAATCACTAAAAGTTTTTCCGAACAAAACTGCTAGAGTTAATTTACTCAGAATATAAAAAGTCCCCGATTGTCCTAATTTTAGCAAATATTAATGTCCGCTATAGAATAAACTTCATTGGCATCAAAATAATTACCAAAAATCACTAAAAGTTTTTCCGAACAAAACTGCTAGAGTTATTTTACTCAGAATATAAAAAGTCCCCGATTGTCCTAATTTTAGCAAAAATCAACGTCTCCTATAGAATAAGCTTCATTGGCATCAAAAGAATTAGCAAAAATCACTAAAAGTTTTTCCGAACAAAACTGCTAGAGTTATATTACTCAGAATATAAAAAGTCCCCGATTGTCCTAATTTTAGCAAATATTAACGTCCGCTATAGAATAAACTTCATTGGCATCAAAAGAATTAGCAAAAATCACTAAAAGTTTTTCCGAACAAAACTGCTAGAGTTATTTTACTCAGAATATAAAAAGTCCCCGATTGTCCTAATTTTAGCAAAAATCAACGTCCGCTATAGAATAAGCTTTATTGGCATCAAAAGAATTAGCAAAAATCACAAAAAGTTTTTCCGAACAAAACTGCTAGAGTTATATTACTCAGAATATAAAAAGTCCCCGATTGTCCTAATTTTAGCAAAAATCAACGTCTCCTATAGAATAAGCTTCATTGGCATCAAAAGAATTAGCAAAAATCACTAAAAGTTTTTCCGAACAAAACTGCTAGAGTTATATTACTCAGAATATAAAAAGTCCCCGATTGTCCTAATTTTAGCAAATATTAACGTCCGCTATAGAATAAACTTCATTGGCATCAAAAGAATTAGCAAAAATCACTAAAAGTTTTTCAGAACATAACTGCTAGAGTTATTTTACTCAGAATATAAAAAGTCTCCGATTGTCCTAATTTTAGCAAATATTAACGTCTCCTATAGAATAAGCTTCATTGGCATCAAAAGAATTAGCAAAAATCACTAAAAGTTTTTCCGAACAAAACTGCTAGAGTTATTTTACTCAGAATATAAAAAGTCCCCGATTGTACTAATTTTAGCAAATATTAACGTCCGCTATAGAATAAACTTCATTGGCATCAAAAGAATTAGCAAAAATCACAAAAAGTTTTTCCGAACAAAACTGCTAGAGTTATATTACTCAGAATATAAAAAGTCCCCGATTGTCCTAATTTTAGCAAAAATCAACGTCTCCTATAGAATAAGCTTCATTGGCATCAAAAGAATTAGCAAAAATCACTAAAAGTTTTTCCGAACAAAACTGCTAGAGTTATATTACTCAGAATATAAAAAGTCCCCGATTGTCCTAATTTTAGCAAATATTAACGTCCGCTATAGAATAAACTTCATTGGCATCAAAAGAATTAGCAAAAATCACTAAAAGTTTTTCCGAACAAAACTGCTAGAGTTATATTACTCAGAATATAAAAAGTCCCCGTTTTTCCTAATTTTAGCAAATATTAACGTCCGCTATAGAATAAACTTCATTGGCATCAAAAGAATTACCAAAAATCACTAAAAGTTTTTCCGAACAAAACTGCTAGAGTTATATTACTCAGAATATAAAAAGTCCCCGATTGTCCTAATTTTAGCAAAAATCAACGTCTCCTATAGAATAAGCTTCATTGGCATCAAAAGAATTAGCAAAAATCACTAAAAGTTTTTCCGAACAAAACTGCTAGAGTTATTTTACTCAGAATATAAAAAGTCCCCGATTGTCCTAATTTTAGCAAATATTAACGTCCGCTACAGAATAAACTTCATTGGCATCAAAAGAATTAGCAAAAATCACTAAAAGTTTTTCAGAACATAACTGCTAGAGTTATTTTACTCAGAATATAAAAAGTCTCCGGTTGTCCTAATTTTAGCAAATATTAACGTCCGCTATAGAATAAACTTCATTGGCATCAAAAGAATTAGCAAAAATCACTAAAAGTTTTTCCGAACAAAACTGCTAGAGTTATTTTACTCAGAATATAAAAAGTCCCCGATTGTCCTAATTTTAGCAAATATTAACGTCCGCTATAGAATAAACTTCATTGGCATCAAAAGAATTACCAAAAATCACTAAAAGTTTTTCCGAACAAAACTGCTAGAGTTATTTTACTCAGAATATAAAAAGTCCCCGATTGTCCTAATTTTAGCAAATATTAACGTCCGCTACAGAATAAACTTCATTGGCATCAAAAGAATTACCAAAAATCACTAAAAGTTTTTCCGAACAAAACTGCTAGAGTTATAACTCAGAATATAAAAAGTCCCCGATTGTCCTAATTTTAGCAAATATTAACGTCCGCTATAGAATAAACTTCATTGGCATCAAAAGAATTAGCAAAAATCACTAAAAATTTTTCCGAACAAAACTGCTAGAGTTATTTTACTCAGAATATAAAAAGTCTCCGATTGTCCTAATTTTAGCAAATATTAACGTCCGCTATAGAATAAGCTTCATTGGCATCAAAAGAATTAGCAAAAATCACTAAAAGTTTTTCCGAACAAAACTGCTAGAGTTATTTTACTCAGAATATAAAAAGTCCCCGATTGTCCTAATTTTAGCAAATATTAACGTCCGCTATAGAATAAACTTCATTGGCATCAAAAGAATTACCAAAAATCACTAAAAGTTTTTCCGAACAAAACTGCTAGAGTTATTTTACTCAGAATATAAAAAGTCCCCGATTGTCCTAATTTTAGCAAAAATCAACGTCCGCTATAGAATAAGCTTCATTGGCATCAAAAGAATTAGCAAAAATCACTAAAAGTTTTTCCGAACAAAACTGCTAGAGTTAATTTACTCAGAATATAAAAAGTCCCCGATTGTCCTAATTTTAGCAAATATTAATGTCCGCTATAGAATAAACTTCATTGGCATCAAAAGAATTAGCAAAAATCACTAAAAGTTTTTCCGAACAAAACTGCTAGAGTTATTTTACTCAGAATATAAAAAGTCCCCGATTGTCCTAATTTTAGCAAATATTAACGTCCGCTATAGAATAAACTTCATTGGCATCACAAGAATTACCAAAAATCACTAAAAGTTTTTCCGAACAAAACTGCTAGAGTTATTTTACTCAGAATATAAAAAGTCCCCGATTGTCCTAATTTTAGCATTTATTAACGTCCGCTATAGAATAAACTTCATTGGCATCAAAAGAATTAGCAAAAATCACTAAAAGTTTTTCCGAACAAAACTGCTAGAGTTATTTTACTCAGAATATAAAAAGTCCCCGATTGTCCTAATTTTAGCAAAAATCAACGTCTCCTATAGAATAAGCTTCATTGGCATCAAAAGAATTAGCAAAAATCACTAAAAGTTTTTCCGAACATAACTGCTAGAGTTATTTTACTCAGAATATAAAAAGTCCCCGATTGTCCTAATTTTAGCAAAAATCAACGTCCGCTATAGAATAAGCTTTATTGGCATCGAAAGAATTAGCAAAAATCACTAAAAGTTTTTCCGAACAAAACTGCTAGAGTTAATTTACTCAGAATATAAAAAGTCCCCGATTGTCCTAATTTTAGCAAATATTAATGTCCGCTATAGAATAAACTTCATTGGCATCAAAATAATTACCAAAAATCACTAAAAGTTTTTCCGAACAAAACTGCTAGAGTTATTTTACTCAGAATATAAAAAGTCCCCGATTGTCCTAATTTTAGCAAATATTAACGTCCGCTATAGAATAAACTTCATTGGCATCAAAAGAATTACCAAAAATCACTAAAAGTTTTTCCGAACAAAACTGCTAGAGTTATTTTACTCAGAATATAAAAAGTCCCCGATTGTCCTAATTTTAGCAAATATTAACGTCCGCTACAGAATAAACTTCATTGGCATCAAAAGAATTACCAAAAATCACTAAAAGTTTTTCCGAACAAAACTGCTAGAGTTATATTACTCAGAATATAAAAAGTCCCCGATTGTCCTAATTTTAGCAAATATTAACGTCCGCTATAGAATAAACTTCATTGGCATCAAAAGAATTAGCAAAAATCACTAAAAGTTTTTCAGAACATAACTGCTAGAGTTATTTTACTCAGAATATAAAAAGTCTCCGATTGTCCTAATTTTAGCAAATATTAACGTCCGCTATAGAATAAACTTCATTGGCATCAAAAGAATTAGCAAAAATCACTAAAAGTTTTTCCGAACAAAACTGCTAGAGTTATTTTACTCAGAATATAAAAAGTCCCCGATTGTCCTAATTTTAGCAAATATTAACGTCCGCTATAGAATAAACTTCATTGGCATCAAAAGAATTAGCAAAAATCACTAAAAGTTTTTCCGAACAAAACTGCTAGAGTTAATTTACTCAGAATATAAAAAGTCCCCGATTGTCCTAATTTTAGCAAATATTAATGTCCGCTATAGAATAAACTTCATTGGCATCAAAATAATTACCAAAAATCACTAAAAGTTTTTCCGAACAAAACTGCTAGAGTTATTTTACTCAGAATATAAAAAGTCCCCGATTGTCCTAATTTTAGCAAAAATCAACGTCTCCTATAGAATAAGCTTCATTGGCATCAAAAGAATTAGCAAAAATCACTAAAAGTTTTTCCGAACAAAACTGCTAGAGTTATATTACTCAGAATATAAAAAGTCCCCGATTGTCCTAATTTTAGCAAATATTAACGTCCGCTATAGAATAAACTTCATTGGCATCAAAAGAATTAGCAAAAATCACTAAAAGTTTTTCCGAACAAAACTGCTAGAGTTATTTTACTCAGAATATAAAAAGTCCCCGATTGTCCTAATTTTAGCAAAAATCAACGTCCGCTATAGAATAAGCTTTATTGGCATCAAAAGAATTAGCAAAAATCACAAAAAGTTTTTCCGAACAAAACTGCTAGAGTTATATTACTCAGAATATAAAAAGTCCCCGATTGTCCTAATTTTAGCAAAAATCAACGTCTCCTATAGAATAAGCTTCATTGGCATCAAAAGAATTAGCAAAAATCACTAAAAGTTTTTCCGAACAAAACTGCTAGAGTTATATTACTCAGAATATAAAAAGTCCCCGATTGTCCTAATTTTAGCAAATATTAACGTCCGCTATAGAATAAACTTCATTGGCATCAAAAGAATTAGCAAAAATCACTAAAAGTTTTTCAGAACATAACTGCTAGAGTTATTTTACTCAGAATATAAAAAGTCTCCGATTGTCCTAATTTTAGCAAATATTAACGTCTCCTATAGAATAAGCTTCATTGGCATCAAAAGAATTAGCAAAAATCACTAAAAGTTTTTCCGAACAAAACTGCTAGAGTTATATTACTCAGAATATAAAAAGTCCCCGATTGTACTAATTTTAGCAAATATTAACGTCCGCTATAGAATAAACTTCATTGGCATCAAAAGAATTAGCAAAAATCACAAAAAGTTTTTCCGAACAAAACTGCTAGAGTTATATTACTCAGAATATAAAAAGTCCCCGATTGTCCTAATTTTAGCAAAAATCAACGTCTCCTATAGAATAAGCTTCATTGGCATCAAAAGAATTAGCAAAAATCACTAAAAGTTTTTCCGAACAAAACTGCTAGAGTTATATTACTCAGAATATAAAAAGTCTCCGATTGTCCTAATTTTAGCAAATATTAACGTCCGCTATAGAATAAACTTCATTGGCATCAAAAGAATTAGCAAAAATCACTAAAAGTTTTTCCGAACAAAACTGCTAGAGTTATATTACTCAGAATATAAAAAGTCCCCGTTTTTCCTAATTTTAGCAAATATTAACGTCCGCTATAGAATAAACTTCATTGGCATCAAAAGAATTACCAAAAATCACTAAAAGTTTTTCCGAACAAAACTGCTAGAGTTATTTTACTCAGAATATAAAAAGTCCCCGATTGTCCTAATTTTAGCAAAAATCAACGTCTCCTATAGAATAAGCTTCATTGGCATCAAAAGAATTAGCAAAAATCACTAAAAGTTTTTCCGAACAAAACTGCTAGAGTTATTTTACTCAGAATATAAAAAGTCCCCGATTGTCCTAATTTTAGCAAATATTAACGTCCGCTACAGAATAAACTTCATTGGCATCAAAAGAATTAGCAAAAATCACTAAAAGTTTTTCAGAACATAACTGCTAGAGTTATTTTACTCAGAATATAAAAAGTCTCCGGTTGTCCTAATTTTAGCAAATATTAACGTCCGCTATAGAATAAACTTCATTGGCATCAAAAGAATTAGCAAAAATCACTAAAAGTTTTTCCGAACAAAACTGCTAGAGTTATTTTACTCAGAATATAAAAAGTCCCCGATTGTCCTAATTTTAGCAAATATTAACGTCCGCTATAGAATAAACTTCATTGGCATCAAAAGAATTACCAAAAATCACTAAAAGTTTTTCCGAACAAAACTGCTAGAGTTATTTTACTCAGAATATAAAAAGTCCCCGATTGTCCTAATTTTAGCAAATATTAACGTCCGCTACAGAATAAACTTCATTGGCATCAAAAGAATTACCAAAAATCACTAAAAGTTTTTCCGAACAAAACTGCTAGAGTTATAACTCAGAATATAAAAAGTCCCCGATTGTCCTAATTTTAGCAAATATTAACGTCCGCTATAGAATAAACTTCATTGGCATCAAAAGAATTAGCAAAAATCACTAAAAATTTTTCCGAACAAAACTGCTAGAGTTATTTTACTCAGAATATAAAAAGTCTCCGATTGTCCTAATTTTAGCAAATATTAACGTCCGCTATAGAATAAGCTTCATTGGCATCAAAAGAATTAGCAAAAATCACTAAAAGTTTTTCCGAACAAAACTGCTAGAGTTATTTTACTCAGAATATAAAAAGTCCCCGATTGTCCTAATTTTAGCAAATATTAACGTCCGCTATAGAATAAACTTCATTGGCATCAAAAGAATTACCAAAAATCACTAAAAGTTTTTCCGAACAAAACTGCTAGAGTTATTTTACTCAGAATATAAAAAGTCCCCGACTGTCCTAATTTTAGCAAAAATCAACGTCCGCTATAGAATAAGCTTTATTGGCATCAAAAGAATTAGCAAAAATCACTAAAAGTTTTTCCGAACAAAACTGCTAGAGTTAATTTACTCAGAATATAAAAAGTCCCCGATTGTCCTAATTTTAGCAAATATTAATGTCCGCTATAGAATAAACTTCATTGGCATCAAAAGAATTACCAAAAATCACTAAAAGTTTTTCCGAACAAAACTGCTAGAGTTATTTTACTCAGAATATAAAAAGTCCCCGATTGTCCTAATTTTAGCAAATATAAACGTCCGCTATAGAATAAACTTCATTGGCATCACAAGAATTACCAAAAATCACTAAAAGTTTTTCCGAACAAAACTGCTAGAGTTATTTTACTCAGAATATAAAAAGTCCCCGATTGTCCTAATTTTAGCATTTATTAACGTCCGCTATAGAATAAACTTCATTGGCATCAAAAGAATTAGCAAAAATCACTAAAAGTTTTTCCGAACAAAACTGCTAGAGTTATATTACTCAGAATATAAAAAGTCCCCGATTGTCCTAATTTTAGCAAAAATCAACGTCTCCTATAGAATAAGCTTCATTGGCATCAAAAGAATTAGCAAAAATCACTAAAAGTTTTTCCGAACATAACTGCTAGAGTTATTTTACTCAGAATATAAAAAGTCCCCGATTGTCCTAATTTTAGCAAAAATCAACGTCCGCTATAGAATAAGCTTTATTGGCATCGAAAGAATTAGCAAAAATCACTAAAAGTTTTTCCGAACAAAACTGCTAGAGTTATTTTACTCAGAATATAAAAAGTCCCCGATTGTCCTAATTTTAGCAAATATTAATGTCCGCTATAGAATAAACTTCATTGGCATCAAAATAATTACCAAAAATCACTAAAAGTTTTTCCGAACAAAACTGCTAGAGTTATTTTACTCAGAATATAAAAAGTCCCCGATTGTCCTAATTTTAGCAAATATTAACGTCCGCTATAGAATAAACTTCATTGGCATCAAAAGAATTACCAAAAATCACTAAAAGTTTTTCCGAACAAAACTGCTAGAGTTATTTTACTCAGAATATAAAAAGTCCCCGATTGTCCTAATTTTAGCAAATATTAACGTCCGCTACAGAATAAACTTCATTGGCATCAAAAGAATTACCAAAAATCACTAAAAGTTTTTCCGAACAAAACTGCTAGAGTTATATTACTCAGAATATAAAAAGTCCCCGATTGTCCTAATTTTAGCAAATATTAACGTCCGCTATAGAATAAACTTCATTGGCATCAAAAGAATTAGCAAAAATCACTAAAAATTTTTCCGAACAAAACTGCTAGAGTTATTTTACTCAGAATATAAAAAGTCTCCGATTGTCCTAATTTTAGCAAATATTAACGTCCGCTATAGAATAAGCTTCATTGGCATCAAAAGAATTAGCAAAAATCACTAAAAGTTTTTCCGAACAAAACTGCTAGAGTTATTTTACTCAGAATATAAAAAGTCCCCGATTGTCCTAATTTTAGCAAATATTAACGTCCGCTATAGAATAAACTTCATTGGCATCAAAAGAATTACCAAAAATCACTAAAAGTTTTTCCGAACAAAACTGCTAGAGTTATTTTACTCAGAATATAAAAAGTCCCCGATTGTCCTAATTTTAGCAAAAATCAACGTCCGCTATAGAATAAGCTTTATTGGCATCAAAAGAATTAGCAAAAATCACTAAAAGTTTTTCCGAACAAAACTGCTAGAGTTAATTTACTCAGAATATAAAAAGTCCCCGATTGTCCTAATTTTAGCAAATATTAATGTCCGCTATAGAATAAACTTCATTGGCATCAAAAGAATTACCAAAAATCACTAAAAGTTTTTCCGAACAAAACTGCTAGAGTTATTTTACTCAGAATATAAAAAGTCCCCGATTGTCCTAATTTTAGCAAATATTAACGTCCGCTATAGAATAAACTTCATTGGCATCAAAAGAATTAGCAAAAAATCACTAAAAGTTTTTCCGAACAAAACTGCTAGAGTTATTTTACTCAGAATATAAAAAGTCCCCGATTGTCCTAATTTTAGCATTTATTAACGTCCGCTATAGAATAAACTTCATTGGCATCAAAAGAATTAGCAAAAATCACTAAAAGTTTTTCCGAACAAAACTGCTAGAGTTATATTACTCAGAATATAAAAAGTCCCCGATTGTCCTAATTTTAGCAAAAATCAACGTCTCCTATAGAATAAGCTTCATTGGCATCAAAAGAATTAGCAAAAATCACTAAAAGTTTTTCCGAACATAACTGCTAGAGTTATTTTACTCAGAATATAAAAAGTCCCCGATTGTCCTAATTTTAGCAAAAATCAACGTCCGCTATAGAATAAGCTTTATTGGCATCGAAAGAATTAGCAAAAATCACTAAAAGTTTTTCCGAACAAAACTGCTAGAGTTAATTTACTCAGAATATAAAAAGTCCCCGATTGTCCTAATTTTAGCAAATATTAATGTCCGCTATAGAATAAACTTCATTGGCATCAAAATAATTACCAAAAATCACTAAAAGTTTTTCCGAACAAAACTGCTAGAGTTATTTTACTCAGAATATAAAAAGTCCCCGATTGTCCTAATTTTAGCAAATATTAACGTCCGCTATAGAATAAACTTCATTGGCATCAAAAGAATTAGCAAAAATCACTAAAAGTTTTTCAGAACATAACTGCTAGAGTTATTTTACTCAGAATATAAAAAGTCCCCGATTGTCCTAATTTTAGCAAATATTAACGTCCGCTATAGAATAAACTTCATTGGCATCAAAAGAATTAGCAAAAATCACTAAAAGTTTTTCCGAACAAAACTGCTAGAGTTATATTACTCAGAATATAAAAAGTCCCCGATTGTCCTTATTTTAGCAAAAATCAACGTCTCCTATAGAATAAGCTTCATTGGCATCAAAAGAATTAGCAAAAATCACTAAAAGTTTTTCCGAACAAAACTGCTAGAGTTATATTACTCAGAATATAAAAATTCCCCGATCGTCCTAATTTTAGCAAATATTAACGTCCGCTATAGAATAAACTTCATTGGCATCAAAAGAATTAGCAAAAATCACTAAAAGTTTTTCCGAACAAAACTGCTAGAGTTATTTTACTCAGAATATAAAAAGTCCCCGATTGTCCTAATTTTAGCAAATATTAACGTCCGCTACAGAATAAACTTCATTGGCATCAAAAGAATTACCAAAAATCACTAAAAGTTTTTCCGAACAAAACTGCTAGAGTTATATTACTCAGAATATAAAAAGTCCCCGATTGTCCTAATTTTAGCAAATATTAACGTCCGCTATAGAATAAACTTCATTGGCATCAAAAGAATTAGCAAAAATCACTAAAAAATTTTCCGAACAAAACTGCTAGAGTTATTTTACTCAGAATATAAAAAGTCTCCGATTGTCCTAATTTTAGCAAATATTAACGTCCGCTATAGAATAAGCTTCATTGGCATCAAAAGAATTAGCAAAAATCACTAAAAGTTTTTCCGAACAAAACTGCTAGAGTTATTTTACTCAGAATATAAAAAGTCCCCGATTGTCCTAATTTTAGCAAATATTAACGTCCGCTATAGAATAAACTTCATTGGCATCAAAAGAATTACCAAAAATCACTAAAAGTTTTTCCGAACAAAACTGCTAGAGTTATTTTACTCAGAATATAAAAAGTCCCCGATTGTCCTAATTTTAGCAAATATTAACGTCCGCTATAGAATAAACTTCATTGGCATCAAAAGAATTAGCAAAAATCACTAAAAGTTTTTCCGAACAAAACTGCTAGAGTTATTTTACTCAGAATATAAAAAGTCCCCGATTGTCCTAATTTTAGCAAATATTAATGTCCGCTATAGAATAAACTTCATTGGCATCAAAAGAATTACCAAAAATCACTAAAAGTTTTTCCGAACAAAACTGCTAGAGTTATTTTACTCAGAATATAAAAAGTCCCCGATTGTCCTAATTTTAGCAAATATTAACGTCCGCTATAGAATAAACTTCATTGGCATCACAAGAATTACCAAAAATCACTAAAAGTTTTTCCGAACAAAACTGCTAGAGTTATTTTACTCAGAATATAAAAAGTCCCCGATTGTCCTAATTTTAGCAAATATTAATGTCCGCTATAGAATAAACTTCATTGGCATCAAAAGAATTACCAAAAATCACTAAAAGTTTTTCCGAACAAAACTGCTAGAGTTATTTTACTCAGAATATAAAAAGTCCCCGATTGTCCTAATTTTAGCAAAAATCAACGTCCGCTATAGAATAAGCTTTATTGGCATCGAAAGAATTAGCAAAAATCACTAAAAGTTTTTCCGAACAAAACTGCTAGAGTTAATTTACTCAGAATATAAAAAGTCCCCGATTGTCCTAATTTTAGCAAATATTAATGTCCGCTATAGAATAAACTTCATTGGCATCAAAATAATTACCAAAAATCACTAAAAGTTTTTCCGAACAAAACTGCTAGAGTTATTTTACTCAGAATATAAAAAGTCCCCGATTGTCCTAATTTTAGCAAATATTAACGTCCGCTATAGAATAAACTTCATTGGCATCAAAAGAATTAGCAAAAATCACTAAAAGTTTTTCAGAACATAACTGCTAGAGTTATTTTACTCAGAATATAAAAAGTCCCCGATTGTCCTAATTTTAGCAAATATTAACGTCCGCTATAGAATAAACTTCATTGGCATCAAAAGAATTAGCAAAAATCACTAAAAGTTTTTCCGAACAAAACTGCTAGAGTTATATTACTCAGAATATAAAAAGTCCCCGATTGTCCTAATTTTAGCAAAAATCAACGTCTCCTATAGAATAAGCTTCATTGGCATCAAAAGAATTAGCAAAAATCACTAAAAGTTTTTCCGAACAAAACTGCTAGAGTTATATTACTCAGAATATAAAAAGTCCCCGATTGTCCTAATTTTAGCAAATATTAACGTCCGCTATAGAATAAACTTCATTGGCATCAAAAGAATTAGCAAAAATCACTAAAAGTTTTTCCGAACAATACTGCTAGAGTTATTTTACTCAGAATATAAAAAGTCCCCGATTGTCCTAATTTTAGCAAATATTAACGTCCGCTATAGAATAAACTTCATTGGCATCAAAAGAATTACCAAAAATCACTAAAAGTTTTTCCGAACAAAACTGCTAGAGTTAATTTACTCAGAATATAAAAAGTCCCCGATTGTCCTAATTTTAGCAAATATTAACGTCCGCTATAGAATAAACTTCATTGGCATCAAAAGAATTAGCAAAAATCACAAAAAGTTTTTCCGAACAAAACTGCTAGAGTTATATTACTCAGAATATAAAAAGTCCCCGATTGTCCTAATTTTAGCAAAAATCAACGTCTCCTATAGAATAAGCTTCATTGGCATCAAAAGAATTAGCAAAAATCACTAAAAGTTTTTCCGAACAAAACTGCTAGAGTTATATTACTCAGAATATAAAAAGTCCCCGATTGTCCTAATTTTAGCAAATATTAACGTCCGCTATAGAATAAACTTCATTGGCATCAAAAGAATTAGCAAAAATCACTAAAAGTTTTTCCGAACAAAACTGCTAGAGTTCACTAAAAGTTTTTCCGAACAAAACTGCTAGAGTTATATTACTCAGAATATAAAAAGTCCCCGATTGTCCTAATTTTAGCAAATATTAACGTCCGCTATAGAATAAACTTCATTGGCATCAAAAGAATTAGCAAAAATCACTAAAAGTTTTTCAGAACATAACTGCTAGAGTTATTTTACTCAGAATATCAAAAGTCTCCGATTGTCCTAATTTTAGCAAATATTAACGTCCGCTATAGAATAAACTTCATTGGCATCAAAAGAATTAGCAAAAATCACTAAAAGTTTTTCCGAACAAAACTGCTAGAGTTATTTTACTCAGAATATAAAAAGTCCCCGATTGTCCTAATTTTAGCAAATATTAACGTCCGCTATAGAATAAACTTCATTGGCATCAAAAGAATTAGCAAAAATCACTAAAAGTTTTTCCGAACAAAACTGCTAGAGTTATTTTACTCAGAATATAAAAAGTCCCCGATTGTCCTAATTTTAGCAAATATTAACGTCTCCTATAGAATAAGCTTCATTGGCATCAAAAGAATTAGCAAAAATCACTAAAAGTTTTTCCGAACAAAACTGCTAGAGTTATATTACTCAGAATATAAAAAGTCCCCGATTGTACTAATTTTAGCAAATATTAACGTCCGCTATAGAATAAACTTCATTGGCATCAAAAGAATTAGCAAAAATCACAAAAAGTTTTTCCGAACAAAACTGCTAGAGTTATATTACTCAGAATATAAAAAGTCCCCGATTGTCCTAATTTTAGCAAAAATCAACGTCTCCTATAGAATAAGCTTCATTGGCATCAAAAGAATTAGCAAAAATCACTAAAAGTTTTTCCGAACAAAACTGCTAGAGTTATATTACTCAGAATATAAAAAGTCCCCGATTGTCCTAATTTTAGCAAATATTAACGTCCGCTATAGAATAAACTTCATTGGCATCAAAAGAATTAGCAAAAATCACTAAAAGTTTTTCCGAACAAAACTGCTAGAGTTATATTACTCAGAATATAAAAAGTCCCCGATTGTCTTAATTTTAGCAAATATTAACGTCCGCTATAGAATAAACTTCATTGGCATCAAAAGAATTACCAAAAATCACTAAAAGTTTTTCCGAACAAAACTGCTAGAGTTAATTTACTCAGAATATAAAAAGTCCCCGATTGTCCTAATTTTAGCAAATATTAACGTCCGCTATAGAATAAACTTCATTGGCATCAAAAGAATTAGCAAAAATCACTAAAAGTTTTTCAGGACATAACTGCTAGAGTTATTTTACTCAGAATATAAAAAGTCTCCGATTGTCCTAATTTTAGCAAATATTAACGTCCGCTATAGAATAAGCTTCATTGGCATCAAAATAATTAGCAAAAATCACTAAAAGTTTTTCAGGACATAACTGCTAGAGTTATTTTACTCAGAATATAAAAAGTCCCCGATTGTCCTAATTTTAGCAAAAATCAACGTCCGCTATAGAATAAGCTTTATTGGCATCAAAAGAATTAGCAAAAATCACTAAAAGTTTTTCCGAACAAAACTGCTAGAGTTAATTTACTCAGAATATAAAAAGTCCCCGATTGTCCTAATTTTAGCAAATATTAATGTCCGCTATAGAATAAACTTCATTGGTATCAAAAGAATTACCAAAAATCACTAAAAGTTTTTCCGAACAAAACTGCTAGAGTTATTTTACTCAGAATATAAAAAGTCCCCGATTGTCCTAATTTTAGCAAATATTAACGTCCGCTATAGAATAAACTTCATTGGCATCACAAGAATTACCAAAAATCACTAAAAGTTTTTCCGAACAAAACTGCTAGAGTTATTTTACTCAGAATATAAAAAGTCCCCGATTGTCCTAATTTTAGCAAATATTAACGTCCGCTATAGAATAAACTTCATTGGCATCAAAAGAATTAGCAAAAATCACTAAAAGTTTTTCCGAACAAAACTGCTAGAGTTATATTACTCAGAATATAAAAAGTCCCCGATTGTCCTAATTTTAGCAAAAATCAACGTCTCCTATAGAATAAGCTTCATTGGCATCAAAAGAATTAGCAAAAATCACTAAAAGTTTTTCCGAACAAAACTGCTAGAGTTATTTTACTCAGAATATAAAAAGTCCCCGATTGTCCTAATTTTAGCAAAAATCAACGTCCGCTATAGAATAAGCTTTATTGGCATCGAAAGAATTAGCAAAAATCACTAAAAGTTTTTCCGAACAAAACTGCTAGAGTTAATTTACTCAGAATATAAAAAGTCCCCGATTGTCCTAATTTTAGCAAATATTAATGTCCGCTATAGAATAAACTTCATTGGCATCAAAATAATTACCAAAAATCACTAAAAGTTTTTCCGAACAAAACTGCTAGAGTTATTTTACTCAGAATATAAAAAGTCCCCGATTGTCCTAATTTTAGCAAATATTAACGTCCGCTATAGAATAAACTTCATTGGCATCAAAAGAATTAGCAAAAATCACTAAAAGTTTTTCAGAACATAACTGCTAGAGTTATTTTACTCAGAATATAAAAAGTCCCCGATTGTCCTAATTTTAGCAAATATTAACGTCCGCTATAGAATAAACTTCATTGGCATCAAAAGAATTAGCAAAAATCACTAAAAGTTTTTCCGAACAAAACTGCTAGAGTTATATTACTCAGAATATAAAAAGTCCCCGATTGTCCTAATTTTAGCAAAAATCAACGTCTCCTATAGAATAAGCTTCATTGGCATCAAAAGAATTAGCAAAAATCACTAAAAGTTTTTCCGAACAAAACTGCTAGAGTTATATTACTCAGAATATAAAAAGTCCCCGATTGTCCTAATTTTAGCAAATATTAACGTCCGCTATAGAATAAACTTCATTGGCATCAAAAGAATTAGCAAAAATCACTAAAAGTTTTTCCGAACAAAACTGCTAGAGTTATTTTACTCAGAATATAAAAAGTCCCCGATTGTCCTAATTTTAGCAAATATTAACGTCCGCTACAGAATAAACTTCATTGGCATCAAAAGAATTACCAAAAATCACTAAAAGTTTTTCCGAACAAAACTGCTAGAGTTAATTTACTCAGAATATAAAAAGTCCCCGATTGTCCTAATTTTAGCAAATATTAACGTCCGCTATAGAATAAACTTCATTGGCATCAAAAGAATTAGCAAAAATCACAAAAAGTTTTTCCGAACAAAACTGCTAGAGTTATATTACTCAGAATATAAAAAGTCCCCGATTGTCCTAATTTTAGCAAAAATCAACGTCTCCTATAGAATAAGCTTCATTGGCATCAAAAGAATTAGCAAAAATCACTAAAAGTTTTTCCGAACAAAACTGCTAGAGTTATATTACTCAGAATATAAAAAGTCCCCGATTGTCCTAATTTTAGCAAATATTAACGTCCGCTATAGAATAAACTTCATTGGCATCAAAAGAATTAGCAAAAATCACTAAAAGTTTTTCAGAACATAACTGCTAGAGTTATTTTACTCAGAATATAAAAAGTCTCCGATTGTCCTAATTTTAGCAAATATTAACGTCCGCTATAGAATAAACTTCATTGGCATCAAAAGAATTAGCAAAAATCACTAAAAGTTTTTCCGAACAAAACTGCTAGAGTTATTTACTCAGAATATAAAAAGTCCCCGATTGTCCTAATTTTAGCAAATATTAACGTCCGCTATAGAATAAACTTCATTGGCATCAAAAGAATTAGCAAAAATCACTAAAAGTTTTTCCGAACAAAACTGCTAGAGTTATATTACTCAGAATATAAAAAGTCCCCGATTGTCCTAATTTTAGCAAATATTAACGTCTCCTATAGAATAAGCTTCATTGGCATCAAAAGAATTAGCAAAAATCACTAAAAGTTTTTCCGAACAAAACTGCTAGAGTTATATTACTCAGAATATAAAAAGTCCCCGATTGTCCTAATTTTAGCAAAAATCAACGTCTCCTATAGAATAAGCTTCATTGGCATCAAAAGAATTAGCAAAAATCACTAAAAGTTTTTCCGAACAAAACTGCTAGAGTTATATTACTCAGAATATAAAAAGTCCCCGATTGTCCTAATTTTAGCAAATATTAACGTCCGCTATAGAATAAACTTCATTGGCATCAAAAGAATTAGCAAAAATCACAAAAAGTTTTTCCGAACAAAACTGCTAGAGTTATATTACTCAGAATATAAAAAGTCCCCGATTGTCCTAATTTTAGCAAAAATCAACGTCTCCTATAGAATAAGCTTCATTGGCATCAAAAGAATTAGCAAAAATCACTAAAAGTTTTTCCGAACAAAACTGCTAGAGTTATATTACTCAGAATATAAAAAGTCCCCGATTGTCCTAATTTTAGCAAATATTAACGTCCGCTATAGAATAAACTTCATTGGCATCAAAAGAATTAGCAAAAATCACTAAAAGTTTTTCCGAACAAAACTGCTAGAGTTATATTACTCAGAATATAAAAAGTCCCCGTTTTTCCTAATTTTAGCAAATATTAACGTCCGCTATAGAATAAACTTCATTGGCATCAAAAGAATTACCAAAAATCACTAAAAGTTTTTCCGAACAAAACTGCTAGAGTTATATTACTCAGAATATAAAAAGTCCCCGATTGTCCTAATTTTAGCAAAAATCAACGTCTCCTATAGAATAAGCTTCATTGGCATCAAAAGAATTAGCAAAAATCACTAAAAGTTTTTCCGAACAAAACTGCTAGAGTTATTTTACTCAGAATATAAAAAGTCCCCGATTGTCCTAATTTTAGCAAATATTAACGTCCGCTACAGAATAAACTTCATTGGCATCAAAAGAATTAGCAAAAATCACTAAAAGTTTTTCAGAACATAACTGCTAGAGTTATTTTACTCAGAATATAAAAAGTCTCCGATTGTCCTAATTTTAGCAAATATTAACGTCCGCTATAGAATAAACTTCATTGGCATCAAAAGAATTAGCAAAAATCACTAAAAGTTTTTCCGAACAAAACTGCTAGAGTTATTTTACTCAGAATATAAAAAGTCCCCGATTGTCCTAATTTTAGCAAATATTAACGTCCGCTATAGAATAAGCTTCATTGGCATCAAAATAATTAGCAAAAATCACTAAAAGTTTTTCCGAACAAAACTGCTAGAGTTATTTTACTCAGAATATAAAAAGTCCCCGATTGTCCTAATTTTAGCAAATATTAACGTCCGCTATAGAATAAACTTCATTGGCATCAAAAGAATTACCAAAAATCACTAAAAGTTTTTCCGAACAAAACTGCTAGAGTTATTTTACTCAGAATATAAAAAGTCCCCGATTGTCCTAATTTTAGCAAATATTAACGTCCGCTACAGAATAAACTTCATTGGCATCAAAAGAATTACCAAAAATCACTAAAAGTTTTTCCGAACAAAACTGCTAGAGTTATATTACTCAGAATATAAAAAGTCCCCGATTGTCCTAATTTTAGCAAATATTAACGTCCGCTATAGAATAAACTTCATTGGCATCAAAAGAATTAGCAAAAATCACTAAAAATTTTTCCGAACAAAACTGCTAGAGTTATTTTACTCAGAATATAAAAAGTCTCCGATTGTCCTAATTTTAGCAAATATTAACGTCCGCTATAGAATAAGCTTCATTGGCATCAAAAGAATTAGCAAAAATCACTAAAAGTTTTTCCGAACAAAACTGCTAGAGTTATTTTACTCAGAATATAAAAAGTCCCCGATTGTCCTAATTTTAGCAAATATTAACGTCCGCTATAGAATAAACTTCATTGGCATCAAAAGAATTACCAAAAATCACTAAAAGTTTTTCCGAACAAAACTGCTAGAGTTATTTTACTCAGAATATAAAAAGTCCCCGATTGTCCTAATTTTAGCAAAAATCAACGTCCGCTATAGAATAAGCTTTATTGGCATCAAAAGAATTAGCAAAAATCACTAAAAGTTTTTCCGAACAAAACTGCTAGAGTTAATTTACTCAGAATATAAAAAGTCCCCGATTGTCCTAATTTTAGCAAATATTAATGTCCGCTATAGAATAAACTTCATTGGCATCAAAAGAATTACCAAAAATCACTAAAAGTTTTTCCGAACAAAACTGCTAGAGTTATTTTACTCAGAATATAAAAAGTCCCCGATTGTCCTAATTTTAGCAAATATTAACGTCCGCTATAGAATAAACTTCATTGGCATCAAAAGAATTAGCAAAAATCACTAAAAGTTTTTCCGAACAAAACTGCTAGAGTTATTTTACTCAGAATATAAAAAGTCCCCGATTGTCCTAATTTTAGCATTTATTAACGTCCGCTATAGAATAAACTTCATTGGCATCAAAAGAATTAGCAAAAATCACTAAAAGTTTTTCCGAACAAAACTGCTAGAGTTATATTACTCAGAATATAAAAAGTCCCCGATTGTCCTAATTTTAGCAAAAATCAACGTCTCCTATAGAATAAGCTTCATTGGCATCAAAAGAATTAGCAAAAATCACTAAAAGTTTTTCCGAACATAACTGCTAGAGTTATTTTACTCAGAATATAAAAAGTCCCCGATTGTCCTAATTTTAGCAAAAATCAACGTCCGCTATAGAATAAGCTTTATTGGCATCGAAAGAATTAGCAAAAATCACTAAAAGTTTTTCCGAACAAAACTGCTAGAGTTAATTTACTCAGAATATAAAAAGTCCCCGATTGTCCTAATTTTAGCAAATATTAATGTCCGCTATAGAATAAACTTCATTGGCATCAAAATAATTACCAAAAATCACTAAAAGTTTTTCCGAACAAAACTGCTAGAGTTATTTTACTCAGAATATAAAAAGTCCCCGATTGTCCTAATTTTAGCAAATATTAACGTCCGCTATAGAATAAACTTCATTGGCATCAAAAGAATTAGCAAAAATCACTAAAAGTTTTTCCGAACAAAACTGCTAGAGTTATATTACTCAGAATATAAAAAGTCCCCGATTGTCCTAATTTTAGCAAAAATCAACGTCTCCTATAGAATAAGCTTCATTGGCATCAAAAGAATTAGCAAAAATCACTAAAAGTTTTTCCGAACAAAACTGCTAGAGTTATATTACTCAGAATATAAAAATTCCCCGATCGTCCTAATTTTAGCAAATATTAACGTCCGCTATAGAATAAACTTCATTGGCATCAAAAGAATTAGCAAAAATCACTAAAAGTTTTTCCGAACAAAACTGCTAGAGTTATTTTACTCAGAATATAAAAAGTCCCCGATTGTCCTAATTTTAGCAAATATTAACGTCCGCTACAGAATAAACTTCATTGGCATCAAAAGAATTACCAAAAATCACTAAAAGTTTTTCCGAACAAAACTGCTAGAGTTATATTACTCAGAATATAAAAAGTCCCCGATTGTCCTAATTTTAGCAAATATTAACGTCCGCTATAGAATAAACTTCATTGGCATCAAAAGAATTAGCAAAAATCACTAAAAAAAATTCCGAACAAAACTGCTAGAGTTATTTTACTCAGAATATAAAAAGTCTCCGATTGTCCTAATTTTAGCAAATATTAACGTCCGCTATAGAATAAGCTTCATTGGCATCAAAAGAATTAGCAAAAATCACTAAAAGTTTTTCCGAACAAAACTGCTAGAGTTATTTTACTCAGAATATAAAAAGTCCCCGATTGTCCTAATTTTAGCAAATATTAACGTCCGCTATAGAATAAACTTCATTGGCATCAAAAGAATTACCAAAAATCACTAAAAGTTTTTCCGAACAAAACTGCTAGAGTTATTTTACTCAGAATATAAAAAGTCCCCGATTGTCCTAATTTTAGCAAATATTAACGTCCGCTATAGAATAAACTTCATTGGCATCAAAAGAATTACCAAAAATCACTAAAAGTTTTTCCGAACAAAACTGCTAGAGTTATTTTACTCAGAATATAAAAAGTCCCCGATTGTCCTAATTTTAGCAAATATTAATGTCCGCTATAGAATAAACTTCATTGGCATCAAAAGAATTACCAAAAATCACTAAAAGTTTTTCCGAACAAAACTGCTAGAGTTATTTTACTCAGAATATAAAAAGTCCCCGATTGTCCTAATTTTAGCAAATATTAACGTCCGCTATAGAATAAACTTCATTGGCATCACAAGAATTACCAAAAATCACTAAAAGTTTTTCCGAACATAACTGCTAGAGTTATTTTACTCAGAATATAAAAAGTCCCCGATTGTCCTAATTTTAGCAAATATTAATGTCCGCTATAGAATAAACTTCATTGGCATCAAAAGAATTACCAAAAATCACTAAAAGTTTTTCCGAACAAAACTGCTAGAGTTATTTTACTCAGAATATAAAAAGTCCCCGATTGTCCTAATTTTAGCAAAAATCAACGTCCGCTATAGAATAAGCTTTATTGGCATCGAAAGAATTAGCAAAAATCACTAAAAGTTTTTCCGAACAAAACTGCTAGAGTTAATTTACTCAGAATATAAAAAGTCCCCGATTGTCCTAATTTTAGCAAATATTAATGTCCGCTATAGAATAAACTTCATTGGCATCAAAATAATTACCAAAAATCACTAAAAGTTTTTCCGAACAAAACTGCTAGAGTTATTTTACTCAGAATATAAAAAGTCCCCGATTGTCCTAATTTTAGCAAATATTAACGTCCGCTATAGAATAAACTTCATTGGCATCAAAAGAATTAGCAAAAATCACTAAAAGTTTTTCAGAACATAACTGCTAGAGTTATTTTACTCAGAATATAAAAAGTCCCCGATTGTCCTAATTTTAGCAAATATTAACGTCCGCTATAGAATAAACTTCATTGGCATCAAAAGAATTAGCAAAAATCACTAAAAGTTTTTCCGAACAAAACTGCTAGAGTTATATTACTCAGAATATAAAAAGTCCCCGATTGTCCTAATTTTAGCAAAAATCAACGTCTCCTATAGAATAAGCTTCATTGGCATCAAAAGAATTAGCAAAAATCACTAAAAGTTTTTCCGAACAAAACTGCTAGAGTTATATTACTCAGAATATAAAAAGTCCCCGATTGTCCTAATTTTAGCAAATATTAACGTCCGCTATAGAATAAACTTCATTGGCATCAAAAGAATTAGCAAAAATCACTAAAAGTTTTTCCGAACAATACTGCTAGAGTTATTTTACTCAGAATATAAAAAGTCCCCGATTGTCCTAATTTTAGCAAATATTAACGTCCGCTACAGAATAAACTTCATTGGCATCAAAAGAATTACCAAAAATCACTAAAAGTTTTTCCGAACAAAACTGCTAGAGTTAATTTACTCAGAATATAAAAAGTCCCCGATTGTCCTAATTTTAGCAAATATTAACGTCCGCTATAGAATAAACTTCATTGGCATCAAAAGAATTAGCAAAAATCACAAAAAGTTTTTCCGAACAAAACTGCTAGAGTTATATTACTCAGAATATAAAAAGTCCCCGATTGTCCTAATTTTAGCAAAAATCAACGTCTCCTATAGAATAAGCTTCATTGGCATCAAAAGAATTAGCAAAAATCACTAAAAGTTTTTCCGAACAAAACTGCTAGAGTTATATTACTCAGAATATAAAAAGTCCCCGATTGTCCTAATTTTAGCAAATATTAACGTCCGCTATAGAATAAACTTCATTGGCATCAAAAGAATTAGCAAAAATCACTAAAAGTTTTTCCGAACAAAACTGCTAGAGTTATATTACTCAGAATATAAAAAGTCCCCGATTGTCCTAATTTTAGCAAATATTAACGTCCGCTATAGAATAAACTTCATTGGCATCAAAAGAATTAGCAAAAATCACTAAAAGTTTTTCCGAACAAAACTGCTAGAGTTATATTACTCAGAATATAAAAAGTCCCCGATTGTCTTAATTTTAGCAAATATTAACGTCCGCTATAGAATAAACTTCATTGGCATCAAAAGAATTACCAAAAATCACTAAAAGTTTTTCCGAACAAAACTGCTAGAGTTAATTTACTCAGAATATAAAAAGTCCCCGATTGTCCTAATTTTAGCAAATATTAACGTCCGCTATAGAATAAACTTCATTGGCATCAAAAGAATTAGCAAAAATCACTAAAAGTTTTTCAGGACATAACTGCTAGAGTTATTTTACTCAGAATATAAAAAGTCTCCGATTGTCCTAATTTTAGCAAATATTAACGTCCGCTATAGAATAAGCTTCATTGGCATCAAAATAATTAGCAAAAATCACTAAAAGTTTTTCAGGACATAACTGCTAGAGTTATTTTACTCAGAATATAAAAAGTCCCCGATTGTCCTAATTTTAGCAAAAATCAACGTCCGCTATAGAATAAGCTTTATTGGCATCAAAAGAATTAGCAAAAATCACTAAAAGTTTTTCCGAACAAAACTGCTAGAGTTAATTTACTCAGAATATAAAAAGTCCCCGATTGTCCTAATTTTAGCAAATATTAATGTCCGCTATAGAATAAACTTCATTGGTATCAAAAGAATTACCAAAAATCACTAAAAGTTTTTCCGAACAAAACTGCTAGAGTTATTTTACTCAGAATATAAAAAGTCCCCGATTGTCCTAATTTTAGCAAATATTAACGTCCGCTATAGAATAAACTTCATTGGCATCACAAGAATTACCAAAAATCACTAAAAGTTTTTCCGAACAAAACTGCTAGAGTTATTTTACTCAGAATATAAAAAGTCCCCGATTGTCCTAATTTTAGCAAATATTAACGTCCGCTATAGAATAAACTTCATTGGCATCAAAAGAATTAGCAAAAATCACTAAAAGTTTTTCCGAACAAAACTGCTAGAGTTATATTACTCAGAATATAAAAAGTCCCCGATTGTCCTAATTTTAGCAAAAATCAACGTCTCCTATAGAATAAGCTTCATTGGCATCAAAAGAATTAGCAAAAATCACTAAAAGTTTTTCCGAACAAAACTGCTAGAGTTATTTTACTCAGAATATAAAAAGTCCCCGATTGTCCTAATTTTAGCAAAAATCAACGTCCGCTATAGAATAAGCTTTATTGGCATCGAAAGAATTAGCAAAAATCACTAAAAGTTTTTCCGAACAAAACTGCTAGAGTTAATTTACTCAGAATATAAAAAGTCCCCGATTGTCCTAATTTTAGCAAATATTAATGTCCGCTATAGAATAAACTTCATTGGCATCAAAATAATTACCAAAAATCACTAAAAGTTTTTCCGAACAAAACTGCTAGAGTTATTTTACTCAGAATATAAAAAGTCCCCGATTGTCCTAATTTTAGCAAATATTAACGTCCGCTATAGAATAAACTTCATTGGCATCAAAAGAATTAGCAAAAATCACTAAAAGTTTTTCAGAACATAACTGCTAGAGTTATTTTACTCAGAATATAAAAAGTCCCCGATTGTCCTAATTTTAGCAAATATTAACGTCCGCTATAGAATAAACTTCATTGGCATCAAAAGAATTAGCAAAAATCACTAAAAGTTTTTCCGAACAAAACTGCTAGAGTTATATTACTCAGAATATAAAAAGTCCCCGATTGTCCTAATTTTAGCAAAAATCAACGTCTCCTATAGAATAAGCTTCATTGGCATCAAAAGAATTAGCAAAAATCACTAAAAGTTTTTCCGAACAAAACTGCTAGAGTTATATTACTCAGAATATAAAAAGTCCCCGATTGTCCTAATTTTAGCAAATATTAACGTCCGCTATAGAATAAACTTCATTGGCATCAAAAGAATTAGCAAAAATCACTAAAAGTTTTTCCGAACAAAACTGCTAGAGTTATTTTACTCAGAATATAAAAAGTCCCCGATTGTCCTAATTTTAGCAAATATTAACGTCCGCTACAGAATAAACTTCATTGGCATCAAAAGAATTACCAAAAATCACTAAAAGTTTTTCCGAACAAAACTGCTAGAGTTAATTTACTCAGAATATAAAAAGTCCCCGATTGTCCTAATTTTAGCAAATATTAACGTCCGCTATAGAATAAACTTCATTGGCATCAAAAGAATTAGCAAAAATCACAAAAAGTTTTTCCGAACAAAACTGCTAGAGTTATATTACTCAGAATATAAAAAGTCCCCGATTGTCCTAATTTTAGCAAAAATCAACGTCTCCTATAGAATAAGCTTCATTGGCATCAAAAGAATTAGCAAAAATCACTAAAAGTTTTTCCGAACAAAACTGCTAGAGTTATATTACTCAGAATATAAAAAGTCCCCGATTGTCCTAATTTTAGCAAATATTAACGTCCGCTATAGAATAAACTTCATTGGCATCAAAAGAATTAGCAAAAATCACTAAAAGTTTTTCAGAACATAACTGCTAGAGTTATTTTACTCAGAATATAAAAAGTCTCCGATTGTCCTAATTTTAGCAAATATTAACGTCCGCTATAGAATAAACTTCATTGGCATCAAAAGAATTAGCAAAAATCACTAAAAGTTTTTCCGAACAAAACTGCTAGAGTTATTTACTCAGAATATAAAAAGTCCCCGATTGTCCTAATTTTAGCAAATATTAACGTCCGCTATAGAATAAACTTCATTGGCATCAAAAGAATTAGCAAAAATCACTAAAAGTTTTTCCGAACAAAACTGCTAGAGTTATATTACTCAGAATATAAAAAGTCCCCGATTGTCCTAATTTTAGCAAATATTAACGTCTCCTATAGAATAAGCTTCATTGGCATCAAAAGAATTAGCAAAAATCACTAAAAGTTTTTCCGAACAAAACTGCTAGAGTTATATTACTCAGAATATAAAAAGTCCCCGATTGTCCTAATTTTAGCAAAAATCAACGTCTCCTATAGAATAAGCTTCATTGGCATCAAAAGAATTAGCAAAAATCACTAAAAGTTTTTCCGAACAAAACTGCTAGAGTTATATTACTCAGAATATAAAAAGTCCCCGATTGTCCTAATTTTAGCAAATATTAACGTCCGCTATAGAATAAACTTCATTGGCATCAAAAGAATTAGCAAAAATCACAAAAAGTTTTTCCGAACAAAACTGCTAGAGTTATATTACTCAGAATATAAAAAGTCCCCGATTGTCCTAATTTTAGCAAATATTAACGTCCGCTATAGAATAAACTTCATTGGCATCAAAAGAATTAGCAAAAATCACTAAAAGTTTTTCCGAACAAAACTGCTAGAGTTATATTACTCAGAATATAAAAAGTCCCCGTTTTTCCTAATTTTAGCAAATATTAACGTCCGCTATAGAATAAACTTCATTGGCATCAAAAGAATTACCAAAAATCACTAAAAGTTTTTCCGAACAAAACTGCTAGAGTTATATTACTCAGAATATAAAAAGTCCCCGATTGTCCTAATTTTAGCAAAAATCAACGTCTCCTATAGAATAAGCTTCATTGGCATCAAAAGAATTAGCAAAAATCACTAAAAGTTTTTCCGAACAAAACTGCTAGAGTTATTTTACTCAGAATATAAAAAGTCCCCGATTGTCCTAATTTTAGCAAATATTAACGTCCGCTACAGAATAAACTTCATTGGCATCAAAAGAATTAGCAAAAATCACTAAAAGTTTTTCAGAACATAACTGCTAGAGTTATTTTACTCAGAATATAAAAAGTCTCCGATTGTCCTAATTTTAGCAAATCGCCGCCCTAGTGCTTGAATGTCCAACAGACCAATTCCACCCAAAACAACATTTTTGTTTTAAAATTAAGAGAAAAAAAATACACTTTTTACCATATTGATTATTTTATTTTATTTTCTATATTAGTCGTACTTTTTGCAAAAATAAAATATCCTATCTCCGTAATTAAAATAGTCTTTAGTGCTTGTATGGCCTAACTCCATAATTTGCTCTAATAACCGCATCCAAATATCAAGCTCCGTTCTTGTTTGTCCAACCTCCATAGGCCAACCAATCACAGCTAAGTATTTACGCTGTGAGCTGTGACGTTTCGCCGTCTTGTTTGCATAATATTAGTTTTGTCAATGATTTAGCAACGTTTCTAAGATCCTGTGATAAATAAAAGAGTTTAAATAGTTTTTAAATGAGTGCTAGATGAGTTAGATGAGGTGCTGATGATGAGTGTTAGATGTACTTACGTACGTACGTACAACTGAATTTAGAAAGAAACGTTGGCATATAATTTGTTTAACAGTGAATGTTGTATGTCACAGTATACCTACAGGCTGATTTAAAATCTAATGAATTAAAGCAGTACATTCTTCGCTTAGTATATATGTAAAAAAACAAACACGCGAGTGCATTTTATCCTACTTCCAAAAAGAGGGTTTTCCATTCGATTGTATTTTTGTTGTTGTTATGTTACACGATAAAATTAATAAAGTATTTTTTTTTTTATTATTATTAAACAATAAAATTATATATTATATAATTTTATTAATAATAAGGAAAATTTATTCATGATTAGGAATATTTAGGAATTAGTATATGCTAGGGTTATGTTAGGCTTTTGATAAGACTACGATATAGATTGCTAGTAATGTATTGTAGATATATTGTGTACTGGGGCCTTACGGACAACTGCTATTGCGGCACCAAACTAACAATAAATCCGCTCAATTGGAAAATCACGCGACCGCAAACCGTATCTGGGCGCGTTAAGGTTCACGTTTGCGTGATTTTCTAACTGAGCGGATTTAACGTTAGTTTGGTGCCGCAATAACAGTTGTCCGTAAGGCCCCTGAACCTTGTGACATAATATGGAACGTTAAAATATACTCATTTGAATAGATTAGAGATAAAACTTGGTTACAGTGATATGTTGGCTTAACTAGCTTAGGGTTCAAACATCGTCTTACGCTAGGTATTAGTCACATAATTCGCTTACAGTACATAGCACTAAATTGCCATGGATTCTAGCAAGTTCGTCTAGGTAAATAATGCGTCATCTTGCGGCTACCTGTGGGTCCAAACTCAACGGTACATTTTGGCAGGGTGCGTGTAACTGGACCTTACGGGACTCATAAAATGCCCCATCTCCGCTTTCTCAAGAAAGAATTATACCTGGACAGAATAAGTGTCCTATTATCTTTGGGCAAGTATAAAAATTTATTGCCGTTCTAACGGGATTGCGGATGTACGGAGTTTGCGTAAACTTCCAAAGACTTTATCAAAACTCGTATAACCATTAATAATAACACCTATTATTATTATGTACCATAGATCACCTCAATCCACCACTACCACCATTCAATTCACCATCCAGTCACCTCACAAGTCTCAAATTTAAATGCCCACTATACCCAGTTTTTTTTTTGTACTCATCTAAATTTAGACTTTCTTCAGTCCTGGCCCAAGGGGGACACAAAGTACCCCACGAGACCCTAGGGCTATAATGTAAATATGCTCTAATTAAATTCATTAAAAAGTTGAACATGCTGTATACGTCTTGATGGTAGATAGGACAAACAAGCACTGAAATCTCTAATCATTTTCATGGGCTATCTCCATGTCGTTATGTCCAACCTCCAGTTACATAATTTCTACGGAGGCATTTTGTCCAACCTCCACAAATAAATGAAAAAATATCGGTTTTATGCTTATCATATTAAAATACAATATAGACAATCTTATAAATATATACAACATTATTCCTAAATCATCAAATATTTTAATAAATATCAGATACATTAATAATAAACTAAAAAAAACGTCTCCTGTAAAATTAGGTAAATGGTTGCTTGGCCATTCAAGCACTAAGGCGGCGAAATATTAACGTCCGCTATAGAATAAACTTCATTGGCATCAAAAGAATTAGCAAAAATCACTAAAAGTTTTTCCGAACAAAACTGCTAGAGTTATTTTACTCAGAATATAAAAAGTCCCCGATTGTCCTAATTTTAGCAAATATTAACGTCCGCTATAGAATAAACTTCATTGGCATCAAAAGAATTACCAAAAATCACTAAAAGTTTTTCCGAACAAAACTGCTAGAGTTAATTTACTCAGAATATAAAAAGTCCCCGATTGTCCTAATTTTAGCAAATACTAACGTCCGCTATAGAATAAACTTCATTGGCATCAAAAGAATTAGCAAAAATCACTAAAAGTTTTTCAGGACATAACTGCTAGAGTTATTTTACTCAGAATATAAAAAGTCTCCGATTGTCCTAATTTTAGCAAATATTAACGTCCGCTATAGAATAAGCTTCATTGGCATCAAAATAATTAGCAAAAATCACTAAAAGTTTTTCAGGACATAACTGCTAGAGTTATTTTACTCAGAATATAAAAAGTCTCCGATTGTCCTAATTTTAGCAAATATTAACGTCCGCTATAGAATAAGCTTCATTGGCATCAAAAGAATTAGCAAAAATAACTAAAAGTTTTTCCGAACAAAACTGCTAGAGTTATTTTACTCAGAATATAAAAAGTCCCCGATTGTCCTAATTTTAGCAAATATTAACGTCCGCTATAGAATAAACTTCATTGGCATCAAAAGAATTACCAAAAATCACTAAAAGTTTTTCCGAACAAAACTGCTAGAGTTATTTTACTCAGAATATAAAAAGTCCCCGATTGTCCTAATTTTAGCAAAAATCAACGTCCGCTATAGAATAAGCTTTATTGGCATCAAAAGAATTAGCAAAAATCACTAAAAGTTTTTCCGAACAAAACTGCTAGAGTTAATTTACTCAGAATATAAAAAGTCCCCGATTGTCCTAATTTTAGCAAATATTAATGTCCGCTATAGAATAAACTTCATTGGCATCAAAAGAATTACCAAAAATCACTAAAAGTTTTTCCGAACAAAACTGCTAGAGTTATTTTACTCAGAATATAAAAAGTCCCCGATTGTCCTAATTTTAGCAAATATTTACGTCCGCTATAGAATAAACTTCATTGGCATCAAAATAATTAGCAAAAATCACTAAAAGTTTTTCCGAACAAAACTGCTAGAGTTATTTTACTCAGAATATAAAAAGTCCCCGATTGTCCTAATTTTAGCAAATATTAACGTCCGCTATAGAATAAACTTCATTGGCATCAAAAGAATTAGCAAAAATCACTAAAAGTTTTTCAGAACATAACTGCTAGAGTTATTTTACTCAGAATATAAAAAGTCTCCGATTGTCCTAATTTTAGCAAATATTAACGTCCGCTATAGAATAAACTTCATTGGCATCAAAAGAATTAGCAAAAATCACTAAAAGTTTTTCCGAACAAAACTGCTAGAGTTATTTTACTCAGAATATAAAAAGTCCCCGATTGTCCTAATTTTAGCAAATATTAACGTCCGCTATAGAATAAACTTCATTGGCATCAAAAGAATTACCAAAAATCACTAAAAGTTTTTCCGAACAAAACTGCTAGAGTTATTTTACTCAGAATATAAAAAGTCCCCGATTGTCCTAATTTTAGCAAATATTAACGTCCGCTATAGAATAAACTTCATTGGCATCAAAAGAATTAGCAAAAATCACTAAAAGTTTTTCAGAACATAACTGCTAGAGTTATTTTACTCAGAATATAAAAAGTCCCCGATTGTCCTAATTTTAGCAAAAATCAACGTCCGCTATAGAATAAGCTTTATTGGCATCAAAAGAATTAGCAAAAATCACTAAAAGTTTTTCTGGACAAAACTGCTAGAGTTAATTTACTCAGAATATAAAAAGTCCCCGATTGTCCTAATTTTAGCAAATATTAACGTCCGTTATAGGATAAACTTCATTGGCATCAAAAGAATTACCAAAAATCACTAAAAGTTTTTCCGAACAAAACTGCTAGAGTTATTTTACTCAGAATATAAAAAGTCCCCGATTGTCCTAATTTTAGCAAATATTTACGTCCGCTATAGAATAAACTTCATTGGCATCAAAAGAATTAGCAAAAATCACTAAAAGTTTTTCAGAACATAACTGCTAGAGTTAGTTTACTCAGAATATAAAAAGTCCCCGATTGTCCTAATTTTAGCAAAAATCAACGTCTCCTATAGAATAAGCTTCATTGGCATCAAAAGAATTAGCAAAAATCACTAAAAGTTTTTCCGAACAAAACTGCTAGAGTTATATTACTCAGAATATAAAAAGTCCCCGATTGTCCTAATTTTAGCAAATATTAACGTCCGCTATAGAATAAACTTCATTGGCATCAAAAGAATTAGCAAAAATCACTAAAAGTTTTTCCGAACAAAACTGCTAGAGTTATATTACTCAGAATATAAAAAGTCCCCGATTGTCCTAATTTTAGCAAATATTAACGTCCGCTATAGAATAAACTTCATTGGCATCAAAAGAATTAGCAAAAATCACTAAAAGTTTTTCCGAACAAAACTGCTAGAGTTATATTACTCAGAATATAAAAAGTCCCCGATTGTCCTAATTTTAGCAAAAATCAACGTCTCCTATAGAATAAGCTTCATTGGCATCAAAAGAATTAGCAAAAATCACTAAAAGTTTTTCCGAACAAAACTGCTAGAGTTATTTTACTCAGAATATAAAAAGTCCCCGATTGTCCTAATTTTAGCAAATATTAACGTCCGCTATAGAATAAACTTCATTGGCATCAAAAGAATTAGCAAAAATCACTAAAAGTTTTTCAGAACATAACTGCTAGAGTTATTTTACTCAGAATATAAAAAGTCCCCGATTGTCCTAATTTTAGCAAATATTAACGTCCGCTATAGAATAAACTTCATTGGCATCAAAAGAATTAGCAAAAATCACTAAAAGTTTTTCCGAACAAAACTGCTAGAGTTATTTTACTCAGAATATAAAAAGTCCCCGATTGTCCTAATTTTAGCAAATATTAACGTCCGCTATAGAATAAACTTCATTGGCATCAAAAGAATTACCAAAAATCACTAAAAGTTTTTCCGAACAAAACTGCTAGAGTTAATTTACTCAGAATATAAAAAGTCCCCGATTGTCCTAATTTTAGCAAATATTAACGTCCGCTATAGAATAAACTTCATTGGCATCAAAAGAATTAGCAAAAATCACTAAAAGTTTTTCCGAACAAAACTGCTAGAGTTATATTACTCAGAATATAAAAAGTCCCCGATTGTCCTAATTTTAGCAAAAATCAACGTCTCCTATAGAATAAGCTTCATTGGCATCAAAAGAATTAGCAAAAATCACTAAAAGTTTTTCCGAACAAAACTGCTAGAGTTATTTTACTCAGAATATAAAAAGTCCCCGATTGTCCTAATTTTAGCAAATATTAACGTCCGCTATAGAATAAACTTCATTGGCATCAAAAGAATTAGCAAAAATCACTAAAAGTTTTTCAGAACATAACTGCTAGAGTTATTTTACTCAGAATATAAAAAGTCCCCGATTGTCCTAATTTTAGCAAAAATCAACGTCCGCTATAGAATAAGCTTTATTGGCATCAAAAGAATTAGCAAAAATCACTAAAAGTTTTTCCGAACAAAACTGCTAGAGTTATTTTACTCAGAATATAAAAAGTCCCCGATTGTCCTAATTTTAGCAAATATTAATGTCCGCTATAGAATAAACTTCATTGGCATCAAAAGAATTACCAAAAATCACTAAAAGTTTTTCCGAACAAAACTGCTAGAGTTATTTTACTCAGAATATAAAAAGTCCCCGATTGTCCTAATTTTAGCAAATATTAACGTCCGCTATAGAATAAACTTCATTGGCATCAAAAGAATTACCAAAAATCACTAAAAGTTTTTCAGAACATAACTGCTAGAGTTATTTTACTCAGAATATAAAAAGTCCCCGATTGTCCTAATTTTAGCAAATATTAACGTCCGCTATAGAATAAACTTCATTGGCATCAAAAGAATTAGCAAAAATCACTAAAAGTTTTTCCGAACAAAACTGCTAGAGTTATATTACTCAGAATATAAAAAGTCCCCGATTGTCCTAATTTTAGCAAAAATCAACGTCTCCTATAGAATAAGCTTCATTGGCATCAAAAGAATTAGCAAAAACCACTAAAAGTTTTTCAGAACATAACTGCTAGAGTTATTTTACTCAGAATATAAAAAGTCCCCGATTGTCCTAATTTTAGCAAAAATCAACGTCCGCTATAGAATAAGCTTTATTGGCATCAAAAGAATTAGCAAAAATCACTAAAAGTTTTTCCGAACAAAACTGCTAGAGTTAATTTACTCAGAATATAAAAAGTCCCCGATTGTCCTAATTTTAGCAAATATTAATGTCCGCTATAGAATAAACTTCATTGGCATCAAAAGAATTAGCAAAAATCACTAAAAGTTTTTCCGAACAAAACTGCTAGAGTTATTTTACTCAGAATATAAAAAGTCCCCGATTGTCCTAATTTTAGCAAATATTAACGTCCGCTATAGAATAAACTTCATTGGCATCAAAAGAATTAGCAAAAATCACTAAAAGTTTTTCCGAACAAAACTGCTAGAGTTATTTTACTCAGAATATAAAAAGTCCCCGATTGTCCTAATTTTAGCAAAAATCAACGTCTCCTATAGAATACGCTTCATTGGCATCAAAAGAATTAGCAAAAATCACTAAAAGTTTTTCCGAACAAAACTGCTAGAGTTATATTACTCAGAATATAAAAAGTCCCCGATTGTCCTAATTTTAGCAAATATTAACGTCCGCTATAGAATAAACTTCATTGGCATCAAAAGAATTAGCAAAAATCACTAAAAGTTTTTCAGAACATAACTGCTAGAGTTATTTTACTCAGAATATAAAAAGTCCCCGATTGTCCTAATTTTAGCAAAAATCAACGTCCGCTATAGAATAAGCTTTATTGGCATCAAAAGAATTAGCAAAAATCACTAAAAGTTTTTCCGAACAAAACTGCTAGAGTTAATTTACTCAGAATATAAAAAGTCCCCGATTGTCCTAATTTTAGCAAATATTAACGTCCGCTATAGAATAAACTTCATTGGCATCAAAAGAATTAGCAAAAATCACTAAAAGTTTTTCCGAACAAAACTGCTAGAGTTATTTTACTCAGAATATAAAAAGTCCCCGATTGTCCTAATTTTAGCAAATATTAATGTCCGCTATAGAATAAACTTCATTGGCATCAAAAGAATTAGCAAAAACCACTAAAAGTTTTTCAGAACATAACTGCTAGAGTTATTTTACTCAGAATATAAAAAGTCCCCGATTGTCCTAATTTTAGCAAAAATCAACGTCCGCTATAGAATAAGCTTTATTGGCATCAAAAGAATTAGCAAAAATCACTAAAAGTTTTTCCGAACAAAACTGCTAGAGTTAATTTACTCAGAATATAAAAAGTCCCCGATTGTCCTAATTTTAGCAAATATTAATGTCCGCTATAGAATAAACTTCATTGGCATCAAAAGAATTACCAAAAATCACTAAAAGTTTTTCCGAACAAAACTGCTAGAGTTATTTTACTCAGAATATAAAAAGTCCCCGATTGTCCTAATTTTAGCAAATATTAACGTCCGCTATAGAATAAACTTCATTGGCATCAAAAGAATCAGCAAAAATCACTAAAAGTTTTTCCGAACAAAACTGCTAGAGTTATATTACTCAGAATATAAAAAGTCCCCGATTGTCCTAATTTTAGCAAAAATCAACGTCTCCTATAGAATACGCTTCATTGGCATCAAAAGAATTAGCAAAAATCACTAAAAGTTTTTCCGAACAAAACTGCTAGAGTTATATTACTCAGAATATAAAAAGTCCCCGATTGTCCTAATTTTAGCAAATATTAACGTCCGATATAGAATAAACTTCATTGGCATCAAAAGAATTAGCAAAAATCACTAAAAGTTTTTCAGAACATAACTGCTAGAGTTATTTTACTCAGAATATAAAAAGTCCCCGATTGTCCTAATTTTAGCAAAAATCAACGTCCGCTATAGAATAAGCTTTATTGGCATCAAAAGAATTAGCAAAAATCACTAAAAGTTTTTCCGAACAAAACTGCTAGAGTTAATTTACTCAGAATATAAAAAGTCCCCGATTGTCCTAATTTTAGCAAATATTAACGTCCGCTATAGAATAAACTTCATTGGCATCAAAAGAATTAGCAAAAATCACTAAAAGTTTTTCAGAACATAACTGCTAGAGTTATTTTACTCAGAATATAAAAAGTCCCCGATTGTCCTAATTTTAGCAAATATTAACGTCCGCTATAGAATAAACTTCATTGGCATCAAAAGAATTAGCAAAAATCACTAAAAGTTTTTCAGAACATAACTGCTAGAGTTAGTTTACTCAGAATATAAAAAGTCCCCGATTGTCCTAATTTTAGCAAAAATCAACGTCTCCTATAGAATAAGCTTCATTGGCATCAAAAGAATTAGCAAAAATCACTAAAAGTTTTTCCGAACAAAACTGCTAGAGTTATATTACTCAGAATATAAAAAGTCCCCGATTGTCCTAATTTTAGCAAATATTAACGTCCGCTATAGAATAAACTTCATTGGCATCAAAAGAATTAGCAAAAATCACTAAAAGTTTTTCCGAACAAAACTGCTAGAGTTATATTACTCAGAATATAAAAAGTCCCCGATTGTCCTAATTTTAGCAAATATTAACGTCCGCTATAGAATAAACTTCATTGGCATCAAAAGAATTAGCAAAAATCACTAAAAGTTTTTCCGAACAAAACTGCTAGAGTTATATTACTCAGAATATAAAAAGTCCCCGATTGTCCTAATTTTAGCAAAAATCAACGTCTCCTATAGAATAAGCTTCATTGGCATCAAAAGAATTAGCAAAAATCACTAAAAGTTTTTCCGAACAAAACTGCTAGAGTTATTTTACTCAGAATATAAAAAGTCCCCGATTGTCCTAATTTTAGCAAATATTAACGTCCGCTATAGAATAAACTTCATTGGCATCAAAAGAATTAGCAAAAATCACTAAAAGTTTTTCAGAACATAACTGCTAGAGTTATTTTACTCAGAATATAAAAAGTCCCCGATTGTCCTAATTTTAGCAAATATTAACGTCCGCTATAGAATAAACTTCATTGGCATCAAAAGAATTAGCAAAAATCACTAAAAGTTTTTCCGAACAAAACTGCTAGAGTTATTTTACTCAGAATATAAAAAGTCCCCGATTGTCCTAATTTTAGCAAATATTAACGTCCGCTATAGAATAAACTTCATTGGCATCAAAAGAATTACCAAAAATCACTAAAAGTTTTTCCGAACAAAACTGCTAGAGTTAATTTACTCAGAATATAAAAAGTCCCCGATTGTCCTAATTTTAGCAAATATTAACGTCCGCTATAGAATAAACTTCATTGGCATCAAAAGAATTAGCAAAAATCACTAAAAGTTTTTCCGAACAAAACTGCTAGAGTTATATTACTCAGAATATAAAAAGTCCCCGATTGTCCTAATTTTAGCAAAAATCAACGTCTCCTATAGAATAAGCTTCATTGGCATCAAAAGAATTAGCAAAAATCACTAAAAGTTTTTCCGAACAAAACTGCTAGAGTTATTTTACTCAGAATATAAAAAGTCTCCGATTGTCCTAATTTTAGCAAATATTAACGTCCGCTATAGAATAAACTTCATTGGCATCAAAAGAATTAGCAAAAATCACTAAAAGTTTTTCAGAACATAACTGCTAGAGTTATTTTACTCGGAATATAAAAAGTCCCCGATTGTCCTAATTTTAGCAAAAATCAACGTCCGCTATAGAATAAGCTTTATTGGCATCAAAAGAATTAGCAAAAATCACTAAAAGTTTTTCCGAACAAAACTGCTAGAGTTATTTTACTCAGAATATAAAAAGTCCCCGATTGTCCTAATTTTAGCAAATATTAATGTCCGCTATAGAATAAACTTCATTGGCATCAAAAGAATTACCAAAAATCACTAAAAGTTTTTCCGAACAAAACTGCTAGAGTTATTTTACTCAGAATATAAAAAGTCCCCGATTGTCCTAATTTTAGCAAATATTAACGTCCGCTATAGAATAAACTTCATTGGCATCAAAAGAATTACCAAAAATCACTAAAAGTTTTTCAGAACATAACTGCTAGAGTTATTTTACTCAGAATATAAAAAGTCCCCGATTGTCCTAATTTTAGCAAATATTAACGTCCGCTATAGAATAAACTTCATTGGCATCAAAAGAATTAGCAAAAATCACTAAAAGTTTTTCCGAACAAAACTGCTAGAGTTATATTACTCAGAATATAAAAAGTCCCCGATTGTCCTAATTTTAGCAAAAATCAACGTCTCCTATAGAATAAGCTTCATTGGCATCAAAAGAATTAGCAAAAACCACTAAAAGTTTTTCAGAACATAACTGCTAGAGTTATTTTACTCAGAATATAAAAAGTCCCCGATTGTCCTAATTTTAGCAAAAATCAACGTCCGCTATAGAATAAGCTTTATTGGCATCAAAAGAATTAGCAAAAATCACTAAAAGTTTTTCCTAACAAAACTGCTAGAGTTAATTTACTCAGAATATAAAAAGTCCCCGATTGTCCTAATTTTAGCAAATATTAATGTCCGCTATAGAATAAACTTCATTGGCATCAAAAGAATTACCAAAAATCACTAAAAGTTTTTCCGAACAAAACTGCTAGAGTTATTTTACTCAGAATATAAAAAGTCCCCGATTGTCCTAATTTTAGCAAATATTAACGTCCGCTATAGAATAAACTTCATTGGCATCAAAAGAATCAGCAAAAATCACTAAAAGTTTTTCCGAACAAAACTGCTAGAGTTATATTACTCAGAATATAAAAAGTCCCCGATTGTCCTAATTTTAGCAAAAATCAACGTCTCCTATAGAATACGCTTCATTGGCATCAAAAGAATTAGCAAAAATCACTAAAAGTTTTTCCGAACAAAACTGCTAGAGTTATATTACTCAGAATATAAAAAGTCCCCGATTGTCCTAATTTTAGCAAATATTAACGTCCGATATAGAATAAACTTCATTGGCATCAAAAGAATTAGCAAAAATCACTAAAAGTTTTTCAGAACATAACTGCTAGAGTTATTTTACTCAGAATATAAAAAGTCCCCGATTGTCCTAATTTTAGCAAAAATCAACGTCCGCTATAGAATAAGCTTTATTGGCATCAAAAGAATTAGCAAAAATCACTAAAAGTTTTTCCGAACAAAACTGCTAGAGTTAATTTACTCAGAATATAAAAAGTCCCCGATTGTCCTAATTTTAGCAAATATTAATGTCCGCTATAGAATAAACTTCATTGGCATCAAAAGAATTAGCAAAAACCACTAAAAGTTTTTCAGAACATAACTGCTAGAGTTATTTTACTCAGAATATAAAAAGTCCCCGATTGTCCTAATTTTAGCAAAAATCAACGTCCGCTATAGAATAAGCTTTATTGGCATCAAAAGAATTAGCAAAAATCACTAAAAGTTTTTCCGAACAAAACTGCTAGAGTTAATTTACTCAGAATATAAAAAGTCCCCGATTGTCCTAATTTTAGCAAATATTAATGTCCGCTATAGAATAAACTTCATTGGCATCAAAAGAATTACCAAAAATCACTAAAAGTTTTTCCGAACAAAACTGCTAGAGTTATTTTACTCAGAATATAAAAAGTCCCCGATTGTCCTAATTTTAGCAAATATTAACGTCCGCTATAGAATAAACTTCATTGGCATCAAAAGAATCAGCAAAAATCACTAAAAGTTTTTCCGAACAAAACTGCTAGAGTTATATTACTCAGAATATAAAAAGTCCCCGATTGTCCTAATTTTAGCAAAAATCAACGTCTCCTATAGAATACGCTTCATTGGCATCAAAAGAATTAGCAAAAATCACTAAAAGTTTTTCCGAACAAAACTGCTAGAGTTATATTACTCAGAATATAAAAAGTCCCCGATTGTCCTAATTTTAGCAAATATTAACGTTCGATATAGAATAAACTTCATTGGCATCAAAAGAATTAGCAAAAATCACTAAAAGTTTTTCAGAACATAACTGCTAGAGTTATTTTACTCAGAATATAAAAAGTCCCCGATTGTCCTAATTTTAGCAAAAATCAACGTCCGCTATAGAATAAGCTTTATTGGCATCAAAAGAATTAGCAAAAATCACTAAAAGTTTTTCCGAACAAAACTGCTAGAGTTAATTTACTCAGAATATAAAAAGTCCCCGATTGTCCTAATTTTAGCAAATATTAACGTCCGCTATAGAATAAACTTCATTAGCATCAAAAGAATTAGCAAAAATCACTAAAAGTTTTTCAGAACATAACTGCTAGAGTTATTTTACTCAGAATATAAAAAGTCCCCGATTGTCCTAATTTTAGCAAATATTAACGTCCGCTATAGAATAAACTTCATTGGCATCAAAAGAATTAGCAAAAATCACTAAAAGTTTTTCAGGACATAACTGCTAGAGTTATTTTACTCAGAATATAAAAAGTCTCCGATTGTCCTAATTTTAGCAAATATTAACGTCCGCTATAGAATAAACTTCATTGGCATCAAAAGAATTAGCAAAAATCACTAAAAGTTTTTCAGAACATAACTGCTAGAGTTATTTTACTCGGAATATAAAAAGTCCCCGATTGTCCTAATTTTAGCAAAAATCAACGTCCGCTATAGAATAAGCTTTATTGGCATCAAAAGAATTAGCAAAAATCACTAAAAGTTTTTCCGAACAAAACTGCTAGAGTTATTTTACTCAGAATATAAAAAGTCCCCGATTGTCCTAATTTTAGCAAATATTAATGTCCGCTATAGAATAAACTTCATTGGCATCAAAAGAATTACCAAAAATCACTAAAAGTTTTTCAGGACATAACTGCTAGAGTTATTTTACTCAGAATATAAAAAGTCTCCGATTGTCCTAATTTTAGCAAATATTAACGTCCGCTATAGAATAAACTTCATTGGCATCAAAAGAATTAGCAAAAATCACTAAAAGTTTTTCCGAACAAAACTGCTAGAGTTATATTACTCAGAATATAAAAAGTCCCCGATTGTCCTAATTTTAGCAAAAATCAACGTCCGCTATAGAATAAGCTTTATTGGCATCAAAAGAATTAGCAAAAATCACTAAAAGTTTTTCCGAACAAAACTGCTAGAGTTAATTAACTCAGAATATAAAAAGTCCCCGATTGTCCTAATTTTAGCAAATATTAACGTCCGCTATAGAATAAACTTCATTGGCATCAAAAGAATTAGCAAAAATCACTAAAAGTTTTTCAGAACATAACTGCTAGAGTTATTTTACTCGGAATATAAAAAGTCCCCGATTGTCCTAATTTTAGCAAAAATCAACGTCCGCTATAGAATAAGCTTTATTGGCATCAAAAGAATTAGCAAAAATCACTAAAAGTTTTTCCGAACAAAACTGCTAGAGTTATTTTACTCAGAATATAAAAAGTCCCCGATTGTCCTAATTTTAGCAAATATTAACGTCCGCTATAGAATAAACTTCATTGGCATCAAAAGAATTACCAAAAATCACTAAAAGTTTTTCAGAACATAACTGCTAGAGTTATTTTACTCAGAATATAAAAAGTCCCCGATTGTCCTAATTTTAGCAAATATTAACGTCTGCTATAGAATAAACTTCATTGGCATCAAAAGAATTAGCAAAAATCACTAAAAGTTTTTCCGAACAAAACTGCTAGAGTTATATTACTCAGAATATAAAAAGTCCCCGATTGTCCTAATTTTAGCAAAAATCAACGTCTCCTATAGAATAAGCTTCATTGGCATCAAAAGAATTAGCAAAAACCACTAAAAGTTTTTCAGAACATAACTGCTAGAGTTATTTTACTCAGAATATAAAAAGTCCCCGATTGTCCTAATTTTAGCAAAAATCAACGTCCGCTATAGAATAAGCTTTATTGGCATCAAAAGAATTAGCAAAAATCACTAAAAGTTTTTCCGAACAAAACTGCTAGAGTTAATTTACTCAGAATATAAAAAGTCCCCGATTGTCCTAATTTTAGCAAATATTAATGTCCGCTATAGAATAAACTTCATTGGCATCAAAAGAATTACCAAAAATCACTAAAAGTTTTTCCGAACAAAACTGCTAGAGTTATTTTACTCAGAATATAAAAAGTCCCCGATTGTCCTAATTTTAGCAAATATTAACGTCCGCTATAGAATAAACTTCATTGGCATCAAAAGAATCAGCAAAAATCACTAAAAGTTTTTCCGAACAAAACTGCTAGAGTTATATTACTCAGAATATAAAAAGTCCCCGATTGTCCTAATTTTAGCAAAAATCAACGTCTCCTATAGAATACGCTTCATTGGCATCAAAAGAATTAGCAAAAATCACTAAAAGTTTTTCCGAACAAAACTGCTAGAGTTATATTACTCAGAATATAAAAAGTCCCCGATTGTCCTAATTTTAGCAAATATTAACGTCCGATATAGAATAAACTTCATTGGCATCAAAAGAATTAGCAAAAATCACTAAAAGTTTTTCAGAACATAACTGCTAGAGTTATTTTACTCAGAATATAAAAAGTCCCCGATTGTCCTAATTTTAGCAAAAATCAACGTCCGCTATAGAATAAGCTTTATTGGCATCAAAAGAATTAGCAAAAATCACTAAAAGTTTTTCCGAACAAAACTGCTAGAGTTAATTTACTCAGAATATAAAAAGTCCCCGATTGTCCTAATTTTAGCAAATATTAACGTCCGCTATAGAATAAACTTCATTGGCATCAAAAGAATTAGCAAAAATCACTAAAAGTTTTTCCGAACAAAACTGCTAGAGTTATTTTACTCAGAATATAAAAAGTCCCCGATTGTCCTAATTTTAGCAAATATTAATGTCCGCTATAGAATAAACTTCATTGGCATCAAAAGAATTAGCAAAAACCACTAAAAGTTTTTCAGAACATAACTGCTAGAGTTATTTTACTCAGAATATAAAAAGTCCCCGATTGTCCTAATTTTAGCAAAAATCAACGTCCGCTATAGAATAAGCTTTATTGGCATCAAAAGAATTAGCAAAAATCACTAAAAGTTTTTCCGAACAAAACTGCTAGAGTTAATTTACTCAGAATATAAAAAGTCCCCGATTGTCCTAATTTTAGCAAATATTAATGTCCGCTATAGAATAAACTTCATTGGCATCAAAAGAATTACCAAAAATCACTAAAAGTTTTTCCGAACAAAACTGCTAGAGTTATTTTACTCAGAATATAAAAAGTCCCCGATTGTCCTAATTTTAGCAAATATTAACGTCCGCTATAGAATAAACTTCATTGGCATCAAAAGAATCAGCAAAAATCACTAAAAGTTTTTCCGAACAAAACTGCTAGAGTTATATTACTCAGAATATAAAAAGTCCCCGATTGTCCTAATTTTAGCAAAAATCAACGTCTCCTATAGAATACGCTTCATTGGCATCAAAAGAATTAGCAAAAATCACTAAAAGTTTTTCCGAACAAAACTGCTAGAGTTATATTACTCAGAATATAAAAAGTCCCCGATTGTCCTAATTTTAGCAAATATTAACGTCCGATATAGAATAAACTTCATTGGCATCAAAAGAATTAGCAAAAATCACTAAAAGTTTTTCAGAACATAACTGCTAGAGTTATTTTACTCAGAATATAAAAAGTCCCCGATTGTCCTAATTTTAGCAAAAATCAACGTCCGCTATAGAATAAGCTTTATTGGCATCAAAAGAATTAGCAAAAATCACTAAAAGTTTTTCCGAACAAAACTGCTAGAGTTAATTTACTCAGAATATAAAAAGTCCCCGATTGTCCTAATTTTAGCAAATATTAACGTCCGCTATAGAATAAACTTCATTGGCATCAAAAGAATTAGCAAAAATCACTAAAAGTTTTTCAGAACATAACTGCTAGAGTTATTTTACTCAGAATATAAAAAGTCCCCGATTGTCCTAATTTTAGCAAATATTAACGTCCGCTATAGAATAAACTTCATTGGCATCAAAAGAATTAGCAAAAATCACTAAAAGTTTTTCAGAACATAACTGCTAGAGTTAGTTTACTCAGAATATAAAAAGTCCCCGATTGTCCTAATTTTAGCAAAAATCAACGTCTCCTATAGAATAAGCTTCATTGGCATCAAAAGAATTAGCAAAAATCACTAAAAGTTTTTCCGAACAAAACTGCTAGAGTTATATTACTCAGAATATAAAAAGTCCCCGATTGTCCTAATTTTAGCAAATATTAACGTCCGCTATAGAATAAACTTCATTGGCATCAAAAGAATTAGCAAAAATCACTAAAAGTTTTTCCGAACAAAACTGCTAGAGTTATATTACTCAGAATATAAAAAGTCCCCGATTGTCCTAATTTTAGCAAATATTAACGTCCGCTATAGAATAAACTTCATTGGCATCAAAAGAATTAGCAAAAATCACTAAAAGTTTTTCCGAACAAAACTGCTAGAGTTATATTTTCTCAGAATATAAAAAGTCCCCGATTGTCCTAATTTTAGCAAAAATCAACGTCTCCTATAGAATAAGCTTCATTGGCATCAAAAGAATTAGCAAAAATCACTAAAAGTTTTTCCGAACAAAACTGCTAGAGTTATTTTACTCAGAATATAAAAAGTCCCCGATTGTCCTAATTTTAGCAAATATTAACGTCCGCTATAGAATAAACTTCATTGGCATCAAAAGAATTAGCAAAAATCACTAAAAGTTTTTCAGAACATAACTGCTAGAGTTATTTTACTCAGAATATAAAAAGTCCCCGATTGTCCTAATTTTAGCAAATATTAACGTCCGCTATAGAATAAACTTCATTGGCATCAAAAGAATTAGCAAAAATCACTAAAAGTTTTTCCGAACAAAACTGCTAGAGTTATATTACTCAGAATATAAAAAGTCCCCGATTGTCCTAATTTTAGCAAAAATCAACGTCTCCTATAGAATAAGCTTCATTGGCATCAAAAGAATTAGCAAAAATCACTAAAAGTTTTTCCGAACAAAACTGCTAGAGTTATTTTACTCAGAATATAAAAAGTCCCCGATTGTCCTAATTTTAGCAAATATTAACGTCCGCTATAGAATAAACTTCATTGGCATCAAAAGAATTAGCAAAAATCACTAAAAGTTTTTCAGAACATAACTGCTAGAGTTATTTTACTCGGAATATAAAAAGTCCCCGATTGTCCTAATTTTAGCAAAAATCAACGTCCGCTATAGAATAAGCTTTATTGGCATCAAAAGAATTAGCAAAAATCACTAAAAGTTTTTCCGAACAAAACTGCTAGAGTTATTTTACTCAGAATATAAAAAGTCCCCGATTGTCCTAATTTTAGCAAATATTAATGTCCGCTATAGAATAAACTTCATTGGCATCAAAAGAATTACCAAAAATCACTAAAAGTTTTTCCGAACAAAACTGCTAGAGTTATTTTACTCAGAATATAAAAAGTCCCCGATTGTCCTAATTTTAGCAAATATTAACGTCCGCTATAGAATAAACTTCATTGGCATCAAAAGAATTACCAAAAATCACTAAAAGTTTTTCAGAACATAACTGCTAGAGTTATTTTACTCAGAATATAAAAAGTCCCCGATTGTCCTAATTTTAGCAAATATTAACGTCCGCTATAGAATAAACTTCATTGGCATCAAAAGAATTAGCAAAAATCACTAAAAGTTTTTCCGAACAAAACTGCTAGAGTTATATTACTCAGAATATAAAAAGTCCCCGATTGTCCTAATTTTAGCAAAAATCAACGTCTCCTATAGAATAAGCTTCATTGGCATCAAAAGAATTAGCAAAAATCACTAAAAGTTTTTCCGAACAAAACTGCTAGAGTTATTTTACTCAGAATATAAAAAGTCCCCGATTGTCCTAATTTTAGCAAATATTAACGTCCGCTATAGAATAAACTTCATTGGCATCAAAAGAATTAGCAAAAATCACTAAAAGTTTTTCAGAACATAACTGCTAGAGTTATTTTACTCAGAATATAAAAAGTCCCCGATTGTCCTAATTTTAGCAAATATTAACGTCCGCTATAGAATAAACTTCATTGGCATCAAAAGAATTAGCAAAAATCACTAAAAGTTTTTCCGAACAAAACTGCTAGAGTTATTTTACTCAGAATATAAAAAGTCCCCGATTGTCCTAATTTTAGCAAATATTAACGTCCGCTATAGAATAAACTTCATTGGCATCAAAAGAATTACCAAAAATCACTAAAAGTTTTTCCGAACAAAACTGCTAGAGTTAATTTACTCAGAATATAAAAAGTCCCCGATTGTCCTAATTTTAGCAAATATTAACGTCCGCTATAGAATAAACTTCATTGGCATCAAAAGAATTAGCAAAAATCACTAAAAGTTTTTCCGAACAAAACTGCTAGAGTTATATTACTCAGAATATAAAAAGTCCCCGATTGTCCTAATTTTAGCAAAAATCAACGTCTCCTATAGAATAAGCTTCATTGGCATCAAAAGAATTAGCAAAAATCACTAAAAGTTTTTCCGAACAAAACTGCTAGAGTTATTTTACTCAGAATATAAAAAGTCCCCGATTGTCCTAATTTTAGCAAATATTAACGTCCGCTATAGAATAAACTTCATTGGCATCAAAAGAATTAGCAAAAATCACTAAAAGTTTTTCAGAACATAACTGCTAGAGTTATTTTACTCGGAATATAAAAAGTCCCCGATTGTCCTAATTTTAGCAAAAATCAACGTCCGCTATAGAATAAGCTTTATTGGCATCAAAAGAATTAGCAAAAATCACTAAAAGTTTTTCCGAACAAAACTGCTAGAGTTATTTTACTCAGAATATAAAAAGTCCCCGATTGTCCTAATTTTAGCAAATATTAATGTCCGCTATAGAATAAACTTCATTGGCATCAAAAGAATTACCAAAAATCACTAAAAGTTTTTCCGAACAAAACTGCTAGAGTTATTTTACTCAGAATATAAAAAGTCCCCGATTGTCCTAATTTTAGCAAATATTAACGTCCGCTATAGAATAAACTTCATTGGCATCAAAAGAATTAGCAAAAATCACTAAAAGTTTTTCCGAACAAAACTGCTAGAGTTATATTACTCAGAATATAAAAAGTCCCCGATTGTCCTAATTTTAGCAAAAATCAACGTCTCCTATAGAATAAGCTTCATTGGCATCAAAAGAATTAGCAAAAACCACTAAAAGTTTTTCAGAACATAACTGCTAGAGTTATTTTACTCAGAATATAAAAAGTCCCCGATTGTCCTAATTTTAGCAAAAATCAACGTCCGCTATAGAATAAGCTTTATTGGCATCAAAAGAATTAGCAAAAATCACTAAAAGTTTTTCCGAACAAAACTGCTAGAGTTAATTTACTCAGAATATAAAAAGTCCCCGATTGTCCTAATTTTAGCAAATATTAATGTCCGCTATAGAATAAACTTCATTGGCATCAAAAGAATTACCAAAAATCACTAAAAGTTTTTCCGAACAAAACTGCTAGAGTTATTTTACTCAGAATATAAAAAGTCCCCGATTGTCCTAATTTTAGCAAATATTAACGTCCGCTATAGAATAAACTTCATTGGCATCAAAAGAATCAGCAAAAATCACTAAAAGTTTTTCCGAACAAAACTGCTAGAGTTATATTACTCAGAATATAAAAAGTCCCCGATTGTCCTAATTTTAGCAAAAATCAACGTCTCCTATAGAATACGCTTCATTGGCATCAAAAGAATTAGCAAAAATCACTAAAAGTTTTTCCGAACAAAACTGCTAGAGTTATTTTACTCAGAATATAAAAAGTCCCCGATTGTCCTAATTTTAGCAAATATTAACGTCCGATATAGAATAAACTTCATTGGCATCAAAAGAATTAGCAAAAATCACTAAAAGTTTTTCAGAACATAACTGCTAGAGTTATTTTACTCAGAATATAAAAAGTCCCCGATTGTCCTAATTTTAGCAAAAATCAACGTCCGCTATAGAATAAGCTTTATTGGCATCAAAAGAATTAGCAAAAATCACTAAAAGTTTTTCCGAACAAAACTGCTAGAGTTAATTTACTCAGAATATAAAAAGTCCCCGATTGTCCTAATTTTAGCAAATATTAACGTCCGCTATAGAATAAACTTCATTGGCATCAAAAGAATTAGCAAAAATCACTAAAAGTTTTTCCGAACAAAACTGCTAGAGTTATTTTACTCAGAATATAAAAAGTCCCCGATTGTCCTAATTTTAGCAAATATTAATGTCCGCTATAGAATAAACTTCATTGGCATCAAAAGAATTAGCAAAAACCACTAAAAGTTTTTCAGAACATAACTGCTAGAGTTATTTTACTCAGAATATAAAAAGTCCCCGATTGTCCTAATTTTAGCAAAAATCAACGTCCGCTATAGAATAAGCTTTATTGGCATCAAAAGAATTAGCAAAAATCACTAAAAGTTTTTCCGAACAAAACTGCTAGAGTTAATTTACTCAGAATATAAAAAGTCCCCGATTGTCCTAATTTTAGCAAATATTAATGTCCGCTATAGAATAATCTTCATTGGCATCAAAAGAATTACCAAAAATCACTAAAAGTTTTTCCGAACAAAACTGCTAGAGTTATTTTACTCAGAATATAAAAAGTCCCCGATTGTCCTAATTTTAGCAAATATTAACGTCCGCTATAGAATAAACTTCATTGGCATCAAAAGAATCAGCAAAAATCACTAAAAGTTTTTCCGAACAAAACTGCTAGAGTTATATTACTCAGAATATAAAAAGTCCCCGATTGTCCTAATTTTAGCAAAAATCAACGTCTCCTATAGAATACGCTTCATTGGCATCAAAAGAATTAGCAAAAATCACTAAAAGTTTTTCCGAACAAAACTGCTAGAGTTATATTACTCAGAATATAAAAAGTCCCCGATTGTCCTAATTTTAGCAAATATTAACGTCCGATATAGAATAAACTTCATTGGCATCAAAAGAATTAGCAAAAATCACTAAAAGTTTTTCAGAACATAACTGCTAGAGTTATTTTACTCAGAATATAAAAAGTCCCCGATTGTCCTAATTTTAGCAAAAATCAACGTCCGCTATAGAATAAGCTTTATTGGCATCAAAAGAATTAGCAAAAATCACTAAAAGTTTTTCCGAACAAAACTGCTAGAGTTAATTTACTCAGAATATAAAAAGTCCCCGATTGTCCTAATTTTAGCAAATATTAACGTCCGCTATAGAATAAACTTCATTGGCATCAAAAGAATTAGCAAAAATCACTAAAAGTTTTTCAGAACATAACTGCTAGAGTTATTTTACTCAGAATATAAAAAGTCCCCGATTGTCCTAATTTTAGCAAATATTAACGTCCGCTATAGAATAAACTTCATTGGCATCAAAAGAATTAGCAAAAATCACTAAAAGTTTTTCAGGACATAACTGCTAGAGTTATTTTACTCAGAATATAAAAAGTCTCCGATTGTCCTAATTTTAGCAAATATTAACGTCCGCTATAGAATAAACTTCATTGGCATCAAAAGAATTAGCAAAAATCACTAAAAGTTTTTCCGAACAAAACTGCTAGAGTTATATTACTCAGAATATAAAAATTCCCCGATTGTCCTAATTTTAGCAAAAATCAACGTCTCCTATAGAATAAGCTTCATTGGCATCAAAAGAATTACCAAAAATCACTAAAAGTTTTTCCGAACAAAACTGCTAGAGTTATTTTACTCAGAATATAAAAAGTCCCCGATTGTCCTAATTTTAGCAAATATTAACGTCCGCTATAGAATAAACTTCATTGGCATCAAAAGAATTAGCAAAAATCACTAAAAGTTTTTCAGAACATAACTGCTAGAGTTATTTTACTCAGAATATAAAAAGTCCTCGATTGTCCTAATTTTAGCAAAAATCAACGTCCGCTATAGAATAAGCTTTATTGGCATCAAAAGAATTAGCAAAAATCACTAAAAGTTTTTCCGGACAAAACTGCTAGAGTTAATTTACTCAGAATATAAAAAGTCCCCGATTGTCCTAATATTAGCAAATATTAACGTCCGCTATAGAATAAACTTCATTGGCATCAAAAGAATTAGCAAAAATCACTAAAAGTTTTTCCGAACAAAACTGCTAGAGTTATTTTACTCAGAATATAAAAAGTCCCCGATTGTCCTAATTTTAGCAAATATTAACGTCCGCTATAGAATAAACTTCATTGGCATCAAAAGAATTACCAAAAATCACTAAAAGTTTTTCCGAACAAAACTGCTAGAGTTAATTTACTCAGAATATAAAAAGTCCCCGATTGTCCTAATTTTAGCAAATATTAACGTCCGCTATAGAATAAACTTCATTGGCATCAAAAGAATTAGCAAAAATCACTAAAAGTTTTTCCGAACAAAACTGCTAGAGTTATATTACTCAGAATATAAAAAGTCCCCGATTGTCCTAATTTTAGCAAAAATCAACGTCTCCTATAGAATAAGCTTCATTGGCATCAAAAGAATTAGCAAAAATCACTAAAAGTTTTTCCGAACAAAACTGCTAGAGTTATTTTACTCAGAATATAAAAAGTCCCCGATTGTCCTAATTTTAGCAAATATTAACGTCCGCTATAGAATAAACTTCATTGGCATCAAAAGAATTAGCAAAAATCACTAAAAGTTTTTCATAACATAACTGCTAGAGTTATTTTACTCGGAATATAAAAAGTCCCCGATTGTCCTAATTTTAGCAAAAATCAACGTCCGCTATAGAATAAGCTTTATTGGCATCAAAAGAATTAGCAAAAATCACTAAAAGTTTTTCCGAACAAAACTGCTAGAGTTATTTTACTCAGAATATAAAAAGTCCCCGATTGTCCTAATTTTAGCAAATATTAATGTCCGCTATAGAATAAACTTCATTGGCATCAAAAGAATTACCAAAAATCACTAAAAGTTTTTCCGAACAAAACTGCTAGAGTTATTTTACTCAGAATATAAAAAGTCCCCGATTGTCCTAATTTTAGCAAATATTAACGTCCGCTATAGAATAAACTTCATTGGCATCAAAAGAATTAGCAAAAATCACTAAAAGTTTTTCAGAACATAACTGCTAGAGTTATTTTACTCAGAATATAAAAAGTCCCCGATTGTCCTAATTTTAGCAAATATTAACGTCCGCTATAGAATAAACTTCATTGGCATCAAAAGAATTAGCAAAAATCACTAAAAGTTTTTCCGAACAAAACTGCTAGAGTTAATTTACTCAGAATATAAAAAGTCCCCGATTGTCCTAATTTTAGCAAAAATCAACGTCTCCTATAGAATAAGCTTCATTGGCATCAAAAGAATTACCAAAAATCACTAAAAGTTTTTCCGAACAAAACTGCTAGAGTTATTTTACTCAGAATATAAAAAGTCCCCGATTGTCCTAATTTTAGCAAATATTAACGTCCGCTATAGAATAAACTTCATTGGCATCAAAAGAATCAGCAAAAATCACTAAAAGTTTTTCCGAACAAAACTGCTAGAGTTATATTACTCAGAATATAAAAAGTCCCCGATTGTCCTAATTTTAGCAAAAATCAACGTCTCCTATAGAATACGCTTCATTGGCATCAAAAGAATTAGCAAAAATCACTAAAAGTTTTTCCGAACAAAACTGCTAGAGTTATATTACTCAGAATATAAAAAGTCCCCGATTGTCCTAATTTTAGCAAATATTAACGTCCGATATAGAATAAACTTCATTGGCATCAAAAGAATTAGCAAAAATCACTAAAAGTTTTTCAGAACATAACTGCTAGAGTTATTTTACTCAGAATATAAAAAGTCCCCGATTGTCCTAATTTTAGCAAATATTTACGTCCGCTATAGAATAAACTTCATTGGCATCAAAAGAATTAGCAAAAATCACTAAAAGTTTTTCAGAACATAACTGCTAGAGTTATTTTACTCAGAATATAAAAAGTCCCAGATTGTCCTAATTTTAGCAAATATTAACGTCCGCTATAGAATAAACTTCATTGGCATCAAAAGAATTAGCAAAAATCACTAAAAGTTTTTCAGAACATAACTGCTAGAGTTATTTTACTCAGAATATAAAAAGTCCCCGATTGTCCTAATTTTAGCAAATATTAACGTCCGCTATAGAATAAACTTCATTGGCATCAAAAGAATTAGCAAAAATCACTAAAAGTTTTTCAGAACATAACTGCTAGAGTTATTTTACTCGGAATATAAAAAGTCCCCGATTGTCCTAATTTTAGCAAAAATCAACGTCCGCTATAGAATAAGCTTTATTGGCATCAAAAGAATTAGCAAAAATCACTAAAAGTTTTTCCGAACAAAACTGCTAGAGTTAATTTACTCAGAATATAAAAAGTCCCCGATTGTCCTAATTTTAGCAAATATTAACGTCCGCTATAGAATAAACTTCATTGGCATCAAAAGAATTAGCAAAAATCACTAAAAGTTTTTCCGAACAAAACTGCTAGAGTTATATTACTCAGAATATAAAAAGTCCCCGATTGTCCTAATTTTAGCAAAAATCAACGTCTCCTATAGAATAAGCTTCATTGGCATCAAAAGAATTAGCAAAAATCACTAAAAGTTTTTCCGAACAAAACTGCTAGAGTTATTTTACTCAGAATATAAAAAGTCCCCGATTGTCCTAATTTTAGCAAATATTAACGTCCGCTATAGAATAAACTTCATTGGCATCAAAAGAATTAGCAAAAATCACTAAAAGTTTTTCATAACATAACTGCTAGAGTTATTTTACTCGGAATATAAAAAGTCCCCGATTGTCCTAATTTTAGCAAAAATCAACGTCCGCTATAGAATAAGCTTTATTGGCATCAAAAGAATTAGCAAAAATCACTAAAAGTTTTTCCGAACAAAACTGCTAGAGTTATTTTACTCAGAATATAAAAAGTCCCCGATTGTCCTAATTTTAGCAAATATTAATGTCCGCTATAGAATAAACTTCATTGGCATCAAAAGAATTACCAAAAATCACTAAAAGTTTTTCCGAACAAAACTGCTAGAGTTATTTTACTCAGAATATAAAAAGTCCCCGATTGTCCTAATTTTAGCAAATATTAACGTCCGCTATAGAATAAACTTCATTGGCATCAAAAGAATTACCAAAAATCACTAAAAGTTTTTCAGAACATAACTGCTAGAGTTATTTTACTCAGAATATAAAAAGTCCCCGATTGTCCTAATTTTAGCAAATATTAACGTCCGCTATAGAATAAACTTCATTGGCATCAAAAGAATTAGCAAAAATCACTAAAAGTTTTTCCGAACAAAACTGCTAGAGTTAATTTACTCAGAATATAAAAAGTCCCCGATTGTCCTAATTTTAGCAAAAATCAACGTCTCCTATAGAATAAGCTTCATTGGCATCAAAAGAATTACCAAAAATCACTAAAAGTTTTTCCGAACAAAACTGCTAGAGTTATTTTACTCAGAATATAAAAAGTCCCCGATTGTCCTAATTTTAGCAAATATTAACGTCCGCTATAGAATAAACTTCATTGGCATCAAAAGAATCAGCAAAAATCACTAAAAGTTTTTCCGAACAAAACTGCTAGAGTTATATTACTCAGAATATAAAAAGTCCCCGATTGTCCTAATTTTAGCAAAAATCAACGTCTCCTATAGAATACGCTTCATTGGCATCAAAAGAATTAGCAAAAATCACTAAAAGTTTTTCCGAACAAAACTGCTAGAGTTATATTACTCAGAATATAAAAAGTCCCCGATTGTCCTAATTTTAGCAAATATTAACGTCCGATATAGAATAAACTTCATTGGCATCAAAAGAATTAGCAAAAATCACTAAAAGTTTTTCAGAACATAACTGCTAGAGTTATTTTACTCAGAATATAAAAAGTCCCCGATTGTCCTAATTTTAGCAAATATTTACGTCCGCTATAGAATAAACTTCATTGGCATCAAAAGAATTAGCAAAAATCACTAAAAGTTTTTCAGAACATAACTGCTAGAGTTATTTTACTCAGAATATAAAAAGTCCCAGATTGTCCTAATTTTAGCAAATATTAACGTCCGCTATAGAATAAACTTCATTGGCATCAAAAGAATTAGCAAAAATCACTAAAAGTTTTTCAGAACATAACTGCTAGAGTTATTTTACTCAGAATATAAAAAGTCCCCGATTGTCCTAATTTTAGCAAATATTAACGTCCGCTATAGAATAAACTTCATTGGCATCAAAAGAATTAGCAAAAATCACTAAAAGTTTTTCAGAACATAACTGCTAGAGTTATTTTACTCGGAATATAAAAAGTCCCCGATTGTCCTAATTTTAGCAAAAATCAACGTCCGCTATAGAATAAGCTTTATTGGCATCAAAAGAATTAGCAAAAATCACTAAAAGTTTTTCCGAACAAAACTGCTAGAGTTATTTTACTCAGAATATAAAAAGTCCCCGATTGTCCTAATTTTAGCAAATATTAATGTCCGCTATAGAATAAACTTCATTGGCATCAAAAGAATTAGCAAAAATCACTAAAAGTTTTTCCGAACAAAACTGCTAGAGTTATTTTACTCAGAATATAAAAAGTCCCCGATTGTCCTAATTTTAGCAAATATTTACGTCCGCTATAGAATAAACTTCATTGGCATCAAAAGAATTAGCAAAAACCACTAAAAGTTTTTCAGAACATAACTGCTAGAGTTATTTTACTCAGAATATAAAAAGTCCCCGATTGTCCTAATTTTAGCAAAAATCAACGTCCGCTATAGAATAAGCTTTATTGGCATCAAAAGAATTAGCAAAAATCACTAAAAGTTTTTCCGAACAAAACTGCTAGAGTTATATTACTCAGAATATAAAAAGTCCCCGATTGTCCTAATTTTAGCAAAAATCAACGTCCGCTATAGAATAAGCTTTATTGGCATCAAAAGAATTTGCAAAAATCACTAAAAGTTTTTCCGAACAAAACTGCTAGAGTTAATTTACTCAGAATATAAAAAGTCCCCGATTGTCCTAATTTTAGCAAATATTAACGTCCGCTATAGAATAAACTTCATTGGCATCAAAAGAATTAGCAAAAATCACTAAAAGTTTTTCCGAACAAAACTGCTAGAGTTATTTTACTCAGAATATAAAAAGTCCCCGATTGTCCTAATTTTAGCAAATATTAATGTCCGCTATAGAATAAACTTCATTGGCATCAAAAGAATTAGCAAAAACCACTAAAAGTTTTTCAGAACATAACTGCTAGAGTTATTTTACTCAGAATATAAAAAGTCCCCGATTGTCCTAATTTTAGCAAAAATCAACGTCCGCTATAGAATAAGCTTTATTGGCATCAAAAGAATTAGCAAAAATCACTAAAAGTTTTTCCGAACAAAACTGCTAGAGTTAATTTACTCAGAATATAAAAAGTCCCCGATTGTCCTAATTTTAGCAAATATTAATGTCCGCTATAGAATAATCTTCATTGGCATCAAAAGAATTACCAAAAATCACTAAAAGTTTTTCCGAACAAAACTGCTAGAGTTATTTTACTCAGAATATAAAAAGTCCCCGATTGTCCTAATTTTATCAAATATTAACGTCCGCTATAGAATAAACTTCATTGGCATCAAAAGAATCAGCAAAAATCACTAAAAGTTTTTCCGAACAAAACTGCTAGAGTTATATTACTCAGAATATAAAAAGTCCCCGATTGTCCTAATTTTAGCAAAAATCAACGTCTCCTATAGAATACGCTTCATTGGCATCAAAAGAATTAGCAAAAATCACTAAAAGTTTTTCCGAACAAAACTGCTAGAGTTATATTACTCAGAATATAAAAAGTCCCCGATTGTCCTAATTTTAGCAAATATTAACGTCCGATATAGAATAAACTTCATTGGCATCAAAAGAATTAGCAAAAATCACTAAAAGTTTTTCAGAACATAACTGCTAGAGTTATTTTACTCAGAATATAAAAAGTCCCCGATTGTCCTAATTTTAGCAAAAATCAACGTCCGCTATAGAATAAGCTTTATTGGCATCAAAAGAATTAGCAAAAATCACTAAAAGTTTTTCCGAACAAAACTGCTAGAGTTATTTTACTCAGAATATAAAAAGTCCCCGATTGTCCTAATTTTAGCAAATATTAACGTCCGCTATAGAATAAACTTCATTGGCATCAAAAGAATTAGCAAAAATCACTAAAAGTTTTTCAGAACATAACTGCTAGAGTTATTTTACTCAGAATATAAAAAGTCCCCGATTGTCCTAATTTTAGCAAATATTAACGTCCGCTATAGAATAAACTTCATTGGCATCAAAAGAATTAGCAAAAATCACTAAAAGTTTTTCAGGACATAACTGCTAGAGTTATTTTACTCAGAATATAAAAAGTCTCCGATTGTCCTAATTTTAGCAAATATTAACGTCCGCTATAGAATAAACTTCATTGGCATCAAAAGAATTAGCAAAAATCACTAAAAGTTTTTCCGAACAAAACTGCTAGAGTTATATTACTCAGAATATAAAAATTCCCCGATTGTCCTAATTTTAGCAAAAATCAACGTCTCCTATAGAATAAGCTTCATTGGCATCAAAAGAATTACCAAAAATCACTAAAAGTTTTTCCGAACAAAACTGCTAGAGTTATTTTACTCAGAATATAAAAAGTCCCCGATTGTCCTAATTTTAGCAAATATTAACGTCCGCTATAGAATAAACTTCATTGGCATCAAAAGAATTAGCAAAAATCACTAAAAGTTTTTCAGAACATAACTGCTAGAGTTATTTTACTCAGAATATAAAAAGTCCTCGATTGTCCTAATTTTAGCAAAAATCAACGTCCGCTATAGAATAAGCTTTATTGGCATCAAAAGAATTAGCAAAAATCACTAAAAGTTTTTCCGGACAAAACTGCTAGAGTTAATTTACTCAGAATATAAAAAGTCCCCGATTGTCCTAATTTTAGCAAATATTAACGTCCGCTATAGAATAAACTTCATTGGCATCAAAAGAATTAGCAAAAATCACTAAAAGTTTTTCCGAACAAAACTGCTAGAGTTATTTTACTCAGAATATAAAAAGTCCCCGATTGTCCTAATTTTAGCAAATATTAACGTCCGCTATAGAATAAACTTCATTGGCATCAAAAGAATTACCAAAAATCACTAAAAGTTTTTCCGAACAAAACTGCTAGAGTTAATTTACTCAGAATATAAAAAGTCCCCGATTGTCCTAATTTTAGCAAATATTAACGTCCGCTATAGAATAAACTTCATTGGCATCAAAAGAATTAGCAAAAATCACTAAAAGTTTTTCCGAACAAAACTGCTAGAGTTATATTACTCAGAATATAAAAAGTCCCCGATTGTCCTAATTTTAGCAAAAATCAACGTCTCCTATAGAATAAGCTTCATTGGCATCAAAAGAATTAGCAAAAATCACTAAAAGTTTTTCCGAACAAAACTGCTAGAGTTATTTTACTCAGAATATAAAAAGTCCCCGATTGTCCTAATTTTAGCAAATATTAACGTCCGCTATAGAATAAACTTCATTGGCATCAAAAGAATTAGCAAAAATCACTAAAAGTTTTTCAGAACATAACTGCTAGAGTTATTTTACTCGGAATATAAAAAGTCCCCGATTGTCCTAATTTTAGCAAAAATCAACGTCCGCTATAGAATAAGCTTTATTGGCATCAAAAGAATTAGCAAAAATCACTAAAAGTTTTTCCGAACAAAACTGCTAGAGTTATATTACTCAGAATATAAAAAGTCCCCGATTGTCCTAATTTTAGCAAATATTAACGTCCGCTATAGAATAAACTTCATTGGCATCAAAAGAATTAGCAAAAATCACTAAAAGTTTTTCCGAACAAAACTGCTAGAGTTATTTTACTCAGAATATAAAAAGTCCCCGATTGTCCTAATTTTAGCAAATATTAACGTCCGCTATAGAATAAACTTCATTGGCATCAAAAGAATTAGCAAAAATCACTAAAAGTTTTTCAGAACATAACTGCTAGAGTTATTTTACTCAGAATATAAAAAGTCCCCGATTGTCCTAATTTTAGCAAATATTAACGTCCGCTATAGAATAAACTTCATTGGCATCAAAAGAATTAGCAAAAATCACTAAAAGTTTTTCCGAACAAAACTGCTAGAGTTATATTACTCAGAATATAAAAAGTCCCCGATTGTCCTAATTTTAGCAAAAATCAACGTCTCCTATAGAATAAGCTTCATTGGCATCAAAAGAATTAGCAAAAATCACTAAAAGTTTTTCCGAACAAAACTGCTAGAGTTATTTTACTCAGAATATAAAAAGTCCCCGATTGTCCTAATTTTAGCAAATATTAACGTCCGCTATAGAATAAACTTCATTGGCATCAAAAGAATTAGCAAAAATCACTAAAAGTTTTTCAGAACATAACTGCTAGAGTTATTTTACTCGGAATATAAAAAGTCCCCGATTGTCCTAATTTTAGCAAAAATCAACGTCCGCTATAGAATAAGCTTTATTGGCATCAAAAGAATTAGCAAAAATCACTAAAAGTTTTTCCGAACAAAACTGCTAGAGTTATTTTACTCAGAATATAAAAAGTCCCCGATTGTCCTAATTTTAGCAAATATTAATGTCCGCTATAGAATAAACTTCATTGGCATCAAAAGAATTACCAAAAATCACTAAAAGTTTTTCCGAACAAAACTGCTAGAGTTATTTTACTCAGAATATAAAAAGTCCCCGATTGTCCTAATTTTAGCAAATATTAACGTCCGCTATAGAATAAACTTCATTGGCATCAAAAGAATTACCAAAAATCACTAAAAGTTTTTCAGAACAAAACTGCTAGAGTTAATTTACTCAGAATATAAAAAGTCCCCGATTGTCCTAATTTTAGCAAATATTAACGTCCGCTATAGAATAAACTTCATTGGCATCAAAAGAATTAGCAAAAATCACTAAAAGTTTTTCCGAACAAAACTGCTAGAGTTATATTACTCAGAATATAAAAAGTCCCCGATTGTCCTAATTTTAGCAAAAATCAACGTCTGCTATAGAATAAGCTTCATTGGCATCAAAAGAATTAGCAAAAATCACTAAAAGTTTTTCCGAACAAAACTGCTAGAGTTATTTTACTCAGAATATAAAAAGTCCCCGATTGTCCTAATTTTAGCAAATATTAACGTCCGCTATAGAATAAACTTCATTGGCATCAAAAGAATTAGCAAAAATCACTAAAAGTTTTTCAGAACATAACTGCTAGAGTTATTTTACTCAGAATATAAAAAGTCCCCGATTGTCCTAATTTTAGCAAATATTAACGTCCGCTATAGAATAAACTTCATTGGCATCAAAAGAATTAGCAAAAATCACTAAAAGTTTTTCCGAACAAAACTGCTAGAGTTATTTTACTCAGAATATAAAAAGTCCCCGATTGTCCTAATTTTAGCAAATATTAACGTCCGCTATAGAATAAACTTCATTGGCATCAAAAGAATTACCAAAAATCACTAAAAGTTTTTCCGAACAAAACTGCTAGAGTTAATTTACTCAGAATATAAAAAGTCCCCGATTGTCCTAATTTTAGCAAATATTAACGTCCGCTATAGAATAAACTTCATTGGCATCAAAAGAATTAGCAAAAATCACTAAAAGTTTTTCCGAACAAAACTGCTAGAGTTATATTACTCAGAATATAAAAAGTCCCCGATTGTCCTAATTTTAGCAAAAATCAACGTCTCCTATAGAATAAGCTTCATTGGCATCAAAAGAATTAGCAAAAATCACTAAAAGTTTTTCCGAACAAAACTGCTAGAGTTATTTTACTCAGAATATAAAAAGTCCCCGATTGTCCTAATTTTAGCAAATATTAACGTCCGCTATAGAATAAACTTCATTGGCATCAAAAGAATTAGCAAAAATCACTAAAAGTTTTTCAGAACATAACTGCTAGAGTTATTTTACTCGGAATATAAAAAGTCCCCGATTGTCCTAATTTTAGCAAAAATCAACGTCCGCTATAGAATAAGCTTTATTGGCATCAAAAGAATTAGCAAAAATCACTAAAAGTTTTTCCGAACAAAACTGCTAGAGTTATTTTACTCAGAATATAAAAAGTCCCCGATTGTCCTAATTTTAGCAAATATTAATGTCCGCTATAGAATAAACTTCATTGGCATCAAAAGAATTACCAAAAATCACTAAAAGTTTTTCCGAACAAAACTGCTAGAGTTATTTTACTCAGAATATAAAAAGTCCCCGATTGTCCTAATTTTAGCAAATATTAACGTCCGCTATAGAATAAACTTCATTGGCATCATAAGAATTACCAAAAATCACTAAAAGTTTTTCAGAACATAACTGCTAGAGTTATTTTACTCAGAATATAAAAAGTCCCCGATTGTCCTAATTTTAGCAAATATTAACGTCCGCTATAGAATAAACTTCATTGGCATCAAAAGAATTAGCAAAAATCACTAAAAGTTTTTCAGAACAAAACTGCTAGAGTTATATTACTCAGAATATAAAAAGTCCCCGATTGTCCTAATTTTAGCAAAAATCAACGTCTCCTATAGAATAAGCTTCATTGGCATCAAAAGAATTAGCAAAAACCACTAAAAGTTTTTCAGAACATAACTGCTAGAGTTATTTTACTCAGAATATAAAAAGTCCCCGATTGTCCTAATTTTAGCAAAAATCAACGTCCGCTATAGAATAAGCTTTATTGGCATCAAAAGAATTAGCAAAAATCACTAAAAGTTTTTCCGAACAAAACTGCTAGAGTTAATTTACTCAGAATATAAAAAGTCCCCGATTGTCCTAATTTTAGCAAATATTAATGTCCGCTATAGAATAAACTTCATTGGCATCAAAAGAATTACCAAAAATCACTAAAAGTTTTTCCGAACAAAACTGCTAGAGTTATTTTACTCAGAATATAAAAAGTCCCCGATTGTCCTAATTTTAGCAAATATTAACGTCCGCTATAGAATAAACTTCATTGGCATCAAAAGAATCAGCAAAAATCACTAAAAGTTTTTCCGAACAAAACTGCTAGAGTTATATTACTCAGAATATAAAAAGTCCCCGATTGTCCTAATTTTAGCAAAAATCAACGTCTCCTATAGAATACGCTTCATTGGCATCAAAAGAATTAGCAAAAATCACTAAAAGTTTTTCCGAACAAAACTGCTAGAGTTATATTACTCAGAATATAAAAAGTCCCCGATTGTCCTAATTTTAGCAAATATTAACGTCCGATATAGAATAAACTTCATTGGCATCAAAAGAATTAGCAAAAATCACTAAAAGTTTTTCAGAACATAACTGCTAGAGTTATTTTACTCAGAATATAAAAAGTCCCCGATTGTCCTAATTTTAGCAAAAATCAACGTCCGCTATAGAATAAGCTTTATTGGCATCAAAAGAATTAGCAAAAATCACTAAAAGTTTTTCCGAACAAAACTGCTAGAGTTAATTTACTCAGAATATAAAAAGTCCCCGATTGTCCTAATTTTAGCAAATATTAACGTCCGCTATAGAATAAACTTCATTGGCATCAAAAGAATTAGCAAAAATCACTAAAAGTTTTTCAGAACATAACTGCTAGAGTTATTTTACTCAGAATATAAAAAGTCCCCGATTGTCCTAATTTTAGCAAATATTAACGTCCGCTATAGAATAAACTTCATTGGCATCAAAAGAATTAGCAAAAATCACTAAAAGTTTTTCAGGACATAACTGCTAGAGTTATTTTACTCAGAATATAAAAAGTCTCCGATTGTCCTAATTTTAGCAAATATTAACGTCCGCTATAGAATAAACTTCATTGGCATCAAAAGAATTAGCAAAAATCACTAAAAGTTTTTCCGAACAAAACTGCTAGAGTTATATTACTCAGAATATAAAAATTCCCCGATTGTCCTAATTTTAGCAAAAATCAACGTCTCCTATAGAATAAGCTTCATTGGCATCAAAAGAATTACCAAAAATCACTAAAAGTTTTTCCGAACAAAACTGCTAGAGTTATTTTACTCAGAATATAAAAAGTCCCCGATTGTCCTAATTTTAGCAAATATTAACGTCCGCTATAGAATAAACTTCATTGGCATCAAAAGAATTAGCAAAAATCACTAAAAGTTTTTCAGAACATAACTGCTAGAGTTATTTTACTCAGAATATAAAAAGTCCTCGATTGTCCTAATTTTAGCAAAAATCAACGTCCGCTATAGAATAAGCTTTATTGGCATCAAAAGAATTAGCAAAAATCACTAAAAGTTTTTCCGGACAAAACTGCTAGAGTTAATTTACTCAGAATATAAAAAGTCCCTGATTGTCCTAATTTTAGCAAATATTAACGTCCGCTATAGAATAAACTTCATTGGCATCAAAAGAATTACCAAAAATCACTAAAAGTTTTTCCGAACAAAACTGCTAGAGTTATTTTACTCAGAATATAAAAAGTCCCCGATTGTCCTAATTTTAGCAAATATTTACGTCCGCTATAGAATAAACTTCATTGGCATCAAAAGAATTAGCAAAAATCACTAAAAGTTTTTCAGAACATAACTGCTAGAGTTATTTTACTCAGAATATAAAAAGTCCCAGATTGTCCTAATTTTAGCAAATATTAACGTCCGCTATAGAATAAACTTCATTGGCATCAAAAGAATTAGCAAAAATCACTAAAAGTTTTTCAGAACATAACTGCTAGAGTTATTTTACTCAGAATATAAAAAGTCCCCGATTGTCCTAATTTTAGCAAATATTAACGTCCGCTATAGAATAAACTTCATTGGCATCAAAAGAATTAGCAAAAATCACTAAAAGTTTTTCAGAACATAACTGCTAGAGTTATTTTACTCGGAATATAAAAAGTCCCCGATTGTCCTAATTTTAGCAAAAATCAACGTCCGCTATAGAATAAGCTTTATTGGCATCAAAAGAATTAGCAAAAATCACTAAAAGTTTTTCCGAACAAAACTGCTAGAGTTATTTTACTCAGAATATAAAAAGTCCCCGATTGTCCTAATTTTAGCAAAAATCAACCTCCGCTATAGAATAAGCTTTATTGGCATCAAAAGAATTAGCAAAAATCACTAAAAGTTTTTCCGAACAAAACTGCTAGAGTTAATTTACTCAGAATATAAAAAGTCCCCGATTGTCCTAATTTTAGCAAATATTAACGTCCGCTATAGAATAAACTTCATTGGCATCAAAAGAATTAGCAAAAATCACTAAAAGTTTTTCAGAACATAACTGCTAGAGTTATTTTACTCAGAATATAAAAAGTCCCCGATTGTCCTAATTTTAGCAAATATTAACGTCCGCTATAGAATAAACTTCATTGGCATCAAAAGAATTAGCAAAAAATCACTAAAAGTTTTTCAGGACATAACTGCTAGAGTTATTTTACTCAGAATATAAAAAGTCTCCGATTGTCCTAATTTTAGCAAATATTAACGTCCGCTATAGAATAAACTTCATTGGCATCAAAAGAATTAGCAAAAATCACTAAAAGTTTTTCCGAACAAAACTGCTAGAGTTATATTACTCAGAATATAAAAATTCCCCGATTGTCCTAATTTTAGCAAAAATCAACGTCTCCTATAGAATAAGCTTCATTGGCATCAAAAGAATTACCAAAAATCACTAAAAGTTTTTCCGAACAAAACTGCTAGAGTTATTTTACTCAGAATATAAAAAGTCCCCGATTGTCCTAATTTTAGCAAATATTAACGTCCGCTATAGAATAAACTTCATTGGCATCAAAAGAATTGGCAAAAATCACTAAAAGTTTTTCAGAACATAACTGCTAGAGTTATTTTACTCAGAATATAAAAAGTCCTCGATTGTCCTAATTTTAGCAAAAATCAACGTCCGCTATAGAATAAGCTTTATTGGCATCAAAAGAATTAGCAAAAATCACTAAAAGTTTTTCCGGACAAAACTGCTAGAGTTAATTTACTCAGAATATAAAAAGTCCCCGATTGTCCTAATTTTAGCAAATATTAACGTCCGCTATAGAATAAACTTCATTGGCATCAAAAGAATTACCAAAAATCACTAAAAGTTTTTCCGAACAAAACTGCTAGAGTTATTTTACTCAGAATATAAAAAGTCCCCGATTGTCCTAATTTTAGCAAATATTTACGTCCGCTATAGAATAAACTTCATTGGCATCAAAAGAATTAGCAAAAATCACTAAAAGTTTTTCAGAACATAACTGCTAGAGTTATTTTACTCAGAATATAAAAAGTCCCAGATTGTCCTAATTTTAGCAAATATTAACGTCCGCTATAGAATAAACTTCATTGGCATCAAAAGAATTAGCAAAAATCACTAAAAGTTTTTCAGAACATAACTGCTAGAGTTATTTTACTCAGAATATAAAAAGTCCCCGATTGTCCTAATTTTAGCAAATATTAACGTCCGCTATAGAATAAACTTCATTGGCATCAAAAGAATTAGCAAAAATCACTAAAAGTTTTTCAGAACATAACTGCTAGAGTTATTTTACTCGGAATATAAAAAGTCCCCGATTGTCCTAATTTTAGCAAAAATCAACGTCCGCTATAGAATAAGCTTTATTGGCATCAAAAGAATTAGCAAAAATCACTAAAAGTTTTTCCGAACAAAACTGCTAGAGTTATTTTACTCAGAATATAAAAAGTCCCCGATTGTCCTAATTTTAGCAAAAATCAACGTCCGCTATAGAATAAGCTTTATTGGCATCAAAAGAATTAGCAAAAATCACTAAAAGTTTTTCTGGACAAAACTGCTAGAGTTAATTTACTCAGAATATAAAAAGTCCCCGATTGTCCTAATTTTAGCAAATATTAACGTCCGCTATAGGATAAACTTCATTGGCATCAAAAGAATTACCAAAAATCACTAAAAGTTTTTCCGAACAAAACTGCTAGAGTTATTTTACTCAGAATATAAAAAGTCCCCGATTGTCCTAATTTTAGCAAATATTTACGTCCGCTATAGAATAAACTTCATTGGCATCAAAAGAATTAGCAAAAATCACTAAAAGTTTTTCAGAACATAACTGCTAGAGTTAGTTTACTCAGAATATAAAAAGTCCCCTATTGTCCTAATTTTAGCAAAAATCAACGTCTCCTATAGAATAAGCTTCATTGGCATCAAAAGAATTAGCAAAAATCACTAAAAGTTTTTCCGAACAAAACTGCTAGAGTTATATTACTCAGAATATAAAAAGTCCCCGATTGTCCTAATTTTAGCAAATATTAACGTCCGCTATAGAATAAACTTCATTGGCATCAAAAGAATTAGCAAAAATCACTAAAAGTTTTTCCGAACAAAACTGCTAGAGTTATATTACTCAGAATATAAAAATTCCCCGATTGTCCTAATTTTAGCAAAAATCAACGTCTCCTATAGAATAAGCTTCATTGGCATCAAAAGAATTACCAAAAATCACTAAAAGTTTTTCCGAACAAAACTGCTAGAGTTATTTTACTCAGAATATAAAAAGTCCCCGATTGTCCTAATTTTAGCAAATATTAACGTCCGCTATAGAATAAACTTCATTGGCATCAAAAGAATTAGCAAAAATCACTAAAAGTTTTTCAGAACATAACTGCTAGAGTTATATTACTCAGAATATAAAAAGTCCCCGATTGTCCTAATTTTAGCAAAAATCAACGTCTCCTATAGAATAAGCTTCATTGGCATCAAAAGAATTACCAAAAATCACTAAAAGTTTTTCCGAACAAAACTGCTAGAGTTATTTTACTCAGAATATAAAAAGTCCCCGATTGTCCTAATTTTAGCAAATATTAACGTCCGCTATAGAATAAACTTCATTGGCATCAAAAGAATTAGCAAAAATCACTAAAAGTTTTTCAGAACATAACTGCTAGAGTTATTTTACTCAGAATATAAAAAGTCCCCGATTGTCCTAATTTTAGCAAAAATCAACGTCCGCTATAGAATAAGCTTTATTGGCATCAAAAGAATTAGCAAAAATCACTAAAAGTTTTTCTGGACAAAACTGCTAGAGTTAATTTACTCAGAATATAAAAAGTCCCCGATTGTCCTAATTTTAGCAAATATTAACGTCCGCTATAGGATAAACTTCATTGGCATCAAAAGAATTACCAAAAATCACTAAAAGTTTTTCCGAACAAAACTGCTAGAGTTATTTTACTCAGAATATAAAAAGTCCCCGATTGTCCTAATTTTAGCAAATATTTACGTCCGCTATAGAATAAACTTCATTGGCATCAAAAGAATTAGCAAAAATCACTAAAAGTTTTTCAGAATATAACTGCTAGAGTTATTTTACTCAGAATATAAAAAGTCCCCGATTGTCCTAATTTTAGCAAATATTAACGTCCGCTATAGAATAAACTTCATTGGCATCAAAAGAATTAGCAAAAATCACTAAAAGTTTTTCAGGACATAACTGCTAGAGTTATTTTACTCAGAATATAAAAAGTCTCCGATTGTCCTAATTTTAGCAAATATTAACGTCCGCTATAGAATAAACTTCATTGGCATCAAAAGAATTAGCAAAAATCACTAAAAGTTTTTCCGAACAAAACTGCTAGAGTTATATTACTCAGAATATAAAAATTCCCCGATTGTCCTAATTTTAGCAAAAATCAACGTCTCCTATAGAATAAGCTTCATTGGCATCAAAAGAATTACCAAAAATCACTAAAAGTTTTTCCGAACAAAACTGCTAGAGTTATTTTACTCAGAATATAAAAAGTCCCCGATTGTCCTAATTTTAGCAAATATTAACGTCCGCTATAGAATAAACTTCATTGGCATCAAAAGAATTAGCAAAAATCACTAAAAGTTTTTCAGAACATAACTGCTAGAGTTATATTACTCAGAATATAAAAAGTCCCCGATTGTCCTAATTTTAGCAAAAATCAACGTCTCCTATAGAATAAGCTTCATTGGCATCAAAAGAATTACCAAAAATCACTAAAAGTTTTTCCGAACAAAACTGCTAGAGTTATTTTACTCAGAATATAAAAAGTCCCCGATTGTCCTAATTTTAGCAAATATTAACGTCCGCTATAGAATAAACTTCATTGGCATCAAAAGAATTAGCAAAAATCACTAAAAGTTTTTCAGAACATAACTGCTAGAGTTATTTTACTCAGAATATAAAAAGTCCCCGATTGTCCTAATTTTAGCAAAAATCAACGTCCGCTATAGAATAAGCTTTATTGGCATCAAAAGAATTAGCAAAAATCACTAAAAGTTTTTCTGGACAAAACTGCTAGAGTTAATTTACTCAGAATATAAAAAGTCCCCGATTGTCCTAATTTTAGCAAATATTAACGTCCGCTATAGGATAAACTTCATTGGCATCAAAAGAATTACCAAAAATCACTAAAAGTTTTTCCGAACAAAACTGCTAGAGTTATTTTACTCAGAATATAAAAAGTCCCCGATTGTCCTAATTTTAGCAAATATTTACGTCCGCTATAGAATAAACTTCATTGGCATCAAAAGAATTAGCAAAAATCACTAAAAGTTTTTCAGAACATAACTGCTAGAGTTAGTTTACTCAGAATATAAAAAGTCCCCTATTGTCCTAATTTTAGCAAAAATCAACGTCTCCTATAGAATAAGCTTCATTGGCATCAAAAGAATTAGCAAAAATCACTAAAAGTTTTTCCGAACAAAACTGCTAGAGTTATATTACTCAGAATATAAAAAGTCCCCGATTGTCCTAATTTTAGCAAATATTAACGTCCGCTATAGAATAAACTTCATTGGCATCAAAAGAATTAGCAAAAATCACTAAAAGTTTTTCCGAACAAAACTGCTAGAGTTATATTACTCAGAATATAAAAAGTCCCCGATTGTCCTAATTTTAGCAAATATTAACGTCCGCTATAGAATAAACTTCATTGGCATCAAAAGAATTAGCAAAAATCACTAAAAGTTTTTCAGAACATAACTGCTAGAGTTATTTTACTCAGAATATAAAAAGTCTCCGATTGTCCTCATTTTAGCAAATATTAACGTCCGCTATAGAATAAACTTCATTGGCATCAAAAGAATTAGCAAAAATCACTAAAAGTTTTTCCGAACAAAACTGCTAGAGTTATTTTACTCAGAATATAAAAAGTCCCCGATTGTCCTAATTTTAGCAAATATTAACGTCCGCTATAGAATAAACTTCATTGGCATCAAAAGAATTACCAAAAATCACTAAAAGTTTTTCCGAACAAAACTGCTAGAGTTAATTTACTCAGAATATAAAAAGTCCCCGATTGTCCTAATTTTAGCAAATATTAACGTCCGCTATAGAATAAACTTCATTGGCATCAAAAGAATCAGCAAAAATCACTAAAAGTTTTTCCGAACAAAACTGCTAGAGTTATATTACTCAGAATATAAAAAGTCCCCGATTGTCCTAATTTTAGCAAATATTAACGTCCGCTATAGAATAAACTTCATTGGCATCAAAAGAATTAGCAAAAATCACTAAAAGTTTTTCAGAACATAACTGCTAGAGTTATTTTACTCAGAATATAAAAAGTCCCCGATTGTCCTAATTTGAGCAAAAATCAACGTCTCCTATAGAATAAGCTTCATTGGCATCAAAAGAATTAGCAAAAATCACTAAAAGTTTTTCCGAACAAAACTGCTAGAGTTATATTACTCAGAATATAAAAAGTCCCCGATTGTCCTAATTTTAGCAAAAATTAACGTCCGCTATAGAATAAGCTTCATTGGCATCAAAAGAATTAGCAAAAATCACTAAAAGTTTTTCCGAACATAACTGCTAGAGTTATTTTACTCAGAATATAAAAAGTCCCCGATTGTCCTAATTTTAGCAAAAATCAACTTCCGCTATAGAATAAGCTTCATTGGCATCAAAAGAATTAGCAAAAATCACTAAAAGTTTTTCCAAACATAACTGCTAGAGTTATTTTACTCAGAACACAAAAAGTCCCCGATTGTCCTAATTTTAGCAAAAATCAACGTCCGCTATAGAATAAGCTTCATTGGCATCAAAAGAATTAGCAAAAATCACTGAAAGTTTTTCCGAACATAACTGCTAGAGTTATTTTGCTCATAATATAAAAAGTCCCTGATTGTCCTCATTTTAGCAAAAATCAACGTCCGCTATAGAATGAGCTTCATTGGCATCAAAATAATTAGGAAAAATCACTAAAAAAAATCCGAACGTAACTGCTAGAGTTATTTTACTCAGAATACAAAAAGTCCCCGATTGTCCTAATTTTAGCAAATATTAACGTCCGCTATAGAATAAGTTTCATTGGCATCAAAAGAATTAGCAAAAATCACTAAAAAAAATCCGAACATAACTGCTAGAGTTATTTTACTCAGAATACAAAAAGACCCCGATTGTCCTAATTTTAGCAAAAATCAACGTCCGCTATAGAACTAGCTTCATTGGCATTAGCAAAAATCGAATTAGCAAAAATCAAAAGTGGCGACGTCCCTGAGACGGCCAAACTGTTAAAATATAAAACGTTTTTTTTTTATCAGTATTTTTTTACAGACTTAATAAATAAGTAGGTTCTCAATTCGAGTGTAGGTATGTTTTTTGTATTTTTATTACGCGATTACTCCGGCAATTATGAATTGATTTTGTTGATGTTTTGTAGGTCATACTTCAGAGGTTATATAAATTTTATCGAAATTGATTCAGCGCATTTTGATATAGTCCCGTTTTATGCTTTCCCCCTTTATGGCTGAACCGTACTTTATGAAAAACCCGTACGAAGCGCTTTGATTCCACATTTATTGTGCGTACTGCTAGTCTGTGGAATGCGCTGCTTGAATACCCGATGGTTACAATCTGGGTGTCTTCAAATCACGAGTGAATCGGTTTCTTCTAGGCAAGCGTGCTCCAACATAGACCGCAAGGTCGCTTAACATCAGGCGAGATGGTGGTCGCAAGCTTATTATTTATATTTAAAAAAATAGAGTCCGTTTTCCCAATATGGTTCAGGCTTAATACGACAACAGTTTTATGTGACTGCAGATGGAAGATGTTGCGCTGAAAGTGGCCCTGGTGGAACAGGAAGGGGCGCCGCTGCCAGTCTTTATAATCTCCTTCATTCAGTCTATTTTCCTGTTTATGAAGGTTAGTTTACTTCTATGTACAGTACAGGGGCCTTACGTGTGGTGTGACGTGTAATGTGAACCTTAACGCACCCAGGGGGGTTAGACAAGCAAGACCCACTTTCTGTTAGCGTTAAAGCTTGCGGAAAGATGAAATTGTATGAAAATGACATTGACAATGACATTAGCTTGAGATAACATATCTCAAGCTAATGTCATTTTCATACAATATCATCTTTCCGCAGGCGTTGACTAACCCCCCAGATACGGTTTGCGGTCCCGTGATTTTCCAACTGAGCAGATTTAACGTTAGTTTGATACCGAGTTAGCCGTTGGCCGTAAGGCCGGTGGCCTTCTTTTCCCCACTTTTAAACATTTTGGTCATTGTAGTTTTAGCTTGACTACTTCCATGGGTAGCTTAAAATTATAAAAAATGTTGAATGTTTTATCTAGGAAACCATAACGGTATATTTTACATTACAGCTATATTATTTCGAAAAATATGATAAAAAATCTCAAAAAAGAAGCGAAACGCACGACTGTCCTGTGTAAGCGCCACGATTTTGCTCCACTAAAAGCGACTTAATGAAATATAACATTAAGCCTTATGGTCGACTGTAGTAACAAGCGTAGTACCTTTACGGTTCCCTCATTAATTATGAAATCTACATACCAAGATATAGTAGGCATCATTTAGTAAATAGGTATATTAATAAATTCAAAAAACAGGGGGAAACGCAAGTCAGTGTTACTTTTTTTTTTTTTTCTATCGAGTGAAATGCCCTTAATCGTTTTTCGGCCTTCACGGTTTCCTAGAATATCCAATTTCTATATGACACAATTTTTATTTTTTTTAGCTTATTTGGAAGTAGACAAACTAAAATTAGACTGAACAATAATGCTAAAAGTGGGAAAAAAGAGCCTTAACTGATAATACCGTTATAGTCTAATTTTGGTTACACATAATCATAATGACATTGCTGGAATTGTAAAACGTGCAATGGTTAGCATTTCAATGTTTTTATTTGTTCGCGACGTATCGTGTGAGCTGGCCCTATTTTATTCTTTTATCAAATAACAATGTTTAAAAAAGTTATATGATTATTTACGGGATATTTACCGTGGTAAGGTTGTGGAATGAGCCACGGTCTTCCCGTGAACATGGTGCATGTAACTGCGCCGAAATATCGGGAGCTCGTTCCACAACCTTACCACGGTAAATACCCGTAAATAATCATATAACATTAGTGAACAACCGTGATAGTTGTAAAACAAACAACGTTTAACATTTTCAGATTTCTGGAATACCTCAAAAAGAGTTTGATAAGCCTCCGAATGAACCGTGCAAAGACTTAGATACATTTGATTTACTACAACGAGCAAGGTGATACATTATTTTTATTGTTGTATATTTAACTATTCATATTAGTGTGTGTTGCCAGTGATGACATATGGTACTGAGACGTGGTCCTTAACTGTTGGCCTTTTGGAAAAGAGTCACACAGCGGGCAATGGAGAGAGCTATGCTCGGAGTTTCTTTGCGCGATAAGATCCGAAACGTAAAAATAACGTAAGATTCGCCAAAGAACTAGAGTCACCGACATAGCTGTTAAAATTTGCAAGTTGAAGTGGCAATGGGCAGGCCACATCGCCCGAAGAACCGATAACCGATGGGGAAGAAAGGTTCTAGAGTGGAGACCACGAACCGGAAGACGCAGCGTAGGGAGGCCTCCCACTAGATGGACCGACGACATTGTGAGAGTCGCGGGTATCCAGTTGATGCAAAAGGCGAGCTGTCGTTCAGTGTAGAGGTTACAGGGGGAGGCCTATGTTCAGCAGTGGACGTCTTCCGGCTGATATGATGATGATGATTAGTAGGGCCTCGGTAATCCGGACTCCCGCTTGTTCGGTGATCGCTGTAATCCGGCCGAGCAGTGGGCTTCGCGAGGGAGCCGGGCGGGTATAGGTGCGGGCTGCCATGAGCGATGCATGTGATGCATAAGCAGGCATGGCGCACTCCGGACTTTAGGTATGTTCAGCCGGTGTCCCTTCCCGAGAGGGTCATAACAGGGCAATCAGTGGCCGCTCGGCTCGCTCCCGGCCCGCACGCTACGCTAGCCACGTCGCGCCAATTATTTTCAACAGAATCAGCAAATTAGGGCTCCCAAATGAGGTCTCCATGCTTCATGTAGTTTTTACCTAAATATGCAGCGGGATGATGATCTTGTAATAGGCTTCTTAAACTTATACTTCTGCATGATTGTTATTGAACCAAATTCAGAATAAGCGTTAGTTTTTTTGTGCAGATTAAATGTCGTTCCAATTAAAGTAGGATATAAGTAATAGGTAGGTACTACATAGGATACATAGCTGGTAAGTAAATACTTATAAGTATTCTGTGTAACACCCCTCTCGAAGAGGAAGGCATGTGTTCAGCAGTGGAGGTTTACTGGCTGATGATGATGATGATTCTCTGTAAATATCTAGAAGACAACCCTAACGTTACACGTGCCGCGTCAGGAGTGATAGAGTTACGTGATAGAAAGAGAGCGGCCTTCTAGGTAAATATAGCGAACGGTATCCAGCGCTGTACGAGTTGAATTGCTACTTTATTGCCTCGTAAATAGAGTACTTATTTATTTAAATTTCTTTGCGGAGTGAACCTTCTGTGTCTATTATGTCTTCTGTGGCATAAGCCAATGCGTCGTCAGTCTTTTGTTTATCGCCTTTCATGGAGTACGTCTTTATGCTTTAATTTAAAAATTTATTAACCCTTTGAATGTGTTACGCACCGCATGTCGGCGTAAGCGAAAAGTGCTCGACGCGCGTTACGCACCGGAGCGGTGCGTAAGGAAATCACCGCTATTCGTCAATTTATTCCCGCTCGAATGAACGTTCCAAAGACAATTTAAGTTCTTTCGCCTCTAGCTTACTTCAATCACTAGAGAATCGATGCATTCTTACCGTGTCAGGGGGCCTATAGAGGTTTGAAAAAAATAAAATACAACTCCGCCTGACCAAAAAGAATGAACTGACAGTGCGATAGCCATATTGTGAAATTTTACTGTCGAATCGGTTTATGTTTTTATGTCAAGAAAATGTTACAAAGGCGAAAACGGTGAGTAAAAGCTTTTAAATTACTGAAAAATGTGTATAGAGTGTGTTAAAAGTGTTTTAGGATGTATTTGTGGCAAAAATAAATGAGAAAAAACATAAAAACTTTTAATTGCAATAAAACGATCGCTTGGTGCCGGCAGTTTTTAGCTGATAATTCGACAAACTTGCCTGTAAAAATGTAAAATCGCATCCAAGTTTGTAAATAATGTATCTTGAAACATTTCTTGATAAACAGGTTCTCATTTAAGTGCATTAATATCATATAGTAACCTTTTTTCTAAAATAAGAAGTCGGCCATTTCATTTCAACACGGGAAGTACAGTCGACAAAAAAAAATTACGATTGCTAACTCGCCCATACAAAATAGATTTTATAGATCGAGACGTTTAACCTTTTTTTAAACTTTTTTTCTCCGGCAACGCAACTATTAAATTATTTATAAAAAAATATTCAAAAATAAAAAACAGTTCGTTAGATAATTAAAATGTATGTAGCGTATGTATGTTTTGTCATCATCATCATCAATTTTTGAATTGAAACAGATAGATTACATTTAGATAGTACATTTTTAATATATCCGTTTTTTTTTGTAAAATCAATGTTTTTTTTCTTTCTGATAATGAATTCTGCTGCTTGTAGTGTATACCTTGCACGAATTTTTACCCTTTCTTCAATCAACTTTTTGAAAAGTACGTACGTAGTAAATTACTTACTTGTAGAAATGTGTTGGTCGTGTAGATATTTCATCAGACTTATTTTTATTGTTTTTAGATTAGCTAGATTGCGGTCGACGAGCTCGGAGTTTGGGCGTTCACGATCTGTGACGCCCAGCTCCGAGCGCAGAGGCCCACGGCCCTCTGCCGCACGACGTGCTCTCTTAATGGGGCTGGCGGCAGACGCAGCGCCGCGCGACCCTGAGATGCCTCCGCCAGAGGTCCTTCCCCGGTATGCCAACCTTTTTCTGCTTTTTTTAAATATTATTCATGATGCTTATAATCAGGTTGTAATAAATAGAGACTACTGCAATGAAAGTATCCTAAAAGTTAATTTAATCTAAATTTCGCCATAATTCACAAACTCACTTTTACATAATTGTATATTATATTATATATTGTAAATTTTTCACTTTTTAGGTCATTAGGAATTGCCGTCCAGGTCACTCCTGGCGGTTCTTTCAAAATTACTGGGGACACCGTCCCCATACAACAAACCCCAGGTGGTACCGTCCGTCGAGTCATGGAGTTGGAGCCCATGCCTTCGCTCAGGTACGTTTTTTCATATATATTTTTATTTAACATAGGCTTGCGTTTGAACACATCATGGCTGATATTCTAAGCCTTTGTTTAACATCAGGTAAGTGTTCAAAATAGTTTGTTACAATGTTACATTTCCTTGCAGCACCAGTGTGGTGGAGCGAGTGGAGGCCATGGACCTCACCGACGACGAGGCGGACGACGCCATGGAGCAGGTGAGGCGGTGGGTGGAGGATCAGGGATTTGCCTCACCTAGGCCACTTACGCCTAGCACTGCTGCCGAGGAAAACTTTTGCAGTGCTTCGGGAAATGCTAGTTTCCAACCGCAAGGAACTAGCATTCAGCCTGGAAGCGTAGCGAATGTTTCCTCCGTAGATGCTGATGTTCGTCCGTCATGTTCGGGGGTGACAACCACATCTAAGCGAGTCACTAGGCGCAAGGCATGTAAAGGCAGTGATTTAGATAGCGAGTTTGACGACGAGTTCGACGTAGCTCCTATCGAAACCAACGTCTTTGCTGGCATAGGGAGGGAAATTCCGGATAACGAGGAACTAGAAGAACCTGTTCGAGATATTTTATCTTCTGTTGAGAGGGCAATGGATGAAGCAGCTGATTGTTTGCTTGGCGTCTCTAATACTTTCACGTGGGAAAGTAAATTTGAGTCGTTTCGTGGTGTTCCTGAAGTATTTTCAGGTCCGACCCCGGGGCCACTCAAAGACTACGATACGCCTTATGATGCTTTTACTGATATCTGGAGTAATGACATCATAGAGCTTATCGCCCTAGAAACTAATAGGTACGCGAAACAAACAATCGATCATATGAGGGCCAACGAGACGTTGAAGAAATCGTCTCGTCTTCATCAGTGGACTGACACTGATGCAGACGAGATAATGATTCTTTTTGCTGTTTTCATGTTCATGGGCATTGACCAGCGGACATCGCAGCATGAATATTGGAAGTCACTCGGTTGCCTAACGTTGTCCAATTTCAAGCAACTGATGACTTACGATCGGTATGTTTTGCTGAGCAAATTTCTGCATTTCGTCGATAATGCTGATGTAAGTCAGGACTATGTACGATATGAAGAACTTGAGCTTTCACCGAAACTGGCGAAAATAGTACCTGTGATCTCACACCTCAACGGCAAATTTTCCTCACTCTATAACTTGCAACGACAAATTTCTATCGATGAGTCATTGACCTTATTCAAGGGCCGCTTGTCCTGGGTTCAAGCAATAAGGACAAAGGCTGCGCGTTTTGGCATAAAGTCTTACGAGCTCTGTGAGTCACGAACGGGGTACTTGTACAAATTTCAAATCTACACGGGGAAAAACTCTGCAAGTACCGGCGACCTTGCGCCTAGTGCTGATTTGGGTGGCAAGAGTACCAAAGTGGTACTCGAATTATTACAAGGTCTCGAGAATCTGGGACACTGCGTAACGATGGACAATTTTTATAATTGCCCAGCGTTAGCGCGGCATCTCAAGAGCTTGGGTTTTGATTGTTTGGGAACTTTGCGCACAAATCGTAAGCACGTGCCTCAGGACATCGCGAAAGTACCGAAGAATGTGAAAAAAGGGACCATCATCGCGCGTCAATGTGGTGATCTTTCCGTGTTAGCATGGAAAGACTCCAAATTGGTGACGATGATCTCCACCTATCACAACGACGACACCTACGTTGGATCGAAGGCAGGTAAACCGCTAGTGAAGCCTGTGAGTGTGAGAGATTACAACAATACAATGGGAGGTGTTGATCTCAAAGATCAAAAACTCTCAATGTATTTGTTGGAGCGGAAGAGATGTGTGAAGTGGTATATAAAGATTTTTAAGAGGCTGCTGAACGTGAGCACCCATAACGCTTTTGTTATGTACGCCAGCTCTTTGAAACGACGTGACAAGCTGCCCGTGACGCATCGTGAGTTTCGTTACGCGCTGGCTAATTCTCTGGTCGAGCACCACCGTCCTGTTCGTCAGGAGATTAGCGAGCCCGTGTACAAAGACACGAGGTTGAGAATGGATGTCATGCACGTACCAAAGTACTTGTCGGGCAAAAGTACCATAAAGCGTTGTGTGATTCACCAAAGACAAGGAATCCGAAAAGTTGTACATACGAAATGCGTTACCTGTGACGTTTTTCTGTGCTTTGAGGACTGCTGGGAAGAGTGGCATTCTCTCGCAGAGCTCAAAGGGCATGAAATTCGTGGGCGGAAAAGACGACGCGAATGAGTCTTCACAACTTTTTGTGTGTGAAAAGTGTGTGAAAGCGAGATTTGATTGGCTTAGTTTGTGATGTTTGTTTCCCAAATAATTCTTGCAATAATTAGGACAATGGTCATTCGTGTTCAATTGTAAATACCAGATTTTACTTTTGGATTAATCATAACTAGGCAGAGTTGTTTTTTTTTTTTGCCGCTTAGTTGGACATGGGGCATTGGGAGGTGGTAAGTAAGTAAGTAAATAAATAATTTAGGGATATTCGTTACTGATATGGGGCTTTCAAACTCATGAACATTTTAAACAGCCTCTGTTTTTGTGGTTTTTATTTCGCTCATTGCCGTCACTGTCCCGAGTAAAATAGAATTCAAAATTTCTCGGCAGGTTTGGCTAGCTTTTCTAGGTAAGTTAGGTAATATTGTATATAGTGTATTTAAGAATCATGTATATTTTCATTGTAATTAATTAATTTGTAATTTTATTTTGATTGTTTTTTATTGTAAATGATAGTCAGCGTTATATTATTAACGTAATATTGTAATCAAACATAAAAATTGTGAACACCATACCATCTACCAACCTATTAATATTAATTTTGGCCACGCACTCAACATTGAATTATATACTTTCCATTTATTTTCCTTTATACATAAGTACATTAATTATTATAACCAAATTGAAATACCGATTAACTTGATATTGTAATCAAACAAAACATGTATGTCAAAACATAATGTATACTTTACCATCTACCGTCTTATTAATATTACTTTAGCCAAACATTCAACATTGAGTTGTGTGCTATGTTTTTATTTTATTTTGTATACTTAACATTAATATAATATCATGACCAAATTCACATGCCGAATGACGGCAAAATAGGAGAACTAAATAAAAATCTTATAGTCAGTGTTATATCATATTTTAATTTGATAAAGTTTGCCCGCGTTGCTTTGCTCGTGTAGAATTATTATAATCTAGAATTATATGTATTTTCATCTTATGGTTTCCTTTTTGTTGTGTCATAATAGAGTTATTGTATTGTATCACGTTATTCGTTGCCATGTGAACGCGCTGCGCATTTAATTATATACAGCTTTAGATAGATAGATTTTTTAATTTTTTTTTTCATAAATTCTTCTTGTGTCTGATGTCTTGATGAATATCTTGCGTTTGATCACCATCTCACCTGACATTAAGCGATAAATTCAAATTCAAATTATTTATTTGTCAGAACATGGTAGGTATACATACATATAAAGTAGCATACATGGTCGTAAGAATGGAGACGTATCTCATGTCCTTGCTTGTTACAGCGTACAAATGTTAGTTTTTTATATATAATTATATTTTAATCGTTTCTGATAAAGTTAAGAAAAAAAACTAAATTATGTCTGTTAGAATATTGTAAGAATTATATTTTGGTTTAGTTGTATTTTATACCTTAATTAGATGTTTATAACCACCAATATAAGCTATTATTATTATTTTACTTTTTCCTACTACCTAGTCTCGATTTTATGTTAATTATTTAGTCTACATTACATATCATACATATACATACATGTATACGTGCATTATTGTCCCATTTCACCCTCTTGTGGGTCGAATATCGCAAATTCCCTTATACAAGGTACGCATAGTAATAGGAAATAACTGTATTTTTCATTATTCTACCATCAGTAGTTAGGTTGTGCGTTGATATGTATAGTTGTAAGCATTTTAACTTCAGATACATAATTATATATAGATGAATAGCTTCACTCCGTGGTTTCATCCGCGTAGTGATGATGATGATGATGATGAAAAGTAGCCTACGTCACTTTCCTGCACTGTAACTATAAGCAAAAATCAGTTTGATCCGTTGCTCTGTTGCTGCGTGAAAGAGGAACAAACAAAGAAACCAAGAAGCCAACAAACACACTTTCGCATTTATAATATTAGTATGATAGATATTTTGAACACACAATTGAAAGTGTATTTATTTTTAGTGTTTGAATTATATTTTACTTCAAAAACATTTATTTGGTTTTAATTTTACAACTTAGGAAAATCTTTCTCTGCATAACAGTGAATCTAAATATTTTATAATAAAATAATATATATAATTATATATGTATATAGTAGTGATGTAGCGACGAAAAATTGTGATGATGACGATGAAAAGTAGCCTATGTCATTTTCCGGTACTTGAACTATATCCATGCAAAAAGTCAGGTAGCTCTGTAGCAGCGCGAAAGAGAAACAAACAAACCGACAAGCCATCAAAAAAATACACTTTCGCATTTATAATGTTACTTAGTATGAGAGACATTTTGAATACATAATCGCAAATGTACTTATTTTTAGTGTTTGAATTATATATTACTTAAAAAACAATTATTTGGTTTTATTTTTACACCATAGGGAAATCCCTCTCTGCATTACAGAAAATCTAAATATTTATTAACAATAGTATAATTTTTTTGGAAATTATTCACTAGAACACGATTTGATAATTATAAGAATAACCGTTACGATTATTCACATAAACATTTTTTTTGGCAACAGTACTTTGTGAGTGGGATTTCCCCGTTTAGCCAGTGTTCGGCAAACTGACATGGCGGAAACATTACGTAAAAATGGTTCGCGATAAAGTTTTAGTTTTTGAAGTGAATATTGACTATTAGTGTCAAGTAGTTAGTGTAAAAGTTGCGGAAATAGTGCTCCCTTGTTGTGAAAGTGGTGTGATTGTAATTTATTGTAAAAAAATAGCATATTTTTATCAACAAGTGCGTGATGGCGCAAGAAAATTCAGAAATTATAATTTCATCACGAGATTTTGTACTAATGGTGAGTAATTAAATATATAATACATGAAAATATCATACAGCAATTCAAGACGATTAATATTATATATAATATATGAACATAAAATGTCAAATTAATAGGAAAAAAATATATTTTATTTTACAGTCGGTTAGTTTTCGAAAATTCGGTTGGACTCTCACATTTCTGGCAACAGAGGCTAGTCAGCCCATTGCGCGGGAAGGGTTAAAGAAACTAAGGTTAAACCTTTGGCCAATGGACGGGCCATAACCATTGAACTTGCTCAGCAAAAACGAGGCAAAACCGTTGGACATATACTTCAACACCTAATTATAACCATGTACAGTAAAATTGTAACAAAAAAATTATAGCGGTTTTTAAATATGTATTTACACTTCGGGAAAGCACACGAAGGCATAATGTTGTCATAAGTTTCGTTATCATGTAATAATAGTCTTGTGTTGCACTTCCTGCTGCTAGAGACCGACTGAAACGAAGTGAGAGCCGGCACTTATTTTGTAATCTTCAAAAATGCGCTTCTACTGGGCCCGTCCATTCATTTTATTTTGGTCAAAGGGTGTTTTGGTCATGACTGTGTTTTATTACCATTAATTATGGCATACTATAATCCGGACGCCTCGATAATCCGGAAAGGGTCTTAATTTTGCCTCTCCGGATTAACGAGGCCCTACTGTAATTAATTTTATATTTTTATGTATTAGTATTTTATCGTAATTTTAAGTAATATAAGTATTAGCATGATCCAAGAAAACAAGGTCTAGCGCTCTGGGAGTTGACACTCAATTACGTCACTGTCCAGTTGGCCAGTTGCTACTTTATTGCAACAAACACAGATATCGGGAAACAAATTAGTTAATAATCTAATAAAGAATATATTAAAAGCATTTCAATTGTCATTTGTTTTGTCCGCTCAAGTAAAGCTTGAAATTATTTATATCAAAACCACATTGATTTATTGGATTCCCACAGGTAATATACGGAGATTGAGGAGTTATAATTTTACGCTATTGGCAATACAGAAAATCAGCTGTTTCACAGTGTGTCCGCCATTGTTTCGTGTATCGTCATCTCTCTCGAACTTGTTGTAAATTACTTATTCTGCTCTTGCTTATGCACGTGTACGACTGTACGTGTATCCATTACATTGATGACATGATGACGTCAGTGGGTGTCACCCACGTAACACTTTTTCTCGGAGCGCTATACCTGGCGGAGTTATTATACCATGAGTGTTAGTATGTATTGTTATTAGAATGTACGGTTTATATAACTATCACATTATTCAATATTGCACGCCCCGCCTTCTACCTCCTGTATGAATCCTCTCCATCCTAAGGTTGCCTGGAAGAGATCGCTCTTAGCGATAAGGCCGCCGATTGTTGCACTAGTTTTTAAGTTGTTTTATCGCGTGTATGAAATTTGTGGTGTGAACAATAAAGAGTTATCTATCTATTTAGGTATATATTTTAAGATGATTTAATTTTGTTGATTTTTATCATTTCATAAAGCGGCGAAATACTTATGAAGTTTCACTTTTGTTAAATTTCTTTGATTCCTACTCGTACTTGTCCGGTTTTTTTAGTTTAAGTTTGTACATGCAGTTATAGTCTTGAAGCCGGTTTTTTTCTGTGACAGGGCTGTGTAATTTTTTTCCTCCTGTCTTTGTAGATTCTGGATAGAGCGCGGCGACATTGCCGGTGCTCTGAAATACGTGAACGCGTTACAGGGTGCTTCGCGCACGGCCGCCTCAGCGTGGTACGATGCCGCACGTTCTCACCTAGAAACGCGGCAGGCGGCTGAAGCAGTCCTGGCGCACGCTACCGCGCTTGGACTGCAGTATATTTAATCACGTGAGTTTACTATCATCATCATCATCAGTAGCAGCAGCCTGAAGACGTCCACTGCTGAACATAGGCCTCCCCCTTTAACCTCCACACTGAACGACAGCCTGCCATCTGCATCCACTGGATGCCATCGACTCTCACTATGTCGTCGGTCCATCTAGTGGGAGGCCTACCTACGCTGCGTCTTCCGGTTCGTGGTCTCCACTCAAGAACCACTACTACCATACTACTGTTAAATGGCTGGAGGAAATATACTACGAAGGTACTAAAAAAATTCTAGAACTTATTTTAAAATTTGTAACATAGGTACATTATTTACATACACTAGGCGTCGCCATGAAGAGCGATATCCTGATATGAATATAAGGGTAGCAGACAGAGAAATGGCCAAAACCTGAAGCTAGTCAGTTATCGAAATGGATGCATCCCGGAAAGTAGGAGCCAGTTGAAACGGCGTCCTTTTGGCGGAGAACAGACAAGCCTGGGTCTTACCCGTAGTACAAGTTTTGATAGTATTCGAAAACTTTTTCGTTTACGTATTGTTCTATACATTGCTGGGCTGAAAGGTATTCGAAAACTGTTTTTCGTATTAGAGTGAAGCAATCTATACCGCCGATTATTACCGATTTTAGTGTCGACTACAATGTATGGAACAATACGTAAACGAAAAAAGTTTTCGAGTACTATCAAAACTTGTACTATGGGTCCTGGTTGGCATCGCCCCATTCGGTGACTGCCTCAGGGCCGGATTTAGGGGAGGGCAACCGGGGCAAAAGCCCCGGGGCCTCCACAAACGGGGGGCCCCCACAATAGAGACTTCGGAAAAAAAATCTTTCAAATTCCAACTAGTTAACACTAGTAAGCATCTTTTCCTTTGATATTTGTTTTTTTTGCTCTTTCACCTTTACCTACAGTACTTTATACATACATGATTATTTGATTAAATTAATCTTAAATAACAGAAATCATTGATCTATATTTGTTCACTCCAATCAGGCAATCAGATCAGTGAAATATCAAAATCTCAAATGGCCCTGATAAGCACTTCCAATTCCCTACCCATCTTGAGGGAGTTTAAGGTTCCGTTCGTTAACCCTAAAATTTAATTTCAGATAATTCTTGTTTCGGTTTATATTTATATGTGTTTGTTCAATACTAAGGGAATCTACTTGGTTTCACAATAAATTATTTATTGAAAAACTCTACTGAAAAATTTTTTTTTACTTAATTTGGAAAATAATTTGGGGCGAGGGGGCCTCCGCTCCTTTGTTGCCCCGAGGCCTCTGGACCTCTAAATCCGGCCCTGGACTGCCTTAACTCTTTAAGGGACAAGTTCATGCTTTCGACCATGGCCTCTCTGAGAGACTGGATTTGTGGTCCGCTGGTTCGTGAATTAGATATATAGCTCTCTACTACTGTGCTGTCGTCTGCGTACCCAAAGGTATACCGGGCTATAGCAGATCGTTGAAATGACGCGCGCGGTTTTCATCACCAGAAGAGGCTGTCGAAGAGTAGGTATGCTAAACATGTTTCCGAGGTCATCGCCGAGGAGTGGCATAAATGTTTTCATAATAGGCATGATTCCTAATGTTTAATTGATTACAAATAGTCGGCTTAGCGATGAATATAAGTAAATACATTACACATACTGAAAAAAAAATTTGAATTGGCTGATAAATCTCTGAGATATGAGTACTTATTTAAAGTTTTAGGTGGGGATAGAGAGGGGATGTTCTATCCCTTTCTCGCAAAGCGTGTGTTAGTATAGCATTTGTATGGCGCTCCTGAGCCGTGACGTCACGGCTTAGTATAGTGCGCTCTCTGTCTAGCATGAATCAAATCAAATCAAATCAAAATAATTTATTTGCTAGAATATAGGTACATGATAGGTCTTAATTTAAAATAAAGTCGCTCTATATCCAACCTCTAAGGTGTGCAAATTACAATATAATTATAGTAGGTACAGATTATTTTCACATAATACATTAACATTTTATCATTTATCTTTAAAATACTCATCTATGGTATAATATGCCTTGTCAATAAGAAACTTCTTTAATCTAAATTTAAAAATGTCATTATTGTCAGTCTCTTTTATAATTTCTGGTAACTTGTTATATATTTCTACTCTTTTTACAAAAACACTTTTACTAAACAAAGCTGTTTTGCATTTGGGCGCACTTAGTACATTTTTGTGTCGCCTAACCGTCAAAGTTTTATAGTCATCTATATGATTTCTTACAAGCATAGCCGATTCATAAATGAACATGGAAGGCAAAGTCAGCAGTCTCAGATTCTGGAAGTACGGCTTACACGAGTCTCTTGGCTTTAGCCTACATATTGCTCGAATACATTTTTTCTGTGCTTTAAATGCTGATTCTTTTTCGGTAGAGTTTCCCCAAACAAGAACTCCATATCTTAGGGTGGAGCCAACATATGCGTGATAGGCACTTAAAAGAGCTTTATCATTAGCTACCTTACGCAACATAAATAATGCATACGAAAACTGGTTCAACTTTGTACATATATGCTCAACATGAGAATTCCACGACAAGTTGGAGTCAATGTGAATACCTAAAAACTTAGTCTTCTGTAGTTCGTCAATATGTTTTCCATTATAATTAATATTTAAAATGTCAAATCTAGAATTAATATTTTTAAATGTCATTATGTGTGTTTTATCTAAGTTAATTTGAAGGTTATTATTATGTAGCCAATCAATAATTATTTTTAATGAGTCATTGATGTCATTTTCGTGTTCACCATTTCTATTATCCATAAAAATTGCATGCAATGAAATGAAATTAAATTAAAATGCTTATATCTTATTTATTATTGAACTAATTTTAATTTAATTTTTGTTGATAGGCTCTATTTATGATCAGCTTTTTTATGAGGTAATAAAAAATATTAGTCATCATGCCTATTGGTTTATTCGTATGAAAAAAGCATTTACGCTAACGGAGAATATTTTGAGAAACAATTTAGCCTTTTATAGTAATTTTTCTCTTATTCATTCCGGAAACCTTTGGTGCGCTCCCGTAACACATTAGATCAGGGGCCTTACGGACAACAGCTAATTGCGGCACCTAATCCGCTCAGTTGGAAAATCACGCGAACGTGAACCTTATCGCGCCCAGATACGGTACGTACCCTGTTTGCGTCGGGGGCTAAAAAGCCACTAAGTCAACTGGCCATCAATGATCCAAGAAAACAAGGTCTAGCGCTCCGGGAGCTGACACCCAATTACGTCACTGTCCAGTTGCCACTTTATTGCAACAGACACAGATATAGAGAAACATTTTTTTTAAATAATCTAATAAATAAAGTTCAAGAAGCATTTCAATTGTCATTTGGTTTGTCCACTCAAGCAAAGCAATTCAAGTTAAGCATGAATTTAATATATTAAACACATTATATAGGTCAATACCATTGATTTATTGGATTCCCACAGGTAATATATGGAGATTGGGGAGTTATAATTTCACGCTACTGGTAACAGAGATGGTAATAGAGATTCCGCCATTGCATCGTGTATCGGCATCTCTCTCGAACTTGTTGTAAATTACTTATTCTGCTCATGCTTGCGATACACGTGTACGTGTATCCATGACATTGATGACGTAGCTGCGTGTCACCCACGTGATATATTTTCTCGGAGCGTTATACCTGGCGGAGTATATTATTATTATACCATGGCCAAATCTAAACTCGTTGATGTAGGAATACTTTACAATAAGTACCTAGGTACCTATTAAAATCAGGGCTATATACCACATAATATAAATTTATACTTAGGTACAAGCTATAATACCTACTGGCAAATTTATTTTTTCTTTGTTTACAGATACAAAGCACCGAAGATCCAGAACCGAGTTTGAAATTAAATTTATATTTTGTATGTTTGATAAATAGTTTGGTAATAGATAGATACTTAGCAGAAAATTGTGCAAAAAATTATTAGGAATCGAAAAAAATTGTAAATGTATTAAAGTATCGTACGATTTTTTACTTCCTTTTCTGTTTTTCCAATTTTAGTGTGCACCCTTGTATTTCGCCGCCCGTATGTACTTACATCTAAAACAAATGTGCGTGCGTTCTGCACTATAATGTCTTGGGGCCTTACGGACAACAGCTATTACAGGCACCTAATCGCTTATCGCGCCCAGATACGGTTTGCGGTCGCGTGATTTTCCAACTGAGCGGATTGGGTGCCTGTAATAGCAGTTGTCCGTAAGGCCCCTGGTATAAAATGATCTTAATTAAAATTCAATGGTATAAAGCAAGGATCATAATATACCCTTACTAAAGTTATTGAAGACGCGTTGACTAGTCTTACAAAGGAGAAAATAACTTGACAGAAATTGGCCTGTAGTTAGGGCTACCATATCAAAATTAGAAAAGTCCAGTGACATAAAGCCGGATATATCTATGAAACACAAGACATTTTATTGAGTAAATTTTAAAATATTTAATGATAAATCTCTTAAAATTATAATAACTTGTTTTAGATCACGCAAGCTAAAAAAGCCGGACAAAGGTTAAAAGTCCGGACATGCCGGACAAATCCTTACAAAAGGTACTACCCTTGTGAGTACTGGAGACAAGTCAGGCGTTTAATTATGTCTTCAGACATAAGGCGGAAATACCATCCGGGCCACTGGCATTATTCATGTCAAGAAGTAGGTACCTATGTCATAATAATGGGCTTGCTGGCTTGCTTGATCAACGGTCTATGGGCAATCTGTTAATGTTAGCTTGTATTTTGATTAGTTAATAAAGGCACTTGCTCTGTTGAAAAAGTACGTCTTTGGAATAGAGACTGACCAGCTACCTTATTATGGATGATTCGGATCGTGATCGCGAGCGCGTGCCATCTCACTTGCGCACGTGGTGCGAGTAAATAGATGCGAACGGGACGGCATGCAATTTCGATCCCGATCAAAGAATCATAATAAGGCCCCAGTACCATTATCAGGGCCGGATTTAGAGGTCCAGAGGCCTCGGGGCAACAAAGGAGCGGAGGCCCCCTCGCCCCAAATTATTTTCCAAATAAAGTAAACAATTTTTTTTCAGTCGAGTTTTTCAATAAATAATTTATTGTGAAACCAAGTAGATTCCCTTAGTATTGAACAAAAACATATAAATATAAACGGAAACAAGAATTATCTGAAATTAAATTTTAGGGTTAACGAACGGAACCTTAAACTCCCTCAAGATGGGTAGGGAATTGGAAGTGCTTATCAGGGCCATTTGAGATTTTGATATTTCACTGATCTGATTGCCTGATTGGAGTGAACAAATATAGATCAATGATTTCTGTTATTTAAGATTAATTTAATCAAATAATCATGTATGTATAAAGTACTGTAGGTAAAGGTGAAAGAGCAAAAAAAAAACAAATATCAAAGGAAAAGATGCTTACTAGTGTTAACTAGTTGGAATTTGAAAGATTTTTTTTTCCGAAGTCTCTATTGTGGGGGCCCCCCGTTTGTGGAGGCCCCGGGGCTTTTGCCCCGGTTGCCCTCCCCTAAATCCGGCCCTGACCATTATAAATCTAACACACGGAAGATGAGGCGGTATGGCTTTACTGACTTTAGCTTAACTAAAATGGGCAAATGTCAACTTAAAGCAAAACCTACGCGTTGCTTTGGTTCTCTAGCTCTGTGAGCGTGATTCGGAACGAAGATTAATATAAATTTTTTAAAAAAAATGTCTAGGTAGTCCAGTATCTGTGTCAATGTCATTATGCATGGCATGCCTTCTATTGTGCCGGTTTCGTGTTTATTCATAAAAATCTTAAAAAACTTTTAGTCTCATCTCATATTATTCACGGAATTTTGCGATAATTTGTGCTGAAAAGCATTTACAAGAGTAGTCTACCATGTCGTTTATTTTCAGACAACTCGCCCGTCGAGTAAGTGCTAACTTCCAGTAAATTACTTTTGGAAACATCGGTTTGTGTTGTGTTGTGACCTTAATTAATTCGTAATTCTCTGTTAATAGGTCATCACACCTGCCTTATCGGCAACAAAGAAGGTTAACTTCAGCACTAGTAAGTTGTAACCCTTATTTACATTTTACTATATAGTTTGCTAAAAAATCGTGTTACATAACAAAACATTGAGCGCAGGGGCAACAAGCTCATTAAGTAGATGGGTATCACGTTCAAATAGATTTCTCGATTTTTCTTGCTTTGAGAAATCTCGAACGAACACCATAAACCCAGCTCCACTTTAATTTTATCACGATTCCTGCTGAATAACAGGCATATACACTTACATTTAAAACTATTGATTCCAGCTGCTGCAGCATTTGCTCCTAGGATACAGCAACAGGCCCCTGACTTCGAAGGCACCGCCGTAGTAGATGGCAACTTCACCACATTGAAACTCGAACAGTTCAAAGGACAATATGTTGTACTAATGTTCTATCCGTTGGATTTGTAAGTACCTACTTATTTATCAGATTCTGTAGAAAATATACAGTTACATAGAAAGGTGGTCCAAAGAAGGTCAAAGAACTTGTCATTAGAAACAACTTTTACTATGGACCCAATGACAATATAAATTATCTTTGTATGGACCCAACCTCATAATAGTAAAAAAACAGCTGTTCCATACAAAAAAAGACACACAAAGCACAAAGGACAGTTAAAAAGCTGACGATGATGATGGTGATGATGATCCAAAAAGGTTGCACTCATTAACAAAAGCTTACATTTCATTTGTTAAAAATTGTTCATTGTCATCTTCAGCCAGAAGATGTCCACTGCTGAACATAGGCCTCCCCTTTAGCCTGCTGTCTGCCTCCACTGGATACCCGTGACTCACGATTGATGTCGTTGGTCCATCTAGTGAGAGACCTACTTATGCTCCATCTTCGTCAGAGCAACGCCCAAAGCTTCAAGCTAGTCAGTTTTCAGAATAGATACATCCCGGAAAGTAGGAGCCAGTTGGAATGGCATCCTTTTGGCAGAGAACGTAAAATATGCATTGAACTTGACCAGTTTGCTCGCTTCTTCTAGTCATGCACTCTTGGCAGAGTGTTCGTGTTTGTTTGGATGTGAATGGTACACAAAGGCTCCTATCTGACTGGGGCCTTACAGCTAGCTGTTTAAAGCAATCCAGTTTAGGTGATGATAAAATGTTGCGCGACTGCAAACCGTATCTGGGCGAAGGCTCACATTCGCGTGATTTTCCAAACTGCGCGGTTTTAACGTTAGTTTGAAACCGCGTAAGCAGTTGGCCGTAACGCCACTGCTCTGATGGAGACAAACTTTCGCATTTGTAATAGTGTGATTTATAGGTTATCTTCTTTATTTTTTTCTCGGAAATGCATCAAGACAAGAAAGTCGCTGGTAGACATAAATCCCCTCAAAAATGGTCAGAATTTTTTTCCTCATTTCAGTACATTTGTATGCCCCACGGAGTTGATTGCGTTCAGCGAGAAAGCCAAAGACTTTGCCGGCATCAGCTGCAATGTTATCGGAGTGTCAACTGACTCTGAATACAGCCATTTAGCTTGGATCAACACTCCTAGAAAGGTATACTTGGCAAATCTTTTTTTTTGCGGACAAGTGTCTTTATCTACTAAACAAAATATAAGTTACCTACTGGATCAGAGCGATGGTGGCCAAGCGGCACCTTGTGCGCTTTACAATCTGACAGCACCCGGTTCGATCCTCGGTCCTGTACCAATGATTAAAATTTATTTAATACCTAATTATGTATAGTTTCAATGCCATCGCTCAAAAACAGTGCAGGAATAGATAGTGAGGAAAAGAACCGAGGAAAGGAATGTCCAAGAACCCCTAAAGTTCAAAGACATGTGACATTCACTAACATGCACCGGGCCAGCTTGGTGCATCACGGCCCATCCTCTGTCTCTGAGAAAAGGCCTTGGACCCAGCAGTGGGAACATGAAAGGCTGATAATGCTGACTATAGATAACTAAACTACCTAGCCTATTATATGATAGAAAATACGGTTGGGTTGCCTATAGACCCTTAAAGGTCTAGGTCTAAAGACAACCCAAATGCTCAAGCCTACTACCAGTTGACAGCGTACCCAGCACGCTGGCGGCAATACCACGCTGAATGGCAATGCTTATAAGTTGAGCCAGAAAATGCCCAAAATTTGTCCACGCATCACTAATGAGCCAGACGTGGTTAAGTCGGAGTGACGCCTTACTGGCTCCCGATTACGCTCGTTTGCGCTTGAAGTGGCAGTTACCCGGGTGGTTTGGGTTTACAACTTGTTAGTGTCAACGGGAATATCGTGGTGCCATTCAAGATCGATGAAGCAGGCCTATGTCCAGCAGTGGACGTCCTATGGCTGAAATGATGATGATGATTCAAGATATCAATGATCTAGGCATTCTAAAACATTTTTGAAAATAACATGAGCTTGTGCGTGAGGGCCCAAATAACTAACCTAATTCTCCTTCCTCTTACTGTAATTTTTTTTGGCGTGTTGAATAAACATTTATAGAGCCAATCAGTGGGTAGTGCAAACAATACTATTTTTTACCCTACGTACATCGCCTCCAATCTCCATCTCAAATAAGATCAGAGAGTTTTTTTTTCAGGACGGTGGTCTGGGTAAATTAGAATTCCCTCTGCTCTCCGACTACAAAAAGAAGATAGCAGAAGACTATGAGGTGCTACATGAAAATGGTTTCGCATACCGAGGTAGATAGTAGATGTTTTTATATTATTTTCATACCACTTTGTAATAATTTACAGTTGCCATGATTTAGAAGAAACATTATCACAAAATTACACGAATTACGTATTTATACAACTCTAAAAAAGCAAGTTTTCAATTCAACTTTTTTCCTGTTGTCACGTGATATCTTGGCCAACTTTTTTTATTGATCAGGCTATATCTCGAGCGTGGTCCTATTTAAATAAGAAGAAAATATAGAAATAAACAAATGATACTTCTACTTCCGCGTTTTCAGGGTTGTCCTCATAGTAATAGTTGTTCATAACGATGAGTACAATGACCTCCTTTCGGCTTAGTACATTCTATATGCGTAACTCTGTTTTTTCGCTAAATATCGTCTTTAAAAAGTCTCATTTGCGTATTTTTGCCTTTTCGCCTTGAATCTCTGCCTAATAATTTCACTGGGAACTCAATACTCAATATTTTATTGCAGACTTATTATGTAGGTACATGGAGTTCTTAAATTAACATGTTTAAATATAAAGTAATACATATGACCCTATTTGGGTATGGCAATAGTCGGACCGGAACGATCTATGTACATTTCGTCAAAATCATCATTGAAAAATTCTTCTAAATTGTAATAACATTTTTTGGATTCTAAAATACCTTTTAAGTTATTTATAAAAGTTACTTCTTTTTCAATATCTTTTAATTCATTAGGCAATTTAGTAAATATTTTAACGGCCATTGTTTTAGGGCCAGTGCTGTGTATTTCTAGGTTGGACTTTGGTTCGATTAATTTATGTCTAAATTGCGGCCTAATTCTGCGCGATTTATCAGATGCCTTTTTAAAATAGTCTGATGTGTTTTTTTACAAAACATTGCCCTGATGCTGCATTGATCTCGTCTTTTCCAGGCATATTCATAATAGACGGGTCCGGCAAGCTGCGGCACATGTCAGTGAATGATCTGCCAGTCGGGAGGTCCGTCGACGAAACGCTGCGCCTCGTGAAGGCTTTCCAGTTCGCTGACAAACACGGAGAAGGTATTTATATTCACTAAGGCATATCTTTTTTATGCCATATCTCATTGTTTGTCTTATCTGAGGTTCCATCTACCTCGAGAAACAAAAAAATCGCACTTTCAGAACTCCCCGCGCCTTTGTTCGTATTAAATTCGCTCAAAAACTTCCTAACTTTATGATACCATTTATTTAGAAAATTGTTAAAACGCTAGATGTCAAATAATTTTCTGTTAACCAGGCAAAGCGCATTGTTCAAAAGTGGCTGCTGTCCTTATCTTATGATGATACGGAAAAGTTTCTTAAAATTATTTCGTAATTTTTTTTTTTTGTTTTGTTAACTTAGTTTTTTTTTATTTGTGAGCTTTTGTCGAAGTTTGGTAGAATATAAGTATATTATATTTTTTAATTTGTTTTAAGCCCCGACAAGTCAGGCTTTGTCCTAGTGTCTGCAAAAAATTTGTAAACAATCTCTATCTCAAATCTTTAATCCATGGTAAAAGTTGTTCATAATGATGATCGTTCTTGTTAGAACTTCCAAGAGACAACTGTATAGAAGATTGTTAATTTAATTTCAGTGTGTCCCGCCAACTGGAACCCAGATACTAATGCTAACACCATCAAGCCAAGCCCGAAGGAGAGCAAAGAATACTTCCGAAAGGCCAACTAGCCTATTCACTGCTGAAAATTGTAAATATCCACCAACGATTTACCGCATAGACACCTGGTTTAGGTCGAATAATTTAAGTAAACACATTAGCGCAAAAGCGCCTATAAAATCTCCACCGACCAGCATGTTAGCGGGTCGTGACCAATCAGCGGCGTTGAGTATCCCCGCATCTCGGCTATACTAGGTCCAAGTTTTAGCTCTTACAGCTGCAGTGTAAAAAACTATGTAAAAATAAAAACCGTAAATTATGATCATTATTGATAAGTACAATTGTAATTAATAGCCGATATACTAAAGTGGAATATTAAAAGAAAATGTTTTTATTACTGACTAGCTGTTCCTCGCGGTTTCACCCGCGTAGTGATGAAAAACTGTGATGATGATGAAAAGTAGCCTATCAGCCAAAAAATCAGGTCGATTCTTTGCTCTATTGTTGCGTGAAAGAGGAACAAACAAACCAACAAACATATCGCATTTATAATATTAGTATGATTTTAAATGCTTATTGCAGCTGTTAGAACTAAAAAAAAGATTGGTCCGGATATAGTTGTCAGATTTTTTTGCATTTCGAATAAGCTTAATGTATTCAAGCCGCTGGTATACAATACACAGATGGACGAGCCAATAGTCTGCGGGAAGTTAAGTTTTTTGATGTATTGATGGAAAAAACGGAATAGAATAAAAATGGCGTCGATTCTGTTAAACTAAATTTGACAGCTAAAATTGTAACCAACTTTTTGAGATGAAACGGATTTTAGATTCTAGTTATATATCAGAAAAATGCCTCTCAGAAATGTGTATCAAACTGGCTTAGACCATTTTGGAACGATTATGCAGGTGGTGTTTTCATTGAGATAGTTGTCTATTGACTCATTCGTCCGTGTTTGATTCGAGCATTTATTTATAAGGGTAACTATTTATGGTGCACTCTGTAAGAACCTTATATCTCTGTACCTGGAAATATTATTTAATAAAAAATGGGATTAACGTTTCGTTATTATTTATTAACAAATAAGAATGTATGAATAACAACACATAAGAAAAAACAAATAAGAAGTGCGAATCGGGCTCGCGCACTGAGGGTTCCGTACCACCACAAAATACAATAATTATTAATTTTTAAAACTGACTAATTATGGTGGCATTTAGATTCGGTGAGACGAATGAACGAATGATGAAGTCATCTAAGTAGCAAAATATGTTGTTTAACTTGGTAATGAACAGAAGTTTGTCGCCGACTTGCACTTGGCCATTATTTATTATTTCTTGTTATACTTACTTTAGGGTGTGTACTATAATCATGCCAAGTTTGACGTTTGTATGTAGGTATTGCCGTTTTTTTACATTAGAACTAATACAAAAGACGCAAAAAAATACGTTTGTTGTACGAAAGGGGGGGGAGGGGGGAAGGGACCCCTTTCGTTTTTACTTTTTGACTTTTTTATTATTTGTTAGTCAATTCGCCGTAACATTACATATTCTGTGAAAATTTCAACTGGCTATCGTAGACTTGGTAATAGGTTCCCGTTTTTAGTAGATAGCAATTAGAAGTAGTTTTGATGAAGATTAATATGCAATATAGGCATAACGTGGTAGACGGGGAGTATCATAGGGTACCAATAAGTAGCTATACCTAAATTGTTTTAATTTATTTTTTTATTCTTATCATCTGTTATCAATAGTTGGAGTAAAACTGAAGAAATTCCTACACAAACACAAACATCAGAAAAACTCTCAAAGGCGCTAAAGGGAAAGGGATTCACATTCGTAGGTCCAACTATTTGTTATTCGTTTATGCAGGCTTGTGGTTTGATCAATGAACATTTAATAGATTGTATCTGTTATGATAAATACCCATAGATGATAAAATAAATAAATTTACTTAAGTAGGTACCAATTACAAAACAGTGTATATGAATTTCTAGTGTAATTCCGCTGAATGCCGCGTGTTTCCGCGTGTGTTGTGTGCCTGATTCAATCAACTAATATTACCATTGTTAATTGTTATTCCCAAAAAAAACAAAATTCTATTGAGTTATTGATAATTATATTAGTAGCGCGCCTGAGCTTTGTATATGATCATATTTTTATTTCAGAATCTCCTCATAAGGTTCCACACCCACACCCACACCCAAAGTGTGGGTATGGGTTAAGGACCCACACGTCGCGTGACGCGGTTGCTTGCATGTTAACACTCCATATAAATTCATACTGAGCAGTGGGTCAGGCGACGCGGCCACTGCTGTCGCGAATGCGAAGCTAGATCCTGACATGTAGGTATCAGAAGGTTTAAATATCAGCAAAGCTGTGACAGAGACAACCGACGTTTGTTTGTGTGTAATCTGTGGATAACACGGCTGACGTCACACCCGGCGGCGGTGAGAGGAATCACGAGCGCCGAGCGCCACAGACGAGCGCCATGTTCAGTACGGTGGCCGCTTGACACCTAGCGGCGGCGAGAGGAATCTCGAGCGCTATGTCAGCTATGTTCGGCACGGTAGCTGACGTCACACCCGGTGGCGGAGAGAGGAATCGCGAGCGCTTCGTTCGCTACGGCAGCCGACCGGACGGGCACTTTGAAGCCGGTAGCGGTGAGTGGAACAAGTGTCCGTAGTGTAAGAACAAGGTGCGATCTCAGGTGAGTGAGCTATATCACATTTACTCTTGTTATATCTGTGTATATCATTTGACTGTATGATTCCAGCCTTGTCTAGTAACAGTCCGACCTATACAGTCATTATAGGTACCGAGTAGGACAGTACCTACAGTTGTGTTAGTAATCAGATTATCTCAGTAATATCAGTGATCAGACCAGCTCAGTATATTGCGAGGCATGGGGTGGCTATAGGGGAGGTTTGGAGGCCACTGGGGGGTAACCCCCTAACTATCAGAAATCCTTGGAAGCCGATGGGTCCAGGTACCAGAAGCTGTTCAGTTGTGCATCAGTATCAGAAATCCTTGGAGGCCTATGGCTCCAGGTACCAGAGGTTGTTCAGCTGTGCATCAGTATCAGAAATCCTTGGAGGCCTATGGCTCCAGGTACCAGAGGCTGTTCAGCTGTGCATCAGTATCAGAAATCCTAGGAAGCCGAGCGCTCCAGGTACCAGAGTCTGCATCAGCCACATATCGGTGTAAACGTATGAACCGTCGCGGTGCTCATAGTACCACTCAGTCTAACCTTAAATATAACCATGTTTTTTGATTTAATATAGTACACTCTCAGCAACTAATTATCAGCTCACATGATGACAAGTGATCTATGCATACGGGTATTTCGCAGAGTACCTGTTGAGGTGCTTCGCGACAACTGCCACCGGTAGCAGTTGCCAAGATCGGAATGCTACTTTTAGTAGCTGTTGATCTCAAAAAAACCAAAAGCAATTAAAATCAAAGCAGCGGGCCTAGCACAAACCATGGACAAATTGTCTTCCTGTTTTTATCTACTTTTTTAAAATATTTTATTTAATAATAAGCTCAGTTTGGCCGCTAACTCGCCTGATGTTAACCAATGATGTGGTCTACAGTGGTGCATGCATGCCTAAAAGAAACCTTTACTGGTTATAACTAACGGGGAACACCCATTTAGGCAGCCCATTGCACAGACTAGCAGTGTGCACAATAAAAGTGGAATCAAAGCTCTTCGTATGTGTTTTCGGAATATCAACCATAAAGCTGTCGATTGTACTTGTCAGTATAAATAATTTTCGTCGTTAATTGCGTCGGGGGCTATAAATAGATAGATGAAGAATGTAGATAGATTTGAAATAATTATTTGAAACTTGCATTTTCATATTGTGTCTAAAAATCCTTATAAGTATTTAGTATTTTTCACAACTTTACTGGGGCAAACTATTAAGGTCTGTGTAAAATACGTAAGACGAGGCGGTATGCTCTGAATAGCTTCAGCCTGTCCAGTTACTAAAAAAACATTTGTTTGATGTAGGTAGGGCTGCCATACTTTCGTTATTCAGACATGTCCGGGAATTTAAGGTTTTGTCCAGTTTTGTCCAAATTGCAAGGAATTCTACTGACAGACGATGCGTAGTACAGTTAGGAAGTAGTAGTTGTAAGTAGCTTAGTAAGTCCGTAGTGGAAGTGGAAGTGCTACTAACCAGTGCCACTAGCACTGAGCAAAACGAAGCAGACTATGCGTAGTAGCTACTTGCTACTTCTAATACGCATCGACTGCAAACGGACGATGCGTAGTACAAGTAACACGTAGAAGTAGCAAGTGTCTACTACACATCGTCTGCAACGGTATGCCTAGTGAAAGTGCTTAGTAGCACTTCGCACTGGTCCTTGGTGCCTGGTGAAGCTTCGTTTCCCCTCCCTGTTCGCGCGACGGCCTCTGCGCATCGTTTGTTTCGTTCGATAACTCGTGCGAATACGTATTCGCACACGAGTTGTGGCGTCACCGCGCGAGTGGCTACTAATCGTTTGAATGCCTACTTTTACTTGCTAATTCTTACTTGTACTACGCATAGTCTGCAAGCGCCTTAACACTGACTGTAACTGACTTTTTTGATACATCTCATCAAACTTGATAAACATTTATTACTTGCAGGGGCAATTATGGCAAATGCACAAGAGTGTGACGCCAAAATCCTCCCAGAGGAAATAATAAAAAATATTTTAACGAAAAGAAGTCTGAAAATGTCATAATTGAAAAAACATAAATAAAAACATTGAATTAATTAATTGCATTTAAATGAAATTAATTTAGACAGTACAATGGAAAATGCCCGATTCTCTTTGGGTATTGAGAAAGCAAAGTTTTGTCAGTCGTCCGCTTTTTGAGTAATAGTATTAAAAAGTACTCTTTGGTAATAGTGTCCGTCTGTGAGCATTCTTCGAATTTCACTCAAGCTTAATTTTTTCAATAGATTCTGACCTTTAAGCTCTTCTAGTTTTATGAACCTACAGTAAAATGAATATTCCTTTTCCTGTAATCACCCCGCGCCTAATCGATTCCAAATGGTTCAACGCCGACAGCCCCTGTGACGAAGACGCCGAATTAACGGCTCTCGAACAACAGCATCAGCAATGGGTAAGTTAAACGCTGCTGTTTAAAACCATCTAAAATAGACTACTAATCATATTTAAAACACCTTACTGGATAGGTATGTACTGTATTTAGAGGAGTTTAATACATCGTTCTATTCTAGTAATTTGTTTCCATGGACCTACCCTACCTACCATACGTTCACTGATTTCTAAATTAATCATTTATTCGAAGCTTTCCTTCGATTAACTACTTATAGCAACTGTGCATTAAAATAAATAGAATTATTTTTAGCTGAATTCCATCGCTGAACAATACATGAAACGGGCTCCACTCGGGAAGACAGAGCCTGAACCTATGGAAGAGGAAGCGGAAACTGATGAGGAAGAAGGTAATATATCATACTTATTCAGGGCTAAGCCGAAAAGGTGTACTAAGCCATAAGGGGTTCACAATACCCATCATTATAAATTATGAACAACAGATGTTTCAGGGTTGAAATCACGTAAAAATTACCAGCTGTTTCACAGAAAATTGTCATTCACACTCAACAAAATGTATAGAACAGTTGATATTTTTTTGTGACTTCAGGGGTTGGTCCTTAGGTAAAAGTTGTTCATAGTGATGAGTATAACGGACCCCTTTTGGCTTAGTACACCCTTTCCTTCCAAGACTACCTGATAATCAAAACACCAGCTGGCAAAAAAAAAAACATAGAAAACTACATGTGCTTTCTAGAAAATTTTATTTGAAGTCTTGGTTGAAAACATACTTCTAAATGTGCTAAAGTAACCTAAAGTGGTCATAGGGTAGTTTGCCTTTTTTGATCGACTTCATGATCATTCAAGTCATGTTCTTAAACTAGGAGTGTGTCCTAAAAAGTTATGATGTGTGTGTGTGTTTATATAACCAACCATCTTTTCAACTCTCGAAGCATAAAGAGGGGTGTTATAAATTTAATATGTGTATCTATCTGTGCCATCACAGCTCCCAAGCGGGGGAACCGATTTTGATTTAGTTTTTTTTTTGTTTGAAAGGAGACTTGATTCGACTCTTCTTAGCTATGATTCATGAAAATTTGTTCAGCCGTTTGAAGATTATCAGTTCTTTTATAAAGGGTTTTCAATTTTTTTTTGTATTTGTCCCAAGTTGTTTTAAAAGTCCATATCATTGTTATTTTGCAGGAAATGATGAATCAGATGACACAGAAGAGTCCCACGATGAAGATGAAGAGGAGGACGTCCCAACATCGTACTCACCGGCTAGAAATAATAATGAACTGGAGCCCGATAGTTTGGACGACTTGAATGTCTCTCAAGACCTCAACGTATCAGATCAGAGTGCCCTGTGGCCGATTCAGTAATAATAATTAGTAATAAAACATCACTATTCTTCATGGTATCTGCTTGATAGTTAATAAATTGTAATATAAATCATTTCTGATATGATTTTTAGTATTACACTAATTGTAGTTTAAGGTGTTTTCCCACTTTTAAGTTACCAAACACATGTTACTACAGATGGTCATAAGGCTTAATATTATTGTATTAAAGTAGCATTTAGTGGAGCAGTTGAAAATTTCACAGAATATATAATGTTACGGCGGATTAACGAAGAAACAATTAAATCTACTATTACTAGATTTTTTTATTTTTTTTACAACAAACATTATTTTTGTCTTCGGTCTAGTGTAAAAACGGTAATACATAAGTACAAGCATCAACTTGGCATAATAAAATTATAGTACACACTAATAATAAACACTGACCAAGTGCGCGCGGTAAATCCCGAAATAAAATTTAAAAAAAACCGGACAAGTACGAGTAGGACTCGTGCTCTGAGGGTTCCGTTAGAAGGAACCCTCAGAGCGCGAGACCAAAAAAAAAACTAACTGAAGTTAAAATATTGAAAGACAAACTTAAGTTTGTAGTTTTTTTTTACTGGGCAAGTGCCTTTAATAACTAAACAAAATACAAGCTAAAACTAACACTACAAATACAGTTAGACTGCCCATAGACCGTTGAAGGTCTAAAGACAATCCAAATGCTCAAGCCCACTACCAGTCGGCAGCGTACCCAACATGCTGGCGGCATTACCACGTTGAATGGCAATGCTAATGCGTTGAGCCAGAAACACGCCAGCATTTTGGTCACGCGTCGCATTAACCAGGCGCTCTGAAAGATTTTTGAAAATGAGGTGACCTCCCGGTCCCCAAGGGCCCAATGTCTCGACCCCAAACGCCTCAAATATGTAACCACTGCCGAGGTTAGCATATTTGCGACGCTTGTGCTGCTCTGCCGAATTAGCAGCCGCGCCAGCCCTACCCTGTGTCTCAGGAAGATGTGACGGCGCCAAAGTATCGACACAAGTTGCGTCCCATACAAGGGGCCGCCCCAACCTCCAGGGCACAAATGTCATACCGTCAGGCCTCTTTCCATCGTCACGCGCAAGACCACTCGGTTTGAGCACAGCTGCGACATTGGCGGTGGAAAGTGCCCTGCGTATGATGTCGTTCAGGCTAGCGTGTCGGCCAATACGACCAGCGCTTCTCGAGCAAGAGAGACCATGGTGACCGAGCTGGTCAACAGCAGTACCACACTGACAGCGATGGGCCTCACAGCACCTTGCACCCAAGCGTAAGCTGACAGCTAGACGAAATTCGGTTGGATCTAAAAGGCTACCTGTGTTAAAAGAGGGCATGGCTTGCAACCAAAGTCCCGATTCCCAAACAGAGACAGCAAGAATACGAGCGCGATCTGCAATACTAGGACAAGTATCTAGTAGCGATTTCCATGCTAGTTCGCAGATCGGCCGATCCCACAGTCTCTGGGAAGACAACTTTGAAGTTTGTAGTTGACAATAAGGTTCTTCCATACATCCCAACTACAAAATGTAAGTTTGTAATAGCAAAATAATTATTTTTAAATACCTTCAAATTTATAACTTTCGGATTTATTCCTATATATGTACTATGAGACCTTGCCTCTTGCCAAATTTCATGATACTAGGTCAACGGGAAGTACCCTATAGGTTTTGATTCCCCTGTGAAATCGCAAAATATACGACATAAAGGAACCCGAAGAGCGCGAGACCAAAAAAAAAAGTAACAGAAGTTAAAATATTGAAAGACAAACTTAAGTTTGTAGTTGACAATAAGGTTCTTCCATACATTCCAACTACAAAATGTAAGTTTGTAATAGCAAAATAATCATTTTTAAATGATATACCTTCATATTTATAACTTTCGGATTTATTCCTATATATGTGCTATGAGACCTTGCTTTTTGCCAAATTTTATGATTCTAGGTCAACGGGAAGTACCCTATAGGTTTTGGTTCCCCTGTGAAATCGCAAAATATGCGACATAAACGTTCATATCTTTTGATTGCGTTGACTTACAACTTTTATTTTTTTACAGCCGAAAGAAACCGTAGACCCAAATATTTAGTATAAATTTCAACTTGCTACCTTTACGCGTTCTTGAGAAAAAGGGTCTTGACAGACGGACAGACAGACAGACAGACGGACAACGAAGTGATCCTATAAGGGTTCCGTTTTTCCCTTTTGAGGTACGGAACCCTAAAAAACATATTTTTTGGTGCGAAGCCCTTTGCGCGATTCCGTCTTTCACTTGGGCGGTGTGCAACACGTCTTCCGCATTTATAATATTACTAGCTGCGCCCCGCGGTTTCACCCGCGTGTATTATATATATCATCAGCTATCTGACAGTGAAAGACCGTCACAATCGGTCTAGCCGTTTTGGGAGTCCATACTTACATACACACATCGCCTTTTATATATAAGAAGACTGAAATTTAACATTTTATAATTTTTAGATGTACCCAATTTGTAGTGCGTGGTAATGAAACAAAATAATATATATAAACATTGGTTTGAAAATCAATAAACATGCTTTTATTTAATTTCTACATAATTATTATTATTATAATAATACATTATGAATAAACAACAAAAATAAATTATTAATAGTAACTTATAACTACACTCACAACCCTTGTGAGGAGAGGGCACACACATCGCCTTTTATATATAAGAAGACTGAAATTTAACATTTTATAATTTTTAGATGTACCCAATTTGTAGTGCGTGGTAATGAAACAAAATAATATATATAAACATTGGTTTGAAAATCAATAAACATGCTTTTATTTAATTTCTACATAATTATTATTATTATAATAATACATTATGAATAAACAACAAAAATAAATTATTAATAGCAACTTATAACTACACTCACAACCCTTGTGAGGAGAGGGCACACACATCGCCTTTTATATATAAGAAGACTGAAATTTAACATTTTATAATTTTTAGATGTACCCAATTTGTAGTGCGTGGTAATGAAACAAAATAATATATATAAACATTGGTTTGAAAATCAATAAACATGCTTTTATTTAATTTCTACATAATTATTATTATTATAATAATAATTATAAACAACAAAAATAAATTATTAATAGTAACTTATAACTACACTCACAACCCTTGTGAGGAGAGGGCCGATGTTGTCAGCGGGGATTGTTTTCCATTTCTCAGCAAGACACTTCTCTATCAAGGCATGAGGGGATTTCTTATCTGTAACAAATGAGAGCAAAATAATAATGATATCCAAGACCACATAAAAGAGAAGTAAATAGAACGGATATGAGAAGGAAAAACTGTCACCAGGCATTATGAGTGAACCTTGATTGAACATTCTTATTTAGATCAACGCGTCGAACTCCACATCCAAAGAACTTGGACCTTATCTTTTTGGGTTAGGTCTCAAACTTCTTTGTCCGCATCACAGACGAACAGACGAACCTATTCTTATCAGACCATTGCTGCTGGACATGGACATTATGCCCAGGGTAGGTGTTGGCGATGACAGTTTAACAGCTGTCAATCTTAATGGGGCTATATTTCGGAAACTCGGAACATAAGCAACGGTGATTGCTCAGGCGCCAGTCTGTTAGTTGCCAAGTATAGCATTAAAAAAAAACTATTGAACCTAGACTAGTTGTTTTCAGAAGCTGGATCATATAAGTGGCTTTTGTTCTGCAGTGTAATATTTTTTAAAATTTAATAATAGGCTTGCTTTTGGCCGCCAACTCGCCTGATGTTAAGCGACGATGCGGTCTACGATTGAGCATGCTTGCCTAGAAGAAATCGATTCACAAATAAACAAATAGTACAAACCAGGTTCCTGTGGGCACGTCGCTACATTGAGAGTGAAGAATATCGCAGTCTTCTTGACGAGAGGGTTGTACTCGTCGCAGTAGTAGTGGAAGGCCATGGCCAGGTTCGCAGGGACTGCCTCCAGGTGCCGCACCAGCATCACGCCGGTCGCCCCAAGCTCCTTGCGATATCGGCAGATCAGTTCACTGTGCTCTGTCATATCGAGCTTTGTACCTTCCACTTTGGTGTAGTGGAGAAGGGGGCTCCTATTTCCTAAAAAAATATGTATAATTTATTTTTGGAGTGTGCGTGTAATTTCTTCCTGCCCATTCATCAATAGGACGGTAAGGGTAGGCACGAAAAAGCGACACTATTTCATAGTTGATATTTTTTTTAAACACGTAGGAAGCGCTTTGATTCCACTTTTATTCTTCGAACGGCTAGACTGTGGGTGAATGTGTTCTCCGATAGTTACAATCTGTTTCAAGTCTATCAAGTCGCGAGTAAATCTGTTTCTTTTAGGCAAGCGTGCTCTATCGTAGACCGCATCATCGGACGAGTTGGCGGTCAAACGCCAACTGACTGGCCCACTGGGTAGTGAACCTGCCTTCTGCGCTTGTGGGCGTGGGTTCGATTCCCACCTAGGACAAACATTCATGTTATGAACATTTGTGTTTGTTCTATATCTGGCTGGGTGTTAATATTTATTTAAGTACTAGCTGAGCCCGCGGTTTCACCAGCATTGTGATGAAAAATGGTGATGATGATGATGAAAATGATGATGATGTTTTTCGAGCCTATATGTTAATCCAGGGTATAAGCTAACTCCATACCAAATTTCATCTAAATCGGTTAAGTAGTTTCGGCGTTGAGTCCAGCCAAACATACACACTTTCGCATTTATAATATTAGTATGATGTACACAGAACACATAATAGGTACGTATTCAAAAATATGTATGTATGTGTATCAGTCTCTGGCAGCTTTGCTTAGTTTGGGGTAAGATGACCGTGTGTGCAATTTTTTCCCGATTTTTATTAATGCTAGCCTATTGAATATTGTTGAATAAATAAAAACAAACTATACTTACGTAAATACTTGGATGCAACAAGAGAAATATCATTGACAAACTCATTGAATTCATTCCCATTAAAGTTTTTTGCTTTGCTGTTGTACACAAACATGAACGATCCTGTGTCCTGTTTATCAAATATTATAGATACACCTGAAAATATAAGTAATATTTTACTACTATTTAGAGGGTTTTGGCGCCAACGTGAAAAAAACATGTCAACTGCTATTGCGGCACCAAACTAACGTTAAGATCAGCTCAGTTGGAAAATCACGCGAACGTGAACCTCAACGCGCCCAGATACGGTTTGCGGTCGCGTGATTTTCCAACAACTTTTCTTGCACACTGTACGCCACTTTTAAAAAATGTAACATTTTGCCCTTGCCTTGCCTTTATATATTTTAAATGTGTCTATTTGTCCGAAGAAATCATTCTCTGTTCCCGCTGAATAGTGACACAGCAGGAAGGGACAGAAAAACGACGGAAGCATAGGTTGCTCATTCCCGATCAAAGAGTGTGTGTATATAGTAATCATGTATACTGTATGGTTGCTGTATGTCCATTTATAATAAACTAGCAGACCTGACAGACGTTGTCCTGTCTTAGAAATGTCAAACACGCAAAGTCAAAATTGAAAATCTATTTTTTTACATCTTGGGTTACATTATTGGAGTTTTAGTAAGGATCCCTATTTATAAAAAAAAATAAAAAAAATATAGCCTATGTTAACCGGGGATAGTGTAGCTTCCCAACAGTGAAAGAATTTTTCAAATCGGTTCAGTAGTTTCGGAGCCTATTCAATGCAAACAAACAAACTAACAAACAATCAAATCTTTCCTTTTTATAATATTATTAGTATAGATTACCAGATAGTTTTAAGGAATTGAATTATAATACTGAGGTGTAAATTGTTTAAATTTTTAATTGACAAGTGTTTTTTTTTACCTAAATTAAATAATATGTGATAAGTCCCGATAAACGTTTAAAACATGACAAGTGTTATTATAAAGTTAATGATTTTTTTAAAAGACAGCTTGAAACAATTTGTATAATTTAGTTTATTTAAATTTGGAGACCATGACTGACAACAAAAAATTTGTACACTATTTGTAACACATTATTGTGTACCATCATCTAAGACAGTATTCTCACAAATAAATTGATTTTGATTTGATTTGATTTGGCTCCAGTTCGTAGTTTTTTTTTTAAACTTATGTATTTTCGAATGTTAATGTGTAATAATGGTGGATTATTATTTACTAGCGCATTGCATCCCGGCTTCGCACGGATGTAAATCTTATTTTCTTTTATACCTTGGGTTACATTATTGGAGTTTTAGTAACGATCCCTATTGAAAAAAAAAAGCCTATGTCACCCGGGGATAGTGTAGCTTCAAGAATTTTTCAAATCGGTTCAGTAGTTTCGGAGTCTATTCAATGCAAACAAACAAACAAACAATCAAATCTTTCCTCTTTATAATATTATATTAGTATTAGTATATTAGTGGCATCGATTCTGATGTACTCTAAACTAAACTAAATTTGACAGCTCTAAAATTGTTGCCATCCTTCTCTCACATATTAAAATGAAAAGAGAGGAAGATAATTTTAGTAGACAGAATCGACGCCATTATAGAAGTATAGATTAGGTGCTCCTGAACGTGCTCCAGTGTGAGTAAGTGATTTAAGGTGGACATTTCTTTTCTCCATAGAAGCCTCTTGCTTGTAAAGCAACCACCTCATTACTGGGGCATGAGTTTGACTTGACCATGACTTAGTTTGCATGACTAGATGAGGACAAACAAAATGACCATATAAGCGCTCTTTGTATCTTATTTCATAGATTATCAACAGATTTGTTTGTTGCAATGCAGTGGCAACTGGAGAGTGACGTAGGCCTGTGTCACTCCGGGAATGTCAGATCTTGTTATATTGAATCTGTATGAATTACTGCACTCCAAATATGAAAGCGGGCTAACTGCTAACACTAACTGCTCCGCGGGTGCTCTGCTCTACCAACCAAGAAGGTAGCAATGTAGTAGAATAGCTCGCTAGTGAGTTTCTGCAACCCTGCTGCCTTTCCAATGTCATTGGTCCACCTCTCAAATCATACAAACAAGGGGGATTTGGTAAGTCTATTGTCTGATCTAAAAGCCCTAACAGACGTGTGGATTTGGTTGACGGACAACCGTCAAACCAACGGGAGAGAAATAGATAATGATAATTTTAATAAAAATTTAAGTAGTTTAATGGAGAATAACATATTTCCCTCTCTTTCGCTCCTGTTGGTCAGACAGCGGTTGAGGTCAACCAAATCCACACATCTATTAGTACTTCAAGGTCCACCTCTTTCTCAGTTAAGCAGGACTAATAACAAATTACAAATTATTTTCCTCACCTGTTTGCACCTGAAGAATTGAGTTCTCATGAACATTATATTTAGCTCCGAGACTACTTATATCAGAGTAGAATGAGAACTGGTCATAGGTAGACGTGTTTATATTTGACGAGTGACCAATATTGATTCCACATGAATATACTGCTGCACACAGAGCAACTATGATGCCAATAATATAAATTAAGATGTTGGACGGACTCCGTTTTTCTCTCTCTGAAGTTTGTGATGTATTTGTCGATTCCAGTCTGGAAGGAGTTGAACTAGCGTTTCTGCTGCTCCTGTTTAGTGAATTTGTTGAGTCGTACGAGCGATCGCTGTACCGATTCTCGGTCACAGCTTCCTGTTCATCATCTGATACGCTATAATAGAATTGTGATGGAAGCGTTGCAGGTACGGATTTTGAAAGCACGTCGCTGCAAACGAAACGGACATTACCAGCTCAAATTTAGTCACAAATTAATTAACAGTTAGTCACAAATTAAACTTATTGTAATTAACTGATGATGTATGCAAGTGATGGTGATAATTATCATGTTAGCTTGATGAAATGGTAATGTTCTTTAGCGTTTGGCTCGTATTAATTCATGCAAGTGTTTGGAAAGATAGTATTTTTTATTAAACTCTTTTCAAGCATTTGTTTGTTATGATAGTTGCAATAACATCGTAAAAAGCTGAATGAAAATCACGAATTCTGATCACTTTAGAGGTAGACTTCCGTTCATCGCGGCCGATCGCAGTCGCGCGCGTCTGACGAGCGAGAATTTCATAGTGCAAGTATTGCATCAGCCGCAATGCACGGAAGTGTACCTTAAATAGGTTTTTGATCTAAAACTAGCAGGTAGCTGATGTGCTTCAGAGGAAATGTTTTCATTCAATTTTTTGACGCATCTGTCAGAGCAAATAAATACTTGGACCGAGTTCAAACTTAGTAATTTCAATTTGATTGTGAAATCACATGAAGTTATGAATTGGCCACACTACTGTTGGCACAGGTAAAATAAAATGCTTTATGATAGCCACTTTACAGAATGGAAACTTCATTAGGGGCAGTATGCAACCATAAGGAGAGACCATGGAGAAGGTCGCCAGGGGGCGCCAAATCGTAAACAGTGATTTACGTTGAGTCCGCGAATAAAAATCATTTTTAATTATTTAACGTATAGTTTTTGATGTTTACTGCCGATTTCTAGTGACTATTAATGGTAAATGAACAGTGATAAGTGTTATCCATGGACAATAGCTATTTTCAGCTCAGTAATTTTGAATTTTCACAACCGACCAGTACGAAATTTTTGAATTTCATTCGCGCCATAATCTAAAGCGTACAGTTTTCGAGGTTTAGTGCCGATTACCAGTGATTATTTGTTTTAAATGAACGGTTTTAAGTGTTATCCATGGTCAAAAACTATTTTAAGCTTAGTTATTTTAAATTTTCACAACTGACCAGTACGAAAATTTTGAATTTCAATCGCGCCGATTCCTAAAACATTTAAAAGTGGAGTGAACAGTTCAAACTAAAAACGGTGAAATCGGTTTTATAATAGTGTTAAAGCCTAATTTTAGGACAATGTAGACAATGTTTATTAATTGTGAAAATATATTCAAATTGTGAAAATACTACAAATTTCGTGACGCGCCATCTAGCGCAACTCTTTTGTACAATTATCTCGTTCGTTGAACTTTGAACCCTGACCCTGTGTGTTGTGAGTGGTTTGTTTCAAAACAACAAAAAAAAAACTTTGAACCCTGACCCTGTGTGTGTTGTAAATGGTATGTCATATAAAATGGCGTTCTCTACAAATTTAACTTTTGCACCTACTGTTATAAATTTGGATTGCGCAGGATGCCCTAACAAAATAACAAATAGACAATACATGGTATGCTCGGCCTGTCAATGTACCTACGACCTCATCTGTGCAAATGTGTCCCTGACCCGATTTCAAATTATGGACAAAGTTAAGAAAATTGCATGGAGATGTACACCTTGCTACTCAAAAAAACCAAAAGGGGACAATACAAATACACCTGTTGGTAGTCAAAATAACATCCAAAGTTTTGAACTAAATGACAGCCCACATAGTAATGTTACTTTAAGAAACCCGAATGCATTACGCCGGCGGTTATCCCTAGAGAACCTCTCCTTATCGAGCGACACGATCGGCGAGAGTTTCGAAGATGCGACCGTTTGTTCTAATAAAGTTTTGGAAAAATCGCAACAAGACAAAAATTACTTAAAAAATGAGGTCGAAGAATTAACCGTTCACTTGATTAAGGCGAAGGCGGAAATTAATAAACTGATATCGGAAAACTCAGAACTAAAACTTACCATTGAAAAACTACGTAAAGAGAAAGAACGCGATAAAGGTGCACAACAAACTCCCAGCGTGTCGTCACCAAATCGGGCTCAAAATTTTTCGAAAATTCTGTCACGAGCCTCCTGCGACAATACAGTCCCAAAAGAAGAAAAATCAAAAAATCCACTGACTAAACTAAGTCATAGTAAAGACTTAAAAGCTCCTACTCAAGGTATCAAGAAACCTACTTTGCCATCAGGACGAGAATCTAATAAACCACTAACATCTCGCCAAACAAACAATGACTGCAGTGCGAGACCCAACACAAAATCACCTGAAATTTCAAACACCACTACCTCTTCTAGGAAGCCTAAACTCACCGTGATCGGTGACCAAACGTGTACAGAGTTAGCGCCACTGTTGATTACACTGAGATCTAAGCACATAAATGCAAAAGAATATGACGTCTGCAATTACTCGTATCCTGATGCGCCATCGGACTACATATTACGAAACTTCAAACTAACTGATGAAAATTCTCACGAAGACGATTGGATAATACTATCTCTAGGCTCAAATGATGTAAACCCCACTCGAATCTTTAACGAACTATCTGCATTTTTGCAAAGATTCACGAAGCAAAAAATTGTGATAACAGGCATTGTCTTTAACCGTTGCTTAAATGAGGGAAAACTTAACCAAAAGTTAATAAACATTATCAATAGCTTCGACAACTGCGAATTCCTACCAGTTCCAAACCACTCAATTAGGAGGTCACCTCCAAGAAATGGGAGGCATTTATATAAAGCTCTCAACCACTATATCAACACGAGTGACTATAAGTCGTGCTACCTAGGGCATAATATTACAAAAATGATAAAATCAAAACCAGTCTCTCGTTTAAAACCGGGCACAATACCCTATTACTTCGATAAAATTAAAAAAGCCCAAACTGCCAAAACATATGAAACCACTCTTCTCATGACTCTTGACAAACATGTAGAGTCTCCCATTCGCGGAACAATACCCTTCTATTTTCAAAAAAAAAAAATTGCACCAACCCACGACCAGATTACAAACAATACCAACCCAAAAACTAGCACTCCCGATTCTTCCCAGTTTTTTAGAGTCTAAACAAAAGTACCTAAATATTCTTCATTTAAATGTTCGTGGCATGAAGAAAAAAACCGAACAACTAGAATTATTATTAGAAGAGAAGCAAAATATTGATATATGTTGTTTTAGTGAAACATTTTTAAGAAATCATCAATTAGAAGCAACTAAACTTGACGGGTACCAAAAGGCGGCACATTTTTGTAGAAAAAAAGTTAAACAGGGAGGTGTTTGTGTCTATGTTAAACATTCCATCACTTTTAAGAAATTAAATTGGATTGAAGATATGGCTATAGAGCGTCACTTTGAGTGCTGTGGAATAGCAATACCAGACCTAAAATATATCGTTGTTTGCATGTACAGATCTCCCAAAGGCAACTTTAAACTCTTTACTGAAAATTTCGAATTATTACTCCATAAATTAACCTTGAGATTTGGATGTAACAGGAACAAAGTAATAATATGTGGAGATTTTAATATTAACTTACTTCAAGAATCGAAACAAAAAGATAAGTTTTTAAATACATTAAAAATGTTTGACGTGCATCCCGCTGTGTCCGATGCCACTAGAATCACACAGAAAACTCGAACTTGCATAGACAATATCCTAACAAATGTAAAACGTTATAAAACAGAAATATTAAACAGGGATATATCTGATCACACAGCACAGATAATAAGTATCTTTGCTAACTTAAGTTTCCGAGAAAAATACTGGTTCTTATACAAGAGAAGAGTTGATGCAAACATTAGTATTTTTCAAAAATACTTGTCACAAATCAACTTTTCAAACGTATACACTTTTGATAACCCTAACCATGCGTATACTGAATTTATAGATCTGTACAGTCTAATATTTAATTTGAGTATTCCTGTAGAAAAAGTAAAAATAACATATAAGAAAAATGCTAACTGGAAAACAAAAGGAATTAAGATTTCTAGTAAAAACAAAAGACAGATCTTTCTAAAATGGCAACAAAACAAAAACGAGGTTAATGATAACTTATATAGGAAATACTCAAAAACATTTAAGAAAATAATACGTATATCTAGGAAAACTGCTAACGTAAAGTATATAACTAGGAGTACCAATAAAAATAAGGCCACTTGGGGCATTATAAAAAGTCACACCTCTGAAACAAATCACATTAAGACAACGATAGAAAGCATTAAATCAGGTAACGAAGAAATAGTTGAACCATCTAAAATAGCTTCGTCTATGAACAATTACTTCATAAAACGTAACGAAACAAACCAGACAGGCAACTTAGCCCAGTAACCTGCAATGAAATAAGAAATATAGTAAAATCATTAAAAAGTAAAAAAACTGCTGGTTACGATGGCATTTCCGTACAAGTCATTAAAGAAACCATAGAATATATAATAATGCCCCTGACATACATAATTAATATCTCGATTGAAACTGGCCAGTTCCCAGACGGTCTAAAACCAGCATTAATCAAACCTTTACACAAAAAGGGTTCAAAATCAGAGATGGGCAACTACAGACCAATTGCCATATTACCGAGCTTCTCAAAAGTTTTTGAAAAAGTACTTTATAACAGGTTTACTTCATTTTTTGAATCTAACAACATTCTCAATGACAATCAGTTCGGTTTTCGTAAAGAGAGAAACACTACTCACGCCATCTTCAAGATGCTAAAACAGGCTTGGGAAGAGATCAATAACAAAAAGACTGGTATTGCTCTCTTTTTAGACATGTCGATGGCATTCGATTGTGTCGAACACGAAGTTTTACTTACAAAACTAGAAGCTATGGGTATACGCGGTACACCATTAACATTGTTGGAGTCATACCTAAAAAATAGATCACAGGCTACAGTTATAGAAGTATATAATAAGGACACAAAAACGGTAGAACGAGAACAATCAGCATTCCAAGATATAAATATAGGTGTTCCTCAAGGTAGTATCTTTGGGCCTATTCTATTTAATTCTTACATCAACGAATTACCGCTTATCACAAAACATCTTTGCGTCATGTTTGCTGATGATGCTACTATATTTATACCCCAGAAAAATTTAAGTAAAACTGATTTTGAAATAGAAGTTAACAAAACATTAAAACAATTCACAGACTGGCTAAAATGCATAAACCTAAAGGTTAATATTAGTAAAACCAATATACTGCAATTTACTAACTATAAATCCACTCCTCTAAACCTCGACATTTCAAATAACGGAAACAAAGTTAATGAAATTAGTGTAACAAATTTCCTAGGAGTTACTATAGATAAAAACTTAAACTGGAAAGGGCATATTAATAAAATAAATAATAAAATCACAAAATACGTCTACGCCCTATCGGTTCTTAGCAGTATCGCATCAAAATCAGTAGCAATAAGTGCATACTATGGGTATGTGTTTCCTCATCTAAGCTATGGTATCATATTTTGGGGGGATTCAGTAGAGGTTGAGTCCACATTTATATTACAAAAACAATGTTTACGGAGTATATACAAATTGAAACCTACTGATACTCTCCGTAATATATTTATAGTTAATAAATTTCTAACCCTGACCTGTTTATATATATTAGAGCTGTGTTTGTTTGTAAAGACTAATGAGGAAACTAATTTCAACGCTAAGTCGAGTCGAGTTGATAACCTACGTACAAAATATCGATATAATATGCGTATTCCTCAAATAAATAACGCCATGTACTACAAAAGTACATTCATAAGCGCTATACATGTGTATAATAATCTGCCTACTGAATTAAAAACTCTAAACGGTTTCAAATTAAAGTCGAGTTTAAAAAACTGGCTAATATCTAAAGCTTACTACAACATGAGAGAATACTTTGAGAAATAATTATAATATACCTAGTTATTAACACTGTTTATAACCTAAAATATAATTATGTATTACATTGATATTGTTACCTAGTCCCCGTGGTCGATTGTTGCGCTTATAATAATAATAATTGTAGTTAATGTTTTATGTAGTATTTTAATATAATATGTGTTTCTAATAATTCTATTGTATGTTCTATATGAACACAACTGTTGTGACTAAATACTTAATAAGCCTAAGACCTTTGTACACAGTTGAACAATAAAGTATTATTCTATTCTATTCTATTCTATAATAGCTAGATGAAAATGGTTTTAGAAGACAATCTACATATTCCAAGATCTTTAACTGACGATAAAAAAGAGGAGGTTCTCAAATCGAAACATGTTTTTTTTTGTGTATGACTATTATTAACTTTGTAATGAAGTAGTCAGAATTAGATGTTTTTATTTTAATTTGCTCGTAATTAGCTTTTGGAAAAAATACAATAGGAAACAAAAAATTACTTTTGCCAAAAACTTTGATGCAAATTGATTTTGTTCCTATTGGGATCAAAAGTCTACAAAACCACTGGTTAGAGTAGTAGAAATTTCCAAAATAGCAAAAAAAACTTCTTACATATACTTTACCCATACATTTCATATTTTTTTTTTTTTCAAAAAAGTTTTGGGGAGCTGGTGAAATTTGTCGGTGATCATCTCGAGCCGAGACGCTCTGAGATTGCAGAGCGGCACGTGTTTCGTCTCCGGCGTCAAAATGCAGGCGAAACTCTCGGCGATTATTTGCAAGTACTAAAACACTTGGCGAGTACTTGCAATTTTAAGAGCGGCTTAGAGGAGAACTTGCGCGACCAATTTGTCTCTGGACTCGCCAGTGACGAGTTGAGGTCGCGGCTCTTCGCGGAGTCTTCGCTAACGTACAAAAAGGCGGTGGAGTTGGCGTTCGCGCTCGAGGCGGCTGAACAACATTCTAGACGGAGTAGTTCGGGCTGCGGAGCGGAGATGACGGGAGGCGCGGCCGCGGCGGCCGAGCCGCTTCACCGGGTGACAACAGCGGGCCGGCAGGGCGCGCCCGGCGGCGCCGGCGGCGGCGCGAGCAGGCCTGGCCACGGGACCGGCGCTTACAGCTCACAGCCGTGCTGGCGGTGTGGAAAAAATCATCGTGCGACAGAGTGTCGGTACAAAAATTACGCATGTAGGATTTGTGGTCAAAATGGTCATTTACAAATAATGTGTAAACAACGTGCGAGTACTTCTGCAGTGGAAAACAAGCAAGGTATGGTCCGTCGAGGGCAGTATTTCATGGAGAGTGACACTGACTCCGAATGTGATTTATATAATCTCAAAATATGTAACAGTAATGACAAGCCCTATTCAGTGCAAGCGACCGTGAAGGGCAAGTTAGTTACCTTTGAACTGGACACTGGCAGTAAACTATCCGCGATTAATATGGGGTATTACGAAAAACATTTTTCACATCTGCCATTGGTAAACTTTAACATTAAGTTACATTCGTATACTGGCACTTTAATCGAAGCAGCTGGCTATATTATTGTTGATGTGGTAATGGGAACGCACTCGGCGGGAAATCTTAAGTTGTTTGTGATTAAAAACGGTGGACCACCACTGATGGGTCGGTCTTGGTTACGACATTTAAATATCGATAGTATTCAAATTAACGAGATGATTATGAATTTATCGGAAGATAATTTGGTTATTGTATTAAAACGAGAATTCCCGACTGTGTTCGCTCCCGGACTTGGAACGTGCACTAAAAAATTTTTGTTGAGACTTAGCGACACATTGCCTGTTTTTATCAAAGCAAGATCATTGCCTTTAGCGTTACGTAAGCCTGTTGAACAAGAGTTAGAGCGACTCGAGGCAGAGGGTACCGTTCGTAAAGTCGAATACTCTGATTACGGGACTCCTATAGTCCCCGTTTTTAAAAAATCGGGAGATTTACGGATTTGTGGGGATTATAAGGTGTCAGTGAATCCTAAACTGATACGGGAACCGTACCCGCTTCCTCGAATCGAAGAATTGTTTGCAGCACTGAGTGGCGGTGATAAATATTCGAAAATCGACCTTACTAACGCGTATCAACAATTATTATTAGAAAAAGATTCACAGGCGTGTACGGCGATCACGACGCACGTGGGAACATATGTATATTTACGAAAACCTTTCGGTTTAACATGCATTCCCGAAAAATTTCAAAAATTCATGGAGGAAACATTGAAAGGGCTTAACCCTTTGAATGTGTTACGCACCGCATGTCGGCGTAAGCGAAAAGTGCTCGACGCGCGTTAGGCACCGGAGCGGTGCGTAAGGAAATTACCGCTATTCGTCAATTTATTCCCGCTCGAATGAACGTTCCAAAGACAATGTAAGTTCTTTCGCCTCTAGCTTACTTCAATCACTAGAGAATCGACGCATCCTTACCGTGTCAGGGGGGACCTATACTTTGTGAGTGGGTTTTCCCCGTTTAGACAGTGTTTGACAAACCGACATGGTGGAAACATAACGTAAAAATGGTTCGCGATAAAGTTTTAGTTTTTGAAGTGAATATTGCCTATTAGTATCAAGTAGTTAGTGTAAAAGTTGCGGAAATAGTGCTCCCTTGTTGTGAAAGTGGTGTGATAGTAATTTAATGTGAAAAAATAGCATATTATTATCAACAAGTGCGTGATGGCGCAAGAAAATTCAAGAATAATAATTGCATCACGAGATTCTGTGAGTATTTAATTTTTTTAAATTAATGGTGAGTACTTAGATATATAATCAATTGAAAATATCATACAACAATTCAAGACAATGAATAATATATATAATATATGAACATACAATGTCAAATTGATAGGAAAAAAAATATTTTTTATTTTACATGCAGTCAGTTTTCGAAAATTCGGTTGGACTCTCGCATTTCTGGCAACCGCGGCTACTCAGCCTCTTGCGCGGTACGGGTTAAGGGCGTAGCATGTTTCTTGGATGATATAGCCATCACGGGGGTAGATAGGGCTGAGCATATTGCAAACCTAAAAGCGGTGTTGAATCGCCTACGTGAGGTCGGTTTGAGAATAAAACTAGAAAAGTGTGCTTTTATGCAAGACAGCATTACGTATGTCGGTTTTATTATTGACAAACACGGTTTGCATCCAGACCAGAGCAAAATTAAAGCGATCGTTGATGCACCTGCACCCACGGATATAACACAATTGCGATCATTTCTTGGCCTGGTAAATTATTATGGTAAGTTTATCCCACACCTTAGTACGGTGCTACATCCGCTGCATCAACTTTTACGTAAAGGTTGTGCCTGGGCCTGGACGAGTGCATGTCAGGCAGCTTTTAAAAATGTTAAAAACGCAATTGCAGGCAGTGATGTTTTGGTTCATTACGACCCTGAGCTTCCATTGGTCCTCGCGGTGGACAGCAGCTCTTATGGAATTAGCAGCGTGTTATCACATCGTTATCCGAACGGTGATGAACGTCCCATTTGTTTTGCTTCGCGTACATTGAACGCGGCTGAGCGAGCCTATAGTCAACTTGATAAAGAAGCTTTGGCAATCATTAATGGTGTCACTAAGCACCATCAATATTTATATGGCCGTCACTTCATAATTAAGACGGATCACCATCCCCTGACCTTAATTTTTGGGCCAAAGAGTGGCATTCCCCAAACAGCTGCTAGCAGGCTACAAAGATACGCAATGAAGTTAGCTTCGTTTGATTATGAGATACAGTTTGTAAAATCTCAAGATAACGGGAACGCGGATGCACTTTCTAGGCTGCCATTGCCACGTGAGCACAAACACTGTAATGAGCAGGATTCGGTGTCGTATATTCATTACGTTGAAGTCTTTTCCAATTAGCGCGCGGGAAGTGGCTGCGGCGACGGAAAAAGACGCGGTTTTAAAGCAAGTAACGCAATACGTAATAAATGGCTGGCCGTCTATAACTACGAACGAAAAAGAGAAACCGTATTATTTTCGTAAAGATAATTTGTCAATTGATCATGGTTGCCTGTTATACAACCATCGGGTTATTATTCCGGAGCCATTACGCAAACGAGTGCTCCAAGAACTCCATGAAGGTCATTTGGGTGTAGTTAAAATGAAAAATACAGCGAGAAGTTATGTGTACTGGCCGAATATAGATTCAGAAATTGAGGCAATAACTAGGGGGTGTAATGCATGCTTGCAGCAACGTGACGCGCCAGCACAATCGTTGTTGCATCCATGGCCATTTCCTACTCGCCCCTGGCAAAGGCTACACATAGACTTTGCTGAGTTCCAGGGAAAACATTATTTGGTTAGCGTAGATGCTCATAGCAAATGGATAGAAGTACAGAAAATGTCTAGCACAAATGCTGCGGCTACTATTTTTAAACTGCGAGAATTATTTTCTCGATTTGGACTTCCATCACAAGTGGTCAGTGACGGAGGTCCCCCATTCAGTTCTCACGAGTTTGCTAACTTCATGGGCAAAAATAGTATTACACACACTATAACGAGTCCGTATCGGCCGGCTGGCAACGGAGCAGCCGAAAACGCGGTTAAATCTGTGAAACGCGCGATGAAAAAAGCCACGCACGACGGCGTGAACATTGAAACGGCAGTTATTAAGTTCTTATTCCACTATCGAAACTGCGAACATGCAACCACGGGTGTAGTGCCAGCCGTGGCAATGTTAGGGCGGCGCCTGCGCGGCCGACTCGACTTACTGCGCCCGAGCGCCGAGCGCGCCAGCGAGGCGACGGCGGCCCGCGCCGCGCACCTGCGCCCCGGCGCCGAGCGCCACTTCCTTCCCGGCGACCCGGTACTAGCTCGTGAGTACCGCACGCGCGATAAATGGACGCCGGCTGTGGTTGTTGGACGGGATGCGCCGCTCACCTACCGAGTACGTTGTTCGGATGGTCGCGATTACAAAAGACATACTGATCAGTTGTTGCCGCGTAGTAAACCCGTTTCGGTAATACATTCCTCGGTAGCAGTAGAGGAACGTGAACATTCAAATGATGAGTTTGATGATGCTGTGGATGGAACTGAGACTCAAACTAATCAGCGATCTCCATCCGTCGCCGCCCCATCACCGTGTAGCCCTGATGATGAGGCCTGCGTATCCCCACCGAAACAGGCTCAATCGACAAACAACACTTGTCAATCGCCATCTCCTGGCTTGTCATTGTGGTAAAACGTACAAAGACAGGTCGCTTGCAGTGTGTTGTCTGTCACGTATCATGTCCGCAAATCATACTGTGCTTGTGAGAAAAACGCTTACTGCCCCTAATAAAGTTTCCATCCTGTACATAATAGCATAGTGTAGACTGTAAAGGCTTCTATAGGTTCAGAGAGTAAGCTCGAAAATCTGAAGAGGACCAAAGAGAATTGTGCACTTACTTATCATTATCTGTTGATGTGGTCAGTAACTCCAAGAAGTTCCTGCGATAGCCATTCTTTTGTCTAGAAGGTGGCCTGATCGGATGAGCTGGTTTGCTGAAAGTATGTTATAGGTACAGGTTACACAAAACTAGGAATGTAATGATTCCGATACCAATACCGTTATAATCGGTAGATATCGGCATCGCCGATTATATACAACCGATAGCAAGAGTTTAAAAAGTTGAGCTGTTTATGTTTTAATCCATGTATATATAGTTAAATATATCTATTAACTATATAGATTTATGTTTTACTTTGCACAAGCTGCGTGCTTACAAAATACTCTGATAGTGACATAAGTTTAAGAGTTAGGACTGAGTCACACCAACCTCCAACAAGTTTATGTACAATTAGGTTTAGGTTTAGGTTTAAAGAACTTTATTACCACAAAGACAATTATTTGTCACTGAAGTGATAACATATTTATATAAAATAATAGTGTTCGTCATCGCATGCACTAAAAAATTTAAAAAAATCCATAAATACTTAAACGCTAAATAAATAAATGGTAATAACTAATACATACTTAACAATTTGCGAAGTACCCACTTCACGCATTTATTATAATGATTTATCTGAGATAATGTGTTGAGCCAATTGTTTTTTAAATGCGTGAAATGAGTTTACATTTTTTATGTGTGAGGGTAGTTGGTTAAACAGTCGCGCTCCTTCAATAGTAAGCATTGTTTTACCGTAATTTGTTCGATGCTTGCCATAGTATTTTAATTAAGTAGCCATAGTATTTTCTATGGCCAAAAATACACATTTCGTGACTAAATTATTGTACGTACCTTACGATATTATCTACTTCATCTGCTCCTTGTTCACTTGGAGGGCAATTTTTTTGGTTGTTATTGCGTATGCCGTATCTGGCCATTCTCTCACCCTCGGCAAATATACAACCCGTATGATTGTGAATGCTCGGTCTTGCCGATGGTTTTATAAAAGCCCCCCCAGTCTGAGAGGAGAAATATTTAATTCAGATTAAGCATGGTATAACTATAAAAACATTGTGGGTAGGCAAATGAGGTAGTAACTTACTTCCTGTATGACTATGTTCATTTATCTTCACGGTACAAAACTGTTCAGTGTTACAGTCGCAGTAGAATAATTATTATTCACGAAGATGAACATGAACAGTTAGCAAAGCAAAAACAAAACAAAGGAAAAATAAATTTTTTTTTGCAATATAATAATATTATTATCTCGTCTCGTCCATTAAACTTAATCCATGCTGTGGTAATTTAGAACATTAGTGGCGGAACGCTCTAAGGCTGCTGACATCCATCCGCGCCTAACCAAAGAGATGAAAGAGAATGTAACTCGACGCTACGCCTAACTAAACTAATTAAAACAACATAACGTACTGTGTCAATATCCTCTGGTATAAGTGTTCTGTGGTCAATATCATCCATCAAAAATGTTTCAAAATAAAAAACAACGTCAACAATAATTATTCTTTGAACATTATTAATAATTAATTTATCATTTCTTCGATAAATTTCACGGTAATATCTCTAATTTTATCAGTAGAGTGATTCAAAGTTTCTGTGTACCTATTTTAGTGTTAATTTGAACGCATGTGCCACCGTTTCAATTTAGCTACCTTCGAACTGAGATTTCATATTTTACTACGTATCGTTGCCCCCCACAAAGATTTCATACTATACTACGTGCCCCCGAACTGTGAACCCATAATATATTTATGCTAAGCTTTGTTCAAATTTCGGAGAAAAAACTCGTGCAGTTATCTAGGCCACGTAGTACAGCTTGAGTAAAGCCCGATGCAGACCTTGCGAAGTACAGGTGGCAAGTACAAGTAGCAAGTACCTACTAGATACTAGTAGTTAGTAGATACTTGCTACTTGTACTTCTCATGGTCTGCAATGGCATAATACTTAGGTGATAATTTGAATTTAGTTTAGGAATCGTGGTAATTTCTGGTAATAACTGTGATGATTACTTGTTTTGCAGTTGTTTGAACACTTTGAACTGATACAGGACTCACTACCTATATTATTATCACTGTATTGCAAGATGTCATTCAAGTTGCTGGTTGCAACGTGAGCGATGGAAAAGGTAATTTCATATTAAAACTGTTAACATATTCGTGTCCTACAACGAAAGAGAATGTAAACACAATGGTACCGTATTACTAATGACCATTACCCAATGAATAGACTTTTCGAATTAGCAATCCAAGGTATTTATTACTATAATATAATTACGATTTACCCTTAGTCTCAGATATGATAGTTTTCGAACACTTTTTTCGTTTACGTATTGTTCCATACATTTTAGTAAAGCGCCTCCAGCGGAAACGCGAAAGAACTAAAATCGGTAGTAAACGGCGGTATAGATTGCTTCACTATAGTACGAAAAAAATATCGAATACCTTTCAGCCCAGCAATGTATGGAACAATACGAAAACGAAAAAAGTTTTCGAATACTATCAAAACTTGTACTATGGGTAGAACAGAGTAGATACTTTTAAAGGTTTCGTACGGCGTACCGTACCCAAAGGGTGAAAACGGAACTCTATTACTAAGCTTACGCTATGTCTGTCAGTCCGTCCTACCTCTTAACGCTGGTCGGTTTTTTATGTTATTTCCCAAAAGCAAAGAAGTTTAAACCACTGCTGGAACACAGGCCTTCTCTCAGAGAAAGGATGGGCCCTAATTCATCATCATCATCAAACTTGCTTGGGCGATATCTTGGAAACCGTCGATCCTGGTCTAGCAGTTCCTTCGCAAAAGTGATAGATCTCGTCGAGATCTTCATTTCGGATGACAGCTGTCAAACTTGCTTGGGCGATATCTTGGAAACCGTCGATCCTGGTCTAGCAGTTCCTTCGCAAAAGTGATAGATCTCGTCGAGATCTTCATTTCGGATGACAGCTGTCAAACTTGCTTGGGCGATATCTCGGAAACTGTCGATCCTGGACTAGCAGTTCCTTCGCAAAAGTGATAGATCTCGTCGAGATCTTCATTTCGGATGACAGCTGTCAAACTTGCTTAGGTGATATCTCGGAAACCGTCGATCCTGGACTAGCAGTTCCTTCGCAAAAGTGATAGATCTCGTCGAGATCTTCATTTCGGATGACAGCTGTCAAACTTGCTTGGGCGATATCTCGGAAACCGTCGATCCTGGTCTAGCAGTTCCTTCGCAAAAGTGATAGATCTCGTCGAGATCTTCATTTCGGATGACAGCTGTCAAACTTGCTTAGGTGATATCTCGGAAACCGTCGATCCTGGACTAGCAGTTCCTTCGCAAAAGTGATAGATCTCGTCGAGATCTTCATTTCGGATGACAGCTGTCAAACTTGCTTGGGCGATATCTCGGAAACTGTCGATCCTGGACTAGCAGTTCCTTCGCAAAAGTGATAGATCTCGTCGAGATCTTCATTTCGGATGACAGCTGTCAAACTTGCTTAGGTGATATCTTGGAAACCGTCGATCCTGGTCTAGCAGTTCCTTCGCAAAAGTGATAGATCTCGTCGAGATCTTCATTTCGGATGACAGCTGTCAAACTTGCTTGGGCGATATCTCGGAAACCGTCGATCCTGGACTAGCAGTTCCTTCGCAAAAGTGATAGATCTCGTCGAGATCTTCATTTCGGATGACAGCTGTCAAACTTGCTTGGGCGATATCTTGGAAACCGTCGATCCTGGTCTAGCAGTTCCTTCGCAAAAGTGATAGATCTCGTCGAGATCTTCATTTCGGATGACAGCTGTCAAACTTGCTTGGGCGATATCTCGGAAACTGTCGATCCTGGACTAGCAGTTCCTTCGCAAAAGTGATAGATCTCGTCGAGATCTTCATTTCGGATGACAGCTGTCAAACTTGCTTAGGTGATATCTCGGAAACCGTCGATCCTGGACTAGCAGTTCCTTCGCAAAAGTGATAGATCTCGTCGAGATCTTCATTTCGGATGACAGCTGTCAAACTTGCTTGGGCGATATCTTGGAAACCGTCGATCCTGGTCTAGCAGTTCCTTCGCAAAAGTGATAGATCTCGTCGAGATCTTCATTTCGGATGACAGCTGTCAAACTTGCTTGGGCGATATCTTGGAAACCGTCGATCCTGGTCTAGCAGTTCCTTCGCAAAAGTGATAGATCTCGTCGAGATCTTCATTTCGGATGACAGCTGTCAAACTTGCTTGGGCGATATCTCGGAAACCGTCGATCCTGGACTAGCAGTTCCTTCGCAAAAGTGATAGATCTCGTCGAGATCTTCATTTCGGATGACAGCTGTCAAACTTGCTTAGGTGATATCTCGGAAACCGTCGATCCTGGTCTAGCAGTTCCTTCGCAAAAGTGATAGATCTCGTCGAGATCTTCATTTCGGATGACAGCTGTCAAACTTGCTTGGGCGATATCTCAGAAACCGTCGATCCTGGACTAGCAGTTCCTTAGCAAAAGTGATAGATCTCGTCGAGATCTTCATTTCGGATGACAGCTGTCTATAATAGGTAGAGACTCTGGCAAAGCTATAGTAATATTTTTGTGTTTCAGGCATGCAATCTCAACCAAACGCAGGACTTACAAATGTAAATGATACAAGTGCTGCAATGGTTCCTAATGAAGGTGGTGTAACATCGGATACACAAGAAGAAAAAGATTTTTAAGAAGATTTTCGAGATTGGTTTGTGTTTGCAATCTCAAAATTATGAGATTTATAGAAAACAATGTTGCTTGATTTTTGAAGTTACCAAAAGAATGTGAAGAAACTGCACATCTTTTGATGTTCTTCGATAAATTATTTGATTCGGTGAATGGATCTTACAGTGAAATTCTGGGAAGACATTTTTACTTTGCTGCTGTAACGCCGAAATCACCACATCAGAAATTTTGGAGTGAAGCTCTTCCAGTTTTAAGATCGTTACGATATTTAAATGACGGGAGGGAAAAGGTTGTTCGGTCCATAACAAGCTGGATTAAGACTAAAGAAGGATTCCAAATGCTTGTAAATTCTTTACACAAAAATCAACTTAACTATATAGTTGATAAATTTCAACCACAGGATGACAGGACCCATTAGAAAATATGTTTGGCTCCATATGGTCACTGAGCATATGCAATAGAATGCCTGGTGCATTTGTTTTTGAAAGCAAATATAAATCACTTTTAATAAATAATTTATCAATGGGTGATTCGCAAGGAGCGAATTGTGAAAAAGATACTTCAGCCGGCTTACAAACAATACGCGATTATTTTGATATTTGAGCTCAAAATCAAATGAAAAAGAAAATATCGAAATTGATGAGGAAGAGTTTATAATGAGGATCAGTAATCATCATCAGCCGGAAGACGTCCACTGCTGAACATAGGCCTCCCCCTTTAACCTCCACATTGAACGACAGCCCGCCTTTTGCATCCACTGGATACCCGTGACTCTCACAATATCGTCGGTCCATCTAGTGAGAGGCCTCCCTACGCTGCGTCTTCCGGTTCGTGGTCTCCACTCCAGAACCTTTCTTTCCCATCGGTTATCGGTTCTGCGATGGGCGATGGCAATGGCAATGCGATGGCAATGGGCGATGTGGCCCGCCCATTGCAACTTCAACTTGCAAATTTTAGCAGCTGTCGGTGACTCTGGTTCTTTGGCGAATATCCACCACGTTTCGGATCTTATCACGCAAAGAAACTCCGAGCATAGCTCTCTCCATTGCCCGCTGTGTGACTCTGAGCTTTTCCAAAAGGCCAACAGTTAAAGACCACGTCTCAGTACCATGTTAGTAAAGTAGTAGCAAATTCAATAGAACTAGTACTCACTTTATTCTTCATGACATATCTTTTTGAATTATCCAATTCGGACCATTACTTACGAAGATATTAAGTAATAAACATTATGCCGTTGCTGCCGCTAAAAGAAATGTACGTGGGTGCGTATGACGTCACTGGGACGGTCGCCGCCAGCTACCCGTTGGCCGCTAAAAGGCGCGCAGTGTTTTGGGTGGTTAATTGTGACTTTGATGCAAATTAAGTGCCCGATTTGTGTCTAATATTAGCTTAGTACAGTCTATACTAAATGCGTAACCCTGTATATAATAATGATCTCCTATCGGCTTAGAACAATCTATATGCCTAACCGTGTTTAATGACCTCCTTTCAGTATAGGACAGTCTATATGCGTAACCTTGTGTAATGACATTTTTTTTTTGCTTAGTTCAATCTATATGAGTAACCCTGTATAATGACTTCCTTTCAGCTTATTAGTCTATATGCGTAACCCTGTATAAGACCTCCTTTCGGCGTAGTACAGTCGGTCTATTCCACTTTGATCCCTGACTGAAAATACCATTGTACCCCAGACATTTGTATTTGTGTGCGTGCTGCGGTGCGTGCGTACAGGCATGCGCACATACAAGCCGCACGATGTATCTTTCTTCGAAGATAACTTACTATTATATTTTTACTACGGTGGAGTTTTATCATCTCTTTTTACAACGGAGTACCATATTTTACGAAGTAGTAAAAAAAATAGTTTTTCTGGCGTTTTAATAGAGCGTTTTTATTTGTTTGTACATTTCGGCACTATTCAATATTTGTACATAGTTAAAAGATCAATTAGACACAAATCGGGCACTTAATTTGTATCGAAAATCACAATTATCCACCCAAAACACTGCGCGCCTTATAGCTGCCAACGGGTAACTGGCGACGAACGTCCCAGTGACGTCACAAGCTATCACGCCGGCCGACCAGTGAATTTCGCTAGTAATTTGGTCATAACTTCGTTATTTTTTGTCGTAAAACAATATTTTTGCACTGTATGTTAAGGATTTCTTAGCTCTATAAATCTGCATTCTCAACTAAAAATGTTACTGATCCTCATTGATCCCATCAACACTCAATCAATGATGATGAACGCATCCACTAGTGATGTAGAAAATTGTGCAGCTGTTGGTTATTGCAGTGGATGGATAGTCAGAAAGGAAAAAAATAATATTTAGTTAACCACTGTAAAACCTGCAATAAAGACCTCGAAAACCATGAGGAACTACCATTCGTAGTCTCCACTTCCACCACCTTCAAACCTTTCTTCCAGTTTATCGGTTCTTCGAGCGAAATGGAACATAATTATAATACATAATATTACCTATGATTTTAGACAAACACAGTAATTTTTTTTAAATCGCAGAATACATACAATTGATAATATCTATAAATGTAGATTTAAACTTTTTAAAGTCTAAATTGCACAAACAACGCCTGCAGAGTTTTTTAATATCGATTGGTGCAAACTAATCTTAAACATATTGTCAGGAAAATCACAGAGACGGAGATTGTTAAAGCTGCTTTTGATTATTATACAAAACATAAAACAAAAAATTTAACGTAATCAGGTGTTTTTTTAAAAATAAGATTTAGCATAGTATAATGTTTAATTAAAACCAATGCATTTTTAACGTATTTTTGTATAAGCTCTAATGTAAAAACGGTAATACGTACAAGCGTCTAACTTGGCATGATTATAGTACACACTCCAAAGTATATAAACAAACAATAATAAATGACCAAGTGCGAGTCAGTGACAAATTTCTGTTTATTTCTTCAAGATATAATTGTGTTACATTATAGCGTATTCATTTGATAATTGTATTTATGAGTTGTATAAAACTGTACAGCCGTTTAATAAAATATTTTATTAAAGCTCGCAAAAAAGCTTATTATTTCTGAAGTAGACGGAGCGCTGCAGCCAAACTTATGCTTAGCGGACTTAATTTTTACAGTAGGCAAGATGTTTTTTCTACTATGGAAAATGATTGTAGTTTTTTACGGAATGTATGGGATTGGTCACGTGAATTTTTCACCAGTTGTGTAATTCTCATACATTTTGTATAAAACTACAAGCGTTTTCTGTAGTAGAATAGAATTAATACAACCTGCTATTCATCTGTAGGTTAAATGTAGTACCGTTAGTGGCGGATAGATGGAGGCACATATAATTGATTTCAAATATGGCTGAGTTGCCAGTCTATCTCCGTATATATATAGTAGTCTTTGACTTAATCATGACATTGACAATTGAATTTGAATTGACGTCAACTTCAACTCTTATTTAATGGCCTCTTTTTTTTTGACTTAGATACAAAGTCCTTCAGTCGGAATAGTAACGACTTTACAATAAATGACGTCAAACAAGTTATGCAGTCACAAGCAAGCCGTCACAGATCTAGTTGTGTATATCTGTGCAAGCTCACGCCGATAAGGACAACAAAATCTATTTATGTCCTTTTCGTACTTGTGCTGAGCCATATCAAGTTGTCTCTTTCACTAAAATATATTGCCGATCTGGTTGTGTATATCTGTGATACTTACCACAGAAAAGAGAAGTAGATAGAACGGAAAAGAGAAGGAACATCTGTTACCAGGCATACGAGTGAACATTCTTATTTACGTCAACGCGTTGAACTCCGTATCACAATAGGGTGTTTGACTGTATTGAAAATATTATGCCAATTGACATCATCCATAAACATGACATAATGAAAAAGCATATTTCATTGATTTTTTTATAAAAATATGTTTATTTTTTGTAAAAAACGCGATTAAAATAACTCCGTTTTCGATCACGTGATCAAATGTCGAAAATACAGGTATTTTCGACATTTGATCACGTGATCGAAAACGGTTTGTATTTTGTCTTCATCCCTAGTGACGTCACACAAATCTAAACAAACAGATTTTGTATTGATATTTGCGAATTTAATGTTGTAAAGCTATTTTGAGAGCGATTTATCCAGAAATTATCACCAAAAACAGTCGGGAGGTTAAATGTGAGAAGAATGGAGAAACATTTTGTGCAAGCAGACAGCAGTAACTTACCCAAAATTAATGTATTTATGGTTGCATATTTCTTCAATAATAATCTACGTCATTGTTTCTACGCTGCAGAACTCAAAACGTAAAAACTACAATGTAAGTATTAATTTTTAATTGTTCTCCAAGCAAAACATTCAATCAAGTTGTACAAAAAGTATGTTGTAGTAGGTGGATATCACTATTTTGTTAGGTTATGTCTTTACAATGTTTAAAAAAAAGTAACAGTACATAAAATAGTAATGCAATAAAAACACAAATTGTAATAGAAATATATAGACTCAAATATGTACCTCTAAATGATCTTCGCACATAGAAACACTTGAATTAGCTCCAATACTTTTGGGTTCTCTACGAGCTACTTAGTTCCAACCACTTTTTGCGAGTTTTGGGGTCCATTGGAACAGAAACGAATAGTTTTTCCGGTGTTTTATGGAAGTATTTGTACATTGTGGCACTACACAACATTTATAAACCATTACTTCTATTAGAAAATTAGTGATTATCAAACTTTTGCTGCCTGGCTGCAGCTGTTTTGTTTTGTGTGACGTCAATCGTCGCTCGACCGGAGCTATGACGCAGGTTTGCGTTTTGGCGCGATATTTTTTTATTCAAACTTTAACATCGATTTATATCGCAAATACGACTGATATCCAGAAAATATAAATGCAGTATACATTAAATTATATCAGGCAATAATGTGCAATAGTTTCCCAAAAGTAGTCAAATACCCTATTGCTAACTGATTTTGAACGCGTAGCTACTCCATCGAATTTATTCCACAATGCCTTCTTGCGCTGTAATTACGTGTCGCCTAGCTAGCAAAGATTTTATTTAAAAAAAAGGAAGCATATCCTATCACCGGTATGTCTAAATTGTTTATAATTTTATTTATTTCACCGTGTTTTAATTACAAAGCTGTTGACAAGCCGTTGACAATAATAGTGGTTACCATTATTTTATCGATATCGATACATTTAGATTTTTCTTATAGTACTAACAGACGTATGGACCAAGTCCGTCTCGTCTATTAGCACTATTACATTTCCCGTAATTTTCTATTGTATAAATAGACATTGAATTTATTACAGTTTTCCAGGCAATCCGTCTACTAGGCAAAAATGGATTGATGCAACAGGAAGACGTGATTGGATTCCTACTAAACAAGCACAATCTGTTCACAAAAATTTTTGGACATATATGTATCACGACAAATAAAAGATACTTGAAGCCATTAGCAATATCACAAAAATAAATTATTTATTTACATTCAGTGGTTAAAAATTAAATCATGTCACCAACACCAACGTCTTCATACTACTCTCAGACAACCTCATTTGAATCTCCAAAGAGGCTTAAAATAGCTTCACCTGCCTGTTCAAATTCTTCGACTCCCAAGAAAACGCAAACTAAAGGAAGTTATAAAGTTATAAATTATTTTTCTTTATAGATATTTGTGATGCACATTTGAGACTTCCGTAAAGTGACGCCTGATTCAATCAACTAACTTTGATATTCATTATTGATAATTTTATTCAATAAAAAACCTAGCCAGCTTCAATTGCGATCCCGAAACTTTAAACTCCACTTTTTAAAATATCCCGGTTGTTCGCTATTTAGTTGTATGATTACGGAATATTTACACATTATTTATAACGTTTTTGAGTCATTTCCTGTGCCGAAACATTAGGAACTCCATATCCACAACATAATCACGATAAATAAGTCGTTAATAATCATACAAATGTACTAAAACTCCACGTTTTTAAATAAGTCACACCCACGATTCCATAATATTTAATGGTATAGACAGACGGACAGACTTAGTAAGTTAGTAGACTTAGACTCGTAGGCTTAGTAATAGGGTTCCGTTTTAACCCTTTGGGTACGAAACCCTAAAAAGTCAAAAAGTTAAAATGAAAGAGGCGTCCCCATACAGCAAACGTATTTTAACGTATTTTTGTATTAGATCTAATGTATATGTAATGTAGTGTAACGATAATGCGTACAAGCGTAATAATTGGCATGAATATAGTACACAGACACACTCTAACTAAAGTATAACAAAAAATAATAAATAATGATCAAATGCGAGTCAGTGACTAATTTCTGTTCATACGAACTATAAGCAAGTCAATCTTGTTTTTTTTTTTAAACGACTAGTGGAATTCCTACCATCTAATATGCTAAAGTATATAATAGGCATGTGTCCTAATGTTTAATTTGTTACAATTAACCGGCTTAGCGATGAATATAACTAAATACATTACACATAGGTACTGATAAAATAAATGAAATTGGCTGATAAATCTCTGAGATATGAGTGTTTAAAGTTTTAGGTGGGGATAGAGAGGGGATGCTCTATTCATTTCTCGCAAAGCGTGTGTTAGTACAGCATTTGTATGGCGCTCCTGAGGTGTGACGTCACGGCTCAGTATAGTGCGCTCTCTGTCTAGCACGAAACTAAAATGTTTATATCTCATTTATTTTTGAACTAATTTTTTTTTTTTTGTTGATGTGCTCTATTTATGATCAGCTTTTTTATGAGGTAGTAAAAAAAAATTAGTCATCATGTCTATTAAGATTATCGATAAAATTAAAACTGCACACAAAACTTTCCCATCACTAGCTGTGATACCACATTCTAAATTTTAGGATGAGGTTTTTTTTTAATGGCTCCTCACGAAAATAGCATTTAACCGTATCAAGTAATATATTTATTTTTCTACCCATTTAAAGTCACATAAAACGAACTCTAAACATAGCCTACGTCAATATCATGGTCAAATCATGACCTAGTAAGGTCATGGAAACTTTTTAATCAAGTTTCAATGGAGTTTTGGGGCAAAACAAAAAAACCACATTTGCAATTTCCCATTGTTTGCCTACACTCACGCAAACCTACGAATTTGCCTTAATCTTATTTAACGGATCATCATCATCATCATTTCAGCCGTAGGACGTCCACTGCTGGACATAGGCCTCCCCCATCGATCTCCAAAAGGGCCGGTTGGAAGCGGCCTGCATCCAGCGTTTCCCTGCGGTCTCTTTTAGGTCGTCTGTCCATCTTGCGGGTGGACGTCCTACGCTGCGCTTGCCAGTCCGTGGTCTCCATTCCAGAACCTTTCGGCCCCATCGGCCATCTGTTCTGCGTGATATGTGCCCTGCCCACTGCCATTTCAACTTACTAATCCGGTGGGCTATGTCGGTGACTTTCGTTCGTCTACGGATCTCCTCATTTCGGATTCGATCTCGTAGAGAAACCCCGAGCATAGCCCTCTCCATAGCTCGTTGTGCGACTTTGAGCTTGCTTATGAGGCCCATAGTGAGAGACCACGGACCATTTAACGGATAATAATTCAATATTATTACACAAGCACATGCGTTAATACACTAGTTTTGTTAAATAAAAAAAGCAAAATCGATGAAAAACTGTTAGCTAAATTATTTTAACCCTCGTGCTTATCGTGCAGTTTAATTTGGAACTATTTTAACTATGTCGTAGATAAATTTACGTTAAGGACTGTTGAACTCGTACTAGTTTTTTGAACTGCACAAGAATCGTGCAGTTTTTTTGGAATAGCAGCATTTACCGAAATAATTGCGCAAAATGCACAGGGAACTGAACCGTATTGCACCACGAGAAGGTCAGTTTTAAACTTTAACAAAATGGCGTTCATAACCTTTTGGATTAATAATAATCTTGACGCTGTGTCTTGACGAATTATTGCATTCCTTCCTATGTAGTTATATTATGACGTTTCGTTTACATGTGTGCAACTGGCTACAACGGATTTCTTGCAAAAATGCCTTGACAGCCGTTCGTTTTAAACACAGTTTTAAACGAAATTTTTTTCTCTTCTGTGATACTTAGTTTACTAATAAATTATTTGACATTTAGATTATAAGCCTGACATTATTTATTTTTATGGAATTGTAGTTTTTGAATTTATTATTCACACATTTATTTTTCTTCTTAAATTAAAGTTTTTTTACAATATCTATGTAAAAACAAAATATTATAAAAAAACTTAAATCTAGGGTGCCGCCGGCAGCGGGGCAGGGCCCAAGCTACCGGTGGTTAGGGCTGCAGAGTGAGGAACCTCCTGACAATACGTGCCGTGTCAAGGATTACCGCCTTCTGCATCTGACCCTTGATCCAACCATCTAGCGAGAGCCTCTTAAGGTGTTGGTCGAGGCTCTTCGCTATAAGACCGTTCACCGATACGACTATCGGGACAATGATAGTCGAGTCAACATCCCACATGGCGGTAACCTCGTGAGCCAAGTCAAGGTACTTGCTGAGTTTGTCCTTCTCAGCCTTCACGAGGTTCTCGTCATGTGGGATGGTGATGTCAACGAGCACTGCCCGGCGCTGGGATCGGTCGACCAACACGATATCAGGTTTATTGGCGACAATAGTCCTGTCCGTGATGATAGAGCGGTCCCAATAGAGCAAAGCACGACCATTTTCGAGAACTGGCGCTGGTGCGTACTTATAGTACGGCACCTCAGACTCGGCAAGGCCGTATCGAAGGGCAAGTTGCTGGTGGATGATCCTGGCCACCTGGTTGTGCCTGTGCAAGTACTCGCCGTTAGCAAGATGCGAACAACCGGAAATTATATGTCGGAGAGACTCTCCAGGACGGTGGCATGCCCGACAGATGTCGACCGTACCGTCCTTCATGATATATTTCCGATAGTTGTTCGTCTTGATAACTTCGTCCGCAATCGCACAGGCAAAACCCTCGGTTTCCCCAAAGAGGTCTCCGAATCGTAACCAGTTCACCGACGAAAGCAGGTCCACATCGGGCCCTGTTAAGGCCCGATAGAACCGCCCGTGCAGCTCCTTGCCCTTCCATACGTCCCTGCGGTCTTCGATGCTCAGCACCGATGGTTTGCGCCAATTCTCGTTTGCCAAGGAGAGCGGCGTGAGGCCCCTGTCAACTGCCACAACATCGCGATGCATCCCACTCTCGCTGTTACGGAAAAAATCCCTGAGACTGCACACTTCGCGGTTGTGTAGGTTCTTGGCATTTAAAAAGCCTCGACCCCCCCACTTCCGCGGAATGTACAGTCTCATAACAGACGAGCGTGGGTGTAGCATGCGATGTGATGTGAGCAGTTGACGGACCCTCCTGTCCAGGGCGTCCAGCTCAGTTTGAGTCCACCTCAATATGCCAAAGGAGTATATCAATAAAGGCATCACCCAACCGTTGAAGGCACGCACCTTATTGCCGCCAGACAAAAGACTGTTAAGTACTTTTGTAAGGCGACAAAAGAAGCGTTCCTTCACCGATTTTTTGATGTTCTCTACTGATATACCCAATGACTCTGACATACCGAGGTACTTATAGGTCTCGGCCTCGGAGAGAGATCTGAGAGTCATCACCTCAGAGAGCTGTAAATTCGGAGAATTCACAACTTTCCCTCGCTGTACATGCATGACCGCACAGTTGTCTACACCGAACTCCATCCTGATGGCGCTGCTAAAAACCTCTGTGATTTTTAGCAGCTCCACCAAGTCTTGGCGTTTCGGTGTGAACAGCTTGAGAACGTCCATGTACAGCAGGTGGGAGATGACTTGACCATCTCTTCGAAGTCGATAGCCTAGTCCTGAATCCCTCAGCAGAGTGCTGAGAGGGTTCAGAGCCAGACAAAACCACAATGGACTGAAACTGTCACCCTGGAATATGCCTCGCTCAATCCTTATCAAGTCCTGCGGGCCAGAGGTGCCGTCCCCACCACCTGGTTGACGAAGGACTGTGGTCCATTGCCTCATACATGCGCCTAAGAATGATTTTAGAGTTGTATCAATTTTATACAACTCTAAAACCCTCTCTAGCCATGAATGAGGCACTGAATCATAGGCCTTCTTATAGTCAATCCAGGCAGCGGAGAGGGCTCCTCTGTTACGCCGGACTTGCTGGCTAATGGCCGTGTCGATGAGGAGGAGCTCCTTAGAACCACGGGACCCAACCCTACATCCATTTTGAGCATGGGCCAAAACGTTGTTCGCAACAATGTGCGCGTTAATTTTATTTCTCAAAATGGATGTAAGGAGCTTGTAGATGGTAGGCAAGCACGTGATGGGTCTGTAGTTTTTGGCTTCCGTGGTACTACCGGACTTGTGGAGCAGGAAAGTGACACCGGTGGTCATGAAGCTGGGAAGGGAACCGAGCTCAAGGGCTTCTTGGAATTGCGTCGCCAAGCGGTCATGCGAGCATCGAATCCATTTTATCCAGAAACGGAGTCTATTAAAATAGACCCCATGGGTTCGATGGACTCGCATTCCCGCTCGACAACACGCATCCAATCACCCTCGGTGTGCTCGACGGGCACCGACCAGATACCGCGCCAGAAATTAATCATGGCGTTTGCATCTGGTAGCTGCCCGTCACTCACACGTTGGTCAGTTTCTTCCCAGCCTCGGTACACCTTCCTCTGGTCACTTTGGAAAAGGCGATTTTGCCAGTATCTATTCACACGCTCTCTGTAGCGGCGAATACGACTTACCCATGCATAGACCTTCTGCTTCAGATAGTCGATGCGTTCCATGACATTGGCTAGATAGTGCTGGGGCCTAATTTCGGTCCCAGCGAAAGCCTGGGTCACGAAACGCATGACTCGGGGGCGATTATTCCCCCGGCTGAAGCAGATTAGCTTTGCAATGAGAGTCCTGAACGTGCTAATACGCCGCTCGATCCGCACTTGCCATGCGGGTACCCCCCCGGCGGTTCGCGGTGCACGGTTAGTGTCCGGGAACTTAACACGTGCAACGCGACACGCCGCGATGGCACCGCAATACAGAATCGAGTGGGTATCAACTAAATCTTCGCTAGCCCTCAAATAGGGAGCTAGCAAAGCGTTCAGGGCTCCCATTAACGCTAGATTGCGTCTATGGGTGGGCAAACGTGGTAGACGCGGCCTAGAGTCGGGTGCGAACCGATACTGGGAGATTGCGTCTTCCAAAGCCCCCCTCAATTGCTCTCTCACCTGGTCAGAGACACTATTACTCGTCAAATCTCCCTCGTCGACAACGGGATCAGCCGGTGCCGCTAGTGTCGCCACCGACGCCGGCAGTGACGCCAAAGTCGGGGCAGACGACGCGACGGGCGGGTCCCGCATCAAAGCAGGAGTCGGACGAGCACGTAGTTCTTCCAGGCGGAGCCGATCAACCACAGAGTCATCCAGCAGTTTACACCGGTGGATAGCCCGCACTTGATCCGATAGTCGCTGGGCGGATACGGTGACGGTCGGTTCAAGGTCCTGAAACAAAGGCAGCATCCTGGCACAGTACGCACTCAAGTTGGTTCCTCCCTCTGTAGCCCTGTAATAGGCGCGCATGCAGTTCTCATTCATGGTTGGAGACCATCGCATGCGACGCACTACACCACCGGTAGCGGGGGCCGGGCGTGTGGCAGAATGCCCTACAAGCCCCAAGCGTGCCGGCAGCGGGGGACGTCCCCGTCGCGCAGGTGGAGGTGGCGGCGGTGTCCCAGGCCCGCTCGTGTCGCTCGACGAGCCGCTTGCCTCGCGGGTGGTGTGGTACTCATCTTCACCCGACGAGGAGCTCGGAGACGACGAGGCGGGCGGTGGTGGAGGTTGTGCGTTTATGAGTCGTGCCGCTGCAGACGTTTTTGACCGTGTTATCATTTCACAAATTATTTTACCATTTCGATATTGTATTTAATTTTCCATGTTTGACAATAGCTGTCAGTTTGGTATTTTGTCGTAGAACTATTGAACACATTTTTATCCTGTTTTCGGCATTTATACATATTGATTTTCGGTGTGTAGGACTATTATGAAACTTTATTGCTTGTAATATTATGTTATAAAAGGTAAAAACAATTAATATGAAATGGGGTATACGCGTCTCCCATTTTTATATGAAATTATAAAAATGTTAACGGAAAAATAAACGTCAGGTCGTGACAGCATTATTTATTATTATTATTATTTACATGAATTTATTATTATTATTACAAACTATTATTTTTCTGTGTTACTGTGTGAGGTAAATGTAATTTATCATATCGTTTTTATCTCAATAAACAAATTTAAAGTTAGATAATATTTTTATATCAGAAAACAAGGAAACGCGACGCTGGGTACCTACTTATTGCAAGTTGATGGTGGTCAGCAGCGTTGCCAGATGTTTTTTTTGGCAAGTCGGAATTTTGGAACTTTTTGACTGAAAAAAGCGTGATTCTATCGTCGAAAGCGGGACATAGTAAAAAATGTATACAAACAGAAGTTTTTTAAAAGTTACCTTTTTATTGAGTTCAAATTATGTTTACCTATGTGATTTATAAAAGAAATATAAAAGCAAAAATAGCAATAGAATATGTATTTTTATAAAAATATGATATTTTAAATCAGAGTTAACCTCAATACTCAATCATTTATTGCATAATTATTATGTAGTTCACATACGGATGTTAGGTAGCATGTTTAAATTAGGTAACACTATGACCCTGATTGGGTATGGCAATTTAGTGCGGAGCGGATCGATTTATTCCATAATTGATTTGTCTTCTGTTACAAACGTCATCGACCACTAGCGCCACACCACGGATCCAGGGACGAACTACGTAAAGTTAGCTTAGCGGAATTTCATACTGATTAATGAATTACTAGTTAGTTAATCAAATTATTAATGTGCGTTATATTCCATAAATATATATAGCTATTTTACAATTCTTCTTATCGGGACTAAATAATTAATTCTACAAAAACATAATAATGAGAAACTGTTTTGAAAGCCAATGTGGTTAGTTTTGGAGTAGGAGAATCAAGATGGTGGAGGTATTGAAAATAACGTATGTACGGCATCAGTTTATCGTAAATATAGAGAGAGAGAGGATCAAGTGTGACAATCTGGACTTTTATTTTGGCCTCCCTGACCACTATCTGTAATATTTCAGAAGTGGGATACGGGATAAAATGTCTTGCCCATATTATGTTCGTGAATTGTGTCGTCGTAAACGAAAGTATAGCAGTTCGCTATCTGAGCAGGAGACTGAAAATGACGATTTTTTTCTGCTGATCGCAATTCCGTGGGCTCCAGCAAGAGACGACAGGTTACGGCGACTGAACCTGAAGTCATACTAAAGTTTCGTCCCGATGACAAGACCAGCAGCGTGGTTGGATGGCTCCACAAGATAGACCAGCTAGGTTATGTGAACCGATGGAATAATGAGTACCGTCAGTTTATTATGCAGAAGCTGCAAATACTGCTCGAATGGCTACAACTACTACAAGGAGGTGATAAAGTGAGCTGTGCAGCGTCTTCTATTTCGACCTCGCAAACACAGTTGGTGCCGAGGAACTGCTACGTGTGCCGGTGACCAGGTCACGAGATGAAAGACTGCAGAATGCTCCAACGGTGCGGAACGTGTCGTGCAACGTGCAACTTGTTGGTTTGGACCCAGTTCTTTACAGCAGCAGACCTTCAAGGTGAGTGTCGTAATGCACATTATGTATGATATAATGTTTAGACATATATAAGAGAAAGATAGCTGTAAACGGATGTGAATAGTTAGCATACACACATACAGCGAGCAAACTAAATATTCTCAGGCTCACAAAGAGTCAAGAGCTGCGCGTCATAGTATCGAACCGTCTGACGTCGTGGTGGAAGGTTTTGCTCACAATCTCTTGGTACATGTCAAAGTCCAAGTCAAATAATTTATTGCACATTATGATTTAGAATCAGAAAACATTTATTGATCAACTGATACAATATTAATAGGCTACACGTTAGTGCAACGATTGTATTAATCAGTCTACCCTCATCCGGCATTCAATATTTACATTTACAATAATAATACAATGATAAATAAGTAAAACTTATATTAACATAATGATCCAATGTAAAGTGTTTATGCTGAATGATAGCCGTGTATAAGAAGGGTTTAATAGAATTTACTGAGCAACCGACTAAACAAGCGCGAAGTAGTAACAAAACAATCTGTTTATCTAAAAAATTATGTTGTTACCCCGTAGCGTAGCATTCGATATAGAGGTATACATTGATTACTAACCTGAATGTATTGAATCTTTAAAGAACACACATTTCTAACATGGCTACTATGCGTGGAGATGGGTAGTGTTTTGTTCCATATTCCAGAAACGTTAATTCACTCGAAATAATTTTCTCTAAAAAAAATATAACAATGTAGGTGACGAAAACATCTAATGGGCAGCGTACAAAATGATAGGTCGAGCTGATTTAATAGAAGAGATGGATGTACTCAATGTGTAAGCATATTACAACAGTGACAATAAACGGGACATAACGTAAATAGATATTGACGTAGAAGCACGACACGACAATCTATGACGAAAAAGCATTGTTACTATATTTGCTTAGTAAATATTCTGATTCATTAACCAGGGATACAAAAGACTTAGGCTGTACTAATCTGATTAAAATGTAGAATGATCATGTTTTGAATGCTATCAAATGGCCAGGTTCAGCAAGTAAACCGTACGCTATTAAACGGACTGTATACAATGTCGGAGATTGAGTGCACATGGGACAGTAAACTGGCCGTTATTGTAAGGGGGATAAATAATACACTAAATACTACTAACGGGGTTCGCGCCTTTTTGTTTGATGTTCAGCCACAACAACACGTGTTTACCAGTTTTGCCCTCCGACGCTCCTATTGATCATCAGACCCAGCAGCACGAGTTACAAGTTACAAGTCAGGTGTCAGGTGGGGTAATACAAGTCAGTATTACCCCAGAGTATGATGCCATAGCTGAGCCACGAAATGCGTATACGTAGTAAGCTGTAATAAAGCTGTGTCTAAGTTAGTAGCATTGTTAGTAGTATTGACAGGAGTATGACGCTGATGAAAAGCAGGTTTGATCGTCAGCTTAAAAGGTATACAATGCGGTCGTACGAGGTGAGACTCTTATTCTCTAAGCTTCGACCCTATAAATCAACGATATCCGGATCTCATAATTATACAGTTAATTCAATTAATCTTGACACAAATGATGACTTGTACATTATGTAGTACATGATTTATGTAAAACTAGCAAATACCTGAATTCGCTTAAGTATGTTTGTTTCATAGCATATGAATTACAAAAAAAAAAAAAAAAATGGATGAAAAAAAAAACTATAATTACAGTTTACAGTTTACATGTTTATAGTTTATTTAGCGAAAAGTTGCATAAACAATAAATCTGGTACTTATCTACGTGTTTCTGGGATGGCTTTGTGATCAAGTCCATTACCTGTATCTGGTATCTAGCAAAACAGCTATGTGGCTAAGTGCACTACAACTAACGTAAATGAGACAGCTAGGTGATCAAGTATGCATGATGACTACAGGACTGCTACGTGATCAAGTCAAATATTATGGTGTCTACACGATGGCTATGTGATCAAGTCCAACTCATCTGTTAATTAAGATAGCTACGTGGTCAAGTCTAATATATCCGGTATCTAATAGGATGACTATGGCGTGAACAAATATGTACTTTGCAATTAGTATTAAAAAGATAGCTAGGTAATTAAGAAAGTATGCATGATGACTACAGGACTGCTACGTGACCAAGTCTAATATTATGGTGTCTACATGATGGCTATGTGATCAAGTCCAACACATCTGTGGGTTAAGACAGCTACGTGATCAAGTCTAATATATTAGGTATCTACCTAATAGGATGACTATGAGGTGAACAAGTCCCTTGCAACTGGTATTTAAAAGACAGCTAGGTGATCATGTATGTATGACTGCAGGACCGCTACGTGATCATGTCCAACACGGAGTCAAGTTTAATAGTCATACAATAAATGTGGATATTATTTATATGACCAAGTAGGTTTAGGTTTAAAGAATTTTATTAACACAAAGACAATTATTTGTCACTTAAATGATAACATATTTAACTATAGGAAATAATAGTGTTCGTCGTCGCATGCACTAAGAAAAAAAAAACCCTAAATACTTAACTGCGAAATAAATAAATGGTAATAACTAACACACACATAATAATTTGTGAAGTAGGTACCCACTTCACGCATTTGTTGTTATAGTGATTTATCTGAGATAAAGGTATTGAGCCAATTGTTTTTTTTAAATGCGTGAAATGAGTTTACATTTTATATGTAGTTGGTTAAAGAGTCGCAGTAGAGAGTACAACTCTCCGACACATTTTATTGAACTTAAAATAACTTTAAATCATAAACAAAAGAAAATTACTGCGTGTTCTTGTCCTTTTCCAGGAAACGAGCTTCAGTGGAGCTGCTGCTGATAATAGTTGCGAGTGCCGTGGGACACGACAATTTCAGAATGGCCGAGTGTTACAAACGTCATCGACCACTAGCGCCACACCACGGATCCAGGGACGAACTACGTAAAGTTAGCTTAGCGGAATTTCATACTGATTAATGAATTACTAGTTAGTTAATCAAATTATTAATGTGCGTTATATTCCATAAATATATATAGCTATTTTACAATTCTTCTTATCGGGACTAAATAATTAATTCTACAAAAACATAATAATGAGAAACTGTTTTGAAAGCCAATGTGGTTAGTTTTGGAGTAGGAGAATCAAGATGGTGGAGGTATTGAAAATAACGTATGTACGGCATCAGTTTATCGTAAATATAGAGAGAGAGAGGATCAAGTGTGACAATCTGGACTTTTATTTTGGCCTCCCTGACCACTATCTGTAATACTTCTAAATACTCGTTTAAGCTATAATAACATTTTGCTAGCAATATGTTTTTTAGGGTTTTGTCAAATTTATTTTAATTTTCTATATCCTTTATCTGTACGGGAAGTTTATTATATATTTTGATGGCCATTGGATTTGGGCCGGAGCTATGCATTGCTAATTTAGATTTTGGTAAGATTAATAAATGTTTATTTATAGTTAGACCTTATTCGATAGTTTCGGTTTTCAACTAATTTTCTAAAAAACTGTGGGTACTTTCTAACAAATTTACAGTTTTTGAAAACTGGTACTACACCACCACCACCGGTAGCGGGGGCCGGGCGTGTGGCAGAATGCCCCACAAGCCCCAAGCGTGCCGGCAGCGGGGGACGTCCCCGTCGCGCAGGTGGAGGTGGCGGCGGTGTCCCAGGCCCGCTCGTGTCGCTCGACGAGCCGCTTGCCTCGCGGGTGGTGTGGTACTCATCTTCACCCGACGAGGAGCTCGGAGACGACGACGAGGCGGGCGGTGGTGGAGGTTGTGCGTTTATGAGTCGTGCCGCTGCAGACGTTTTTGACCGTGTTATCATTTCACAAATTATTTTACCATTTCGATATTGTATTTAATTTTCCATGTTTGACAATAGCTGTCAGTTTGTAAAAAGCTGTGGGTACTTTCTAACAAATTTACAGTTTTCAAATATATATATAGACACGACAGTTAAAATTTTATATTGAATAAAATATAGTCTATGGAAATTTGGTATATCGAGTTATCCCCGAAAAGCGAGACTGAGCCTGTCCCGCGCGGGACATTTATTTTAGATAAAAAAATCGGGACGTCTGGCAACGCTGGTGGTTAGGTAGGTACGTACTGGAGGGAGTTCTTTATTTCAAACTTACTGATTTTGACATCTTTGTCCAAAGTTCTTCCTATAATCGGAATGGCTGGGAACAGCCTCAAGGCTTCTTTCACTACGGCTTCCAAATATTTTAGCTTTAACAAATCCTGCTTTTCCACATCTCTTAGAGATCCTTGAAAAACTTCTCGTAATCTGAAAAGAGAACGAGAAAATAACCTAAGGTAGCAAGGCCACAGAACACATATACCAGAGGAGCAAGGCCGATTCCGAGCGATTTGTACGTAACTTCACATTGACAATAGACAATAGACAATAGACAAATTTTTATTTATGGAAGAAAAAATCATAATATATTATGAGGTAAAGATTATATCTTAGCTTCATATATGCGCAGAGTGCGTACAGCGTAGTGTGCTCGCGTGTAGGATCAGCTTACAACCGACAGGAGAATGATGAAAAGAAAATACAGGTGGCGAATGCTTCAGTTTGTATTGTCATAATACAAATGGAGAATTATCAATTTAGTATGCACAGATTGGATATCAAAATACTGATTAGCTGGAGTAATTAATTTACAATTAATATCTTAAGTTATAACACATGACAGTACGAGGGAAACCGTATGCGGACACCGGACAGCGAACATAGACAAAGTGTTCCATAGAGAAAGGAACAATGAAGTTTGTAAGGCATACGTTACACTATACCATCAATCTAATACTTCCCCTTATGCCTTAAAAACTTAAGACAAAACAACGCTTCATACATAACGTTACAATTAAAATACTATTACAGCAACATACAACTCATGAACTCAGTTCAAATCAAGTTATAAACATCAAAAATTGCAAAGCGTCTACAAGTATAAAACCTTACCATATAATATTATAGCATACCATGCACATAATTACTATGTTAACAAATTCACAAACAAAATCAACATGGCTTTACACATAACTCATCTCTAAATTTACAATGTCGTTTAGAGTTTAAAACTTTAGTTAACACATCTGCGGTCATTTCTTCTGTACATAAATACCTCAGAACCATAAAACCATTGTGCACCAAGTCTTTCACAAAATAGTATTGTAACCTTTATACTTCGGTAATGAATTTGTTTGCCTCGGCTAGCTCAGAGTTCGGAACCTAGGAATACGGGTTAGCTAGGGCGCCATGCACTTAAATTTATTTTATTTAAGACCTAAGTGCAAAGGTCTGTAGATTAGATTTAAAAAAAAAAAGATATGAAAGCCTGATCTGTGTATGAATAAAAAAAAATATTTTAATGTTTGATGGTTTATTATACTCACTACAAGTTAAGAACTTAAACTATTAACAAAGATCAAAAGGAACCAATATAAATCCACGGAGATTAATTGTCCCCTGCGTTACTTTAAATAAATTTACGTGGTTTTGTGGTGACAGGTGGAAAGAGTAGTCACCTTTTCATAGAAAACGTGAGTTCAAGGTGCAACTAACTAAAACTGCTCGAACTCCACTTCGTTACTTCAAGAACATTGTATAAATTTAAAAATAAAAAATAAATAAAAACTAATAAAAACAGGTTCTCAAACCCGCTCTCTAACCCGCCACCTAAGGTCCTCAGCAGCCGAAAACACAGCGTGCCACTACAAAAAGGATGAGATGAGCAACTAAAAACGGCTCCTAAAATATAAGTAGGTACTTAAAAACTAAAATTTATTGTTTAACATAACTTCAATTGTGGTTTCTTCCGAACTATTGGCAAAATAATTCCAGTAAGTCTTGGATCCAAATGAATTGATGCATTTTGAATACAATCAAAGGTATCTAGGAAGATGGATGGGGTACATTCACCTGCGCTGTCAACATTACTTGATAAGTACGTGGTTCTAAACATCCCCAGTGTACTTCGTAAGCCAGCCGAGAAGCCTCCAAGTCTGCAGATGTGTAGCTCCGAAACACACGATGAGCCCACCTGTGCTGAATGTACTGATGAGCGCACGGCAAGAATGTGCACGGCCCCCAGGACCGAAACTACGTCTGAAATTAAATAAAAGCAACGATAAATGCCCATCCAAAGTATTGCACCATTTTCAATCGACATGATCAACCAGAAACCCAATCGATAAGTACTACAAAAAAACAAAAACATCCATGTTTAGTGATACTCACTCGGATTTTCACAAAATGTATAGGCACGAAATTCCTCCTTAAGTCAAGTTATCCCTGCCTCTTATAGTTTTGCTATCACCCAAGCCTCACTGGAAAAGAAGTGTTAGCGATTAGAGATTGAGCAAATACTGCAAAATCCGCGACCATCTTGTCATGCAGTTCAAAAAAATAAAAACTTACCTGTGACAAAATGTAATACAATCACGTCCGTGTGAAATGAACTGCACCTCCACAACGTTGATACAAAAGTGCTGCACAAAATGTTCGAAAAACTGATAACTTGGTACAAGCACTGAATTGGTAGTACCCAAAACTAGGCTTATCACTTACACGTTCTCACGGCCTCTTTATCTTTTTATTTTATTCACATCCCGACTTCAAACCCTCTTTTCTGGAAAAACAACGCTGGTTTGCCCTTATAGAAAATATTTAAAAAAATGCCGCGATTTGAATACAACGCCCTCTGTCTGCAACCTCACAAAGCCATAGGTCAATGCCGTTCAATACTTTTAAAATCACCATGTGAGCTACTTCTGCCATATACTCATAGATGTCACCGCACGTATTGCAAATCCTAAACCTTATTTAGCTGATTGCATGAAAATGGCTTTTTAGATGCAACAATACCACATTGCTTACAAAAAAAAAAAAAAAAACTTATTTAGCTATTGTGTGTTCACTGAAAGAAACTTTCCAATAACTCAAAGTTATTCCATCTATGGCTCTGCTTTTAGCAAGTCCTTCACATGCCATCTACCCAACATCTTTTTGGTGAAAAAATCCCTCAACTCATAAGTAACCGCCGAAATCTTTCTGGTGACCACACACTTTTTAAACTTTGGAGCCAACTTTTTCGCGAAGAATTTCGACGCATCAGAAAGTGGGTATTCTCTTTTCCATACTACCTGGCCTTCTTCGTATTCCACCTTACTTCTGTTTTTATTATAGTAAACTCTGCTCTTATGGTAAGCCTTCTTTAATGCTACATTAACTTTTTCAAATATGGGTTGCAGATGCTTCAATGAAGTGGCGTACTTATCTCTACTCACAAACTGTAGCTCATCTACGTTCAAATCTCTGGGTGGATACCAATCCCCAGACAATATAGCCTCCCTTCCAAAAGTCAAAAAGAAAGGAGTATAGCCAGTCACCTCGTGAACTGCAGTATTTATGGCAAACTCTATTTTATTTACATGCTCAGACCAATTCCGATGATCATCACCCACTAAAGATGCTAAAGCTGTCACTACTACTCTGTTAATTCTCTCTGAGGGATTGTTTTGTGGAGTATATCTGCAATTGTAAAATAAATGCGGAATTTTATACTTCTCCTTCAAATCCTTCATGTGTTTGGAGATATACTGTGGTCCATTATCCATGATCAAAACTGCCGGAATGCCATACTTTAAAATGAAGTTATTTTCAATCGTAGCGACTACTGCCTTGGCCAGAGAGCTTCTCATTGGAAATAACTGAGTGTACTTAGTAAAATAGTCTGCAACAACCAAGACAAATTTGTAGCCCGCATAACTGCGAGGTAGTGGTCCCAATAAATCAGTGGAAAGAACTTGAAATGGCCTCTGTACCCTCTTTGGATTTTCCATCAAACCTGGCGTCAAAATATTGGTGCTTTTATAAGCTAGACAGATCTGACATTTACTTACATATTTCTTAACATCCGACAACATTCTAGGCCAAAAATAACTCTGTGCTGCCCTTCTGTAAGTCTTAAACACCCCAAAATGTGCCGCGTCAGGCCTGTCATGGCACTGATGAAGCACCTCATTTCTGAGACTCTCTGGGATCACCAACTTCCACTCACAGTCCAGGGACAAAGGATTCTGAGTCCTGACCCTCTTACACAAACGCTCGCCCATCACCCGCCAATCTGGAAATTTAGCTGGAGTATTATTGACCCTCTCAAACATGTTATGATACCAGTGATCTTTGGTATTGTTATCGGTTGATTGGTCAGTCAATAAACTGAGAATTGGTGCTCTAGACAATGCGTCTGCTGCCGCATTCTCCACTCCTTTACGATACTCTACCACAAAATTGTACTGAGAGAGCCTAATTGCCCACCGTGCTAGCCTTCCAGTAGGGGACTTCAAATTCACCAGCCATTTGAGACTACTGTGATCAGTGAACACCTTGGTTCTAAAAGGAGAACCATCTATATAACCCTTGAACTTTTCCAGGCCGAACAAAAGTGCAAATAGCTCCTTCTCAGTCGTAGAGTAATTTCTTTCACTACGACTGAGTGACCTGCTAGCGAAAGCCACCGGATGTTCTCCCCCCTCATCGTCGAACTGCGACAAAATGCAACCAAGACCAACATCAGACGCGTCAGTGCTGATTATGAACGGCCGATCAAACCTAGGAATAGACAAAATTGGGGCGGATATCAAAAGGTTCTTTATTTCATTAAATGCTTTGAATGCATTTTCATTGAATTGGAAGGTTTCTCCCTTCCGTAGTTTCTTCGTCAAATTTGTGAGGGGTTCTACATTTGTTGAAAAATTATCGATAAAACGTCGATACCACGATACCATTCCCAAAAACCTTCTCACCTCTTTCTGAGTGGTGGGCATTGGGAACTCTAAAATTGACCGCACTTTATCCGGATCCGTCCTCAATCCTTGTCTATCCACTATGTAGCCCAAAAACCTGAGAGATGGACGACAAAACACCGACTTCTCAAAATTTATGGTCAGTCCTGCCTCGCCGAGCCTGTCATGAACCTTGTGGAGCAACTCCATATGAGCTGCAAATGAGTCTGAAATTAAAATTATATCGTCAACGTAATAAAATACGTTGCTCTGGAATTCAGGACCAAATACCTTGTCCATTAACCTCATCATTCTGGCCGTGCTATTCACCAAACCAAAAGCCATTCGACAAAACTGATATGATCCCAGTCCTGCCACAGAGAAACAAGTCTTCTCACGTGAAGATTTTTCTAAATTTATCTGGAAGAAAGCACTCTTTAAGTCTAGTGACGTCATGAACTTGGCGTTATTCAGTGAATCCAAAATCTCCTGCACTCTTGGCATTGGGTAAGAGTCAACCTTAGTTACACTATTCAATTTCCGGCTGTCCAAACAGAATCTGAGCTCTCCGTTGGCTTTTGGCACCAGAAGGACTGGACTGTTCCACGGAGATGTCGCTGCCTCAATAATACCCAACTGTAGCATATCGCTTATTTCACCTTTCACATAATCCCTATGGTAGTGCGGAATAGGATAACATTTTTGCTTAATAGGCTCACTGTCTCCCGTATCTATCACGTGCTCCTCCAGTGTGGTGGCTCCTAATTTCCCTTCAACTGCGGCCAAATCCCTATACCTTAAAATCATGCTTTGCAGCTCCGTTCGCTGGTCGTCTGTCAAATCACCCATTTCATGCAAATGCAAATCTGTCACATTCAAAAGATCTAAAGTTTGAGTACCGGCGATGCTCTCATTCCTGTTAAAAATATCCTTGCAAAGACTGAACATCTTCAAAAAATCTACCCCTAAAATCAAAGGTTGATTGATGTCCTTGCAAACATAAAACTCCAACATCCTCACCTGTTCAGCAAACACGACAGGAATGGTTACCAATCCCAAAATAACCAGCCTGTCACCATTACCCACTGCAACAGTATTCTCTGTCTTTCTAAAACTAAAACTTAAATTGAAATCCAACAGAGTTTTATACGCGTTCTCACTAATGACTGATACTGTTGCCCCGCTGTCCGCTAAAGCATTGCATTGTAAACCTAGTATGCTTACAACTATGTATGGACGAGGATCATCATCGCGATGAGTGAACAGAGGGGAAACCACTTCGCGCTTAAAGAAAGAACTCACAAAATTCAACCACGACCTCCATTCCAGGTCAGAAGTTCGAGCCTTCTGTCTATGCATACTTACTTCTGACCCGGTTTCCCGTTTTTTGTGCAGCCACATTCCGTTGAGATAACTCCTGGCTTTTTACAAATGAAGCAATGCTTGCCCACGTACTTTTCACAACGAAAGTACGGATGGTCACCATCGCATTTCTGACACTTGGATGAACTTAAGTTATTTACAGACCGATTCCCGGCAACGGGTTTGCTTTTAATTCTGCAGACCTCAGGTATTATAGAGTCACTTCCCGGATTGTTGAAACCTCTATTGTCACACTTATGACGAGCAAGCTCCAATTTAGCACATACCTCCTTTAATTCTTTTATAGATTTTATTTCCACCAACGCCAACCTAGCTACAAAGAAAGGATTCATGTTAGTAGTGATGACATCCACCTGTTCAGACTCAGGAACAATCTGTGAAAGTCTAGAAAACAAATTCTGCATTATGTTGATATATGTGTTTATTTTCTCATCTGACCCTTGCAGCCTGCCCTGTATTTGATTTAAAAGCGAACGCTCAAAGTCCACAGGCAAGAATTCTCCTTTTAAAAATTCCACCAACAAGGCGAAAGAAGACGTATCAACGGAGTTGTTCCTATACCACAAGAGAGCCTCACCCTTTAATAAATGTGCAAAGTTTTTGAGCAACTCCTCATCCGATATGCCTGTAGATTTCCTATAATCCTCCAATTCAAACAAAAAGTCATGCAGTGGAGTGATACCATCAAATGAAATCTTCCACTTATAAACCTGCAAGCTTCCTTTTTGCGAATTTCCAGCTGCTGGCACTAAAACCGAAACTCCAGCATTCCGCGTTGAACATTCAGCCACAGCATCAGTGGAACGATTGCAGGCTATAGATCTAAGAGCATCTTGCGTTCTTAAAATGAGCTCGGTTTTTCTAGCTTGCAACTCCGCTGGAAAAGCAATTAACTTATCCAACCTCCATGAAACATGTTGCAACTTAGCCACACACTTTCGCTTACAAAGCGAAGACACATGGGAAGATGCCAGAACCGCACTCAATTTCTCCTCACATATAATCAACTCCGCGCTCACGTCCAAGGTCATTAAATATTTCACAGCGTCCTCCTGTTTGAACACGGTCTTGTTGGCTCTAAGGAGCTTTCTCAGTTCATCAACCGTTAAATCATCCTTTGCCAGATCTAAACCTCTGCTTTTACTTTCAAAAAGCAATTCCTCTCGTAGTAAATAGTCTACATCCATTGTGGGAGTCATTTTGCCAAAAGTTTAACAATTTAAGAAAATAATTGTATACCTAATATTTTTTATTTTTTTTAATATTCAAATATATATATAAAAAAAAAAAAAAAAAAATTACTGCTTACTATAACTATAGTAAAGTAAAAATAAACATGTTTTTCAATCTGCCTGTAAGCAGAAATCGTTTGCCAATAGTTCGTAGAAAATTATATGCTGTACCCGTATTTCTAAAGCCCTGCCCGTTGAGGCGCCAATTTGTAACCTTTATACTTCGGTAATGAATTTGTTTGCCTCGGCTAGCTCAGAGTTCGGAACCTAGGAATACGGGTTAGCTAGGGCGCCATGCACTTAAATTTATTTTATTTAAGACCTAAGTGCAAAGGTCTGTAGATTAGATTTAAAAAAAAAAAGATATGAAAGCCTGATCTGTGTATGAATAAAAAAAAATATTTTAATGTTTGATGGTTTATTATACTCACTACAAGTTAAGAACTTAAACTATTAACAAAGATCAAAAGGAACCAATATAAATCCACGGAGATTAATTGTCCCCTGCGTTACTTTAAATAAATTTACGTGGTTTTGTGGTGACAGGTGGAAAGAGTAGTCACCTTTTCATAGAAAACGTGAGTTCAAGGTGCAACTAACTAAAACTGCTCGAACTCCACTTCGTTACTTCAAGAACATTGTATAAATTTAAAAATAAAAAATAAATAAAAACTAATAAAAACAGGTTCTCAAACCCGCTCTCTAACCCGCCACCTAAGGTCCTCAGCAGCCGAAAACACAGCGTGCCACTACAAAAAGGATGAGATGAGCAACTAAAAACGGCTCCTAAAATATAAGTAGGTACTTAAAAACTAAAATTTATTGTTTAACATAACTTCAATTGTGGTTTCTTCCGAACTATTGGCAAAATAATTCCAGTAAGTCTTGGATCCAAATGAATTGATGCATTTTGAATACAATCAAAGGTATCTAGGAAGATGGATGGGGTACATTCACCTGCGCTGTCAACATTACTTGATAAGTACGTGGTTCTAAACATCCCCAGTGTACTTCGTAAGCCAGCCGAGAAGCCTCCAAGTCTGCAGATGTGTAGCTCCGAAACACACGATGAGCCCACCTGTGCTGAATGTACTGATGAGCGCACGGCAAGAATGTGCACGGCCCCCAGGACCGAAACTACGTCTGAAATTAAATAAAAGCAACGATAAATGCCCATCCAAAGTATTGCACCATTTTCAATCGACATGATCAACCAGAAACCCAATCGATAAGTACTACAAAAAAACAAAAACATCCATGTTTAGTGATACTCACTCGGATTTTCACAAAATGTATAGGCACGAAATTCCTCCTTAAGTCAAGTTATCCCTGCCTCTTATAGTTTTGCTATCACCCAAGCCTCACTGGAAAAGAAGTGTTAGCGATTAGAGATTGAGCAAATACTGCAAAATCCGCGACCATCTTGTCATGCAGTTCAAAAAAATAAAAACTTACCTGTGACAAAATGTAATACAATCACGTCCGTGTGAAATGAACTGCACCTCCACAACGTTGATACAAAAGTGCTGCACAAAATGTTCGAAAAACTGATAACTTGGTACAAGCACTGAATTGGTAGTACCCAAAACTAGGCTTATCACTTACACGTTCTCACGGCCTCTTTATCTTTTTATTTTATTCACATCCCGACTTCAAACCCTCTTTTCTGGAAAAACAACGCTGGTTTGCCCTTATAGAAAATATTTAAAAAAATGCCGCGATTTGAATACAACGCCCTCTGTCTGCAACCTCACAAAGCCATAGGTCAATGCCGTTCAATACTTTTAAAATCACCATGTGAGCTACTTCTGCCATATACTCATAGATGTCACCGCACGTATTGCAAATCCTAAACCTTATTTAGCTGATTGCATGAAAATGGCTTTTTAGATGCAACAGTATCTTACATCAATGTGCTTAGTGCGTTTGTGACAAATCTCTCTATTTTCAATTATCTTATGGGCACTCTGATTATCATTATATACTGTAATATTTAAACATACATTAGGTATTATTTCTGACATGAATTGTTTTACAAAACATAATTCTTTAGACACATCACAAATAGCTAAAAATTCAGCTTCGGTACTACTTAATGCAATTGACCTTTGTTTTCTTGATTCCCAATTCACAATGTTATTGCCTAATTTAATTAAATAACCAGTATAAGATTTTCTATCTATGTCATTGGCCCAGTCTGAATCGGTAAATGCACATAGTGACAATTCTTTACTTTTTACAAAATGTAAACCATAACTAATTGTGCCTGTTAAATACCTTAACAAATGCTTAGCTGCCTGCCAATGAACTTTTCCAAAACAGTTATTAAACTGGCTTAGTTTACTGCAAGTGAATGCTATGTCAGGACGTGTACAGACCGCCAGATACATGAGTGACCCGACTAGCTGTCTATACTTGTACACTTCTGTGTTCAAACATTCACCTTCCATAAGTAATTTATTTCCAGGAACCATAGGTGTCGACACAGATTTGCAATCTAACATATTGAACTTCTTCAAAATATTTTTAATGTAGACAGATTGGTCCAGTGTCAAAAACCCATTTTTCCTGTCCCTAGTTACACGGATACCTAAATAGCTTTGTAAAGGACCCAAATCTTTTATATTAAACTCTTTTTGTAAAACATCTAATAGTTTGCCCTTACACACACTATCTTTACGGTAAAACAAGTAAAAATCATCCACATACAATGCTACTATTACATAGTCATTTTTAGATTTCAAAGAATACACACAATGTTCACTTTTACTCTGAATAAAACCATTTTTACATAAAACTTCGTGTATTCTTATGTTCCACATGCGGCTGGACTGTTTAAGTCCATATATACTTTTCTGAAGCAAGCAAACCTTATCATTATTAGTACTGAAACCTTTTGGTTGCTCCATATAAATAGTTTCATCTAGTTTGCCATTAAGGAATGCAGTTGTTACGTCTATATGGTCAATATTTAGATCATATTCATTAGCTAGACTGAATAGTAACCTCATTGTCGAATGACGTACAACCGGAGAGAATGTTTCGTTGTAGTCTACTCCCTCCCTTTGGCTAAATCCCCTTGCCACAAGACGTGCTTTGTGTCGTATAAAGTTACCAGATGCATCACTTTTTACTTTAAAAATCCACTTACATTTAACAACATTTTTATTTATAGGTCTATCTACCAGTATCCAAACTTTGTTTTTTATAAGTGAATTATACTCGCATCTCATAGCCTCATGCCAATCCTCTGCATCAAGACTAGACACAGCCTCTTCATAGGTCGTTGGTTCTAAACCATAGTTATTGTTATTAACCACAAAAGACATTTCATAGTCTGCATACCTCTTTGGTCTTACCGATCGAGTTGAACGTACCGATCGTCCCTCAGACGTTGACGGCGGGGGAGAAGAAACTTGAACAGCTTCCCCTCGAGTAGATCCTGCTCCCGGTGACCATTCCGTGCCGTTTGTAGAACCATCAGTGAGTGAATCACCCTCACTCACAGTGCGGTACTCATCCTCATCAGTATCTGAAAACATTAAAGAATAATTATGATCTTTCTTAATATTTTCAACAGTGTTATTACTTTCATTCATAACTTCTACATTTCTGACATTACTTTCGTTCATGTCTGTATTGTGATATAACACAGTACTATCATTCCTGCTATATCCTTCTGTGTTACTCTCGTTCGCACTATTTCTTGTAACAGTACTATCATTCCTGCTATTTTCTTCTGTGTTACTCTCGTTCGCACTATTTCTTGTAACAGTACTATCATTCCTGCTATTTTCTTCTGTGTTACTCTCGTTCGCACTATTTCCTATCACAGTACTTTCATTCCTGCTAGTTTCCTCTGTGTTACTCTCATTCACACTATTATTTTTCATTTTATAATTAATAGACAAGTCATTAATATCCATAAAATTGTAATTATTAATTCTTGAATGTCGAAAATTATAAAAAGTATTCTCTAAAAACACAATATCTCTTGACAACACAACCTTCCTTGGATCATCACAATCTGCAACTCTGAAACCTTTAGTAGTCTCAGAATAACCCACAAACACATGTGGTTTGCTCTTTGGATCCAACTTCCTGCGCTTACTGCTTGGTACCTTTACATATGCCACACAGCCAAAAACTCGAAGGTGACCGAGGTCCAGTGTCGAACCAGTCCACACCTCCTCTGGAATCCGTCCGCCTAAAGCAGCTGTTGGAGACCTGTTCTTTAAATAAATAGCAGTCATAACAGCTTCTCCCCAAAAACGACGGTCCAGACCTGATGTTTGTAACATACATCGAGCCTTCTCCATTAATGTACGGTTCAACCGTTCCGAAATAGAGTTCTGCTGCGGACAATATGGTACGGTTGTCTGGTGAATAATTCCTCTTTTATTTAAGTAATCTTTCAACTTGGCATTGCAATATTCACCGCCATTGTCAGACCTGAGACATTTTACAAACAGACCAGTTTGCTTTTCAACCATAGCCACAAAATTTACAAAACAATCACATACCTCTGATTTCCTTTTTAATAGGTATCCAAAAGATTTTCTTGTGCAGACGTCCGTGAATGTGAGCAAATATTTTGCGCCTCCCCAGCTACACGGCAGTGGGCCGCAAACATCAGAGCTAATAAGCTGCAATGCTGACTCTGCAACCTTACTTGGTCCTTTTGGGAAAGGTGTCGCTGAGTGCTTCCCCTCCAGACATGGGATACAAATTTTGTTGGTGGTTTTCTCATCCTGTAACATAGGAACATTAGATAACCTATCCCTAATATTGCCTAGATCCCTATAATTTAAGTGCGCTAGTCTTTGATGCCAGACATCAATGGGCACTGTCTCCGTAGCTACTGCGGAACTCGTGGTCTCTCGCCCAAGTGAGAGTAAAGAGTTCTCCTTATTGCAAAATGACTCACCCGATGAACGCACATTTAATCTATACATTCCATTTTGTAAATTAGCTAAAGCTATCTGGTTGCCTTTACTATCTAAAATCCTGCATCCTTTCTGGTCAAACTTTACACTGTAACCCCTACTTACTAATCTACTCACAGATATTAAATTTGTGGAAAGCTCAGGTACATATAAAACGTTACATAAGCGTTTTACCTTATTATTGAGCATCAAGCACACCTCACCTATGCCTTTACACTGCAGTTGCTCATTATTGGCAACTGTCACTTTATTGTTTTTAAGTACACTTTCTGTAAAAGAAATAAAACTGTCTCTATTGTTGCACATGTGCGAAGTGCAACCACTATCCACGAAATACAGATCTTCATTATGACAGCCGGAACTGGTTGCCATAGCCTGCTCGTCCGTGCTTGGCTTCGTATCACGTCTCAATTTAAAACAATTTTTCTTCATGTGGCCGATTTTCTTACAGTAATTGCAGCGACCCTTAAATTGTAGTTGCGATTTCTTCAAAATAAACGCAGTGTGGTTGTCAGTGTCTCCCTTTCTGGATTCTTCTTGCAGTAATCTTGTACGAACAACTTCAGTTGTTAATTTGCTTGTAAGATTCAGCGTCTCCAAATTCGATACAAGTGGGTCATACTCTGCTGACAGACCACTCAACAAGATCTCTGCAACTTCACTGTCATCTATTGATTTTCCTATGTCAGCGAGCTGCTGTACTAGGGTCATCACTGCCTCAATATAATCTGACATGCAACTGTAAGTACTGTAGTCGACTTTGTGAAGTTGACGCAATAATAAAACTCGTCTTACTAGACCAGAGTCCTGAAATATATCTGACAAGTTTTTCCACGCTTCTTTTGCGTTTTTGGCATTTCGCACATACTGAAACAAACTACTTTGTATCGATAGACATATTCTTGCTAAGGCGCGCTGGTCACTGACGTCGCCAGGCTGGGTGCTTTCACTTTCCACAACACTCCATAATCCATCGTGCATCAGACTCATTTTAAGTTGAAATTTCCATGAATAATAATTCTTTGCTCCTTGCAACTTTTCAAGGTTTGACCAACTATGATTTGAACTTGAGTAATGTAAAACATTCGCCGGTGTGACTGACCTTGAACTGTCTCCTTCTGTCATCTTGAACTTTTCTCTTGTTCTCTGGTTGTAGCAGACTTTCCTGGGACCATAACCTTATGAGGTAAAGATTATATCTTAGCTTCATATATGCGCAGAGTGCGTACAGCGTAGTGTGCTCGCGTGTAGGATCAGCTTACAACCGACAGGAGAATGATGAAAAGAAAATACAGGTGGCGAATGCTTCAGTTTGTATTGTCATAATACAAATGGAGAATTATCAATTTAGTATGCACAGATTGGATATCAAAATACTGATTAGCTGGAGTAATTAATTTACAATTAATATCTTAAGTTATAACACATGACAGTACGAGGGAAACCGGATGCGGACACCGGACAGCGAACATAGACAAAGTGTTCCATAGAGAAAGGAACAATGAAGTTTGTAAGGCATACGTTACACTATACCATCAATCTAATAATATATACATTTTTGAGAACACACATTGCATGTATTTTATTTTTCGTGGAATGAGGTAGTCAGAATCAGAATCAGAATCAGAATCAGAATAATCTTTATTGTAAAAACTGGTACATTATAAGGTGTTATATTTTAGTAGTATCACAGTTTACCCATTTCGGGCATACAATGTTTTGTTTGTTACTTACTAATAAATACATTTTTTTTATTTATTTAAAATATTACGTATTTGAGACACGTTGCTACGTAAATACAAACGAAAATAAAATATTATAACTCCTCTTGTTACTTAAAAATAATTTTAGAAATAACATAATAAACCTAATATAATTTTAGTGAGATGTAATTTATAAAAAATATACTACTACAATTATTTACAACTTTATTAAATAACATAATCATTAAGATACTCTTTTATACTATAAAATACTTTGGATAGCAGCCAGTCTTTTAATCTACGCTTGAATTTTGTCACTGTTAGTGACTTCAACTCCAGTGGTAGGTGGTTATATAATTTAATTGCACTATAGAAGGAACCTTTTGAAAACATAGTATTATTTACTTGAGGTATGTCGACATTATATTTTTGTTTTGAGCGTAAGATGCCAGTACGACTAGATTTTTTTTCAAAAAAGTAGTTTTCATTAATTTTCACAAACACACAAATTTCTAGAATATAAATGCAAGTTAATGTTAAAAAGCCATTTTCCCTAAATGTGAGACGTAATGAATCAGTGTCTTTTAAATTATAAATTACACGAATACATCTCTTTTGCAAAAGAAAGGTGGATTCTACGTTGACGGAGTTTCCCCAGTAGTTTATAGGTTGGTAACTTATTATGCTTATGTTACCGGGATGAACAGATGCTTGCTTATGAAATTGTAATGCAGGTACCTAAGTACTTATTTGTAAACGTTAGGTGTATTTTTTTTGTTTTCTTTTATATTTAAAATTTATTTAAGTTTGCGCTATTATGTTAGTGCGTATAGTGAAGCATAGTATCGATACAAACAGCTTAGTTTTTCGATACTAATTTAAATTAATTATGTGTATAAATATGAAATAAATGAATAAAATAAAAAAAATGGATAGCTCGCATAGTTTTAGTGGGCTTGTTTACATTAAGGAAGATAAGTAGACTATGTAGACTAAGTTCCTTAAAACACTGTTTTAAACTATCACGGTTGTTCACTAAAGTTATAAATGATTATTTACGGGATATATTTAATATCGGGAGCTCATTCCACAACCTTACCACGGTAAATATCCCGTAAATAATCATATAACTCATGGGATCAAACGTGAAAAACGCGTGTGGGCCGGTCGGACGAAGCTTAGGAGCCAACTCGCATCTACAAAATGCACAGCAAAAAAATACTAAAAATGTTATACAATACAATATAAGTATTAAAATTTGGGTTTGCGGATATCTCCACTCTCCAGTATTTATATCAAAACAATTTTTGTAATATAAGCTCTCCCTTTTTAAGGTTCCGTACCTCAAAAGGAAAAAAAACGGAACCCTTATAGGATCACTTCGTTGTCCGTCTGTCTATCCGTCTGTCTGTCTGTCCGTCTGTCAAGACCCTTTTTCTCAAGAACGCGTAAAGGTATCAAGTTGAAATTTATACTAAATACTTGGGTCTACGGTTTCTTTCGGCTGTAAAAAAATAAAAGTTGTAAGTCAAATCAATCAAAAGATATGAACGTTTATGTCGTATATTTTGCGATTTCACAGGGAAATCAAAACCTATAGGGTACTTCCCGTTGACCTAGAATCATGAAATATGGCAACAGGCAAGGTCTCATAGCACATATATAGGAATAAATCCGAAAGTTATAAATTTGAGGTTATATCATTTAAAAATAATTATTTTGCTATTACAAACTTACATTTTGTAGTTGGAATGTATAGAAGAACATTATTGTCAACTACAAACATAAGTTTGTCTTTCAATATTTTAATTTCAGTTTGTTTTTTTTGGTCTCGCGCTCTGAGGGTTCCGTCAAACGGAACCCACAGAGCACGAGTCCTACTCGTACTTGTCCGGTTTTTAAACGCGATTTATGTGACGCGTTCAATTAAGAGTGCGTATAAAGCGAGGAAAATTTCTGATTTCACCCGCGCGTCTCGCATCACCCGCATTAGTGTGAAACACAACCACGGCAGCGCGGCAGTCGCGCGCAGCTCCAGTACACATAACTCGCGTAGTCGAACTCGTCATGCGGCAAGGAGTAATAAACACAGGATAAGCATAATGTTGGCGTTTTGGCGATTAGCTGGGTTCGGTCGCGGCGCGCAAAACCGTAAATTGTTTATTTCAATTTTCAAAATTGTGTTTGTTGTATATTTTTAAACTTAGTTTTTAAGTTTTCTACAATATCAATATAAAATTAATAAATTATATAAATTAAATTGAAATTGCCTAAATTAATTTTCAAATCAAAATTTTACGCTTGAGACAGAGAGTCAGAGATCGTTAAACATTAAATCAAACTAAACTAAACTAATGCTATGCTATGCTATGCTACGCTACGCTATGCTATACTATACTAAACGAAACACGCGAAACGAAATACCCGAAAGCCCGTTGGTCCAGTTGGTAGTGAACCTACCTTCTGAGCTTCGGGCGTGGGTTCGATTCCCACCTAGGACAAAATTAATGTGATGAACATTTTGTGTTTGTTCTACGAGTATACCTGGTTGTTAATATCTATTTAAGTATGATTAATTTAATTTAATTTAATTTAATGTAATTTAATGCAATGCAATTCAATTCCATTCCATTCAATTCAATTTACTAAAAAATATCATCATCATCCTTCACAGAACCTTCCTCATTATTTGAAGTCGGCCTAATATACCTACTGTTTGACCTACCAGTACCTACCCGAGCCAACCCGGCCGGTCTAACAGTAGGTATTACTACTTACCTTTTTATCCGACTTCAAATAAGGAGGAAGGTTCTCAATGCGACTTGTATAATCTTAGTGTCTCTGTCTACTTGGTCCACAGTGTTGCACCGCAGTGTTGTAAAGCAGTGTTGCACCGCAGTGTTGCAACGCAGTGTTGCAACGCAGTGTGGCAACGCAGTGTTGCATCGCACTGTTGCGCCGCAGTGTTGCAACGCAGTGATTGATAATTTTATTGCATACCTACCTTGCCAAAAGATTCGCTTTTTTACCAGCTAAGGAAACATTAACTTTTTTCTGAGATTCGCCACTGTCAAGAAACATTTTACTGTTTAAAGGCAAAGTTTATTTTTATTGTTTCATTCAAGAGCAATGTTTATAACCTCAAATAAGCCACAAATGACAGCACCAGCGAAGGTGGCGCCATCTGAGATAAGTTTTGCCGTGGTTTGCCTGTAGCTTCTCATTACCCAAAATGTATGAAAAATACTGCGTTAGTTCCCTAATACTCACCCTGTGAAATCATTTACCACTGAATAAAACTCAAAATATGTAGTGATGGTCAAAATATTTTCGGATTTGAATTAAATAAAGAAATTTCGTTAGTGAAGCTACTTCTCAAAATCTCTGAAATATTGGTGCCGTCGTTTGGCTTTAGACCTCAGCAGCCATAAATCGATGCCACAGACTTAAAATATTCAAGGATGGCTGAAATATTTTCTGATTTAACGTCTTCACTGAAATATTGAAGATGTCTTCTAGTATTAGAACTGAACAATCTATAATCACCGTTACTGATTTAAAATATGCAAGGATGGCAGAAATATTTTACGATACAAGTCATGATTCTCTGAAATATAAGAAACATTTTACTGTTTAAAGGCAAAGTTTATTTTTATTGTTTCATTCAAGAGCAATGTTTATAACCTCAAATAAGCCACAAATGACAGCACCAGCGAAGGTGGCGCCATCTGAGATAAGTTTTGCCGTGGTTTGCCTGTAGCTTCTCATTACCCAAAATGTATGAAAAATACTGCGTTAGTTCCCTAATACTCACCCTGTGAAATCATTTACCACTGAATAAAACTCAAAATATGTAGTGATGGTCAAAATATTTTCGGATTTGAATTAAATAAAGAAATTTCGTTAGTGAAGCTACTTCTTAAAATCTCTGAAATATTGGTGCCGTCGTTTGGCTTTAGACCTCAGCAGCCATAAATCGATGCCACAGACTTAAAATATTCAAGGATGGCTGAAATATTTTCTGATTTAACGTCTTCACTGAAATATTGAAGATGTCTTCTAGTATTAGAACTGAACAATCTATAATCACCGTTACTGATTTAAAATATGCAAGGATGGCAGAAATATTTTACGATACAAGTCATGATTCTCTGAAATATAAGAAACATTTTACTGTTTAAAGGCAAAGTTTATTTTTATTGTTTCATTCAAGAGCAATGTTTATAACCTCAAATAAGCCACAAATGACAGCACCAGCGAAGGTGGCGCCATCTGAGATAAGTTTTGCCGTGGTTTGCCTGTGGCTTCTCATTACCCAAAATGTATGAAAAATACTGCGTTAGTTCCCTAATACTCACCCTGTGAAATCATTTACCACTGAATAAAACTCAAAATATGTAGTGATGGTCAAAATATTTTCGGATTTGAATTAAATAAAGAAATTTCGTTAGTGAAGCTACTTCTCAAAATCTCTGAAATATTGGTGCCGTCGTTTGGCTTTAGACCTCAGCAGCCATAAATCGATGCCACAGACTTAAAATATTCAAGGATGGCTGAAATATTTTCTGATTTAACGTCTTCACTGAAATATTGAAGATGTCTTCTAGTATTAGAACTGAACAATCTATAATCACCGTTACTGATTTAAAATATGCAAGGATGGCAGAAATATTTTACGATACAAGTCATGATTCTCTGAAATATAAGAAACATTTTACTGTTTAAAGGCAAAGTTTATTTTTATTGTTTCATTCAAGAGCAATGTTTATAACCTCAAATAAGCCACAAATGACAGCACCAGCGAAGGTGGCGCCATCTGAGATAAGTTTTGCCGTGGTTTGCCTGTGGCTTCTCATTACCCAAAATGTATGAAAAATACTGCGTTAGTTCCCTAATACTCACCCTGTGAAATCATTTACCACTGAATAAAACTCAAAATATGTAGTGATGGTCAAAATATTTTCGGATTTGAATTAAATAAAGAAATTTCGTTAGTGAAGCTACTTCTCAAAATCTCTGAAATATTGGTGCCGTCGTTTGGCTTTAGACCTCAGCAGCCATTAATCGATGCCACAGACTTAAAATATTCAAGGATGGCTGAAATATTTTCTGATTTAACGTCTTCACTGAAATATTGAAGATGTCTTCTAGTATTAGAACTGAACAATCTATAATCACCGTTACTGATTTAAAATATGCAAGGATGGCAGAAATATTTTACGATACAAGTCAAGATTCTCTGAAATATAAATGCTCTCATCTAGTGTTGGACGCAAATCACGCAAAACCTCACCTAATCCTCAAAAAAAAACTCACCTATGTTTCCAACCAATTAGTTCAAAATATTCAAAAATAGCTATTTATTTTTTGATATAACTTCACTTTGCTGAAATACTGGTGGTGCCACCTAGCGTTTGATCTGAGAAACTCGTATTTTATGCTACTGATTCAAAATATTTAAAGATGGTACCGCACTGTTGTACCGCACTGTTGTACCACACTGTTGCACCGCACTGTTGCACCGCACTGTTGCACCGCAGTGTTGCAACGCAGTGTTGCACCGCATTGTTGCACCGCAGTGGTGGACTGCAATTCAACCAGTATAAAAAAATACTGGTCGAATTGAAGGTACTCTAAGGTAAATGAGAACCTTCCTCCTTATTTGAAGTCGGATAAAAAGGTAAGTAGTATTTGACTTTGACTAAGGTAAGTAGTTCCGCTAGTGTATTGTGCATTTCCCCTTACCAGCACATACCCGAGCCAACCCAACTGGTCAAACAGTAGGTACTTATGTTTTTAACCGACTTCAAAGAAGGAGGAAGGTCCTCAATTCGACTAGTATTTTTTTATACCGGTTGAATTGAGAACCTTGCCCCTGTTTTGAAGTCGGTTAAAAACATAAGTACCTATTGTTTGACTTTCCACATTTAAATATTTTTTTATTAGAAGATGTTTTTTTGCTTCCATTATTACCAAGCTATTTTTTGTCTGTTAAAATTGAGAACCTTCCTCCTTTTGCAGAAAGCCGCTTCTCGTAAAAACGTGAGAAAATGTGGATGGAACTCTCAAGTCAAATTAACCATCACATTAATTTAAATGATTTTTAATTTTAATTTTATAAAATTATAATGAATCTAAATTATTTTATAATGTCATTTAATTTTTAGTTTTATCTTTCTGACTCTCTCTCTCTCTGCTTCTCTCCCTCTCTCTCTCTCTCTCTCTCTCTGTCTGTTTGTCTGTCACAAAGAAACACTCCGACTCTAATAGTTATATTACTGAGCATACATAATAATGGATTCGTTAGGGCCTAGTCGTATCCATTTTATTTGTATCTATGTTATTTTTTCGTAGTAGCTTTACCTAGTCTGTGCTCTAAGGTCATTGTCACCACTTGGTAGCCGCATCAAGTGGTCGCGTTCGAGCCATCGATTTTTTATATTATCCTTTGTTTGAAAATACAGTAGGTGTTGATATAATCGCACTCGGAAGATAAAACCAAGGCGAAAAGCAAGCGCGTGCGTCCTTCCCCGTTGAGGCACAGTGCGGTACTGAGGTTAAACGGAGCATGTTTCGCTATTTAGATGCAAAGCGCAACAGAATAAGACTGAATATCGGACTTGCCGTTTGACCGAATAGTTGCTTAGAACTAAAGGACGTAAGTCTCAAATCGAATATAATTTATTATGAGAGTACTAATTAATCTAGGTAAATTTTGTCTTAACACTGGAAAACAAACTATATTTTCCTTCGGTGAGTATTTATTTTAGATATGTAACTGAAGTACTTTCCAAGTAAAATCAAAAAATTAGCAAAAAGGCACCATTTTCAAAACATTAAAGTATCGAGTAAATATCTTGCTATTATGTTTCTGTCTTAATGGCGGAAAGAAAATGAATTGAAAATTCACATATATCAATTATTACGGTGATCGGATATTTGGTTTAGTTAGAATATCATGGCAAATTAGCATAAAATTTCGGTTGCCCCCTCTTAAGCAGTTGAAAATAAAAGATCATACTTAATTACTCCTCCGTTACCTTTGTTTGAACATCAGGATACGTGCCTATAACCAGCAGCGTAGTGGTAAGGGCGACTGAAACCGTATCCGATCCAGCCGAAGTGAATGTATCTACTTCCTCTTGAACCTCGCTACCAGCGAAGACACCCTCTTTTTCCAAAAGTAACAAATGTTCCATGAACGGTTTGAATCGTTTTTCAATTCTACCGTCTATTTGGTTCAATTCATCTTTACGTTTTTTTATGACCTGAAATAATTTCATAGTAAACACACAAAACTTACTTATATGTATATAGCATCATCAATACGATCATTTTGTCTATAATTTTCGCAAAAATTCTAAAGTATTGTTGTGGTACTGTCAAGAATTTATTCATGTATCAATTCATTCGTCCAAGTACCTATTTATTATCATGTTGTTGAGAGCGCAGGAGCTGTCTCATTCGTAAGAATGCTTATTACAAATTAATTGCTCAAATACCTATAGCATTGCCTATAGCAAGGATTCAGGACTCAAATATAATTATTTTAAAAAATCCTCAAATCCTTCAAAAGACTTGGAATTGTGTTAGCTGGAATGCAGCAAAACATAAATCTCTTACTGCATTAGTCAATACGTGAAGAGTTTTTGCAAGATCATTTTGTATTTTCTACAGGGTGCTGAAGTTGTAAATAAATTCACTGTGCAGCCAAAACGTCTGTCCTCTAAGGCCCGTATTCCAAAACGTCTGTCCTCTAAGGCCCGTATTCCAAAACGTCTGTCCTCTAAGGCCCGTATTCCAAAACGTCTGTCCTCTAAGGCCCGTATTCCAAAACGTCTGTCCTCTAAGAGTTATACCACTATTATATTTGCTCTTAGCTTTTAAGTACTGCTCTCGCAATTCTACTTCTTTGTCATCAATAATGACTCCCATTGCAGTGGCTGAAAACATAAGAAAAAAATAACAGATGATTATTTGACGTTGAAGAAAAACATAAAGTTAACAAGGTAGGTAAGTAGAACAAACTTCTTTAACTTTCACTATTCGAGATAACAACGTAGAACTTTGAAAGTTTGCATCAGATGCTACTAAACCCTATATTCGAAAGCAACCATAACAATTATTGAAAGCCATCCGCAAAATAAAATAAATAAACAATAAAATAAAGTATAAATAATAAAGTCTATCGTACTTAATCATACATGTTTTAATTAAATATCAGATAAATAATAAAAATCGTAATTTTCCGATTTTTACGGCTAGCTCAAGGCTGTTCGAACCTAGGCCCGCCGAAACATTTGAATTTTCCTGTCAATAGTCAAAAGTCGGCAGCGATTCTGCAAATTGTGATCTTGCTATGCAGGTCTTGGCTCAACATCCGCTTGCGTAAAGGTTTTTGTTAGGTGTTATTTTCCAAACCGACCACACGCAGGTGGACAGCTGGTGGTCTGTTAAAAACAAGTTTTCCTAACCGACCACCCAGGTGGATGGTTTGGGTAGTCCGTTAGTAATAAAGGATTATTTTGTATTCTACACTAGGTACATCAAAAATATCTCAGAACCTTCACACTAGCTTCGTGCTTTATTAATGTAGGTACCTATATATTATATAGTTTACTTTTATAGAACGCAATAAGTAATTCAAAATATTATTATTGACGTTTTTACTATGGTTAACATATGGTTGGGTATGGTTACATTTGAACTATGGTTTTTGATCAGTTCAGGATGTAGGTCTTCCATGACTGCGGTAGCAAGTGTAGGTGGTGTAGATAAAGGTACCTATTATTTAGTTAGTGGCTGATCTCTACATAGTATAAATTGAAGTCGCTTTCCGCGTCTGTGTGTCTGTATGGCCGCTAACTCCTCCTAAACCACGCAACGTATTTTGATGCAGTTTTCACCATCATTTAGATAATTTTTCAAGGAAGGTTTATATGTATAAAATACCTTAATTAAGTTTTTATGTAAGTACAAAAAGACACTATTTTGCAACCAAGTCGCTGAAAAATAAATTTACATGGCTTACGTAGGCTAAACCTTAAGAGATACACAAAAATGATGTACTAGAGAATTGTATGCTCTTCTAAAAATCTAAAGAAAACTCCGCGATGGCATATCTCTATCTGTTATTGTTGACTCACAGTAACCATTTCTTTCACTAAAACTTCATTTTAAAATTGCGTTATACTTGCGACGCTATTTTATCTTATTCGGTATAATCCTTATCCAAATAAATATAACAGTATTCTTGGGCATTAAATTAAATTTATAATTGTCTTTTACAGTATACAATTCTAATGAATACATTAGAAGATATCAAAGGTTAAAGCAAACGAAAAAAATAATGCACGGACCGGAGTCGCTCGGCCATCACAGGCCGCTACGAACTACCGCTCCCGCGACCCCGCGCTGTTTTGCTATTGTCTAGGGTTACGTACCTACCCAAAGGGTAAAAACGGGACCCTATTACTAAGCCTGCGATGTTTGTCTATCTGTCCGTCCATCCGTCTGTCCGTCCTTGTATCTTTAGAACTGTAATAGATAGCCAGTTGAAATTTTCACAGAATATGTGATGTTACGGCGGATCAAATAAGAAATAATAATAAAGCCAAAAAGTAAAAAGTTAAGGGGGTCCCCCATACAACAAACATAATTATTACCGTAAAACGTTAATACGTACAAGCGTCAAACTTGGCATGTTTATACACTCATTTGCAAAAAAAACCCGGTTTAAATGTTGTTAATGCTGTTTAGCTGTTTGGAAAATGGTAGATAAAGTGATAAAAGTCAGCATAATTATTGCGCTGCTTGAGGAAGATTGCAGCCAATGCTCCGTGGCTCAAAGGCAAAATTTTAGTTGTTCGACATTCCAAAGGACCTGGCAGCGCTATCAACAGACTGGTCCCGTCTAGAGAAGGCCTGATTGTGGGAGAAAGCCATGTACCGAACCACGGCATGATCGTTTTCTGGTGATTCAAGCGTTGACAAATCGCAAATCTTCGTATGTGGACCTCAAGAACAACCTCGAAGAAGTAAGAAATGTGCAAATTAGCCTATGGACGGTCAGGAGGAGACTTCTCACTGCCAATATAAGTAGTCATCGCCCAGTTCGCGGCCCTAAATTACTCCGTGAGCACCGAGTTTCCAGGCTTAGCGTCGGTCGAAATTGTGTTTAATGGACTCAAGAAAGCTGGGATAGGGTAAAAAGAAAAAAAAAGAAAAGAAAGTTTTTAATTTTTTACTTAGGGAATCTTTGTTAGGGAGCAGTAGACTACTGGCTTTTAGAGTTTTAACATTATTACTCATTAATTTAATCAAAATGTTACGATAAAACTGACGAAAACTATTCCTTGCTAATTAATTTACAAAATTCTGAGGACAAGACTACCTAAATAAAATTCTCAAACAAACTAATAGGAAGAATAAAATTGGTTCTTTGCTTAGATGCCCGTTTGTTTTTTTGTGCAAATGATTGTAGTAAACAACAAATAATACATAAGTGCGAGTCCGAGACAAATTTACGTAGGGCGTGGACAGTACGTACTTGGATGAGTGACGCCTGGGCGTGATGTCTTTTTGCACTACTTTCTGTATTTTGTGTTGGTACGGAGCCCGCAGTACGCGAGCCTGACTCGCACTTGGCTGGTTTATTTTTCTAAATTATACCCGTGCGAAGCCGGGGCGGGTCGCTAGTGCTATATAAAATAATATATTTTACATTTTTCCACAGCATTTAAATTATGTATAATTTTTATTCTACACTTAGCATAAAGCTATAGTTGTAGATGATGCGCTGTAAACTGGTGAGTGAAATAATAGGCATGTGTTCTAATGCTTCATATATTACAAATAAAAGGCTTAGCGATGAATTAAATACATTACACATTAACCTATACCTATACTGTCGCATTCCTGGGCAAAGGTCTCCCCCATCTCTTTCCAGACAGTGCGATCACCCGCCAGACTCGACCACTGTATCTGGAACGTGTCGAGGTCATCGCGCCAGCGTTTTCTAGGCCTGCCTTGTCTCCTTCGTCCGTTTTCAGGCACCCACTGTGATCCTCTGGGCCCATCTATCAAGGTGCATCTTGGCCACGTATCCCGCCCAACTCCACTTTAATTTAGCAGTTTGATACCAACATTAGTGATTCCAGTAATTGAGCGCAGCGTCGTGTTTCAGCCTCGGTCTGTCCTTTTGATTTCTTACGACGCTGCGCTGGGACAGTATAGGTTAATAAAAAAAAACATTACACATACTGAAAAAAAACAATTTAATTGGCTGATAAATCTCTGAGTTGTGAGCCTTTAAAGTTTTTGGTGGAGATAGAGAGTGGATGCTCTGTCTCTTTCTTGCAAAAACATCTTTATAGTGAGCGCACAGCTTGATGTCATCACATGCTATAGTGCGCACTGCGCTCTGTCTAGCATGAAATTAAAATACTGATAACTTATTTATTTTTTGACAAATTTAAATTTTGTTTTCGTTGATGGGCTTTATTTATGATTAGCTTTTTTATGAGGTATTAAAGAAAAATGAAGACAAGCCTATTGTGTATGTACTGCACATCGTCTGCAACCGTTTTTTGGTTACGATACTACGCAGCACTACCAGAAGTGTCGCCTACAATTTTATTAACAACACTACCAGCCCATTTTGGATAAAATTGTAGAGACAACACAAAAAGTACAAGACTACAGTATATTATTATTATGATATATAAAAATAAAAAACACATTTTTTTAAGAATTTTGGACCCCGCTCTTCGTTGTACAATTTTCTAGAACTGCAAACTGAACATTCTGCAACAGTTTATGTTGACTACCTCAGATGGGTGAGATAATATGGAGAAGGGAACCGTAAAGGTACTTTTTACATTACAGCTATATTACTTTTCCAAAAATAAGTCAAACAGCTCAAAAATAGAAGTAGCGAAACGCACGACTTTATGTATGGTTTTGTTCCATTAAGAGTGCGTATAAAGCGAGGAAAATTTCTGATTTCACCCGCGCGTCTCGCATCACCCGCATTAGTGTGAAACACAACCACGGCAGCGCGGCAGTCGCGCGCAGCTCCAGTACACATAACTCGCGTAGTCGAACTCGTCATGCGGCAAGGAGTAATAAACACAGGATAAGCATAATGTTGGCGTTTTGGCGATTAGCTGGGTTCGGTCGCGGCGCGCAAAACCGTAAATTGTTTATTTCAATTTTCAAAATTGTGTTTGTTGTATATTTTTAAACTTAATTTTTAAGTTTTCTACAATATCAATATAAAATTAATAAATTATATAAATTAAATTGAAATTGCCTAAATTAATTTTCAAATTAAAATTTTACGCTTGAGACAGAGAGTCAGAGATCGTTAAACATTAAATCAAACTAAACTAAACTAATGCTATGCTATGCTATGCTACGCTACGCTATGCTATACTATACTAAACGAAACACGCGAAACGAAATACCCGAAAGCCCGTTGGTCCAGTTGGTAGTGAACCTACCTTCTGAGCTTCGGGCGTGGGTTCGATTCCCACCTAGGACAAAATTAATGTGATGAACATTTTGTGTTTGTTCTACGAGTATACCTGGTTGTTAATATCTATTTAAGTATGATTTATTTAATTTAATTTAATGTAATTTAATGCAATGCAATTCAATTCCATTCCATTCAATTCAATTTACTAAAAAATATCATCATCATCCTTCACAGAACCTTCCTCATTATTTGAAGTCGGCCTAATATACCTACTGTTTGACCTACCAGTACCTACCCGAGCCAACCCGGCTGGTCTAACAGTAGGTATTACTACTTACCTTTTTATCCGACTTCAAATAAGGAGGAAGGTTCTCAATGCGACTTGTATAATCTTAGTGTCTCTGTCTACTTGGTCCACAGTGTTGCACCGCAGTGTTGTAAAGCAGTGTTGCACCGCAGTGTTGCAACGCAGTGTTGCAACGCAGTGTTGCAACGCAGTGTTGCAACGCAGTGTGGCAACGCAGTGTTGCATCGCACTGTTGCGCCGCAGTGTTGCAACGCACTGTTGCACCGCAGTGTTGCAACGCAGTGATTGATAATTTTATTGCATACCTACCTTGCCAAAAGATTCGCTTTTTTACCAGCTAAGGAAACATTAACTTTTTTCTGAGATTCGCCACTGTCAAGAAACATTTTACTGTTTAAAGGCAAAGTTTATTTTTATTGTTTCATTCAAGAGCAATGTTTATAACCTCAAATAAGCCACAAATGACAGCACCAGCGAAGGTGGCGCCATCTGAGATAAGTTTTGCCGTGGTTTGCCTGTAGCTTCTCATTACCCAAAATGTATGAAAAATACTGCGTTAGTTCCCTAATACTCACCCTGTGAAATCATTTACCACTGAATAAAACTCAAAATATGTAGTGATGGTCAAAATATTTTCGGATTTGAATTAAATAAAGAAATTTCGTTAGTGAAGCTACTTCTCAAAATCTCTGAAATATTGGTGCCGTCGTTTGGCTTTAGACCTCAGCAGCCATAAATCGATGCCACAGACTTAAAATATTCAAGGATGGCTGAAATATTTTCTGATTTAACGTCTTCACTGAAATATTGAAGATGTCTTCTAGTATTAGAACTGAACAATCTATAATCACCGTTACTGATTTAAAATATGCAAGGATGGCAGAAATATTTTACGATACAAGTCATGATTCTCTGAAATATAAGAAACATTTTACTGTTTAAAGGCAAAGTTTATTTTTATTGTTTCATTCAAGAGCAATGTTTATAACCTCAAATAAGCCACAAATGACAGCACCAGCGAAGGTGGCGCCATCTGAGATAAGTTTTGCCGTGGTTTGCCTGTGGCTTCTCATTACCCAAAATGTATGAAAAATACTGCGTTAGTTCCCTAATACTCACCCTGTGAAATCATTTACCACTGAATAAAACTCAAAATATGTAGTGATGGTCAAAATATTTTCGGATTTGAATTAAATAAAGAAATTTCGTTAGTGAAGCTACTTCTCAAAATCTCTGAAATATTGGTGCCGTCGTTTGGCTTTAGACCTCAGCAGCCATTAATCGATGCCACAGACTTAAAATATTCAAGGATGGCTGAAATATTTTCTGATTTAACGTCTTCACTGAAATATTGAAGATGTCTTCTAGTATTAGAACTGAACAATCTATAATCACCGTTACTGATTTAAAATATGCAAGGATGGCAGAAATATTTTACGATACAAGTCAAGATTCTCTGAAATATAAATGCTCTCATCTAGTGTTGGACGCAAATCACGCAAAACCTCACCTAATCCTCAAAAAAAAACTCACCTATGTTTCCAACCAATTAGTTCAAAATATTCAAAAATAGCTATTTATTTTTTGATATAACTTCACTTTGCTGAAATACTGGTGGTGCCACCTAGCGTTTGATCTGAGAAACTCGTATTTTATGCTACTGATTCAAAATATTTAAAGATGGTACCGCACTGTTGTACCGCACTGTTGTACCACACTGTTGCACCGCACTGTTGCACCGCAGTGTTGCAACGCAGTGTTGCACCGCATTGTTGCACCGCAGTGGTGGACTGCAATTCAACCAGTATAAAAAAATACTGGTCGAATTGAAGGTACTCTAAGGTAAATGAGAACCTTCCTCCTTATTTGAAGTCGGATAAAAAGGTAAGTAGTATTTGACTTTGACTAAGGTAAGTAGTCCCGCTAGTGTATTGTGCATTTCCCCTTACCAGCACATACCCGAGCCAACCCAACTGGTCAAACAGTAGGTACTTATGTTTTTAACCGACTTCAAAGAAGGAGGAAGGTCCTCAATTCGACTAGTATTTTTTTATACCGGTTGAATTGAGAACCTTGCCCCTGTTTTGAAGTCGGTTAAAAACATAAGTACCTATTGTTTGACTTTCCACATTTAAATTTTTTTTTATTAGAATATGTTTTTTTGCTTCCATTATTACCAAGCTATTTTTTGTCTGTTAAAATTGAGAACCTTCCTCCTTTTGCAGAAAGCCGCTTCTCGTAAAAACGTGAGAAAATGTGGATGGAACTCTCAAGTCAAATTAACCATCACATTAATTTAAATGATTTTTAATTTTAATTTTATAAAATTATAATGAATCTAAATTATTTTATAATGTCATTTAATTTTTAGTTTTATCTTTCTGACTCTCTCTCTCTGCTTCTCTCCGTCTCTCTCTCTCTCTCTCTCTGTCTGTTTGTCTGTCACAAAGAAACACTCCGACTCTAATAGTTATATTACTGAGCATACATAATAATGGATTCGTTAGGGCCTAGTCGTATCCATTTTATTTGTATCTATGTTATTTTTTCGTAGTAGCTTTACCTAGTCTGTGCTCTAAGGTCATTGTCACCACTTGGTAGCCGCATCAAGTGGTCGCGTTCGAGCCATCGATTTTTTATATTATCCTTTGTTTGAAAATACAGTAGGTGTTGATATAATCGCACTCGGAAGATAAAACCAAGGCGAAAAGCAAGCGCGTGCGTCCTTCCCCGTTGAGGCACAGTGCGGTACTGAGGTTAAACGGAGCATGTTTCGCTATTTAGATGCAAAGCGCAACAGAATAAGACTGAATATCGGACTTGCCGTTTGACCGAATAGTTGCTTAGAACTAAAGGACGTAAGTCTCAAATCGAATATAATTTATTATGAGAGTACTAATTAATCTAGGTAAATTTTGTCTTAACACTGGAAAACAAACTATATTTTCCTTCGGTGAGTATTTATTTTAGATATGTAACTGAAGTACTTTCCAAGTAAAATCAAAAAAATTAGCAAAAAGGCACCATTTTCAAAACATTAAAGTATCGAGTAAATATCTTGCTATTATGTTTCTGTCTTAATGGCGGAAAGAAAATGAATTGAAAATTCACATATATCAATTATTACGGTGATCGGATATTTGGTTTAGTTAGAATATCATGGCAAATTAGCATAAAATTTCGGTTGCCCCCTCTTAAATGCGACTTTAATACAATATATTAATGCTATTAAGCTTGTTATGGTCATCCATAGTAAGTAGAATGTGTTCTGTTTTTTGTCATTGACACAATTTCTATGTTGATAAGCCTATTAAAATAATGTATAAAATATTGTGTAGAGGGCGAAATACTCGCATCCTTTATTTTCATTTGAATATCTTCATAGTTTTTTAACAAGTCATGTCAATGATAAAATTACACCTACCAGGGGCGCGTTTACGGCACTTATCCAGACTAAAACTTATACTAGATAAACGTCAAAACCACCATTCAGAGATAGCAAGAGGTGAAAAATTTTACTGACAAAACGTTAACGTTTACGGGCGTGTGCTGGGTTAAGTTTTTGCCTGACTAGATAAAGTTTTATCTACCTTTTGAGGTCGCAAATTTTTCGCCTGCTGTCAGATTGACATCTGTTGAGCAGGTTGAGCTGTTCTTGACATTATTTTGATTGTTTTGTTCGAATTCGACAGCTAGTATTGACATAAAGCTATGACACCGTTCAGCGAACCCCTGTTAGTTTAATTATTTCCTAGTGAACTTACATAGACACATCCTTGCAGATCACAAATTGTCATTGAAAACACTATTTGATTACCTTAGGTTAGCCCTAGCGCTGCCATCTTGATTTGAAATGGCTATAAATAAATTGATTTTATAAAACATAAATTATTTACTGTAGTGTACTACTAGCGCCACCTAGTGGACATATTGAGCAGTAAGCCGAAAAGGTAGCATTCCGATCTTGACGACAGCGTTGCGCGGCCTAACGCTCAGTATGAATTTATGTTTTTTTTTTTTGTTAAATCTTCATGAGCGTGGATTCAATATCCTTTACTCGTAATATTAAACAGTTTACTTTGTCTTAATAGCGTCAAACAAGTCATAGTCACAGTCAGAGTCAAGCTAAGTAAGTCACGGTCAAGTCGAACTCATGCCCCCTGTAAAGTGGTGGAGACTTTACAAGAGGCTCCTATGGAGTTTTGGAAACAACACGAAAAGATACGTTTCACCTCGTTATATCACTTGCCCACACTCGAGCACGTTTACGAGCACTTAATGAATAATAATTCACCATTTAGTACACATTAACACTCGAAAATACACAAGTTTAGGAAAATAATCCAACGAGCCGACATGTTTTTTCCGCGTTGGCGCCAAAACTCCGAATTTATATGGATTGCTATAGTGTCGCCAAGATCGGATTGCTACCTTAAGATACTTTTATAAGGGCATGGACGCTTTTTAAGTCAATTACTACCTTAGTGCCCTCTTAATAGGGTTATTCCTATATTGATGACAGACTGACTTAGCATAGCAGTGCAGTGGTGGCTACAGGCAATATGTACTTGATCCCTCTGTCCCCTTTGTTAGTCAGGAAGGGTCATCATCGCTGTCTAGATCATCTCCAGACTCAGATGATGAATCGTCACTGCTATCTGTCGTACTTTCATCACTCTCTTCTATGTCTGACATGTTATTTCTATTTAGATCTGGTATCAGTGACATGGAGGCCATCCTAACAGCCATTTCATTTTCCATTATATTAGCCTCTTCTTGTTGTACCATGTGCGCTGCTTCCTCTAACTCTATGAGCTCTAAAGCAAGGTCGTCTTTTTTAATGTCAATGTTAAAAATGTTATTGCAAAGTTCATCTATCTCTTCGTTCCTACATTTCTGCAGGAACACTAAGTAGTCCTTAATGTATAATTGGTTTAGAATATATCGAGCGTCATTGCTAGAGTTGAACATTTGATGGATTTCTACCATACATTTTATAGTGAATTTCTTTCCTCGCTTCAATAATGTTACTAAATCGTTCTTCACTTTATGACAGAGTTCAAAGTTTCTAAATATCGGATAGATAAGAGCTCTGCGGTAACATGCTCTTAAGACTTCTTCTACATCTTTGAATGTACTAAACCAAGTTAGCGTTGATGAGAGTTTGTTTATCGTCCAACTTGATTCAACTGTACTTTCGTCTAAAGTTGTCCGCTTATCGTAGCAATAACCAAACAAAATATCAACTAATCCGAGCATCACTTGTCTGTATTCAGATTTTGTGAGCAAATAGTGCTTGTTAGGGAGCTCTTTTAAGATGCTGACTTCGTCATCAGTAAATTGTACATCTTTATTGAACTCAGAACTGTTCCATGATGCTGTAGCAGTCTGATACGGATCCAGCAACTCATCGTCAAAGTAGTCAGCCATATAATGATCAGCAGAGAATTTGTTGTCTTCGTGTTTGATTCTCAAAACGTTACGTTCATCAATAGCGACACTCTCTGGTGTCCGCAGTTCAAATATCTGAGGAAACTCACTGCCTATGTTACTAAACTCAGTAGAAATTTTATTAGCAAACCCGTAGGTGTATTTATTTTCATTCGTTGAATCGTTATCGTTTTCCAAAGTGATGCCATCTTCTTCGAGCATTTCAACAAGGTTAGGGTTCAGGTCGGGAATATCTCTGGGGGCCAGCAAACTTGTGATCATGTCAAGATTTTCGAAGTGTTCGCCAGGTGTTTCTTTGTCGAAGGTTAGGTTAAACTCTCCGGAGTCGCATGCGTAAGAACCTTTGGACTGTTCATTTTCTAAGATCCTTCCGGGCAGTCGTAGACGGAGGAAGTAAGGAGAAGAGACGAAAAGAAAGTTTTCTCCGTCGATGTCTATTTCCGTATCGCCAATATTTGTGTACGGCGCATGCACGTTGATGTAAACATGGCTGTTGTCTTGAGTTAGCTTGAATCTTGGGGTGAGCATTCTGGTTTTGGTAGTACGTACATTAAACTGAAGATTTGATGAATGCTCGTAATTAACTTTCACGGTTTTAATAGAAAATTTATTTTATAACTTTTGTCAAGATGTCAACAAAGAGGATGTCAAGATAGGAATTTCACTAAATTCATCTGTGAAATTCATTTTCCACTTTTGTGACTTTTTCTCGTTTCTGTTTTTTTCCCTCTTGAGAAGATTTTGGCGTCGCACGTTTAGTGCATTTGCCATTGTCAAGTACTAAAATATTTTGGAAGTAGTCTATGGGGTATATAAAGTCCTAGCGTAAAATAAATGGTAGTCAACCGTAGAGGGAGAAAGCAATATACTTAGCCTATGTAGTCAAGCAAGTAAAAGAAACTGATTGCGGTCAAGTCAAAGTCATTCTCGAATGAAGTGGTAGTAAAGTCTAGACTTTACCATGGAAGTTCCCTATATGTTAGCCTATGCCTATAAGGTATAAAACGTCCTTGACTTTACTATAGCCTGAAACAACATGAATCTAGTCATGTTTGATCTCGTTATAACACTCGAACACATAATAATTATACAATTACAATACCTACACTATAATTATTAGCACATTAATACTCGAAACATGGATCTATTACCTAAACTCGAAATAACACAAGTGTGTATCAAAATCATACAATGAAACAACATGTTTTTTTTTACATTGGCGCCAAAACTGCGCTATAACTTTGTAACACACCATAATAATATAGATTTTATAAAGTTTGGATAAGACATTGATTCGCTTACGACATGTTTTTTTTACATTGGCGCCAAAACTGCGCTATAACTTTGTAACACACCATATAGATTTTTTAAAGTTTGGATAAGACATTGATTCGCTTACTATTTTCATCGAGTTAAAATTTATCGAGTAAAAATGGCAACAAGATAAGTACGTCCAATATACGAAAAACGTAATATACGTAATATTGGTTCTTATCTTTGATAATAATAGTTTGGGTCTGCCAACTCAAGATAGTACCGAAAAAAGTCTGCCAAAAGCTAAATGGGGCGAAGTAAACATGTATTGCACACGCTGACATATTATTATTACTATTTCTACAAGCGCACCCTTCATTGAGCGGCACACAAACCAAACGATGTGCTCAAAATGTAAACGTATGGACGACTGAAGGTGGGTGTAAGTGCTAAGGGGTAAATTAGGTATAACACTTCCTTAAAATTATTTTTTCTGAGGTTCTTACACGTTGCCCTGGCATAATAAAGAAATTTAATTTCAGTCGATTAATATTAAAATGAACCCATCTCTAATCTTCTTCAAAACAACTGCGTTTGGTTATTACTGAAGAAACGTGTTTAGTCTAAAAGGAAAAAAAAATATACTTGGTTTTAAAATAGCCAGAGAATTTTTAAACGCAGTTTATACAGGAAACATTATTTTACTGAAAATCTATTTTTACGTAAATAGGTACTTCCTCTGATGAAACAGAGCGATGCGTGGGCATTAAACTGTGCGTAGGAGTTCAGCGTAGGTGTAGAAGACAACGCACATTACTAGCACTTTCATAATCAAGAGTTTCTAAGGACTAATTTCAAGGAAAATAATTTAAACTGTTTAGTTTTATCTTACGTTGTGTTTTGCAGTGTGTTTTGCAAAATTATGCTTTAGTAGAAAAAAAAGTTTTTAAGTGACTTTGACATCATCACTTCACTGACAAATTCGGCAAAGTAACAAAATCGCACCAAAATAAAATCGCGAATTTCCAAAACTTTGCAAAAAGATAAAAATTCAGCATTATTGTCATTATTTATTTTATTTGCAATTTCTTTTCAAGAGTTTTAGTTATTAGAGGAAATGCCAATAGGTCGTAAACGTTGGAATATTCATGGTAAGAGAAATATTTAATCGATACACTAAAACTTGATGTCCTTGTGTTTTCCCGTCTCGACTCTCAACTTTGGCCTGCCTTCGGAACCTGTCCTGCTCTTGCTGATATTTATCAACCACCTAAAACGACACAACATTCCTTTCCATTCATTAGACTAGTTTTCGCTTAATGCATTCGAAATAAATGAAGTCATATAATAGGCAGGTGTAGGTCATATCCTTATTTTTATGAATCAACAAGTAGTTTATTAAATGAATATTAAAAACCTTACCGTAAAATGTAGCCTGTGACTTTACTAACTTGAAGAAGAATCTAACGCTACCACGAATTCCAAAATCTGTATAGCTGTAGGCCACAAGAAGACAAACAGACAAACTTCCATAAATACTTACTAAAGTAAACGCCATTAAGTTGAGTCGAAAACAAACTAACTTTATTACTATAATGTGGGTACCCTCATCACAATATTAAAACATACAAAATACCGAAGGTAAACACTAGTATATAACATATCTTCACACATAATTTAACATCATATACCGATGATTTCCGGCCACAAGCTAGAGTCTGGTATTTCAGGAAGCACCTGTTCTGGAGATGCTTGATCCATACCTATATCTGGACAATCCCAAGATAACCGTCTTTGATCTATCGGTCCAGGTGTTGTCTCTTCCTTTGTAGCTCGCGCCAGCATTTGGTCCGCGTGTCGGCGATGCAATTCTCCACATTCCGTCCTCACCCTGTACGCACTCGGGCCTTCTATAGCTTCCACTGTGCCTCTCTGCCATTTCCTGCCGGGTCCGTACATATGTATCAAAACAGGTTGCCTAAGCTGAAAATGCCTAGCCGGTGGCTTTTGTGCCCCTGCTTCTAATTGAGCATCTGCCCGTGTTGGCAAGTTTTCTGGGTGCAGCCTTGATATGGCCGTTCTGTACTTTCGTCCATTTAGCATCTCTGCGGGACTTTTATTGGTGACGCTATTAGGCACTGTCCTTAGGTGAAACAAAACCTTTGACATCTTCTCACTCCATGGCATCTGTGAGCTTTCCAACTTCTTCAGTTTATTCTTAAAAGTTTGTATTGCTCTCTCCACCTGGCCATTTGTCGCGGGATGGTAGGGGGGAGAGTACAAATGTTTTATTCCATTTTTTTTTAGAAAATTATTAAATTCCGCTGAACTAAATGCTCTGCCATTGTCAGAAACCAACACCTCTGGCAGGCCTTGAGACGCAAATATCTTTCTTAGCATTGTGATTACAGTTCCACTACTCACAGACGGCACAATTTCAGCTTCTAGCCACTTGCTATGGCTGTCCACCACAACAAAGAAAGTCTTTCCTTGAAATGGCCCAGCAAAATCCACATGCACCCGACTCCAAGGCTTTTCGGTGGCTATCCATACCTGCGGGTCTTTCGGAGGGTTGTTCCTTACCATCTGGCATTGTTCACATTCTGCTACAATTCTTTCAATCTGTTTGTCCATGTCCACCCACCATACATATCCTCTAGCGTACGCTTTAGTTTGGACTACCCCTGCATGTGGGGCATGCAACAGTGCTAGCACCTCCGGTTGGAGGGATGTGGGCACGATGACCCTGTTGCACCACAATAAGCAATCCTTACTCTGTGAAAGGGCCTCCCTTCGAGTCCAATACTGCTGTAGCTCTGGATCAGAATTGTGTCGTGGCCACCCATGCAGAACATGGAACATAACCTTCTGTAGCACTAGATCCTTTTTGGTTTCTGTTGCAATCTTAGTAGCATCCATCTCCCATCCATTTGGTCGATCCTCCAGCAACAGTACTTCTTTTAAAGGCTCTTCACAGGTTCCTGGTGTCGTAGGTTCAGTCCACCTACTCAGAGCATCTGCGTTACCTATCAACTTTCCAGATCTGTACTTTATCGTATAGTTGTAACACCCCAACTTTAATGACCATCTTAGCATCCTTGGGGAAATTTGGTCTGGAATAGGTTTCACAGGATTAAACAATCCCACTAATGGTTTGTGATCCGTGACAATACCGAATTTCCGACCCGACAAGAAGTCATGAAACTTGGTAAGCCCAAACATAATGGCTAATGCCTCTTTGTCAATCTGACCATACCGCCTCTCATGGGGTTGCATTGTTCGGGATGCCATCATCACCGGTCGTTCCACCCCATCATCCATCACATGAGCAATAATTGCCCCCAAACCATACTCCGAAGAATCGCAAATCAGCAGCAGTTCTCTATTCAAATCATATCCTACCAATGTTAGGTCAGACGATATCCATTTCTTGGCCATTTCAAATGCTTTTTGCTCCTTCTCAGTCCACACCCACTGCCTTTTTGCTTCGAGTAGCCGGTACAACGGTTCCAACCATGATGCTTTGTCAGGTAAAAACTTTTCATAAAAGTTATATAGGCCCAGAAAGGCACGTAAAGTCTCCTTGTTTGTAGGGGCCGGTTTCTCTTTTATCTCCTTGACCTTTGCCGGGGATGGATGCAATCCTTCAGCGTCTATCATATGACCCAGGAAGGTTATACTCTCTGATGCAAAAATGCATTTCTTTACATTTAGTGTAAATCCCATTTGATTCAATTTGAACAGTACATTCCGAAGTCTTTGATTATGTTCCTCCATATTATTTCCCATAATGGCAACATCGTCTAACAGGCAAGCTACACCATCCATATCTGCGAACGCTGCAGACATAACTCGTTGGAATATTCCTGGCGCTGCACTCACACCGAAGGCAAGACGGTTCATCCTCATCAATCCGAGTGGAGTATTGAGTGTGAGCAGCTCTGCTGTCTCCTTGTCAACTTTTAGCTGAGTATACGCTTGTTTCAAGTCTACTTTACTGAAAACACGCCCTCCGCTTAACTTCACAAATGCTTCTACCGAAGTAGGGAGTGGATATGTGTCCACATCAATAGCAGCGTTCACAGTAGCTCGATAATCACCACAAATCCGGAGTGACCCATCATCTTTTTTAACCACCCTTATCGGTGTAGCCCATTTTGAATACTTGACTGGAGTCAACACTCCATTTTCAATCATCCGCTTCAACTCTTCATTGACCTGTTGCTTCTGTGGAAATGGCACTGGACGTGCTTTGAAATATCTTGGTACCGCATCTGCACGAACATGTAGCGACACTTCTGGACCATTGTATTTCCCGAGCCCTTCTTTAAATAGCTCTGGAAACTCCTGCATCAGCGGTGCCACTCTGTCTTGAGCCCAACACAGCCCAGCTACCGATATGTTGAGAGTGTTGAACCAATTTCTTCCCAGCAAGCTTGGAGTACTCCGTGCCACCACCAGAAGTTCACACTGTGCTTCTTTCTCACCAAGTACCACACGTACATGTAACAATCCCAGGACTTTCAATGCTTCTCGAGTCACTGTTACCAACTTGATATTGGTCGGGGTCAACGAAGGTGGTACCGACCACAGTTTTAAGTATGTCGATTCCGATATAATAGATCTCGATGCTCCTGAATCTATTTCCATGGCTAATTTTGCTCCGTTAATGGTTACATCGGTTAATATTGGAGGTAGATAATCTCCCACCCCGCACATATATAACCCCATCATTCCATTTTCCGTTTCTGTCAGTTTGGAATCATCTGAGCAGCTCCCCTCATTTTCTTCCACTTGATGCATTTTTGAAGCCTTCTTCTTGCATGCAGCTGCTATATGCCCCGCCTTCTTGCAAAAAAAACATTTTGCCGCCGCAAATCGGCAACGTTCATCAGCCTTATGTTGCCGACCACAATGGTTACACGACACCGATTTAATTTTGCTAATCTCCATAGGCTCGGCAACACCCGAGTGAGTTTGCTTAGACTCGACTGCCTCCGGGTACAGGTCGGGAAATATTGCTTGATAATTCAGACACATCTGTAGCGTCAGCTCATAGGTTAAATCCTTCGTCTTCAGCAAATCCCTCCTTAAACGCTCATCACGCACCCCTAGCACCAGCCGGTCTCTCAACTGACGCTCTAAATCCACGAATTTGCACTTGGCACCGAGTGTACTTATAGCTCCTACAAAGTCTTGCACGCATTCTCCTTGCAACTGTGAGCGTCTATGAAACTTTCCCGCTTGCAAAATCTCGCTAACTTCCGGTTCGTAGAATTGATCCAAAACTGCGATAATTCTCGCCAACGGCACTGCTGTAGGGCGGGCAGGAACCAGCAACGACGCGATAAGAGCGAAAGTCTCCTTTCCACATTGCGACAGGAACAAAGATCGCGCCTTGTTCACCGTGACGTCGGAAAAACCCGCCGCGTCGAGTGCACACAACATAAGTTCTTTGTAATCGCACCATTTGTCGGTTTTTGGGTTAAACTGCCCAGGGAACACAATATTTGCCACATTAGATGCCATTTCTTCGCCGAAATCAATTAATTATCCAAGTCGCCATTAAAGTAAACGCCATTAAGTTGAGTCGAAAACAAACTAACTTTATTACTATAATGTGGGTACCCTCATCACAATATTAAAACATACAAAATACCGAAGGTAAACACTAGTATATAACACTTACAAAAACTCTAAAATCTTTACCCTCAGGACAGTTAGGTAACAACATTGAGAATCTGACTGACAAATTTATTTATTTTCGATGCTTAAGTAATTTATGTCTTGAATTATAAATGTTATTTTTTTGCAATGGGAATATGGTCTAATAATATTACACCATACATAAAATTAATGAGATTTTTTTTGACCTGTATAATTATTATACCTACCTTTACTTTTATTACCTTTATTTTTTTTCATCACCTTGTTATAGCTACTATATAGAAGTATTTGTGACAATCCATGGATTTTGGAGAAATTTTGATCAACATTACAGATTTTGGAAATAATGTAGTTATTGCCAAAATTGAGTTTCTGTCAGCTATCATCTGATAGTGAATAAAATATAGGCATCAAGATACAATACCTATAGAGTCACAATCTCTAAATGAAAACAGTCAAAACTCGTCCGAGCGTTGTTACACATACCTAGACATCAATTATTTAGTTTGCAATGCCACATGTACTCCAATTTAGTCATTATGTCGCTTGCATAGTGTTCAACGTGGCTTGTCTGATATGTCATGTACGCTGTCATCTATTATGGTACAAAGTAGCACCCGCTATGGTCTAATAGTCGATACCCATCGACTATTAGACCATATAATCCAAATAAATATAAAGATAATTTATTTGCATAACACATTAGTAAATCATACACATTAAAAAAGGCATGCACAATAGGTGGGTTAAATATTAGTCACTTTGTATCATGTTTTGCCTAGTTTATAGGCAAATCTGAGAGATGGTATAAAAATTCCATAAATATTATTTATATAAAAAAGTATAAGTTAAATTAATTGTCGAAACAATTTCAATAGTCAAGATACCATGTTATTAATTTAAAGAGTTAACAGATAGACATTACTATAATTGTATGATACACAAAGTGGTCTACTGCCGTCATTACTAAAATTTATCAGTTATAAAATCACTAACTTTGTAAAAACATTTCTCTACTAAAAGCTTTTTTTTACAACACTAATTAATGTAATGCAACACTGATACACCAAGAGTCATATTGCTTCTGCTTTGCTACTCATAGTAGAGTATACTTTCTAAAGCCTTTCTTGCTCCAGATGGGCCACAAGGGTCACTGAGAAGACTGCGCAACCAGCTCGCTGAAGACGGCTGTGCTGAGTCTCAGGTTGTACTGGCAAAGCAGTTGCTGGATGAAAAATGTGGTAAGTTCTGTCTGAAAGCCATATAAAGGTGGGTTTCACTGTCAGACCAAACAAGGTAGATGTAATTATTGAAAGGTGGCGTGGCGGGTGCGAACACCCGGATAGCTCAGAACACTTATTACTGGGCAAACATGCTCCATTTTCGATCGCATCATCGCTTTCCATCACGCGTTAGCCTAGTCTGATGTAAAAAAAAGCCTTTCTGTAATTTCTTTGTTCTAAGGTAGATTGTAACTTTCAAGGAAATTCAGACAGGGCAAACAAGTCTAGCGGCTTGCACAGTAAATGTGGAAACAAAGGGCTTTATATATGTTTTTGGAATAGCAACCATAAAACAGTGTCAGCTGTTTGAGCCCGCTCTGGTCGACAATAGAAAAATAGACAGGATGTAATAATATTATATTATATAATATTATATTTATAAAGATATATGTAGAGATATATATTATATTTATAGATGCAGGGAGCGCATTCCATTCCTTTTCAGTTTGTCTACAACTGTGCTGCTCTTTGTGCCGGGTGTGCTTTTGGATTTGCGTACCCAAAAGTACTGGGTACATACTGTACATACTTTCAAAATAGTAGCAAAGGTAGTACAAATAGTAAGCAGAACTGGCGCACTCCGTACTTTAGGTATGAAGCTATAAATAGCCGACTTGTCGGACTTGCCGCGCGATAGACAGAGAGGCAACTTCTTGGTTAATATAGCTGTAGGTAGTAAGGGCTCGTACGTCCTGAACTGCATTATATTGTGTAGTAGCAAGTGCCGCTACCACAGACCCATATCCACGTAGATGCCACAAATCGACCTACCTTGCATGCCATATTTCCAATACAATTATGACAAATAGTCGTAATTGAGTCTGGCTAAAATCAGTCTGCTCAATCGGTGCAGCGACTGAGCGACAACACGTGTCAGTTTGAAACGAAAATGGCTAATCGTGCAATACTGAGTTGTAAGAATACCACAAATAAAGTTGGCCGCCTGAATAAAGACATTTCTTTTCATAGGTAAGTACGAAAAATTTTAAATCATTTTTTTTTAATTAATTTAATTTTTATAAATCAAACATTTTTCATACAGATTGGACCACTTGTGAAGTCTACGTAGATAGGTCTGTGGTTGCTACTTATTTGCTAGGTATTTAATTATTTTGCGGAGGAATCTTCTTATCTGTACTAATATGACATGTCTTCTGTGCCGTAAGTACAGTTTATAAATGCATAGTAACAGGGATTTTTTTGCATGTTGTATCATGTTTTGTTGAAGTATTCGTCATTTGATTTTTAACCTTGTCTCCATAGTATTCAGTTTAAATTGAAAAGCACAATATGAATTCCGGGTAGCTGTGTTGTGGACACAGGTGGAATGGATTTATGGAAGTTTGTAAAAAACAAATATGTAATGGTAGTTATGTGAAATATGGCCCAAAAACAATCAAACTAAATAAAAGTTGTTTGGAAACCCAGCAAGCTGATTAAGAGCATATTACAAAATGCAATCGTAAAATTTTAGGTATCTGGATTTTCAAATTTTCGAACAAATAAAGCCGTAACTGTCAGGGCTAGTATAAAACAAGTAAACCATAACTATAAAATGGTTTATTTTATGTCAGTAATTTAACGAAATCCACTTTCAAACTTTCCCTCCGAGTATTTATGAAAAAACTACTTTTATAAATTGGAGGTAAAAAGTAAATATGCTGAGCTTTTCTAAAATTTGAAGCAGTTATTTGCCTTAAAAAATAATAATACAGATATTAAATTTTGTATAGATCTTAAACTTTCTGATAGAGTCAAATGCCAAAAATCCAGTTTTCGTTGCTTTTTTCGTCAGGAAATGTGAGAGGGCGCTTAAGTAGTTTAACTCCATTATAAAATCAAAATCATTAAAAAGGACTAACCATCAGATAAAGTGTCTACTAATTTATATGTTAAATCAAGTTGCAAATAAAAAAATATTAGTTTGTTAGGGAGTTTGACAGTAAAAATGAAAAAATTACGTAAAAATGCATCATTGCCGTTCCGCTGCCCGAGTAATATAGAACCAAGGAAGATAGACTAAGAGTAAAGACAATAGCTGAACATTAATTAATGTATTTATTAAGCAATTGTAATGTAATTACTTATTTTGAACAATTTTTCTATGTACTTTTATTGACTGACTTATAATTTACACAATTATCAATAAAAATGTTTATCTGTTTAGAGCGTGCTCGGAAATTTGCTTAAAAACAGTATAAACTTAGATAATTTGAGCGTGCTATAGGTTGTCTCGAACTTCCGTAAGCGCTGCAGTCAGATAGCGTACGAAAGGGTCCTACAAATTACCGTAGCGCTAGTATCGCAGTTAAGTTTCGCAACAGTAAGAGAATAAAGAAAAGCGCCATCTACTGGTATGGGTTGCGCTTCTCTTGAAAAGGAAGTACGAGACTACCTATAGCACGCTCAAATTACGGTGCCATCTAAGTTTATACCGTTTTTTTGGCATTTTTTCGAGCTACGGTCTAATGTTCCGCTATTGTCTTTCCTCATATTCTATCATCTTCCTTGATATAACTAAGTATCCGCATGGTAAAAAGGGGTTGTGAAACGCGATGTGAAATAACCAAAAGTTTTATCTTCCACATAATTTATATGATGGTTAGTAACTAGGTACTTTAATAGCACATTCTGAAACAAACCCTTAATAAACTTCTAGTATTTAATTGCAACATTTTGTTCCCTTACAGAATTGGAAGCGGATAAAATCTCTAACTTCAAGCAGGCATTGGAATGGCTGATTTGCGCTACGGAGCAAGCACACCCAGAAGCTAGGAGAATGTTGCGAAGGTAACAGAACAGGGGGGTTTAAACAAGACCCACTTTCTGTTAGCGTTAACGCCTGCGGAATGATGAAATTGTATGAAAGGTCATTGTCAATGTCATCATCAATTGTTTCGTCACGTGATTTACAAATCGTACAAGGCCGTCTGTCAAATAGTATGTAGCCTTTGGAGCCTTTTATAGGTCCCTAGTACATTAAAACAGTGTACAACACTGCAATTTGCTGTACTGTAAAAAAAATATGTTTCGTACCGGTAACAAAAATTTTGGCATATCAGTAAAGAATGTATCGAAGTGTTTGATTTCTTTATGCTAAATTAGCACTACTACTATCACAGAAGAAAACTATTTTTCGTTTAAATTCTATTTTATTTTACTTCTATGCTTTAGTCCTTCTGAACTAACGTCGGTCGTTGACGTTGGTCCCTGACACTAGTAGCTGACGTTTGTCGTCGACGTCGGTCATCATGATATTGTAAACTCCCGCGACGCAGGTCATCAGGGGCCCAAGTCTGCTAATTTATGAATGTTTCAATGGAGTGTCGATAGAGTGTCGTTGGAATAGTTTTACACATTTGGTATTCTGCTAGTTATTTAAGACCAGTGGATTTCCAATGACCTTCCATCGAACTGCCATTGTAATATTTGGTATTCTGTTCTTCAGTGGCGTATCAGTGTAAATTCAATAGTTGAACATTTGGTATTCTGCTCGTTATTTGACGTTTGTTTCAATGGCCTTCCAATGGACTTTTTGACATCGAACTACGATTGAGTTGCTATTGGACAGACACACCTTTTTTTGTGAAAGTGCAAGGGGACAAGTGTTTATTAAGGGCTTTAAATAAACACAGGAGCCCTAAAAAGTAAAAGAAAGTTGATTTACAAAATGAGGCCTGCAGTACCAACATTACGTTGGCGTATTTTATCATTAGCCAACGTCAGTGACCGCCGACGCCAACTGCTGCTCCAGCGCCGGAAATCCCGCGCTTTATTAAGGCTTACTATAGATCCTTTTCGGGATCTACCTGAGGTTCTACGCGACTGGATCTTACCAGACACTAGTTGGCCAGAGTGTGTTTCACAACGTCTTACAGACCACAGTTACGAGGGTTGTGAGACAAGACACAGAAGCGTTGAACCACCCCTCTGTCTACAAAAAATATGTCGTATGGCCAATGCAGCGTCAAGAAAGGTATCAAATTAAGGCAAGGTGAGTACCTACATAGGATTACTTATTGCTATGGTAACTACTATATTTGTATGTACTTGAGGTATGCTTTTAATTCGAATTTATTTTTGCTTGGTAAGTACATACATATTTAAATAAAAAATTAAACTAAAATATTGTATTGTGTGATGTCTTTATTGTTATGTATCTACAGCTCACAATCGGTCACTAATAATTTAACTTAATAGTAAAAACATTTTTTTAAACAAGCATTTATGGGGACAACTCGATGGTGTTATCTTGTTGCGTTCATTAGTTCCTACCTTCCGACTCCATCATCAGAAAAGCTCCATTGTACTATTATAATGCATTGTCATCCAAGTTACATACGTGTACCACACTCTAAAGAGGTTAAAAAGAAATTAAATCCAAATATGCCGCACAATACTCCTTCGTAACCTCAGTACATTAAAAACTGGCTAACGTCTAAAGATAGCGAGAGTATTGCAGTGATGCGCAGGTTTGCAACCAAGTTTCTGGGTGGCACTGTAACTGTTATGGGTAGGCGTGGCGCTTATCATCAGACGAGCGACTTCTCGTTACTCGATAGTATCAAAGATTATATACTAGAGGCGATAGTATTAAAAAAACTTTTCTTTAATCATTTTCTGCTTCCTATAGGTTAAAGATTAATTAAGATCTGGAGCGGAGAGTATATTCGACACAGAATCCGCATAACCGCCGTGTCAACCCCGAACTTCAACGGGCCGCGCATTGCAACAGGCTCTCGTCGACAGGCTGTGGAGAGAAAGAAGACTTTAAAAATATGTAAGTATACCTATACAGTCACGTCATGGGTTAAAACATGCATACATTTCTATTTACTTTATATTTCTTTGCATGACAGTGTAGGAGATATTTAATAATTAGTAACTAAAACATCACAATTAAAAACAATATTTTTGTTACAGATTCCAGGTGCACATTTACATTGGAGATGCGGCGATTATACAATAAGCATAATATAAATTACTATTGAAAATAGCTTTTATTTAAAACAGTTTTATTTAATTTCATGATAGATTCAAGTCCATAGTCATTTTATTCTTTAATAATAATTATCAGCTACCTACAGAGATACTGAAGATCTTGTAAAGCTTCAAACTTAGTTCACTTTACTCTTCCCACCCTCACATACCTACACATCCCTGCTCCATCTAATTAATTTCTGTTCTAATTAATTTCTATTTCACGTATAACTTACGCAGATGTGATATTGTAAAAGCGTTTCAGAAATAAATGTTTATGTTACTTAATAAACTTTATAGTTCATAGCCTGAAGTCAATAAAAGCAGCATCTTGAAAACAGAAACTCTAATGGTATATTAGGTTAATAATTATTATAGCAATTACTTACTGTTTTGTTCTGATCCAAAACTTGGAAGGTCCTTAGGTGAGGTTAGTCGCTGTCTGAAGAGTGCACAATTCTGCAGTATCTTCTCTGAAAAAGTAAAAGTTTTCATGAAGATTGATAATATTATGATGTACATCTTGGAAAAGACTTCAAACCACACAATTTATTGAACATAAATCCCAAATAAATACTTACACTTCTTGCTCTTTTAGCACAGCAATCAGATACTTATTTACACTGATAAATTACTAGGTAAATAACAATTATGGATATTAATTTATTTATTTACTTTGCGCTGCGCTTTAGTTTCGTTTTGGTTTCGTTTTTTTTCTAATTATGTCACAGACAGGATACTTTTTTTGCTCTTTGGGCAAGCTAAAGCTTTTAAGGCCATACCGCCTCGTCATCGGTATTTTTACTGTTTATTTCCTTTAAACGCATTTTATAATTATAATTGGTGTGTTTTATTGATGAGGAAGTTTTGTACAATCAATACAATCTATAATATAGCAATTTCATTAACAAAAAAGGAGATAATAGTTTGGTATTAAATAATACAACTTGTGGTAGGTTTTGACAGGCAACATCGATCGCAGTTGGGCTGACACTCCCACGCCATTCCGTTGAAAGGCCACTGAAGTTTTAGCAGAATACCCTTTTTGTCACTTTCATAATAGACTCACAGTGGAGTGTCGTGGGAGTGGCAGGCCAATGGGATTTTAAATAAATTAGCAGACTTGACGCCCAGCATTGTAAATATCAATATAAAATTGAAAACTTAAGTAGTAATTCACCTATTCCACAAGAGACGGCGCTGTATCAAAAAATTACGGATCTAGAATATCTGAGTATGACGGTCACGCGAGTTCAGTGTCTTCCCTATCCCAAAAAGTGCCAAAAAAGGCTAAACAAGTTTTTTGATTTAAAAAAAAACTAGGCTATTGAGATCACAGATGAACTACTTGTGGATGTGAGATCATAAATATCTATAGGATGAGAAACGGCACCTGCCTTATCCTGTCTCATCTCAAAATATATTTAGGCAGGTGATGACTTGCCACCCACTAAATGGGCACCCCATAAAGGTAACATTGGCGTGGGTGGCTTAGGGTGTCGAGAGATGTGCTGCACTTTCACTAAGAGCTACTCGCTGCGCACTTCCACCCTGGAGCTTAGGTTCTTAGCTCTTGCGGTTACCACCCCCCAGATGGCCGGTCAAGGCAAGCTAGGGGTCGGGTCGGTCGCACAAAAATAGCTAGGCTAGCAATTAATATGTGCGTATTATAAAAGAGAAACCTCTTTGTCAAACCAAAGAGTTCTCGCGTCAACAAAAAACAAATGTTGACAGGGGCGCGTCATATTTTAGTCATAATGGCACTTCAAAACAAGAGCGAGTTCTGCAAAAGAAAATATAGTAAATTCCAGGCATTATGAAATGAGGTAACATTATTGTTTTCGAATTCAATACCACTATAGACGTAAACAAATCATGCACTATCTTACGCGCTACGGGGCGAGATACCACGCGTTTAGTCCGCGCTTTTGTAACATACCCACTCAGCATACCCATTAAAAACTGACCACTTTTGTAGTATTTGTAAATGTTTATAAATGAGTAGACATGTGGACGATTTTGCAGTTTGGAAGATTAAATGGGAAAGGGTTCGCGAAGAATTGCGACGGACTATGTAAGTTTTTATCTAGTATCAGAATGGTGCGAGTGTCTCATCTCAGCGACTTAACTTTTTTTCCCTTCTTCGCACGGGTGTAATTTACGTGCGAAGCCGGGGCGGCTCGCTAGTTATATATATATAAACATTCCGTGAAAAATTATCTAATTGATACTGAAAACTGCATCAAAATCCGTTGCGTGGTTTAGGAGGAGTTAGCGGTTATACAGACAGACAGACAGACGCGGAAAGCGACTTTAATTTATATTTACTACTATGCAGAGAAGAGAAGAGATATACAGAGAAGAGATAAGTCTGCGTTTGACCACCTACTCGTCTGTTGGTAAGCGACGATGTGGTCGAAGATGAAGCACGCAGACTTAGAAGATACCTATTCACTCTGGCCTTGAAAAAGCCCAGATTATATATCTCAGGAAACAAGGAAGCGGGCAGGTTGTTCGAATCCTTGGCCGTACGGATTAGAAACGTAGAATCAAAACGTTTGGTACGTATCCAAGGAAAATCCACAATGTAGTGGGCCGATTTCCTACTTGTCCTGTAGTAGAAAGGGGATGGTAGGATAAGGTCATGTAGCTCCGATGCACATTCTCCGAAATGACCGTCCCGGTGGCCCAGTTGGTAATGAACCTGCCTTCTGCGCTTGGGGGCGTGGGATTGATTCCCACCTAGGACAAACATTCATGTGTTTATTCTATACCTGGGTGTTACAAGTATGTGTTTCAAAACTATATACGTAGAATATCAGTCTCTAGCAGCCATATTACAAGCTATGCTTAGTTTGGGGTCAGATGCCCGTGTGCGCAAAAATGTCCCGAATATTTTTTAAAAACACGTAGAAAATTTACAGACTTGCTACTTTACGGCGGTGTTTCAGACAGTAGTTTCTTAGCCAATAACTTATATCGACTATCACTTGCTTCTTGTTGACTATAGTCTATTCCAAAGGCACAGCGAAGAACGGCAATTAACCTAGGCATTTTGTTAGAATACTCTAGATCAATGGTTAGCACCGATAGAAAACATCAATGTACAATGTTTAATTTGTAATAAAGAATAAAGTATAAAGAATAAACAATAAAGAAATGTCAACTCCAATAGATTTATCCTTCAGGAAGTCCACAACGAAACTAGGCCACAAGCCAAACGAGGAGAGCTTGCTAATAAGGCCGTCATGCCAAACCCCGTCGAAAGCCTTCGAGAAGTCCAGGGAAACGGTGAGCGCTTCTCCGTATTTCTCGATGGCTTCACTCAGAGGTGTGTGGCATACGCTAGATCCCCAGTGGACCGGTTTCGGCGGAATCCGTATTGTCGGTCACTTAGGAGATCTTTAGCTTCCAGGGGCCTTACGGTTAACTGTTAACGCGGGTTGGAATTAGCGCTGAAACAGCGCAGTTCGGAAAACCACGTGAACGTTAACCCTAACGCGCCGAAATACGGTTTGCGGTTGCGCAACTTTTCTCATCACCTAAACAGAATCGCTTAAAACAGGTAGTCTTGTGGCCCCTGATCGCTGTGCCTTTAGAATGGACTATAGTTAGGTTTTTTCGTAGCATGAACAAACGACATATTGTAAACTACTTTTTATTTTATTTTTTATTGAAATCTTACTTTGAAATCTGTTATAGATAATAAATTATGTAAGTGCCCATTTTATGTATTTTTGATGACATTTTTATATAATGATAATGTATTTTTATTTTACTTTTCTTATTTTCTTTTTTGTAGAGTTAATGTCTGCCTGTTTTTTTTTTTTTTTTTTTTTTTTTTTTTTTTTTTTTTTTTTTTTTTTTTTTTGTTTGGTTAATTCATATTCAAAGTAAGGAAAAGAAAAGAAAAGAAAAAAAAAAAACAGAATTCATAATTCAATGATACAAACTGTCTAAAATACATACACTTGGCACAGAAAGGATGGGGAAAAGAAGAAAAGAAAAAGAAAGGAAAAGTCAAAAATTGTTTAATTAACTTGAGGGCATTTAAATAATTAAGTAAAAGTGATTTATAGATGCATAGTTTAGGTTGTTAAATAGAAGTAAATGTTAAATATTATATGATACTACAAATGTACACGACCTCAGCATATGACTAATGGAAGGAACTAACTATCAAGATAAAAATTTTGAATTGAATGAATTTGATAGCCCGTTGGTCTAGTTGGTAGTGACCCTGCCTTCTAAGTTTAGGGGCGTGGGTTCGATTCCCATCTAGGACAAACATTTGTGTGATGAACATTTGTGTTTGTTCTATATCTGGTTGTTAATATCTATTTAAGTATGTATTTAAAACTATATATGTATGTATATCAGTCTCTGGCAGCCATATCACAAGCTTTGCTTAGTTTGGGGTCAGATGACCGTGTGTGCAAAAATGTCCCGAATATTTATTTATTTATTTTATTTTAAGACACGGGTTTCCAACACCCAGTTTGGCAGTTAGAGCCAGTAACAATTTATAATGTACATTTCTTGAATAAATAATTTTGAATTTTCACATGCGACAGACGTTACGAAGCGCTTTGATTCCACTTTTAAATGAAGTTTCTTTTTTGGCAGGTGCATTCGCAGTGGGGTGATCGACGAGGACAGCGCGGCGATAGTGCGCGCCAAGTCGTGCCTCGCTGCCAGTCGCCAGGAGACTGTCGCTAGGAAAGCGGCGCGCGATCTGTTTGCCAGGTGAACTGTTACTATTCAATGAGGGTTCACTCCGCTGTTTAGATATGTTCGGCCGGCGCTCCTTCCCAGAAGGAGTATGGCAGGGCAGTCAGTGGCCACTTGGCTCTCACTCGGCTCGCAAGCTAGCCACGCCGCGCGTAATTAAGCATCGTTTCTGTGATTTTTGCAACGAACAATGACTTCTAAAGTATCTTATAATACGTATAAAAGATACTGTTGTGCTTACGGGTGTTTATATAAAAGGAAGAACAAGGAATTGAAATTATATTTTTTTTATATTCCGAAAGATATTGAGGCCTTTTCTGCCATACCACTCACTAAACTAAACCAATCTGACGGGACTAAAATTATCTGCCTCTCTTTTCATTTTAATACGTGAGAGAAGGATGGCAACAAATTTAGTGCTGTCAAATTTAGTTTAGTTTAGGGTGCATCAGAATTGATGACATTGACAGGTAAGGTATTGAAATTTATATTTGAACCATAACATAAATACCTTGTAACTGTAGTTGGTGCATAATGAAAACGAGATTGTTATACATAGGCTGTACCTGTGACAGGTATAGGTAAGTAGGTAATAGGTAGGTAAAGGTAGTAAGTAGGTAATTTTAGGGTGTCTAAAGGAATGAATAGTTGTGCGAAGAGTGAACCTTCTGTGTGCTATTATGCCTTCTGTGGTGTAACACAAAAGTGTCGTAATACTTTTGAGTGTTGATCTACCATTAAAGTGAACAGCTTATGGATATCACAAGTTGACTAAATTCGAGAAAATTAACCGGCCAAGTGCGAGTCGGGCTCGCGCACTGAGGGTTCCTTACCACCACAATTTGTTAACTACTAAAGTACAAAGAAGAAGTGCAAAAAGACAATATCACGCGCAGGCGGTCACCCATCTAAGTACTTACCGCGCCCGGCGTTGTATAACTTTGGTGAACAAAAAACTGTTTTGCCATTATTTAATATTTGTTGTTATACTTTAGTGTGTGTCATGCCAAGTTTGACGCTTGAACGTATTACCATTTTTACATTAGAACAAATACAAAAATACGTAAAGAATACGATTGTTTTATGGGGACATCCCTATAACTTTTTGACTTTATTTTTATTTCCTAGTTAATTCGCCGTAATATTACATATGTACCTATTCTATGAACTTTTCAACTGGCTATACAGATAGACAGCGTAGATAAATAGAAACTCTTTGTGTTCAGAAATAAAAATTACAAACACACACTTACGAGCTAGAGGTACAAGTGGCGGCCTTATCGTTAAAAGCGATATCTTCCAGGCAACCATTGGATGGAAAGAATTTAAGTAACAGGATCAACGGGGGATGCAAAAAAATACTTTTAAATAAATACTACAGATAGATACAGCGATGGTACTAGCGTAGGCTCATGCCGGTAGCACACCTCCGCCGCGAAACCGTAGCAGCGAAACCGATACTAGTTTAAATGTAAACCTTATATTGTGTAACATACAGCAGTAATTTAAAAAGCAAACTTGGAACGGAGGCGCTGCTCGACACGATTAGCGTTTCTCCTACGCGTATGTAGTGCTCTGCTGTAAGAAACATGATACAAGGTTCACATTACAACGAGTAGCGGTTTCGCTGCTACAGTTTCGCGGCGGAGGTGTGCTACCAGCGTCAGTGATCGGGTCCCGTTTTTACCCTTTGGGCACGGAACCCTAAAAAGAGTGTCAAAGTGCAGTTGTGTTGTAATGAATGTTACAGCCTTTCAAACGGCGAGCAGTACATAACGACAGCACAGCTGGAGAGGCGAATACGCGAGATCTGCAACACGACGCTAAGGAAAGAGAGCGAAGATAGCGATGAACCGGGAGATGAGCCAGGTAACCAGGGTTGGATATAAAACCGGCCAAGTGCGAGTCAAGCTCGCTGAGGGTTCCGTATTTTTTATTTTTTTTATTTTTATTTATACTTGTATAGATATCAGCATCATCATCAGCCAGAAGACGTCCACTACTGAACATAGACCTCCCCCTTTATTCCCACACTGAACGACAGCCTGCCTTTTGCATCCACTGGATGCCAGCGACTCTCACAATGTCGTCGGTCCATCTAGTGGGAGGCCTACCTACGTTGCGTCTTCCGGTTCGTGGTCTTCACTCAAGAACCTTTCTTCCCCATCGGTTATCGGTTCTTCGAGCGATATGGCCTGCCCATTGCCACTTCAAGTTGCAAATTTTAAAGGCAATGTGCAAATTTTGTACGGTTCCGTACCCCACAAAATACAATAATTATCAATTAAAAAACCGACTTCAAAATTAGTAAAGTATGGCATTACGTATCGGTGAAAGAAAATGTGGTCATCCAAATAATCCAATTAACAGTTATAAATAAATAAATAAATATTTCGGGACATTTTTGCACACACGGTCATCTGACCCCAAACTAAGCAAAGCTTGTGATATGGCTGCCAGAGACTGATATACATACATATATAGTTTTAAATACATACTTAAATAGATATTAACAACCAGATATAGAACAAACACAAATGTTCATCACACAAATGTTTGTCCTACGTGGGAATCGAACCCACGCCCTCAGGCTCAGAAGGTAGGTTCACTACCAACTGGACCAACGGGCTATCTATGTTATGACTTGGCAATGAACAGAAATGTATCACCGACTCGCACTTGGCCATTATTTATTATTTGTTGTTATACTTTAGACTGTGTACGATAATCATAGCAAGTTTGACGCTTGTACGTTTTACCGTTTTTACATTAGAGCTAATAAAAAAAAATTTTTGTTGCATGGAATACGTTTGGTTTTTGTGTGGATAAAATTTATCTTTATATTATCTTTATCTTTGTACTTTTTGACTTTTTTATTATTTGTTAGTTAATCCGTCGTAACGTTACATATTCTGTTAAAATTTTCAACTGGCTATCTATTACGGTTCGAAAGATACAGGTGTTAATAGGTAGGACAGACGGACGGACGGACGGACGTGGCCTGTCTAGCAGGTTCTGGGCTTTGGTCTCTCCCTTGGTGTTTGGCTCGGAGCGTGTACGTGAATTATTGTTACAGAGGCGCGTGCGTTGGACGGGGTAGAGCCGCAGGTGCCACCGCGGTTAGAAGGACTACAGGCTGGTGACACGCAGGCCAACGGTACTCTACGGACCCACACACCCGACGAAGGTACGCTACAATGGTAAAATATAACGCTTCCACAGATCAAAGCATAGCACCCCACTAGGATTCCACTTGCTGGTGTATCGTGATGGCGAGGACCATGAACGATTTTTGTAGTGGTTGGAGCCAGAAAACTTATTTATAATAATAAATAAAAATAATTATTCGGGACATTTTTGCACACACGGTCATCTGACCCCCAACTAAGCATAGCTTGTGATATGGCTGCCAGAGACTGATATACATACATATATAGTTTTAAATACATACTTAAACAGATATTAACAACCAGAGATAGAACAAACACAAATGTTTGTCCTAGATGGGAATCGAACCCACGCCCCAAGCTCAGAAGGCAGGTACACTACCAACTGGACCGACGGGCTATCAAACTAAAAACTGCGGAGTAACTTGTTGCTGCTACTGTATTTGGTGGAAGAAGGGGGGAGGGACGGACCAAATGAATGAATGTCTCTAACAGCGGAGAGGCCAAAACCTAAAAATATTATGATACAAAAATAGACAAAATGCAGCTTTAACAAAAAAAAAAAAAAATGAAAGAGAAATATCCAAACTATATATTTATCAAAGGCCGCATGGTATAACTCCGTTTAAAGGGTTCCGAAAAAAATCAACAACGGCCAAAACGGTGTCGATTTTTTTAATTATAAAGATTTTTTTTGGTTGATAATGCGAAGCGCTTTGATTCCACATTTATTGTGCGAACTGCTAATCTGTGCAATTCGCTGCCTGAATGGGTGTTCCCCGATAGTTACAATCTGGGTGTCTTCAAGTCGAGAGTGAATCGGTTTCTTCTAGGCAAGCGTGCTCCATCGTAGACCGCATCGTCGCTTAACATCAGGCGAGATGGCCTATGGCTGAAATGGTGATGATGATGATGATGACCCTAACATTAGGGTCATATGTAGTACAATTTAAGGTTTGCATCTTTTGCATGCATACATATGTTGCGTAGGTAGGCTTCCCACTAGATGGACCGACGACATCGTGAGAGTTGCAAACATCCAGTGGATACAGATGGCAGGCTGTCGTTCACTGTGGAGGTCTAAGGGGGAGGCCTATGTTTGTGGATGTCTTTCGGCTAATGATAATGCATACTTATGTCGCAATAAACTGCATAGCCAAGCCTGCCTGTGGGTAAAGCCAGAGAGAGTTTGTTGTGAACTATTTATAATGTTCAAATAAAAATTAAACATATTAAACAGTTCAAACAGCTGTTGCTCAAAACATCAAACGTAGGCTTCAATATCAACTTAACTTTCTTAACTTTCAACCCCCTTTTGCCCCTTTTAAATCGGCCCTTTCGCAAAATCCTTACACCTCAAAAGGAATCTACCTGCCGAGCATCTCCGTAGGTCAAGTAGTTTTAAATATTTCGGTATTAATTTGTTATATTTATTTCTATTCCAGCGTACCAAGACACATGTGCACCAAGCGACGACATCCGAAATTTAACCGTCGATAATCTAGTCAATGCAGCCGTGGACTATTGCCAGGGAGAATTGCCCCTCGTCTCCTACGAACTTACCCTCACAGACCCGAGCCTCAAGGCCCTAGACCACATCCCTCTCTTACAACAAGCTTTCCTACATCCGATCGTCTTCATACAAGTGTTATATCTGAAGTTGTTATACTATTTCGGTTCGTTCACGTTTAGGTTGTCTAACGTTGAGTTGTCGTTGGTTTTGATCGCTTATCTCTCTGTTAACAGCGAGAGTTTGTACCATTTGGTCCCGTTGGTGCTTTATTATATCAGTTTTGTGGCGATGATTGTGTGCACGTTTAAAATGCTACACGCCAAACGACAGTTTATTGATTTTCGGAAATGGTCTGGTCTGTTCTTGAGGTATAGTGACGGGAATCTGCAGCCAGATGTGTCCGAAAATCTGTTTGTAAGGAACAATTTAGGGCCGTTTCTTCAGTTTTTCTTAGCGCTCTTTATTAATCTATTTTTATATCCCTTTATAGCTACTCAATGGGTGCCTTTCTCGGAGTTCTGCGTCCTATCGTTCTTCCTAATGTTCCTCACTCTGTTTTCTTTTGGAAATAGAAATGTTTACCCGGACATGTTAGCGTTATTATCGTTCGGTATAAATGTCTTGGCGAAATATCCATACGAGAAAGACACGGTCGTGCATCAAGGTTGGCGATTCTTAGATTTGCACATATCGAACTACCCGTCTTATATACTGGGGAATAGCATTGAGTTTTGTTTGAACGCGCGTATGTTTTTCTCTCTACTCATTCCTACCATTCTGTTCTTAATGGCTAAAAGGGGCAACTGGGAAGGGTTTTTTAAATATACGCTGCCGCATTGTGTTACTTTAAGTTGGCTGCAAATGTTTATCATGTGTTCTCACGGTTGTACGACTTATGGGCTTGTAAGGGGGACGTTGGCTTTGGTTTGTTCATTTCTGTTTTTGCCCTTGATTGGTGTCGTGACGGTCACTTTGCCTGTGATAGCGTTTCTGCAGTATATAACCTTGTCCAGGGTGGTTTATGCAGCGTCAGTTGTGGTCTGCTTGTGTGTCAGTTTGGGTGTCACGTGTCTTTTGGCGAGGTCTGAGGTTACGAGGAGATTTGTCACACCGTTCCAGGTAAGAAACTTAAATATATATATTAGCTAACTTATTTACACTAACTTATTTAGATCGAACAACTTTATTCAGATTGACAAACTTATTCAGATTGTCCACAAAAATAATAATTAAAGGATATTATTTCAGATTGGTCCAATAGAAATTTCATCAAAATCGGTTCAGTGGTTTGGTTTTTAAATCACAATAGCTGGAAACAAATGTCATATGACTTTGTTTTTGTTTTACTTTTTTTTTTTTTTTAGTTTTACCGGCTGTATTTTAAATTGGTAATTGTTAAAGGTCCTTGTTTTTACAAACGTTCATTCGACTTGCCCTGTTTATGTGTTGATACATACTATACGTAACGTACGTATGCGTGCTTATAGCGATAAGGCCGCCAATTGTTTCACTAGTTTTAAGTTGTGTTTGTCTTATGGATGTCATTTCCGGTGTGAACAATTAAGAGTTATCTATCTATATATACGTATACTGTATACAATTCGTATGTGTGGAAAACCGTACAAATAAATTTCAGACCAGGGGCCTTACGGACAACAGGTATTGCGGCACCAAACTAACGTTAGATCCGCTCAGTTGGAAAATCACGCGAACGTGAACCTTAACGCGCCCAGATACGGTTTGTGGTCGCGTGATTTTCCAACTGAGCGGATCTAACGTTAGTTTGGTGCCGCAATACCTGTTGTCCGTAAGGCCCCAGTTATCCTGACGGACTGACCTGAAATTTGGCATACAAGTAAGTTCGGTGACAATGCAATGTTATGGTACCATCAAGCTGGTCTGATGATGGATAAAGAAGGGGGCCATAGGAACTCCTAAACGAAACGACGTAACACCGTCGAGTTTGGGTTCGTTGGATTTGTCTTCCCAAGCACTTTGGTCCTAGATGATAAATTCAATATGGCTGACGCCCCAAGATGTCGGACTTAATGTTCTTATCTACCATCACGATATGGGTATCGGGATATTTTTTTTAAATTCAAGTCACATCAGCCAGTAAATGTCCACTGCTGAACAAAGGCCTTCCTCTAAAAAGGGGTGTCGCCATAATCCCCACGTTTGGCAGATGGCTTGGGGATCGCAGTACGTTCACAGTGTACTTTTTTATTTATAAATATAGTTTATTCTAAGCTTGTTTTTTTTTTCAGCTGTCAATTGGCCTGATAACGCTCGTTTATTTCGGCAATCAATTCTTATTAACGGTGCACGACGACGGAATACCGTCAAGCCTGATCGAGTTAGTCGGCGACGAGAAACGAAGCCTAAAAAACATGCTCAAAAACGAATTCATGACAGATTTCGATGAAAACAGCTATCAGATCAGCTGGGATGACTATTACCGACACTGCAATAGCCCATCTTGGGCGGATTACAATATGGCGGCCACGCAAATCAAGTGCTCAGTACTAGATGGCGCTTATGTCAATTGGGACGGATACATCAAAGAAGTGAATCTGATCAACGTGAAGAATACGTGGAGCGACGTGATTGGCTGGTTGCCGAGTATACTTCAGGAGTACTTCAAGTGTTATTACGGCGAGGAATATTCGACTTTATGCCGGGAGGCGGAAGGGCGACAGTTGGTTAAGGAGTGCGAATTTGTTACCAGCGTAGCGAGGCAAAGTGGGAAGAGTTGCCATTTGAATAATTTGAATGAGTAAGTTTTTTTTCGGAGCTTATCTATTAAATTAGAGTTTAGTGCCATGATTTGGGACCCGAGGGAGGCCAAATATACTTTGCTGGTGGAGCGGCTCCAGCGGAAATTCGCTCGATACGTATACAAGCGGAGATACGGGTATTATCCATATTAGTACAGTTCACATTTGAGCAAAAGTGCTCTAGTAATCGATTTTCATTTGCACTTCTGGGATATACCTGCGACTGGTATCGTTAGATTCCTTGTGGTGTCAGGAACACGAAACTGTCAGTCGTAGAGTGCCAAAGTGGTGGAGGGGGGAGCTCCCCCCCATCAAAGATGGCGCCCGGGCAGTTTGTTTTTACGCCATAACTAGATAAATACTCCACCTATTTCAAATGCGTAAAATATTTTTGAAAGCTAATAAAATGTGTTATGTTTCTTTTATACACATTACATATGTATATGTTATAGTTAATGAGTTATCTTGTGAAATATATGTTTTCTAGCTATTACTCAAATACGTTTCGATGGATTGTTCAGTATCCAGCCTTTTTTAGAATATTTATGTGTGAACATAATTTATAGAATAGACATAAAGCTATTCAAAAAAGTAAGTTTTATTACCCTAAGTCTTCAAATCATTGAGATATGGCTATCCGCGTAAAACGGGTGGCGCAAGAGTGCTCTGGCGCACTCGCTGTGGACGCTGCTGTAACTGCACTGTCTGCATATTTTTTTGTTTTAAAGTGTTCCATGGTACTACAAGGAACAGTTATAAGTTCATTCTGTCCATTTGTCGGTCCAAATTCTTTCATCATCATCATCATAATCAGCCTACACTAGTCCAAGTGCCTCTCCCAAGGCACGCCACTCAGCTCGATCTTCTGTTTTTCTCTTCCAGCCACTGCCAGCCGTCTTACGTAGGTAAATCGTCACTCCAACGAGTCTCAGGGCGTCCTACGCTACCAACCAAAACCACCAATCTGACAGGACTAAAATTATCTGCCTCTCTTTTAATTTTAATATCTGAGACAAGGATGGCAACAATTTTTGAGCTGTCAAATTTAAATTATTTTAACACCGGCTTGCACTCACGGTTATGTTTCTATCGGTCGAGACGATCGACCGGTTTCGGAGCCATTGGAGCCCCTTCCTCAGGGAATACGCGCGATTCTGGAGACGGTCCCCGCGTACTGGCGATGCCAAGGCTGTCAAATTTAGTTTAGTTTAGAGTACATCAGAATCTTTGTCATTGTTGACTTATACAAAAGGCTTATCTCATTATTAATGTCCATCGTTCCAGGTACACGTACGAAGTGAAACTCATAATGGAAGCGAGCGGCGGTCTCCTCAAACGCCACGCAGAGATCTCAGTACTTTTCGATCATTACTTCACAAACTACACCCGCCTTCTCAGATCCGACGACAAAATCCGCTTCAGAGGAACGTTGACAAACGAAAGTGGCCCCTACGTCATCGGCACTAAAGCTCTAAACGTAAAAGCTTACGAAATACAATGCATTGAGTGCAAAGAAGCTCGCGGAACGCTAACGTCGAAAGTGCCATCTAGTAAGTTTTCAGAACTATTTAAGACTATTGCCAACGATTGCGTCGTATCCACGAAGTATATATTGAATTTTGTATTAAATCCAGTGATCGTTTTTAAATGATTTCATTAAATGTTTTGTTTGAGATTAAATTATTGTAATTGATGTTCGGGTTAGAGTTTGGTGAGACATTTGAGTTTCCAGACGCATAAATATTTTGTACCAGAGTAGCGGAAAGCGATAAGCAACGCTATCAAAGATAATGTAACCAATTGATCGCGCATGTAGTCAAAATTCCCTTTGGCAAAATGATCGTCCACGTCGGTCGCAAGTACAGAAAATAGAAGTAAACAGAACGGAAGTGATAAGGAAAATCTGTCGCCACGCATTATGAAAGAAACTTGATTGAACGTTCTTATTTATGTCAACGCGTCGAACTTCGCATCCAAAGAACTTGGACCTTACCTTTTTGGGGTTAGGTCTCGAAGTTGTTTGTCCGCATCACAGTTGCTAACTGATTTCGAATGACTGACGTTTCGTTTATTTATGTTATTATGGTTGCAACTGGCTACAACAAATTTCTTACAAAACAGCCGTGACAGCCGTGCTAATAAAAAAAAATACTTTTCTGTTGTCGCGGGGGGCAGCTTGTGATTGGAGACTCGACGCCACTCGACGCTTGTGATTGGAGAATCAAAAGTCATTAATTCAATACGCGCCTTGGATTGGCCCCGCTCGAAATAGTTTAGGTTGACATGTTAGAACTTTTGGCTTATGCGGGGTAAAGGATGAGCAGTTAAAGTGGTTATATTGTCATTGAACGCGATGCTAAGTGGCTTTCGCGTAAAAATTAATGAGCAAATTGGTCTTCTATGCGACATTGTAAGCTACGCGGATTTTACGCATTATGACACATTTTAACTACGCGGAATGGCAAAATGACACTCGAAATGTCAACTATGCAAAACTATCACGTTGACAATAGGCATGCGTCCTAATGATTAATTTATTACAAATCACAAGCTTAGCGGAGAATTTAATTAAATACATTACATAAAATACTGAAAAAATACTTTTAATTAGCTGATGATATAAGCGTTGCTCTATCACTCTACCGCAAAGCGTGTGTTAGTATAGCATTTGTATGGCGTGCGCAAGGCTTGACGTCATAACATGCTATAGTCTAGCATGAAATGAAAAGGTTTCGGACCTACTCTAGTAGGCTCTACTGCAAGGGTCAATTAGTTGAGCCGTTTAGCCTAGTCTTTTCCCATTTTTTTATTTCCTTAAAATTATTCTTTATCAATACGTTAAGTAATACACAATTATGTACCTAAAGATAAATTGATCATCATAGAATAACACGTAGAAAATTTACGTAGTTAATGTTAAAATATCATGGACTGAATATATGTTTTTAATGTGTAAATTAGTTGTTGAATGTATTTTATTATGTGCTATAAAAACAAACGATTCATAATAGGACAATACTTATTCAAAAAAATGTAAAACCACGGGTCAGCTCTCATCAATATTATCTTTTGAAGTAGGTATGGGAACTCGGATCAGAAAAAAAAATTTTTTTGCTTACATTTTTAATTTAAAACTCTTTCGAAAAAGCAAATGACAATTTTCAGCCAGTTCCGTTATTTTTTTAAGTAAAATTTTCTTCGTATAGGCTTTTCAAATTATGACCAAATAAATTAGCATGTTCAGAAAATAAATGAGGAAAAAGGTAATCCTACAGTTTGTATGTTGAAATATTGTACTAATATCATCGGGATACAAATGTCTGAACCAAAACACGGCGCACGCTACAAATTGCGCTGACTTTTTGGTTAGTTACAAGGTAACCGCGATCCGACTACAACGCCGCGCGATGCCAGAGCTACAATGACATAGCGGACAACTAACGTTGAACACTATGCAAGCGATATAACGTCTAAATTGGAGTAAATGTGGCATTGTGAAGTATATAATTGATCATCATTATCATCATCAGCCAGAAGACGTCCACTGCTGAACATAGGTCTCCCCCTTTAACCTCCACACTGAACGACAGCCTGCCTTTTGCATCCACTGGATGCCCGCGACTCTCATAATGTCGTCGGTCCATCTAGTGGGAGGCCTACCTACGCTGTGTCTTCCGGTTCGTGGTCTCCACTCCAGAACCTTTCTTCCCCATCGGTTATCGGTTCTTCGAGCGATGTGGCCTGCCCATTGCCAACAAAAAACAAATTTGAACAGCTATATCGGTGACTCTGGTTCTTTGGCGAATATCCACGTTCCGGATTCTATCGCGCAAAGAAACTCCGAGCATAGCTCTCTCCATTGCCTGCTGTGTGACTCTGAGTTTTTCCAAAAGGCCAACAGTTAAGCACCACGTCTCAGTACCATATGTCATCACTGGCAACACACTGGTCAAAGACCATATAATATAATTGATGCTTCATCAAAACTCGCGTGAGGATTCATATAACATGCAACCGTGCAAGCCGGTCTTATAATAAGTTATAATTGATACAATGTATGTACAATGACGCTCGGAAGTTTTTGACTGTTTTCACTGAGAGATTGACTGACTGAGAGACTAGGAATTGTATCTTAATGGTAGCGGTAGTATCCCCCCCCCCCCACTAGTTCCATCATGGAACTACTGGGACCAAGCAGTTACAATCTGATGGTTACAATCTGGGTGTCTTCAAATCACGAGTGAATCGGTTCCTTCTAGGCAAGCGTGCTCCAACGTAGATCATCATCGCTTAACATCAGGCGTGATGGTAGACAAACGCTAGCCTATTCATTATAAAAAAAAAAGTTTATCTGATTTAAAGAAGGAACCAACTTTTTTAACACAAAGTATGCTTTATGTAAGCATAAAATGCTAATTAATATATCATTGAATAATTCATGCCTTACTAAAACACTACGTTGACACATATTACGATATAATTACTGTTGTTTGACCTTGAAATATAAAATGTTTGTTTACATTAACAAATTAGTATTCAATAAAGTTGCTCTAATTAGTTGTTTTTGTTTATTTGATACGCTAGTGTCAGCTTGTGTTTTTAGGGTTACCTCAAAAGGAAAAAAACGGAACCCTTATAGGATCACTTCGTTGTCCGTCTGTCTGTCCGTCTGTCTGTCCGTCTGTCAAGACCCTTTTTCTCAAGAACGCGTAAAGGTATCAAGTTGGAATTTATACTAAATACTTGGGTCTACGGTTTCTTTCAGCTGAAAATAATTAAAGGTGTAAGTCAACGCAATCAAAAGATATGAACGTTTATGTCGCATATTTTGCGATTTCACAGGGAAATCAAAACCTATAGGGTACTTTCCGTTGACCTAGGATCATGAAATTTGGCAAATGCCAAGGTCTCATAGCACATATATAGGAATAAATCCGAAAGTCACAAATTTGAAGTTATATAATTTAAAAATAACTATTTTGCTATTACAAACTTACATTTTGTAGTTGGAATGTATGGAAGAACCTTATTGTCAACTACAAAGTTAAGTTTGTCGTTCAATATTTCAACTTCAGTTAGTTTTTTTTTGGAGCTCTGAGGTTTCCCTCCAACGGAACCCTCAGAGCACGAGTCCTGCTTGTACTTGTCCGGTATTTTTTTAATACGGTTTGCGATATTCAGCTCAGATAAGGCCATGGTACTTATTATCATATTGAACTGCAGCTTATTACGGATATTCGTTTGTCATTCGGATTGTGATCTCGATCGTATTCCATTCACACGCGTGAGCGAGATAGCAAACGATCACGGTCACAATCAGAATCACTATGGTTGCTGATGTTATGGTATGAAATACTAGCGGTCTGCCCCAGCTTCGCACGGGTATAGATTAAAGCCTATGTCACCCGGGGATAGAGTAACTTCCCAACAGTAAAATAATTTTTAAAATCGGTCCAGTACTATTTGAGCCAATTCGTTACAAACATACTTACATACAAATCTTTCCTCTTTATTATATTAGTATAGATTGCATTCGCCAATTATACCTCACTAGCTGTGCCCCGCGGTTTCACCCGTGTAGTGATGAAAAATGGTGATGATGATGATGAAAAATCGACCCCCCAAAAAGGCTGCTCTAGCCCTATATTGGCTAATTTTGCCCTTTGGCGTGGGTGACTTAGGGTGTTGATAGCGGCACGTTCACTAAACGCTACTCGCGATTTTATGCCTTAACACTTCGACCCTGGAGCTTAGGTTCTTCATAATTTCAGCCGTAGGACGTTCACTGCTGGACATAGGCCTCCCCCACCGATCTCCAAAGGGCCGGTTGGAAGCGGCCTGCATCCAGCGTTTCCCTGCTTTCTTTTTTTAGGTCGTCTGTTCGTCTTGTATGTGGACGTCCTACGCTGCGCTTACCTGTCCGTGGTCTCCATTCGAGAACCTTTCGGCCACATCGGCCATCTGTTCTGCGTGATATGTGCCCTGCCCACTGCCACTTCAACTTGCTTATCCGGTGGGCTATGTCGGTAACTTCCGTTCGTCTACGGATCTCCTGATTTCTGATTCGATCTCGTAGAGAAACCCCGAGCCCTCTCCATAGCTCGTTGTGCGATTTTGAGCTTGCTTATGGGCCAATAGTGAGAGACCACGTCTCACTACCATATGTCATTACTTAGGTTATTATATAGGTTCTTAGCTCATTGTTAATGAGCTAAGAATCTCAGCTTATCTAAGCCTACCTTTTAACTAAGCTTTGGTCATAATAATCAGTTCAATTACTTCCTTTCCATTTAGTGCCACGGTTCCGTGCTACCCTACAGTATTTACATATTAAAGAATAATAATTACTTTGAAATATTTTGAAAACTTTGAAATATTTTTTTACTTAATTTTAAAATGTTATATTGCTGTTTTGGTATAATTCATTGATACATTAATAGGAGAAGCCATTGGCTCCCGTCACACAGTCTTTGACTAGTTCGGGAGCCTCTGGGATCATTACTATAGCTTACTATAAATTATGCCCGAATAAATGATTTGTATTTGTATTTGTATTTAATTATGTGAAATATCGATCCTATAATTGTATTATGAATCGTTTGTATTGTGTATAAAATAGAAAAATTTATAGTTTATGAATGTTAATACATTAAAGTGTAGGTAATGAGTGTTGTGTGTAAAATTTGTCTATAATAATGATATTAGTATGAAATAAAAATATATTTTATTCGATAATTTATTTCTAACCATATTTTTTTATTTCATTGCCTATATTTTAACTGACTACACCTCGCGATTTTACCCGTCTTTTAAATCTACTTACATTTCCGGAATTTGATAAATACGCAAGTACCTAACTGTTTCTTACTATTTTATAACGGCTGAACCAATCTTGATGAGGATTGGAACTTTTTGTATGTTCTTTTGGAATGTCATACTATTATTGTAAAGTAGCTCAACAAAAGGTGAAAAAGACTCATCCAATATCGGTGAACCCAGGAGACGGAGAGAACGCCTGATGATCTAATGATTTGATATTGGGAGCTAAATTATTGAATTTTTCAATAACCACATCTTTTTTTTTTTTTTTTTTTTTAATCTAATTTTTTGTTTGGGGCTTTAGTCGCTATGCGATTATGCCAGCCCCGTTTTTCAAAGCATCATATACAATCAAAAGGGAGCAGAATCCCAACCACATCTTTATCCGGACATGAAACGCAAACAAAAAGTTCGCATTTAGAAAAATTTTGTTCCAAACCAATATGACGAAATTCGTCTATGAGAATTTGCAAATCACTTAGAACAGTGTCAACGTCGCCTCCTAAGGTTCCGTCATCTAAGTACCAAACATTAAGTTTGGACTGGAGACGTTGAATAATTGGGTGAATAGCCAGGCTGAAAATGGCGGGACCGAAAGGATCACCCTGTTGACAACCGACTGATGATAACAAAACATTGTTTTGGTATGTCAATACGAGATTAAATGTCTATAAACCTAGTTTCAAACATAGGTAGGTACGTGACCCCAATACGGAAAACCCATGAAGGACAAAACTCGTGCTTCCTGGCATATTTGCCATAGAATATGTAAAAAACAACAAACACAATTAAACTTGTTTACAGTATCTAAGTAATGTTAATTTGTTACTTAAAAAGGATTAGCAAACGATATTTGGTACATTGTGTTACCAAACTTCGTCCTGTAGATTTGCTCACAAGATTTGATACCTTACTATTTTTTGTTTTAAATAAGTGCTTGACCTAAAAAAACGGCCGAAACAAGTTAATACATTATTGTGCCTTCGAGTCGCGAGTGAATCGGTTTCTCTAATCAAGATTGCTTCATCGTAGACCGCATAGTCGTTTAACATCAGGCTAGATGGCGGTCAAAAGCAATCCTATGGAATAAAATGCAATAAAAAATAGAAGCTACTTAAATAATAACAAAAAAAAAGTTGGCCTTCACGGGACGCTCGGCAGATGTGAAACATGACGGCGTAAGAGACGTCATGCCGTTTGCCGCCACGGCACACGAGTCGGTTTTACTCTCAAAGCGCGCCGAAGATGTTTCACATCAAAAACCTAAATTTTAGATAAGTATCTTAAATTTCTAAATTCCTAATCCTTTTCTCGATTTTCGGCGCTTCTAAAGAAATGTGCTTCGAGACTGTCACTAACTCTCTCGAAAAATGCCATGAGCGTGAGCGTGACAGGGATAATCTCGATCGCACCAGACTAGGCCCCTAGAAAGTAAAAAAAAACGTGTTTGCTATCAAATTCAAATCAGCTTATTGTCTCCAGACTTTTATGCAATAAATAGTAGTATCTAATCATTTGCAGCGCCGGCCCTAGCCTTTAAGTAGAGCGAGATTGTCTTAGGCGGGTTTACTTTCTGAGAACGATTGTACGATAAGTACATATCGATTATGAGATAAAAAGGAATTCCATGTGCATTATCCAGGATACAAACTAACATTGCAAGTGTGCCCTGCATGCCGCCTACACCCCGAAGTGAAAGCGCCATATTTATTTAATTTCTCGCTTGATTTTTTCGCTTTAGGCATTTTAGATTATTATCTTGTGCCTAGAGCGACCGCCTCCCTCGCTCTATAGGTACCCCAGCAGGCCTAGCACGGGCCGTGGACAAATTGTCTTTCCACCGTTTTTATCCACGCCTAGACGCGACAAAGCTAGAATATGGATACGTTTGTCTCTTTCTCGCGGAATAAAAACAGTGGATAGACAATTTATCCACGGCCCGTGCTAGGCCTGCTGGGGTACCTATAGAGCGAGGGAGGCGGTCGCTCTAGGCACAAGATAATAATCTAAAATGCCTAAAGCGAAAAAATCAAGCGAGAAATCAAATAAATATGGCGCTTTCACTTCGGGGTGTAGGCGGCATGCAGGGCACACTTGCAATGTTAGTTTGTATCCTGGCCTACTGGGCCGGCGTTGATAATTTAAACAAAAAAATCATAAAATTCTAATAAAAATTAGGTAAATTTCCGATAAAAAATAATACATGCTTATGTTAAATTTAATCCAACACACTGTTCCCCGTGCAAAGGTGTCCATGTTGCCAGCATAACCACGCTGGATGGTGATGGCCATTCTTTGCACCAGGAATTTTCCTGACTAAATCATTGTAATTATTCAGTAGAGATATTAATTCCAAAGTGAAGGAAATGTTCGCGTTTCTTCTGTTATCTGTGTTAATATGTGTGTGTGCGCTTTGGACGCGAAAGAAGGGGAAGAAAGTCTGCGAAAGTCCGCCTCTGTATTCTGGAGCTTTGCCCATCATTGGCCACGCGCATAGGATGGTGGGAGACAGTCAGTGTAAGTAAAACCCACTTTTAACAAAAGTCTGCTCCGATAATCTAAACATGCGAACTTGCGCCGGATTGCCTTGCAAATGCAATAATTTCGATTTGCGCACAATTTTGGATTTCTGCATTCATCTTTTTAGGCAAGAAGGCGATCAAACGCAAGCCTATTATTTCCTACATAAATAAAAAAGAGTTAGGTACCTACTTCACTCCCGAATGCTTAGATATGCTTAAGTTCACTGTGACTATCAACGACTCCATAAAGTCGTGAATTCACTATTAATCTATCATATTATTTTCTACTTCTATATTTTTTTATTCACATATTATAACTTTCATATAATGTACTCAATTTTTTATAAGTATAAACTTTAAAATGGCCCTTTTGTCTCTAGCTAATTATTAACTCTGTTAATTAAGACCGTTAGCTTCTCTATGATAATAAAAATAAGACTACGGTGTCGGTCGGTGACGCAACGTTCTAGTGGGCACTTCATATCAATTAATACAAAGTATGAGATATGACCCACCCACCTTTGGTCAGTCAGTAGATCCAGATGTTATGCGATAAATTCTAAGTTTCCTAAGTGTTTCAAATCTGCTACCTAACCTTTTTTTGCCGATACCGTTAAGTTCATGCAATGGTTACTTATCATTATCTTTGCGATCATGGTGTTGGCGATATAGTAGGCTAATACCTTTATTATGTACAACTGAGACACAATTGTATTTTTTGAGATTTTCCTTTAAATAGAAAATAGTGATGGTTAAACGTTAAACCACAGCCGATATTAATAAAATTGCTAATCGTTTGGTTGCAGTTTTGTATCATCGAGTGATGTCTATGGCAGAGGAATGCAACCAGAAGGGTGGAGTCATGGTGCTGAAAATAGGCACGGCGAATTATTACGGTGAGTGGGTTTTATTCATCGAGATAAAATTCCTATACCTATGTAGTCACAGTCTCTCAGTGAGAACAGTCAAAAAGCGTCCGGCGGCATTGTACCTACATTGTATAAATTTTATAATCACAGTGCCACATTTACGTACTCCAATTTAGACGTTATGTTGCTTGCATAGTGTTCATCGTTAGTTGCCCGCTCTGTCATCGTAGCTCTGGCATCGCGCTGCGTTGTAGTCGGATCGCGGTTACTTTGTTACTAACCAAAAATTCGTAGCGTACGCCGAGTTCTGCAACTGCATCAGTCTTGTTCACTCGCGTATTATTTAAAACTGGCTTCCACACTGAGGCCAAAGTCCGCCTCCAGAATCGCACGTATTCCCTGATGAAGCTCTTATGGCTCCGAAACCGGTCGATCGTCTCGACCGATAAACATAACGTGAGTTTAAGCCGTCTTTATGGTGATTTATAATGACACGAGTTTTGATCATCACCATCATCATCATCAGCCAGAAGACGTTCACTGGTGAATATAGGCCTCCCCCTTTAACCTGCACACTTAACGACAGCCTTGGCATCCACTGGATGCCAGCGACTCTCACAATGAAGAGATCATCAAGTTTCATCATCGAGTTTTGATGTGATTTAACTCATGGTATAATAATATACTCCGCCAGGTATAGCCCTCCGAGAAATAATGTGACGTGGGCGTCCCGCAATGATGTCATCAATGTCATGGATACACGTACACGTGCATAAGCAAGAGCAGAATAAGTAATTTACAACAAGTTCGAGATAGATGATGATACACGAAACAATGGCGGACTCTATGATTTTCTGTGTTAACAGTAGCGTGAAATTATAACTCCCCAATATTCGTATATTATTATTTATTTATTTATTTTAATACTTTATTGCACACTTACAAATACCTACCACGTACCTACCTGTACCTGTACCTGTACCTGTATATTGCCTGTGGGAATCCAATAAAACAATGTGGTTTTGATAAAATTGTGTTTAATATATTCAATTCGTGCTTAACTTGCTTGAGCGGACAAACCAAATGACAATTAAAATCTTTTTGTATTTTATTTAATAGATTATTAAATAAAATACAAATTGGGGGAGACCTTTGCCCAGGAGTAGGACAGTATAGGTTAACAAAAAAAAAAAAAAAACAGATTATTAAAAAAGTTGTTTCCCAGTATCTGTGTTAGTTACAATAAAGTGGCAACTGGACAGTGACGTCATTGCGGTACAACTTCCAGAGGGCTAGACCTTGTTTTCTTGGATCATGATTTAACTCTTGTTTCCAGTGCTAACAGACCCGGATGATTTCATGACAGCAGCCAACCAGTGTCTGAAGGCACACTTCACGTACGCGTTCTGTAAACCTTTTCTCGGGGAGGGACTCATTAATGGCACGGGTATGTCTTTACCATTCTGCAATTTTTTGTTTTCTGTTTTTTTAAGTTAATTTTTCCAAATTTTTTTTTTTTTTTTTAAGCTTTTAATCATGGTAGCCCGTTGGTCCAGTTAGTAGTGAACCTACCTTCTGAGCTTGGGGGCGTGGGTTCGATTCCCATCTAGGACAAACATTTATGTGATGAACATTTGTGTTTGTTCTATATCTGGTTGTTAATATCTATTTAAGTATGTATTTAAAACTATATATGTATGTATATCAGTCTCTGGCAGCCATATCACAAGCTTTGCTTAGTTTGGGGTCAGATTACCGTGTGTTCAAAAATATCCCGAATATTTATTTATTATTTATTTATATTTTAAACTTGCTGACCCGACAGGCGTTGTCCTGTCTTAGAACTGTTAAATGCGCGAAGATAAAATCATCGTTAAGTTTTCTAAAAATTTCCAATTTTTTTGCGCAATTTTCTTAATTTTTCTTTCCGTAAAAACATACTACAGGGTAGTATTTTTTTCAAACTTTCGCGATTTGAACGCATGTTTGTTTTAAATATTACTTGATAAGTCCCGATAAACATTTAAAACATACTACAGAGTATTAGAAAACTTAATTTAAAAAAAAGAATGAAATCGGTAAAGTCGTTCTTAAGTTATGGCATGATCATGGTAAATACTACCAGGCAAGCACGAATAATCGACATCGTTTTATAGTTGATATTCCGGGTACGAAGCGCTTTGATTCCACATTTATTGTGCGAACTGCTAGTCTGTGAAATTCGCTGCCTGAATGGGTTTTCCCCGTCAGTTACAATATGTGTGTCTTCAAGTCGAGAGTGAATCGGTTCCTTCTAGGCAAGCGTCCTCCATCGTAGACCATCGTCGCAGCGAGATGGCGGTCAAGCGCAAGCCTATCTAACATAATAAAATGGGATTAATTTTTATATAGGTATCATTTTTTTATTTATTATTCGTTTTTTTTCTTAATTTTTTTTTCAATCTGCACAGATAATAACTAGGCTTTTTAGTGCGCGGGCGTCGGTTTTTTTTATGCCTTAAGATTAACAAAAAGCTACAGTCGGCTACACGATAGTAAGTGATGGCCGTCGCCTATAGTAAGTAACCAGGGGCAGCACAGATATGAGAACGAGCCAACCTTTAAAGACTACCAATACTTTTGAAGAAACCCATGTCGAAATTACTTAAAAATGAGTGTGAAAAAGAAAGACCAATAAAAATACAGACTAAAAAAAGTAACAGCGCACGTACCACTAATCTTAACCTATTAAGAGCCCGTTTTCCACCACAGCTAATTCACTTGTAAATAATTAAAAATTTAAGAAATATTTAAAGTGAAATTTAGAAAATAAATTAATTATACAGCAAATTTTACGGGTTTTTCGAAGGAATCTAAAAAACTATTACATCAAGTTTTTTTTTTACCTTCTCTGACAAAATATCAACGTGAAAATTGCTTTATAACATTTGCAATGTCATTTTAAACAATGCCCAATCGGTTTTTTATTACAGTTATATGATTATTTACAGTATATTTGCCGTGGCAAGGTTGTGGTGGTATGATTGACCTCTTTCCACAATCTTACCAAGGTAAATATCTCATTAATAATCATATAACTGTAGTGAACAACCGTGACAGTTTAAAACACGGATTTTTATTAATTCTCACTTTTTTTTGGCGCCCGGGTATGTCCTAAAACTGCGACCAGAACCACCGGAGGATGGGCAGCAGCATCTCATTAGTACACGGTAAACGCACTGCGATCCTCAAGCCGCCTGCCAAGTGTGGGGATTATGGCAACACCGCTTTCTAAGGCCTATGTTCGGAGTTTTGGCGCCAACGCGGAAAAAACATGTCGGCTCGTTGGATTATTTTCCTAAACTTGTGTATTTTCGAGTGTTAATGTGTACTAAATGGTGAATTATTATTCATTAAGTGCTCGTAAACGTGCTCGAGTGTGGGCAAGTGATATAACGAGGTGAAACGTATCTTTTCGTGTTGTTTCCAAAACTCCATAGGAGCCTCTTGTAAAGTCTCCACCACTTTACAGGGGCATGAGCTCGACTTGACCGTGACTTACGTAGCTTGACTCTGACTGTGACTATGACTTGTTTGACGCTATTAAGACAAAGTAAACTGTTTAATATTACGAGTAAAGGACACTGAATCCACGCTCATGAACATTTTAACAAAAAATAAAATAAAAAGGCCTTTGTTCAGCAGTGGACGTTTACTGGCTGATGAACCATTTTTTTATTTTCGTAATATTGAAAATGTGTGAACGAGCTCTAGCTGGTGAGCGGGCTTTTAAGCTGCCTGCGAGCGGGCTCTTCACCTGCCTTCGAGTGGATAGTTTCTATTTCCCTTAGATGTTGGCATTTGGCGTCGCCACCGCAAGCTGTTAAGTCCGGCATTTGGGCAGCACGTATTAGACGGATTCCTAGACACTTTCAACTCCCTCTCAAGAAAGATGACAGACGAGCTAGCTGTAGAGGTCGAGAAAGGCCCGTTCGACCATACATGCTATTTAGAGCGATGCTCTTTGGAACTTGTTTATAGTGAGTATTAAAGTTGTTTAGTCTTAGAATAACTACTCAGAGAAGGTAGGTTTCCAAACAACGCATTCTCAAAACGTAAGCTACAATTCGCTTTGTGGCTTACGTTTCGATTGGTATTTTAAACGATTTAAGCAACAAAATTAATGGATTACCTGTGGAATGTCACACCATAACTCTTATGCTGCTTTTCTGATTTGTTGTGGTAAGATTTCACCGCGCAAATTGTCATAGTAAAAAAATTTATATTTTTTTTGGAGCCATATATGACACCATTTGAATGACTTAAATTTTGCGAATGTACTTGGTTTCTCTGTGTAGTTATTCTAAGTGTTTAGTATTATCACATCAAACATTTTCTATTCACTTTTTTTGAAGATATCACGTCAGGCTGGGTGTCCCCGCAGTGTCCCTCCGTTCTACTGCCGACGCTTTTCACAAGGGTCTCAAAATTGGCTTTGCGTAATTGGATTAATAAACAGATGCGACTTATTAGATCTACGTTTGGCCACCAACTCGCCTGATGGTAAGCGATGGTATGGCCGAGGACGGAACATGTTGATGTTGTAGAAATCTATTCACTCTAGCCTTGATGCCAAGATTGTAATTCACAGGAAACAAGGAGCACGGCAGGGTTACTTTAAAGTGTGTACTATAATCATGCCAAGTTTGACGCTTGTACTTATTACCGTTTTTACGTTAGAGCTAACACGACAATAGGATAAAAATATGGTTTGTTGTATGGGACTCCCATTTCGTTTTTACTTTTTGACTTTTTTACTATTTCTTGATCTGCTGTAACATTACATATTCTGTGAAAATATCAACTGTCTATTTATATATACGGTTCGAAAGATACAGCCGTTAATAGGTAGGACAAACGGACAGACGGACAGACGGACATACGTCTGTCCGTGAGAACCCGTACGAAGCGGTTTGATTCCACATTTATTGTGCGAACTGCTAGTCTAGAATTCGCTGCCTGATTGGGTGTTCCCCGGTAGTAACAATCTGGGTGTCTTCAAGTCGAGAGTGAATCGGTTTCTTCTAGGCAAGCGTGCTCCATCGTAGACCGCATCGTCGCTTAACATCAGGCGAGATGGCGGCCAAGCGCAAGCCAATCTACTATAAAAATAAATAAAAAAGACGGACATCGTAGGCTTAGTAATAGGGTCCCGTTTTTACCCTTTGGGCACGGAATCCTAAAAAGGAAGAGCGAAGAGCATTAAAACGCCATTAAAAAAATACCACTTCAAGGTTGCTATTAGAATCAAGGTTTAATTTACTAATCGTTGAATTAAAGATTAATTCGTCGTGATCGTTGGATAAATCTTGCAATTCGGCTCTGCTTAGTGAAAAACATCACCAATATTTTAGAGCATATTATTTTCTAAAGTTATATGATTATTTACCGTGATATTTACCGTGATAATTACCGTGATATTTACCGTGATATTTACCATAATAAATTTCTGTGATCCACAGAAACTTCCTTCGGCGTCACATTAGACGATGTGAAGAACTTCGACCCTGAAACATACCTGGAAGCAATAAACACATTTTTTCACTTGTTCACAAAGAGGTTACAGCAATGGTGGCTTCACAGCGACTTGTCGTATAGTTTCAGCAATCAAAAGAAGGAAATGGATGACGTGGCCGATTATTTGAATGGTATAAGTAAATCTGTAAGTATTGCTTATGTCACACTTTGAAGGGTTTTAATTGATTAAGCCATGGTTTAATAATATACTCCGCCAGGTATGATGGTCACGTGGGTGACAAAAGCTTAACTCATCTATGTTTGATATATGAAATGAGTGTTTAAATTACATGGCTTCATTTGAGCAGACAAACAAAATTACGATTATGAAGTGCTTTTTGTATTATATTTCATAATAACTGCTCCAAGTGTGAGCAGACTAAGCGCTGGTTCATCGAGCAAACGTTCTATTACTTCAATGAGCTCAGGAGTGAGGGCCAAATGCAATAAAGTTTAATTGAATAAGTATAAATTTGTGATTTTTTTGTTTTTTTGTTTTGTTTATATACCATGTATTAATTGAAGTGTAAATTTTAATTTACTATTAAATGACTTTGACTTTGACTTAATAACAGATTTGTTTGCCAATTTCTGTGTTTGTTGCAATGCATTGGCAACTGGACAGTGACGTAGGCTTGTGTCACTCCTAGAATATTAGACCTTGTTTTATTGGATCACGGATCAAGCTAACTCAAAATATTTCCTTCATTTCCACCGTAGTCTTCAACTATAAATTCGACATCATTGCTATTTTAATAATAATTTGTACTGTTATAATGTTTTGATTTCCATTGCTTCAGGTACTGAAAATAAAAAGGAAGAATTTATCGTCTGGCAACGGCTGTAATGGTAAGTATCTTCTCTAAATTAAGTTTATATAAAGGTTGTGTATATTTATACAAAGGTGGCTCCGAAAAATTGCCCTTATCAATACTAATATTATAAAGAGGAAAGATTTGCATGTAAGTATGTTTGTAACGAATTGACTCAAAAAGACCTGGACCGATTTAAAAAATTCTTTCACTGTTGGGAAGCTACACTATCCCCGGATGACATAGGCTACAATCTATACCCGTGCGAAGCTGGGGCGGGCCGCTAGTTTCCTAATAAATATTGAATTTAGTCTTAGTTAATATATTGATGCTTATTACATAATCTATGTTTTTGCTAAATTAGGGACAGTTTTTAAGCTATATTTGATGTTTAACAACAATATCACCCGCATCAACTCGACCAGGAATTTTGTTGTATCAAAAATTATTCAAAAAAAAAACTATTTAGGTAGGTATTATAATTTTAATCCATCTTAAAACTATGAAAATCTTGAGTAAATAAAAAGAAAAATCAAGAGAAGACGAGAAAAAGAAAACGAATGAAGTAAAGTAATATTTTTACCATTTTCAGAAACAAAGTTGAAAGTGTTCATGGATTTAGCTCTAGAGTTAGCTGATAAAGGGGAACTGACAGATACAGAAGTGTATCAAGAAATGAACACCATCATTGCTGCTGGCTACGAAACCTCTAGCAATGCTCTGATGTACACACTTATGTTGTTAGGAACTCATATCGATGTGCAAGACAAAGTTTATGAAGAGTAAGTAAAACGGAAATATTTAACAAGAGTTTTGACACAATTCCATGGGAACTTAATGTGATCTCTAACAGATGATTGGGTGCAAGTACCGATAAATTTTAACCTTGAATGAGATCTTCCTTATCCTAGATTTCTAAACGATTGTTTGTTTCATGGATTTCTTTACCATGATTTATTTCTTCAAAGTTGTCTCAGAATACGACATGAATCTAATAATAAAGCATTGTATGAATTTCTATATCTCTGTCTGAACAGATTGCAGTCCGTGTTCGGTGATTCCCCAAGAGATGTAGATAAGCAGGATCTTTCTAAACTTGTATACATGGAAGCGGTACTGAAAGAGAGTATGAGAGTATACACCATAACACCATCATTATTCAGAGCTGTAGAAACCGATGTCAAATTGAGTAAGTTTATATAAATAGTTTTTTTTTAATGCCTTAGGTGGCAAACAAGCAGACGGCTACCTGATGGCAAGCAGTCACCGTCGTCTATGGATACTTGTAACACCAGAGGCATCACAAATACATTGCCGACCCTTTAGGACTCGATTAACTCGCCTTTTGAAGAATCCCATGTTGTAGCTTCTCGGAAACACCGTGGAAGGTAGCTCATTCCACATTTTGCAAGTATGAGGCAAGAAGGATCGAGTGAATCGAACAGCGTGCGATTTCCACTGATCTATGATGTGTGGATGAGCCTTCAGGCGGTGGCGGCTCGTGCGATGGTAAAACCGCGACGCCGGCATCAATTCGAACAGTTCTTCAGAACACTCTTCGTTGTAAATGCGATAAAAGATACAAAGAGACCCAACGTCTCTGCGCATGCTGAGCGGCTCTAGGTGTTCAGTGAGCTTGGGATCGTCGACAATTCGTCGACATAGTAGAGTAAGGTTCCAGTCATTTCCTATTATATTTGTGTTTATTTATAATTCTTGCTATATTTGTTGTGCTTATTAAAAAGAAGAGAGACAAGCATTTGCCCTCTAGTGCAACGATATCGAATAAAAAAGTATCAAACCACTTTGCAGTTCTCGCTAGACGGTTGGATGAAGAAGGCAATAATCCTCAAAAGAGCACGTATTGTTCAAATGATCAATACCAGGAGCTTGGACCTGCGATAAGCAACCTAGATTTTTTAAACATGTTATTAGTTTAAGTATTATTAGTAATACTAGCAAGAAATGATAACTTTGTTGTTTACTTGATGTTTACTCAATAGAAATTTAAACCATTGTAGAAAACTACACTATGCCAGCGGGTAGCCACTGCCTTCTTTTCGTGTGTGGTCTCCACCGGGCGCCATGCTGGGGCGCCGACGCGGCTCTTTTCCGCCCAGAGCGGTGGCTTGACAACTCTCTAACCACTGATACTGTCACTAAGGGGTACGCGGCCTTTGGAGTCGGCAAGAGACTCTGCATGGGTAAGTTCCTGAAAGATTGTTCCCTTAGGCTATCATTATCGTCATCAAAACTACCATCATTGGCATCAGTGATCACTGGTGATTTTTTGACTAATTATTGCTATAGTTATATGATTATTTACGGGAATTATTAAAACAGTGTATTAATTATTGCTATTTCTGAGAGTGCGTACTGCGTACCTTAATGTATTTAATTGTGTAAATTGTTTGTTCCCATAGCGTTATAGTGTGCGTTCTTTTTTATTCTTATTGCTTCCATCCAGGCAACCCATAAAATGAACTAACTATCCATAGAAAAAAATATGATGAAAACTTCAATGCAAACGAAAACCAGCGCGCTGTTACTAAAAGACTTAGCAATAACTATATTGAGTTAGTTTCTATGGATGATTTTTGATCATGTTACCTTCCTCGAAAAAATAGGGAAAACGATGAAACTGCGACATACATATTCTATTTTCATTCCAGGTAAAACGTTCGCAATGATGTCAATGAAGACAACACTAGCGCACATGCTACGTCGGTACCATGTGTCAAGTGACGTCACCAAGCTATCGCTCAAGATGGATCCTCTGCTGAAGCCCGTGTCCGGCCACCAGATATCGCTGCTCTGGAGATCTGAACTAAGGAGTAGGGCAGTGGGGTCATAATCATGCTCTGTCGATGTCTTCTCTTTATTTCTATTTGATTTTTATAACGAATTAGTTGGTAGTTTAAATATTATCAAGTATCACCCCCACGAACACATCTGGATATCTTAATGTAGGGTGAGAGGGTGATAGAAGAGTGAAAACTCTGGCTTCTAAAAGTGACTCAATCTTATACAATTGTGAAAATTCAGTTACAAACGTGGACGAAATAGAATATGTGCCTAAGTGTCTGTCGTTGGATGAAGTAATTTATGTTATGTGTGGTAATAAACGTTTAAAAATAAACAACATTTGAGTTTTCATAGCTCGGTTATAACTAGAGACGAAAATATATACTGATTGAACGGATACCGGATTATTGGACGGCCAGGAATCTAATATTCGACCAGCTTCGTGGCTATATTTGGCCATATATAATATACGTTCGATATACAGCTTCCGCAGTGGTTTGACTACTCGCAATGACGCACGGTGCAGCCAGCTCGAGTTGGGTCTGTTTTCTTTACATCAAACAGTTACCCCTTAACTCCTAGTCTCTTGTGAAAAAATCAGACTAAAAGTATCATAAAATCTTGTATCCCGTAAGTTTTTTTTTTTATTTTATTTATATCAAGAACTGTTTATTGAAAATCCATATAAAATATATGTAGATCTGATCAGCAACGACGCGGAGGGTCCCACCATTTCCTAAATTGTTGATAGGCCTTCCGTTCTTTCATTAAACGTTCGTCGTTCAGTGTTTTACAAATTTGACAGTATATATCAGTTTCAACACTTTCAGCTTTGTAGTGATATGTATAGTATTTCCTCCATCGGAAATATTCGTAGTAATCATCTGGGTTTTTAATAAGTTGATTCATTTTCACTGCCAAATTCCAAGGTCCAAGTTTTGTTGCGTTTAAATAGGATTGCTCTGGTAGGAATCTAGAAAGTAGAACATTCATTTTATTACCCCAGCTATGAAAATGCTCAACGAGGCAGGCTTAAAACGTGTTTTCAAGGTTAATTTTAATATACCGAAAATATGTTGCATGGAGTTTGCCTACAAAATTCTTAACATCTTTAGTTTATTGACTTTTGACAAAAATTATTACATTCACCAAAAAAAAATGATTTTTAGCTAAGTATTTTGTTGGTGCAAGATTTGGCTCATAACCATCTAGCAGGCCCAAGGTCTTTCTTATTTGATAGCACGTAAAGTTATTGCCGTGCTAAGCCCTTATATTAATATTTTTGCTATTAAAAGCCAACTACTAAAAACAGACTAAAAAACTTAGTCTGAATTAGAGTCGTCGCTAATTAGCTTCTTGGCACGTTTCTTAATGGACTCCAACTTCCTAAGCTGGCAACCCACTCTTGGTATAGGCCTCTACTGCCATGTGCCATTGATAACTGTCTCGTGCCAATCTCATTTCACGCATGACCGGCGATGTTCTAATATGTTCTCCTTTGAAAATATAGTTAGCTAATGTATTTCTTACCTTGTGTAATTTGCAGTACCATAAACAATTGGAACTGCATAATTTTTTACAGCAGTCAATAGTTTCTCAGTAACATAATCTTCACAAAACGAATTCTCAAAAGACAAATAGAAGTAATATTTCTCTTTAATTAAATTAAAGCAGGACTCATTCGCACGTGAACAGTTTAAAGGTCCACAGCCCCCGTACACATCTACGGTTAGATTGTATATTTTTAGCTCTTCTTGAAGAATTTTTACAAAATACTCTCTTTTATTGCTCGTATAACAGTTTGAAACAAACCAAGCAGCAGCAATTGTCTTTGAATTCAGTTGTTCTTTTAATTCACCACTCACAGGGTCCATATCTTCCCAGCTAACCCAATTCATATTCTTTTGCGGCCCAACGATCTTGTTATCTTTATCTTTTATTACCATGTAGTCCCATCTGACATCAGAATCTAACTTGAATGTCCACGTCAAGTTGAAGAAGCCATCGAATCGGTTGGAGCACACTGGGTAGTATTGCGCAGATTCTATAGAAGCAAAGGCATATTTTTGGTGAGATGATCGTTTTTTAGGCAATTTTTCCTCAGGCATATGAATGACTTCTGGTCCAGAAAAGGCTATGACGTCAAATTTTGTAACATCTCCAAAATATTTTCTGTCGTCAGTGACGAAGCAGTTCGTGTATGGACATTTATAGTGAAAGAAGCTTTGACGTCCTTTTCCCATAAAAGTGAATGGCGCATTATCCGCTGAAGTCCATTGTAAGATATATATTAGCCGTGTTTGGGCATCTACCTCGTAACTTGTGTTTTTTAAGGCTTGCTGTATCGCATCTTCGGATTCATCAAAATTCTTAGCAATTTCTGTTAAGCATTGATTTATATTTGAATTCATTGCTGGTAAGCTTATAGGCTCAGATCGCCTGTTTGTTGCGATATTCACTGATGTGTACAAAAACATCACTATTATAGCTAGCAACAAGCATGATTTATGGAAGATCTTTCGGATCCTCATTTTAAGATTTCCATTTCAGTCAATTTTCCAGTCTTTCTGCTTTAGAGTGTTTATTTGGTATTTAAGTTCCTTTTTCCAGCTTTCATGTAGAAATTTTGCCATGTTATAATAACATTACTTTGTAACATTGATAGATTTACATCACAGATTTACATACACATAGCCACAGCACATAGCTGTGTTTGCATAGGTCATGACAATAACAAATTTTGACAGCTTTGATTATAACCAAAGCAAAGAGTTTCTTTTTTACTGGCAAGTGCCTTTATTAACTAAACAAAATACAAGCTAAGCACAAAATTGGTTGATATTCCGAAAGTACCATTCCACAGACTAGCAGTGAGACTAGCAGTTCGCAAAATAAAAGTAGAATTAAAGCGCTTCTTACGGGTTTTTCGGAATATCAACCATAAAGCGGTGCCGATTTTCGTGCCCGCTCTGGCAGTCCGATAGAAAAATGAGCAGAAGAGAATTAGATCATGCAGATCTGATGCACACTCCAATCCGTAAAAAAACCGATAAACTAGCAACTTTGAGCCGATGCTCAAGACTAAGGAGCTTAGTCTGAACCAGGGATTCATTGCTGATGTCTAAGAGTAGGTTAGCGTCAGTGGTAAAGAGAAAAGCTTGACGCTGCGTAGAGCTGCTTAGCGCGTCGTTGTGCGTTTTAATCAAGCCCTAAGCTTTGCAGGTACACACAGTAAAGCCAATGCAATTTTGACTGTGATTTTTGGCTCGACAGCACTGTTAGCATTGTGTGCCAATCTGTGCAATCAAGTATCTGTGGGTAAGTTTTGACGGTTATTTCATTAAAGTTTTCGCCCGTAGCCGCGTGCCGTCATGCGCCTGACAGGTTCGTTCGGAAATGTTGCCAGATGCAGCGGGAATTAGGTATACATTCGGGTCAATTTCCTGGGTCAATATTCTTTTAACATCATCATGTTCCGTTATTAAACCGTTCCGTTATTTAACATCATCATGGCGGGCAATAGTCTGTCATTTCAACAGCCCTAAATAAACCACTTCAAGGCTTAAAGGCCTCCCTTTGTTTCACCTATTTTTGTATTTTTTTTACTACTTAGGTATATCTACTTAGCCTTTTTAAGGTTCCGTAGCCCGACAAAGAACCCTTATTAATTCGTTCTGTCCGTCCGTCTACGAGTCTGTCTGTCCGTTCTAATTATTTAGAAGCTTGTAACTTCATAAACGCTGCCCAGCTGAGCCCGGATATTTATGTACTTTCTTAAATAACCTAAGAGATAAAATTTATACCCTGAACATATACTGACTGCTCGTAAAACAGTACTAGGTAGGTATAACAAACGAGCACCTACATACCTAGAAGACTTAAATAGCTCAAATTATGGAATAAATCGATTAGGTCCGCCATTTGTTGCCATACCCAATGAAGGCCATTATGTGATACGTGCCTCAAACATGCTACCTAAGATCTGTATGTGAATTTCATAAAGTGCAATAAATATTTCAGTCCTTCCGTGTTTTGTCGAGTCTTTATGGAATACTATATCGTCCACTTTATACCCATTTACCGGTAAAACAACACGATATCGGAAAAAGATTGCATCGACAAATAAAACGAGAATAAAGGTTATAGCGGACATAATAACACAGGACAATAACGGGCACATACGGACGTATAGGGGAAATAAAATGGACGATCTCGCGGTAAACATTAGTATCAATCACAGATTTATATCAGTATAGATCCCGCAAACACGTCAAGTCTTATGAAAAACCAGCGAGTCAAATTTTTTGTATTTACCTATTATAGACTAAGAGGAAAGACAATAGCGGAACATTAGAGCGTAGCTCGGAAATTTGCCTAAAATGGTATGAACTTAGATGGCACCGTAATTTGAGCGTGATATAGGATGTCATTGCCACTTCAACTTGCAAATTTTAACAGCTATGTCGGTGACTTTGGTTCTTTGGCGAATATCCACGTTTCGGATTTTATCGCGCAAAGAAACTCCGAGCATAGCTCTCTCCATTGCCCGCTGTGTGACTCTGAGTTTTTCCAAAAGGCCAACAGTTAAGGACCACGTCTCAGTACCATATGTCATCACTGGCAACACACACTGGTCAAAAAACTTTGTCTTTAGACACTGTGGTATCTTGGACGAGAAGATGTCACGCAATTTCCTGAACGCTGCCCATCCGAGTTGGATTCTTCGGGCGACCTCTTTGCCTAAGTTGGACTTACCTAACTGAACAATCTGTTCAAGATAGGTGTAATGGTCAACAACTTCGAGAGTATCGTCCCCAACGACTACCGGCACGGGTTCAACACGGACATTGGACATGATTTTTGTCTTGTCCAGCCGGTTACCGTGTTGGCAGACTGTTATTGGCTTGTTTTTTTGGGGGGGGGGGGGGGGGGGGGTATGTCCCAGCAGTGGACGTCCTACGGCTGAAATGATGATGATAATGATGATGGAGATCAAATTGAATTATGTTAAGTGGCATGCTAGTTGGAGCATTGATCCAACTTAAGAGTCTGTGCTTCGTACGTAATCTACCTCGCTTGCGCATTTCATAATATTTACGATAGAAAATGTTGAATGTACTTACGTGAAATTTAAGCAAAATTAATAAAGAAAATATGATTACAAATGTTTCGTAAAATTTTCAGTTTGTTTGAAACACTTTCGCTGGGTCTTTCTGGGTAAAAATCTGTGGTATCAACTGTTAAATACGTTATGAGGAGACATTCCTCCGGAAATATCGATAACTACTAGAATATTTGATAGCCCGTTGGTCCAGTTGGTAGTGAACCTGCCTTCTGAGCTTGGGGGCGTGCGTTCGATTCCCGCCTAGGACAAACATTTATGTGATGAACATTTGTGTTTGTTCTATATCTGGTTGTTTCTATCTATTTAAATATGTATTTAAAACTATATATGTATGTATATCAGTCTCTGGCAGCCATATCACAAGCTTTACTTAGTTTGGGGTCAGATGACCGTGTGTGAAAAAATGTCCCGAATATTTATTCATTATTTATTTATTTATTACGATAAAAAAAATATCGACGACTTAGAATAACTACACATAGAAACCAAGTACATTCGAAAAATTTAAGCCATTCAAATGGAGTCAATTTGCGCGGTGAAATCGTACCACAACAAATCAGAAAAGCAGAATAAGAGTTATGGTGTGACATTTCACCGGTAATCCATTAATTTTCTTGCTTAAATCGTTTAAAATACCAATCGAAACCTAAGCTACAAAGCGAATTTGTAGCTTACGTTTTGAAAAGGCGTTGTTTAGAAACCTACCTTCTCTGAGTAGTTATTCTAAGATCGACGAAGTACGTAGAGTCGTACCTATTCGTTATTCGTACTACCTATACTTGTACACTTGTTCTTGTTGTTTACTTGTTCTTGTCTTCTGTGCTAATAAAAACAAAAGGTAATAAGAGTTTTGGCGCCAACGTGGAAAAAACATGTCGGCTTGTTGAATACTTTTCCTAAACTTTAGTATTTTCGAGTGTTGTACTAAATGGTGAATTATTATTTAATATGTGCTCGTAAACGTGCTCGAGTGTGGGAAAGTGATATAACGAGGTGAAACATGTCTTTTCGTGTTGTTTCCAAAACTCCATAGGAGCCTCTTGTAAAGTCTCCACCACTTTACAGGGGCATGAGTTTGTCTTGACCGTGACTTACTTTGCTTGACTCTGACTGTGACTATGACTTGTTTGACGCTATTAATACTATGTAAACATGTTTAATATTACGACAAAAGGACGTTGAATCCACGGTAATGAAAATTTTACCAAAAAAAAAGAAAAAAAAGGTAATAAAAGAGATCTTTGTACCTAGGGAATGTGTACCAATAAGTTTTCATATATATTTTTTTTAATTTAATAACAGACTTGCGTTCGACCGCATCCTTAACCGATGCTAAGCGATGATGTGGTCTACGATGGAGCACGCTTGCCTAGAGAAACCGATTCACTCGCTATTTGATGACACTTAGATTGTAACTAACGGAGAACACCCATTCAGGTAACGCATTCCACAGACTAGCAGTTCGCACAATAAAAGTGGAAAGCACTTCGTACGGGTTTTCGGAATATCGACCATAAAGCGGTGTCGATTTTTCGTACCCGCTCTGGCAGTCCGCTAGAAAAATGGGCAGGAGAGAATAAGGTCATACAGAGCCGATGCACACTCTCCGAAAGATACACCTATCTATCCGACAAAACACTAAACAAATAAAAACTTTTTATAGTTTTAACGGAGTTTTGGCGCCAACGTGAGGTCATATATCTACCAACATTATTTTCCTATACATTATGTAGTATTAGTTAAATTATATTTTGTTTAGTTAGTAATCAATGTCAATCAATATTATAGAGAAGCAATCTATACCGCCGTTTACTACCGATTTTAGTTCCTCCGCGTTTCCGCTGGAGGTGCTTTACTAAAATGTATGGAAGAATACGTAAACGAAAAAGTTTTCGAAAACTATCATATCTGAGACTAAGGGTACGTGGTCATATTTTTTCGTATTGTCTATAACATTAAAATTTTCAACATAAATTAAAAAAATAATTACTCAAACGCCCCAGGTGAACAATTTCCACTTCATTCGCTAATTACCATACAGTTCAGTATCTACGCGCGGACGATTATAACTCCTACTAATTGCTACGTAATTGGCACATAAAGAACGTTTTGCATATTCTGAATAATGAGAGCTTAATTTTATTTTTCACTATCTGAGCCGACAGCCGTCCTGTCCATCATCATCATCATCATCAGTTCAGCCTATCATGTTCTCACAGTTGGGACACAGCCTTTCTCTCACAGAGAGAGGATGCGCCCTAATCTACCATGCTGGCCCAGTGCATTTTGGTGAATATCATTGTCTTTTTTTATGCAGTAGGTGGCAAACAAGTTAACGGGCCGCCTGATAGTAAGCGACCACCGTCGCCTGGATATCTGTAACACCAGGGGCATCACAAATAGGTTGCCGATCCTTAAAGACTCTATTAACAGCCCTTTTGAAGAACCCCATGTTATAGTTACTAAAAAATTACGCAGAACGGAGGGAGCTTTTTGAACTTTTTGTGTTTCTTGGACATACCGGTTTCCTCATAATGTTTTCCTTCACCATTGCTGAGCGATGGCATCAAAACTGCACATAATTTATTTGAGTAGTACTAAAAAGGAAAGGAAGGAAAAACCAACTAAGGATCGAACCGGGTGCGGGCAGATTGTAAAGCAGACAAACTACCGCCCAGCCACCATCGCTCCAAAAGTTTGTACATAAGTTAAATCATACTAATATTATAAATGCAACAGTGTGTTTGTTTGTTGGTTTGTTTGTTCCTCTTTCACGCTGCAACGGAACAACGGATCGACCTGATTTTTAGCATGGGTATAGTTCAAGAGCCAGAGAGTGACACAAGCTACTTTTCATCACCATCACCATTATTCATCACTACGCGGGTGAAACCATAGAGCGCAGCTAGTATACTATAAATTTGACTTATTTATTTAGGTTTTTAGTACCGTAAGAACTAAGATAGTAATGCTACTTTTCCAAACAAGGGATTGCTAAAGTTAGGTACTACGTGAGGTAAGGTAATTAATCTTTATCTCCCTAGCAATGATATTTAAAACTATAGATAGCGGATCAGAGCACAAAAATGTCCGCAAAGTGGACTCCAAAATCAAATTCAACACAATTTTTTTTGGCCACGTATTTAGTGGTCTAATGACTTAGCCCAATGATCAGACTGATGAGACTTCTCTCAATTTTTTCTATTTTTTTAAATCACGAATAAGTTCGCATTTGATCATCAACTCGCCTGTTGGTAAGCGACGATGTGGTCGAAGATGAAGCATGCAGACTTAGAAGATACCTATTCAGTATTCACTCTGGCCTTGAAAAGGCCCAGATTATATCTCATTAATTTTGTATTAAATCCAAAATCCACGTGTTTATAAATCAATGTCCATAAGTACCTATATTTAACTACTTTTTTTTAGTACTAAAGTAACTTGTAAGCAGAAACTAGATTAGTTACTTTACTCGGCAACAACTTAGGTTACAGCACTAAAATGACACAGTTAAAATAAGACGGTCTCTGTAATAACCATGATTTCCCTGACAAAAAATATCCTACATCTATATGTAGGATATTTTTTGTCAGGGAAATCATGGTTATTATTTTATAGAAAAACCACTCACAAAAACATAAACAAACCAAATCTTGGCAAATTTTATTGAAATCAGATCCAGTCACAAAAACCCAAGAAAACCAAATCTTGACAAATTTTATTGAAATTGGATCCAGTCACAAAAACCCAAGAAAACCAAATCTTGACAAATTTTATCGAAATCAGATCCAGTCACAAAAACCCAAGAAAACCAAATCTTGGCAAATTTTATCGAAATCGGATCAGTCATGGATTAGTTATTTAAAGTACAGCCACTGAAAGAATTCGTATGACAGTTGCGATAACATCGTAACAAATAACTGAACAAAAACAGTAAACTGAACAGTTGAGGTTTTTGATCAAACGTATGTAGCTGGTCCAATATAAGTACCTACTATAGTAAAATATTACAAGAAAATGCTTACATTCTGATTTCTTCTGTACGTGTGTTTGTCACCTAACTCCTCCTAAACGGCTGAACCGATTCGGATGAAATTTTGTGTGTATATTTCAATGGGTTCCTGGATGGTTTGGAAATACAATTGACCCGGTAGGTGACGCAGCTGTCGTTATGCAACCAAATTATGTAGCGCTGCTTTTCCTGGCAGGACGACGTCTGCCGGGAAGCTATTACATTATTTTTTTTGGGACATTTTTGCACTCACTGTTATCAGACCCCAAACTAAGCAAAGCTTGTGATATGGCTGCCAGAGACTGATATACATACATATATATTTTTTTAATACATACTTAATAGATATTAACAACCAGATATAGAACAAACACAAATGTTCATCACACAAATGTTTGTCCTACGTGGGAATCGAACCCACGCCCTCAGGCTCAGAAGGTAGGTTCACTATATACCAACTGGACTAACGGGCTATCAATGTAATATAAAAAGAAGTAAATAAAAAATGTAATAGTCTCAAATATAATTAAGTATAAATCACAATAGTTTGTTATATTATAAATATAACTCGTTCTTACCTGGACCTAAAAATAATTAAACTCGAAATACAAAAAAAAAAACAAAGGAAACAATAATTAAATTTGAAAAGAAAAAATTATATAAACAATAATTAAACCTTAAAAAAAAACGACTTTCGTCATTCTGACTGGCCCTACTATTAAAACATTATCTGTGACATCATTGTGAAAATACCTTCAACCTCCAAATGTTATTTCCTAAGCTTGTAAAGAAAACATTAAGGACGGAACCCTTAGTAGGGTCATTGGGGCTAAAAGTCTCCATCGACCTTTATAGGGCCTTCAATTAGGTAATCTTATTGATAGCTCTTAAAGCCCCAACTATAGATCTCTTATGGCAGTGGTAACAAATTTTATCGCTTTGCGGGTTTTTGAAATGATTTTGGTAGATAAATAATAATTTTTTATCGATTCACTGATCTGAATTTTGTTCCCTAAGATTATGAAGATACTTTCAAACGAATGCTTATTTTCTACTAACGCTCATTTGTACTACTTAGTAGTACCACTGTTCCAAGTATTCCCGTAGACCCAGCAAAGTTACGACCCATTTTTCACGACACTAGTGTCAATAGGGGCCAGAGTAACCCAGTAGAGTTTAAAGTTACGACCCATCTTTCACAACACTACTGTCAATTCTTTAACTAAAAGACAAAAGTTGTTACCTGAAACGTTATAAAATAATAGCCCTACTGATGTTCAGTAACAAAGCTGGGCCGCGGCAAAAAACTTAGCGAACCACACATTGGCCATCGTTGTTTTAGTTAACACCATCAAGGTTGGTGTTTTTTGTATCTTTAGATGAGTAGTCGGAGGGTTTTCGGAAATCTTCAAGATTTTCACTTTGTACAAGACTGATACAATGTGAATTAATCAACGAGATGTGAATATATGATAAGTCCTTTACAATACGCGCCTTCACTTATCTATCAGAATAATGTAGATTAGGGTCAAACCGAGAATAGGCTATCAGACAGGTGTATAATTAGTAAAAATAACAGGCTTAGCGAAAAATATAATTATGTTAGAACTGGAGAATCTATTTAAATTGGCTGATACAATTTTGAGACATAATTAAGCGTTCAAAGTTTTTGTTTGGAAACGATGCTCTGTTCCTTTTTTGCAAGGTGAGTGTTAGTATAGAGGTTGTTTATCGTACGTACATGTGACGTCATTCATAAGTATAGTGCGCTAAGACATTCAAATACATAGGTCTTATGAAGAAGAAAAAAATTGGTGTTTTTTTTTGTAGTAAGTGCGGCAAACAAGGCTTCTATCCGCCTGATGGTAAGCAGAAACCGCCGCCTATGCACACATGCAATACAAGCGGTGTTATGGAGCTTTGTCAGCCATGATGAGAGGTAGTTGTAGACAGTTAGACACCCTTTATGAAACGTTTCATGTTGAAGCTCGGCGGAAGACCTTTGCGGGAAGGACATTCCACACCTTGCAGGGCTGCGGAACAAAGGAGCGGAAAGATCGGACGGTGTGGGTTATATTCGAGTCTTCTGTTATTCAACTATTATTTATTCTATGGTGCCAACAATTCCCATTTTGTTCGTAACTTCGTACCAAAGACCTTCGACCAAACATTTTATTTTGGTCGAAGCCAAAGACAAGTTTTTTCCAAACGTATGATTCACGTTATTGGATAACGGAGGTATAGTATTTTTCTCGTACGGAATTCAATTTGCGTGCGGTCGTCGATCTGTGTGAGTTTTCTGACTGACGGGGTCTATACTCCTTTTGATGTGGTTTGACATCGATTGAAAACTTCTGCACAAATTGTAGTAAGACGAAACGTCAGCGACCTGTAACGTAACTCTGTTATACGGAAAAAATAAATAGTTAGCCTGTTGGTCCAGTTGGTAGTGAACCTACCTTCTGAGCTTGGGGGCGTAGGTTCAATTCCCACCTAGGACAAAAAATTTATGCAAAGAACATTTGTGTTTGTTCTATATCTAGGTGTTAATATCTATTTAAGTATGTATTTAAAAATATATATGTGTGTATATCAGTCTCTGGCAGCCATATGACAAGCTTTGCTTAGTTTGGGGTCAGGTGACCATGTATGCTAAAATGTCCCGAATTTTTAATTTTAATTTAGGCTGTTTTGAGCACAGAAGAGAAAAAAAATTCGTTTAAAACTTTTCTGTGGTTTTGAGCCTCACGTACATTTTCGGGCGTACCCTTGGTTACTCCAAGAGGGATGTCTACGCAGGCTTAGTTAGCGTGCTTAGGTGTTTATAGCTATTGTTAGATTATCTGCATTAAAATACATTACTATCACAAAATAAATAGTTACAAAAGGCGGGCTCCATACAACGACCGTTAACAGGCGTATGCACGCACTCAAAGACGCGTACCTACAGCGATCTCCGATCAAGTCGATCGAACGCCAGTCGCGAGTGCCCGTGCTTTTGACAATAAGAAGCCACAGGCAAAACTAATTTCAGATGGCGCCATCTTCGCTGGTGCTGTCATTTTTGCGGTTTATTTGAGGTTATAAGTAAACATTGCTCTTGAATGAACAATAAAAATAAACTTTGCTTTTAAACAGTAAAACGTTTTCTCTAATGACAGTGGCGAAATTAAAACAAGAGTTAAAGAAAAGAAATGCTTCCTTAGCTGGTAAAGAGCTGATCTTGTGGCAAGGTAGGTATGCAATATAATTATCAATAATATTTTTTCTCATCGAAAGGAAAACGGTGTGTACCTTTATTTTTACACTGAAATGCACTACACAGAGGCATGTTTTAATACCAGACGTTATTTTATTGAGTAATTACTAAAATTATCTATTGATATTTGACATTTTTGACAGTGAAACAACACCAGCGATAATGTGAGTAAAGCAGTGTGTCTCCCCATTACTCGTAATTACCGTTTCGTGTGATAATTGTCATAATTTAAAATGATTTATTCATTGCCATATTGTAAAAAGCTTTATGTAAGAATGAGGCTTTATTGCCTATAATTTAAAATAGAATAATCGTGCCCTTTGTACGCACCGCAAGTACTTTTCAGAAACCAATTTATAGATTTTTATTTTCTTTTTGTTTATTAGAAGTTAGTGTGTATTAAAGTAACTTTACCTAATAAATAGTTTTTAATTGAAACTCCCAAATCTAAAGTTTTCACAGCGCATTATTAGTTGCTTTACCAGCTCTAGCGCTACATGTTGCGCGTAATTTATTAAAAATAGAATCAGCCTTAGCCGGCTTTCTGTACCTGTTTATTTTGTTTTATTAACTGTTATATTTTTAACTTCCCATTTCTTTTTACTGTAAACTAGCTGCGCTCCGCGGTTTCACCCGTTATCTTACAGGACCCGTTTTTAGCACAAAAAGACAAAAAGTAGCTTGTGTGTTTATTCCAGGTTTAAGCTACCTCCATACCAAAATCCATGCAAATCCCTTTAGTATTTACGGAACTGAATGCGGTCAAACATAGTACATAATAAAAAAAAAAAACTTTCGTATTTTATAACAATGTCATTCGCCGATATCAACCAGGACTTGTTGAGGACTATTTATTATTAAACTGCAAAAATTCTACATTATGGTGCTACGATTCACCTATGGCGGGAAATTCCAATTTTAAACAGTTTTTTGGTCCTAGTAGCCAGGCCAGGTAATTATTTTTAAATAACACAGTGTTTGCGCAAAGTGTTGGCTGTTCTTTACATTATAATGTAAAAATATTAAACAGTAACGCACCATATTACTTACATTTGTGAATAAACCGAAATACAAATACAATACAATAATAATAATAATTATATTATATACAATTATATTACAAAAATTTGTTTATTCACAAATGTAAGTAATAATGTGCATTAGATATAGATAACTTTACATAATGTTGTAAAGAAAAATAGTCAATTTGCGCAAACATTATGGTTGTTTACAATAATTACCCGGTCTAGCTACAAGGACAAGAAAACTATTTGAAATTTGAATTTTCCGCCATTTGTGAAACGAACCACCTTAAATTAGCTAATTACGCTAAACTTGTTGTTCGTAACCTTGAATAGGTTATAAAGTGTGACTTTGACCGTTACATTTGTATCAGTAAACTGTTTAACGCCGAACTTGACTACATCTATGGAGAACAACTAGTTCATTTATCAGTTCTGTGCGTAGAGGTTAGTATACTTAGCCTACGGTTCTGTGTAACATTTATTTATTTATTTAATTCATAAAGAAACACCAACAGTACACATATTAAATAATACAAATAACACAAAAAATAACAATAATAACATTTGTTAAAACAATATCAAATTCGGCGTCATTTATAAGTCAGATGGACGAGAATTTATTGTCATTTCTCACTATCATTTCGTATTGTATTGGCGTGTGTAGATCTTTCTATTTTTACGTTTCCCAAGAACGAATATTGTGGTTATTTATTGCGTTATATTTATTGACGTTTGGTATCGCCATTCTCGACTTTATCACCATTTTTAACCGACTTCGAAAAGGAGGAGGTTATCAATTCGACTGTATGTTTTTTTTTACGAGTAAAGTTTTTGTTTATTGCTACATCGTTTGATGAAAATATTTAGAACAGTTATGTAGTATTGTTATGTTGGTTTTGGTACAAAGAAGTTTCATTATTTAAAACATAAATATCAATTTAAAAAAAAAAAAAAAAAAATTGGTACCTACACAATTTCGTTCACTTAGATGACATATTTTTTCCAGTTATTTAGTTTTTAAAATCTAAACTACAGAACCGATTTTGATGATATTTCTATGGTCCCAAACTGAAAGAATAGGTATATACCTACTTTCAAATTAAAAAATAATTTGGAAATGTCTTATATCATGGAGTTCGGCGGAAACAAACATTTAATAAATAAAAAACTTTCCTTTTTGAAGTCGGTAAAAAAATTAAAAACCTTACAACCTTCGACCAAAATTAAATGAATGGACAGGCCCAGTAGAAACGCATTTTTGAAGATAAAATGAGCTCCGGCTCTCTTTTCGTTTCAGTCGGTCTCTAGCCGTAGGAAGTGCAACACGTGTCTATTCTTACGTGATAACGAAACATCTGACAAAATTATGCATTCATATGCTTTCCCGAAGTGTAAATACACAAATAAAACCGGGATCTATTTTTTGGAACAAATATACTGTACTTTTTTATAATTAGGTGTTGAAGTATATGTCCGACGGTTTTGACTCGTTTTTACTAAGCAATTTCAATGGTTAGGGCCCGTCCATTAATTTTATTTTAGTCGAAGCTTACAACGATATATTTTTCATGGTGATAAGTTATCATAATTAAATCCATATACATCACTTTATGACATGAAGTGATTCATGAAAAGGATCTGCTCTCAAGTAATCCCAAGGGATTATGAATTTTTTTATCAGCCTCTGCCTTCAAGTACTTAATAGATGCTGAGGATGAATAATGTTTTTTTATTGAAGTAATTAAATAATATAGTGTTTTTTAGGGATCCGTACTCAAAGGGTAAAAACGGGACCCTATTACTAAGTCTACGATGTCTGTCTGTCCGTCTGTCTGTCCTACCTATTAACGCCTGTATCTTTCGAACCGTAATAGATAGCCAGTTGAAATTTTCACAGAATATGTGATGTTACGGTGGATTAACTAACAAATAATAAAAAAGTAAAAACGATAGGTTACATACAAAAAACGTATTTTTTTAACGTATTTTGTATTAGCTCTAATGTAAAAACGGTAATACTCACAAGCGTCAAACTTAACATGATTATAGTACACACTCTAAAATATAACAAAAAATAATAAAAAATGGCCACGTGCGAGTCGATGACAAGTTTATGTTCATTACCAAGTTATTATAATTTCGTTATTGAATTTTGTGGTGGTACGGAACCCTCAGTGCGCGAGCCCGACTCGCACTTGGCCGGTTATTTTTCATTTTCTTCCCTTTAAAATCCTGATGTCAAATGTGATATGTACAATAAAGTTGTCCACAGAAGTGGTAAGTGTACACCTACCTACAGGTAATTAATTAAAAAATTATACATACAAATTTTACTTTAATTGTTCTAATTACCTATGTTGTGTTAGCCAATGAAGTAGTACTCAAGTATAAAGCAACAAAGAAGCTATAAATATGAAAGCTTTAATGGAATAGATATCCAAACTTTAAAATCGCTGTAGCTTAAAAATTACTTTATTGTAAATACCACATCTGTGCACTATACCATCCACAGAAGAGAAAAAATTTTCGTTTAAAATAGAACGGCTGTCAAGGCATTTTTGCAAGAAATCCGTTGTAGCCAGTTTCACACATGTAAACGAAACGTCATAATATAACTACATAGGAAGGAATGCAATAATTCGTCAAGATTATTATTAATCCAAAAGGTTATGAACGCCATTTTGTTAAAGTTTAAAACTGACCTTCTCGTGGTGCAATACGGTTCAGTTCCCTGTGCATTTTGCGCAATTATTTTGGTAAATGCTGCTATTCCAAAAAAACTGCACGATTCTTGTGCAGTTCAAAAAACTAGTACGAGTTCAACAGTCCTTAACGTAAATTTATCTACGACATAGTTAAAATAGTTCCAAATTAAACTGCACGATAAGCACGAGGGTTAAAATAATTTAGCTAAGAGTTTTTCATCGATTTTGCTTTTTTTATTTAACAAAACTAGTGTATTAACGCATGTGCTTGTGTAATAATATTGAATTATTATCCGTTAAATAAGATTAAGGCAAATTCGTAGGTTTGCGTGAGTGTAGGCAAACAATGGGAAGTTGCAAATGTGATTTTTTTGTATTGCCCCAAAACTCCATAGAAACTTGATTAAAAAGTTTCCATGACCTTACTAGGTCATGATTTGACCATGATATTGACGTAGGCTATGTTTAGAGTTCGTTTTATGTCACTTTAAATGGGTAGAAAAATAAATATATTACTTGATACGGTTAAATGCTATTTTCGTGAGGAGCCATTAAAAAAAAACCTCATCCTAAAATTTAGAATGTGGTATCACAGCTAGTGATGGGAAAGTTTTGTGTGCAGTTTTAATTTTATCGATAATCTTAATAGGCATGATGACTAATATTTTTTTTATTACCTCATAAAAAAACTGATCATAAATAGAGCACATCAACGTAAACAAAATAAAATTTAGTTCAAAAATAAATGAGATATAAACATTTTAATTTCGTGCTAGACAGAGAGCGCACTATACTGAGCCGTGACGTCACACCTCAGGAGCACCATACAAATGCTGTACTAACACACGCTTTGCGAGAAATGAATAGAGCATCCCCTCTCTATCCCCACCTAAAACTTTAAACACTCATATCTCAGAGATTTATCTGCCAATTTCATTTATTTTATCAGTACCTATGTGTAATGTATTTAGTTATATTCATCGCTAAGCCGGTTAATTGTAACAAATTAAACATTAGGACACATGCCTATTATATACTTTAGCATATTAGATGGTAGGAATTCCACTAGACTAAAAAAAAATTGCAAGATTGACTTGCTTAGTTCGTATGAACAGAAATTAGTCACTGACTCGCATTTGATCATTATTTATTATTTTTTGTTATACTTTAGTTAGAGTGTGCCTGTGTACTATATTCATGCCAATTATTACGCTTGTACGTATTATCGTTACACTACATTACTTATACATTAGATCTAATACAAAAATACGTTAAAATACGTTTGCTGTATGGGGACGCCTCTTTCGTTTTAACTTTTTGACTTTTTAGGGTTTCGTAGCCAAAGGTTAAAAACGGAACCCTATTACTAAGCCTACGAGTCTAAGTCTACTAACTTAGTAAGTCTGTCCGTCTGTCTATACCATTAAATATTATGGAATCGTGGGTGTGACTTATTTAAAAACGTGGAGTTTTAGTACAGTTGTATGATTATTAACGACATATTTATTTTTTGTGATATTGCTAATGGCTTCAAGTATATTTTATTTGTCGTGATACATATATGTCAAATTTTTTTTTGAACAAATTGTGTTTGTATAGTAGGAATCCAATCACGTCTTCCTGTTGCATCAATCCATTTTTGCCTAGTAGACGGATTGCCTGGAAAACTGTAACAAATTCAATGTCTATTTATACAATATAAAATTACGGGAAATGTAATAGTGCTAATAGACGAGACGGACTTGGTTCATACGTCTGTTAGTACTATAAGAACAATCTAAATGTATCGATATCGATAAAATAATGGTAACCACTATTATTGTCAACGGCTTGTCAACAGCTTTGTAATTAAAACACGGTGAAATAATAAAATTATAAACAATTTAGACATACCGGTGATAGGATATGCTTCTTTTTTTTTAAATAAAATCTTTGCTAGCTAGGCGACACGTAATTACAGCGCAAGAAGGCATTGTGGAATAAATTCGATGGAGCAGCTACGCGTTCAAAATCAGTTAGCAATTGAGATACGGAGTTCAACGCGTTGACGTAAATAAGAATGTTCACTCGTATGCCTGGTAACAGATGTTCCTTCTCTTTTCCGTTCTATCTACTTCTCTTTTCTGTGATACCATCGATGTCTGTGCTGCTAACAATTGAGGAGACAACTCTAAGTGTAGCAACAAATTCATGGTAAAACTTATAAAACAGAATATCATAGTAAAAAAGCGTACACAAAATTTCGTGTCTCTGCTATGGACCGCTGAAGATTTCCTTTATCTAGATATCAATTCATGCCATGTTTACCATAAAAATGCATTGTCATCGGAATTGAACCAATGTGTAAAAATTCAACTCCGTAGGTGGGTCTAATTCGGTTTGCAAGATTTTGATCTGCGAGCACACGGAGCTGTCTCCGAGGCACGCTGCCCAGCTGAACTTTCTATGTGCCACGAGCCGCATCGAGCCACGCGGTGATCGGCGCCTACGCTCTTCAAGCTAAGTCTCCTAACAAGAGACCAACGTATTTTCTCACCACCTTCCGAGCTCACGACCCTCAGTCTGACTCACATGTTAACTTTTTTTCACACACAATTTTGTTCTAGTTAATTCTTAACTTATACTCGAATAAAGTCTTTTTTTGAAGCGCCTGCCCACTGCTAGGTTGGACATAACCTAAGCTTCACTTGGGGTACGTTTCACAACAAACATACAAAACGCTTGTAAAAAATGCATGGCTCCTGTGAGATTGCTGACTGGAGTAAGTAGCACATTTTTCATCAAGAAGTTTCTGTATCAAAAGTAGTGAAAGCTTCATTTCCCGGAGACCGATTGCCGTATAATTTGAACTGACAGGAAATTATCAGCGACGACGGCAGTTAGTTTTAATTATACCCCGATACGTACAGGAGCGTACTCAGAGTTCTTTTTGGGGGTAGCACATTGAGATAAAATTCCTATAGAGTCATAATCTCTCAGTGAAAATAGTCAAAAAACGTCCGAGTGTCATTGTACATACATTGTATCAATTATATAGTTCACAATGCCACATTTGCTTCAATTTGGACGTTATATCGCTTGCATAGTGTTCAACGTTAGTTGTCCGCTATGTCATCGTAGCTCTGGTATCGCGCGGCGTTGTAGTAGGATCGCAGTTACCTTGTAACTAGCTTAAAAGTCTGCGCAATTCATAGCGTGCACCGAGTTTTGGTTCGGACATTTTTTTGGCACGATTGTGACTCTATATTATGTATTGTATATCAATGGGGTAACAACGTGAAGACAAAGGACACATTTTAGGTAATAGGGTTAGGTAGGCTAACGCAAAATTGGAAAATTTATATCAATATCTTTCTTCAATATCTTTTTATATCTTTTTAGATATTTTTGGCAAATAATGGTGTCAATTCTGTTGTACCATTATTTTAACCCCAGAATACACCAAGGTACAGAAAGTTCACTCTGCAAAAAAAAAAAAAAAAGGACTCTATCTTCGAGGCACTAAAGTAGCAATTCAAATCGCACGGTGCTGGATACCGCTGGCTATATTCACCTAAAGAGCCACTCTCTTTCTACCATGTAGCTCTATCTCTCCTAACGCGTCATGTGTAACGTTAGGGTTGCCTGCTTATTTAAAAAAAAAAAAAAAAAACGATTTCTAGTTCTTCCTTTTATTTATACACCCGTAAGCGAAACTGTATCTTTTATACGGATTATAAGATCGTTAAAAGTCATTGTTCATTGCAAAAATCCCAGAACAGATGCTTGACTACGCGCGACGTGGCTAGCGTGCGAGCCGAGCAAGAGCCGAGTGGCCACAGCCCTGCCTTGCGCCTGCCCAAAAGGCGCGCCGGCCGAACGTACCTAAATTGCGGAGTGACACTCTCTCTGTCTAAAAGAAACTAAATTTTGCAGCTCTAAAATTGTTGCCATCCCGCTCTCACGTATTGAAATGAAAAGAGACGCAAACAATTTTAATTTTGTTTAGTGAATGGTATGACAGAATCGACTCCATTATTTCGCGAACTGTAGAACTATTAAGTCTCATTTTTGCTGTAAAAGTTTTATTTATTGATACATCATAATACATGAGGGGCATTCAGATTACTATTTTTATCCCTACTTTTGTATGTCACCATCTTGTACTTATAGACATACTAGCGGTCCGCCCCAGCTTCGCACGGGTATATATTATAGCCTATGTCACCCGGGGATAGTGTAGCTTCCCAACAGTGGAAGAATTTTTCAAATCGGTTCAGTAGTTTCGGTGCCTATTCAATGCAAACAAACAAACAAACAAACAAACAAACAAACAAACAATCAAATCTTTCCTCTTTATAATATTAGTATAGATGACATCACCTACCCAGTGACCATCCCTAATCTGGATTGCTCTAGTAGAATATATCGACAACTCTATCTATCAAAATCGGCTGAGGTGTTAACTGTGGAATCTTTTTAAACCTATGTATTGTCTCACTGCTGGGACATAGGGGAATAATGTGGAACTTAACAGAAAAAATACTTTGGTAAATCCCCATCTTCATTTTTAAGGTTCCGTACCCAAAGGGTAAAAACGGGACCCTATTACTAAGCCTAAATTGTCTGTCTGTCCGTCCGTCCGTCTGTCTGTCCTACCTATTAACGTCTGTATCTATCGAACCGTAATAGATGACCAGTTGAAATTTTCACAAAATATGTAACGTTACGGCGGATTAACGAGCGCCTGTAGCAAATTGCGTAGCAAATTATTTCGACGATTGGAAGGCGTTATAATAACTGGTAATTCGGTTACTTGGACAACCTCGGACATTGTATTTTGTGGTGGTACGGAACCCTCAGTGCGCGAGCCCGACTCGGAACTGGCCGGTTTATTATATCTGTTTCATTTTCATGGTTTCGAATTCAGTAGCCGAAACTTGCAATTCCATGCTGCGTTTTTAGATGCTAATAAGTATAAGCTTTCACTGCGGTCCACTCCTTGGTGTCATCCAGGTCAGAGTATTACTTATGTAGGTACCTACATAATTAATATCAAATAATCCTTAAGAATTTCCTTCTGAATCCGTCCAATGAAGTTATTAAAAGAAATCAATTCACCCGTCGCATGCTAGAGCCGTTTGAAGTTGCTGCCCTCACTTTAAACGAGCAGTTTTTAATTAACTGGGATAGGATTGCTCTACTTGCCTGATAGCGATTTATGTCTGAATATTTCTTTTAGAAATTGTAGGAATACTAATCGGGTATTTGTTTTTAGGGTTCCGTACCTCAAAAGGAAAAAACGGAACCCTTATAGGATCACTTCGTTGTCCGTCTGTCTGTCTGTCTGTCTGTCCGTCTGTCAAGACCCTTTTTCTCAAGAACGCGTAAAGGTAGCAAGTTGAAATTTATACTAAATACTTGGGTTTACGGTTTCTTTCGGCTGTAAAAAAATAAAAGTTGTAAGTCAACGCAATCAAAAGATATGAACGTTTATGTCGCATATTTTGCTATTTCGCAGGGAAATCAAAACCTATAGGGTACTTCCCGTTGACCTAGAATCATGAAATTTGGCAAAAGGCAAGGTTTTGTAGCACATATATAGGAATAAATCTGAAAGTCACAAATTTGAAGTTATATCATTTAAAAATAATTATTTTGCTATTACAAACTTACATTTTGTAGTTGGAATGTATGGAAGAACCTTATTGTCAACTACAAAGTTAAGTTTGTCTTTCAATATTTCAACTTCAGTTAGTTTTTTTTTTTTTTTTTTTACTGGGTAAGTAAGTGCCTTTAATAACTAAACAAAATACAAGCTAAAACTAACACTACAAATACAGTAAGCCTGCCCATAGACCGTTGAAGGTCTAAAGACAATCCAAATGCTCAAGCCAACTACCAGTTGGCAGCGTACCCAACATGCTGGCGGCATTACCACGTTGAATGGCAATGCTTATGTGTTGAGCCAGAAACACGCCAGCATGTTGATATCGCGTCGCATTAACCAGGCAATCTTTTTTAGGGTTCCGTACCTCAAAAGGAAAAAATGGAACCCTTATAGGATCACTTCGTTGTCCGTCTGTCTGTCTGTCCGTCTGTCAAGACCCTTTTTCTCAAGAACGCGTAAAGGTAGCAAGTTGAAATTTATACTAAATACTTGGGTCTACGGTTTCTTTCGGCTGTAAAAAAATAATAGTTGTAAGTCAACGCAATCAAAAGATATGAACGTTTATGTCGCATATTTTGCGATTTCACAGGGGAACCAAAACCTATAGGGTACTTCCCGTTGACCTAGAATCATGAAATTTGGTAAAAAGCAAGGTATCATAGCACATATATAGGAATAAATCCGAAAGTTATAAATATGAAGGTATATCATTTAAAAATGATTATTTTGCTATTACAAACTTACATTTTGTAGTTGGAATGTATGGAAGAACCTTATTGTCAACTACAAACTTAAGTTTGTCTTTCAATATTTTAACTTCAGTTAGTTTTTTTTTTGGTCTCGCGCTCTTAGAGTTCCTTTATGTCGTATATTTTGCGATTTCACAGGGGAATCAAAACCTATAGGGTACTTCCCGTTGACCTAGAATCATGAAATTTGGCAAGAGGCAAGGTCTCATAGTACATATATAGGAATAAATCCGAAAGTTATAAATTTGAAGGTATTTAAAAATAATTATTTTGCTATTACAAACTTACATTTTGTAGTTGGGATGTATGGAAGAACCTTATTGTCAACTACAAACTTCAAAGTTGTCTTCCCAGAGACTGTGTAATCGGCCGATCTGCGAACTAGCATGGAAATCGCTACTAGATACGTGTCCTAGTATTGCAGATCGCGCTCGTATTCTTGCTGTCTCTGTTTGGGAATCGGGACTTTGGTTGCAAGCCATGCCCTCTTTTAACACAGGTAGCCTTTTAGATCCAACCGCATTTCGTCTAGCTGTCAGCTTACGCTTGGGTGCAAGGTGCTGTGAGGCCCATCGCTGGCAGTGTGGTACTGCTGCTGACCAGCTCGGTCACCATGGTCTCTCTTGCTCGAGAAGCGCTGGTCGTATTGGCCGACACGCTAGCCTGAACGACATCATACGCAGGGCACTTTCCACCGCCAATGTCGCAGCTGTGCTCAAACCGAGTGGTCTTGCGCGTGACGATGGAAAGAGGCCTGACGGTATGACACTTGTGCCCTGGAGGTTGGGGCGGCCCCTTGTATGGGACGCAACTTGTGTCGATACTTTGGCGCCATCACATCTTCCTGAGACACAGGGTAGGGCTGGCGCGGCTGCTAATTCGGCAGAGCAGCACAAGCGTCGCAAATATGCTAACCTCGGCAGTGGTTACATATTTGAGGCGTTTGGGGTCGAGACATTGGGCCTTGGGGACCGGGCTCACCTCATTTTAAAAAATCTTTCGGAGCGCCTGGTTAATACGACGCGTGACCAAAATGCTGGCGTGTTTCTGGCTCAACGCATTAGCATTGCCATTCAACGTGGTAATGCCGCCAGCATGTTGGGTACGCTGCCAACTGGTAGTGGGCTTGAGCATTTGGATTGTCTTTAGACCTTCAACGGTCTATGGGCAGTCTAACTGTATTTGTAGTGTTAGTTTTAGCTTGTATTTTGTTTAGATATTAAAGGCACTTGCCCAGTAAAAAAAAACTACAAACTTAAGTTTGTCTTTCAATATTTTAACTTCAGTTAGTTTTTTTTTTGGTCTCGCGCTCTGAGGGTTCCGTCTAACGGAACCCTCAGAGCACGAGTCCTACTCGTACTTGTCAGGTTTTTTTTTTTATGGTTGATAAGCGTTTGATCACACCACCCATCACCTGATTATGAGTTCAAGTTAGTGACGAAGACGATGTAGTCGAAGATAAACAAGCTTAGCCAAGTGGAGCAAGAAAGGGCTTCAGGGGGTGGGAGGTCTTCCTATTTTTTTTAAACTAGTATGATAATCTAGTAAAGAAACTGCAGGGAAACGCTGGATGCAGGCCGCTTCCAACCGGCCCTTTTGGAGATCTATGGAAAGAAAGAAAGAAAAATATTTATTCATGACAGAAACAAAAGATACAAAGACATTACGAGTTAAACACAGTAAAATAAATAGTTGATGTCACAAGCCGGTGCCAACTCAGCGTAATGCTGGTTGTAAACAACCAGCGCTGGTCTTCCGTTGGAACCGACAGGTCACGCACGTCAAACAGCAGGTGTGTGTTGCTAACGCCATCATATATATGGTCAGGTCTATGTCCAGCAGTGGACGTCCTATGGCTGAAATTATGATGATAATGATGATAATCTAGTTGGATGATCAAAAACAATATAAACAGGATCACCTTGATTTTCCTTGCTGATGACTCGGACGTACTGGCACTGATAGAAAACGATATTATATTCTCGTACGCAATAATAATTCCTTCATTCATTTCGTTTCAGCCTACCATGTTTCCTTCCACTGTTGGGACTAAGGCCTTCTCTTAGAGATAGAAGATGGGCCTTAATCCACCATGCTGGCCCAGTGCATGTTGGTGAATGTCATAATTATGTCTTTGAACTTTCGAGGTTCTTAGACATATTGGTTTCCTCACGATGTTTTCATCATCATCAGCCAGAAGACGTCCACTGCTGAACATAGGCCTCCCCCTTTAACCTCCACACTGAACGACAGCCTGCCTTTTGCATCCACTGGATGCCAGACTCTCACAATGTCGTCGGTCCTTCTAGTGGGAGGCTTACCTACGCTGCGTCTTCCGGTTCATGGTCTCCACTCAAGAACCTTTCTTCCCAATTGGTTATCGGTTCGTCGAGAGATGTAGCCTGCCCATTGCCACTTCAACTTCTTCAACTTCACTCTGGTTCTTTGGAGAATATCCACGTTTCGGATTCTATCGCGCAAAGAAACTCCGAGCATAGCTCCCACCATTGCCCGCTGTGGGATTCTGAGTTTTTCCGAAAGGCGAACAGTTAACAGTTTTCCACGTCTCAGTACCATATGTCATCATTATAGTTAAATTTGCCACGGTGTTTTCCTTCACCGTGTTTGAGCGATGGCATCGAAACTACAATTTATTTACGTAGGTACTAAATAAGTACTTGGTGCTGGGCCGAGGATTGAACCGGGTGTCGTCAGATTGTGAAGCGCACATACTATCGCTCGGCCACCTTTGCTTCTACCGTAATTTTACCTTATGAATGAAAGCAATAATTTGTTTTATTAACTGGGTTACCACGGGGAAGTCGGGAACTTGATGGAGATTTGTTGATTGGCACCGTTTGTGTTTTAATCAAAATATTTACCCTGGTTGTTCTCCATTTTGCGACCTTCATTAAAATGAACACGTCATAATTAAATACAAAATAAGTTGTTTTGTAATTACGTTGTTAAAGGACTATTTTGCAATCATTGCCGGGGGAAGTAACGACCACACTTTGGCAGTTATTCAGCACCATGCAGTAGTGTGCAAAATTTACTTTTATCATTTTAAAACATAGCTTTTGGAACTCAGGAAAAGTTAAGCTTTCTATTAATAAAATATTTTTTATATTAATTTTTAGGGTTCCGTACCTCAAAAGGAAAAAACGGAACCCTTATAGGATCACTTCGTTGTCCGTCTGTCTGTCTGTCTGTCTGTCCGTCTGTCAAGACCCTTTTTCTCAAGAACGCGTAAAGGTAGCAAGTTGAAATTTATACTAAATACTTGGGTTTACGGTTTCTTTCGGCTGTAAAAAAATAAAAGTTGTAAGTCAACGCAATCAAAAGATATGAACGTTTATGTCGCATATTTTGCTATTTCGCAGGGAAATCAAAACCTATAGGGTACTTCCCGTTGACCTAGAATCATGAAATTTGGCAAAAGGCAAGGTTTTGTAGCACATATATAGGAATAAATCTGAAAGTCACAAATTTGAAGTTATATCATTTAAAAATAATTATTTTGCTATTACAAACTTACATTTTGTAGTTGGAATGTATGGAAGAACCTTATTGTCAACTACAAAGTTAAGTTTGTCTTTCAATATTTCAACTTCAGTTAGTTTTTTTTTTTTTTTTTTTACTGGGTAAGTAAGTGCCTTTAATAACTAAACAAAATACAAGCTAAAACTAACACTACAAATACAGTAAGCCTGCCCATAGACCGTTGAAGGTCTAAAGACAATCCAAATGCTCAAGCCAACTACCAGTTGGCAGCGTACCCAACATGCTGGCGGCATTACCACGTTGAATGGCAATGCTTATGTGTTGAGCCAGAAACACGCCAGCATGTTGATATCGCGTCGCATTAACCAGGCAATCTTTTTTAGGGTTCCGTACCTCAAAAGGAAAAAATGGAACCCTTATAGGATCACTTCGTTGTCCGTCTGTCTGTCTGTCCGTCTGTCAAGACCCTTTTTCTCAAGAACGCGTAAAGGTAGCAAGTTGAAATTTATACTAAATACTTGGGTCTACGGTTTCTTTCGGCTGTAAAAAAATAATAGTTGTAAGTCAACGCAATCAAAAGATATGAACGTTTATGTCGCATATTTTGCGATTTCACAGGGGAACCAAAACCTATAGGGTACTTCCCGTTGACCTAGAATCATGAAATTTGGTAAAAAGCAAGGTATCATAGCACATATATAGGAATAAATCCGAAAGTTATAAATATGAAGGTATATCATTTAAAAATGATTATTTTGCTATTACAAACTTACATTTTGTAGTTGGAATGTATGGAAGAACCTTATTGTCAACTACAAACTTAAGTTTGTCTTTCAATATTTTAACTTCAGTTAGTTTTTTTTTTGGTCTCGCGCTCTTAGAGTTCCTTTATGTCGTATATTTTGCGATTTCACAGGGGAATCAAAACCTATAGGGTACTTCCCGTTGACCTAGAATCATGAAATTTGGCAAGAGGCAAGGTCTCATAGTACATATATAGGAATAAATCCGAAAGTTATAAATTTGAAGGTATTTAAAAATAATTATTTTGCTATTACAAACTTACATTTTGTAGTTGGGATGTATGGAAGAACCTTATTGTCAACTACAAACTTCAAAGTTGTCTTCCCAGAGACTGTGTAATCGGCCGATCTGCGAACTAGCATGGAAATCGCTACTAGATACGTGTCCTAGTATTGCAGATCGCGCTCGTATTCTTGCTGTCTCTGTTTGGGAATCGGGACTTTGGTTGCAAGCCATGCCCTCTTTTAACACAGGTAGCCTTTTAGATCCAACCGCATTTCGTCTAGCTGTCAGCTTACGCTTGGGTGCAAGGTGCTGTGAGGCCCATCGCTGGCAGTGTGGTACTGCTGCTGACCAGCTCGGTCACCATGGTCTCTCTTGCTCGAGAAGCGCTGGTCGTATTGGCCGACACGCTAGCCTGAACGACATCATACGCAGGGCACTTTCCACCGCCAATGTCGCAGCTGTGCTCAAACCGAGTGGTCTTGCGCGTGACGATGGAAAGAGGCCTGACGGTATGACACTTGTGCCCTGGAGGTTGGGGCGGCCCCTTGTATGGGACGCAACTTGTGTCGATACTTTGGCGCCATCACATCTTCCTGAGACACAGGGTAGGGCTGGCGCGGCTGCTAATTCGGCAGAGCAGCACAAGCGTCGCAAATATGCTAACCTCGGCAGTGGTTACATATTTGAGGCGTTTGGGGTCGAGACATTGGGCCTTGGGGACCGGGCTCACCTCATTTTAAAAAATCTTTCGGAGCGCCTGGTTAATACGACGCGTGACCAAAATGCTGGCGTGTTTCTGGCTCAACGCATTAGCATTGCCATTCAACGTGGTAATGCCGCCAGCATGTTGGGTACGCTGCCAACTGGTAGTGGGCTTGAGCATTTGGATTGTCTTTAGACCTTCAACGGTCTATGGGCAGTCTAACTGTATTTGTAGTGTTAGTTTTAGCTTGTATTTTGTTTAGATATTAAAGGCACTTGCCCAGTAAAAAAAAACTACAAACTTAAGTTTGTCTTTCAATATTTTAACTTCAGTTAGTTTTTTTTTTGGTCTCGCGCTCTGAGGGTTCCGTCTAACGGAACCCTCAGAGCACGAGTCCTACTCGTACTTGTCAGGTTTTTTTTCGGAGTTTATCTCTTACAAACAAACTTTATCTTTTTTCTCTTACAAACTTTATCTTTTTAGAATTTATTAGTGTAGTTCAGCACCAAAATGTATTTATAATATTTGCAATGGTTTTTTTTTTATGCCATATGTGGCATAACAAGCTGACGAGCCGCCTGATGGTAAGCGATCACCGCCTGTGGATACCTGCAACACCAGGGGCATCACAAATACGTTGCCGACCCTAAAATACACTATTAACAGCCTTTTTTGAAGTACCCCATATTATAGTTATTCGGAAATGCTGCAGGAGTTCATTCCACAAATTGCAGGTGTTATTATAAAGATAAAACCAACTCCTTTTTAAAAAAAGGATTTGTTTTAAATTCTTAAAAAATTCTTAAATTCTTAATTCTTTAAATTCAGTTATTTTAATCTTCAAAAATGTTGAAAACATGCGAAAGAGCTCTCACCGTTGAAAGCAACCTTACGTTTTGTTGTTTACGCAATTTCTTACATAAACTAAAAACGCGAAACATGTAATCGAATAACATAGATAAAACAGGAGCGGTGTTTCAATATCGAATAGAATACAAACAAGGCTGTCCTTTGAAGATATATCTGCAATATTCTCTGTTCCGTATTTACATAATCATCGGACCTCTCTTATTGAAAACGATAAGCTACCAAATATCTTAGCTCGCGCATACTCTGCTCTTTTACCTCGATTTTTTTGAAATAAAAATGTTTTTTTTTTTTTTTTGAAATTTTTTTTTCGAATAATATTCTTTTTTTCTTTCTTTCTGTCTTTTTTACCAACAAGTTTTTTTTCTTTAAAAACTTAAAAACCTGGCAACGGTGTTTACTTGGACCAAATGTCGCAATTGGATCATCTAAACAAAACAGGTGTACCAAAACTCAATTGAATTAAATTATTGTTGGAGTTAGTTTTTTTTAATACCGTAGTTTTGTTCTATACTAGCTGCGCCCCGTGGTTTCATCCGCGTTGATATTCTCAATAAATGTTGCCTAAGTTACTCCTTATAAAATCAGCTTATGTCAGTGACAGTCTCGTCAAAACCGTTCCAGCCGAACTCATGGTTCCGGCGGAAATAGAGAATTCGGTGTTCTTCTTCTTTCGAGTCGATGCTCCGTAAATTATAATTTTAAATAATTTTTCAAATCGGTTCAGTAGTTTCGGACCCTATTCAATGCAAACAAACAAACAAAAAAAAAACAAACAATCAAATCTTTCCTCTTTATAATAATAATAATTAGCATAGATTAAGTTTCTAGACCAACATTTTGCCACCCCGTGGCTTCATTCGGTTTTAATTTTAACCGATACAAAATGATTTGAGTTTGCGCCGTTTCTTATTTATCGAAAAAATCTCTATTTTCATATTTCTTTCATCGTGCTTGTAATAAATGCCTTAAATCTTTCGGCTTTAGCGATAAAATAAATTGACTCAATAAGCTAATGTATCGTTTTATGCTTGATAGAATACCCATTCGCGTTCAGTGATTTTTCTAATACATACCTACTTATCTGCTGTTGGAAGTTTAACACTAGGTGATTTGGTATGACTGTACCTAGTCTCATCATCATAAGCCAGTAAACGTTCACTGATGAACAAAGGCTGTCCTCTTTTTTTGTTAAAATTTTCATGACTGGATTCAATGCCTTTTAGTCGTAATCTTAAACAGTTCACATAGTCTTAATAGCGTCAAACAAGTCATAGTCACAGTCAGAGTCAAGCTAAGTGAGTCACGGTCAAGTCAAACTCATGCCCCTGTACAGTGGTGGAGACTTTACAAGATAGAGAAGAGTGTTGCCATAGAGTCACGTACGATTCGCCGAAACACCTTTTAACGATACAACCGTACACAGAAAGCACGGTTCGCCGAAAGATGGTAGAACGAAAAAAAATATTAGCTGAAACACTTTTTACCGAAAGAACGTTTTGCCGAAAAATGATCCAACGAAAAAAATTTAGGCCGATACATCGACTTGCCGATACCACGGCTCATCTAAACACGCCTCAACGAAATCGGGCGTTCTCAGTTTTCAGCTATTTAGTCCTGTCCCGGACTTAGTTCGGTTACCAGTCATAATCCCCACGCTTGGCAAGCGGCTTGGAGGATTACGTTCACCGTGTAATAGTACGCTGCTGCCCATCTGCCGGTGGTTTTCGTCGCAGTTAAAAGAGTTAAAGTATTCGTCAAGTCTTATAGACAGTTTATAAACTGCGGGCTTCCCAAAAGCACTTTAATTTCATTCATATAAATGCAAATGCTTTAAATCTAAATTGGAATTAAAATGAAGCATCTACGTTTTGTGTGCGTTTCTGAAGTTTCGTCTGCAGTTTGCTAATAATTAATTTAAAGCTTCTACTGCGGATTGGAAATGCAACTGCGAAATATGCAAATAAGATGTAGTACCACTTGGCGTACGTAAATTTCTTCAGGAGCCGTATCACAAAATGCAATCGTTAAATTAATGTAGCTAATCCCGAATCCCGAAATCTAAGATACCTACTTGGAATTCGGCCACAAAACGAAAAATTTAAGCCGTATTTTCAAGACGTAAGTATATAAAACAAGTAAACCATAACATCAAAATTGTTTATTATAAGCCAGTAATTTAACGAAATCCACTCTCAAGCTTTCCTTCTTAGAGTTTTACGAAAAACTACTTATGTAAAGTTGATTGATGTGTTTTTCCAAAATTTGAAGCCGTAAAAGAAATTGCATATTTAAATTTTTTCTAATTCATGGAATCAGAACGACAATAATCCCGTTTTCGTTGCTTTTCCGTCAAAAATGTGAGAGGGCTTTTGTATTTTGCATTTTACAAATAAAAATTAAAAGCAATTTCATGGGAAGTATCCCAGATCATTCCTTCACCGTTTTTTAGCGATGTCATCAAAACTGCACACAATCAAGTCATTAGTGCAGAATGCAGGGCCGAGGGTGCGAACCAGATGCCGTGGGATTGTGACGTAAAAAACCGGATGAAACCGCAACTAGCGAACAATCTACGTAGTTACTGCCTATATTGTTTGTATCTGTAGTCACAAGATTGATTTCCCTGCAGAGTTCAGTATTCAGCGACAGTTTTCAATTGTGTTTTTATTTCTTCACCTGTGTTTCAATTTTAAACTTTGAAATAAACATCGTAACTTTTCTTAACGTGCTTTGTAGTTACGTCTTTATTTGGTTGGAGTTGCCGAAATGGGGCATTGAGAAAATTTTTGATAAAAAAATATCACTGTCTTAGAATAACTACTCAGAGAAGGTAAGTTTCCAAACAACGCCTTCTCAAAACGTAAGCTACAAAGCTAGCTTTGTAGCTTACGTTTCGATTGGTATTTTAAACGATTTAAGCAAGAAAATTAATGGATTACCTGTGGAATGTCGCACCATAACTCTTAAGCTGATTTGTTTTTTTTGCTTTTCGATTTCACCGCGCAAATTGTCATAGTAAAAATTTAATATATTTTTTGGTGTCATATATGACACCATTTGAATGGCTTAAATATTGCGAATGTACTTGGTTTCTTTGTGTAGTTATTCTAAGATCCCTGTTAACCTCCTTTCTATGTCACAGCCGATGGGCGGCATGGTGGGGAGTAACCTGAGTACGAAGCACTTTGACCTCAACTCTCGCTGAGAGGTGCTCTGGATGAGTCCGGCACCTCGACTTAAGTTGGTAAGGATAAGAAAAAAAAACAAGGTTAAGGTCAATGACCTCTGGGCCAAAGTCATTGACCTCATGGGTTCATGGTAATTTTTTTCATTGTGCCCCGTTTCGTGTCCTCTGACCCTTTATTTAACTAAAAACAACGCATTTAACTGGGACACTTTTGAAGGGAGTTTCGCTTTCGATGTTTATCGAAGGATCAAAATAAAATGAATGGATGAGCTCAGTAGAAGCGCATTTGTGAAGATTTCAAAATGAGCGCCGGTGATCACTTCGTTTCAGTCGGTCTCTAGCCCAAAGAGTACCTTTTATATACTGCTCTAGCCGTAGGAAGTGCAATACGAGTCTATTGTTACGTGATAACGAAACATCTGACAAAATTATGCATTGGTATGCTTTCCCGAAGTGTAAATACACAAATAAAACCGGGATCAATTTTTTTGTAACAAATATACTGTACATTTTTAGGGTTCCGTACCTCAAAAGGAAAAAACGGAACCCTTATAGGATCACTTCGTTGTCCGTCTGTCTGTCTGTCTGTCTGTCCGTCTGTCAAGACCCTTTTTCTCAAGAACGCGTAAAGGTAGCAAGTTGAAATTTATACTAAATACTTGGGTTTACGGTTTCTTTCGGCTGTAAAAAAATAAAAGTTGTAAGTCAACGCAATCAAAAGATATGAACGTTTATGTCGCATATTTTGCTATTTCGCAGGGAAATCAAAACCTATAGGGTACTTCCCGTTGACCTAGAATCATGAAATTTGGCAAAAGGCAAGGTTTTGTAGCACATATATAGGAATAAATCTGAAAGTCACAAATTTGAAGTTATATCATTTAAAAATAATTATTTTGCTATTACAAACTTACATTTTGTAGTTGGAATGTATGGAAGAACCTTATTGTCAACTACAAAGTTAAGTTTGTCTTTCAATATTTCAACTTCAGTTAGTTTTTTTTTTTTTTTTTTTTACTGGGTAAGTAAGTGCCTTTAATAACTAAACAAAATACAAGCTAAAACTAACACTACAAATACAGTAAGCCTGCCCATAGACCGTTGAAGGTCTAAAGACAATCCAAATGCTCAAGCCAACTACCAGTTGGCAGCGTACCCAACATGCTGGCGGCATTACCACGTTGAATGGCAATGCTTATGTGTTGAGCCAGAAACACGCCAGCATGTTGATATCGCGTCGCATTAACCAGGCAATCTTTTTTAGGGTTCCGTACCTCAAAAGGAAAAAATGGAACCCTTATAGGATCACTTCGTTGTCCGTCTGTCTGTCTGTCCGTCTGTCAAGACCCTTTTTCTCAAGAACGCGTAAAGGTAGCAAGTTGAAATTTATACTAAATACTTGGGTCTACGGTTTCTTTCGGCTGTAAAAAAATAATAGTTGTAAGTCAACGCAATCAAAAGATATGAACGTTTATGTCGCATATTTTGCGATTTCACAGGGGAACCAAAACCTATAGGGTACTTCCCGTTGACCTAGAATCATGAAATTTGGTAAAAAGCAAGGTATCATAGCACATATATAGGAATAAATCCGAAAGTTATAAATATGAAGGTATATCATTTAAAAATGATTATTTTGCTATTACAAACTTACATTTTGTAGTTGGAATGTATGGAAGAACCTTATTGTCAACTACAAACTTAAGTTTGTCTTTCAATATTTTAACTTCAGTTAGTTTTTTTTTTGGTCTCGCGCTCTTAGAGTTCCTTTATGTCGTATATTTTGCGATTTCACAGGGGAATCAAAACCTATAGGGTACTTCCCGTTGACCTAGAATCATGAAATTTGGCAAGAGGCAAGGTCTCATAGTACATATATAGGAATAAATCCGAAAGTTATAAATTTGAAGGTATTTAAAAATAATTATTTTGCTATTACAAACTTACATTTTGTAGTTGGGATGTATGGAAGAACCTTATTGTCAACTACAAACTTCAAAGTTGTCTTCCCAGAGACTGTGTAATCGGCCGATCTGCGAACTAGCATGGAAATCGCTACTAGATACGTGTCCTAGTATTGCAGATCGCGCTCGTATTCTTGCTGTCTCTGTTTGGGAATCGGGACTTTGGTTGCAAGCCATGCCCTCTTTTAACACAGGTAGCCTTTTAGATCCAACCGCATTTCGTCTAGCTGTCAGCTTACGCTTGGGTGCAAGGTGCTGTGAGGCCCATCGCTGGCAGTGTGGTACTGCTGCTGACCAGCTCGGTCACCATGGTCTCTCTTGCTCGAGAAGCGCTGGTCGTATTGGCCGACACGCTAGCCTGAACGACATCATACGCAGGGCACTTTCCACCGCCAATGTCGCAGCTGTGCTCAAACCGAGTGGTCTTGCGCGTGACGATGGAAAGAGGCCTGACGGTATGACACTTGTGCCCTGGAGGTTGGGGCGGCCCCTTGTATGGGACGCAACTTGTGTCGATACTTTGGCGCCATCACATCTTCCTGAGACACAGGGTAGGGCTGGCGCGGCTGCTAATTCGGCAGAGCAGCACAAGCGTCGCAAATATGCTAACCTCGGCAGTGGTTACATATTTGAGGCGTTTGGGGTCGAGACATTGGGCCTTGGGGACCGGGCTCACCTCATTTTAAAAAATCTTTCGGAGCGCCTGGTTAATACGACGCGTGACCAAAATGCTGGCGTGTTTCTGGCTCAACGCATTAGCATTGCCATTCAACGTGGTAATGCCGCCAGCATGTTGGGTACGCTGCCAACTGGTAGTGGGCTTGAGCATTTGGATTGTCTTTAGACCTTCAACGGTCTATGGGCAGTCTAACTGTATTTGTAGTGTTAGTTTTAGCTTGTATTTTGTTTAGATATTAAAGGCACTTGCCCAGTAAAAAAAAACTACAAACTTAAGTTTGTCTTTCAATATTTTAACTTCAGTTAGTTTTTTTTTTGGTCTCGCGCTCTGAGGGTTCCGTCTAACGGAACCCTCAGAGCACGAGTCCTACTCGTACTTGTCAGGTTTTTTTATAATTAGGTGTTGTATAAGTCCGACGGTTTTAACTCGTTTTTACTGAGCAAGTTCAATGGTTAGGGCTCGTCCATTCATTTCATTTTGGTTGATGTGTTCACCCACTAGTTGTGTTTGTCGAGGTTTGTGAAACTGAACTGAATTATGGTCAGTTAAATGGATGTATCTGTGATTCCTTTGATTCGTCAGTCGTGAAATATTTGGGTCTGAACACAGTACTTGCTTGTCTCCAATATTGACAAACAACTGGTGTTGGTGGTAATAATAGGCATGATGACTAATATTTTTTTATTACCTCATAAAAAAGCTGATCATAAATAGAGCCCCTCAACAAAAACAAAATTAAAATTAGTTCAAAAATAAATAAGATATAAGCAGATATAAGCATTTTATTTCATGCTAGACAGAGAGCGCACTATACTGAGCCGTGACGTCACGCCTCAGGCGCGCCATACACATGCTATATTAACACACGCTTTGCGAGAAAGGGATAGAGCATCCCCTCTCTATCCCCACCTAAAACTTTAAACGCTCATATCTCATATCTCAGAGATTTATCTGCCAATTTAATATATTTTTTCAGTATGTGTATTGTGTAATGTATTTAGTTATATTCCTCGCTAAGCCGGTTATCTCTTCTCTACACTGTTCGTGACGGTTCGAGACGGTTCGTGGTCTCCACTCAAGGACCTTTCTTCCCCATCGGTTATCGGTTCTTCGAGAGATGTGGCCCGCCCATTGGTACTTCAACTTGCAAGTTTTAATAGCTATGTTGGTGACTCTGGTTTTTCGGCGAATATCCACGTTCCGGATTCTATAGCACAAAGAAACTTCGAGCATAGCTCCCTCCATTGCCCGCTGTGTGACTCTGAGTTTTTCCAAGAGGCCAGCCCGTCTCACTACCATTTATGTTGTTATTTTATTATCTTGTTATTAATAAGTACCTACATAGACATAGTAAGAGTCGCAGGCATCCAGTGGATGCAAAAGGCAGGCTGCAGGTTCAGTGTGGAGGTTAAAGGGGGAGGCCTATGTTCAGCAGTGGACGTCTTCTGGCTGATGATGAATAAGTACCTACAAAATGTATAATTGTTTTGCAGAGTGAAATAAGGTACTGTTTATCCCGGAAAAATGCATGGAAATGTCCACGCGGGCGAAGCCGCGGAGCGGAGCTATTTACTCGTAAAGGAATACCTACCTAATACGTATTTATATTAACCTACTACGCTTTACGGTTAACCTACTTAAATTTCATGTATTACAAAATAAAGTGAAAAGAATAGAACTAAAACTCATTTTTCCGAAGAAATTCTATTAAGTAATGGGCGCCATAGGGTTGCAAAAATACTTGATTCCACATTAAAGAATTAAAAAAAAACCCTACATGTTTTCAAATGGATGAATTCGTGCATATAGAACATACACTCTATCTACTTTTACACTCTCTATCTGATTTTATCATCTTGAATGACATTAAGCTATAAATTATATTTATTTATATTTTTTACACTCCTCTGATCCGTCCATCCTAATCCTTCCTATATCCAAATTTTCGCATATCGTTTCCCTACCTTTAAATTCTAAAACTAATCACATACGACTTGTATATGACAACTGCGTCAATCACGCGGAGCCAAAAGCCCCAACACGGGGAAGAAGAAGAAAAAAAACATACACATAGATAAAACAGATATGAATGAATGACTCTTCTTAACTCGGAAAAGCATTTATTTGCAGCTGTCAAAAAATGCGTGCCTTGAGATAGAGTTCCGGAGGGACTCGGAAGGTATTAAAAAATAAACTTTTCCTGAAAAAACGTTTTATTAGCCTACTTCAATAAAGAAGGGTGTGTTCTCAATTCAGTTGTTTTTATTTATTTATTTAGTAGTTTGGCCTCTAAATCAAAATAACCAAAATTTTGTATTTTACTAATTATGAAGTAAAAAAAATATTGAGGAAGCCTTTTTTCTTGCCTCTTAACAAGATTTTGGCATCGCACGTCTTGTGCATTTGCATTTATTTATTTATTTATGTATGTTGCTATAAGTATTGTTTAGAAATAATTAACAATTTCCGAAACATCCGAAGCCAGCCCTAGCATGTTATCGAACCAAGTAACTCCAATGCCAAAGGGAATATCGCCAGTCATGCGCTAAATTCCAGGCCTATTGTACCGGGAATTATTCACAAAACGTTTCGGAACCCGCGACGCTGTGGAATGAACACAATCAATGGATGTAATTAGAGGCCCTGTTACAAAGGCACATAGTAGGTGCCTGTGTTGAGTCACAACTAATGTGCAAGTCAGCGGAGTTTCAATACGTTTGTATGTTGTTAGTACGTTCAAAAGGATCTGACTGCGACTGGATTTGATCTGTTACGAAAGCACATAGTAGATGCCTGTGTTGAGTCACAACTAATGTGCAAGTCAGCGGAGTTTCAATACGTTTGTAGGTTGTTAGTACGTTCAAAAGGATCTGACTGCGACTGGATTTGATCTGTTACGAAAGCACATAGTAGGTGCCTGTGTTGAGTCACAACTAATGTGCAAGTCAGCGGAGTTACAATACGTTTGTAGGTTGTTAGTACGTTCAAAAGGATCTGACTGCGACTGGATTTGATCTGTTACGAAAGCACATAGTAGGTGCTTGTGTTGAGTCACAATGAATGTGTAAGTCAGTGGAGTTTCAATTCGTTTATTTTTGTTTTTTTATTTCAATGGAGATTGAAAATGTGTAATTATAAAAACTTATCTTAATTTATAGTTTGTATAAATTAGAACGGCTGTCAAGAAATTTGTTGTAGCCAGTTGTAGACGTTTCGTTTATATGGGTGCACTATATAACGAAACGAAACGACAGTCAGCAACTGCAATGCGGAGTTCGACGCGTTGATCTAAATAAGAATGTTCAATCAAGGTTCACTCATAATGCCTGGTAACAGATTTTGCTTCTCATTTCCGTTCTATTTAATTCTCTTTACTGTTGTTTGAGTTATAACCATCTCGGGAGCATATAAAAAAAAAAACAATTCACAGAACGATTTTTTTTAAAATCTAGAGCTTCTGACTAGGTACTTCTGTCGCATAAGCTTGTACTTAATATTGTGGAACAACATTGGCTTGTTAAATTAGTTACATAGACTTGGTAAGATGCTTGGTTGCCCATTTCAATCAGCCGACTAAACTTCGACCTGCTTCTGTTTTCGACACAGACTTACAACTTTAGAGAATACCTATGTTATAGAGTTCTCAAGTGTTGTGTCTGTGGGTTGTCATTTGCAATCACTTGGCCTATGCTCCATGTTGCGTACTCCAACTTGGCTTCTCGTTTAATCTAAGAAGAATAGGGAGGTGGAGTAAATAGAGTTCACAAGTCAAGTGTCGATGAATTTATCTACAGCTTGTGGCGATTGTTATCGACCATTCTATTTATTACTGCTTGTGGCGATTGTTATCGTCCAATCTATTATCACACCTAATATCACAACACTTAAATATTTTTTGATCACGTAGGGGTCACCAAGTTTGTATGAGCCACGTCATTTCTTATTTAACTGATGGAAAATCCCATCGGACGTGATCGTGTGCTCCAAAGAAAAAGCAAGTAAAGTAGCTCACATTATACAGGGTTACGCATATATACTGTATTAAGCCGAAAGGAGGTCATTGTGCTAATCATTAGGAACAACTATTACTATAGGACTAACATGGAAAACGCCAAAAAAAAACAGCTGTTCCATAAATTTTTTCGAGTGTCATTGACCGTTTTCTATGGAACAACTGTTTTTTTTTGCGATTTCAGGGTTGGTCCCATGGGAAAAATTGTTCATAATGATGAGTACAATGACGTCATTTCGGCTTAGTATAGTATATATGCATAACCCTGTAGATATTTGTGCTACATCTATTCTTGTATATGTATAAATTAGTTGTAATATATAGATAGAGAAGTGATTCCTTAACTGCCCCATATTACACTTGAACGCGGAACAAATAGAGGTATTATTTTTCAAAATATCGATACAATCTTATCGATCACTGTCAATCACTATCGCGCGCCGCTAGCTAGTTGGAATTAATTACTGACTCGTTTCCATTCAAGATTAAAACTTAGCTACGGTGCAACCAATCCATCGGTAATAGGTGAAATGAGGGAGCTACTATCGTATTTTCTGAACAAACTGATAAGCTCAGGCGGAACGTTTTAGTTCTCTGATTTAGGCATTAGTAAAGATGAGTTAGATTAGTAAAGATTAGACTTCCCCAAGCCGACTGGTCCTCGTGGGGAATAGAGACCACAACCCTCCAACAATACAAGAAAAGGAACAACAAAACACTAAAATTTAAGTCGCAGCCTTCAATGTACCTACTCACACTGAAAAACAAAAAAAAATCATACGTAACTAACATAATTATGTGTTGAAACAAACAAAACAAATAAAATGAGACATAGTTGGCCTGAGCGAAGTAAAAGGTTGGAGGAGGCCTGTGCCGACTGGCAAACAGATCTGCAGAAAAGAAGCAAAATATAAATATTTATAAGAGACTAAGTTTAATCTTTAGTTTAATTTTTGAATCATTTAAGCTTTATAAATTTGTAACTTACTTGATCTGAAATAAAAGGCTATATTATTATTATAAAGATGAGTTGGTCGCTCTGTATGGCGCGCTGATAAAACGAACTTAGCGATGTCATATCGGTCTGGAGAATACGCGAACTTATACAGGTGGGAATTAGGTAGGTCAAAGATAAACAGGAAAATATTTTGTGAAACTAACTAGTTATTGCGGTTGCAGAAACGATAATTATTGATAAATAATAATATGTACCCAGTCTACATTTAAAATTTTAATGTTTATTTATTTCAAATTAACACCGCACAAAATTGAATAATAATTACACCTATGACAATAATATTATAAAAATTAATAAGTCCCAAAATCACACCAATTTCAAAATAATTACAATAAACAAAAAAAATATACCAAAAAGATTACAAAAAAGGTTAAAATAAAAAAAAAAATACATGTGATGTGAGTGAGACGATATCGCAATGCTTTTTGAAGTCATCTCACAATAGCTCAAACACTGTGCAACAATGTTTCTCTAAGCGCCGTCCAAATACGTCACAATATGGGCTGGCGTCAAGGAGCGCATTGAGGGTGGCAAGGGATCGCGGTATCGGAGACATCTCATGAGCTACCGTCCTACACCACGGTACAGCAAACAGCTTATGTTTGCAGCAGACGACAGAGACTAGACGGGAATATTATGTATCTGGAAACGTGTCACGAGACCCCCTAAGTGTCGATAGCGTGTTGATACACATAACTTGCTATATATAACTACACAAAAAGTAAATAATATACATACTGATGCATTAAATTATTGTTTTCTTTGATTCAAGACGATACAGTTGATTTGTGTCTCAACCAGTTGTCAGCAAAACTTGCAAAAATGTAGCGGGGATTATGGCATTGGATGTCCCATAGATATATTTAATTGCCAGCTACATTATATGAACAAGAGGAAGCTATGAGAAAATTTAAGAGCATTGCTAATTTTCCTACAGTAATTAAAAATAATTCATTATACTACTTAATATCTTTGCATAATTACAAATATTTATCTGAACTCCTTAAATTACGTGCCACAGGCGCATAGCTTTTTTCTACGTTAGGATTTTGGCGTCGCACGTGATCGTTATATGCCATGAACTTGAAAAATGCTCAAAATAATAAGTTATGCTTATTTAATAGATTGAAAACTAAACAAAAAACAATTGAGGATGTTTTGCTGTATTAATAAATAATTATTTAAGCATTTATCAACGTTTCATCACGCACTCGAAAACTGATTTATATCATGAAAAATCTCCGAGACTGTGCCCCAATACCCCTCTTAAAGCAAATTTACTTTGCATTGTGCCAGTCTATTATACAATATTGTATTCTTGTCTGGGGCAGCGCTGGAAAGACCATCTTCCTAACCTTAGAAAGAGCACAACGGGCATTGATCAAAGTCATTTTACGCAAACCATTTCGCTTCCCTACCGACTCCCTTTACAACGAGTTCAAAGTATTGCGAGTACGACAGATTTATATTTACTTCGCAGCCCTAAAAACCCACTCAAGTTTGAAAACCCACCCTGACTACGATACTATTATAAATAAGCGAGCTTACAGATTACCGATCCCTCGAGCTACCTCACTGATGGCTAAGCGGAGTCCTGCTTACTCTCTTCCATGCGTGTACAATAGCATCTGTAAAAGAGCTTGCCTAACCCCTAATCTTGTTAAATTTGCTTTCAAGAAGAAAATTAGAGATTGGCTTCTAAAGTTGTCTCGTGACGAAACTGAAGTCCTCATTCATAGCATATACAGCGAGTAGTGGATACTTAGAGCTGCAGGATCATACGTACACACTCTACCTTCTTGCATCTATTACAACTCCACACATGGTATCAACACACACACACATACACACCCATACACACACACACACACACTCACATACACACCCATACACACACACACACACACACACACACACACAGACACTGCACCCCCAGCATCTCTGGGACAACTATCTTGCCACAGAGAATTTTAACTTCGCTCAAGGACGTACTTTGCCATCCTTGTTTATACGTAAATTTTTTATATAACGTTTTTTCTCTTTTTTTTGCTTTTATTAAAGATTAACAAATATCTTCTGCTAAGACAGAAGCTACAGACGTAACAAAACCCCTAAGGTAACTTCGCACTCGAGCTCCAAGACACAAGCCGCGTGCTTAGTTTGGAGCTCACCGACCCAACCACACGATGTCTTACTAAATTACTCTTAATCGTAAGAGATTTGTCTACTAATTAGTTGCTCTTTCTATGTAAGTTTTCTTTTTTGTGTGAATAAATTTATCTTATCTTATCTATCTTATCTTATTTGAGGTATGTTTTAAACCTGCAGGAACGAATGATTACAATTTTTGTTTTTTATTTGTGGCTAACATTTTAACCATGTAGGTACTTACTATCTTTGGTATCAGCGAGGTATCAGCAGTCAAAGATTTTTAATAAGGTCAAGTGGTACCCTAACAAGCTCGGACTTTTGAACTCTTTTGTAATAAGACGGTTTATTTTTAGAGTGGGGAGACACACTGCTTATTTATCACGCCAGGTGGCGCATTATCGCTGGTGTTGTTTCACTGTCAAAAGTGTCAAATATCAATACATAATTTTAGAAATTACACGATAAATTAATATCGTCTGGTATTAAAACATGCCTCTGTGTAGTGCATTTCAGTTTAAAAATAGAGGTACACACCGTTTTCCTTCCGATGAAAAATTATAATATTGATAATTTTTTTGCATATCCTACCTTGCCAAATGATTCGCTTTTTTACCAGCTAAGGAAGCGTTAACTATTTTTTGAGATTCGCCTCTGTCATTAGAGAAACATTTTACTGTTTAAAAGCAAATTTTATTTTTATTGTTTCAAGAGCAATGTTTATAACCTCAAATAAACCACAAATGACAGCACCAGCAAAGGTGGCGCCATCTGAGATAAGTTTTGCCTGTGGCTTCTCGTTGTTTTTCTCAAATGTTCGTATCTTTTTACGTGTAAAACGAGAAACTGTTTACATCACTTAGTAATCTTTCGTAGTCGTGGCGTTAAATAAATAATCCTACAATTTGCAATACATTTCAACGACAGTTGAGACACAATTTGAATTTACAAGCAACATTTACATTTTGGAACGGTTTAGTTCGGGTTAGCAATGCAAATATTCTAAGAAATGGGGCTTGGTCCTAAGCTGCGGATTATGGTATTCAACTAGTAAATTATGTACTTGACGTCTCCATTTCTTAGTATTGCAGACGTGTATTTTTGTAAGTAGATTCTTTTCGCGTGTTATGTGGACTAGTGTAATTTTACTGCAGGGTTTATGAGTAGAAAAGAACGTAAAAGAGTGAAAGAGAAAGATGAATTAGAACGATAGATATAATATAAAACATACATAGTTTTTTTTAATACCAGAATGATACATGCCAAATGCCAAGAATAAAAAAAATATACTTAATATTTATGTCATTATTAATTCAAATAATTAATGAAGTACGTAATTACATTTTAATTTATAATAGACTTGTGCCTCTTTTACCCTAGTGCATAAAAGTAAACTAAACCTCTTAAAAAAAGAGGTTCTGGACTGTTCTGGTTCGTGCATAATAAGGAACGTCTTTAAAGTTGTTCAAAAAGGTTCAGTTTGTAATACATGTTGGAAGTTTCCTTCGGCTTCTAACATAGGCTAAGTATACCCTCTACGGCTTCTAATAATAACAGGGTAGTATTATTTAAGACCCAGACATAAATTTGTCGAATAAAAAGAGGTTTTGGTGCCAAATTTGGTCTTAATGGCGTTAGCTGGCCCAATAATGAGCGATAATAAATTAGTAAAAAAAGGTGCTTTGATTTTGGCGCCAACATGGAAAAAACATGTCACATTGTATTATTTTCCTAAAATTGTATATTTTGTTAATTTAAACATTGGTAATGGTGGATTATTATTTATTAAGGGTTAGTGATTGTGCTCAATTAGTGTAGGAATGTGATATAATGAGGTAACATGTATTTTCATGTTGTTTCTAAAACTCCATAGGAGCCTCTAGTGAAGTCTATAACTATTGGCATTACTTACGATATCACTGTTTCATTTCCTCGCAATTTAAGTGAAAAGCCGAGTGTATAACTCTTGTTTAAAACTCATTTTATCATCGTCCTTTTCTCTGATCGGGCTGATAAACGTTTCGGCTAAAATTACCTACCTACTTACTTGTTTTAAGCACTCGTACAATCTACTAGTACACCTGTCCTTTTCCAATTTTCGTGTGACATCAAGTTCTTAAATTGAAATGTATACAAATGTAGCGAAAATAAGTAGCATAGTATTAGAAAAAGATGATTTAAAGAGATGACGATGATGATTGAAAAGTGATCCTTACAACCCAATGACTGTTTTAAAAATAAATCAATGTTACAACCAGCATCATTTTAACCTGTGATTTTAACAGATAAACAATATTTTTTGTGACATTTTAAACTAGGTAGACAATTTGACATTTGAAAAAGCAATGACTTTTCCAATGACATAAATAAAATAAGTGTTTATTATTATTTTCTTATTACTTGACGCTGGCAAATGCATAAAACGTGCGACGCCAAAATCCTATCAATAGGAAAGAAATATTATTTTCTAAAACTATGTTCCAATCTAATTGTGGTGGAAATAAAAAAAGTTTATTTTATTTTACTAACCTATATACTAATACTGTGGATTTCTATGTAACTATGCTTAGATTAGGTACCTGATGTCATTGTAACTATGATACATCACCACATTTTACCTCACCAAAAGCTTAAGATTACTGTTTTCATCATCAGCCAGAAGACGTCTACTGCTGATATTAGCCTACCCTTTAACCTCTACACTGAACGACAGCCTGCCATCTGCAACCACTGGATGCCCGCGACTCTCACAATGTCGTTGGTCCATCTAGTAAGAGGCCTACCTACGCTGCGCCTTCCGGTTCGTGGTCTCCACTCGAAAACCTTTCTTCCCATCAGTTATTAACAGCTATGTCGGCGACTCTGGTTCTTTGGCAAATATCCACGTTCCGGATTCTATCGCGCAAAAAAACTCCGAGCATAGCTCTCTCCATTGCCCACTGTGTGACTCTTGAGTTTCTCCAAAAGATTAGATTATTGTTGGATGTAAATCCTTTACATAAGCCACGCGGCGCCAAAAACTTAATCTACCTGTATTAATGTTACGTCCAAACATGTTATTCTACAACAATTTCGTAACACGAAATGTTTCGAAAATTTTCCCACGTCGACGCAAGTTTGTATTAATTTATTATCATATTAAGTGGACCCTTTCTGTGCTGGTATTTAACTAGGCAATTATAGCACTTACTTCAAGTTTTGAGGTATTTTAAGACGGCGTGAAAAGAGAAAAGCCGTGGGTAGGCGAGTAGGTGAGACTTAAGTCCCTTAGGCTGACTTCACGGTTTAGCGGAGCTCCGGAGTGGAGATGCTTGCTAACCAGAACATAGCAAGCGAGGTTTTATAGTTTTTAGGGTTCCGTACCTAAAGGGTAAAAACGGGACCCTATTACTAAGCATACGATGTCAGTCTGTCTGTCTGTATTAACGGCTGTATCTTTCGAACCGTAATAGATAGCCAGTTCAAATTTTCACAGAATATGTAACGTTATGGCGAATTAACTAACAAAGAATAAAAAAGACATAAAAGTAAAAACGAAAAGAGATCCCCAATCGCCATAAATAACAAAAGTATTTTTTTAACGTAATTATGTATTAGCTGTAATGTAAAAACAGTAATACGTACGAGCGGCAAACTTGGCATGATTATAATACACACTTATTATTATTATTAACATTACCCATAAGGACGCCGCATTACAATCTTGTCGATTTCGTGTAACAAATCGTTATTCATCTTTTCTTTTCCAATGTCTGCAATGTCACAAATCACAACAAAGAAAATACAAAACAATAGATTTTAGTCGTTCGTTAAAAGCAAAATGGCGGAAAAGATGACTCAACGTTTTTATTGGGTGATAATCACTGTCGGAACACAAAAGAACTAATTGCTTGGTAAGAATTTAGATGGGAAGATAATGAAATATTTTGTTACTCATTGAATGGGCAGCATATTATATTATTATTATAGCGTTGCAAAGATATTTTCTTTATGTTGGAATTCAGATGCTTTTGTCCGGTCGTCGTTTCACATAGTAAGTACGTACCTATCTACTTTATAATAATAATAAAAATACCTTATTCATTCATGGCTAGCTGACTGGCTGGCTTACTGGCTGACTGACTGACTAAATAGGTAGGCCAATCTTAACGAAATTTAGCAGGATGATAGTGTTTATCAAATTTTGCAGGATGATAGTGTCTATCATAAGGTTAGACATATGGTACTTTTCCCTCCCAGGAAATACGAATAAACTGGGTAATTGCAGGTAACACTGCGAGATTCAGCTAGTTTTCTAGTAAAACGAATTTGAGGGAGACCTAAAGGTAGTGAAATGGTGACGGATTTAACTCACTAAATGAAATGCGCGTTCTGAATCATCGCCCACCAGCGCTTAAGGTTTTTAGGCAGTTTTTTTGGGTCTCAATAGCGCTGTTACCTTAATTAGCGTGTACCTACTTAGTTTAGAATCTTGCACCATTACGACATTCATCAATAGCGGCTCATGCTCTTTAAATTCTTTTAATCCACGGCAAAGCGGACCTCTTTTGTTTTCCAAATGTGAATGGAGAATTTACGCGCTTTAAGCTGCATAAGCGGATTTTGTACGGAATGCAAAATGCAATATAAACGGGCAGCTACTATTGACCTAGTTGTAGTTTATTATTTTTTCAATGAATAGATGTAGGAAAATTCTAGAAGGCAGATTCTCACGTGTAATCAGAAAACATATTTTTAATTTAAGTATTTCGCACAGTATGTAAAACGGGTACTTATCGTTTTTAACTTTAATACGAGGTCGTTTCATACCAGAGTTAGACCATCAGTGTCACGCTACACAGTATCATCTAGCAAGATTATGCTTCCAGTTATGGTTGTCTGTTATATCTAAAGTATTTGATGGGCCAGTGTTGTATGAGACGAAAGCTAATTATTATGATTTATGGTAATTTAACGAAATTTTAATAGATGATCCGTTCTGACTATTTCATACACAAATAGGGTCATATGTCAGACATTATTAAAAAAAAGTTATTTAAGAACATCACTAGTAGACGAGAGAGCCGCTAGTAAGATGTATACAGATATTACTTACCTACTTTATTGGAAAAAATATTTGCAAGTAAATTAGATATAGATACAACTCTTTTGTGTACCTACATCAGAAATAAAAATTACAAACAGATAGAAAACACTTAGTGCCACAAGTGGCGGCCTTATCGCTAAAAGCGATCTCTGCCAAGCAACCATTGGATGGAAATAATTTACGTAACAGAATCGACGGGGGGTGCTAAAACACTTTTAATGATACCATTAAATAAATACTACTAAATGATACATAGTATAATAAATATATAATTATATGTATATACACACACATATAATACAAACGCGATAAGTACATACATAGGATAAATTAGAAGTAGTATTAGAAGTACAATCTACATCATCATTTCAGCCGTAAGACGTCCACTGCTGAACATAGGCCTCCCCCATCGATCTCCAAAGGGGCCGGTTGGAAGCAGCCTGTAACCAGCGTTTCCCTGCGGTTTCTTTTAGGTCATCTATCCATCTTGTGGGTGGTCACCCTACACTGCGCTTACTGGTCCGTGATCTCCATTCGAGATCCTTTCGGCCCCATCGGCCATCTGTTCTGCATGCTATGTGCCCTGCCCACTGCCACTTCAACTTGCTAATCCGGTGGGCTATGGGTATTCGGTACAATAATAGGTTCTTATAGCTTCATCATCATCCACAGCCTTTCACGTCCCACAGCTGGGTATAGGGGTCTTGTTATGCCATCTGCCTCGGTCCTGCCAAGTTCGACCCGCGATAGTGATAATATCGTCGACCCATCTTGCAGTAGGACGACCAACGCTCCGCTTAACTTGCCTCGGTCACCACGCTGTCAAAGTTTTACTTCACCTGTCATCACTGCACCTTTTTTTTCTGCACCTAGCAACGTTATGTCCTGCCCAGCTCCACATTAGGCCCAGCTTTTGCTTTGAAGCAATAATTGAATGTTATTTTACACTGCTTAAAATTAATATGAGGAATTATATGAGTGAATAGGTATCTTATAAGTCTGCTTGCTTCATCTTCGACCACATCGTCGCTTACCAACAGGCGAGTTAGAGGTATAACGCAAAAAAAAGAAGTGAGAAAAACTTCAATAAAATAATCTTAAATATCATTGGTGGATAGAAAAGTAGCCAGAATGCTGCCACGTTGAATGGCATTGCGAGTTTTGGCGCCAACGTGGAAAAAAACATGTCGGCTCGTTGGATTATTTCCCCCAAACCTGTGTATTTTCGAGTGTTAATATATACTAAATGGTGAATTATTATTCATTAAGTGCTCGTAAACGTGCTCGAGTGTGGGCAAGTGATATAACGAGGTGAAACGTGTCTTTTCGTGTTGTTTCCAAAACTCCATAGGAGCCTCTTGTAAAGTCTTCACCACTTTACAGGGGCATGAGTTCGACTTGACCGTGACTTACTTAGCTTGACTCTGACTGTGACTATGACTTGTTTGACGCTAATAAGACAAAATGAACTGTTTAATATTACGAGTAAAGGACATTGAATCCACGCTCATGAAGATTTTAACAAAAAAGAATGGCATTGAGTTTTGGCGCCAACGTGGAAAAAAACATGTCGGCTCATTTGATTATTTTCCTAAACTTGTGTATTTTCGAGTGTTAATGTGTACTAAATGGTGAATTATTATTCATTAAGTGCTCGTAAACGTGCTCGAGTGTGGTCAAGTGATATAACGAGGTGAAACGTGTGTTTTCGTGTTGTTTCCAAAACTCCATAGGAGCCTCTTGTAAAGTCTCCACCACTTTACAGGGGCATGAGTTTGACTTGACCGTGACTTACTTAGCTTGACTCTGACTGTGACTATGACTTGTTTGACGCTATTGAGACTATGTAAACTGTTTAAGATTACGACTAAAAGACATTGAAACCACAGTCATGAAAATTTTAACAAAAACAAAATAAAAAAATGGCATTGCATCTGAATGTACGTAGGTAAATTATTCAAGTCACCTTTTTAGATAATTTTGTTTAATGGCCAACATCTATTTGTTGTTAGTCAATGCTTTCAAAAGTTAATTATCTACGCCACTAAAGAAATTCTGCCACATGTTTTGAATACTCCTAGCCCCAAAAAAATCTATAGAGCAATACTGAAAAGCGTTAAAAGCATCGACCACAAGTCCCAACCCCTAAGTTCATATTAATAAGCCCCGAATTAATTCAACAACACGAAAATAAACTTTTAAAGGGATTTTCCGAAGTTGTTTGTCGAATTTCAACACCTGGCTCTATAAACTCTGTATTAAATAATCTGGTTACGAAGCACACTACTACTCTAAGCCTGGACGAGGTACACAGGCTTAAGTTATAGTCTGGGATTGTGAATTCAGGATTAAACTACTTATTAAATGCTTTAGAAGTTCGTTCAATAGGCATTTTCAACAGACGTTTGACTTTCAAATTTAATAAAGGCATATGAGCATTGAACAGGTGTGAAACGTAAATTGCCATATAAGTTTGCCTTTGAAGCCTTATTTTCGACCTCTTTTAGCAGGCAGCAAAGCGAACTTGTGGAATACTTTAACCGTTAGCACAGAAGACATAATACCCGTGAGTGACCACGTCTCAGCTTGTCTTGAGGTGGTATTTACAACGTGAAGACTTGTCGAAGTTTATACCAAATGCTGCCCATCAATTTGTTTATTTTGATATACTTAAATATTTTTGACAATTTGACTTGTAACTACCAATTTTATAAGGCTAACATTATTATTTATTAATACTATTCTACAAACGATTTGAATGCAATGGTTCTCTTTACACTCACACGAAGCAGATTGATAATAAATGATGATGATGATGATGAAACAGAGTGTGGGATTGAGTTGTAATATTAAAGATTAAATTAATAAATCTAGAGCCCAATCAGATTTATTTTACAATGTTTGTGGGCAGCGGTCGAACAAATTAGTTTAGTTTTATATATTGGCTTTGATTTGGGTAAGTTCGTTACGATTCCAAATATGTAATATGTTCATGTGTAAATAAACTTTCTGAACTCTAAAAAACACTTTGTTTAGTAAAATTATCCTCCATTCAGTCATACCAGCCGCACATAATTATATAGCTTGGAAGTTTCGAAAAAGTCTGCAAAAAACTGAAGGGGGCGACGTAAACACGTATTGCACACACTGACATAATTATTCTTACTAGTCTACAAACGTACTTCAATATTGAACGGCACACAACTGCAAACGAGATGATCAAAATGCAAATAGACGACCAATGAGGTGGAGGGGGTGTAAGTGCTAAAGGGAAAACTGGTTAGTACCGGTATAGGCCCGGGAGGAGCCGTGGCGCAGTGCCGAGGGATCCCGGAGCCCTCTTGTCAAGCACTAACGCTGGGATTTTCATGCGTATGGTCCCGCATAACCTGGCTGCACCCCAATGCATCCGGCTATCTTTGGACGATTTTCCCGTCGAGAAAAACTTACTACTTACTAAAAAATTTCATCACTCACTATGAGAAAATAAAGGCGTCTCATATTTTATTGTAATATTATTATTTAATAAAACATAGAGTAACAACTAAATTGAAATGAAATAGTATCTAATAATAAAACAACTAAAAACTTATATTTACATTTGAGACATTTTCGCAATTATGAAAATGTATTGTTACACAAAACCATGAATTTCTAACAATCCCTGAAAATTGACGAAAATAAGGGCTGTAGTTCGCGCGTTTTTGATTAGATTTTTTTTTATTCAGGTGGCGGCGCGACTTTGGGCCGTCGTACCAGCCAGTCTTTATTAAAACAATATTTGTGTTCGATTTCTTTGGCGCTGAACACTAAGATGTTCCAAATTCAAAAAGTGGGCGGCAAAGATAATTGCGGCTTTCTTATAATGAGGATTAAAAACTCATTACTGCCCGCTAAAAGTTTTTATTATAGAAAACACCACTTTTGGGTGCACTTACGGCGAACCAAGTGGTCCTTTTCGAATAGATGGGATGAAAAAAGTTATAACACTTCCATTTATTTTTTCTGAGTACCAGCCCATCCGAAGGATGAACTCTTAGATTAACTACACAGAGATGGTAAGTTTCCAAACAACGCCTTCTCAAAACGTAAGCTACAAATTCGCTTTGTAGCTTATGTTTCGATTGGTATTTTAAACGATTTAAGCAAGAAAATTTATGGATTACCTGTGGAATGTCACACCATAACTCTTATGCTGCTTTTTTGATTTGTTATGGTACGATTTCACCGCGCAAATTGTCATAGTAATATTTTTAAATTTTTTTTTGAGCCATATATGACATCATTTGAATGGCTTAAATTTTGCGAATGTACTTGGTTTCTTCGTGTAGTTATTCTAAAGATGAACTATTGCAAACCTCTTTCTAACACTGCGCATTGGATTGTCACCCTGCTGCCGTCAAATGTTTTATGGTATCACCTTTAGCCCAGCAGGCCAAAATTTATTGCGTAACTTTTCTTGTAATAGCCTTCGCCTTCAAGAAACACTAACTAGGCTTCATGAAAGCCAGACTGGGCTTCGTGAAGGTTACATAGGTATAAAAGATAAAACTGCGATTTATATTATTGGTCATTCTTTTGGGTTTTTCCTTCTCGTCGATTCGTTCGATCACTCCTGAACGCCATGAAGCTTTCAAATCTGCAGTAAATGGTGACACATCTCCTTTCACCTGTGATCGTATCCAGATGTGTGGAACCAAGGCTTGAAAACAGGAAAAGTTTCGTGGTAGGTCTAACCTCCAATATTTGCACCACATTTGTAATCAAGCCTTGGACGAAAATTCCGACCTTACTGCGATTTTGCGGCGTTATAAATAATTATGGGGGGCTCACAAATCTCCCCTGTGTAATGTTATGTGTGGATGGCGATGTACATTAGTTTTTCAGTCAGTCAGTAAAAAAAGTCAGTCGACCTTTGTCCCAAGGCGCGCGAGTTCAAATTAAGGTTGCGTATCCACAAGAGATGTGCGAGAAAGAAGGTATGCGAGTAAAAAAACAACCAATAGGAGGCGAGGTGAGATGGAACGAAAACGGTCCTATTAGTGAATTTTTTCCTCGCGCACCGTTCATTTTCTTCACACATCTGGTGGATACGCAGCTTTAGCGATTGGTCACGAACACCAGGGGGTTAGATAAGACCCACTTTCTGTTAGCGTTGACGCCTGTGGAAAGATGAAATTGTATAAAAATGACATTAGCTTGAGATAACATCTATCAAGCTAATCTCATTGTCAATGTCATTTTCATACAATTTCATATTACAGCAGGCGTTAAAGCTAACAGAAAGTGGGTCTTGTCTAACCCCCCAGCTCAAAATAATTTATGTGTTGTGTTAACTAATTAACATTCTCTCACAGGCAGTTACCCTTCATCAAACCTAACATGAGCTCCAGGACTTTTAATTATGCGTCATTTATTTTAAATTTCATACACAACCAAAATATTTAAATTAGGGATTTCAATGATAATAACTTTACGCGGATTCAAATGAGAATGAACGCAAGGGCCTAAGTGAAGCTTAAGGTTGTGAAACCGCGGTGTGAATAGCATACGAATTTTCTTATACATTATAACATACTTTAAAAACATTTTGTAGGAGTAAGAGTAGGCTTCTTAAGGCTCGACTTCCGTGCATCTCAGCCGATCGCAGCTGCGCGCGTCTGACGCACGTATCTTACGCACGTGCGACCGGCCGCGGCGCACGGAAGTCTACCTTTAGAAGCCGACGCTTGCTCTTACAAAATAGTATGTTATTATTTATGAGACAAATTAGGTTTGAAAAAAAATTGTAGGCTATTCACACCGCGATGCAAAAGGTTCATTTAGAGCATTTTAGCGATTCACACCGTTTTGCGGTGTCAAACGCTGCAGTACCCGTCTTGAGGTTTTCTTGTCCGGCTACTTTGATACTTGATTGACCATCTCACCTGTTTGCGCCCCGAACCGTTTTCTCTATTTAATATGGTTTTTAGCTCACATAAAATATTTTGTACGTTGAAGGTAGTCGTTAAATCTTGTCATTTGCACCGAGCACTAACAAAATGTAGCAGAATTATCAAGAAAATGCAGCCTGATATAGTTGCTCAGAATCCCGGTTCTCTCAAACGAAGTTCTGATGAACTATTAAAAGAATTTCCTTAGATTTGTGTAGTTGCATCGAAGTGTAAAACAGTAACTAAGAGTTGCAGAAAACCTATTGGACTACGATTATACGTTATCTATTCGAAACTATCTATACTACGGAATTACGCATAAAGACTGTACTAAGCCGAAAGGAGGTCATTGTACTCATCATTATGAACGAGTTTTACTATGGGACGAGCTTAGATTAATCTAAGGGGACGAGTGAAGATATGTTGTAACTTACCCAATCGCAAAAAAAAACAGTCTAATTAAACTTTTTTTAACAGACTTGGAAAATTAAATAAGGATTATAATATCCAGTTTATTCCAGAGAAATGGAAAAAAAAAATTGTTTCTTTTCTGTGGTTTTTCAGATGTAACCTTTTGCGAAATATGATCGGCCAAAAATACAGTATTTAAGTTTCTAATAAAATAATAATCTTGCCAAGGTACTGTCTGATTCCACATTTCTGAGGTGTTTATTAAATTTACTAAGGAATGTCTTCGGAATTTACGTTGCAGTCTGAAGGAGTTTTATGCAACTGGAGCGTCAGTGTAATGAATGCCGTTTGTGGACTTACTGTTGCGAAGTTATTATATTTTCCTTACAATTATATTTGAACCAGCAATTAAGACAATATTAAGATAAAATCTCTTGTGTATGTCCCGAATTTTTATTTATTATTTATTTATTTATTTTTCAATCGTTGTTTTCAGGCAAGAAAGCAGCAGTCAGACCTTTTTTTGAACATCTGTAATTTTCATTTATTTGTTTTAGCCGTGGTCTTTTTTTACGCGGATATGTCCGCGTTTAACCGCCAGTCGCAACTCGGCCTGTCAGTAAGCGAAGATGTGGTCGAAGATGAAGCACGCAGACTTAGGAGATACCTGTTCACTGAGCCTGTTCACTCTGGCCTTGAAAAGGCCCAGATTATATCTCTCAGGAAACAAGGAAGCGGGCAGATTGTTCCAATCCTTGGCCGTACGGCCAAAGATTATTATACTAGGTACGGCTTAGAAACGTAGTATCGAAACGTTTAATACGTATCCAAGAACGTATACGTATCCGTACGTATCGTATACGTATCAAGGAAAATCCACAATGTATGGGTGGTAATGGGCCGTTTTCCTACTTGTCTTATAGTAGAAAGGGGATGGCAGGATAAGGTCATGTAGCTCTGATGCACATTCTCCGAAATGAATCCTGTAGAAAATTGAAAGACTCGCCAAAGGGAATATAAGGTGAAGAGGTTCCATAGAGAAAAATATTTATGAAACGGATAATGAAGTGAGACGCCTATAGAGACAAGTTTATACGTTAGAGTGGGATAGAAACGTAGAAGTTTGATTTTGCCTCAGTTTCATACATTCGAAATTTGTATTGAAGTTGCGCAAGCATGGCCGCACAGATATACAGTAGATCTGTGCATGGCCGTGGTTATTCCATTACAAATGTCTCCCTTCTTTTCTCTTGTGGAGCTACTGGTCAATGGAATAACCGATGAAAAGAAAATATCCCAATAATCTCTCAACTGAAAACTCATAAAAAGTAAAATGTGTTGCTCATAACTTATTTAACAAAATAAGACAGCCAGGTACAAAGAACAGCGATGGCGTATTTAAGCAAAAATTTAGACTAATCGCAAAAAACACAAGGTTTGTTTTTCTGTGTCGCAGTGCAATGTAGCTTTAAACAAATTTTATTAACATGATTCTGCAATAGATTGAGATTGGGTCCGAATCAATCTGTTTGTGGTAAACTATATATTATTATACGTTATGTAACTATATTATTTTTTCAATACCTGTTATAAATGTTATATCATTAAATGTTTTTATGAAACCTGCAAACACAACTAAAAGGAATTGCTTTGGTAGGATACTTTTTTAATCCAAAAGAGAGTTTGGAATATGAAATTCAATACAACGAACGCAGTGACGAGTTTGTGCTAAGAAACTGTTTGTGAACAAAGCAAAGCAATTCGACAAAGTTTTGAACAAAGCAAACGCGAAACAAAACATTGTTTTACTGAACAGCTGCTGTTATTTTATAGAATTTTGTTGATAACACACCGAAGTTGCAATTGTGTTATAAATATAGGTTTTCTTCACATAATGTCATCATCATCATCATCAGCCTGAAGATGTCCACTGCTGAACAAAGGCTTCCCTCTTAGACCTCCACACTGAACGACAGCCTGTCATCTGCATCCATTGGATGCCAGCGACTCTCACTATGTCGTCGGTCCATCTAGTGGGAACCTACCTACGCTGCGTCTTCCGGTTCGTGGTCTCCACTTAATCTTTCTTTTCCCGGAAAAAGCCCGGAAGAAGCCCGGCGCAGAACTGCAAGACCTCTGGATACCGTGAGTGACTATTGCGTGCATAGGAAAACGGGAAAGAAGAATGTTTTGATTAAAAATCATTGACGGTACTTTCTAACATTTCATAATATATTCATAACATTTCATTGAAGGTTTCATAACATTTCTATATATAGACACCCGGCATCTAGACACTGAAAAGTGTTTATTTGTCACTTCATAATCATTTTTAGGGTTCCGTACCTCAAAAGGAAAAAACGGAACCCTTATAAGATCACTTCGTTGTCCGTCTGTCCGTCTGTCAAGACCCTTTTTCTCAAGAACCCGTAAAGGTATCAAGTTGAAATTCATACTAAATACTTGAGTCTACGGTTTCTTTCGGCTGTAAAAAAATTAAAGTTAAATTAAGTTAAGGTAGTTAGTTAAAGTCAACGCAATCAAAAGATATGAACGTTTATGTCGCATATTTTGCGATTTCACAGGGGAATCAAAACCTATAGGGTACTTCCCGTTGACCTAGAATCATGGAATTCGGCAAGAGGCAAGGTCTCATAGCAAATATATATGAATAAATCCGAAAGTTATAAATTAGAAGTTATATCATATAAAAACAATTATTTTGCTATTACAAACTTACATTTTGTAGTTGGAATGTATCGAAGAACCTTATACAATATTTCAACTTTACAAGTTAGTTAGTTTTTTTTTTGGTCTCGCGCTCTGAGGGTTCTATCCAACGGAACCCTCAGAGCACGAGTTCTACTAGTACTTGTCCGGTTTTTTAGGACAACTACTTATTACTTGTCTAAGTTCAACTGAACTTAGGTTCAGTTGTTGTGTGGACTTTTTTTTTAAGACACAGAGACGCAGACTGTTTATAATAGTACGCTTTCGTAGATAATAATAATACGGCAGCCATTATGGGGGGCCCATTTAGTGAGTGGCAAGTCATCACCTGCCTAAGTATTTGAAATGAGGCATAATTGGCAGGTGCCGTACCTCATACCATAGATCTGTTATCCCATCCACAAGTTGTTCACCTCAATAGCCTAGACGTTTTATATCCTATACTGTACAATAGTTTTATAATCCATTTTATACTCATTCAATAATATTGTATTTTATATTCAACGGGGCCTCTTGGTGTTGGCTTCGGCCCCACCAATGCCTACCAAATGTCCGGGCTAGACCCGTGTTTATATTGAAATAATAATAATAATATCTTTATTTACCAAAAAGACTAAGTAGTACAATGAAAATTAGTAAGAACACTATGAAACTTAAAAACTAAACAGATTTGGCGGTGAGCCCCAAACTAAGCACAGGGCCTGTATCTTGGGGCTCGGGTGCGAACATTACCAGAAACAATAAACTATGTGTGCGAGTAAGTTGGCAGTGGCACAGCAAGTCGAACACATAGATTGCACTATTTGCACTACATAAGTACTTATAGCCTAACTAATCCTAAAACAAAGTTAATTTGAAAATAAACAAAAAGTAAAAGTGAAAAGTGGAGAGAAGTTACGGGATATCTCCGGGAAACACCAGACCTCGAACGAGTCTGGGGTCGCGCGGAAATCCCAGTGTGTATTAGCGTGGGCTACACCCTCTAAAATTATTTTCCATACAAACTACAAATGAGGTTTTCGGTCTCATCGTACGACATTTTCAAAAGCCAATCCTTTACTATTTCCTTTAACCTGATGAACCTGCAGTGCAAGTACCGTTCTTTATCGATCGTCAAATTCGATAAAATGCTATAGAATCGATCACAGCGAGTACTGATCAAATAGCATTTTATCGAATTTGACGATCTCAACTGTCAAATTTGACGTTCGATAAAGAACGGTACTTGCACTGCAGTTTACTCATATTCAGGGAGCGTTAAATTAATAGTTAAAGTTTTTCAGCTTATATTAAAATTATGCGCGAAATTGCTTGCAAATTGACGTAGCGTTACAGTTAGCTCATTTACTAAACACCAGCTCGGCTAATATTTATTACGAAGTAGCACAAAGTACAGAAACTAACAGTAGATTACGTTCAAAAGTGATTCTACAGAATATCAGACGCGTAGGCACGGCTTGAACGCGAGCCTGCGCGTTTTGTAACGGAGGTTTTAACGTTTTCCGACAGGCAATTAAAAAAAACCGGACAAGTACGAGTAGGACTCGTGCTCTGAGGGTTCCGTTACATAGAACACTCAGAGCGCGAGTCCAAAAAAAAAAAAGTTGAAATATTGAAAGACAAACTTAAATTTGTAGTTGACTATAAGGTTCTTCTATACATTCCAACTACAAAATGTAAGTTTGTAATAGCAAAATAATTGTTTTTATATGATATAACTTCTAATTTATAACTTTCGGATTTATTCATATATATGTGCTATGAGACCTTGCCTCTTGTAGAATTTCATGATTCTAGGTCAACGGGAAGTACCCTATAGGTTTTGATTCTCCTGTGAAATCGCAAAATATGCGACATAAACGTTCATATCTTTTGATTGCGTTGACTTACAACTTTATTTTTTTACAGCCGAAAGAAACCGTAGACTCAAGTGTTTACTATAAACTTCAACTTGATACCTTTACGCGTTCTTGAGAAAAAGGGTCTTGACAGACGGACAGACAGACGGACAACGAAGTGATCCTATAAGGGTTCCGTTTTTTCCTTTTGAGGTACGGAACCCTAAAAATTGGTCGAGTTCGGGTTACGAGACATGGATCTGAAGATTTTTCTAAACCATAGCCTGTTGATAGCCTTTGATAGCCGTGAATAGCCCGTTGATCCAGTTGGTAGTGAACCTTCTGAGCTTCGGGGCGTGGTTTCGATTCCCACCTAGTACAAACATTTATGTGATGAACATTTGTGTTTGTTCTATATCTGGTTGTTACTATCTATTTAACTTAGATCAGGTAATCAAAGCTATTTAAGTATGTATTTAATACCATATATGTATGTATATCAGTCTCTGGCAGCCATATCACAAGCTTTGCTTAGTTTGGAGTCAGATGACCGTGTGTGCAAAAATGTCCCGAATATTATATATTTATTTATTTATTACTAGCGGTCCGCCCCAGCTTCGCACGGGTATAGATTATAGCCTATGTTACTCGGGGATAGTGTAGCTTCCCATCAGTGAAAGAATTTTTCAAATCGGTTCAGTATTGGAGACTATTCAATGCAAACAAACAAACAAACAAACAAATCTTTTCTCTTTATAATATTAGTATAGATAGAAGAAGAAAAGTCAATAAAAAAACTTGCTCATTCTAATAAACAGAGGTGCGTTTCCGTAAGCTGTAATTTTTTTTACAGCGGGGGTTCGCTGAACGGAGTCATAGCTGTATGTCAAAACTAGCTGTCAAATTCAATTGACAACTTTAAAATAGTGTCAAGAATGGCATTTATTATTGTTATTAGTTTTCATAACCATGGATACAAAGTCTTTCAGTCTCAATTATAGTTATAATAGATATATCACTTACCCACACTCGAGAACGTTCACGAAAACATAATAAATAATAATCTACCAATAATAAATATTAACACTCGACAATAAACAAATTTAAGAAAATAATACGAGCCGTAATTTTTTTTTCTCATGTTGGTGCCTCAACCTGCTCGTTAGCTGTCAATCGGACATTAGTAGAACATTTAGCGACCTCAAAAGGTAAATAAAATCGGGCGAAAAGTAAAACCAGCGGATGCCCGTAAACGGGGCAGTTTAAATTTTAGTCGGTTTAATTTTTCACTAACTGGCGTCTCTGAACGTTTTGACGTTTATCTAGTATAAGTTTTTATCTGGATAAGTGCCGTAAATGCATCCCAGACAATATCTATCTGTCTGTTGACACTGTCATGCTTGTTTTTGTGTTATAATATTTCGTAGTATAGTTTTTGTAGTTATCGTTTGCTAACAAACAATGTACTTGTTTTTGCTGCAAGACAAATACATGTTCTATATTTTAACAAGCCTTGTACAAAAAAATTCAAAACAACTTTTGCAAAAAATACCCGTGTTTGGCTGCATCTGCTCTAGCTACACGGCCGCTGTTCAGTTTCTACTTTTGGTTTATAAAAGCACATGTTAATTATGGATGTCATAGACAATAAATTTTTTATGTGAAACATCTGTTGGCATTCTTTGGCAGTAAAACCGACTCGTATGGCGTGACGACGTGACCCCATCGGTTATCGGTTCTTCGAGCAATGTGGCCTGCCTATATTGCCCACTGCTTATTGCCTCTTCAACTTGCAAATTTATAGTGTTAACACACGTATGTATTTGGTTGACGGACCGCCGTCCAACCAACGGGAGAGAAAGAGTGAGAATATCATATTTCCCTCTCTTTTTCTCCCGTTGGTCAGACGGCGGTTGAGGTCAACCAAATCCATACGTGTGTTAACACTATAATATAGATATTTGTCGGCGACTCTGGTTCTTTGGTGAATATCCACATTCCGAAGAAATTACTATCTTGTTGGACAAACCAGTTAAATTATCTATTTTGATCATGAGGAAGAACCCTTTTTAGTAGCTCCTTACTACATACAAGGGATACCGGTGTCGTACTTTATCGCTTCAGCATCAGAGCTGAAGTATGAAGCATACCTACTGCCGACTGTTCCCAGACTAGTTCGCTTGATTAAGCCTCGCGAGGCGCTACTGCCTTTAATTAATTTATTCCCAACTAAAACGCCTGGTTTACTTTAGGCAGAGCTTTGATTTTGTTGCGAACACCAGCGCAATTTCGACGAAATATTCTCGCCTGCGAAGTTAGGAGGTCAGTATTATCGTAGAGCTGAATGAGGATCAATGGTAATTGCGACGGAAGATAATATCATCTGAACTTTGTAAGCTTTACTTGTAACTAACGAACTAAGTATGTAGGCATCTTGCAAGTCAACTGGTTGGTAAAAAGACGCTGAGTTAAGCCCTTAAGAGGAAGTATAGCCGATTTTCATTCTCTCTTGCTTAATTGCATTCAATATTTTAATTACTTAAACAACAATTTTGATTGATATATTTTTTGAATAGGTACAATTTTTTTTATTAAATTTAAATTTATGAAGTCATAAACGCATTCGCATGTTGATCTAAATAATAAATAAAATAAATAAATAAATAAATATTCGGGACATGTTTTCACACACGGTCATCTGACCCCAAACTAAGCAAAGCTTGTGATATGGCTGCCAGAGACTGATATACATACATATATAGTTTTAAATACATACTTAAATAGATATTAACACCCAGATATAGAACAAACAGAATGAGAACGACGAAATGTTTTCTCTACTAAAATATTTATGACTAAATCAAAACGAAAATTTAACAAGAATATTATGAATGATTATTTACGGGATATTTACCGTGGTAAGATTGTGGAATGAGCTCCTGAAAACAAACGGAAACAACCGTGATAGTTTAAAACAATGTTTAACATTATGAATGTCATAATAAAGTGTATTAGCAATTTCTAATAGCACGCCAAGTATCAATAATAGCACACCAAGTATCAATAATAGCACGCCAAGTATCAATAATAGCACGCCAAGTATCAATAATAGCACGCCAAGTATCAATAATAGCACGCCAAGTATCAATAATAGCACGCCAAGTATCAATAATAGCACGCCAAGTATCAATAATAGCACGCCAAGTATCAATAATAGCACGCCAAGTATCAATAATAGCACGCCAAGTATCAATTTTGTGTACCTAATTCAAAACGTAATCTATGCAAGCATAATGCGTCAAAGCGTTCTTAGCCTTTTAATCTAGAATACCATTATCATAAAGCATGACATGGTTACTCAAACCTCGTAAAATCTCGATGGAAGCTGTAAAGCAGATGTAAAGTTTTATCTCAACTTAGTTGTAAACTCAGACCCGTTGTCAATTCTCATAGCTTAAGATCTGGTAAACTTTCACCTTTCTACATTTCATAAGTTTCAAACACTAGTAAAAACTTTTAACTTTTTGTTTACGGTTCAGGTAGGAAGTTTAAAAATTGTCGTTACGAGTCGAAAGTTTCTTGGATGCTATAGTCATCTATACTTATAATAAAACTGTAACAGGTCCAATTCTGTACATTGAAGATATTTTTTTTGGACGGCACTCTATTTTCGATACTGAAGTCAAAACTGTAATTTTTTTCATTTTTGTCTGTCTGTCTGTCTGTCTGTCTGTATGTGGGCCGCGCATCACGCCGAAACTACTAAATGGATTCAAATGAAACTTAGCATAATTTGAGTTCATACTACGAGGTACGTTATAGAATACTTTTTATCCCGAAACTTTGCATGGTTCCCTTGGGAGAGGGGATGAAAGTCAAAATGTGTACTTAGTTGTAAATCATTACCGCGTAGTCTGATTTCATTAATTCTTTTTTTGTTAGAAAGGAGGTACATTAAGAAACGTCCCGTAAAAAATTCAAGGTCATCGATTTCGTAGTTTAGAAATTACAGACATCACAACCATCAGTAATAGGTCCAAATAACTTGACCTCCGGAATGTACGTGAACCCTTGAACGTACGGCTCATCTTAAGCTGGAGGTAGCTTTGTAGCGCACTTTGTAGTGTACGTTGAGTAGGCACTACGTTGAGTAGGTAGGGTCCGCAAATTAGGTGATGCAAATTAATGGGGGTTGCTATATTATGTAGAAGGTTCTTATGGAAAGAAAAATTAAGAGAATTGGAAAATTTCAGAAAACTTAACAACGATTTTAACGTGCGTTTTTCATTTCTAAGACAGGACAAAGTCTGTCGGGTCAGCTAGTAACTACTAAAACTATATATGTTTAGTACGTTTAGAATGTGCACATTGTTGTAGTGAAGGCTACCTAAACTAAACTAAATTAGACAGCTTTAAGATTGTTGCTATCCTTTTCTGAAGAATTGAAATGAAAAGAGGCGCTGATAATTTTATTTCTGTCAAATTAGTTTAGTGTAGAGAATGAGACATCAGAATCGACGTCATTATCTTTTACTAAAATACAATAGCGCTAAATAAATGCTACCTACTCAATCATTCACCGTGTTTGACACTAGCTGACCTGACAGACGTTGTCCTATCTTAGAACTGTCAAAGACGCAAAGTTAAAATCGTAAATCTAATTTTTTACACCTTGGGCTACATTATTGGAACTTTAGTAAGGCTTCCTATTTTTTTTAGCCTATGTTACCCGGGGATAGTGTAGCTTCTCAACAGTGAAAGAATGTTTCAAATCGGTTCAGTAGTTTCGGAGCCTATTCAATGCAAACAAACAAACAATCAAATCTTTCCTCTTTATAATATTAGTATAGATTGATTAAACACATTGTAAGCGACTCACCCTCGCGTAGCATGCGTCGTAGCACGCTACGATTTTCGCTACGGTACAATGAATCGCGCTTTACTACGAAAATTAATTTCATGTAGATATTTCCACTGTAGCATCGTAGCGTGGCCAATAAGGCCAAAGTAATAAATAACACAAGTGACCCACCACTGGACCAAAGTGGAATAAACCATCTCTTGGTTATATATTGAAAATTCCAAGTTTGCTACGCCACAAGACACAGTAAAGTATAGCTTCATAAATATTTATGAATCCGACTTCAAACTACGCAATTTCATTTACTTGGATGACATATTTATTTAGTTATTTTTATTTAAAATTTAAACTAATGAACTGATTTGGATGAAATTTTTGTAAGATCAATCTGAAAGTATATCGTCTCAAATAAAAAAAAATAAAAAATATTCGGTTTATACAATGCCCAATGGCATGTATTTTGGTTAGAAAGTTGCCATGCAATCCAGCGACGCGATGCGGCCAGCATTTTGGGCACGTTGCCTAACATTAGAGATCGTTTGTACTATCTGTAGGCCTTCGTTGCTAATAATGTTAATAGATCTTCAATTAGTTCAGTTTTTTAAGTTTTGTGTTTAGTGTAAGTGTTAAATGTTGTTATTGATTTTTAGTCTATACTAATATTATAAAGAGGAAAGATTTGTTTGTTTGTATTGAATAGGCTCTGAAACTACAGAACCGATTTGAAAAATTCTTTCTCTGATGGGAAGCTACACTATCCCCGGGTGGCATAGGCTATAATCTAAACCCGTGCGAATTTGGGGCGGACCGCTAGTAAATTATAAAATCTAAGTTTATACTAAACTAGCTGACCTGACAGACGTTGTCCTGTCTTAGAACTGTCAAACGCGCGAAGTTAAAATCGTTGTTAAATTTTCTGAACTTTTCCAATTTTCTTAATTTTTCTCTCCGTAAGAAGCATTTACAAAGTAATAAAAAAACTTTTAAAAAAACAAACGGTAAAGTCGTTCGTAAGTTATGGCGTGACCAAGGTAAATAGAGATTAATTAATATATATATAGATTATAGATAGATGACGAAGTATTGAGGTTAAAAACATTTAAAAAAAAATGAGAGCCCCTTCCTTCCTTCTTTCCTTTAAATCGGTAAAAAATAAAAATCTACAAGCTTACAAACTTTACCGCTTTACAATATTAGTATAGATTTATATTATGTGTGTTTATCGGCTACCAGTTTTTCTCATGATATAGCTTTCGACAAAGGCCTCCTTAAAACACTTCCTGCAGGGAAAGTATGGCTAAGTAAGTATAAAAAATAAAGCTACAAAATAAGGGCAGCACCGAAACAAAGGTGAAACACCTGGAAATCGGGCTCTTAGAGAAACGTCACGTAATGAATTTATAGCTCGCTCGGACGAAATATACTGCTTACACGACTACTGGCGAAATATTACCGAGGCTAGGCTTGGTAAATGGTTTCTATGATGTGAATAGGCTTTGAAAGTGTGTGGAAATACGCGAAATATCCTGCGACTCTAGAACCTTAAAGAGTACAACTAGATCAATAAAGAGTTAATCAATCAATCAACCTTAATTTAGCGCCTGATTTTCACAAAACTTTACAACTAAAATTTTACATTTACCAAAAGAACCGGACAAGTACGAGTAGAACTCGCGCTCTGAGGGTTTTGTTAGATGGATCCCTCAGAGAGCGAGTCCAAACAAAAAACAACAACAAAAAAGTTGAAATATTGAATGACAAACTTAACTTTGTAGTGGACAATAAGGTTCTTCGATACATTCCAACTCCAAAATTTATGTTTGTAATAGGTGTAATTATTTTTTAATGATATAGCTTCAAATTTATAACTTTTGGATTTATTCCTTTATATGTGCTGTAAGACCTAGCCTTTTGCCAAATTTCATGATTCTAGGTCAACGGGAAGTACCCTATAGGAATTGATTTCCTTGTGAAATCGTCATCATAGTTTATAAAATACAAGGGATTCGCCCATTGCCTCAGAATAAATAAATAAATGGACCGTTTACCTACAGTTTCACCTTTAGCACTTACACCGGTTGGTCGTCCATTTGATTACATTTTGAGCACATCGTTTGAAGTTGTGTGCCGCTCAATATTGAAGTGTGCGTTTGTAGAACTAGTAAAAATAATAGCAAATAATAAATATTCGGGACATTTTTTCACACACGGTCATCTGACCCTAAACTAAGCAAAGACTGTGATATGGCTGCCAGAGAATGATATACATACATATATAGTTTTAAATACATACTTAAATAGATATTAACAACCAGATATAGAACAAACACAAATGTTCATCACACATCACACAGTTTGTCCTAGATGGGAATCGAACCCACGCCCCCAAGCTTAAAAGGCAGGTTCACTACCAACTGGACCAACGGGCTATCAATATAAAATAAAATATTATAGAAACTGACGTGGTTTTCACACATTTTATTAATATTACACGGGAATACTCACGTAAGATCACGGGAGTGATTCCCGTGTAATATTAATAAAACTAGTAAGCATATGTCAGTGTGTGCATTATAAATGTTTTTGGCAGACATTTTACAGTACTAGCTCGAGTTTATGGCAGATCCAAACTATATATTATCAAAGCCCTGCCTAAAGGGCATCTATTTTTAGATCCCTGATTAAAATTGATTTCACCAAGCGGACGCTTTTTCGCTAAGGTGACTTTGAAGAATTAACGTGGGAAATCTTGTTTGAGCTTCTGGTCGCACGACCTTGAGTTCCATTGCTGTGCCTTTATTGTCAGATTTAGGGGATAATCGCGTGCGGCCCAACCTCAGATAAGACAAACAAGGGAGATATGCCTTAGCACAATAGGCTTGTGTCCTAATTTTTATTTAATATCTCATAAAAAAAGCTTTTTTTTGCGCGGATAATTCCGCGTTTGACCACCAACTCGTCGGTTATAAATAGAGCCATAGATATAATAGAGTTGATCATAAATAGAGCCTATCAACGAAAACAAAATTCAAATTTGTACAAAAATAAATAAGTTATATGTATTTTAATATCATGACAGAGAGCGCACTATAGCACGTGGTGACGTCATGCCGTGCGCGCGCCATGCATTTGCTATAACATACGCTTTGCAAGAAAGGGACAGAGCATCCGCTCTCTCTCCCCACCAAAAACTTTAAACGTTTATATCTCAGATTTATCAGCTAATTTAATTTAAACAAATTCAGTATTAGGAATAAATATATTTATATTTCGCTAAGCTTGTTGTTTGTGAGAAATAAAACATTAGGACACATGTCATGCCAATTATCGTTCGCGTTCAAATTTTGGAGACATTTCATTTAGCATATTTTTTTGCACTATATCGTTTGTTCTCATCACTTAGTTTTCACGTACACTAAAAACATTTTTTTTTAAATTATTATCTTATTGAATAACATACATATTATTGATACACAACTCTGCCAAACTGCATAACTACTAATGTACTATCCACAGAACCTGTGCTTTAAACATTCTTTCCTCAAACGTAATCTACCTCCCTTTACGATAGAAAATGTGGTCAGTTCTAAAGTTTATAAACTACTTAAGTAATATAAAATGTAGAACTCATGAGAACTCTTTGAAAGTTTATCCACAGCAGGCCCCTTATTATGGATGATTCGGATCGTGATCGCGATCGCGTGCCATCTTACTTGCGCACGTGGTTCGAGTAAATAGATGCGAACGGGACGGCATGCAATCTTGATCCCAATCAAAGAACCATAATAAGGCAGCAGGTATAGTTGGTTACCTTTTTCAAACGGGCAATCCCTACTTAATTGACATACCTTAGTTAATAGTTAAGTTAGATAAGAGCCGTTTTAAAAATGCAGTCTTTCAATCTGAGATATCTGGATTTTTGGGCATCAAAAGAAAAAACCTGCCAAGTGCGAGTCGGGCTTGCGTATTGAGGGTTCCCTACCACCAAAAAATACAATAAGGTTGTCTAAGTAACCAGGGGCGGATCCAGGATTTCATTTTGGGGGGGAGCATTCTGACATAGTTCGAAGGAATCAAATCGAAAAATTGAGTCGAATGTATGGAAATGCAAGGTGTTTGGGCATGGCCCCCATGCCCACCCTCCCTATTACTTTGCTACAGGCGCTCGAGTATAACAATTATAGCTTGCGCACTTGGCCATTATTTATTATTAGTTGTTATACTTTAGAGTGTGTACTACAATCATGCTAAGTTTGACGTTTGTACGTATTACCATTTTTACATCAGAGCTAATACAAAAATAAATCTGCGTTAAAAAAAAAAAAAAAAAAAACGTAAAAAAATACGTTGGTAGTATGGGGAACCCCCTTTCGTATTTACTTTGTGACTTTCTTATTATTTGTTAGTTAATCCGTCGTAACGTTACAAATTTTGTGAAAATTTCAACTGGCCATCTATTACGGTTTGAAAGATACAGCCGTTAATAGGTAGGACAGACAGATGGACAGACGGCCAGACAGACATCGTAGGCTTAGTCCCGTTTTTACCCTTTGGGTACGGAACACTAAAAATAAAGCCGCAATTATCAAGACGAATATAAACAAGTAAACTATAACATTTAAATTGTGTATGTTTATTGTATGTCAGTAGTTTGACGCAATCCACGCTCAATCTTTCCGAGAGTTTTAGGAAAAACTACTTTTGTAAAGTGTAATAAATTGATATGTTGAGATTTTCAGAAATGTCAATTACTTGACGTTGCCGTTACTTTCAATAAAATATACCACAGAAAAGAAAAAAGAAAAAACATATTTCCTGTGAAATATATACAGACCTTTTTATTACAGAAAACGTATTTTCTATAGATTTTTCTATTTGAAAGAATAAGAATGCCAAAAATTTAGTTATCGTTGCTTTTTGTCAAAAAATTGTGAGGGTTCTTAAACTTAGATGAACTTGAAATATAGTCACCGTTTTATTAATAAGTTTGGTAGCGATCATAGCTCAGTGGTTGGTGCGTTCAAATTCCAATCCGCGGGGTGTGGGTTAAAATCCCAACAATGAACTTGAGCTACCGCTGAAGGAAAACATCATCGTGAGGAAACCATAGCCAGACGGTATGGCACTTTTGTAGTACTCGGCTGGGTAGCTACCACCCTCAAGCTGAAAATTGCTAAGCACGGTGCGTCCCAGCAGCATCACTTGAGTGCCAGTTCCCATTCTAGGCTAGGCGTTTTTACCATTTACGATCACACCATCACTTAACATCAGTTTTTCATTCCTGGGAGGATGTGGAACAAAAAACCCATCTATCATCTTAGGAGCCTAGGTGGTTTTTTTCCTATTTTTTTCCGGGGAAGGCTTAGGACAGAGAACAGACCAAATTTTGTTAAAATGTTCATGACCGTGGATTCAATGTCCTTTAGTCGTAATCTTAAACAGTTTACTTAATCTTAATAGCGTCAAACAAGTCATACCCAAGCAGCACGCAAGCGGTCCCACACTCGAGCACGTTTAAGAGCACATAATGAATAATAATTCACCATTTAGTACACATTAACACTCGAAAATACACAAGTTTAGGAAAATAATCCAACGAGCCGAAATGTTTTTACCGCGTTGGCGCCAAAACTCAGAACAGACCAAAAATTTAAAAAGCCACTGCACTGAAATATTTACCCATAATCCTAAGCAATTAGTTAATTAAAATACCTACCTATTTTGATAAACAATCCCCGGTGCAAAATAATGACAACGAATAAAACGAAAATTTTCTTACCGATTAATGTTGATACTATATCAATATCTGAAAATAGCTCAAAATTTTCAAACGAGTGTAATGTAAAAATAGGTATTACCATAAATTACCACAGGGACTCGGCCAATAACGTTCTAAAGACAAAATTTATTGGAAATAGCTTTGATCATTCGGTCCCAAAAGCACTTCAGAGCGACTAGACAAGTCATTTTGATTAATATAAGTTTAGTATGAGAGATAGAGACCTGGAAAATATTGTCAGAATCTCATAAGTCATAAGTAAATTTATTAATAAAATGGCAATTTAGAACTGAACAAACTAAGAGCACATAATACCTGTGGTGGCATAAATCTTCAATCGGTATCTAAAAAGCAGGTAACATTTTCAGCAGCAGCGGTGCGCGCGCCGCGCGCCGTAGCGATTATCGTTCATATAAATAAACGCAAGCGCCCCTAGCGTCAGTTCCCCGATCCGACTGCTCCTTGCAATAATAAATATTCAGTTTTTGGTACAGGCGTCGGTTACCAGAGGCACACACACACAGCGATCCCGCCGGCAGGATCGTAGACCCCCAGGATCTGTTAGAAGATCGGTTAGATTCTCTCCAAATAATCAATCAGTTCAACAAACCGCTAGGACTCCAGGGCATACCCCTCTGGGGTGCCTGGGCAAGTCTGATTCCCACTCCCGGCGATGGCCCAAGCCGAGGTTCGTACCTTCGAGGTGCCCTTGAGCTAGTTTTGTAAACTTTCCTAAAAAACACCCGTTTTTACGTTTCCTTCAATGGATTGAATCAACTTCATTCTGATTCAATAGAAGATATTTTAATCAAAAAAATAATTTGTGTTATCCTAACAATAATTCAAATACTTAAGTGGTCGCAGTTTTTTTGTAAAAGCGTAAGATTATTTATAGAAAATAAAGAAAAAATAAATATTGATAATATTTGAAAGCGCGCACGCCTCATTACGCCATACAAGTGTACGGTTCTCTACCATTTCGCCATTCTGTTTTCTGTGGTTGGAGTGGTCCACAAGTTCACTTGGACCGAGCTATACTTGGCTTTCTCTGATGAATCGCTTCCAGAACGAAGTGGTTCGCTAGAAAACTAAAGTCACCGACAAATATCTTAGAACATTAGTAAGCTTAGTCAGTGGGCCGGTCATATACAATGTTGCAGAACAAAAAACCGTTTGGGGTAGACGTATTCTTGATTAGAGACCACTAATCAGCAAACGTAGCATAGGACGCTCGGAAACTAGGAGTGACCATAATTAATGTAAGGCCCCTGGAGGCAAAAAGATTGTGTATCTTTTGTTTCTCTAACAAATAAATAATTTACTTATTTAATTGAAGATCAGGCTGAGGGGAGTGCATAGTACAATAAGTTGCTAAGATATACAAATTATAATAATGATTATGATGATGGTAACAATATATGGCATATGTAAAAAATATATTTTGATGTTCTATGTTAAAATATACCTTTAGTACCTACCTACCTTATTCCCAAGGACGTTATAATACCCAAACGTCCTAGCTTATTCCTTATTACTTCTCACCTCTTCTTTCCTTTTCATAATTTTTATTTCTGGTGTACACAGTAAAGAGTTTCTATCTATCTATCTTATATAAGTATCATTTGTTCATTGATCATTGACAAAAATGTTACAGAACCTACTTTATTGATATTGTCGGCTCTTCGTCTAAGCTCTAAGCATTATTGTAGTATATATCAGTTATGTATGTTGTACATTTTTCGAAGGGAGATCACCCTCGAGGGAACGATATATCAAGCCAAGTTAATGAAACGCTCGTTCAGATTTACCAAGGTAAGGGAAAGTTGAGACATAAAGTTCTCTATAGTTTTGCTTTATGATAGGTACAGATGCCTGCAATAATATGTATAGTCAGCATAAACTCAAAATTTTTATAGTATATAGTATTTTCTAGTTCATCATCAGCTAGAAGACTTCCACTGCTGAATATACGCACCACCTTAAGAATTCCACATTGATCGACAGCCTGCCATCTGCCCGCGACTCTCACGATGTCGTCGGTCCGTCTAGTGGGAGGCCTACCTACGCTGCGTCTTCCGGTTCATGGTATCCACTCAAGAACTTCTACCCCATTGGTTATCGGTTCTTCAAGCGATGTAGCCTGCCCATTGCCAATTGCAAATTTTTATAGCTATATCGGTAGCATGACTATGGTTCCAAATATCGGATAATATACGAATATATTTAGTAAAAAATGGAAACTAGACTAATACTTTGTTCCTATCTCTAAATGCACAGTGATCTTATCAGTATGAGCGGCTTAAATTCTCTGACCGCCAGCCAAAGTTTACTTACTTTGCCATGTTTCAAGTGTAAGCATTTTAATAATGAAACCTGATTAGCGAGGGGATCCTGCATTATTATTTTGGTCGGCATTAAACAGAGTGAAGCGACGGTCGCCACACTCCACTGAACTCTATTGATCTCGAGGTATTTTTAAATGGCCTCTTACTTATTGTGGTCAATAAACTGGGGGCGGGATAGAGATGCATAATTAACTGAGATACTTTATTTTGGGTAATTTTTTTACCAAATCAAAAAAAAAAATTACAATATGACCCGTATTTTTTTTATTTAAAAGTTTATGACGCTTAACTTAGATGAAAGAAAAAGATGGTTCAAGAGTTATTTTTTTAAGTACACTAATATAATGAGGAGTCTTTTTGACAGTATGACCTTTGCTTACGTAGTTAAACAAAACTTCTTACAAGAGACATGTTCCTAGAGACACTTACTTCCGTGGAACTTCTAAGTAAAGCACTTACAATGTAAACTTATGTTGTTAACCCGCGGAAGGCAGCTGTACAATATTTAGTGAGAAGATGGGATGGAATATGATATAACTCAAAGGGTAAATGCTAAAATAAAGTAAACTTTATCACAGAATATAATACAAAATAGTACCTACTGGCTGGCTTAAGGGGCCTGTATACCCCTGCAGCTCACTCGCTCGCACATTTTCACATTATTGAAGATATAAAATCAATGAGTGTGAATTTCCAACAAGTAACAAAATCATGTCTTGGTGTCTATCGTAACATTACAAACAAAGACATCGTCAATTTGATATATTTTAATTTGACACAGTAAAATGGTAACAAGTGATTTTTATTTCTCGTGTCATGTTATTTCGTCAAATTACAAGATATCGAAACAAACATTTCTATGTTTGTAATGTTACGATAGACACCAACACATGATTTTGTTACTTTTTGGAAATTCACACTCATTGATTTTATATCTTTAATAATGTGAAAATGTGCGAGCGAGAGAGCTGCAGAGGGTATACAGGCCCCTTAACAATAAATACACTATTCTAGTTTTGATTGGCCTAAAGAAAAAAATACGTCAATGGGCCGAAATGAGCGATGTTATTAGAACCTTACGGTTACAGGCTATATTGGCAAATAGATATATAATAATACAGAATCCTCTTGTAGTCATTAGTTTTATATTATACTAGCTGTGCCTGTGGTTTCACCCGCGAGGTAAAATCGTCGTTAAGTTTTCAGAAATTTTCCAATTTTCTGCGCAATTTCCTTAAATTTTCTCTCCGTAAAAACCATCTACAAAGTATTAGAAAACGTATTAAAAAAAGATGAATGAAATCGGTAAAGTCGTTATCAAGTTATGGCGTGACCAAGGTAAACAGGGATTCATTTTTGTATATATAGATAGAGATACAGATAGATTAGCAATAGCAAGGTGAGCAATATTATACAGGCATATTTTTAATTCACCTAAAACATTTCGCAGTCAGCTTCTCTATCATACCTGTCAACTTTCCTGGCAATTAGATTTCCTGATAGCCCGTTGGTCCAGTTGGTAGTGAACCTACCTCCTGAGCTTGGGGGCGTGGGTTCGATTCCCATCTAGAACAAACATTTGTGTGATAAACATTTGTGTTTGTTCTATATCTGGTTGTTAATATATATTTAAGTATGTATTTAAAACTATATATGTATGTATATCAGTCTCTGGCAGCCATATCACAAGCTATGCTTAGTTTGGGGTCAGATGACCGTGTGTGAAAAAATGTCCTGAATATTTATTTATTTATTAATAAATGCTTGGACCGAGTTTAGTCAGGCCTGGCGCACTCCCCACTTTAGGTATTAAGCTACAAGTAGCCGACTTGTTGGACTTGCCGCGCCCGCTGCCGCGTGAAAGACAGAGAGGCAACTTCTAGGTTAATATAGCTGTAGTGTGGCTGTAGGTAGTTAACGCTCGCACGTACTGAATTGCACTTTATTGTGTAGTAGAAAGAGTCGCTATTTATTATAATTATTTTGCGGAGAGAACCTTCTGTACATGTAATCTGTGATTTAGTCACTTTGTATAATCGCGTTCAAATCTAGAGCGATGGTATATTATAGCACTGAAAATATTACCGTAGCTAACAGTATCATAATGCTAATGTAAGGTACGCTATATCTCAAGGTGATCTCAACACTTATTCTAATCCATTTAGTTGATGTTGAGTGATAAGAAACATTTTATCCACAACGGAACGGGGAAGGTTTATACCGAGTTTATCTCTAGAGGATGCATATTTATTCGAAAATACCATTGTACTCATCATTATAAACAAATTTTACTTTGAGACTAACACTAAAATTGCAAAAAAAAAAACAGCTGTTCCAAACATTTCAAGAGTGTTCATCGATAGTTACAATCTGGTTGTCTTCAAATCACGAGTGAATCGGTTTCTTCTAGGCAAGCGTGCTCCATCGTAGACCGCATTTGGCGGTCAACGTAAGCTAATAAAAATAAAAATTCGATGTGTGTGAATAATTTTTTCCCAGGAACAACTGATTTTTTTCCGCAATTTTAGGTTTGGTCCCAAGGTAAAAGTTGTTTGTAATTATAAATTATATTACGGTGCTTTTTGTTAAACGGCTCTTTAGATGCACTTCTGGGTTTCACCCGCGTGGATATTTCCTCAGGAATCATAGGTAATTAGGTGCATATTGCCGGGATAATAAATACCATGTGTCACGCATGACGCTCCAACTGCATCATCATCATCATTTCAGCCATAAGACGTCAACTGCTGGACATTGGCCTCCCCCATTGATCTCCAAAAGTGCCGGTTGGAAGCGGCCTGCATCCAGCGTTTCCCTGCGGTCTCTTTTAGGGTCATCTTGTCTGTCCATCTTGTGGGTGGACGTCCTACGCTTCGCTTACTGGTCCGTGGTCTCCATTCGAGAACCTTTCGGCCTTATTGGCCATCTGTTCTGCTTACTATGTGCCCTGCCCATTGCCACTTCAATTTGCTAATCCAGTGGGCTATGTTGGAAACTTTCGTTCGTCTACAGATCTCCCCATCACTCCAACTGCGTATTTCTCAGCAAAAAATCCGTTGCTAATCCGTTGCTCTATTGCTTGATGAAAGCACACTTTCGCATTTTAATTATTAGTATAGTGCACAGAATAATAAAGAGCATAGAATCCGTCACGTGATTAACAAAGCGTACAAGGTTATCTGTCAAATAGTATGTAGCCTTGAGCCTTTTACAGGTCTCTAGTACATAAAAATATTGTACAAGCAATTTGCCTCCTGTCAAAAATATACGTATCTGTTTCGTTCTGGTAACAAAATATTTGGAATAGTATGAGTAAAGAATGTAACATGTTTAAATAGTTTAATTAAAATTAGTACTTCTTCTTCTCAGTCGTTTTGCTCTTGGCAGAGCGGTCGTGGTCGTCATGTAGTAGTATTGGACGGGGCAAATAGGATGCGCTTCACGATGTCTCGCAAAATTAGTACTACTTCTACGCTTTAGTCCTTTTTCTGAGGTGTAGTATAATAATTTTATTAGAACATTGTTTTGTTTTGTCCTGTACTTTACTTTACATACACACAGTCACGCCTTTTTTCCATTGTGGCAGGTAGAGACGACGTCTCTCCACTTGTTACAATCCTGACCCTTTAGCTTCTACTTCCAGTATTTTCATACAAGCTCGTCGGTTATATACGGGTACTTTTGACGAGGCCCTTTTTCAAAAGATCTTCGATTAGGTAGTGATATGTTCGCATAATTCGACCCTTACCGGCTTCTCCATTAACATTAATTTTTGGTTCATCAATCTTCTTTCATCCATCCTCTCTAGGTATTTGTTCACACCATTTAAGCATCCTTTTTATAAGTAATTAGAATTTTATTTGTTTTTCTCTATACATACTTTGTCTGTTATTGTAAATAAAGTTTAGGAAAATAATACTTAGTATAGGTATTGAGATATACCGTACATCAAACCCCTGTTTCTATTAAATAGGGTTAATAAGTTCCTTCCGGTCAAGTTTACCATCAGATGACTTGAAGTCAAAAGCCTACGCCTATTATTATAAAATAATAAATAATGTGTTACATTTAAATAAAAAATAGGAAAACGGACGATCCCAATTCAAACTACAGAAAACATAAGGCTTTCACGTTGCACCTTGAAGTTTATTTAAAATGTACCGTTTGAGTCGCAAACGAAATACCGCCACCTGCAATGAAACTGCAGTAAACAGTTTGACGACAAAGTTCCGAGTAATTCTGACACCGCTGGTGCTAGACAGAACTGAAGTGGAGTCAGATGGGAATACTCTCATGCATGAGAATTCTTGTGTATGTGTAATACTATATTATGTAGTGATGTTCAGAAATAGCAAGAATATCGATGACTGACTAATATCGATAACACACCGATGGATAGTTACTTTGCAAATCGAGGCAACAGAAAATACACGTTTTTATGGTGATAAAATAATGTATTAAAGTTCTCTGCTAACTACTACTAACTACCATTTAAATACCAATATCCATGTGTTTGTAAATCAACGCACACACGATTAAGCTCCAGTGTCGAACAGAGTGAAAAAACAACCACCCAACTCACAAACTGACAGCGATTTTTGTAGTACAAGGGTACTAGGCCATAATTTGTACACTTCTTGAATTAATTAATTGACTATTAGCGTCAATTCCGAAAGAGAATAATATAACAAAAAAAAAAACGCCGTCTAAAGTCGCCTATAAGTACTTAAATCAGCATCCTTGGTAAGCCAAATATGGTCAAATATCCACTATATTCTGTAGTATATGAATGATTATGATTTTGAATCAATTCCATTATGTTCCTTGTGGCCGCTAAATATGACACCATTTGATTCAGTATACGCCCAATAACTTTTTTAATGAATGACTATTCATTAAAAAAAGTTACCACTCTCAGAATGTACTCTAATAATATACTCTATTGGTATCGGGTGGCCTCAACGGCTTGACCGAGCGGTTAGCAAACGTAGATGGCGTTGGGTTGGGCCTAACTTGTAAGCGACAAGCCCAAAGGCACCTTGAAAGTACATATCTCAGCTTGGGTCGTCACTGGGTGAATACTACACAAACGTGTAGTATGTATAGTCGATTCGAACACGTGTTAACAAACGTGCTTGCATCGACTCGATCGAGTGGGTTCTTCTTCTCCAGCCTTTTGGGAGAAGTAGGGAGATCGGCTGCGCGACATGATCCTCCGGTACCGGTACTGTCCGACCAGCGGCGACTTAGCTCCCTACGTGGACGGGGAATGTCCTGTGGTCATATTTTTCTTTATCTTCGTTGCTTCTGTGGGTTCCACCCACTTGCTTTCTGGACTTTTCTTTTCTTCCGTGGGTTTCACACAACGCATCGACTATAAATAAAATAAAATAAAATAAAATAAAATAGCCTTTTATTTCCTCAACCTATAAATAAATACACCTGCATGCATTTGGTTGTTTTTTTTTTTTAAGTGTACTTAATGGTTATTATAATATTGAAATTTGTAGATTAAATAATAATCAGTGCCTAGTATTAAAGATTAAGTTACAATTATTGCATAGCATTACAATTAAAAATAAAAATTTAAATTGTATTTGATGGTAGTAATTAAGTTACAATTATTGTATAGTATTACAATTAAAAATTTAATTAAATTATATTTGATGGTAGTATTTAAGTTACTATTATTGCATATTATTACAATATTATTATTATTATTATTTTTTAAATTAAATTATATTTGATGGTAGCATTTAAGTTACAATTATTGCATAGTAGTACAATTAAAAATTAAATTAAATTAATTTGATGGTAGTATTTAAGTTACAATTATTGCATAGTATTACAGTTCGAAAAATTAAATTAAATTATATTTGATGGTAGTTTTCAGTTTATACAATAGTAGTTTAGTTATTAATTATTGATTAAAGTTGAGGACCCCTCTTCGGGTGAAGGCCTCCTCCAGAGCTTCCCAGTCTTGTCTATTCTGTGCTTTGTCCGTCCAGTTGTTCTCTGCTGTGGCTGTTATCTCGTCTGCCCATCTTTCTTGTGGTCTTCCTATTGCCCGGGTTCCCCCTGGGCCTTGCCATTGGGTAGCCGTCTTAGTCCATCTGTTGTCTGTTGTACGTGTCAAATGGCCAGCCCAGCGCCACTTTAATTTTTGTGCATGTTGAAGCATGTCTAGTACTTCTGTTTTTTTTCTTATTTCTGAACTTTTAATTCTATCTTTTAGTTTGATTTTCAAGATGCTTCTTTCCATTGCTCTTTGACATTTTTCAATTTTTTCTCTAGTGTGGTGGTTGAATATCCAAGTCTGGCAGCCGTAGGTAAGGCAGGGCATTATGCAAGTGTCTAAGATGTTCTTTTTGAGGCGCATTGGTAGGTTTGACTTAAGAATTTCTTTATAACTCCAAAACTTTCCCCAGCTCGATGTGATTCTCCTTTGTATTTCTTCTTTGTGTCGGGTTTTCCTGAATGATATCATTTTTCCCAAGTAAGTGTATTCTTCTACATATTGTAGTATAGAATTACATGCTGATATAGGAATTTGAGCGTTATTTGTCATTACTTTAGTTTTAGAGGTATTTAATTCCAGACCTACCGTAAGGCTGGCCTCGCAGAGCTCGTTTACCATGGATTCGATTTGTTTGGCTGATTCTGAGAATAAGACGATATCATCAGCAAATCTGAGGTGGTTTAGCCGTTTCCCTTTGATAAGTATGCCTTTACTTGTCCAGTCTAGATCCTTAATAATGTGTTCCAGTATTGATATGAACAATTTTGGTGATAAAGGGTCGCCTTGCTTTACTCCTCTATAAATTTGAAACTAACTTAACTCTAGCCATGCTTCTACTGTACACATTTTTTAGAATGTTTATGTAGGTTTCTGGGACATTTTGTTCTCTTAAGGACTTCCAAATACTGTCGTGTGCAACTGAGTCAAATGCTTTTGCATAGTCGATGAAGATTATATATAGTGGCTTTCTAAACTCTGCATATTTTTCTATTATTTGTTCTACAACTTGAATATGGTCCATGGTACAGAAACCTTTGCGAAATCCTGCTTGTTCGATCGGTTGGTTTTCTTCTATGATTGGGCTAAGTTTATCTTCCAAGCAAGAAGCGAAGAGCTTGTACATGGTAGGGAGCAAGCTTATAGGGCGGTAGTTTCCTACGTCTGAGGGGTCCCCTTTTTTGTACAGTAGTATTATATCGGACAATGTCCATCGTTTTGGTACTTTCTGTTCTTCCAGAATTTTATTAAATAGGCATGTCAGTGGGGCAACAAGGGCGCCCTTTGCAATTTTTATTATTTCATTTGATATATTGTCTGGTCCAGGGCTTTTGTTTTCTTTCAATTTGTCAATTTTTTTCCATATCTGCATCTCTTTGAACGTGGGTGGGGCATTTTCCTGGTCTAAATCTAATGTTTGGTAAGTGTTATTATTTACCTTTTGGACGCTGTATAGTTTTTTGTAGAAGTCTGTTGCTGCACTTGCTACTTGAGTTCTTGTTTGAGTTTTAGATAATATGGTTTTATTTGATTGCAGGTGAGGAATCCAAGTTTTACTTGTATTTAGTTGTTTATATGCTCGCTTTGCACTGCCTGATGTAGTTAAGTGTTTTCTAATGATTTGAAGTCTGTGTTCTTTGTAATCCTTTTTTATTTGTTTAGTAGTGTGTGTAGTATGTATAGTCGATTCGAACACGTGTTAACAAACGTGCTTGCATCGACTCGATCGAGTGGGTTCTTCTTCTCCAGCCTTGTGGGAGAAGTAGGGAGATCGGCTGCGCGACATGATCCTCTCTGCTGAGGCTGTATGGGCGCTGGGGGCAACTGCAGCAAGCAGGGGCAAGCGTCTAACCGGTACTGTCCGACCAGCGGCGACTTAGCTCCCTACGTGGACGGGGAATGTCCTGTGGTCATATTTTTCGTGGTCTTCGTTGCTTCTGTGGGTTCCACCCACTTGCTTTCTGGACTTTTCTTTTCTTCCGTGGGTTTCACACAACGCATCGACTATACTACTATAATACTACGAATTGAGCCCCCAGCTCCCTTACTGTAAAGTGATCTTGTAGTAGGTACGAGTGAAATTATTTAAACTGCGACTCGCCGCCGTAATGGAATGTAAATTGGACAAATATTTGCAAGTAGAAAACACATTTTTTGTAAATGAATGCACGTGGTTTGCTTTGCTATTAATCTGAGATGGTACTGTCAATCACACCACCACTGCGATTACTTAGGCATTGTATACTTTTATTTACTAGGTATTTGTTGAAGTTACTAAAAATAATCAAATGTAAAAAATAAATTACATAAAGTGAAAAAATAAACAGTTGTATTTTATTTGAGGTATTTGTTCCACACGAACGATGCTTAAATTAGTTGCAACGATATCTCAAGAATTTAGATGTCAACATGCCGTAGCTTATTGAACAGAGTGCTCGGGGCGTATACACGATGGCGCAGGTTCAAATCCTGCCAAACGTTTTTTTTTTTTTTTCACAAAATAAAATAAAAACTTATTTTTGCACTACATTTGTATGAACCCTTAGTGCGCAAGCTCAACTCGCACTTGTCTTAGCTTCCAATCAAAATTATAACCAGCTGCTTTAGATATATAGGCATAACTATAGTGAGGATAAATCAGCACTCAAACGAAGGTAATACTGTAGCCCAACGAAACCTAAGCTAACAATCGGTCTCACTAAGCGAGTAGCACTCGAGCGGCGATCGCGGATCGATCAATCGTTTTGCCCAATTACTACTAATAGGACGGGAACGGAAATATTTAGAGAATGGGCGCTCGTATTTTATTTATGTTGCTAGGCCGAGATTTTGACACGTGAAATGTTATTTATACCCACAGACTAGGGTTAGCTACTACTCCCCATCTAAAACGCTTTTAATTTTTTTTACTCAATTTTGGTGTTTGAATTTAGAACATCCTCCATCTAAATGCTATACGACCTCCTTACGAAAAAAAATATTACAACAAACAATAACAAACTCCTTAAATCTTTCTTTTTCTCGTAGTCATGGTATAACGTATAGCATGCAATTCTAGAATAAAACGGATTTATATGGAGGTCCATGAATCACTCGCGTAGCTCAGGATTATAACACTTGAATCACTCGCTACGATCGTGATTCAATCATCACGACTCACTCCCTACGGTCGTGATTCAGTTGTTAGAACACTTCACTTGCTCGTGATTCATCTATGGCCTTCGCTTTAAATCCGTCCTTTATTCACTAATTGCATAATAGTATACTATTGTATTTATCTTGTATCCCAGACTCGATGCATTGTTTACACCAGCAGCATCCTCTGCGTTACACAATAAGCTGCCTCCAGTAACTAGCCAAATTCAGCCGTCACTAAGTTGAGTGGAAACACACTTATAAAACAAACTTTCGCATAGTGCGTAAAGTCAACGCACACGAAAAACGGGTTAGCTTCGTAATATCCACGGAAGTTGAAAGTTCAAACAAATCTGCAGTTATCATAAAAATAAAAATAAAGTTTTTTTTTTTACTTTTGGCCTTTAATTCTCCTGGTGGTAAGTGACGTTGTGGTCGAGGATGGAAAACGTTGATCTATAAGAATTCTATGCAATCTAATAATTTTGAATAAATTATTTTAATTTTAAGGTAGCTCGGTCTGTAGTTTTCTGCTTGCGCATTTTCACATTATTTGAAGATAAAATTATCTCTACATCTCTAATAAGCAGTGGGTTTAAAAACAAATTTATTAATTATCATCTCAGTACAAATTAATTTCAGCGACATTGTAATCGAAACAAAATATCAAATTTGAAATAAGTCTGATAATATCACGAGAGAAACCGTAAAAATTTACCTATAGATAATTTGCTTTTAGACTGGAATTGAAAGATGCTTTAAATTTAATCAATTCTAAGACTTCAGAAAATTAAATTAAATTGTTTTTAGTTTAGAAGCCACGAAAATTTGGTTTAGATTCTTCAATTTGTTGAATAAAATATCCAATATTAAAACTAAAAAGAAAATAATTATGACAAATATTTAATGAAGTTGCTTATACGGGCAACAACTTAATTTTGATTTTTAGCATTCCCCACCAAAAGGTTGGCAGCAGGATCCTATTACTAAGCCAACACTGTCTGTCTGGACCATCGTTTAAAATATCTGTATCTTTTGAGCCGTAATGGTAGCCAGTTGGTATTTTCACAGAGTATGTAACGTTACCGCTGATTGACTAATAAATTTAAAAAGTAAAATAAATTTGAGTTAAAATTTAAATTCAACATATTGAGCTCGTCAGCCTGGTGAGCGATGTAGCCTAGCGGTAGTATGTGCGCTTTTAATTTTGACGGTACCCAGTTCGACCCTTGGCCTGGTAGTCTCTACCAAATCCTGTACAACTTTCAAATTCGTAATTCAATTCTGCATGGAGTTTTACACGTACTTAGGTACGCACAGACTAGGTAAAGCTACTACGTAGTCTTTGTAGGTATGCAATGAGGTTTTACCAATAGATACGTCATACCGACAGATTCCTGTAAACCACACTTTTTGAAATTTAATATTTTGACATTCCCATGTCTTTATATTTACGAGATTTCAGCATTTGTTAGAAATAATTTACACATGTATGAGTTCCTCAGAAGTAAAGGAAGTAAACATAAAATACGCATGCCCAAGCACAGGACTGCATGTTTTAGTAAGGGAGTTTGTGGTATGGGTCCGATAATCTACAATCATTTACCAAAAACAATATTGGAATCGGAGAGTGTGACTGTATTTAAAAGGAAGTTGTTCAATTTGCTCGTGTTGAAGGCTTACTATAAAATACAAGAATTTTTGGTTGACAAGTTGTGATAATGATAATGTAGGCTGACATTCTTATTTTTTGTATACATTGTAATTGAATGAGGTGTAATTGTAATTGGAATATAATTTAATAAATGCATGAAATTAGTTTAAGTAAATTATTATTGTACGTTCGCAATGAACTTGACTGTTGATACTTTTAAGCATTAATTAAGACCTGACATGTAACACAGTTGAACAATAAATATAATCTGAATCTACTCATTAAAAAGCGCTAAAAACATGTTGATATTTAGCTACAGCTACCTACACAGGACCCATAGAACTTTACAGCTTTTTACAGCCGTCTCAGTATAAGCATTTCATTATCGAAACACACAACATGGCATTTTTGATGATTTTTCAAACTCCAAAATCGCGCATCGTACGTTTGCGTCGTTGCCAGATCCAGGACGGACTTAGTTCGCTCAAGCTAATTAACTTGTGTTTGTGTTGCCGCGAAGACCTCGGTAAAACGTATCTACCTCAGTTTATATAATATAACATCATTGGTAAAAGTGATCAGAATTTACTTTTTACGTTCAGATTTTTACAATTATCAGGGGCATTTTTTCAGCGGTCGCATTTTAGTTTGGTTAAAATCAAATCACAAATTTCAAATATGTAATTCAAATCTGCATGAAATTGAATACGTAAGAATCCCTGAAGAATTCTTTATCCTAGAAGTCTGAAGTAACCGATAAAGCTCCCAGATTAGTTCTAAACACAGCACAGAAATTTGTTTTTTGTTTAAATTAGAACGGCTGTCAAGGCATTTTTGTAAGAAATTTGTTGTAGCCAGTTGCACCTATATAAACGAAACGTCAGTTATCCGAAATCAGTTAGCAACTGTGATGCGGACAAAAGATTTTGAGACCTAACCCAAAAAGGTAAGGTCCAAGTTCTTTGGATGCAGAGTTCGACGTGTTGATCTAAATAGGACTGTTCAATCAAGGTTCTGTGCTTGGCGATGGATTTTCCTTATCATTTTCGTTCTATATACTTCTCTTTTCTGTGGTTACAAATTAAGCCCTTGACCCACATTCGCAACTGTTGCTAACACCGTCATTTACTAACCGCACGGTGACAAGAAGTCAGATAATGTCGTGTCCACACTACACTACTTGTTTCGGACGATTATTTCTACCCACGATGGAATGGAGAATGTTATGCATTTGAGGTTAGAGGTTATTTATACCTAATACACGTGTCAGTTTTTATTTGCGATGGTCTTAATAATATTGAGCAAAAATTTGTGGTTTTTGGAAATAGTAGATGCGTATGAGTAATATGATAGGAGTTAACATGAAACATAAACATAATTTATTAATAAACACTTTTGTGTACAAAAATAACGAGTGGAACTGCCTTTGTTTTAGTGAAAACACTGTTTTGGTAAGGTATCCTCTTCCATAGGTACAACGATAAATAGAGTATTACAATAAAGTGCCCATTATACAAAATTTATACAAATACAAATGTAGTAATGCAAGGAAATGTTTAGAAAATAATATAAGCAAACCAAATTTTTAAATATATTAATAAAAACACTATCTATGATGCTACAGTTATATTATTTTAATTTTTTTTATTTTATAGCCTTTTTTGCTGGTCAAGTTTCTTGCTTCTCATCTTGCAATGATGTCAATTATCTATTTTACTGTAAGATTAATTAATTATTATATTTTTGTTATTAAAATATTTTAGATGTCAGATTTTTATAATGTTAATAATTAGTCATTGACATCGGCTCCGCTGTATTCTTTCCAGCTTGCCTTCCGGCATAGGCCTCTTCCTGGGACTTCCATTCATGCCTCTTTTGTGTTAATTGTTAACTGTCCTACAGTTATAGGACATTATTAAATAATTTTTCAGTGTCTACATAGTCAAAGTTAAACAGCCAATTGTAGATTTTATTTTTTAATTCATGAACTAGTATAATTATTATAAATTTCAGCTATATCACTAGTTTTACTATAGAACATAGGTGTGCCATGTGGTGGTAATGTCTCCAAGCTAGTTCACTATTAAATTTCCCCGTCACTTACAATCTGGTTGTCTTCAAGTCGAGAGTGAATCAGTTTCTTCTAGGCAAGCGTGCTCTGTCGTAGACCGCATCGGGCGAGATGGCGGCCATGCGCAAGCCTATCTATTATAAAAAAAACCGGACAAGTACGAGTAGGACTCGTGCTCTGAGGGTTCCGTTAGACGGAACCCTCAGAGCGCGAGACCAAAAAAAAAACTAACTGAAGTTAAAATATTGAAAGACAAACTTAAGTTTGTAGTTTTTTTTTACTGGGCAAGTGCCTTTAATATCTAAACAAAATACAAGCTAAAACTAACACTACAAATACAGTTAGACTGCCCATAGACCGTTGAAGGTCTAAAGACAATCCAAATGCTCAAGCCCACTACCAGTTGGCAGCGTACCCAACATGCTGGCGGCATTACCACGTTGAATGGCAATGCTAATGCGTTGAGCCAGAAACACGCCAGCATTTTGGTCACGCGTCGTATTAACCAGGCGCTCCGAAAGATTTTTTAAAATGAGGTGAGCCCGGTCCCCAAGGGCCCAATGTCTCGACCCCAAACGCCTCAAATATGTAACCACTGCCGAGGTTAGCATATTTGCGACGCTTGTGCTGCTCTGCCGAATTAGCAGCCGCGCCAGCCCTACCCTGTGTCTCAGGAAGATGTGATGGCGCCAAAGTATCGACACAAGTTGCGTCCCATACAAGGGGCCGCCCCAACCTCCAGGGCACAAGTGTCATACCGTCAGGCCTCTTTCCATCGTCACGCGCAAGACCACTCGGTTTGAGCACAGCTGCGACATTGGCGGTGGAAAGTGCCCTGCGTATGATGTCGTTCAGGCTAGCGTGTCGGCCAATACGACCAGCGCTTCTCGAGCAAGAGAGACCATGGTGACCGAGCTGGTCAGCAGCAGTACCACACTGCCAGCGATGGGACTCACAGCACCTTGCACCCAAGCGTAAGCTGACAGCTAGACGAAATGCGGTTGGATCTAAAAGGCTACCTGTGTTAAAAGAGGGCATGGCTTGCAACCAAAGTCCCGATTCCCAAACAGAGACAGCAAGAATACGAGCGCGATCTGCAATACTAGGACACGTATCTAGTAGCGATTTCCATGCTAGTTCGCAGATCGGCCGATCCCACAGTCTCTGGGAAGACAACTTTGAAGTTTGTAGTTGACAATAAGGTTCTTCCATACATCCCAACTACAAAATGTAAGTTTGTAATAGCAAAATAATTATTTTTAAATACCTTCAAATTTATAACTTTCGGATTTATTCCTATATATGTACTATGAGACCTTGCCTCTTGCCAAATTTCATGATTCTAGGTCAACGGGAAGCACCCTATAGGTTTTGATTCCCCTGTGAAATCGCAAAATATACGACATAAAGGAACCCTAAGAGCGCGAGACCAAAAAAAAACTAACTGAAGTTAAAATATTGAAAGACAAACTTAAGTTTGTAGTTGACAATAAGGTTCTTCCATACATTCCAACTACAAAATGTAAGTTTGTAATAGCAAAATAATCATTTTTAAATGATATACCTTCATATTTATAACTTTCGGATTTATTCCTATATATGTGCTATAATACCTTGCTTTTTACCAAATTTCATGATTCTAGGTCAACGGGAAGTACCCTATAGGTTTTGGTTCCCCTGTGAAATCGCAAAATATGCGACATAAACGTTCATATCTTTTGATTGCGTTGACTTACAACTATTATTTTTTTACAGCCGAAAGAAACCGTAGACCCAAGTATTTAGTATAAATTTCAACTTGCTACCTTTACGCGTTCTTGAGAAAAAGGGTCTTGACAGACGGACAGACAGACAGACGGACAACGAAGTGATCCTATAAGGGTTCCGTTTTTTCCTTTTGAGGTACGGAACCCTAATAATAAAAAATATTTAATGATAGAACGTGATATTTCCACTTGGTAGATTAAGTACAGTATAACATTGCAAAACAGTTATTGGAAAATTTGTCATCATTTTGAAGAAATATTGACAATTTTAAATATAGGCATTTGTATAATTTGCCTGTTTTGAGTTTTAGGTATTTTGAAGATTTTTGGTCATTTTGAGTATGAGGCATTTTTTAAATGTTTATCGGGACTTGTCACGTATTATTTTATTTAGGTAAAAATAGGTACCTATCGCTCGACGTTTCGAACATGTTACAATGGCCGTGGTCACGAGCTGACTCTGCATTTTTACCTAAATAAAATAATACGTGATAAGTCCTGATAAACATTTAAAACGTGTGTTCAAATCGCGACAGTTTAAAAATTACTATAAGGCATTTGTAGAATTGGTCATTTTTAGAATGAGCCGTTTTGAGAATTGGACATTTTATGCTTAATCCCTTTATACTGAACCTTATTAAAACAGCAGCTCAGTGTAACCACATACGAAACTAGTTTATCTAAACGCGGACCACGTCCCGTCCCGGGGGCGCCAGGACATCATTCCTCGCACTACTAAATTGGCCATTTACAACCGGTCTTATTTAATCAAGCACCAAAACACTCACTCTTCATATTAAAGACCGTTGCAGACCATGTGAACTACAAGTAGCAAGTACTTACCACGCATCGTTTACAACGAGCTTTTGCTTAGTGTAAGTGGCTGTGGGTGTGATTAGTAGTATGTATGCATGTAGCTATATGACATGTAGTGACAGTAGAAGTGTGTAGCTCGTTGCAAACGGTGCGTAGTAGGTGCTTGCTACTTGTACTTCACATGGTTTGCAACGGGGATAAATGTCCTAACAATAATTAATACTGATTGCACACACAATTTTTTTTATTGGCAGCATCGATCTATATGTACTAAGTCTGACTTTAAAGCAGTTTAATTGATGTCCTTATTATTAGGTATTGCATAATTGAAAATATAAATATAGTGTAAAGAAATTGATACACGACCGTTCAACTATCATGACGCCAAAGTTTAAGTTCTTTAGATAGCTGGAAGTAGTTTAGAAATATATTATGTGCGATTGATGATTTGGGGGCGTCCGTTTTTTTTCGCATTTAAGTAACCTTTGAACACCATGTTACCTGTTGGTAAGCAACGATGTGGTCGAAGATGAAGCACACAGACTTAAAAGATAATAATATCTATTTAATCTGACTTTAAAAATAGGTACCTAAATTATATCTCTTAGGAAACAAGAAAGCCTTCAGTTTATTCTATTCCTTGGCTGTATGGACTAGAAACGTAGAATTAACCAAAATGAAGAAAAAAGTTGCGTTACCGCAAACCGTATTAACCGCGTTAAGATTCACGTTCGTGTGATTTTCCGAACTGCGCGGTTTTAACGCTAGTTTGATACCGTGTAAACATGGTTTATGTCAAACTAAGGGCGTAACGCAACTTAATGAGGATTGACAGCTCAAAGTGACTTCCTTTAAATATCTACTTGAATAGGTAGATAAATTTTGGGGCGCACCAAGTGTTTCTGATGTGTAATTAAATATTTTCCGTTTACAACTCAGGGACATGCTATGCCGAACATTTTGATGTGGCGATAATAGGGGCAGTTACCCTTTTGATTATGTCGTTAGGGGTTTCAGGTTTTTGTCGTTACTTTGTAGTGGGTAATAATTTATGGCACAATTTAAAGTTAGTGGTAATTTGATAACTATGAAGCTTTTTGCATTATACTGAACCCAGTTTGGACTTGCATTAACTCTGCTATAGAAATGTGAGCCTTATGTAACTAATTTTAAGAATAACATTGAATAGTTATTTTTTTTCCAAGATAGTCTTAGGTTTCGATTCTGTCATACTAAACCAATCTGACAGAACTAAAATTATAATTTCAAAATGTGAGAGCTTTCATCTCATATTTGTCGTCTGTGTTCGTCATAAACCAAAACATGCTGTCATCGGGGGTGAAAATATATCAAAGTGAGCTTGCCGTGCTATTTATGGGGGTGACGTAAAATAAATATCCAGAAATGTGGCCGTTTACACAAATCATCGTCTAATGCTTTCAAACGCACGCGCGCGAGTTCAAGTAACAAGCGATATGCTTGTTTGTCGTTATGGGTGAAATCGGAGTCGTTTCCAAACAACTTTGCGTCGCCAAAACTTCAAAGTGGACCTTAATTGTTTTATTTTGTTATTTACTGTAATACGTACGAAGTAGTAATGCATATTTTTTATTAGTCTTTGACATCTTCGACGGAATAATTCGGTCGAAGTTTGCACAATGCAAGGGTTCTATAGGTAATCAACATTGGTTCAGGCGTTTAAGAGTGCAGGCGGTGCAATTATAAATTAAGAAACCAACGAACCCGAAAAACTTTTTTCTTTGGGTGTTTTTTTTTTTTTTTGGATCGTTGTTTATTTTTTTCTTGTAGGTAATAGCCGTTTCATGCAAAATAATTTTCCTCTCAAAATGTATATTTACTTATTTTAATGTTCTATTTTTTTCGCAGTTTTTTTGTGCGGTCGTGTGAAAAGCGTGTTTGTGTAGTGTTCTCTAGTGCGGTTTAGGTGCTAGTAATACATCCGCTGAGTTTCGGTACCAACACAATGATCTTATATGTTATCAAAACTCTTTGCAACTACATGAAAAAAACATGTCGCCTCATTTTATTAAACTTGTGTATTTCCGAGTGTTAATGCGTAATAATGGTGGATTATTATTGATTTTGACAGAATGGGTTAATAAAAAAAAATCTTTGTGAACGGGTTTCGAGTGGTACGAGGTAAAAGATGTTTTTTCGTGTTGATTCCAAAACTCCGTGAAAGCCTCTAGTAAAGCCTCCACCACTTAACTAGGGCATGACTTGGACTTGTCAGTGACTTACTTTTCTCAACTCTGACTGTGACTTGTTTAATGATAATGTAAATTGAAAATATTTCAATACTTGATTCTGGGAAATGCACAAGACGTGCTACGCCAAAATCCTAAAATCCAAAAACAAGATAATAGCGCCACTTTGACAGTTGACAACCCAATTTGACGTACCTAGGTATATTTTTATTGTATTTATCAAATATACTTTTAATATAAACTCTGCATATCATGTAATATATGTCTTTGGTTATAGATAATAGTATACCTATATCTTAATTTTATTTTAGTCGAAGCCTTTATCTTTGATTATGTAACATTATCAAAGAATTATAGGTAGGTATATTATTAGTAGGTATATTTAGATAGCCCGTTGGTCCAGGTGGTAGTGAACCTGCCTTCTGAGCTTGGGGGCGTGGGTTCGATTCCCATCTAGGACAAACATTTGTGTGATGAACATTTGTGTTTGTTCTATATCTGGTTGTTAATATCTATTTAAGTATGTATTTAAAACTATATATGTATGTATGTATATCAGTCTATGGCAGCCATATCACAAGCTCTGCTTAGTTTGGGGTCAGATGACCGTGTGTGAAAAAATGTCCCGAATATTTATTTATTTATTATATCCGCTTCTGACTACACTCTGAATCAAACAGTGTAAAGGTGATTATAACAAACAAGCCATTAGCTGAACTTCCGTGTCAGCGATTGAAATGTGACGATTATGCTCGCGTTGTGGGAAGTGCCTAACACGTTTTCACACTGTACACGTCCTGATTTTGCTGACGTGATGTTCTGTTGAATGGATGGTCCCATTTTGTGTTTGTATTTATTCAATAACACGATTAAACGCCAATTAGGCAAATGACTGAGAGTATCACAATGTTATCAATTTTAATTATATATATCAGGATAAATTGTAATAAATACATGTCATATTCTAATTAAATTATTGTACTTAATACAATATCAAAATAAATTATCACAATACAATAATCACATTTTACACGTCATTATGTATAAATAAATTATCACAATACTTTAATCACATTTTACAAGTCATTATGTATAAATAAATTATCACAATACTTTAATCACATTTTACACGTCATTATGTACAAATAAATTATCACAATACTTTAATCACATTTTACACGTCATTATGTATAAATAAATTATCACAATACTTTAATCACATTTTACAAGTCATTATGTATAAATAAATTATCACAATACTTTAATCACATTTTACACGTCATTATGTATAAATAAATTATCACAATACAATAATCACATTTTACACGTCATTATGTCAAAATAAATTATCAAAAATATTACAAAGACTTTTGGCACCAACGAAAAAATATTTCGTCTCGTATTTTATTTTTCTAAACTTGTGTATTTTTCGAGCGTTAATGCGTAATAATGGTAAATAATTATTTAATAAGTGTTCGTAGACGTGCTCGAGTGTGGGTAAGTGATATGATGCGGTGATACATGTATTTTCGTGTTGTTTCTAAAGCTCCATAGAAGCCTCTTGTAAAGTCACCACCACTTTACTAGGGCTTGATAATGACTTACATTGATTGACTATGAAGGTTTTTTTTTTTTTTTTTTTTTTAAACTACTTTTATATTTTTGTTCTCTCTAGTTATAACAGTTAAGTAATGCAGTTAATTAAGCAGCGAACCTAGCGTCTGTGTTATGTATTACTCAAAACACTATCAGTAAATAAATAAATATATAATAAATAAATAAAAATTAAATCTGAATACGTTTATTTGGCTCAACTGCGGTTGAGCATAGTAAAACAATTGTGACCAAGAGTTTAAATAATATATTGTCTTTGTCACAATTTGTCGACTTTGTCACTGTATTTCTGTATAATATTTATGTTTGTTTCGTTCATTTAGACGCTATATCTATAAACTAGGTTGTTCCGAAAATTGTTAGTTCATTTCAATACAAATCTCTTTGGTGAAAATCATTGGCCACCAATGTGTAGTATTAAAAAATATATTTTTAAAGATTTGTATAATCTTTAAAAATATATAACAAAAGAGAGTGTATCTCTCTTTTGTTTTCAACAATGCACATCTCGCGGGAAGCTTTTCGAGCTATGATGTTTTATTATTATAAACGACGATTAACCTTCAAGGAATCTCACGAAAATTTACAAGCTGCATTTGGGGAGTCTGCTCCTGTGTTAGCAACCTGTGTGAATTTAAACGTGGTCGAGAGAACCTAAACTATGCTCCCAGACCCGGCTGACCTACAACTGCAGTAACTCATGTCCTCTCTTGGTCCTCTCATATCATCAGCAAATGTAACAAGTTATAACTTATAATTTGCTTAGTATGTAATCTTAGTTTGTAAAGCTGTGGTAGGGTCGTGCTATGGTATAATAATATACTCCGCCTGGATCATGGGTAGTGCCTAATAGGTTGTAATTGTAACAAATTTTAATGATCTCTTCATTTTCAATCTAATTCTAAGTTTGTATTTAAAGTAGATTGTTTGATTAATTAAAATGTAAATTCGTTTCCATAGTATGTAAGTGCCAAATTTGCATGCCAAAAGGTAGTATAATGTTGTACCATTCTTTCTACACGACACCTGTAACTTTTGTAAAGCCATTATACGCTAAAAATACTAATACTTAAATAAATAAAAATATTAGGAAAAAAAAACTGGGTAGACTGTCTATTGCGGAAGATTAGACACATTACACATCGAGAGGTTCAAGCTGAACAAAAGATTGGAGCACAGGCAGTTTCCACCATCCTGAATGAACACGTTAAAGTTAGTAAGCTTGCTTCGCGATTTCACTATGGATACCATTCTCTCACCGAAGAGCACAAATCCCGTCTTGTTGATTGGTGCAAATTTATGCTAGAAAAGTTCGAAGGAGGAACTTCGCAAAACGTATCATTCATCCTTACAACTGACGAAACTTGAATCTACAGATACGATCCTCTCACGAAGTAACAACCCTTGCAATAGGTGTTAGAGTTGCCCACAAAATATGCTCGCGGTTGGAGCGTTAATAAAAAAATATAGCGGTTTTTTATCGACGCAGTGGACCAGTAGCAATAATTCCACTTGAAGGCTCTAAAACAGTGAATAGAGAATGGTATTGCGAAGTTTTTCTGCCTCAAGCTTTCGGTAAGTTGAATAGCGAGCGACCAAGGAGCGGTCTCCGTGGCATTCTTTTTCATCAAGATGACGCACCCGCTCACACAGCTGCTAGAACCATGGACTATTTGAATACTTCGAGGGTGCAAATGTTACTCCACCCTTCGTACAGCCCAGATTTAGCTCGATGCGTTTTTTTTTAATTACCCACGGTAAAAAAATATTGCTTTGCGGCCATTATTAACACAGCAGAAGCGGCTGTGGAAGGATTTAGGTGGTTATTTTTCGACCTTACGCAAGATAATTTTTTTTAATGTTCCAGAAGCTGGATCACCCGAATGAATAAATGCATTGGGGTTGGCGGGAAATATTTTGAAAGACTAATTCTTTTTTTCATATTCAAAATATTTTTCATTTCCTAACAATATTTGGAACATCCCACGTCCTTTGAAAAAAAATTAAAAAGAAAAATGAAAATGATTACTGCAAAAAACAACAGAACATTGAATATCTTATATAAGTAAATATAAATTTATAGAGTTAAAAGTATTTTGCATGAAACGACTATTACCTACTTTACAAAACTTTTCTTTTGGTTTCCTCACTAGGCAAGCCTTTATCGAGGAAACCGAATCTTCACTATTCTGTACAAGCCGTTTTAGAATATAGAGACTGGTAAGCATACTTTGAAATACCAAAAAAACCTCTTTCTAGGCAGTTGGTTGACGACATTTTTAACGAGGTAAATAAACGTGATTTTTGAATCAAAGTGACAGTCGAAAATTATAAGTATTATAACAAAATTGGTTAAAAGAAACCTTATACATAAAGACATAAATCAAGGCGTTCTAGAATTTATTGATATAGTAAAACCTATTAAATCTAACTTACTCTAACAGCCAATAATGCATCTCAGTAACTTTGTGTTCGCGCTGGCTGCGAATGGGGCCGAGCGAATTCCGCCCGCCCGTCAGTAGACTGTAGGGCGCCGTAGCGATTGCCCACCAGTTGCCGCCCAAGTTCAAGTTCGGAATTTAAACATTCAAAAATTTCACGCGATCTGCTTCGTGTTTTTGAATTTAGAACAAATAAAAAGGACGTTCGTAACTATTTAATTTTTTCCTAATATTAAAGTCGGACAGTTTTATATTTTTTTCTGTGAAGTGCATTTGTGTAAAGTTGCTTTTGTAGTTGTGCTGAACTTTTTAAAAGCCGGGATAGCGTGTCACAGGTAAATAGAATGTATTACTTTACTTGTACTTACTTTTCAACATGTATGGTTGCCAGTAAGGAAAATACTTCTGTGTAAAAATTACTTTAATACACTCAGTACTTACTTAACGATGCATTTTTTAAACTTGTTTTTTTAATTATTATTAGATGGAGTGGGCTTTCCAAGCTTTTTTAACCAACTTCAAATAAAGAGGAAAATTATACTTTTTTCTGTGTGTATTTTAAGCGATATTTTCGCCAATTTTTTTTTTTGCGAGATGGTGGTGAAACGCAAGCCGCAATTTATAAAAAAAATGTGAACAAATTTAAATTATTATTTTTATTGAATAGGCTATATATCAAGGGTGCTTTCTTTTCTATTTAAAGGAAAAATGTATATTCATAATAATATATTATTATTTTATATAGGATGAATCCCGTTTATCGATTTCACGTCCATTGATTTTTTTAATGTACTCTGTCTTACCTACACTTTTAAGTACCTATACATATTTTTATAGGTCATTCTAGTTGAATTAACTCTAATTGTATTTTTAATAAACTCTCTCTGTCTCTCTCTTTAGCATTTATTTATGACCCAGCCAAAAATTATTATTCGGTGAAGTAACTAAGCTTTTAGAGAAATATTTCTGTTTCAGTTGATATTAAATATTCAGAAAAATTTCATTTGTGAGAAAATCAGCTAAATTAATTTTAACAAAATTTTGCTGTGGTCCTGAAAACAACACAAAGGCTGCGTTAGCATATAGCAACATTTTCGACTGTATAAAATGACTGAATATAACTACTTGAAAAATCTAAGCTGTATTAATAACTACTTACTTTACTCCTACTGCTCCTTCTCCTCATCAACGCCCAGGCGGTCACCCATCCAAGTACCGGCCGCGCCCGACGTTGTTTCACTTCGGTGATCGTACGAGAACCGGTGGTGAACAGAAATGTGACACCGACTCGTACTTGGCCATTATTTATTATTTGTTGTTATACTTTAGACAGTGTACTATAATCATGCTAAGTTTGACCGTTTTTACATTAGAGCTAATACAAAAATGCGTTAAAAAATACGTTTGTTGTATGGGGCCCCTATTCGGTTTTTACTTTTTGACTATTTTATTATTTTTTAATTGATTCGCCGTAACATTACATACCCTTAGGCCGGTACTTCTGTGAAAATTTCAACTGGCTATCTATTTTTCAACTGGCTATCTATTTTTCAACTGGCTATCTATTACGGTTCTAAAGATAAAGCCGTTCATAGGTAGTACAGACGGACGGACGGACAGACAAACAGACAGACATCGTAGGCTTAGTAATAGGGTCCCGTTTTTACCCTTTGGGTACGGGATCCTAAAAAGACGTTACAGACAAACGTGACATAAATAGTTGAGTCTATCATCTATTGTATGTATTCTGTTAATTATAAATAAATAAATATTCGGGACATTTTTTCACACACGGTCATCTGACCCCAAACTAAGCAAAGCTTGTGATATGGCTGCCAGCGACTGATATACATGCATATATAGTTTTAAATACATACTTAAATAGATAGAAACAAACAATTGTGTACGTTACTTTTGAACCAGAAAAAATATCGGTTTCTGTAGGACAACGGGTAAAACCGCGAGGCGCAGTTATAAAATAAAACCTCTCTAAGCCTACAAGCCAATTAAAAGTTCTAAAGGCAACAGCGAAAATAAATATAGCGGAATAAAGCCAATCATTTCATGAAGTAAAATACTGGAAACGAAAAATATTAATGAAGAAAAACCTATATAATGTTTAGAAATTAATTTTATTTTACGGTAGAACAAACCGAACGCTGTTCGACGAAATATTTCGATAATGAACAAGAAGGTTTTAAATATTTTTAGACGTATGAAATAGGATAACATGATATTTTGATTCGGAATTCATAACTATGTGTAATTTTTATGAATTTAAATCCTTTTAAAGGATTTTATCATTATTATTTTAAAACGTTTATTTTAATTTCTGACCAATGATTTTTCATACTATACTACGTATTTCCTGACGTTTTGAATACTGAAGTGTCATAGATAGACTAGGTGATGAATGTTAAAAATGTTACGGAGTTATTTACAAGTAATACATAATAAAATTGTTTTGGCTCCCATCCCCCCGGATCCCAAGATTTCTAGCCCCAAAAGGCTCCAAAATGTCCTCACTTTCCAGTGTCCAGGGTACTATTATATTAACACCTATATTTATTTGTACGCAATTTATTTGTATGTTTATATTATTTAGTTTGTTATAGGTAAGCTAGATGTCATGGTTAGTGAAACAGCGTGTATGGCATTTCTTTCAAGTACTATATAAGTTTAGTAAATCACCGTGGCTTTGATTAAAAAAACATATTTTGTTGGAGTTTTTATTTCAAAAGTAAATTTAAATGAAATTGATATTGAATAAGTGCCAATGAAGATTTCTTGCATGCTTTTATTTAACATTAAATTGGGTTTTTCTCAGGCAATAAAACAAATTCAGATGCAAATCCCTTTCTTGCTTTCTTGCACAAACTCGCGTCGAAATCCCAAGAGATCAGAAATACACGATCACTTTGAGATACTATCGTCAAATAGTGTTTTCTTTTTAATAAAAAGCCCAAAAGAGTCTCCTATTTGAATTTAAATCGGACGCCTATTCAGCCATATTGGTATTTCAGGACGACCTTTTGCCCGAAAGCCTGAAATACAATTCTATTTTGTGCTTTTTGTCGCTTTAGGAACATTTCTGTGTCGTATATAAACTGAATTATCACAGTGTTCACGTTTCTTGTTTGATCAACAACTGAAATGTATTCAACATAAAGTAATTTACAACACATTTGCTCAAAAAGTGCACTTACGAAGCCTGTATACATCGTTCGAAAGTTAAACATTACGCATCATACAACGGAGCGTGCGGTAATGAATTTTACCGCACGCTCAGATGTATTGCACCGTGCGTGTACTTTACGGTATTTTTTTAATTTCCATTTCCATAAAAATTGTTTCATTTGTAGCCTTTTTTTCTCGCAAATGTGTTGTAAAACGTTGTATGGCACACGTGCGGATTGGTTTTTACAAACTCGTGACTATGGTAAGCCCTTGACTTCGTCTCAGGCTTACATTCGTCTACTCGTTTGTAATAACCAACTTACCGCACTTGTATCATAAATAACTATTGTGTACTAAACTTTTTTCTTTCCTTTGTGAGGATTTTGGCATCGCACCTGAGTCAAGTATCGTAAGTTTTACTATATCGTCAAACGTTAATATCTTTAAAGTCATAGTCCTGTCAGAGTCCTTTCCCAGTCAGAGTCAAGCAAAGTAAGTCACAGTTATGCCCTAGTAAAGAGATGGAGGCTTTACAAGAGACTTCTGTGGATTTTTAGAAAAAACACGAAAAGATATGTTTTACAACGTTATATTACTTTTTTAATTCTTTTTTATTTAATAATAGGTAGACTTGTGTTTGGCTGCCAACTCACCTGATATTAAACGATGATGCGGTCTACGTTGGAGCACGCTTGTCTAGAAGAAACCGATTCACTCGTGATTTGAAGACACCCAGATTGTAACTATCCGGGGTACACCCAATTCAGGCAGCGTATTCCACAGGCTAGCAGTAACAGTTCGCACAATAAAACTGGAATCAAATCTCTTCATAATGGTTCTCGGAATATCAACCACAAAGCGGTATCGATTTTTCGCACGCACGAGCGCGTCTACGAATACTTAATAAATAGTAAGTAGGTAATCCACCATTATTACACATATTAGCACTCAAAATTACACAAGCTTCGGAAAATAATACAATTTGGCGCCAGAAGTCATTGAACAATGAGCCTTAGATTTTTAGCTTGTGTTTATATGCTTCCTTGTTTCTATATATAACTTTTTCTCTAAACCGCTCAACGCAAACCCATTTCTTTTTCGCTTTTTACGCCCACTAAGAGACTTTCAGTGACACCAATAAACTAACTAACAATCCCACCCCTTACTACATGACAAGTAGAAGGACTGCACACTACCACCTTCCTCGTGGCAATTCGGTATGCTAAAAAAAATTAACCTATGCCAATTCCAAAACCATTTCGAGATTTTATCTTACCAACCCTTATTTTTCTACTCCGACCTTTTAAAACGATAAGATGCCATTTATTTTAACATAAAACTAAGAAATCATTTGACTTTCATTGTCCTCTAAATGATGTCACATTGTAGCATTTTATTTGCTGCGCCTTTTAAGAATAAAAATATTATACATTTGACACACTGTTCGTCACACAGAATAGAATATTTTTTCATTTCTGTGGTTTGACTGTCTGGTTTTTTTCAGGGCTGCCAATATGGGGTGCTTTTTTAGGCTTCTCAACGCAACGAAATTTTGTGCTATATGGTGAAGTCACATAATTTCAATATTCAAAAAAATTCTGTAAAATAACTACTCCATAGAAAACAAAAATATTGAAATTAGTTTCTTAAAATAGCCTTATCTACGAAATAAAAACATAAAAAAAAATACCAAAAAAAAAAAACTTTACATACCTAATTCCAAAGATTCGTACACAACGATTTGGGTCGTCATTTATGATACGTACTGCCCAAGAGTGGAACTCCGTGCTGTCCTCCTTGTTTCCGGAGAACTACAATCATCTTCAAGGCTAGAGTAAATAGATTAGATTTAGATTTCTTCGAGATCAACGTATTCCATCCTCGGCCACACGGTCGCTTACCATCAGGCGAGTTTGGTAAATCTATTCTTTATAATAAATGTAAAACGTGGCAAGGCCGTTTGTAGGGTAAGTTTGAAGAATTCAAATCTTGATTTTAACATTTGCCACGGCATCTTTCCATAGATCGCCCTTATTTGTTTGATCTGAAGGTGAAAAGATCCCTAACAAATTACATGCCAAAGAAAACTTTTTGCATGCTTTAAACTTGCTTTAAATGAAAATTCCCAACATCTAATTCTGTAAAATAAACAAGCTTCAAAGCTCAGCTAAAAACTGAAGATGAACTTTACCAAACAATTTGCAAATAAAAAAGTTAGTGATGCAGCATCACATATTTTAAAGTGAAAACTGACTGGCTTCAAAATTAAATTCATAGCACGTTATAGTGTGAGAAGCATACCTAATAGCTTCACCTGCAGGAACGCGTGGGATTTTGTCATTCCTTAAGGCGAGGTTTTCCCACTTTTAAGCAACGCTTGTGCAACAGATGACCGTGAGGCTTAATATTATATTATTGTAATATCATTATATGTACAAAATTATTATTAAAGTAACATTTAGTGGAGCAAACCCACGGCACTTACACACAGTCGTGCGTTTCGCTACTTCTATTTTTAAGGTTTTTCTTATATTTTTCGGTAAGTAAATATAAATAAAATGTACCTTTACGGTTCCCTCCATAATTATTTAATCCGTATAATATTAAGACAGAGAGAGAGACAGAGTGAGTTTTTTTTATTATTTTTTGTTACATACGTATTTGAATGGAAAAAAACGGAGCAAAGAGCAAATCAATGTGACATTTTTTTCTTCTATCGAGCGAAATGTCCTTGGTCGTGTTTCGCTATTTACGGTTACCTAGATAAAATATTCAGTTTGATATGACACCATTTTTATAATTTTAAGCTAACCATGGAAGTAGACAAACTAAAACTAGAATGACTAAAATTGCTATAAGTGGAAAATATTGCCTTAACAACTTTCATTTTTTACAATGATTAATAATTTACAATTTGAAATTGAGATTAGTAAAATAATTATAGATTAAATAAGTAACCCTTATCTATACTATAATCTATACTAATATCATAAAGAGGAAAGATTTGATTGTTTGTTTGTTTGTTTGTTTGTTTGCATTGAATAGGCTCCGAAACTCCTGAACCGATTTGAAAAATTCTTTCACTGTCGGGAAGCTACACTATCCCCGGGTAACATAGGCTATATTATATTTTCAAAAAATAGAGATCCTTACTAAAACTCCAATAATGTAACCCAAGGTGTAGTAAAATAAGATTTACAATTTTGACTTTGCGTATTTGACAGTCCTAAGACAGGACAACGTCTGTCAGGTCAGCTAGTAATATTATAAAGAGGAAAGATTTGATTGTTTATTTGTTTGTTTGTTTGCATTGAATAGGCTCTGAAACTACTGAACCGATTTGAAAAATTCTTTCACTGTTGGGAAACTACACTATCCCCGGGTGACATAGGCTATAATCTATACCCGTGCGAAGCTGGGGCGGACCGCTAGTTAGTTATAAAGTGCGGAGTGGATTGATTTATTCCATAATTGATTTGTCTTCTAAATACTCATTTACCTAGTAATAAGGCTTAGTTGTAACGCTTTGATTGAGTAACAACAGAAACAAACGATCTGCTACCGTGCTCCACTGGATGTATATTCAGTCATCAACGTTAATATACATTCTGGCTGCTACAGGCGCACAATTCAGCTGGATAGACTGCATTCTATTGTCGGTCGGCAGTTTGTATTAGCTTTGTTTGGCTGTGAGACCGTTACTATGTGAAGTGTGAAGTTTTACGCATGTTTTCACCCGGCAACCTTCGACCAAAATAAAATGAATGGACAGGACCAGTAGAAGCGCATTTTTGAATTACAAAATGAGCGCCTGCTCTCATTTCGTTTCAGTCGGTCACACAACAACGCAACGGTCACGTGTTGCAACGGTCGGTTGCAACACGTGTCTATTGTTACGTGATAACGAAACATCTGACAAAAATTGCTTTCCCGAAGTGTAAATACACAAATAAAACCGTGATCTATTATTTGTAACAAATATACTGTACATTTTTATAATTAGGTGTTGAAGTATATGTCCGACGGTTTTGACTCGTTTTTACTGAGCAATTTCAATGGTTAGGTTAGGTTACTAAAATAAAATGAATGGACGGGCCCGTCCATTCATTTTATTTTAGTCGCAGCCGACAACGCAGAATTCAAAAGGAAAGGGCAGGCTTTAGGAATAAGTTAGTACATAAAATTTGTTATTAAAAAGTACAAAAAGTTTTACTGAATTCAGGGGATTGGAGAAAGAACATAATGCACACTACTGACAGATAGCATTTACTATTATTAGTATCATGGTATAGTAATAATATATGTACTGATTACCCATAAAGGGGTGTATTCAGAACGCCATCTTCTAGCGATGTTGTCATCAAAAAAGCATTAGGAAGATATTTACCTATACATTAACTGAGACGCCGTGACACGCTTCTTGTTATTATCACCATCACCATCATTTCAGCTATTTTCAGCTATGTCTCATCAATCTCCAATGGTCGGCCTGAATCCAGCGTTTCCCTGCGGTTCTTTTTTTAGGTCGTCTGGCCATCTTGCGGGTGGTCGTCCTACGCTGCGCTTACCGTGATCTCCATTCACGAACCTTTCGGTCCTATCGGTCATATTTTTGTTATACTTATGGGGAAACTAGCTATTTTATTCGTGTTGACATTCTCTCAAGAGCCATAAATTTTCCGAGATAATAAGATCCAGCCATCCAACTATCTCTGCCAAACGAGTAAGTATACATTTAAAAAAATTATAAAACATTAAAAAGCTGATAATCTTCAGACAGCTGAACAGATTTTCTTGAAACGTAGCTAAGAACACTCTCGATCGATTTGTATACGACGAATCTCTAGAGATTCTAGTTCTACGGCATTGCGCTCGGAGAGTCAACACGTCCTGAGGATGCTTCGTGAAGAGGCGAAATACGTGTCAACAAGGTGCACTGAGGATGCGGGAATAAATAAATAAATACATATTCGGGACATGTTTGCACACACCGTCATCTGACTCCAAACTAAGCAAAGCTTGTGATATGGTTATGCGATAACAAATTCAAAACAAAATTAAAATCATGGCTAGTTTCCAAAGGATATTACAATTTAAAGGAATATTTTGGTGACTAATTAAAATTTTATTGTTAATATTATAATTACAATTTTATTGTTATTATTATGATTAGAATAATAACTTTATAAAGTTATATGATTATTTACGGGATATTTACCGTGGTAAGGTTGTGGAATGAGCTCCCGATTTTTTTTTTTTTTTTTTTTTTTTTTTTTTTTATCATATAACTTTAGTGAACAACCGTGATAGTTTAAAACAATAACTTTATCAAACCAGTTATTTTAAGTTAGCATAATACCTACTACCTTTAAGTTATTGTACGCTCGCAAAGGGCAGACTGTTGATACTACAATGTTTTTACCGTCTTCTGTACACAGTTTTTACAATTAAATGATTTCTGATTCTGATTCTGATGGCTGTCAGAGACTGATATACATAGTACATACATATATATTTTTAACCGACTTCAAGAGGAGGTTATCAATTCAACTGTATGTTTTTTTTAAATACATACTTAAATAAATATTAACGACCAGATATAAATAAACACAAAAATATAATTATATTGTTATTGTTTATTTAATTTACATTTCAATTTTATTATATTTATAGTCATTGCATATTAATTGATGAAAGTTTCAAATATTATATTTTAAAATTAATATCATTATTACAAATTATTACAACGAATTTTTGTTTGGGATTTATTTAATTATTGTTTCAGGGTAGATTATTTTTTAGTATATACAGAAAAATAATTTATACCAAAATCCTTATTGTACTCGAAACGACGTAGAAGCGGAATTACACTTAAAGATTCGTCATATACAAATAAAACATGGACTTCCGCAAAGTGACGCCTAGTTCAATCAACTCTCGAACAAGTCAACTTTCAAACACAAAAAAAAAAAAAAAAAAATTGGCTCAGCCGTTTGGGAGCTACGTACAACGCCGGGTGGGAGGAGGCTAGTGATCAAAAGGCACATAACCTCGCTGCACCCCAATTTTGGGATGTAGAGGTCCGCTAACAAACGATTTTTGAAAGGGCCGAAGGGCAAAACGGGTTAAAAGTTTATATGCGTAAGAAGTCGCGGGTAACATCTAGTTCTAAAATAAAGAAAACTTTGAAAACGTAATTTTACTAAAATACCTCCACTTCAAACGAAGAAATGCCACAAATCCATCGGAAAGGAAGGAGCTCTTAAATATTAACAGGTAAACAGCGGAGGAAAAATGGGCTCATGTCAAGAACCCTTACTAGGCTCCGCTTTACTATAATGAGAGTGGAACCTTTTCTTAAAGGTTTGCACCTTCATACCTACGCGACTGACGTGACTTTATAGCGGGAACTTATTCCACTATGCAATTTTTCGCTAGCTGATCTTCTGTTTCATTTTCCCATTATACTTCCTTATCTCTTATCTCTTCTCCGCGATGTTTTTACTACCACTGATCATGCGTAGAATCTGCCTTAAACTTGAGGTAGCACCGAAAAAATCTGCCAAAACTGAAGGGGGCGAGGTAAACAGTAAACACGTATTGCACACATTGCCAAAACTGAATGGGGCGAGGTAAAAAGTGAACAAGTCTTCTAATTCTACAAACATACACTTCAATAGTAATTTTTAAACTTTAGTTTTTTTTTTTTATAAACATTTAAAACATGCACACTTCAATATTGAGCGGCACACAGCTGCAGCGATATGTACAAAATGTAAACGAATGGACGACCGAGGGGGTAAGTGCTAAAGGGGAAACTGTAGGTATAACGCTTCCAATTTTTTTTCTGAGCGCGTAGATGTACCATGTACTTACTATTATAATTTTATTATCTGATAATAACTACGGTACCACCACGCGGTCGCTCAGGTATAAACATTTCCTAAACACTGGCTGGACGTACGAACATAATTATTTTTGGCAGCAAAAATATATTTTTAACAAAACACTACATCCATCAAGTAAAGTTAGGAACAATGTCAAAAATACTTACTTCTTCAAATAAAACTTGGGAATAAAAATGTTCTTGTAAAATAGGTTGAAAACGAACTTAGCATTAGAGTATATACTTAAAGCCAAATATAATTTTTTTCACAATAAAGCCTATTTAGATGTTGGTTTTGTTATTATTTCATTTATAATATAATTGAAATAATAACAAAACCAATGTCTACGTAGGTAATGTATTTGTAGGTAACGTTTCATAATATGTAACGTTTATGTAGGTAATGTTACATGATATGTAACGTTACCTACATAAATTTTGTAGACATTTAAATTGGCTGTTACAGTTCATAAGATACAGCTGTTAAAAGGTATGACGGACGGACAGAGACAGATAGACATACAAACAGACAGACAGACAGCATAGGTTTAGTAAGTAATAGGTTCCCGTTTACACCCTTTGGGTACGGTACCCTAAAAAGGCGATGAATTGAGTACTTAACAGTCTCTTCCTTTTGAAGTCAGTAAAAACTACCCATAAACTAATCCAAGCTCAGAATCTGTCTTTCTCTCAAGGGATCGCAAAGTGAACTGTATTGAAGTAACAAGTGGCCCAATTTTCTCGAAAAATGTACTCCCGACTCCAATCCGACTCATTACTGACATGCCAGCTCCCCCGGGGCCCATCGTGGGATCGTGTGTCAAGACTTTATTTTTACACGACTACTAAAAGATGGAACAGACGATAGGAAGACGTGTTTAGGCAAAGACATGGAAAGAAGTGGATGAGGATAGCTAGAGACAGGCTTCAAAAATGCTCTTCTTCTGGGCCCGACCATTCATTTTATTTTGTTCGAAGCCCTAATCCACCATGCTTGCCCAGTTCAATGTTGGCGAATGTCATATCATTATGTCTTTGAACTTTTTGAGGTTCTTTGACATACCGGATTCCTCACGATGTTTTCTTTCACTGTTTCTGAGCGATAGCATCAAAACTGCACATAAAGTACTTAAGTAGATACTAAATAAGTCATTGGTGCAGGATCGAGGATTGAACCAGCCCTCAGATTCTAAAGCGCTCATGCTACCTCTCGGGGACTATAGCTCTCATAAAAAAACAACAACAAAACAACAGTACAATACAAATGCTTAAACACAACAACAATATTTACAATATACAACCAAAACATTATTTGTAAGATTAATTTTTAAGCGTAGAATGTGTTTGTTCATATAGTCAACTCTGTAATAGCTAAACGGCTTTGTGAGGAAGATATGAAGGAAGCTTACACCACGGATTAACTACAGCCAAGGTTTCTCCCGTTATCCTAGAGAAATGAACGGTTTATGTAAGGAAGCGGATAAAGCTGTGGGACACAGCTAGTTTACTAAACTGTAATAGTGTATTGCATTTATTGGAAACAAACAAACATTTCAGGTATAAACAAGCATTTATAAACAACATAATTTTTGAATACGCGTTTTTATTTCTATGACGCTTTTAATAATTATTTAGATGCTTGATGCTAAGAACCACCTTAATTTTCATTTTCTTTTGACGTGATAACGTTTTATAAATCGATGAACGTCGGCTGCTCGCACGAAAAATTGTCACGTTCCACCTGAGCCGCGCGTGCAAGCGAGAGCGCGGAACAAGCGATAGAGAGGCACGGTCGGCCGAAGCGTTATCACGTAAAATTATCGTCCGTAAACCGACATTACAGGCTACACCTTTTTTATAAACATCATTGCAATCCGTCATTCATGTCACGCTAAAAAAGCAAATACTCAAAAGCGAACTTGTTCCAGAAATCCATTATGTTTTAAGGTCTATAAATTATATTCATTTTATGCACACACATTTTCAAGAATTTTCACCACCAAATGATATGCTAAAGTAGTTAAGTCTGTTGATAAAGTAGTTATCAAAAAGTATCGATATTTTTTATCGACTAGTAGCGTCTCTGTCATTTGTGTGTACCTACGTTTTGTGTCAGTGAGTATCGACACGTACAGAGATTGATTAATTTTTGTAAAAGGGATGATTGATGTTCTGTTATCTCGTGAAGAAATTACCGAAAAGGTAACCTATTTTTACTCTGCGTGGGGTGAAAGTGTGTTCAGGTTTTGGCGTATAGATAAATAATAATGTTTTACGTTTTACTTCGCTAGGCTGCCTTAATGCTTTTTACCTGGCGATGCAAAGCCAAAAAGAGGTTATTATTTAACGCAATATGTACGTTATACGACGCATGTTATACGACAAGCAACGGTCGTTTACCACAATGGCGTGTAGGCTCACACAATTTTGATTCAACAAACATATTTTCTTCCTAATCCACAATCACGTGACCACACGCCATTTGTGCGACCACACGTCACCGACAGCACATATTGCCGACTCAACCGCAGTCGTTGTGTTGTGGTGACATTAAGCGCAAGCATTGTATTGTGTACGAAAGTTATCTTCATATCTGTTCAGTACCACAGTACGTGTAGATTCTGTTGCACTAATTTCTGATACAGGGGTGCAAGTACCGTTCTTTTAGCTATCGTCAAATTGACAGTTGAGGTCGTCAAATTCGATAATATGCCATTTTTTCAGTACTCGCTGTGATCGATTCTATGGCATTTTAGCGAATTTGACGACCGATAAAGAACGGTACTTGCACTGCAGATCTGTGATTTTCTGAATAAAATAAAATTTGACAGCTCTAAAACTTGGAAAGGTTTTATACCCTTTATACTGCCTGGTGGAAAGCGATAATGCGGCTGGAGTTTACGTAAAAAAGGTTCCACGTTTGACTAGAAATATAACCTATAAATACTATTGCCCAAACTATTTGCCCAATTAAAAAATTAATAATGTAACCTAATGCCCAGTCGGTTTTTTTAAACGCAAACTAATAAAAAAATATTGTATAACTTTAAATTATTGAAAACTTGCTACGCCGCTATATACTCCCCGCGGTTTCACCGGCGTTACTTATAATTTATATATATCCTTGAAGCAACCTCCTTGGTAGCAACGGGAACCTCCTTTGACTTAAATGACAATTTCAGTTTTTTTATTTGATGTAATATGTCAATTCTTGCCGTTCCATACAAAATCTCAAAATGCAAGGGAAAATTAATTTTTTTCATAACAAAATTTCTTGTTTTTCCAAATATTAATATTATTACTATTTTTCCGGGTGAAGAGGAATCCAATAAATCAAAGATCATGTAAATCGGTCCAGCCGTTCTTGAGTTATAAATGGTGTACCTAACTAACCCAAAATTGTTTTATAGATAGATGTGCAAAAGAAATAGCTTTGGTCAGTGATCAAGGCTGGTTTCGATTTCCAAGTAACGCGAAAAGCAGAGGTCCGTAGCGATGGCTCCGTTGCGTTCAGAGATCTCCATCAGACATAGAAGCAGGCCACCAGGATTGTAGAGGGTCCCACATAAACCGGTTGCGCTCCGCAGCCATAAATATAAATTTCATGTCGGAAAGAAATGATCAAATTGCGAAAAAAAATCCCTTCGTTATCAAAAACGCAGAGGTGTTTTCAGGATGAAATATTGATGTTTAAGGCCAGAATATGGCGCCGCTATCTCACTCGCACTTCTCATTTATTCCGTGCATTAAAAAAATATTAGAACACAAAATTTGTGTTCTAAGTCTCAGAATAGTGTTCTAAGTATATATTTTGAACTACGTCGTAAAATGAATGAAATGTATGTGTGATGGTTTCTTTGGCACGCCCTACAACTTAAGCAGCTTAATGGATTTCGACCACAGAAGAGATTTTTTTTCCTTTCTGTGATTTCGACTGTGGATTTTCACATGTAAGGTGTCCTTTAATTGAATTGTTTTTAGTGGGAGTGACATCGGGTACAAAAAATCAAGATGGCGTCCGAGAATAAACTTTGCTAAATAAGTCAATATTATCATCATTGAGTAGAGCACTCAGCAGATTTCAAAAATATATAACACTACTATGAAATACTCAGCAGTTTACGAGACAAAGCGACATGAAAGAGCTCTGTATCTACTTCAAGTAATTATAGGTATAGATAGGCGTCGCTGTTAATTTTCAGCTACTTACCTACTATTACAATAAAAGTTCTTGTACTTGGTATTGTAATAATGCTTGAGAGCACCTAACATCGCGACTTCACGCCTGCCTAGCCTCACAACAGTACTATACCTAGCCTAGGTAGTAAGCGACATGTCGACGTTAGACCACATCTGGGGCACATCCGGCGCAAACTTTGTCAATAATGCTATTCATTGTCACATAAGAGAGGCCATTTTTCTGACGCAGCTGTTTTCGCGGACGGTGTTAACATTATTTGAAATAGAGATGGGCGAACTCAGGCTTAAGCTAAACCGAGTTAACTCGAGTAGAAATATGAGTAACTCGAGTTATCTCGAGTTGACTGGACGAAGAGTTTTACCAATCCGCCCGATTTGAGAATCCATTTGAATTGAAATGATGTGTTAATTCGAACTTATTACAACCCGAGTTGTAACGAGCTGTAACTCGAGTTGATTTGAAATAACCTAAACTCGTGTTGTCAACTCGAATTAACCCACCTCTAATTTGAAAGCTCCTGAAAGTGAATTCTTCCGTTGAAAACTGGAGATTGCGGTGCTACAGGGTGATTTATAGGGTTATTTCTTTATGAGCGTGTCTATAGAGGCTATAAACTATATTTTAAGCAATAAATACATTAATTCTATCTAATGGCGATAGGTATCGTCCATTAGTTCACCGTAAATTAAAGGTAATCCAGTAAAATAAAATTTAATGAAATGCAAATACGGGGGATATTTTTTTTACCAGTGATTTCTAAAAATGCACAGGAATTACTGGTTTTTAGGGTTCCGTAGAACCACAACTTCATCGCTTATCATCAGGCGAGTTGGCAGTCAAACACAAGCCTATCTATACTAATATTATAAAGAGGAAAGGTTTGTATGTAAGTATGTTTGTAACGAATTGGATCAAAAAGTACTGGACCGATTTTAAAAATTCTTTCACTGTTGGGAATCTACACTATCCCCGGGTGACATAGGCTATAATCTATATCCGTGCGAAGCTGGGGCGGACCGTTAGTTACTAAAAAAAAAAAAAATAGGACTAAATTTCCGGCATTTTCTCGCCGAATTTTCCGGCAGTTAAGAAAAAACTTATTTTTTTTTATAATTACGAGTACATGCATATGTTATTAAATATCATAGCAATGGTCTTGAAACATACAATTTCTGTGTTATAGGTAAACTAAATGCATAAAGTACTATAGTCTAAAGTAGGTAATCACCTACTTTCCTTTGTGTTACGCCGACATGAGGTACGACGTTATTAACTTATCTAAAATAAATTTTCTTTATCTATTATATTTTATTAATTTATTTATATTAATTAGGTATATCCTAGTTTTAGCTCATTTTAGTCGGGTAAAAACAAAAGTGTGGTTTGCAAGTTATGTGCGAGAAGCAAGCTGACGTTATCCATTTTTTGCTCGAAACCGAAAGATTAACGATGCGTGCATATTACTTCGCTGTCCAAACCTTCGAGAATAATATCTTGTCCAGTCAACAAATACAAGAATAAACCGGCCAAGTGTGAGTCGGGTTCCGTACGACGAAATACAAAAAAGCAATATCACGCCCAGGTGGTCACCCATTCAAGTACCGACCGCGCCCTACGTTGCTTAACTTAGTGGTGAACAGAAATATGTCTCACTCAAGACTCAAAAACCTTTCTTCCTCATCAGTTATCGGTTCTTCGAGTGATGTGGCCTGCCCACTGCCACCTCAACTTGCAAATTTTATATAATGTTCAATAGCTATGTCGGTGACTTTGGTTCTTTGACGAATATCCACTTGGCGTTTATTTGGCGAATATGGGAATCGTAGATTCTCAATACTCGTGCTAATGGAGTGTGTCCGGAACGAGGCTCTGAGACGGGATTTGTTTTATTACAAAACGTATACTGTAGGTTGATGTAACGGCATTTTGGCTTCGCCAGTTTCTGAGGAAACCAAAATACTGTTAAAATTGTATAGGCGTGTGATTTATGTGTCAATATTATTTGTTTATATTTGTGTTTTTCTTGCGGAGGTGGCAGTCACTGCGAACAAAACCCCTTTACAACAAATAAAGATTTAAAAACAGTCTAGCTAAGTAGTCTGATGCAAAAGAAAATAACTAATAATTCCCGGAGTACCTACTTATTCCCTATATGACTATACACCACTGCGGAAAAAATCCCTTTACATCAAATACATATTTAAAAAAAAGTCTAGCTAAGTAGTCTGATGTAAAAGAAAATAATTAAGATAATTCCCGGAATACTTATTCCCGTCTAACCTCTATTTTAGACAGCAAGTCCCTCTACAAATTGGAAGTAAAATAACCTTAACGATAAGGCTAATTAAAAGCCCTCGAAATCAGTTAGAATCTTCCTGTTCAATTAGGAGCAAAGTATTAGGACAATTCCCAATTCGCGTATCTTAATGACCTCCATCCGAAGGTAACAAGTCCTTTTAGTAGAAATTGTGAGTGTTATAACCCTACATAGATAAAGCAGCCGCACTTTACTCGAGCAACAGTGTATACAGAGAGGCATTGAGATACTGGACCCATTAGTTTACTTTCTAGAAGTTAAACATACGTCGCGCAGTGAATTTTTCTCTCAGTATCTTTTTAAACTCTTTTAAGGTATAATTTTAACACATTTTAAATAAAAAAATATTTTTTCTGTAATTACAGTTGTATTACTATCACGGTTGTTCCCTAAAGTTATTATGATTATTTACGGGACATTTACCGTGGTGAGGTAGTAATGCGTATTATTTATCACCACCACAGTCTTCATTTTCGGGAGCGTTTCCTTACGCCTGGTACATAATCATCATCATTAGCCAGAAGACGTCCATTGCTGAACATAGGCCTTCCCCTTAGCTTTCCACATTGAACGACAGCCTGCCACCTGCATCCGCTGGATGACTACTCTCACGATGTTGTTGGTCACCTAGACATCGGTGTCTGGTCGGCATATATTAATTCATCATCATCATTTCAGCCGTAGGACGTCCACTGCTGGACATAGGCCTCCCCCATCGATCTCCAAAAGGGCCGGTTGGAAGCGGCATGCATCCAGCGTTTCCCTGCGGTCTCTTTTAGGTCGTCTGCCCATCTTGTGGATGGACGTCCTATATTATATTAATTAACCAACTCCAAAAAAGAGGTTATATTTTTTTTTTGTATGTTTATTACACGATTTCTCCGCCAATTTAGAATTGTTTGTGATGATTCTTTTTTTATTTGGTAGGTCATAACTTATACGTGGTCCTTTATATATAATATTTAATGTTTTCCGAATCTTGTCTTACTGTATCGTACACTGTGGGCACTCTAGGTATACTTTATCACAGACAACAGTTTCGTAAGCTATTCTTGCCGCGAGGTCCTGAATAAATAGTGTCCGTCCATCTCTTGTGGTCCAGTTTGTTTACTTACACTCCAGTGAGATTGCCATTCGCTATGTTTTCCTCGGACAGAGGACAAAATCGAGGATTACCGCTGAGACGTCACTTTTCAGAGTGGATGAAGTTTTTCGTTGATTGAATTTTTTATTTTATTTTTACTGTAAGTCTTTATTGACTAAAGAAATACAAAGAAATACAAACTAGGAGGTTGGCGCCAACATTTGTTGTCTCCTTAGAATAACTACACAAAGAAACCAAATACATTCGCAAAATTTAAGCCATTCAAATGGTATCATATATGGGTCCAAAAAAAAAAAAATTACAGTGTAATCGTACCACAACAAATCAGAAAAGCAGCATAAGAGTTATGGTGTGACATTCCACAGGTAATCCATTAATTTTCTTGCTTAAATCGTTTAAAATACCAATCGTTTTGAGAAGGCGTTGTTTGGAAACCTACCTTCTCTGAGTAGTTATTCTAAGGTTGTCTCATTGTATAATTTTCCTAAACTTATGTATTTTCGAATGTTAATGTATATCTAATAATGGTGGATTATTATATATTAGGTGTTCGTGGACGTATTTAAGTTTAGGGAAGTGATATTATGAAGAGGCGAATTATGCCTTTTCGTGACGTGTCGTTTCCAAAACTCCATGGAAGCCTCTTGTAAAGTCTCCACCACTTCACTAGGGCATAAGTATGACGTGACCGTGACTTTCTTGACTCTGACCGTCTTACTACAAAAGATTTAAGAACGCTTTAGACATGTGTTTAACATATTTGTCACAGTGAAACAACTGCTAAACACATGTCTAAAGCGTTCTTAAATCTTTTGTAGTAAGAAGGTTAGTGTTTAACGATTCCAATAAAACTTGAAATTATTTAAATACTTGACACTCGCCAATCCAAAAGACGTGCGACGCCAAAAAAGGAACAACATAGTTTTAGGGACAAGCAAATGAAAGTGGAATTGTCTTTGTAAAATAAAATAAAAGTTAAATTACTAGGACACGACTTTGTCTTACTAATTCTATCAACTAAGTACATGGTTGCTTAATCGTCGAGTGAATTCGTCACCGACTATTCGTTGGAACGCTTTGCAAAATTAGTTTCATTTCGCACCATTAACTTTGTTCATGAAACTACTCGTTAAGGACGTAAAGAACAAACATAAACCGTTTACCAAATTACAAATGAGCAGACGTTTCACAAAACTGAAGGGAATTTAAATTAACCTAATAAGACATGTTTAAAGTCAAAAGGAGCTAAGCAATTTAGATCTTGCTGTCGTTGCAACTAAAAAGGTCACTCAACTTTGGACCCCCTCAAAATATGAATAATATTGAATTCTGTAGTTTTTTTTATTCTACTTGTTTTAAATGCCCATGAATAAAAATGAGTAAACAAAAAGTTGAAACGCCAAATATTATGGAAATAAATATTCGAATTTTTTTATTGTTAGAATAGGCATGTTTCCTCATGTTTAATTTATTACAAATAACCGGCTTAGCGAGGAATATAACTAAATACATTACACATACTGAAAAAATAATTTGAATTGGCTGATAAATCTCTGAGATATGAGCGTTTAAAGTTTTAGGTAGGAATAGGGAGGGGATGCTCTATCCCTTTCTCACAAAGCGTGTGTTAGTATAGCATTTGTATGGCGCTCCTGAGCCGTGACGTCACGGCTCAGTATAGTGCGCTCTCTGTCTAGCATGAAATTTAAATGCTTATATCTGCTTATATCTTATTTATTTTTGATCTAATTTGAATTTTGTTTTCGTTGATGGGCTCTATTTATGATCAGCTTTTTTATGAGGTAATAAAAAAAAAAATGTCATCATGCCTATCCTAAAAGGTATCATATCAAATGAAAAAAAAAATCATACTTAACTTCGACATTTTGGTGGTTAACGGCTTTTAATTAAATTGTATGAAAAAGACCAAGAATGTACTATAAAAGCACTTGCCCATAAAAATAATTATGAGTTAAAAAGAGATGGTGCAACAATTTAGCATTTTTCATGCAACTTTGCGAGATAAACTTAAAAACGTTTTTAAGTTTAAACTGTGCGGATGAGAGCTTTTTGTTATTATTCAAATGAGTTTTGTGATGAAACTGACACGTTGCGGAATAAACTAAAATAGACGATCAACAGTCCGGCACGGTCGAGTTAAAACGTAACAGCACCATTATATCCAGCAAAAGTGACAAGCAAAATTTATTTGAAATATATTTCACAACTTAGCTGCACTATATCCGGCAAAAATTACAAGGAAAATCGGTGACAACGTGTTTTCACAACAATTGAAACCTCTAGTAAAGTCGTCACCACTTTACTAATAAATAAATAAATATAAATATTTCGGGACATTTTTCACACACGGTCATTTGACCCCAAACTAAGCAAAGCTTGTGATATGGCTGCCAGAGACTGATATACAAACATATACAGTTTTAAATACATACTTAAATAGATATTAACAACCAGATATAGAATAAACACAAATGTTCATCACATAAATGTTTGTCCTAGGTGGGAATCGAACCCACGCCGTCAAGCTCAGAAGGTAGGTTCACTACCAACTGGACCAACGGGCTATCTAAAGAAGACTAGATCTAGGGCAAGACTTTGACTAGGCTGTGACTTACTTTGCTGAACTCTGACTGTGACTATGACTTGCTTGACGTTATTTAATACCTTGTAAACCTATTTATTATTTTGATAGAAGTGCTCTGTATCCAAGAGGAAAAAATGAAACACTTTTAAACTATCACGGTTGTCCACTAAAGTTATATGATTATTTACGGCATATTTATCGTGGTAAGGTTTTGGGATGAGCTGCCGATATTTCGGCGCAGTTACATGCACCATGTTCACAGGAAGACATAGACATGACATTGACATGGTGCATGTAACTGCGCCGAAATATCGGGAGCTCATTCCATAACCTTACCACGGTAAATATCCCGTAAAAAATCGTATCTCTTTGGAAAAAATGAAATTTGGTTTTATATAACACGAAATTAGGTATTATATTAATGCTTTGTCACTAACACCATTTGAATCTGCGCTCTTCTTAATACTGGTCACAAATAATATTTCTTTACGGAGAAACCAGGCAGGATTCAGGGCAAAAATAATATAAAACCACCATTTAAAACAGGCAGAATTCTGTGTTAAAAATAAAATACTTAAAATAGCGCGAAATATTTGTCGACAAAACTGTCATTTTACCAGTCTATTCTTGATATGTGTTAGCGGGCGCGCTGAGGGTGTAAATAACAACACATCTACTTGCAATCAAGTGGTGTATTCGACTGACGCATCGCTGCGCCGGACGCAGCCGCGCGCGCACATGTACTTACAACTAACAATATGTAATGGCAATGCTGTACCGAAATAAGGGCTCTGAATCTATATAAAAGAAGTTATTCTTAGATGTTTCGGTAGCGTCGATATCCTCTAACGAACGTAACGAGATCTCTGCCCCCTCCAACACTACAATCAGGTTCGTATATTTGGTTAGGGCGGTAGAAATGTGGAGCGCTACTTTTTTTTTACCAATAAAATTGGTACAATGATTTGTTTGCTAAAGCTGTATTATTACGTTGAAATTCCAACCGTAAGTCGTTAACAAAATAAAACAAATACATTATTAATTCATTTAAAAAAAATTAAAACTAGCTTCTTTGTATTCTTCTCAGCAAACCCTTTCATTTGATACCCATATTATGATGATAAGAACATTTTGTCCGCCATCTTGGGGCATCCGCCATATTGAATTGATCATCTAGGACCAAAGTGCTTGGGAAGACAAATCCAACGAACCTAAACTCGACGGGGCTACGTCGTTTCGTTTAGGAGTTCCTATGGCCACGTTCTGTCTCCATCATCAGACCAGCTCGATGGTACCATAGCATTGCATTGTCACCCAACTTGTTAACTAGCCGTAGGCCGTAGGCCCATGGTCTAAAATTCAGTTGCAAGATTTAATGTTGTCCCACTCTACGAACGTACATACAAACATACATACTAACTAACAGGGCAAGTTGAGTAAAAGTTTGTTCAAAAGTATAATTTTCAAGCTTGACTGTTCATCATTGTCTATGATCATCTACGCACTGTCTTGATTTTTTAATGAGCAACACTTTTTGTGATCCTTTCTGCGTTCTTTAGACGTTATTAACTCAGTCCAGTCTCCTTCCTGATGTTAACCAATTTATCAGTTCTTCGAGTACTATACCCCCAGTAGCACGCCCGCCCTACTTCAATCCAGTCCGGTCCAGTATCGAGCCGACGTAATTCGATTTGAATTGTTAATTCTACACACACGAACCCTGGGATTCGTGAGGTTGTTTTTAGTTCATTGTTAAAGGCTATTTCAATATTGGAGCAGGATAAATAGACTGTTCCAATCAATGTCTTGGTTGTTTTTATTGTAACACAACAACGTTGGAATATTGAAGACAAGTTTTTGAAAATAATAAGATTGTTTCTTCAAATAATATTTTATCAAAAACTAATTATAATATGTAATATAGATAATTATGAGCTATAATAATCATGTTCAATAAAAGTTTCGAACAATTTTTTATCGTATATTAGTGAAACGAAGTTTTTTTAATTGCACTCTACATCTGCCTAACTGTATTCATCAGCAGTAAGTACCTTTTGTACAGTTTCTAGTAAATGGCACTTAAAGTTTTCGAATTATTTTCACTTTTCTTGACTTGGTTATTTAAGTTATATTGATAAAGGTTTTAGCCTAAATTCAAAATTTTTATAATATATATATTGCTGTATATATTTTTTTGGGTATGCTGTCAACTGGTAGTGGGCTTGAGCATTTGGATTGTTGTGTTTGGTCTAACTGTATTTGTAGTGTTAGTACTAGCTTGTATTTTTTTAGTTAATTATGGCACTTGCTTTTTTAAATTTTAGTTATAATTTATTAAAGAAAAAACCTATTATAATTAGTACATGTTATACTAAAACGCTGTTTTAAACTAAAGTTGTTCACTAAAGTTATATGATTATTTACGGGGATATTTACTGTGCATGGTGCATGTAACTGCGCCGAAATATCGGGAGCTCATTCCACAACATTACCACGGTAAATATCACGTAAATAATCATATAACTTTATGTTATACTAATTCAAACATTGACGATAGTACAACAGGTAGCTCATTACACAGACTAGCAATTCGCCCAATAAAAGTGGAATCAAAGCTAAACCTTTGATTGTCTTTTTTATGTAAAGACCGTAAACATTTTTCTTTATTGTTTTACCTTCTGTTTATGCTTCAGTGGAGCAGTCAGTTTTGCATAATCCAACAAATAGACTAAGCGGAACAAGCAACCCGGCCAGAGCGGACTAAGCTAATCAGTCGCAATCGTAGAAATTTAAAATTAACTTTTGCCCTGAGAGGAAATATTCTTTGGGGATAAAACCCACTAGCATACTGAACGTATTACGGTACCTAATTAGGTTAAGAACAGATATGCAAAGAAGCTGTGTGAAGCTAGTGTAACATGTATAATTCTTCCAAACAATTCTTATTTACTTTATTACATAATTTTTCTACTTAAGCCAATAAAAAATTACAAAAACCTTTACCAATATAGAAAATAGAACATAAAAGTTTATTTAATATAATAAAATTATAAAATAATTAATAATTTAACTAAATTAATTAATTAATTTATATGTCGGCGCAAGACCAATATAAGCTTCTAAATAATAACGTCGAATTCAACAATGTCCGTTAAAATGAAGACCAGAAAGGTTTACAAACTGATTGATGTAATTAGTTTACTTATTTAAGCGTAAAGTTAACTGTAGAAAACTAAAATGTAAAAATATGTTTTGTTCTCTTTCCGGACAGGAAACAATGACACAAGACTATTTAATCTTTAGTTAAATGTAAAGTTATCTATTGCTAAATTCATGTCTTGATTTGTAGACGATAAACATTAGGTTTAAAATCATTAGTTAATGATTACATTAAAAGACAGCTGATTTGATATTCGATTTACAAAACGAAAAACATGGCGCCTTGTTTCGATTATTTAAATGTTTAGCTTAAGTGTTAATAAGAGCTAAGTTCTGTAAATAGTTAAGATTATTTAACAAGTTATAAACTACTGTAAAGTAGGTTATTTGTAGATCTTTAAAGAACAGTGTTATGACTTCACAACGACATGACGCCATCTTTGTTATAAAATGGCGAGCTGTTGTGGAGCCAGGCCCATTCTGTTTGAGGCATTCATCGAGCACAGTACAAAGTGCAGAAACAGGCAGTCTTGCTTGAAGTGATATCCGGTGCACTTAGAGTGCTGTTACTATTTTGTTAACTACTATTTATTGCTCAATAAGTGTTATGAAAAGTGTTATTCTATAATAATTGTGATAAAGTGATGGCGCTGTTATTTCTTGCCCTTCTTCTATAAGCGTCTAGGGTTTTACGAACGTGGCGGTAAATTAGCATTAGCATAGAGCACCTTCTTAGGGTCTATGCAGAAATAAAGGATAGATAAGTCGTTACCAGAACTTTCAATGTGTTTCTTTGACCTACCCCGTGAATAAGTCAGTTTGGTACAGCCTAAAAACTACAAAGTTACTTAGAAGAGAGTAGTTCTGCCAGCTAAGGTTTTATCTCCAATGGTAGAACCCAGTGATGGAAATAGCATCATCAGCACTGATGACGTCACAGCTTCAAAAAAACATCCTAGTACCGGGTGTTCTCCGACATATACTATATAAAAACTAATATAAATTACTGACTAACTTAAGTTCCATTCGTGTTTTGCGAACTTTGAATTTACTTGAAAACTAGGCATTTCAACTCCTTGCTCCACACAGCTTCGGTGAATTCTCGCCCTCCAAACCTTTCTCAATTGAGTTTCCGGTAATAAACTTTTAAATACTTATAAAAACTTTTGAAAATATTTCCGAAAACCTTTCTGTTTTTGTACCAAGTTATTTTGAAAAACAGCTTCACTAAAAAACTCCTTAAATATTTTTAATATCAAACATGTCACCGTAATTTAGAGAAAGTCTTGCCATGATCGAGAGCTTAAGGATCTTAAAAACCTCGTGAGTAAACTGTTCCATTGCGTTAAGCTGTTTTTTGCCAACCTTGTAAAAATTAATATTTTTTCGTATTCGGTAGAAAGGCTAAAGAGCGCTGCAGTTGTCATTTCATGTTTGTGTGGTTTTGTCAACTGACAAGCTGTCTATTTCAGGTTGTATTTTAGAGATTGAAGAGATACCTAAATGTACAATGTGAAACTATCATTTATTAACCGACTTCAAGAGGAGGTTATCAATTCGACTGTATGTTTTTTTTCTTTTTTTTAATAACTTACTTAATTATAAAATTATTATTTATTAACTGTAATTTAACTTTATTAACATACTTAATTATAAAATTAATTTTAGCATACATAATATATTCATATATATAATCAATAGAACCAACTCCTATAATACATATATATATATATAATACATTATTATGTGAATAAACCACAATATCTTAACTAGAGGTTTAAATCTATGAAAAACCGTACCAGATTCCCGCGATACAGGCCCAGCCTAGTGCGGGAATCGCTGTTATTATATAAACTACCCAACTGTCTCATAAGCATAAGCCTTACTATATTGTTCGATTGGTGCACATACCTTATTTAAGTCTATGTTTATGTTAATAAATATATTTTTCATTTCATTTCATTTTCATACACGAAGGAAGCGGGCCGGCGAAAATTATTTAGTCATTACCTAATCATCAATTCTACACCGATTGTATATAAGTACAGCCACTCCGTTGTATTCCTACCTACCATGATCGTACTTCATCCCACCGCGAGCTTCCTAATGCAGTTTTACCTTTACAATTCTCCAGCGACCAAACAACAAAGGGATTAAAAAAGTTTCATTTCACACCACGCTACCGTAAACATTCTTTATAACGACCGCTATAAAGTTGAAAATAGAAAAGTCGCATCAAAACAATTTACCTTCTGTTTTTTGAAATAACTACTTGGTATTAGGTGTACGCAAGGAGAAAACAGGCCGAGAAAAGCTGCTTTTCTCTGTTGACATGAACTAACAGGTTCTCGGCGATAGCCGTAAGCTTTGGTTATTTCTGCAACCTTCTAGAAGTTATTATAACGAGGGAAGTTTTCATTTTACATGGCTTTTGTTGTTAAAATGAAACTGCGCCAGGTTTTAGCGCTAAGCTTACTTTTACTTTGCGTATTTTTCCAATTTCATTTGAGCAAGCAAATAGTATTTTTACTCTAAGTTTTACTTAGTTTTATGTTGTAAAACGAACGGTTAGTTACACCACAAAATAAATGCTTAGTAAAAAGCTATTAAATTTATTTAAGCACTAGCAGACCTGACAGACGTTGTCCTGTCTTAGAAATGTCAAAAACGCTAAGTCAAAATTGAAAATCTTATTTTTTTACACCTTGAGTTAAATTATTGGAGTTTTAGTAAAGATCCCTATTCTTTTGGAAAATATAATATAGCCTATGTTATCCGGGGATAGTGTAGCTTCCCAACAGTGAAAGAATTTTTCAAATCGGTTCAGTAGTTTCGGAGCCTATTCAATGCAAACAAACAAATAATCAAATCTTTCCTCTTTATAATATTATAGTATAGATAAAGGTACAACTTGTTCAATGTTCATACTTACGGGTGTTGACTTACCCATCAAATTGAAAAGCTTGTAGAACAAAACTTTAATAATAAAAAAATCAAAATAAACATTAAAAAACCGACATCATAATCAGTAAAATACGCAATTTCGTTTGGACATTATTTCATTCAAGTAAACAAATTTTTCAGTTGGTTTGATTTACAAACCAAACTACTGAATTTATCCTATATGACCTATCATTGGGATTGTCTTTAGACCTTCAACGGTCTATGGGCAGTCTAACTGTATTTTGTCCCTTTGTACTTGCCCCGGAAGTAGGAATAACGTTTTAACTAAAATCTGAAAGCACTGAATAAAAAAAACAAATCGGTTTTTGAATGACGGAGTTCTGATAACAATATAAGTTCTGGTAACAAACAAAAAGGAATACCGAATTGAAAACCTCTACTTTTTTGAAGTCGGTTAGAACTTGTGTCTTCATACAAACTGATAAAACACATGCATTTTGTTCGTGAACACAATATTTTTGTCTCGATCTTGTGTTCTACAAGCTGTTAACTTTTATGGGTTCAAGGTACATTAACCCCTTAAGTATGCATCTTTAATTATGAAACACTGTACAGTATAGGCCAATAACGATAATAAGCCAAAATAAGCCTATAATCCAATAAGATAAGATCTTTGGTAAAGGCCGAAATTTGACTCGTCATGAAACAAATACAAATCTTTTATTAAATTTTAGTTAAAAGAGCTGATAGTCTTCAAACAACTGAACAGATTTTATTGAATCATAGCTAACATCAATCGCCTTTCAAAAAAAAAAACTAAATCAAAATTGGTTCAGCCGTTTAGGAGCTACGATGACACAGACAGACACTCAACTTAATCCACTTAAAGGGTTGGCAGCGTAGTTGGGGCTCTGGTGATACAAGTATCCATAGGTGACGGTGATTGCTTACCATCAGGCGGCCCATCTGCTTGTTCGACACCTAAAAAAACACACATAAACAGATACACACGTTAAACTAAACACTAAAATAAGAGAGGTATAATACTTTATTTTTTGCGTCTGGGGTTAATCGTCATCAAAACGTTTGAACAAACGTTTCAGAGGTTTTATCAAAACTGTAACGTCACGTTTTATGTTTATCAGTTGAGACGAGCTCCGAAAGTTTTTTGTTTTCGTATTTTTTTTTTCTTTGTACGTGTTCTGTAAAACGTGTCTCAAATTCGAAATAATTATATGTAAAATAAGTAAGTTTTTTTAGAATATTTACTTCTAAGTAACAAACAACACATTGTATGCTTGAAATGGGCAAACTGCTGTAACTGATTACTACATTTCTCAATAATAACACCTTATAAATCAGTTTTTACATTAAAAGCTATTCTGATTCTGATGTCAAGCGTTAATATCTTGATTTTTTTTAAATAAATTAAATACGCTAATTGAATCTTCACAGAATCCAAATTGCTTTGAGTTTACATTCTATTACGCGTAACATTTATAATCATAATGTTGATTTCAAGTATTTTGTCTTTGTACAATGTTGATGTATTAAATGTCTAATTAATTTATGACATTACTTACGCGGTACAAAGCAGTATCGCAACTTGAATGAATTTGGTGGTTTATGGTGGACTGGTATATTTCAACATCATCATCAAAATCAGTTTATCTTAAGGTAGACTTCCATGCATCGCGGCCAATCGCAGCCACACGCGTCTAATGCGAATATGAAAATATACTGCGACGTCAATCGTCAGCCGCATGCGTCTAACAAGTCGCCCGCACGCGTATATCGCATACCTAGGAAACGGCGCCACACATTTTAATGGTCGCATCAGTCGCGCGCATTAGACATGCGCGTCAGACGTGGGTGGCTGCGATCGGCCGCGATGCACGGATGTATACCTTTATGTTTTAAATGTTTATCGGGACTTATCACGTATTATTTAATTTAGGTAAAAAATATGTACCTTTCGCTCGACGTTTAAAAATTAGTATACCTTTAGTAGCAGGACATAAAAATCCTCTCCACGCTTTCTTTCTCACTGCTTTAGGCTTCCCTCCAATCAATCTAGTCAGAATTTAATTTTTAAATAAATTGTTCGCTTCTAGAACCCCTTTTCTATGCACACTAATCATACACCAGCCAACAAGCCGGTTCTCTGCCGTTGCTGACCGTAACCAAGTTTGGTGTAAGTATTGTATTCAGGTTAACCTACTTTTTGGGTATTCAGAAAAGTAGGCTTCAGCACAGCGAACTAATAATTAGTTCGCTGCTTTTGCTTTGCGTGCAACACGTGTATGCTTTAGAATCTATGAATACAAAAAATATGAATGGAAGAAAGAAAAACCATCCTATGAGAATGAAGTGCTGTAAATTTGAAAAAATTGGTCTTCCTAGATGACATTCCAGATGACCATCCAGGCCAGCCCCAATATGCCTACGCCCATGGTTCTGTTATAACTGGAGCAATTCATACCAACTTGTTCTACTGTTTTAATATGTAGTATAAAATGACAGCCCACGGGAAATCAAGGAATAGTGGAAAGTTCCATCTGTCTAAACAAAATTTTAATGAACACTTACGTTTGGGATAAAAGCCTGTTTCCTTGTCCGTTATCTAATTAATTTAGATTAAGGCTATTTTGGGATCAGACTGTTACATTATTGTTAGTATAAAATACAACTAAACCAAAATATGATTTTAACAACATTCTAACATGGACATAATTTCATATTTTTTTTACTTTAACAGAAACTAATAAAAATATATTAAAAAACTAACATTTGTACGCTGTAACAGGCAAAGACATGAGATGCGTCTCCATTCTTACGACCATGTATGCTACTTTATATGTATGTGTACCTACCATGTTCTGACAAATAAATAATATGAATTTATTTCTAAGTGACACCATTTCTTTTATGGTGGCACTTCTCATCGCCCAATTTTGCCAAACGAAAAGATACGCAGCTATGCAGCCTGCACAGCTGCGTCTTTCCTCATTCGGCAAACACAAGCGATGTGAAGTGCCAACATTATACGTCAATGCCAAATGTCAAACATGATTGAGTTATCTCATGGTATAATAATATACTCCGCTTAGATCATGAGTTATCTCATGATGGCGGTCGGCCATCTTGAGTCTCGAACGGACCGCCATCGCGGATAGATTAAGATACAGTAATTTATTTATATTTTGATACAGCGTAAATGGGTTTTTTTAATTAAATAAAACTGTCTTTGATCTATGTATATTCCATGCTGAGGTGTCAAGCGTGAGTAATGTTTTCAGAACAATTAATAAAGGTTTTCGAACGTCTCGTGTCTGTGAAAGCCGAAAGGTCAAAACGTCTTTATGTCAAACGCTCTCAAGTCTGGAGAAAGTAATTAAACACATAATAATATTCGTTTATCTATAATAAATAAAGGTAGGTGCCTGTTTTTAACCGTTTTTTTTTTTTTTTTTATTATCCTAGAGAAACTAACGGTCTTAATTAACAGAGTTAATAATTAGCTAGAGACAAAGAGGCCATTTAGAAGTTTCTACTTATAAAAAACAGAGTACATTATATGAACGCTAAAACATGTGAATAATTAAATATAGATGTATAATATTACTAGAACAAAGAAAAAAGCAATATTCTCTAAGTAAACTAAATAATAATATATATAATATATATATAGTAGGATATATAATATATGGCTATATATAAATATATAGATACAGTGGTTAAGTCTGGTGGGTGATCGCACTGTCTGGAAAGAAATGTGGAAGACCTTTGCTCGGGAGTGGGACAGTATAGGTTAACAAAAAAAAAATGCATATAACCCATTGGAAAAGGAAGATAATATTACAAAAATTAGAGGAAAAATACGATCTGAGGTCGTAGGTTTCATCCTACTATTATTTATATTTTGTATGTGAGAGTCGTTAATTTATTTATTTAACGTATGTACATTAATTATTTCGACATTTGAAGGGTCACTTGAATCGTTTTAATAGTGGGCGCAAGTGGGGGTGACATGAGGTACGAAAGTTTTCTGAGCTCATTGCATAGGGTCATAGGGTACAAGAAATCAAGATGGCGTCCGCGAAAATAATAATAGATGGAAAATTAATTTTAAGTTTAAGTTTCAGTTACCTACTATCGATGCACTATTTTCTTTAATAATTTAATTAATTTAATGTGTATGCACCGATTACTTCACGAAAACGAGGCACATTTGCTGAAAGATTCAAATATTTTTTTTAAATTACTTTTGTATTTTTAGTTTCTAGTATACAGTTTATTCAATAAAACTTACAAGTGAAATAAATACTAGCTTAAATTTAAATTTATGACTAAAAGTAATCTAAAACTAAAATTAATCTAAAACTAACTACTGATAAAATTTTAAATTACAAACTAAATATTAAAAAAAAAAAAAAAATACCCGCCCCTAACTGTACCTGGTGCAAAGGTGCGGGGTGCCCATAATGCTAGCAGCATTGCCACGCTGAATGGCTATGGCCAACCTTTGCACAAGGTACGAGCCGGAGCGAGGGTCGTTATTATATTTTTTTAAATTAATATCATTATTACAAATTTTATTATTATAACGAATTTGTTTCAGGTTAGGTTAATTGTCTCTTATTTATGCAATAAATTTTCGTTTGAGGTTTTGCTAAATTAGCATATTTAACAAATATCTATAGAGTAAAATAATTTACGTACTTAAAGCGACTTAGAAGAGGAAATACACCAGAGATTTGTCAGAAAAACAGTGCTATACACTTAGATTAACTACACAGAGATGGTAAGTTTCCAAACAATGCCTTCTCAAAACGTAAGCTACAAGTTCGCTACGTGTGCTGTGTTTACTTGCCTCGTCACGCACACAGACGCAGAAATTATGCGGCAATAATTATGTTAATTTTTTTGGGAGCTCTTAACACTATCACCTGACTAAGAGCACTGACCACGGAACACTATTACAGCGGGCACTGACCGCGCGAGCGTCGTTTGGTGTCATATATGGCTCCATTTGAACGGCTTAAATCTTGCGAATGTACATGGTTTCTGTATATAGTTATTCTAAAGTTATACATCATTATGTTTTTGTAACACCTTATACACCAGTTTTATGCAATAAAATATTATTAATAATAATACAATTATATTCTGTTTGAAATGAGGTAAGGTTTTATAAATAACTTTCCGTGAGAAAGCCCAAATTTTACTATTTATTCACGCATTTTGGTTAAACCGCGTCCTTCTAAGCTCATGATGTATTCAAACCAAGGAATGGATGTGTCGCTATAAATTTTAGCGCCAGCCGCGGTGCTGAAAATCGCCCGTATTTATTTAATAGCATCTTCAAATTTACATGAAATATTATTATTAAAATTTAAATCATTCCCGCGTAAAAATTTCTTTTATGAAATAAAGAAAAAATATGCACAGCTGTATTATCTTGGCCAAGATGTACGATGCATAAATATTTGTAAAAAAAAAAATATGCTTCACTTCTCCCACTTTTCCACATTTTTGCCATATTAATTTTAGTTTGTCTACTTCCATGGTTAGTTTAATATTATAAAAATGGTGTCATATTAAAATTGAATGTTTTATTTAGGCAACTGTAAAGACCGTAACACGATAAAGGACATTTCACACTAAAGAAAAAAATATGACACTAAAGTTATATGATTATTTACGGGATATTTACCGTGGTAAGGTTGTGGAATGAGCTTCCGATATCACCACCCGGTGAAACCGGCGGTCCCGGTTGTCTGTTCAACCAACCGCATTCATCAGTCTAAGCAACTCGTGAATATGTTGCTAGTAACTGCGCCGAAATATCGGGAGCTCATTCCACAACCTTACCACGGTAAATATCCCATAAATAATCATAGTGAACAACCGAGACAGTGTAAAAAAAATATGAAAGTAACATCGATTTGAGCTTTTCTTCCTGTTTTTTTTTTGGATTCATTCTAATACCTATTTACTAAATGATGTCTACAATATCTTAATATATTTTAATATAATTATATAGATTTCATAGATATGGAGGGAACCATAAAAATATATTTTAGATTACAGCTATACTTTTCGAAAAATAAGAGAAATACTCAAAAATAGAAGTAGCGAAACGCACGACTGTGTGTAAGCGCCATGGTTTTGCTCCACTAAATGCGAATAGTCATCTGTAGCGTTGCTTAAAGATGCGATGATGCGGTCTACGATGAAGCAGGCTTTCCAAGAAGAAACGGATGCACTCGCGAGTTGAAGTGCACCACTGGAACTAAAAGTGGAATTGAAGCACTTCGTTCGGGTTTTCGGAATATCAATCATGAGACGGTGACGCCTTTTTGTGCCCCCCCTAGCCATCCGGAAGAAAAATTCACACATTGTGGAGTACATAGGTCTTGTACAGAATTCACGTAAACGACATCCTAAGTTTATTTTATCCATATTACTTAGAAAACATTTTCAAAACACAATTTCAAATGTGCTAAAACCTAAAACTCAGTTGCCATAATAAAACAACAATTCATTTTCCCAAAGCTGTAAATTTCCTATCTAAAAGCTATTTCCCTGATTACTTTTATATATCTGAAGTGTATTGCAGGTTGCAAGCATCTAAGTTAAAGCTTGCGAAGATGCAGGTCACGCTTCCACTTTGTAGAAGTCGTACAGTTCAGTGTAAATTTCTAGAAACTTGCACGATTTAGTGGCATCTCGTTTTAAACTCGAGGTTTTTTTCTATTTCGTGTATTGGATTTAGAAAGTAATTTAGATTGAGTAATTGTTTGCAAGGTTCATGAATGTTGACAAATGTTTTTATTTTTAATATAATTATTATAATTAAATAGTAATTATCAAGCTTAGCTTTTTAAATTCTCACTCAGTTATTTAAATCTCCGTAAATGTTGAAATTTAATGTTGAAAGCCAAACCTACATAAATTGGAAAACAAATTGTAACGTGCGAAAGAGAGCTTTTCTATCTCCTCTGCTATGGATGTGGTAATGCGCGAGAGAAATAGCCGTGCGCTTTTAGCTGTCCCTTAACATAACGTCGTTTGTAGAAAGGGAGATTTAAAGCTTAGATATAGTGGAATACTTCGTTGCTCGGTTTACAGATTCTGAATACAAGCTTGGGACGAGTATTGGTTTAAGAGCGGTCCGGTCCTGAAAGATGCCGCTTTATCTCGTTTTTTCCAGTTGCACGGTTTTCAGCTTCCGTCTTCCTTTGGTGTTATTCTTTCTTGAACTTTTCTTGTTATTTCTTAACTTAAAAATACTTTAATGATTTCTGAAGCTTCGACTGTGCATTTTGATATTTTTAATGGGCATGCGAACTTTTAAAGCCTATATTATATCCAATAGTAAGAATGTCATAGCATGCTGACAGTCTAAAATAGTAAAGTAAAATAAATACTATTTTAAATTTAAATTTATGACTAAAAGTAATCTAAAACTAACTACCTACTAATTAACTTTTAAATTACAAACTAAATTTAAAAAAAAAAAAACCCCCCCTAACTGTACCAAGTGCTTTTACTTTTAGTCATAAATTTAAATTTAAGTTAGTATTTATTTTACTTGTCAGTTTTATTGAATAAACACCATGTTTAAAATAAAATTAAAAGATATATGAGTACTATATATATATATATAAACTATGTATCATTTAGTAGTATCCATTTAATGGTATCATTAAAAGTATTTCAGCACCCCCCGTCGATTCTGTTACGTAAATTCTTTCCATCCAATGGTTGCCTGGAAGAGATCGCTTTTAGCGATAAGGCCGCCACTTGTGGCACTAGCGCGTAAGTGTTTTCTATCTATATATCTATATTATATATATGTCATATTTGTCAAAATTATGATCTTTTAATATAACCGTTCTACTCACTTCAAATATGCTTTGCCCGACAGGGTTAATTTAAGTCTAAGTACTTACTAAATAAAATAAAAGCCAACTAAAACTACAAACACAGGTAGACTGCCCACATACCGTTGAAAGTATAAACACAAACCAAATGCTCAACCCCATTACCAGTTGGCAGCGTTCCCAGCAAGTTTAGAAAATAATCAAATATCAAAATATCTTTATTTTAAATTGTTATTTAGAGCTAGTGGCTATAAAGTAAAAAGTTAGGTGCAGACATAACGATCTACCCTCTTTCTTACTTTTTAACTGTTCAACCAACCACCCGCATTCTTCAGTCTTCCCGTGAACATGGTGCATGAAACTGCGCCGAAATATCGGGAGCTTATCCCACAACCTTACCACGGTAAATATCCCGTAAATAATCATATAGCTTTAAAGTAATAACATTCGTAACGTCAAAGTTTTCAGACTGTGACTGTAACCGTCTTACCACAAAAGATTTAAGCACGCTTTAGACATGTGTTTAGCAATTGTTTCCCTGCAAAAAATATGCTAAACACTTGTCTAAAGCGTGCTTAAATCTTTTGTGGTAAGACGGTAACACTTTCACAATAAAGTCTGTGAGTAGTTTCTTCAACACGAGAACAGTGTGTTGCTAGCATAAATCTTCATTTGTAAGTTCGCAATATCTTTTTAGGTTGTTCACACACTTGGCGACGCAAGTCGCTTGAGCACCATCATCATCATCAGCCAAAAGACGTCCACTGCTGAACATAGGACTCTCCCTTTAACTTCCACTGGATGCCAGTGACTCTCACGATGTCGTCGGTCCATCTAGTGGGAGGCCTACCTACGCTGCGTCTTCCGGTTCGTGGTCTCCACTCAAGAACCTTTCTTCCCCATCGGTTATCGGTTCTCCGAGCGATGTGGCCTGCCTATTGACACTTCAACTTGCATATTTTAACAGCTTTGTCGGTGACTTTGGTTCTTTGGCGAATATCCACGTTTCGGATTCTATCGCGCAAAGAAACTCCGAGCATAGCTCTCTCCATTGCCCGCTGTGTGACTCAGAGTTTTTCTGAAAGGCCAACAGTTAAGGACCACGTCTCAGTACCATATGTCATCACTGGCAACACACACTGGTCAAAAACCCTTGTCTTTAGGCACTCTGGTATCTTGGACGTTTGAGTACCATTTGTCGTTAACATGTAAAAACAGATCCAGCTCTACATAGACTATTTGAGTAATTTCTCGAAAAAATATGTTTGTAGTCGTGCTCTTAGTGTTTTTTTTTTTCTATTTGCTTCCAAAGCTTCAATAGTTGGTATAACTTTGATTATTTGAATGTAGTAGAGGGATAAAAAAATAAGTTTCTGCTTAAAACATAATATAAACCTTTTTTAATTTGTCTTTGTTACGTAAACAAGTTTTTTTAACACCCGGTAAATGGGCTGATAATATTTAAACAGCTGATCAGATTTTCTTGAATCATAGTTATAACACTCTCGATCAAGTCAGCGTTCAAACAAAAAAACTATTTTAAATTGATTCAGTTCAGGTCCCGTTTGGCAGCTACTATGCCGCAGTCTCTGCCTCACACACACACACACAGATACACATACACACAAACACACAGATACACACTTTAAACTTAAAACACCTCTTTTTGCGTAGGGGTTTAAAAAGAGAATGAACACAAATTAATATTTATTATTTTGTAACATTTTGTAAAATTGTGTAATTTTCAAGTTTTGAAATTCCAAAGTAAGTACGTAAAGATTATCACGAAAGTCATCGAGGTACTATTCGAGTAACCAAGTGATGTGTTGCCTCGTGTACGAACAGCCTTAGATACATTGTAGGTAAAACAAAGAGTCGCACGAGCGTAAACTTTATGCTACATGGGATATCCAATAGTTATAACCAACCTTTTATTAAATACTACTATGAGAATGATAAATATTTTCTTTCATATTGGTTCGGTTACTGGAATCTGGGTTCCATAAGTTTGGGCCGATAGGCAATAGAAATATTTGATTTAAAAACCCTGCGTCAAGCAAACAAAACTCTATTATACATTGGAATAAACATAACAGGTCAACGTAACAATTCATAACAGGGTTGACTTAAAAGATAAATGTTCTTATAAAAAATCAACGGGTTCCATAGTACAGGCTTTGCCTAGTTTGGGGCCCACACTTAAATCTATGTACACATGTATAAATAGTAGGTAAATTATATTGGCTATAACACTTTTTTAGAAATAAATATATATTATATTATTATTAAATACTGTAAAAAGATATCATCGAGTGTATTTTACATTATTATAAGTTTTCATTTAACTTGAAATGTATGTATGTAACTATGTTTATTGAACCGGAAGACGCAGCGTAGGTAGGCCTCCCACTAGATGGACCGACAACATTGTGAGAGTCGCGGGCATCCAGTGGATGCAGATGGCAGGCTTTCGTTCAGTGTGGAGGTTAAAGGGGAAGGCCTATGTACAGCAGTGGACGTCTTCTGGCTGACGATGAGTATTTCTAGCTCACAGAAAAGCATTTTGGCACAAAAAATAAGTAGTAACAAAATTTGTAGTCTCATTTTTAATTATAATTAATGTGTACCTATTTCTTTGCCAGTGACATTTCTACACTCCAAAACAATCCTATATTTAGGACGGGTCAATTAGTACCGATCAAAAGTCGCACGTCCATTGTCCCCGATATATCACGGTGGCGGCAAATGACGGCCTTTGTGTTTTATCGGCCTTCCAAAGTTCTAACAAGGCCTTTTTATTACGACGATAAATGATATTTTTTCCGATTTCGCTTCTATGGTTTGGATAAAGGCTACGGCGTAGGGGTTATGTAGCGTGTTCTACGTCGTAGGGGCTACGTTGTACTACGGCGTAGCGCTGATATAGTGGTTTTTGGGATAGCTGTAAAATTTGCTGAGAAATAAATATGTGACTCCATAAAACATGTACGATACAATAAACGTAGAAAATAGAGTATCAGCTAGACGCTGTTAGTAATATACATACTTACATACGTTTTAAAGTAAATTTAGTGAGTACGTTTTTTTGTAAAAAAAAAACAAACTTGTTTGAGTTGTGTTTAGTTTTTCGATTTTTAACAGTTAATTGCAAGTAGAACATTATAAACTTATTTAATAAACAATTAACGATATTAAACTCTGAGTTCGTTATTAATCCTTACAATTGAAGTTATAAACATTCACGACAGACGCGGAAAGTACATTCTGTGCAGAAAAGGTTAAGTCGTAATAAAGTTAGTTATTCCAATTTGACAAAAACTTTGAGTTCAAGATATGATTTTTCGGAGCTTGAACTTTATGTATTAATTTCATTTTGTTCAGTTTATGAGTAAGTGTAAAGACTATGAGCGATTCTTTTGAATTATACAATAGTAGATTGTATCACTCGGGCGCAAAATTATATTTTTACGGCAAGGGCGCTTTTTTGAATCCAAAGCGAAGTGAGGGATTCTTTAGTAGAATACCGAACGTAGCGAGGGATTCAAAGTACGTCGCCCGAGCCAAAAAATATTTTGCGCCCGAGTGATACATCACCCACTATGAGAAAATAAAAGGTGTCTCATATTTTATTGTAATATTATTATTTAATAAAAAAAAGTAACAACTAAATTGAAATTAAATAGTATCTAATAATAAAACAACTAAAAACTTATATTTATATTTGAGATAGTCATATTATGGCTATATTTTAAAATTATTGACTTGTATAGTTTATACCAATTTATTATTTAGACTATACAAGTATTATCATTTAATTGTAATTTTATGACTTGTCACACGCCTTGGCGGCGCTGTTAGTGTGACAAGTATTTGTGTATTGTATAATTAATAAAAAAAAACTTAATCGTGTTTAATCGACTTATTAAATATATATTATTTGGATTTTTTTGCGAGTTATTGTTTTTCCATACTAAAGTCTTCGAAACCCTTTAATTATTCAATTTACGTTAATTTTTATTATATTGTTATGTTTATGATTACTGACTACTAGCCCTACCTGGGGCCTTACGGACAACAGGTATTGCGGCACCAAACTAACGTTAGATCCGCTCAGTTGGAAAATCACGCGACCGCAAACTGTATCTGGGCGTGTAGGTTCACGTTTGCGTGTTTTTCCAACTGAGCGGATCTAACGTTAGTTTGGTGCCGCAATAGCTGTTATCCGTAAGGCCCCTGTGTGTATTAATGTCACCAATAAAGCACCACGCTGTATAATCTAGTATTTAATTTATGTCACAGAGACATTCAAGTATAGATGTTTCAATCTGTTAGCCATCGATCGGTCCCATATTCCCGTACCCTAGATGTGAGCTCGCTTGAGCATGTTTATACTCCGGCTAAGTGATTAACTCAACACGGCTGAGTTAACTACTGAGATTGGAAATCGATCAACAAGTTATGTTGTGCTAGATGCGCTTCGCCTTTAACATAAACATTTTAAAGGGTTTTGCCTTTAAAAACATTATTTTAGTGTTCTTCTGGAGTTTAAGGGTATAAACTGCAATCACATATCCATCAAAGATCGGAACGCGGCAACAAAGAGAAAGGCCCTTGGCAGGAAAAGGGCGATTAAAATAAAATAAAAAATAAACAATTTGCTTATAACACACATTGTTAATATACGTTTTACAAAACTGTAACACCAAAAAACCACGGAAGGTTTGTCTTGGCACACAGATTCACTCCGTGTTGACAAACAATACGTAAGTACGCGGACAAATAGAATAACTTAAAAATAACTGATACACTTGTACGAAGTAAATCTATATAAAAAAACGACCCACATTATTCTTCAGACTACTCATCAAATATAAATCCATTAAAAGCTTATTCTTTATACAAACATAAACAATTTTGAAAGTGTGTTTTCTATCTAGGCCCTAGTTGGTGTTGCTGCGGGGCATTTACACCATTTCAAGTTTGTATTAGTGAAAACATGTTTTTGTGTAACTGTTTATCTCATATTATATACTGTCTTAATTAGCAGGTGTATGTTTTCCAAGTAAAATAAAATAAGGAAGTATGCCCGAGCATTCATGTTCATCATCGAAGGCACCTACTTGCGGCGGCGTCGTGTGGCGTGTCGCCCTCTTCCCTCAGATATGGTTGAGGAGGGCGATAGCTGGCACATGTGCCATACTCGTGATCGGGTGCTGCTTGCGGGGTACACACAACACTAGTAGTCATCATCTTCATCATCAGCCGGAAGACGTCTACTGCTGAACATAGGCCTCCCCCTTTAACCTCCACACTGAACGACAGCCCGCCTTTTGCATGTACACACAACACTAGTAGTCATCATCATCATCATCAGCCGGAAGACGTCTACTGCTGAACATAGGCCTCCCCCTTTAACCTCCACACTGAACGACAGCCCGCCTTTTGCATCCACTGGATATCCGCGACTCTCATAATGTCGTCGGTCCATCTAGTGGGAGGCCTCCCTACGCTGCACTAGTAACACTAGTAGTAACATGACTAAATTGTTTTAACCTTAGATTAAGATCTAACTTTCCTCTCCGAGTATTGTATAGCTTAAAAAATTCATTGCGACAGCTGCAAAAACATAATAAAAATCCGAATGATTTTTTTTTAAATATTATACTGTGGTATTATAGCTACCAACTACGATCTTACGTTAAAAAGCTAGTAAAATTATCAGAATTTACTGTTTTCGTTCAGCTTTTTACAATGTTATGGCAATGTTAGCCCGTTGGTCCAGTTGGTAGTGATCCTGCCTTCTGAGCTTGGGGGCGTGGGATCGATTCCCGCCTAGGACAAACATTTTATGTGATGAACATTTGAGAGGTGTTTGTTCTATATCTGGTTGTTTACATATATTTAGGTATGTATTTAAAACTATATATGTATGTATGTCAGTCTCTGGCAGCCATATCACAAGCTTTGCTTAGTTTGGGGTCAGATGACCGTGTGTGAAAAAAATTCCCGAATATTTATTTATCTTAACTGTCATACGCATTTTTTCGCATACCCATAAACAAGCCGCCATTGATTTAAAAAAAAAATATCTCAAAGTCTTTTTGCGTCTAAGTGTGCCCCAAACCCTAAATGCAACATCAGTGAATTAGGTAACGCAAAAAAACACTCGTATTTAAAATAAATAAAATAATTTATATCCATAATGTAATCAGTGTTTACTCTTATCACCCGCATAAAACGTAAGTGACACATTCACTCGTTTTTCTCAGATTATTCACGCGACACGCAAAGCCTCTTAATTTCACTCACAATATGCCATTTGTCAAAGTCAGTGGAAAAACGCTCATGAATATATTCTTAAAGCAAACGTTGGTATTTTTCCTTGTATCACATCGCTGCGCAATAAAAATTTCAGATTTTTACTTGAACATACACGAGGCAAGGAGATAATGCTACGTTTTTTTACTTATGAAAATATAATCAATGTCAAATTGCTGTTAAGTAAATAAAAATGTAAAGCAACTTTACGCACAAGCTTTTACAAAATGATTTGAAAACCAATCACAAAAAAGATGGAAAAAGTTAAAAAATATGTTTCTAAGTTGAAAATTGGCGAAAGAGAATTAATGCCTTTTAGAGTAGGCTGAATTTACTCAATACTCAATACTCAATGTTTATTGCGAAATATGTATGCATGCAAACCTTAAATAACATGTTTATATATTTTAAAATGACAAGTAGTACATATGACCCTGTTAGGGTATGGCAACAGAAAGAACGGAACGGTCTATTTGTACATCGTCGAAGTTATCTTTGAAGCATTCGTCCAGGGTGTAGTAACATTTAGATTCCAAGAATTGTTTGAGAACATTAATAAAGCTGTTTTCTTTCTCTATGTCTTTTATTTTATTTGGTAGTTTATTGAATATTTTTACAGCCATAGATGTAGGGCCAGAACTATGAATTGCTAGATTAGATTTCGGTTCAATAAGTTTATGTCTATATTGTGATTTAAAAAACGTCTTCTTCGAATGGCAAGTTTCTTTACATAAACGAATAAAATAAAATATATTTTAGGTCAAATTTTTGGACAAACTTTTAGTAGATAAAAAATGGGGTTTTGATATCATAGTTTGACTAGCTAAACAAACACGAATTTTACAAAAAAATATCCTAAAATTTACCATAAAACGCGTTTAAATTACGATAAAAATCTATGAGACATGAACTTTTTATATCAACCGTTCAGCTGAAATAAAAGTTGTACTACAAAACTCGTAGATATTTTATGCCTTTATCATAATATAATGAAATTCATTAGTAAATAATTAAGACTGTATCTATCAGTCTATTTGTATGTGCGGCAGAGTTTATACGATCCACTCAACAAGTGTAATGGGTGTGTTGTGGTTGCGTAGGTGTGTAATACACAAGTAAAGCTGTGTTTTTCTTTACGTCATAAGTAATACCTACTTAAAACTAAAATGACTGGCCAAGGGCGTGCCAAGACCCGCATAATTGTAGTCACATTTAAGTTCAGAAATTGGTGTTTACAGAAAAAATCGAACGAACGAAGCTCCGCGGACTCACACAAATTTTAGAGATGTAACATCTTGACATGACTTATATACTTGTTATAATTTACTAAATGGAAAAACCATTAGCGAAAAATCTTTGTTAAAATCATTTTACAAAAAAGACAATGACTTTTGAGCTAGAACGTCTTGGATTTATTAGTTTTATCGCTATAACTCAAAAACTCATATGATTCGAAATAATTTTGATAGAAGGTTTTAAATATGAACTATCAGTATTTCAAGTAACAAGTTTCGATTTCTAATAGTTCAGAAATTCAGGTGACCAACTGGAACTCGCCATCCTTCTTGTTTCGTGGCATCTTCTAGGCTAGGGGGTGAATAGATTTCTTCTAGATCAATGCGTTCCATCCTCGGCCACACCGTCGCTTAACACCAGGTGATTTGGTGGCGAAAACTAGAACAATTTTATAATATAAAAAAAAACTTTTTCAAATTTATATTTTGGAACACTTAATAAAAAGGTTATGTAGGAAACTTTTTCTTCAGTTTAAAACACATAACGCAATCCTATTATTAAATTTAAAAAAATTACTATACAGTTTTAAAATTGAGATCTATATACTAAAACTGGCATTACGCATCGTTTTATGCACTTATATTAATAACTATAGAAGATAGAGGGATAAAAAAATTAGGACATATGGACAGACAGACAGATGGATATATAGACAGACGACTGAAGGACTGGCAGAACGAAACATGCTTTTGGATTAGATATAAGTATGTGTATCGGTACCGCTTTATCCTAAGCAAAGTTGCTAAGCAAACAAAAGAAGGGAGCAAAACCGATAAAATGAACAGTAAATGTTGTGGTTTATAACGTTTAGCATCTACTAAGACTTACCGTTAACGTTTAATGAATTGAAAATGTTTAACGTCTTAAGTCTATGATAAATAATTTTATACAGCGTTCTTTGAATTCGTAAATGTAAGATAAGCTGCGAATTGTAGGCTTTTGAAACTAGATAGGTATTTACCTACTTTTTCAGTAAAAAAAAATAAAGCTCAAGGTATGCAAGCGTATTTGGGCACATAGTCACTAGTTCATACTTAGAAGTAAATAAACCAGCCAAGTGTGAGTCGGGCTCGCGCAGTGAGGATAGACGGACGGACAGACAGACAGACAGACATCGTAGGCTTAGTAATAGGGTCCCGTTTTTACCCTTTGGGTACGGAACCCTAAAACTAAGAATTAAATAATTATGAGAAAATTATTTTGACCCTATTTAAAGCCATAACTGCGTGATAAATATTAGTAACTTTACCTCGCGCTGGGTCTGTCAAAACTCCACAAGCCGACCATTTTGACAGCTTTATTTCAGAATGCTTGATAAAACACTTTTAAAGATAAACCACTACTACTCTAATTAAGTAAGTTTGTAATTAATACCATTTAAAACATTTATGTATGTATACGCAGCCCTGCTGATAAAATAGCTGTGATTATAATAGCTAACAACACAAAAACATTTTTGTTGTTGTTTAAATTAGAACGGCTGTCAAGGCATTTTTGTAAGGTTTTAGCAAGTTACACCCATATAAACGAAACGTCAGTCATTCGAAATCAGTTAGCAACTGTGATGCGGAGTTCGACGCGTAGTCAAATAAGAATGTTCAATCAAGGCTCACTCATAATGTCTGGTAACAGATTTTCCTTCTCATTTCAGTTCTATTTACTTATCTTTTTTGTGGCTAACAATAATATATATAAGACACTTATATACCTTGTACATCTTTCTCACCTCCTTCGATAAATTCCCTAGTTAGAGCTCCAATAGTAGCTTGGTTAAAACAAACAGAGTTGATTTGATAACCTCGACGTTCGTTAGGAAATCTCAACCTTAAATATTTGAAATTTTCATTTCGAAAACGGGTAGGTACTCTTAATTTTACAGGGATTTTACGTATAATTTATTTTGTTTTAAATGTTTATCGAGGCTTATCGCCCATTATTTTACTAAGATAAAAATAAGTACCTTTCGCTCGGCGTTTCGACCGTGTTACAATTGCCGTAGTCAAGAGCTAACTGAAACTTGGGGGTGAGTCCGGCGAGAAGAGCAAGTGTTGTGGTATTCTAACCTGGCTTGATCTTGAAAAATTAACAAACAAAAAAAAGGTACGCTTTATGAACAAAATGTAACTAACATGCTCCAAAAAAAAATATGTCTATTTCGGCATTGCTATTCAGCGTGGTCACAGATCTACTACCTATAGATTTTCAATGAGCGTGGCTAGCTCAGTGCCTCTCGCTTCAACAAGGTGTGTTGCCACATTAAAATGATTTGCTATAAGTTAGGGTAATTTACCTACTATGATGGGTGTGAATCTTCAATGAGTACTTTGGAAACAATACTACCTTTTAAATATTTATATTTTATACACTATCTGCTGCAACCCGCGGCGCTACCTGCAATTTTCTGGGAAGAAAAGTACGTTGTCTGTCCCCATGACACACCCCTATCGTCCTGACAAAATTTGACTTAGCCCATGATCTAAGAAAACAAGGTCTAGCAATTTGAGAGTGGTCCCGCAATGACGTCACTGTCCAGTTGCCACTTTATTCAATCAGCTGTTACGTGGTGTATCGTCATCTCTCTCAAACCTGTTGTAAATTGACATCATGACATCATTGCGGGACGCCCACGTAAACATTTTTTCTCGGATTGCTATACCTGGCGGAGTATATTATTATACCATGACTTAGCCATTTCCTCGTAAAAACAGACAGAAAGTTACTTGCGTTTTTATTATAATTATTTGTTAGGATTAGAATATAGTACTAGAAAAAAGGTTGAAAAGTAACCATAGCATGATTTTTTATAATTAATAAAATATAATAAAAAAGTCAGAGTTAAAACGGAACGGGGGTCCCTCATGCAACAAACGTTAAACGTATTTTTGGATTTGTTCTAGTGTAAAAACGGTAATCCGTACAAGCGTCAAATTTAGCGGATTATAGTGAACATAAGTAAAACAACAAATAATAAACACTGGCCAAGTGCGAGTCAGTGACAAATTTCTGTTTACCACTAAGCTAAGCAACGTCGGGCGCGGTCGGTACTTGGATGGGTGACAGCCTGGGCGTGATGTTGTCTTTTTGCACAACTTTTTGTATTTTGTGATTGTAAAGAACTCTCAGCGCGCGAGCCCGACTCGCGCTTGGTCAGTTTAGTTTTTTCATGAATGGAATTATGTATAACATTCCAAATAATTAGATAAATAGACTCTTTAATGTTTACAGTACAAATTTCACGAACAGCGCGTAGCTTTTTGAATCGGTTCGCCGAAATCGCCTTTTGCTTTTCCAGCTTCATAACTGTGGCCTCATTAATATATATTTAATATTAACATTCACCATATTCATATGGGCATAAAAGGGTCGGTATTTTGCACTTCTTGCAATGTGCCAGCTTTTTTCAGCAATGTGACAGGATCAGTTGGAAACCTGCAGAACGAATAATTTATGTTAGTTGCGGTGGGTAATTTCTTTCATAAACTGGCAACATTCATAATTTATTTTCTAAGTGAATAATTTGATAAAATTCATAGAATTAGACCACAAATCGACCTAAAAACTGACTAATTATGAATAAAATATTTGCGAATTGATATCCTGAATTTATTTAGGTGATCGTTACAAGCTTTATATGTTTACTTACGTGTGAAATGATATTTCATCGTATTTTCGCTCACTGCGCTTCTTGCAGCCCAAAATGCTACAACCAACCATTGTAAAATATCTTTTACAATTATTTCTCAGAGGAAACACGCATTTATCACATTAAATCACCAAAAAAAGGCAATAAATATAATTCAGACCCGTTTTGTTTGTCACTGATTAATACAGATTTTGACACTTGAGGTACCAAAAACAGGTCACGTCGATAAGGACAACAAAATCTATTTATGTCCTTTTCGTACTTGTGCTGAGCCATATCGAGTTGTCTCTTTCACTAAAAGATATTGCCGATCTGGTTGTGTATATCTGTGAGCGTGGTAATGCCGCCAGCATGCTAGGCACGCTGCCAACTGGTAGTGGGCTTGAGTATTTGGATTGTCTTTAGACTTTTAACGGTCTATGGTCAGTCTAACTGTTTTTGTAGTATTATTGTTAGCTTGTATATTGTTTAGTAAAATATTAATTCTCTCAGTTGTATATAATTTTTGTGAAACCAGTAAGATAAATCAATTAAAAAACCTGACTTTGATATTAGTAAGCGCTAGAACAAAAGTGTGTGTGACCGGCTTAATCTTACGTGAGTAATTCCCGTGTAATATAAATAAAAAGTGTGTGTGTTGCCAGTGATGACATATGGTACTGAGACGTTGTCCTTGACTGTTGGCCTTCTGGAAAAGCTCAGAGTCACACAGCGGGCAATGGAGAGAGCTATGCTCGGAGTTTCTTTGCGCGATAAGATCCGAAACGTGGATATTCGCCAAAGAACTAGAGTCACCGACATAGCTGTTAAAATTTGCAAGTTGAAGTGGCAATGGGCAGACCACATCGCTCGAAGAACCGATAACCGATGGGGAAGAAAGGTTCTGGAGTGGAGACCACGAACCGGAAGACGCAGCGTAGGGAGTCCTCCCACTAGATGGACCGACGACATTGTGAGAGTCACGGGTATCTAGTGGATGCAAAAGGCGAGCTGTCGTTCAGTGTGGAGGTTAAAGGGGGAGGCCTATGTTCAGCACTGGACGTCTTCCGGCTGATGATGATGAGAACAAAAGTATTTTATGTATTATACGAGGCTTCGAGCTGTTTAAAAATTACTATGACAAAGATATTGTCAAGGGACTACTTATAAAGCTTCATATACAATAAAAAAGAATCTCATAAATTAATTTACAAATTACGGAGAAATCAGAAAGCACCTTCTTCCTGAAATCGATTAAAAAAGGTTTACTTTGAAGTTTAAGCCGTTATCTTTGCCTTGAGAATAATACTTTTCTCATTTCAGCAATGGTGGCTTTTTTTCGTGGATAATTACACATAATATATCGGGTATTAAGTATCGAAAAACTAGGATGTTTGTATTGATATTCAGCTTCACTACACGCACTGATATATGTTATATATTATTAAAGAAATAACGCAAACGCATGAATGATAGGATGTATGTACGTTTTGCAATCTGAATGCACCTAGTTCGATCATCGGCCCGGCACTAATGAATGTTTATGTTCAGTTTCGATGCCATCGCTCAAAAACGGTGGTAAACATCGAGATAAATTCATTTTCGGAGCTAATTATGAAAATTGTTTACGAAAGCGGTAATTTAACTCTGTTTTCGTAGCTGGTTATCAAACAAGAAAAAAAACAATGTTAGTAGCTGGTTACGAAAATTCAGTTACAAACGTGGGCTAAAGGGAGAAAACCGGAATGTCTAAAAAATTCAAAAGTTCAAAGACATGACATTCACCAATATGCACTGGGCCAGCAATCTGCATGGTGGATTGGGGCCCATATTATATCTCTCTCTCTCTCTCTCTCTGAGAGAAGGCCCGTGTCCCAGCAGTGGGAACATGCGACAGGCACCACTATACCGTTCTTTATGAAATACCAATCTATCATGTATTCATACCAGCGCCATATTTTCTTTTAATACTGTACTCAAACATTCGTATTTGAATTGTATTTTCAATTTTATAATAATGTAACACATTTCCTGTGTGTAACGTGACAGGAGAGTGACGCTTTGGACTATTATTATGTAAAAAGGTAAAAACGCAATAAACTAAAACGCAACTGTGTTTCACTATCTTATTGTCAGGGAATAAGGTTCAAAGTGGAGTAACGTTGTATTAAATAAAGTAGTTTGTCTGAGTGCTTGAAACAACGGTGAAAAATATACTCGGTCCAAGCTTTTTTTAGTTAGAACATCTGCTGTAAATAGACATGACTAATAATTTTTATTACCTCATAAAAAAGCTGGGCATGAATAGAGCACGAAAACAAAATAAAAATTAATTCTTGAATAAATAAGTTATGAGTATTTTAATTTCATGCTAGACAGAGAGCGCACTATACGGAGTTATGACGTCATGCCTCAGGTGCGCCATACAAATGCTATACTGACATGTCATACGCTTTAGAAAGGAACAGAGTATCCCCTCTCTATCCCCACCTTAAAACTTTAAATGAGAGATTTATCAGCCTATTTAATTTAAATTTTCAGTATGTGTGATGTAGTTAGTTATTTTCATCGCTAAGCCTGTTATTTTTAATAAATTAAACATTAGGATACTTGCACATTGTGAAAAACGCAATAAAAATGATAATGTTATGGCCTAAACTCTGATCACTTTTGCTAGGTTTTTGATGTTTGCTGGTTGTTTTACATACACATAATAATTATATGTTCCACTAGGCAAAGCGATGGGAGATGCGAAGTTTAAAGAGTCTGCCCTAGAGTCAGATTTGCGCGAACTCAAAGTCACCGTCTGGCGAGAAATAGCGCGAGGCAGGAACCGATGGCACAGAAGACATAATAGCACCGATGGTGTTCTCTTATGTCGGAGGCGTAGACCCACTTCGGGTCGCTGAAAAAGTAAACTTACATCATCATCATCATTTCAGCCGTAGGACGTCCACTGCTGGACATAGACCTCCCCCATCGATCTCCAAAAGGGCCGGTTGGAAGCGGCCTGCATCCAGCGTTTCCCTGCGGTCTGGAATGGAGACCACGGACTGGTAAGCGCAGCGTAGGACGTCCACCCACAAGATGGACAGACGACCTAAAAGAAACTTACATATTACAATGAAATATGAAAAAATGTTTTAGTCAACTTTGCTGCTCTCTGAGCAAAAAACTTGGAGCGAGTGTAACTGGTGGCATCAAAACGTTGCTAAGCAACCAACTTCGAAATTAAAACATTTCCTGATGGTTATTTCTTGTTTGATAAGCCAATCACAGAAATTTTTTTTTTTGTTGGAATTTTTAATAGGTATCTAACTTAACCTCTAATTTGGGACGCTACATGCGTCGATACATTAGCGCCGTCTCATCTTCCTGGGACATCTTTAAAGGCTGGAGCTGCTGCGACTAAGGCTGGAAATTTCAAACAGCACAAATATCGATATTAAGATAGATTATGTTTGTGCTGTTTTTGGGGTCAAGACCTTAGGACCGTGGGGGCTGGCCGCCCATGATTTGTATAAGGACTTGGCTAAACGCTTGGTGGAGGCGACATGTGACCTAAATGCTGGCGCCTACTTTGGCCAAAAAGTAGTAAAAAAAACTTTTTTCTCCACCTTTTAGATGCTTTAAGAGGCTTTTAGATTAGTATTTTTTATGATTCGTAGTCTTTAAAACATTATAGGTCTATTTCTACCAGCTTATACAGAATTTTATCAGCATGAAAAAATTATGTTGAAATATTACACATGATGTTTTTTTCATTCAGAACAGGCTAGAACTGAATTACAAAATCTGACATCTGGTGTTCCAGTTCTATTGAAACATTGCTTTCTATAGGCAACGTATTACACCTATGGCAGGAAATTGGCTCTTAAATGTGGCGTCGTACAACAATGCATGTGTTATATACATCTCTATGTTGTTCTTACTTGGTCAATACACCACGCGTCGCCTATTATGCATGCATTCGAATACTTGACCACAAGCAAAATGTAGGTCATACAGTAACTAGTGGTTTGCCGGTTAGTGAATGGATTTTAGTTGAAATAGAATTAAAATCATAATTATTATTATGGCCATTTATGTCATGTTATTTAATGTAAATTTGTTTTATTTAGAATTAAAATAGTTTTTGAGTAATCTGGAGTTATAATTTGTATACCCATATAGACTGTTCTTAGCCGAAAGGAGGTCATTGTACCTACTCATCATTGTGAACAACTTTTACTATGAGAGTAACCATGAAATCGCGAAAAAAATATTAGCTGTTCCATAGAAAACGGCCATTTACACTCGATCAAATGTTTGGAAATGTTTTTTCGCGATTTTAAGGTTGGTCCAATAGTAAAAGTTCATAATGATGAGTAAAATGACCTTTTTTCGGTATAGTACAGTCTATATGCGTAACCCTGTAGATTTGTCACTGTTTCGTGCAGGGAAAAAAATTTCATTTGAGCTGATGACGTGTTATATCCGATTTTTATAATTATTTTGCCATCACTCATCATTATTAATAATAATTTTATTTTTTTTGAAAAAAACTGACTTGACGAGACAATACCAACATGCACTAACTTGAAATAAAAAAAAGTAGAAAATGACAGTTAAAACAGAGATGAAAAGACCTCTACAAAACTTTTTCTGAAGGGAACCACAAATTAAAACGATATTAATTTTGTTGATTTTTTTCAAAAAGCACTACATCAATTTCCATATTTTTTTTATGCAAGTACTTCTAAAGTATGACCTACCAAATAAAAAAATAATCATTAAAATCAATGCATAATTGGCTGAGTAATCGCGTGACAAAAAAAAAAAGTCGAATTGATATCCTCCTCCTTTCGTCGGTTAAAAAGTTAGTTTTAGCTATAATGTTTTTTTTTTGTTTCAGAATTAATTCATTTTTGTTTTAAGCTAGATTAAATTAGTATCAATAACAAAGTTTATTAAATAATAGCAGACCTGACAGACGTTGTCCTGTCTTAGAAATGTCAAACACGCAAACTCAAAATTGAAAATTTTATTTTTTTACCCCTTGGGTTACATTATTGGAGTTTTAGTAAGGATCCCTATTTAAAAAAAAATATAATATTTTTATTTTTTTTTATTTTATAGCCTTTTTTGCTGGTCAAGTTTCTTGCTTCTCATCTTGCAATGATGTCAATTATCTATTTTACTGTAAGATTAATTAATTATAATATTTTTGTTATTAATATATTTTAGATGTCAGATTTTTATGATATTATTAATTAGTCATTGACATCGGCTCCGCTGTATTCCTTCCAGCTTGCCTTCCGGCATAGGCCTCTTCCTGGGACTTCCATTCATGCCTCTTTTGTGTTAATTGTTTCCAATTTATACCAGCTTTTCAACAGTGAAAGAATTATTCAAATCGGTTCAGTAGTTTTGGAGCTTATTCAATGCAAACAAACAAACAAACAAACAATCAAATCTTTCCTCTTTATAATATTAGTATAAATTATCACAGTTATAAAAACCGAGTAGGGGTAATTAATTTTTGTTTCTGGGTAGGTAAAACAAAAAAATTTGATCCCAATTTCCTTATTGTCTTTTTCGACTTCTAGCAATTTTAGTAATTCTAGTTTAAATACCTAACCATGGAAGTAGACACACTTCTATGGTCAGCTTAAAATTATAAATATGGTGTCATATCATAATAGAATATTTTATCTAGGAAACCCCAAAGACCGAAACACGATTAAGGACATTTCGCTCGATAGAAAAAATATATGAAAGAAACATTGATTTGCGCTTTTCTCCCTGTTTTTTTTTGGATTCATTCAAATACTTATTTAGTAAATTATGTCTACGATATCCTAATATACAGAATTTGAAGAAGACGGCAAAGGTACATTTTACATTACAGCTTATACTTTTCGAAAAATATGAGAAAAACCTCAAAAATAAAGGAGCGAAACGCACGACGAGTTGACGCACGCGCCATGGTTTTGCTCCGCTAAATGCAACTTTAATACAATAAACCAAGCCTTATGGTTATCTGTAGTAATAAGCGTTGTTTAAAAGTGGAAAAACCTCGCGTTAAAGCAGAAATAAAACAGTCAAATAAACAGTTTTTAATACTAGCATCTAGTGACATCTTCTCGTCCAAGATACCACAATGCCTCAAAACGAAGGTCTTTGACCAGTGTGTGTTGCCAGTGATGACATATGGTACTGAGACATGGTCCTTAACTGTTGGCCTTTTAGAAAAACTCAGTCACACAGCGGGCAATGGAGAGAACTATGCTCGGAGTTTCTTTGCGCGATAGAATCCGGGACGTGGATATTAGCCAAAGAAACAGAGTCACCGACATAGCTGTTAAAATTTGCAAGTTGAAGTGGCCCTAATGGGCAGGCCACATCGCTCGAAGAACCGATAACCGATGGGGAAGAAAGGTTCTTGAGTGGAGACCACGAACCGGAAGACGCAGCGTAGGTAGGCTTCCCACTAGATGGACCGACGACATTGTGAGAGTCACGGGCATCCAGTGGATGCAAAAGGCAGGCTGTCGTTCAGTGTGGAGGTTAAAGGGGGAGGTATATGTTCAGCAGTGGACGTCTTCTGGCTGATGATGATGATGATGAATACTAGCATTGTTCTACGAATGGCTTGAAATTATTACGATAAGTTGACTCTCTGCTGTAGTCTGTTTATTTTTATTCCGGGCTATTAGTAGTTAGGTAGTTACCGTCCAGTAGCAGTTCGCCCTACGCTGGATATTTATTATAGCATTTACGTGGCTGTGGTTACCATTAATGGATAGTTTACGGAGTACAGTCGGGTCGGGAAGCTGTTCTTTTTACGATTTTTCGATATTGTTTTTATGGTATTAACCAGTGGACGCTTTTAGTAAAAACATGCGAGTGGAAAGGCCTGCGGTATGAGTGGTAAAAAATACTTTTTCTTTCAACTACGTAGTAATGTTATCATTAATCACTAAATACCGATCACAAAGAACTTATTTTTTGTTTAGAACCAAAACAGTGCAGAAATGTTATATGAAATCTCATCGTTGCACAGTTTTTCATTAATGTACTGTTTTTTATTTTTTATTTAGATATAAATTTACCACAGAGGTTTAATGTCTCCCATGAAGTTTAATGTAAAATGTATGCATTAGAACAAAAAGATACTAGCTGAAAAAATATATTGGCGGAATAAAACCGACTTGGTGAAAATAATTGTAAGTTTCAAATGTTTGAGAAGATGAATTAATATTTGTTTTCATTTACATGAGTTTTTAATTTTGAGGAGGTATATTTTATCATGGTAGGTAAATTGGTAGTTGAAAGAAAGGTTGATTACGTGCCTTGCTAAATGTGAGTAATTAATGAACTCGTGCCTTCGCACGCGCTCGGGCACCAACATGACATAACTCACTTTGTGCTCGATGCAACAATCTACTATTAATTGCTCAGTTCGAAAATTGTTCAATTAGGATTTTTTTTTTTTTTTTTCTATTTTTTTTTTTGTTTGATTGTTTTTTTTTGTTTGCTCTATATTAAAGTCTCTTTGGAGGACCGAAGGGAGAATGAGGTTGTTTTGAACGATCGAGTCCGCGCAATTGGTTTTAGTACTTATAATAAAATTATGCAGTTTCTCAACACATTATTTCAGATAAATCACTATAACAACAAATGCGTGAAGTGGGTACTTCACAAATTATTATGTGTGTATTAGTTATTACCATTTGTTTATTTAGCATATAAGTATTTATGTTTTTTTTTTTCAATTTCTTATTGTATGCCACGACGGACACTATTATTTTAGTTATATGTATATTATCACTTATGTGACAAATAATTGTGTTTGTGTTCTTTAAACCTAAACCTATTTTGCTGAAGATGTTTGCCGAATACAACAAGTAATTTTTTATTCCCAAATTACACCTTATACACTAGCAAACTAATTTGCCTCGTTGTTTAACTTGTTACCAAGTTTATTAACATTTTCGAGAGAAAAGTTATCTTAGTAAAACCATTCAATTCTGTATTTATTTAGTAGGCAAGTAACTTTACGGTTTTGTACCAAAACATTACTTAGGTACTAATACGTTACGATACGAATTACAAGTAAAAGAAACGTTGACACGTTGATACAAGTAACAAAATATTTGCGATGATAAAAAATAAAAAACGACGCTTTAAAATTTAAACAAGTTAACGAGGATAAAGTTAATATAAACGATTTAAAGAATAATCTACTCCTTACTGTATATCAAGGAGCTTTTTTATAATTAACGGCCATGATGCTCCACCTTGGGGTTTGTACCTCCTCGAAGCAAACTCCTTGGTAGCGACAGCAACCTCCTTTGAATTTTTTTTTTTTTTAATGATATTTTTTTTTTTTATATCGTTATCAAACTTCACAGGATCACTCGGTGGGGGTCTAGATAAGAGCCACACACTGTTAGCGTTCACCACAGATCTACTACCTATAGATTTTCAATGAGCGTGGCTAGCTCAGTGCCTCTCGCTTCAACAAGGTGTGTTGCCACATTAAAATGATTTGCTATAAGTTAGGGTAATTTACCTACTATGATGGGTGTGAATCTTCAATGAGTACTTTGGAAACAATACTACCTTTTCAATATTTATATTTTATACACTATCTGCTGCAACCCGCGGAGCTGCCTGCAATTTTCTGGGAAGAAAAGTACGTTGTCTGTCCTCATGACACACCCTATAGTCCTGACAAAATTTGACTTAGCCCATGATCTAAGAAAACAAGGTCTAGCAATCTGGGAGTGGTCCCGCAATGACGTCACTGTCCAGTTGCCACTTTATTCAATCAGCTGTTACGTGGTGTATCGTCATCTCTCTCGAACCTGTTGTAAATTGACATCATGACATCATTGCGGGACGCCTACGTAAACATTTTTTCTCGAATTGCTATACCTGGCGGAGTATATTATTATACCATGACTTAGCCGTTTCCTGAAACAGACAGAAAGTTACAAACTTACTTGCGTTTTTATTATAATTATTTGTTAGGATTAGAATATAGTACTAGAAAAAAGGTTGTAAAGTAACCATAGCATGATTTTTTATGATTAATTAAAAATAATAAAAAAGTCAAAGAGTTAAAACGGAAGGGCCCCCATGCAACAAACGTTAAACGTATTTTTGGATTTGTTCTAGTGTAAAAACGGTAATCCGTACAAGCGTCAAATTTAGCTGATTATAGTGAACATAAGTAAAACAACAAATAATAAACACTGGCCAAGTGCGAGTCAGTGACAAATTTCTGTTTACCACTAAGCTAAGCAACGTCGGGCGCGGTCGGTACTTGGATGGGTGACAGCCTGGGCGTGATGTTGTCTTTTTGCACAACTTTTTGTATTTTGTGATTGTAAAGAACTCTCAGCGCGCGAGCCCGACTCGCGCTTGGTCAGTTTAGTTTTTTCATGAATGGAATTATGTATAACATTCCAAATAATTAGATAAATAGACTCTTTAATGTTTACAGTACAAATTTCACGAACAGCGCGTAGCTTTTTGATTGGGTTCGCCGAAATCGCCTTTTGCTTTTCCAGCTTCATAACTGTGGCCTCATTAATATATATTTAATATTAACATTCACCATATTCATATGGGCATAAAAGGGTCGGTATTTTGCACTTCTTGCAATGTGCCAGCTTTTTTCAGCAATGTGACAGGATCAGTTGGAAACCTGCAGAACGAATAATTTATGTTAGTTGCGGTGGGTAATTTCTTTCATAAACTGGCAACATTCATAATTTATTTTCTAAGTGAATAATTTGATAAAATTCATAGAATTAGACCACAAATCGACCTAAAAACTGACTAATTATGAATAAAATATTTGCGAATTGATATCCTGAATTTATTTAGGTGATCGTTACAAGCTTTATATGTTTACTTACGTGTGAAATGATATTTCATCGTATTTTCGCTCACTGCGCTTCTTGCAGCCCAAAATGCTACAACCAACCATTGTAAAATATCTTTTACAATTATTTCTCAGAGGAAACACGCATTTATCACATTTAATCACCAAAAAAAGGCAACAAATATAATTCAGGCCCGTTTTGTTTGTCACTGATTATTACAGATTTTGACACTTGAGGTACCAAAAACAGGTCACGTCGATAAGGACAACAAAATCTATTTATGTCCTTTTTGTACTTGTGCTGAGCCATATCAAGTTGTCTCTTTCACTAAAATATATTGCCGATCTGGTTGTGTATATCTGTGGCGTTCACGCCTCCGGAAAGATGAAATTGTATGAAAATGACATTAGCTTCAGATAATTATTTATTTCATGCTAATGTCATTGTCAATGTCATTTTCACACAATTTCATCTTTCCGCAGGCGTGAACACTAACAGTGTGTGGCTCTTGTCTAGACCCCCTGGGCTGAATATTGCCTGAAAATTTCATCAAAATTGACTTTTATACATATAGAAGATCAAAGATTATTAATACTAGGTATACTGTATGATCGTTGTGAAAGATATATGCCCACTTGTAGTTTCTACTTACCATCAGGCGGACCGCATGCTTGTTTGCTGCACTTTTTATAAAAATAAGTTTTATATAACACTGCTGAGTATAGGACTCCCTCCCCCTTAGAACTCCACACTGAATGACAACCTGCCATCTGCATCCACTCACGATGTCGTTGGTCTATCTAGTGGGAGGCCTACCAACGCTGCATCTTCCGGTTCGTGGTCTCCACTCAAGAATCTTTCTTCCCCTTCGGTTATCTGTACTTCGTGCGATGTGGCCTGACCCATGATCCAAGAAAACAAATTCTAACGCTCTGGGAGATGTACCGCAATGACGTCACTGTCGTTGCCACTTTATTGTAACAAATACAGACACTGGGAAACATTCTTTTAAATAATCTATTAAATAAAATACAAAAAGCATTTCAATTGTCATTTGGTTTGTCCGCTCAAGCAAGTTAAGCATAAACTGAATATATTAAACACAATTTTATCAAAACCACATTGATTTATTGGATTCCCACAGGTAATATACGGATATTGGGGAGTTGTAATTTCACGCTACTGTTAACACAGAAAATCATAGAGTCCGCCATTGTTTCGTGTATCGTCATCTCTCTCGAACTTGTTGTAAATTACTTGTTCTGCTCTTGCTTATTACGTGTACGTGTATTCATGACATTGACGACATCATTGCGGGATGCCCACGTGATTTTTTTTCTCGGAGCGCTATACCTGGCGGAGTACATTATTATACCATGGCCTGACCATTGCCATTTCAACTTGCCTATTTTAATAGCTTTATCGATGACTCTAGTTTATCGGCAAATATCCACGTTCCGGATTCTATCGCGCAAAGAAAGTGAGTATTCGTTTCTGCAAACTCAAAAAACGATGATCCTTATTACATTATCCTTGAGCGATGCGAAGTTTCATGTGAATATAAATTTGACGTCATAAATTTCAAGATATCGGTTTCTTGGGGAACGCTACTAAATGGATATAGCGTAAGATAAATAGCTTATTAGCAGTTGTAAGTAAAAAGTACAGAAATCCATCTATTAAGATATTGTATGGTAAAAATTTATTAACACAAAAAGTACCCAACTTGTCTAAAAAGTTTTCACATCAAAAATCTGTGGTGGTCACATGTAGACTAAATGATAGACGACTATGAAATGTTTTGAAATTATTTACAAGTACCGTTGATGATTTTTTATCATAACGTTAAATGTTTTTAGGGTTCCGTACCTCAAAAGGAAAGCAACCTTTATATGATTATTTTGTCGTCCGACTGTCCGTCTGTCCGTCTGTGATTGTGGTGTGGTGTGGTGTGGCATTATTAGCTTCGACCAAAATAAAATGAATGGACGGGCCAAGTAGAAGCGCATTTTTGAAGATTACAAAATGAGCGCCAGCCCTCACTTCGTTTCAGTCGGTCTCTAGCCGTAGGAAGTGCAACATAAGCTTATTGTTACGTGTAACGTGATAACGAAACATCTGTCAAAATTATGCATTCGTATTGTTACGCCCAGACCTCTGAGGCCTTATTGCTGCCTCGGCATTCCCGCGTCAGCGATATGGGCTCGGAACCAGAGGGCCTATTCAGTCTGTCGTGAGCTTTCATTCGTGGCGGTTGCCTAAGGGTAGTTTCTTAAATCCTTCTAAAAAGGAAATAAACCCTTTGCCAATTAAAATAGTTTTTTTAAAAAGCTTTCTACTACCCGCCGTGTAACATTGGTGGCAGCGGTGGGATACCATATATCCAGTGCCGGTAACCGCCCATAACAGACTCACCTACCATCTAACTAAATCCACCGAAATCCTAGTGAAATAAGTGCCTGTGAAAAAGCAGAGTACCAGTGTACCACTTGTTCGTTACCAAAAGTGACAGTGCACCTACACCTCATCCTCGTGCCTTGCACCCTGCCTGTGCAAAATCCAGGGTCTGGAGAAGACCCATCCTGCATCAACTCTTCACTCCACATCGTGCCCCTGCCTGCAAATCATCAAATCTTGCTCCGCCTTATCTACAAATTCCCGGAACGCCCGAGTTTCGAGCAACACATCGAGCACCGAGCCTATCTCATCGGAATGCGGCCGATCGCCATGCTTATTCTCGCCGCCCACACATTATCTCTGTAAGTCTTTGGTCATTGCATTTAGCCATAAGAGCTAGGGCTGTACCACACCCGATAAATATTTAAATTTCTTTAAAGGGTAATGTCTAAATCCCAAAAACCTGAAGATAACAAAATAACATTAGAATTCCCGGCTCTTACTAGAGGTGAACCATCAAAGTCACCGATATTAAGTCCTCGTACGACCAGAAGGATAGGTCATCAGACAGTTACAGATATGGAATTTAACACACTCTTCAAATTCATCAAACCCTACGATGGGAGCCGCGAAAAACTTAACTCGTTCATAGTTAATTGTAATAACGCATACGAGCTTGCATCAGAAACACAGAAACCCATTTTATTCAAATATATAGTAAGCCAACTAAACGGTAAAGCCGAAATCGCATGCTCCATCAAGGAATTCACCTCCTGGGATCAACTCAAAGATTTTCTAAAAACACAATTCAGCGAAAGAAAACATTACTCACATTTACTAACCGAGCTCCAAGAGAGCAAACAAGGGCCACAAGACAACGTCAGTCAATTCGCATTGCGTATCGAAACATACCTATCTCAATTACTCATCGAGGTTTCCACTTTCAACACAAAATCAAAAGAATTACCGGGCCGCACTGCGGCAATGGAGGACTTAGCCCTCCATCACTTCCTTATGGGTCTACATCCCCGTATTTCAAATATTGTCCGCTGCAGGTCTCCAAAAACCTTAAACGAAGCAATCAATCTAGCTGTGTCTGAAGAAAGAATTCAGCAAACTCTTTACAAGCGTGTACAAAGCGATCCCAAACCTGCTAATCAAAGATTTAGTAACAGAGCTGGCCCCCTGGGGCCTAACTTCAACGCGTCTCAAGGAGCAATACAACAAAGAGCTCCAAATCCTCAAATTCAGAGATCAACGGCAGTTGTATGCCGTTACTGCAAAATACCCGGGCACGATATCTCCGTTTGCAGGAAACGAGAATTTAACAACAATCGTTACAAAACTCAAAGCCAACCCTTTAAACAACCCACACGAATGAACTTCGTGGACCATCAGCCTGATGATAACGACGATGTCGGTCAGGACGAAGTGGACCTTCCCACTGACATGGACGACAATAATTTAAACGAATAAGCGTCTCGCCCAGGTGTCGCCCGAGACACTACAGCCCAAAAGCCGACACCTCATCAAAATCCTTCAAATCCTATTCCAACGCCAACCAACAGGGTAACCAGCCCCAAACTGCTGGCGAATCCAAAATCTATGCTAACCGACAGGGTAACCAGCCCCAAACTGACAGCAAATCCTATTCCAATGCCAACCAACAGGGTAACCAGCCCCAAACTGCTGGCAAATCCAAAATCTATGCTAACCGACAGGGTAACCAGCCCCAAACTGACAGCAAATCCTATTCCAACGCCAACCAACAGGGTAACCAGCCCCAAACTGCTGGCAAATCCAAAATCTATGCTAACCGACAGGGTAACCAGCCCCAAACTGACAGCAAATCCTATTCCAACGTCAACCAACAGGGTAACCAGCCCCAAACTGCTGGCAAATCCAAAATCTATGCTAACCGACAGGGTAACCAGCCCCAAACTGACAGCAAATCCTATTCCAACGCCAACCAACAGGGTAACCAGTCCCAAACTGCTGGCCAATCCAAAATCTATGCCAACCAACAGGGTAGCCAGCCCCGAACCGATGGCAATAATCCCGCTGGACAGACCCCCAGCGAGGTCCAACATCCCAAACCCTTTTTGAGTGCCAAAAGGGTCGATACTAAAATCTACGAAGTAAATCTCGATACCAACAAAAAACTGCTGCCTCATGTCCTCCTGAATTCACAAGTTTCGAATGTTCCTCTGACCTTGCTGGTCGATTCGGGATCTGCTGTATCCTTACTAAAACACGGTAGCATCCAAAAATGCCAAAAACTCGTCAAAGAGTCAATCAAGCTCAAGGGCATAGACCCAGGAGACCAACCAACACCAACCGAAGGCCATTTCCAACTCAAATTAGAACTAAACGAAAAGAGATCCATATCCTTCAAATTCCACGTTATAAAAAATATTAACCTGCCCTACGATGGCATCATAGGAACAGATCTCCTAACCGCCTTCGGCTGCAAAATCGACTACACCCAGGACACCCTCAAGATTGGGAAATTAGACATCAAATTACATTTCTTCGACCCCTTCTACGTCATTCCGCCTCGAACCGAGACAGTCATTGAATGCTCAGTGCGCAGCACTGACCTCGAAGAAGGAATCATAGCCGATCAACATCTTTCCGAGAACTTGCTAATTTCAAACTGTATCGTAAAAATAAAAAACAATCGAGTCAACCTAACCGTCGCTAATATCTCCGAATCCCCAGTAAATATTAACGCTAACTTAAATCTGAATGTAGAACCTCTCCATTCCCCGGCAATCCAAATCAATTCAGCTTTTCCAGGAACTTCTACTCGTACTCGCGAAGTAATAAAATCGTTAAGAACCGATCACTTAAACCACGAGGAAACTGACGCACTCGTGGAACTTTGCTCGCAATATTCAGACATTTTCTATTTACCTGACGACCAATTGACCCATACATCTGCGCTAGAACACCAAATTAAAACAAACACTGACACTCCCACTCATACCAAATCATATAGATTCCCAGAATGCCACAAAAAAGAAGTTGAGACCCAAATTGGTAAAATGCTAGAACAAGGTATCGTAGAACCATCATCATCACCCTGGAGCTCGCCAATATGGATAGTTCCCAAAAAAGCAGACTCTCAAGGCCAAAGAAAATGGCGAATTGTTATCGATTACCGCAAATTAAATGACATTACCGTCGGGGAAACCTACCCCATTCCTCAGATATCCGAAATCCTTGACCAATTGGGAAATAGTAAATATTTCTCAACATTAGACCTCACTTCCGGTTTTCATCAGATTTTAATTTCGGCCAATGATGCGCCCAAAACAGCTTTCTCTGTACCTCAGGGTCATTTCCAATTCAACCGCATGCCTTTTGGCCTTAAAAACGCTCCTTCAACTTTCCAGAGACTCATGAATACTTGCTTATCCGGCTTACAAGGCAATCGCTGCTTTGTTTACTTAGATGACATAGTAATATACTCTTATGACCTTGGATCCCATATTGACAGTCTGAAGGCTGTCTTTGAAAGACTCCGTTCCTTCAACCTGAAACTACAGCCCGAAAAATGCGAATTTCTCCGGAAGGAAGTCGCATATCTGGGACATATAATCAGCAGCGATGGTGTAAAGCCAAATCCCGACAAAACAAAAGCAGTAACGGAATTTCCAGTCCCTAAATCACCAAAGGACATTAAGTCCTTCCTAGGCCTAGTATCCTACTACCGCAGGTTCATATCCAACTTTGCCAAACTGGCAAAACCTCTGACGTCACTATTGAAAAAGGACGTCCCATTCGTTTGGAAAAACGAACAACAACTTTCTTTCGAAATCCTAAAAGGAAAACTCGTGTCTGCTCCGATACTGGCGTATCCGGACTTCACACAACCCTTCCTATTGACCTGTGATGCTTCAAACTACGCAATATCGGCCATATTATCACAAGGCCCAGTAGGACAAGACCGTCCTATTGCATTCGCTTCGCGCACCTTAAACAAGGCAGAATGCAACTATAGCACTACCGAAAAGGAGTGCCTTGCCATAATTTTCGGTACCAAGGTATTCAGACCCTATCTGTACGGCTACAGATTCAAAATCCTGACGGACCATAAACCACTACAGTGGCTATTCAATTGCAAGGACCCAGGATCACGACTGGTCCGCTGGCGCCTCAAATTAGAGGAATTCGAATACGATATCCAATATAAAAAGGGAAAAATTAATGTCAATGCCGATGCGCTATCCCGATTCCCAGTGAATCCTGTCCAACCGACGGGACCAGAAGCGTCTGAACTCCCTATTCAAGGCGAATCCTCTCAAAGGCTAGACGAGGACCTCATGGACCTCCTAGTATCTCCACCATCATTCAATCCTGATGAAGTTACCATGCCATCTCCTGATCTTATAAATCTAGATGACCTCTTGCCATTGCCCGACGTAGGCACATCGTCTAACATACTTGATGACTTTAGGACAGAAGCCAGAGAAGAAGATCCAATCAGAATCCTTGAACCTGAACCAGAACAGCAGCCAATATCTCATGAAACTCAAGGTCGTGACTCTCCAACTCCACATACGAGTACATACCCCGACCTTCCTGTTGACGACTATCCCACTTTCCTGAAGGCCATGGCAAATAAGGACAACACATATAACACGAACATCGAAGAGTGCAACGAAAGCCTTATGAAATGTCCTTCAAAAATAGTTTTGGTTCCCACATCTATTGATCTAGATGAATCAAATCCATATGTACAGGAAATTTTAATTGATCCCGAGATAAACGAACGAGTAACTAATTCAGAAAAGGAACTCTTTTCGCACCAAAAGGTTGAAACAAGTAATAAAACTTATTATTTATTATTCATAAAGGTCCATCACTTTGACGAAGCATCTTACCCCGAAATCTTTCAAACACTTAAGTCAATAAGAGACGAACTCATAGTTTTCCAAGGAACTGACGAAATCGGTATATCAGACCTAAAGAATCCATTCGAAAAACACTCCTTTATTAAAATTTATAACATGCTGACCTACCTCTTCCATAACACACATATTAAAATCAAAATATACCATAACAACGTCATATATCCAGTCCCAACCGAAATCAAGAAAATCTTGCACGAAAATCATGACATCCCTGTAGCAGGACATTTAGGCTCCCTCAGGATGTATAACAGAATTAAACAAACGTATTACTGGAAAGGAATGCGTAACGATATAGAATCTTATGTAAAACAGTGCAAATCATGTCAGGAAAACAAGGCGCTCAGAAGGATTAACCGAGCGCCTATGCAGATAACTAGCACATCTACGGCACCAGGCCAACGGATATCCCTAGATATCGTCGGGCCGCTCCCCGAAGCAGGACCCGCAAAATTAAAATACATACTAACCATACAAGATGACCTTACCAAATACTCTACTGCGTATCCAATTCGTAGCACCACAGCAGAAGAAACAAGTGAATGTTTACTCCACTACATATCCATCTTTGGTATACCCAAAATGATACTGACGGACCAAGGGACTAATTTCACAGCAGACCTCTTCAAAAAGACTTGCGAATTCCTGAAAATCAAGAACCTTTGGTGTTCTCCTTACCATCCACAAACCCAGGGTGCTTTAGAAAGAAGTCACTCCACCCTGAAAGAATATTTGAAGTCATACATAAACAAAGAACAAACTAACTGGCCTCGCTATGTATACACAGCCATGCTCGCATACAATACGGCCGTCCATTGTACGACCCACTTCACACCTTACGAACTAATGTTCGGAAACAAACCTTTCATCCCAAATTCTATTTACGACGAAACGCCTGGAGCAGCGTACCCAGATTATGTCCGTATGCTCCAAAACAGACTGAAATATTCACGTGAAAAAGCCTTGGACTTTATAAGAAAATCCAAGGAAACCTCCAAATCCTATTACGACAACCATACTCGCCGCGTTAAATATAAAATCGGCGACCAAGTATATATCAAGAACCATCTGAGAATGCGTAAGGGACTCTCTCCCATTTGGAAGGGACCCTACAAGGTCATTAAAGTAAACGGTAATAACACAATTACCTTACTAATAAATCGACGTCACGTGACACACCACTTCGACCAAGTGAAACTAGCGGACGTCGAGAACAACCTATAACTAAACTATTAGGATAAGATATGTATCGTGTGCGCGTCCACACGATTAGGTTAACTTCCTTTTATTTTTTTTATATTAGTTATAAGTAATTTAGGTAATGCAGTTAGCATGTAGCTAATAATTATTATTATTTGCAGTCTGGTACCGGGTCAATCCCAGCAAGACTTCGTCCAGCCAATAATTTCAAGCTCAGGAGTATATTTCGACTACTTGGGCACTCTTGGGATAAGTAACGCACAATTGAAGGTTGTAATACCAGTAGACATTTCACATTTCGGACCACATATACAAAATATAAACGAAATTTTTGAAACTACTAAACGCTTATGCAACGAAACACGAATTGTAGAAATTTATATAGGATGTCATAGTAGACTGCAACCCTTAACGGCGCGATATCAGGACATTATTTCGGAATTCTCGTCTATCTCGCACCTTTTAGATAACAGGTCCAAACGTAGTGCCTGGATAGGAGGTTTGGGGACCCTAATTAAACAAATTTTTGGAAATCTCGATGAAAATGACGGATTAAGGTATGATGAAGCGATAGAGGCGATCCAACAAAATGAAGATCAATTGGCTAACTTAATGAAAGAAAATATCCTGGTCACCTCCTCTGTGATTGCGGCTTACAATGACACTATCAGTAAAATTGTAAACAACGAAAATAACTTAAATGCGGCTATTGACAAGCTCTCATGCGTCATAGGCAACATTACCAAGGCCACTAATGGGCTACTCATATCCAATAGTGTTAACGAGTTATTAAATCGACTTGAGACAGCCCTACTTACTTTGTCGTTTCAATTAGAAGACGTGACTAATGCCATTCTGTTCAGTAGACAAAACATCCTTCACCCGGCTATCATAACACCAAATCAGCTGTACCGGGAGCTCGCTGATAACTACAGGCATTTACCTAGTGACCTTGAGTTACCTGTTACTTTGAAGTTAGATTCTATACACACTATACTAAATGTGTCTAGTTTAGTTTGCTATTACGTTAATTATAAGATAGTATTCGTTTTGCAAGTACCATTGGTAAACATCCAGAAATATATGCTGTACCATAGTATTGCTTTGCCGACTCCTTACAATGGCAGGGAGCCTGATGCGTTTAGTGTTATTATACCTACTAGTAAGTATATAGCAATGACCAAAGACCAGTCCCACTATTGTACCATGGACACCCTACAACCTTGTACTTCCGTGAACCCGGGCAACTATATGTGTAACATAGAAAATGTGTATGTAACAGAGGCTAAGCCTATATGTGAAAGCGAATTGTTAACTAAAGTAAATACTGTAAAACCATTACAATGTAAAACTGAAATTATTATTGGAAAATTAAATATATTGAACCCAATATTGAATAACAGGTGGATTTATGTCCAATCGGAACAAAGTAAGGTTAGAATTGACTGTCAACACTCAAAACTGTATGAAACTACAATACATGGTACTGGTGTAATTACCATTCCCAACGGCTGCATTGGCTACTGTAAAACCACTTCCTTAGTGCCAAAATACAGTGTAATGAATATTTCCGCACCTGTCAACCACCTTCCGGGTTTCAATATTACCGATGACACTTGTTGTAACGCTGATAAATTGAATTCTATTGCTAGTAATGGTGTGTTCCCTATTAAACTGAATAACATAACAAACCTAGATAACATCGATGCTGATAAAGCGGCAGTCGAGTCTCTCCTAGACCGCCTAAAATCAATCGAATTTCATCAGCAAACTATCAGGAAATACGGAACGCATTATTCTGTAATGTCTATTGTAATTGTAATGTTAATTTGTTTATTTGCTATGTATGTTAGTTATAAGTGCTTTTGTAAACCTGGCTGCAACCGCCGACTCCGCGCAAAGTTTAATCACACACCTCCTGCAAACTCACCATCCTCCACTGTAGACCTGCCAGGTATACAGATGGAAATGGAAGAACTTCCTAACCCAGTTGCTCCCATCAGGAGACAAATCTGATTGGAGACCTGGACTTACCCCATGTCTCCTCCAAAACGGGGAGGTGTTACGCCCAGACCTCTGAGGCCTTATTGCTGCCTCGGCATTCCCGCGTCAGCGATATGGGCTCGGAACCAGAGGGCCTATTCAGTCTGTCGTGAGCTTTCATTCGTGGCGGTTGCCTAAGGGTAGTTTCTTAAATCCTTCTAAAAAGGAAATAAACCCTTTGCCAATTAAAATAGTTTTTTTAAAAAGCTTTCTACTACCCGCCGTGTAACAGTATGCTTTCCCGAACTGTAAATACACAAATAAAACCGGAATCAATTTTTTGTCACAAATATACTGTAAATTTTTATAATTAGGTGTTGTATAAGTCCGAGGATTTTGACTCGTTTTTATTGAGCAAGTTCAATGGTTAGGGCCCGTCCATTCATTTTATTTTGGTCGAAGATTATTAGTCGATAAAAAAGGTAACCTTAGAGGGTTACCTCAAGAATATAGTCACTCCGCCACTTAGTATATGATGACTATATATCGTAAATTCACATCATTAACCGGTAAAGTTTCCGCTTGGCCACTTTACACAGCACTTTAAATTCGTTTCGCCTCGACGCGATTTTCGTTTCCATTTCCCGACACACTTTATCAAACAATTTAAAAAGGAAAAAGATGTAAATCTGACTAAAAGTAGCTTTGTTCGCCGTACCGTAGCGTGCCGAAGCACAAACAAGAGCGTAGTGGTGGAAATGTCTGCAAATGTAGTTTACAAACAAATTCAATGCACACGAAAATATTGTACACGTCCATGCGAGCTTAAATTCTAGCTGCCGGGGAAAATGACGGCTTTGTGCTCAGTCTTTGGTCATATTTAGCTTGGATTTGCCTTAAATTTGAGCTAGTACCAAAAAAAGTCTGCCAAAAACTGAAAGGGGCGAGGTAAACACATATTGCACCCCACACAAAGAAACACATATATATTCTCACCAGTTCTACAAACGCACACTTCAATATTGAGCGGCACACAACTGCAAATGAGATGTTTAAAATGACATCAAACGGACGACCAAGGGGGATGTAAGTGATAAGTCGAGAGTGAATCGGTTTCTTCTAGGCAAGCGTGCTCCATCGTAGACCCTCAACTGCTTAAGACCTTACCTTGCTTAACTGGCAAGTTGGCGGCCAAGCGCAAGCCTATTTATAATAATAAAAAAAACTGTATGTATGACACTTCCATTACTTTTTTCTGAGGATCAGTCTTTGTCTTTGTGTGATACTCATGGACATTCACAATCCTGCTTTGTGTGCAAATGGAATTAAATTCCGAATACCTATCTGATGACACAGACTAGGTAAAACTACTACTATATTCTAGAAATACGAGAAAAGTATTGCCAGGTTTCAATAAATTTTTTTTCCTTTTGTGAGAATTTTGGCGTCACACGTATCGTGCATTTGCCAGAGTTTGCCAGTATTGCAATATGTAAAAGTTTTATTTAATACAGTCTACAAGTTATAGTCATATTCAATCTCATATATAACAGCGGTAAAGATACTGAAATACAAATTTTAAAAAAACGTGTTTGTTTTTAATCTCATTAGCGCTATATTAGCGTTGTTTTAGAACGCACCCTCATAATTATTACCAAATAAATATACCTAGTTATATCATAAGTGGTTATTATTTTAAAAAAAAACATGACTAAGGTTTGCAATTTTAAATTTCTCTTAGATTTCGCCACAGAATAGAAAATAACATACATGTGGGATTAACAAATAATAATCTCACTCACTTTGTTGTCTAGTTTGTTTATTAGCGTTTAGTTTTTTATGGTACTTAGTATATTTAATTAACTGTTACTTTATAATATAAAACAATATCCACCGCTCACTCGCGCACATCGTTCACGCCATCTTCCCTCTGAATCCCTGTCATATCTTTTCACTCTTTCTTTCACCTGTCTCATTCCCTCGTTCACTCGTATGTTTCTTTCACTCGTCAATGCTGCCATCCTACATACATTTCTAGCAAATAGAACTCCCACTGATATTGCGCTTTATTTCCGTCAGTCCTCGACATTCAACGAGACGAACTAATAAAGTTGCTATCTGTTTATTAAATAGTTTCACCTGAATTTTAGTGCCAACTGTACTTTTATATAAGTTGTTTCTACCTAGATTTTTCGTTTTTTTTTGTGCCATAGGTCATCATCATCATCAGCCTGAAGACGTCCACTACTGAACATAATCATAATCATTTTATTGGTAACTAATAATTACAAGTCATATTTGTTACTAGTATCAAGGTACTAAAGTAAATAATTATACAGATCTATATTATATATATTATTATATTGGCTCGTACCTTGTGCAAAGGTTGGCCATAGCCATTCAGCGTGGCAATGCTGCTAGCATTATGGGCACCCCGCACCTTTGCACCAGGTACAGTTAGGGGCGGGTTATTTGATTGATTGTTATATTTTTTATTTATTTTAAATATTTAGTTTGTATTTACAATTTTAATTTGTAGGTAGTTTGTTTAGATTTTATTATAAGTTTTAGTTTTTAGTCATTAATTTAAGTTTTCGTAAATATTCTAATGTTAAGTTGGCTTGTAATTTAAAAATAAATTTATTATTAATTACAGATCTATTATAACTTAAACTAGGTAGTTGGTAAAAATTTACTAATAGTGTACCTATCATACTTATCTAACAATTACAAAAACAAATAATCAATGTTAAAGTAATATAAATTAATAAAGAAATAAATATTAATAAAAAGAATTAACATAATGTCAAAAAATAATAGTTAATTAGCATTATGTCAAAGTAAACAAATAAAATCACCATATCAATTTAAACATCATTGCCACATAGGCATCATTGCCTCCCCCTTTAAACTCTACACTGAACGACAGCCTGCCTTTTGCATCCACAGGATGCCCGCGACTCTCACAATGTCGTCGGTCTATCTAGTGGAAGGCCTATCTACGCTGCGTCTTCCGGTTCGTGGTCTCTACTCAAGAACTTTTCTTCCCCATCGGTTATCTATCAGTTTTTCGAGCGATGTGGCCTGCCCATTGCCGCTACAACTTACAAATTTTAACATAGGTCATTGTTCAAATCGACTTTCATATTTTTTTTTACATTGTTAGTTAACTATACCTAATTCGTTTGTTAAATAGTTAGCTTATAAGTGAAGCTAATATAAAACATGTAAATATACGGTATCATCATCTCATAACAAGTAAAAATCCAACATTATCTATTTAGTTCTTCTCCACCGCTGAAGGCTTACTAACTTTTGTCTTGAGCCAGGCCTGACGCACTCCGCACTTTAGGTATGAAGCTAAAAGTAGCCGAATTGTACCACTTAAATTGCCGAAACTTAAGTAACTTAAGAACTTAAGTAGCCGAATTGTGCTACTTATTTAAATGATTTTGCAGAGTGAATCTTCTGTACTTGTAGTAACATTAATTCTGTGCTTGAGCTAAGCTTGGCCACTCGTACAAATTCCCAGGACCACTAAAATATCATCGATCGAAAATCAGAAAAAAGTAGGGCAACGACGCAGTTTCATAAATACGTGTTCAGTTCAGAGTATAGAGGTCTACCCTTATCCTCCATAATCCTTGTTTAAGGTCCGGAGTCCACCATCGAACGAAAGGCGTATTGCAAACATGATCCCTCTGGGTCAAATGTGTTGATCTAACTGGAATTCTGGAGCTAACAATAAACTATTAATACTTAATACTTAATTAATACTGGAGCTATTTAATAAACAAGCGATGAGCGATGGTGACTGAGCAAATGCATGTGTGCTTAACAATCTGATGGATACCCAGCTTGATATTCAACCCAGCACCAATGATTTTATTTAGTAAAGTTATATGATTATTCACGGGATATTTACCGTGGTAAGGTTGTGAAATGAGCTCCCGATATTTCGGCGCAGTTACATGCACCATGTTCACGGGAAGACCACATGTGTGTGTGCGTGTGTGTGTGTACACAGTTGTGTTCATTCCACAACCTCACTACGGTAAATAATCAAGTAACTTTAGTGAACAACCGATTTATTAGTACCTAAATAAATTATGTGCAGTTTCGATGCAATAGCTCCAAAACGACGGAGGAAACATTGTGAGGAAACAGGGGTATGTCCAAGAACCTAAAAAAAAGTTCAAGTTCAATTCAGTTGGAGTGCCTAATATGGAGAAACGCTCTCGAAAACGAAAACTGGTGATAGTGGTAGTGATTGCTGATACGAAACCACAAAAAAGAGTTTTTTTAAATCGTTTGCAATCTAATGCAAATAAGATATCAGCTGTACAAAGATAATAGGACCACTTGATCGCGCATGTAGTCAAAATTCCCTTTTGCAAAATTCAGCCACGTCGGCTGCGGGGTGCAGCTTGTGATTGAAGAGTAGACGCGACTTGGGGCTTGTGATTGGAGACGTCATTCATTCAATTCGCGCCTAGGATTGGCCCGCTCGAAATATAGAGAGATAGAGTATTGAGTTTAGATTCAGAATTTAGAACCTTTGGCTTACGGCGTCAAGTGTGGAAATCTAAGAGAAGGCCTATGTTCCGTAGGTAGTGGACTTCTACGGGCTGATAATGATGACCTCTCTCCAATATTTCCATTACAACTTTATCCTATCACACTTCTCAACTTAGTACTGTTACACGGCGGGTAGTAGAAAGCTTTTTAAAAAAAACTATTTTAATTGGCAAAGGGTTTATTTCCTTTTTAGAAGGATTTAAGAAACTACCCTTAGGCAACCGCCACGAATGAAAGCTCACGACAGACTGAATAGGCCCTCTGGTTCCGAGCCCATATCGCTGACGCGGGAATGCCGAGGCAGCAATAAGGCCTCAGAGGTCTGGGCGTAACACCTCCCCGTTTTGGAGGAGACATGGGGTAAGTCCAGGTCTCCAATCAGATTTGTCTCCTGATGGGAGCAACTGGGTTAGGAAGTTCTTCCATTTCCATCTGTATACCTGGCAGGTCTACAGTGGAGGATGGTGAGTTTGCAGGAGGTGTGTGATTAAACTTTGCGCGGAGTCGGCGGTTGCAGCCAGGTTTACAAAAGCACTTATAACTAACATACATAGCAAATAAACAAATTAACATTACAATTACAATAGACATTACAGAATAATGCGTTCCGTATTTCCTGATAGTTTGCTGATGAAATTCGATTGATTTTAGGCGGTCTAGGAGAGACTCGACTGCCGCTTTATCAGCATCGATGTTATCTAGGTTTGTTATGTTATTCAGTTTAATAGGGAACACACCATTACTAGCAATAGAATTCAATTTATCAGCGTTACAACAAGTGTCATCGGTAATATTGAAACCCGGAAGGTGGTTGACAGGTGCGGAAATATTCATTACACTGTATTTTGGCACTAAGGAAGTGGTTTTACAGTATTTACTTTAGTTAACAATTCGCTTTCACATATAGGCTTAGCCTCTGTTACATACACATTTTCTATGTTACACATATAGTTGCCCGGGTTCACGGAAGTACAAGGTTGTAGGGTGTCCATGGTACAATAGTGGGACTGGTCTTTGGTCATTGCTATATACTTACTAGTAGGTATAATAACACTAAACGCATCAGGCTCCCTGCCATTGTAAGGAGTCGGCAAAGCAATACTATGGTACAGCATATATTTCTGGATGTTTACCAATGGTACTTGCAAAACGAATACTATCTTATAATTAACGTAATAGCAAACTAAACTAGACACATTTAGTATAGTGTGTATAGAATCTAACTTCAAAGTAACAGGTAACTCAAGGTCACTAGGTAAATGCCTGTAGTTATCAGCGAGCTCCCGGTACAGCTGATTTGGTGTTATGATAGCCGGGTGAAGGATGTTTTGTCTACTGAACAGAATGGCATTAGTCACGTCTTCTAATTGAAACGACAAAGTAAGTAGGGCTGTCTCAAGTCGATTTAATAACTCGTTAACACTATTGGATATGAGTAGCCCATTAGTGGCCTTGGTAATGTTGCCTATGACGCATGAGAGCTTGTCAATAGCCGCATTTAAGTTATTTTCGTTGTTTACAATTTTACTGATAGTGTCATTGTAAGCCGCAATCACAGAGGAGGTGACCAGGATATTTTCTTTCATTAAGTTAGCCAATTGATCTTCATTTTGTTGGATCGCCTCTATCGCTTCATCATACCTTAATCCGTCATTTTCATCGAGATTTTCAAAAATTTGTTTAATTAGGGTCCCCAAACCTCCTATCCAGGCACTACGTTTGGACCTGTTATCTAAAAGGTGCGAGATAGACGAGAATTCCGAAATAATATCCTGATATCGCGCCGTTAAGGGTTGCAGTCTACTATGACATCCTATATAAATTTCTACAATTCGTGTTTCGTTGCATAAGCGTTTAGTAGTTTCAAAAATTTCGTTTATATTTTGTATATGTGGTCCGAAATGTGAAATGTCTACTGGTATTACAACCTTCAATTGTGCGTTACTTATCCCAAGAGTGCCCAAGTAGTCGAAATATACTCCTGAGCTTGAAATTATTGGCTGGACGAAGTCTTGCTGGGATTGACCCGGTACCAGACTGCAAATAATAATAATTATTAGCTACATGCTAACTGCATTACCTAAATTACTTATAACTAATATAAAAAATAAAAGGAAGTTAACCTAATCGTGTGGACGCGCACACGATACATATCTTATCCTAATAGTTTAGTTATAGGTTGTTCTCGACGTCCGCTAGTTTCACTTGGTCGAAGTGGTGTGTCACGTGACGTCGATTTATTAGTAAGGTAATTGTGTTATTACCGTTTACTTTAATGACCTTGTAGGGTCCCTTCCAAATGGGAGAGAGTCCCTTACGCATTCTCAGATGGTTCTTGATATATACTTGGTCGCCGATTTTATATTTAACGCGGCGAGTATGGTTGTCGTAATAGGATTTGGAGGTTTCCTTGGATTTTCTTATAAAGTCCAAGGCTTTTTCACGTGAATATTTCAGTCTGTTTTGGAGCATACGGACATAATCTGGGTACGCTGCTCCAGGCGTTTCGTCGTAAATAGAATTTGGGATGAAAGGTTTGTTTCCGAACATTAGTTCGTAAGGTGTGAAGTGGGTCGTACAATGGACGGCCGTATTGTATGCGAGCATGGCTGTGTATACATAGCGAGGCCAGTTAGTTTGTTCTTTGTTTATGTATGACTTCAAATATTCTTTCAGGGTGGAGTGACTTCTTTCTAAAGCACCCTGGGTTTGTGGATGGTAAGGAGAACACCAAAGGTTTTTGATTTTCAGGAATTCGCAAGTCTTTTTGAAGAGGTCTGCTGTGAAATTAGTCCCTTGGTCCGTCAGTATCATTTTGGGTATACCAAAGATGGATATGTAGTGGAGTAAACATTCACTTGTTTCTTCTGCTGTGGTGCTACGAATTGGATACGCAGTAGAGTATTTGGTAAGGTCATCTTGTATGGTTAGTATGTATTTTAATTTTGCGGGTCCTGCTTCGGGGAGCGGCCCGACGATATCTAGGGATATCCGTTGGCCTGGTGCCGTAGATGTGCTAGTTATCTGCATAGGCGCTCGGTTAATCCTTCTGAGCGCCTTGTTTTCCTGACATGATTTGCACTGTTTTACATAAGATTCTATATCGTTACGCATTCCTTTCCAGTAATACGTTTGTTTAATTCTGTTATACATCCTGAGGGAGCCTAAATGTCCTGCTACAGGGATGTCATGATTTTCGTGCAAGATTTTCTTGATTTCGGTTGGGACTGGATATATGACGTTGTTATGATATATTTTGATTTTAATATGTGTGTTATGGAAGAGGTAGGTCAGCATGTTATAAATTTTAATAAAGGAGTGTTTTTCGAATGGATTCTTTAGGTCTGATATACCGATTTCGTCAGTTCCTTGGAAAACTATGAGTTCGTCTCTTATTGACTTAAGTGTTTGAAAGATTTCGGGGTAAGATGCTTCGTCAAAGTGATGGACCTTTATGAATAATAAATAATAAGTTTTATTGCTTGTTTCAACCTTTTGGTGCGAAAAGAGTTCCTTTTCTGAATTAGTTACTCGTTCGTTTATCTCGGGATCAATTAAAATTTCCTGTACATATGGATTTGATTCATCTAGATCAATAGATGTGGGAACCAAAACTATTTTTGAAGGACATTTCATAAGGCTTTCGTTGCACTCTTCGATGTTCGTGTTATATGTGTTGTCCTTATTTGCCATGGCCTTCAGGAAAGTGGGATAGTCGTCAACAGGAAGGTCGGGGTATGTACTCGTATGTGGAGTTGGAGAGTCACGACCTTGAGTTTCATGAGATATTGGCTGCTGTTCTGGTTCAGGTTCAAGGATTCTGATTGGATCTTCTTCTCTGGCTTCTGTCCTAAAGTCATCAAGTATGTTAGACGATGTGCCTACGTCGGGCAATGGCAAGAGGTCATCTAGATTTATAAGATCAGGAGATGGCATGGTAACTTCATCAGGATTGAATGATGGTGGAGATACTAGGAGGTCCATGAGGTCCTCGTCTAGCCTTTGAAAGGATTCGCCTTGAATAGGGAGTTCAGACGCTTCTGGTCCCGTCGGTTGGACAGGATTCACTGGGAATCGGGATAGCGCATCGGCATTGACATTAATTTTTCCCTTTTTATATTGGATATCGTATTCGAATTCCTCTAATTTGAGGCGCCAGCGGACCAGTCGTGATCCTGGGTCTTTGCAATTGAATAGCCACTGTAGTGGTTTATGGTCCGTCAGGATTTTGAATCTGTAGCCGTACAGATAGGGTCTGAATACCTTGGTACCGAAAATTATGGCAAGGCACTCCTTTTCGGTAGTGCTATAGTTGCATTCTGCCTTGTTTAAGGTGCGCGAAGCGAATGCAATAGGACGGTCTTGTCCTACTGGGCCTTGTGATAATATGGCCGATATTGCGTAGTTTGAAGCATCACAGGTCAATAGGAAGGGTTGTGTGAAGTCCGGATACGCCAGTATCGGAGCAGACACGAGTTTTCCTTTTAGGATTTCGAAAGAAAGTTGTTGTTCGTTTTTCCAAACGAATGGGACGTCCTTTTTCAATAGTGACGTCAGAGGTTTTGCCAGTTTGGCAAAGTTGGATATGAACCTGCGGTAGTAGGATACTAGGCCTAGGAAGGACTTAATGTCCTTTGGTGATTTAGGGACTGGAAATTCCGTTACTGCTTTTGTTTTGTCGGGATTTGGCTTTACACCATCGCTGCTGATTATATGTCCCAGATATGCGACTTCCTTCCGGAGAAATTCGCATTTTTCGGGCTGTAGTTTCAGGTTGAAGGAACGGAGTCTTTCAAAGACAGCCTTCAGACTGTCAATATGGGATCCAAGGTCATAAGAGTATATTACTATGTCATCTAAGTAAACAAAGCAGCGATTGCCTTGTAAGCCGGATAAGCAAGTATTCATGAGTCTCTGGAAAGTTGAAGGAGCGTTTTTAAGGCCAAAAGGCATGCGGTTGAATTGGAAATGACCCTGAGGTACAGAGAAAGCTGTTTTGGGCGCATCATTGGCCGAAATTAAAATCTGATGAAAACCGGAAGTGAGGTCTAATGTTGAGAAATATTTACTATTTCCCAATTGGTCAAGGATTTCGGATATCTGAGGAATGGGGTAGGTTTCCCCGACGGTAATGTCATTTAATTTGCGGTAATCGATAACAATTCGCCATTTTCTTTGGCCTTGAGAGTCTGCTTTTTTGGGAACTATCCATATTGGCGAGCTCCAGGGTGATGATGATGGTTCTACGATACCTTGTTCTAGCATTTTACCAATTTGGGTCTCAACTTCTTTTTTGTGGCATTCTGGGAATCTATATGATTTGGTATGAGTGGGAGTGTCAGTGTTTGTTTTAATTTGGTGTTCTAGCGCAGATGTATGGGTCAATTGGTCGTCAGGTAAATAGAAAATGTCTGAATATTGCGAGCAAAGTTCCACGAGTGCGTCAGTTTCCTCGTGGTTTAAGTGATCGGTTCTTAACGATTTTATTACTTCGCGAGTACGAGTAGAAGTTCCTGGAAAAGCTGAATTGATTTGGATTGCCGGGGAATGGAGAGGTTCTACATTCAGATTTAAGTTAGCGTTAATATTTACTGGGGATTCGGAGATATTAGCGACGGTTAGGTTGACTCGATTGTTTTTTATTTTTACGATACAGTTTGAAATTAGCAAGTTCTCGGAAAGATGTTGATCGGCTATGATTCCTTCTTCGAGGTCAGTGCTGCGCACTGAGCATTCAATGACTGTCTCGGTTCGAGGCGGAATGACGTAGAAGGGGTCGAAGAAATGTAATTTGATGTCTAATTTCCCAATCTTGAGGGTGTCCTGGGTGTAGTCGATTTTGCAGCCGAAGGCGGTTAGGAGATCTGTTCCTATGATGCCATCGTAGGGCAGGTTAATATTTTTTATAACGTGGAATTTGAAGGATATGGATCTCTTTTCGTTTAGTTCTAATTTGAGTTGGAAATGGCCTTCGGTTGGTGTTGGTTGGTCTCCTGGGTCTATGCCCTTGAGCTTGATTGACTCTTTGACGAGTTTTTGGCATTTTTGGATGCTACCGTGTTTTAGTAAGGATACAGCAGATCCCGAATCGACCAGCAAGGTCAGAGGAACATTCGAAACTTGTGAATTCAGGAGGACATGAGGCAGCAGTTTTTTGTTGGTATCGAGATTTACTTCGTAGATTTTAGTATCGACCCTTTTGGCACTCAAAAAGGGTTTGGGATGTTGGACCTCGCTGGGGGTCTGTCCAGCGGGATTATTGCCATCGGTTCGGGGCTGGCTACCCTGTTGGTTGGCATAGATTTTGGATTGGCCAGCAGTTTGGGACTGGTTACCCTGTTGGTTGGCGTTGGAATAGGATTTGCTGTCAGTTTGGGGCTGGTTACCCTGTCGGTTAGCATAGATTTTGGATTTGCCAGCAGTTTGGGGCTGGTTACCCTGTTGGTTGGCGTTGGAATAGGATTTGCTGTCAGTTTGGGGCTGGTTACCCTGTCGGTTAGCATAGATTTTGGATTTGCCAGCAGTTTGGGGCTGGTTACCCTGTTGGTTGGCATTGGAATAGGATTTGCTGTCAGTTTGGGGCTGGTTACCCTGTCGGTTAGCATAGATTTTGGATTCGCCAGCAGTTTGGGGCTGGTTACCCTGTTGGTTGGCGTTGGAATAGGATTTGAAGGATTTTGATGAGGTGTCGGCTTTTGGGCTGTAGTGTCTCGGGCGACACCTGGGCGAGACGCTTATTCGTTTAAATTATTGTCGTCCATGTCAGTGGGAAGGTCCACTTCGTCCTGACCGACATCGTCGTTATCATCAGGCTGATGGTCCACGAAGTTCATTCGTGTGGGTTGTTTAAAGGGTTGGCTTTGAGTTTTGTAACGATTGTTGTTAAATTCTCGTTTCCTGCAAACGGAGATATCGTGCCCGGGTATTTTGCAGTAACGGCATACAACTGCCGTTGATCTCTGAATTTGAGGATTTGGAGCTCTTTGTTGTATTGCTCCTTGAGACGCGTTGAAGTTAGGCCCCAGGGGGCCAGCTCTGTTACTAAATCTTTGATTAGCAGGTTTGGGATCGCTTTGTACACGCTTGTAAAGAGTTTGCTGAATTCTTTCTTCAGACACAGCTAGATTGATTGCTTCGTTTAAGGTTTTTGGAGACCTGCAGCGGACAATATTTGAAATACGGGGATGTAGACCCATAAGGAAGTGATGGAGGGCTAAGTCCTCCATTGCCGCAGTGCGGCCCGGTAATTCTTTTGATTTTGTGTTGAAAGTGGAAACCTCGATGAGTAATTGAGATAGGTATGTTTCGATACGCAATGCGAATTGACTGACGTTGTCTTGTGGCCCTTGTTTGCTCTCTTGGAGCTCGGTTAGTAAATGTGAGTAATGTTTTCTTTCGCTGAATTGTGTTTTTAGAAAATCTTTGAGTTGATCCCAGGAGGTGAATTCCTTGATGGAGCATGCGATTTCGGCTTTACCGTTTAGTTGGCTTACTATATATTTGAATAAAATGGGTTTCTGTGTTTCTGATGCAAGCTCGTATGCGTTATTACAATTAACTATGAACGAGTTAAGTTTTTCGCGGCTCCCATCGTAGGGTTTGATGAATTTGAAGAGTGTGTTAAATTCCATATCTGTAACTGTCTGATGACCTATCCTTCTGGTCGTACGAGGACTTAATATCGGTGACTTTGATGGTTCACCTCTAGTAAGAGCCGGGAATTCTAATGTTATTTTGTTATCTTCAGGTTTTTGGGATTTAGACATTACCCTTTAAAGAAATTTAAATATTTATCGGGTGTGGTACAGCCCTAGCTCTTATGGCTAAATGCAATGACCAAAGACTTACAGAGATAATGTGTGGGCGGCGAGAATAAGCATGGCGATCGGCCGCATTCCGATGAGATAGGCTCGGTGCTCGATGTGTTGCTCGAAACTCGGGCGTTCCGGGAATTTGTAGATAAGGCGGAGCAAGATTTGATGATTTGCAGGCAGGGGCACGATGTGGAGTGAAGAGTTGATGCAGGATGGGTCTTCTCCAGACCCTGGATTTTGCACAGGCAGGGTGCAAGGCACGAGGATGAGGTGTAGGTGCACTGTCACTTTTGGTAACGAACAAGTGGTACACTGGTACTCTGCTTTTTCACAGGCACTTATTTCACTAGGATTTCGGTGGATTTAGTTAGATGGTAGGTGAGTCTGTTATGGGCGGTTACCGGCACTGGATATATGGTATCCCACCGCTGCCACCAATGTTACACGGCGGGTAGTAGAAAGCTTTTTAAAAAAAACTATTTTAATTGGCAAAGGGTTTATTTCCTTTTTAGAAGGATTTAAGAAACTACCCTTAGGCAACCGCCACGAATGAAAGCTCACGACAGACTGAATAGGCCCTCTGGTTCCGAGCCCATATCGCTGACGCGGGAATGCCGAGGCAGCAATAAGGCCTCAGAGGTCTGGGCGTAACAGTACGTTTTAAAATCAACACACACTATAAAGTGGGTGCGCCACTACAGAAGCTATAAAGTAGTTTATAGCGGCCATCACGCACGGTTTATAGCTCGTCAGTACATTCTAATGGCCACTTCAGATACATACTTCATGGTTTTATTTAGCATAGTGGTAGTGGATTGCTGGATTGCATGACGGGAGTACTTACTCGTGCCTCAAGATACGTTGCTTTACTTTTATGGATTTAAACATTGACACCTCAGACCAGACAAACAGGGCAGATATGGTATGGTGTCGTGGCTGGTGCAATTGCATCAGGCCTAAATTAGGCTTGATGGTTTTAGTCGAACTTATCCTGCAGACGACCTTGCCGACCCCTTTTTCATGTGGATTGTGGACAATTAGTTCATAGGTGTCATTGCAAGTTTCTTACTTAGTGTGCGTGAAAAATTTGCAAGTGTGCCGTACGCTTTTGACCACAGCTCAGCATATTTTAAATGATAGTTTAATTTAGTCTTACACTTGTAAGTCAACGCCTCGACACAACGTCAACAGTTCAACAAGTTGTGCTCCTGCGCAAATAGACGCAACGAGTGACAAATCTGTGCGATCTAAGCATGCAGAAAGAGATACGCGTGAGTCACTAAGCGCTCAGAACTAAAATAACAAGTAAGCGACAAAATGATACGAGTAAAACTCCAGATTTCTTTTTTGATTTAAATTTGTACGAATTAAAATAGCCATGTGAAAAGAGACTAACTATACTTATTCGGAAAAAAAAAACAAAAAACATGTTTTAGAACGCCTGTTTTGATTAATTATTCTATCGATTTTTTTACCAACCATGTGTCTACAGTTACATTAAATTATCTATATTAATACTAATATTATAAAGAGGAAAGATTTGATTGTTTGTTTGTTTGTTTGCATTGAAAAGGCTCCGAAAATACTGAACCGATTTGAAAAATTCTTTCACTGTTGGGAAGCTACACTATCCCCGGGTAACATAGGCTATATTATATTTTTTTTTTTAATTAGGGATCCTTACTAAAACTCAATCTCAATTTTAACTTTGCGTGGTTGACAGTTCTAAGACAGGACAACGTCTGTCAGGTCAGCTAGTTTATTTATAAACAAAATATGAATTTGATATTGTTTGTCATAACCGCGCAAAATGATGCAACGCAACCAAGTTGATGATATAATATCAACTCCTAATTTAAAATATCTCAAAATTTGCTTGATAATTATTTTACTTTCGTATAAAATTATTCTTTGGGGACGGTCCTCTGAGGTTTTAGAACCAGAGAGATTTTTCCGGGTTATCTCGGAACATCATTAGGCGTTAATTAAAATCTTAATTAATCACTGAGTAATTAATTATTACCGTAAAAGCGTTCAGATGAAGTTTTATTTTCTTTCACTAAAGCAAAAACTGAACACTTATAAGATGACCAGCTGCGACCCGCGGCTTCACCTGCATAGATAAGTATTTTCAGGAATGTCTTTCTGCCCTCTAACTTCTTGCTGTGACATGCAGAGTGCTAATGGTAGTATATCTCAGACCTACCGAGTGTTTTTTTGCAATGTAAAATATAACAATCAATAAAAAAATATCGACTTCAAGCGTTTAGTATTATCAAGGAAGATAGACTAAGAGGAAAGCTAATAGCGGAACATTAGAGCGTAGCCCGGAAATTTGCCTAAAAGCGGTACGAACTTAGATGGCGCCGTAATTTGAGCGTGATATAGGTTGTCTCGAACTTCCGTAAGCGCTGCAGTCAGATAATGTACGAAAGGGTTCTACAAATTACCGTAGCGCTAGTTAAGTATCGCTAGTAGGTACATGATGCAGTCGGTCACATAAGGAATCTACCTGCCAAATTTCATTTCGAAGGTCAAGTAGTTTTAGAGATTTCGTGACGAGTCTGATGTGTATTTCGAGTCAGTCATCATTATCATTTCGGCCGTAGGACGTCCACTGCTGGACATAGGCTTCCCACATCGATCTCCGAAAGGCCCGGTTGGAAGCCATCCAGCGTTTCCCTGCGGTCTCTTCGGGGGTTTTCGCTTTTCAAGTCAGTATTTGGCTTTAATATAAGTAATTTATTTTGTTATTTCATATTGCTAAGATATTTAACACATTCCATTATGAGATATGTATCGTTGTTTCAAGTAAAATTGAGGATCCTAATTGCTACGATACTTCAAATTCTCGTAAATTAGATTTTAATTGATTCAGCGTGGTGAGAATGAGAAATATTTCTTGGAATCATTTTAGAGCTAGCACTCACTCAAAATGTTAATTACTGCTTGGCGAATTACCTAGAATGAACAAATAGGTAGGTATTTTCTAATTACACTTAAACAAGTGCTAGATCTACGTAAAGAAGAGCTTACTTTTCGTTTATTATAAAATTGCCTAAGTACTTAATTACTTTAGGTAACTGATACCAACTTCGTAATTGGTGATTTATGTAGCATTCGAAATACTTATGTGCTCATCATCATTTCAGCCAGAGGACGTCCACTGCTGGACATAGGCATCCCCCATCGATCTCCAAAGGGGCCGGTTGGATTCGGCCTGCATCCAGCGTTTTCCTGCGGTCTCTTTTAGGTCACCTGTCCATCTTATACCTGGACGTCCTACGCTGCGCTTACCGGTCCGTGGTCTCCATTCGAGAACATTTCGGCCCCATCGGCCATCTGTTCTGCGTGCTATGTGCCCTGCCCACTGTCATTTGCTAATTCGGTGGGCTATGTTGGTAGCTTTCGTTCGTCTACAGATCTCATTTCTGATTCGATCTCGTAGAGAAACGCCGAGCATGGCCCTCTCCATAGCTCGTTGTGGGACTTTGAGCTTGTTTATGAGGCCCATTGTGAAAGACCACGTTTAAAAGGTACCTACCTTGATTTATCACCTTGAGTGCTCACTTTACTAAGGTTCTTTTTGTTAGTCCTCCAAGCATCCCTCAAATTTGGTTGTCTCTCAAGGTTCCCTCAGTCCACCTCAAATGAAGGCAAAGCGAGACATTGCGTCATAGATGACGACCCCACAGACATTAGACATTATTGAGGTAATTGAGGTAAGGAAGAACAATTTAAAAATGCCAAAATACGACTTAAAAGAACCTCAAGGGTCCTCACCCTATGGAGAGGTAACGTGTAAAAATTTGGGAGTATAACACATTTTTGGTCGCAGTGCCATCAAAGTAGTATGAGTAGCTGCTTAGTTTTGGTTATTCACCAACTAAAGTTGAACCCTGGGAAGTACGAGCGTCAAAAATTAGCAAAGCTCTTTTTAACTGGATTTTAACATCATTTCAGTATTTTTTGATGCAGTTGGGTTGATGATTTCTTCCAGACAACCTTCACATGATTATGTAGAAATCTTTTATGGATGGTGGTGTAATTAATAAAGTGTTAGACATCTTTTAAATGGCGTAAAATACATTTCTGTCCTCGTCTTTACGATCTCAGTAGGTACATTTATTTGTGTTAATTTAAGCCGGTTACTTAGAATCAGGGGTCAAATACAAATGGTCGGCTAACCATCAAAAGATTATCAAATTATAAAGACCCAGGAACGGTCGACCTTTTGAGTTCTCACCCAAATTAAATAAAGTGTTAACGCAAGCGGCTCCTCCATTAAAATTAATTGAAGATACATCCCAAAAAGCGTGGCCTACGATCCTGGGGGGCCTACAATGGTCTCAAAAACATTCTTATATTATAATGTTGCATTAAATAGTCCAGTGAATGCGAGGCAGGCTGTCGTTCAGTGTGGAGGTTAAAGGGGCAGGCCTATGTTTAGCAGTAGACGTCTTCTGGCTGATGATGATGATGATTAAAAAGTCACTACTAACTATTGTTAGTAAATAATTAAAAACACTGGTTAGTTAAAACTAATTTGCGATTAATCTGTAATGATAATAAATATTAATTAATTTAAATATAAAAAAAAACTACATTCGTTATTGTATATAATGCGACGTTAATGCGGAAATGAACAAGAAATTTGTCGAAGAAAATATCTTACTATGCGTATAGCATGTAAGGTAATCCGGTCTTAGCTTATCATATTCGTGAAAACGGCATCAAAATCCGTCCAGCAACTTAGAAGACGTGCGTGTTCAAACAAATAAATAGACAAAAATTTTAACTGTCTTAACGTATTCAGCTGCTTATTTTTGTTGATTATTATGAGGTTTGTGGCCGTAATAAAACACTTAATTAAGGATTTAAATTATTAACTTTCACGTATATTATCCTTATCACTTTATATTAGGAAGTGATGCGACTAGCTCCTATCACAGCCAAACAGTAAGAGAGAGAAAAAAACAAGATGGCGGTTCCATATCGTTGACACATGAAATCGTTTAAAAACTAACATATTAATTTTTGTTAATAATTAAATAAAATCAACAGTTTTTTTTAATATCTCGCAATTAGACTTTTTATCTCTACGATTTTATTATCTACGTGACTTCGTACGCTTAGATTTTCAAATAAACTTTCAACCCTTTTTGCTTATCTTGATTCGGTTCTGCTGCAAAATCATTTATTATTAGACCTATACATATACACCCTATTAGGAATCTACTCGTCAAATTAGATATATACATTTAATTCTGCACCAATAGTGAGTGGGCCGCTTCCAACCGGCCCTTTTGGAGATCGATGGGGGAGGCCTATGTCCAGCAGTGGACGTCCTACGGCTGAAATGATGATGATGATGATGAATGAGTGAGTAAGAAATATATTTCCTACTCTGCTATCATCCGTATAAAACGCCGGAGTGAAACGTGAAGATCTTCAGCGACAAACTTCAAATTGCTGTTTTGACCTCCTTGCACCCTCAAACCTCATCAGTGATGCCACTTTCTTTCGAATGACAACATGAAAGGCAGTTCGAGTTTGTGCGAACATTTCGGACATTGCATTGGGCCTGCAAAATAAGAATAGAATTTTTAAATCATGGTAGGCTCCCTAAAAATCCTGTGCTTTAGTTCGTGTGTCATAATTAGCTTTAACTCAGCTCGCTTTATAATCTTTCTTTTTAGCGCTTAACCATTCATCTAAATTATTTTAGGTTTCTTTTTGAGAATAAAAAGGCTTCTGTTAAATTTTTCAGCTGTGTCAGCATATCTACATAATAAAGTACCTACAATGCCATTAAGTTTCTCGCTAAAACCACTTTGGTATAAAAACATTTCTTGTATTGGTTTAGAGGAAAGTTGTTTTTAATCAGAGAAAACCTACCTCGGTTGGAAAAATATTTATAAAAATCACATCATCAGCCAGTAAACGTGCACTGTCGAACAAAAGCCTCCCTCTTGGAGAGGGATGTTGCCATAATCCTCACGCTTGGCAGGTGGCTTGGGGATCGCAGTACGTCCACCGTGTACTAATAGAACGCTGGCCATCCTCCGGTGGTACTGGTCGCAGTTTTAGGACATCCCGGGATTTATAAAAATACCTGTTTGAATATTTTAAAACGGGCTTGAAGTGAGAGCTTTAATAAATAAAATACATATCATCATCTATACTATCTGTACTAATATTATAAAGAGGAAAGATTTGATTGTTTGTTTGTTTGTTTGCATTGAATAGGCTCCGAAACTACTTAACCGATTAGAAAAAAATTTTCACTGTTGAGAAGCTACACTATCCCCGGGTAACATAGGATATATTATATTTTCAAAAAAAATAGGGATCCTTACTAAACCTCCAATAATGTAACCCATGGCGTAAAAAAATTAGATTTACAAGTTTGACTTTGCGTGTTTGACAGTTCTAAGACAGGACAACGTCTGTCAGGTCAGCTAGTTTAGTATAAAAAAAAACAGTTGAACAATCCAAACGCATTGCAGGTCTAAAGATAGTCCAATAATTCAATGATCGTTAATTTTTCCGTTTACATCTTTTGGGCACGGAACCATAAAAATCGTCTTACGCATATGCTAGTCCTTGATAGTACGTTTAGCAGTTCAATTTCCCGCTAATTTTATATCATTAAAATGCGTTTGACCCGAAGACCCGCGGCAAATAAAGAAAATAAATTTCCAGAGTGGAAAATGTGTTCAAAGCTTGTATATGCTTGGGCGAGAAAAGCCACTGGAACGGAATGGGTTTCCAGTAGAGCGGCTTGGGGAGAGGTACTCTCCCATTCATATTTGTGCGTAGTTATTGATTGATTGTCTTTAAAAAGAGCCCTTGGTTAGTCCTTTTGAAAACATGAGACACAAAACACGTCCATCATCACACACATTAGTGTACATTATTCATTAATGTGGTCGTATCACAGGGTCGTACTGGGCCCTTATTATTTATCGTACATGAGATTCCTTGCCGTAAACGTGTGATGTCATAAATAAATATTCGGAACATTTTTTCACACACGGTCATCTGACCCCAAACTAAGCAAAGCTTGTGATATGGCTGCCAGAGACTGATATACATACGTGTATAAAACACTGTTTTACGTATATAGTTTTAAATACATACTTAAATAAATATAAATACCCAGATATAGAACAAACACAAATGTTCATCACATAAATGATTGTTCTAGGTGAGAATCGAACCCACGCCCCCAAGCGCAGAAGGCAGGTTCACTACCAACTAGACGAACAGGATATCTAGCTAATTACGTTTTCATATCATGAAAACGTAATTGAAAAGTGGACTCTGTGCCCTTAGTGTCTATCGCCACATAAACTCGTAACGCAGCCGTGTTCCGTTATCTGCATGGAATATGTAAAGATTGCTAACGCAATGAGGTGCGTAACGTGTTCTTTTTGAATGGTCAAAATAGCGTGTAGGAAGCCAGCACTTTGCGTGCACTTTTGTCAAAATTTATTGATTTGTCTATCCCACTGCCAGACTGAGCGCGTAAAGGAGGCACTGCTTCATGGTTGATATTCAAAAACCCGTATGAAGCACTTTGATTCCACATTTATTGTGCACTAATCTGTGGAATGCACTGCCTGAATGCCAATGCAAATGAATCCCCAATAGTTACAATATGGGAATCTTTAAATCGGGAATGAATTGGTTTCTTCTAGGCAGGCATGCTCCAACATAATCAGCATCGATTATTTTGTTTACATGATTAGGATTAGCGTGGTATTTGGAACCATGGTTACTGTGTTATAACCACGTTTGCGGCGTGTTATTGGCGTGGTAAGTTGTTCCATACAGAATAAGGGGCCCAGTAATAAATAATGCTTTACATTTATAGATCGTCTAGGATTTGCTCTGTCGGGGATGCAATGTAACGCGAGATGTGGACAAATAACACCAGACCTAGAGCAGATATTTAAATTCAAACATCTGCTTGGCCCGGAATCGAACCCGGAACCTGCTCATAAAGCCCATGACTACGTTAAGGGTACCACTGAGCAATGCTAGTTATCATCGTTAGTTGGTTGCCTTTTTTATATGCACAAAAGTTTCAGCAATCATTTATTTTGTGGCTAGTCACAAACCAGCCCGTTACATAAATATACATACATAATGTAAACAGCCTATATTAGTACTACTAGTATTTCAAACTGTATTTTTAGTCTCTAGAGACTAAATATGTGGTACTTACGATCTTTCTAAATAAATATTCTAAATTCACAAATGACGGTATGTCTTATGACTGCCATTTGCGTCTAATGTCTTGAACTAATGTAATGTGGTGCCATTATATTGGATAAATTACTGAACATGGCAACGTCAAGGTTATTCTAGGTTATGAACATAATCTGGCATACGAAATTAAGGCATGAGTTAGATTGGACACTCCAAATAGGCACCTACAGGACAAATGAGAAAATTAAAATTCTTTGGCTGCTTTGTTGTTTGAAAACATGGATTTATTACCTAAGAAAATAGACTGGCATAGAATCCGTCACGTGATTTACAAAACGTAGCACGCCGACTGTCAAATGGTATGTAGCCTTTGGAGCCTTTTACATTACCCTAGTATATTAAAACAGTGTACAACCCTGCAATTTGCCGTCCTGTCAAAATATTATATCTGTTTCGTTCCGGTAACAAAAAAATTGGCATATGAGTAAAGAATGTATCATGTTTAATTCGTTATTTAGTATCGCTACAATAGCACTACTCCTACGTTACCAGTCCTTATTCTGTGTATATTACATACAATTGAATTAAGCACTAAAAGCTATATTCTTTTTAAGCACATCTTCCCTGAAAAAAATTTTGGTTTAGGATAGTAAAGCCAGCCACAGAGAGCTGCCCACGGCTACGTATGACACGTGTCTTTGTTCAGTACAGGACTGCTATACAGATCAACATAGCGGGCCACGCGCACGCTATGCACATCTGCGTAGGAATATGTAACGTCAGAAGCACACGCGTGGTCTGCCAATTTCGCCACAGAACCACGTTTCCCACGCTCCTGCGCACTCCCCAGTTGGCATGGCGTAAGTACTACCTAGTAATCGAGGCACCTAGTTTTTTGAAAGCAGCTAGTGAAAAATAAACAAAAATGTTATTTAATCCCAAAATAAAATATCAAAATGAGAATAGTGTCTAGTAGTTGATATAATTTTGAATTTCAATAATGTTTCTTCAAAATATTTAAATATTTACCATTCACTGAAGGTAACAAGGCATCGACACGTTTCAGATTCTGTTTACTAAGCGCCTAAGCCCGTAAGCACCAGCTGTCTGACGTCACTAATCCCTACTTAAGAGAAACCTTGAACGCTTTGATTACCGAGCTCGAATCGAATATGGCATTGTAAAGGGAAGTTTAGTGACATAGAACCGTCAAAATGGTTTTATTTATTATGCAAACGTGGTGAATTCATCATCATCATCATCTTTTCAGCCATAGGACGTCCACTGCTGGACATAGGCCTCCCCCATCGATCTCCAAAAGGGCTGGTTGGAAGCGGCCTACATCCAGCGTTTCCTTGCGGTCTCTTTTAGGTCGTCTGTCCATCTTATGGGTGGACGTCTTACGCTGCGCTTACCGGTTCGTGGTGAATTGGTGGTTTTTATCAGGAGAAATCACAACCAAACATTGACCAAAGCCGATGTAAAAAGGGGGTTGGGTTCTCTCCTTTCTGCCTAGCTAACCTAATATCCTATTACCCAGAAATAACTAGTGTAACCCATTTCGTTGCGGAGGTATGACTAATTCTTTGATCGCGCAGAGTAAGTATCGAGGTTCCTTTTCCACTAGTAAAATCTATAGTTTGTTTATTATTCCGATTATACAAATCATCATCATCATCATCAGCCAGAAGACGTCCACTGCTGAACATAAGCCTCCCCCTTTAACCTCCACACTGAACGACAGCCTGCCTTTTGCATCTACTGGATGCCAGCGACTCTTACTATGACGTCGGTCCATCTAGTGGGAGGCCTACCTACGCTGCGTCTTCCGGTTCATGGTCTCCACTCAAGAACCTTTCTTCCCCATCGGTTATCGGTTCTTCGAGCGATGTGGCCTGCCCATTGCCACTTCAACTTGCAAATTTTAACAAATGTGTCGGTGACTTTGGTTCTTTGGCGAATATCCACGTTTCGGATTAAATCCCGCAAAGAAACTCCGAGCATAGCTCTCTCCATTGCCCGCTGTGTGACTCTGAGTTTTTCCAAAAAGCCAACAGTTAAGGACCACGTCTCAATACCATATGTCATCACTGGCAACACACACTGGTCAAAGACCCTTGTCTTTAGGCACTGTGGTATCTTGGACGAGAAGATGTCACGCAATTTCCCGAACGCTGCCCATCCGAGTTGGATTCTTTGAGTGACCTCTTTGCCTAAGTTGGACTTACCTAACTGAACAATCTGTCCAAGATAGGTGTAATGGTCAACAACTTCGAGAGTATCGTTCCCAACGACTACCGGCACGGGTTCAACACGGACATTGGACATGATTTTTGTCTTGTCCATGTTCATTTTAAGACCCACCTGTTGGGAAAGGCTACTGAGGTCGCTGAGCATCGTATTTAGATCCTCCAGCGACTCTGCCATGATGACTATATCATCGGCAAAACGAAGGTGAGTGATGTATTCGCCATTGATGTTGATGCCTAATCCGTTCCAGTCCAAGAGCTAGAAAACGTCCTCCAATGCGTTCGTGAACAGTTTCGGAGAGATAACATCTTCCTGTCTCATGCCTTTCTGCAGTTGGATTGGTTCCGTGCTCTCGTCCTGTAATCGGATCGACATGGTGGCGTTTCTATACAAACACTTCAACACTTCGATTATACAAATATACAATATATATTATTACACAAAAAATCATCGATATCCAACAATGTTTAGGAGTGGGTATGACTTGAATATTTTTTGTATGGCCAAGTGCTCTGTAGATGTTCGTATCAAATAATTTAATTTGCTTTTCGCGCCGTGCCTGAAGAAATACCAAAATCATTACAATAAGCTCCCAGCCTCTTAAAATTTGATTACCTTTACGCAGATGGGGATTAAGGGTACGTAGGCAATTATCCGAGACCCATTAAACGCACAGGTTGCGATGTATGAGTACGATACAAAATTAACCACACTAAATATGCGAAACTTTGTGAGTAAGTTAGCTTTATTCAGTAATTCAGTTCAATATTTTATTTCAGCATCTATAGCATAAAATAATTTATCCCAAATTCTTTATTGTACTTAAAGCGACGTAGAAGCGGAAATACACTAAAGATTCGCCAGAAAAACAGTTTATGATACAGGTACACGTACTTTTACACGTTACACGTACGTAAGTATACGTTCTTGAGATAAAGTCCATGCGAGTGAAACTGCGCAGCTTATAACAAAATAAAACAATATGTGTACACGCATTTTTTTCAGTATACGTTATTGAGTCAAAATCCATGCTGGTTGAACCGCGCAGCTAATAACAAAATAAAAATATATATCTAGATACACGTATTTTTTAAGTATACGTTCTTAAGGCAAAGTCTATGTAAGTGAAACTACACAGCTTAGAGCAAAATAAAATAATATAAGTACACGTGTTTTTTAATTATACGTGTTTGAGTCAAATCCATGCTGGTTAAACCGCGCAGCTTGTTATTAGAACAACTTGTTATTGCACAGCTTGTTATTGTAACAAAATATAAATATATAAATACACCTATTTTTGAATTATACGTGTTCGAGTCAAAATCCGTGCATGGTTAAACCTCGCAGCTTGTAACAAAATAAAACTATATAGATACACGTACTTTTTAAGTAAACGTTCTTGAGGCAAAATCCATGCGAAAAGAGATGAAACTGCACAGCTTGTTACAAAATAAAACAAACGTACTTTTCAAGTATACGTTCGCTCTGGTGGCAAAGTCAATGTCCATGTTTTTGGGTCAAAGTCCATGTGAGTGAAACCGCAATTGTAACAAAATAAAACAACAAGTAGACTTATTTTTTTCAAGTATACGTATATACTTACGTTCTTTTGGTACTTCAATGTAGTTTGGAAATCAGGCGCTTCGTTTACTCTTGACCAAAACAGGAGCGCCGAGCAGATCGGACGCAGTGAGTACGTTTCAAAAAGGTGATTACCCAATCCAAATTGCTGTTTCATAGTCGAGGAACGCCAAAATGTTTTACGTAATTATTAGCAAGGTGTCTATCGTTAGGCGGTGAATGAGTCGTTACCTCAGTCGCTTTCAATCTTAATTTTCCCATTTTGCTGCCCACGGGGATTTTTCTTGGCGCGATTACTTACTTTATAAAGAAATGTTAAGTCCAGGTTTTGAGACGTTTATTTGAATTAGTGTCAATTTAACAGTCTTAATATTTATCACAAATTATTTTATGGTTTACTACCAGCGTTTAGAAATGTTATGTAAGTAAATTGTTATAAAAACGAATATATCTAATTTTCCTCTCCCCATTCTTGTTCGGGTGCATCTATGCGTTAATTGCTGAAAGCAAACTTTACAATCGTGAATCGATCAATAGACGACAACTCATGTGCTATTAATAACGAATTTATCTAATTTTGATCGTCCCTGTATGTGCCATCAAAGTTCTAATAACCTAGCTGTGAAGTGTTTGGTAGCTTTATATACGATGTTTGCGGATTGCATCCAGGACTATCCTGGTGGAAAACGAAAATATAAGGCGTGAGACGCTCCCTTTTCGCAATCAGATCTTTTGATTCTGCCATATTACTATCAAATTATTACAGATGATCATAAGACTTAATTTATTGTATTAAAGTCGCATTTAGCGGAGCAAAACCATGGCGCTTATACACAGTCGTGCATTTCGCTACTTCTATTTTTGAGGTTTTTCTTATATTTTTAGAAAAGTATAGTTGTAATGTAGCTGTACGTTTCCCTCCATAATTATGAAATCTGTATGTCAAGATATTGAAGACATCATTTAGTAAATAGGTATTATAAATTATAAAATTAACAAAAGCGCCATTCATTGTTACTTATTTTTTCTTCTATCGAGCTAAATTTCCTTAGTTGTGTTTCGGTCTTTACGGTATCCTAGATAAAACATTCAATTTTGATAATCAAGACTCCATTTTTATAATGTTAAGCTAACCATGCAAGTAGACAAACTAAAACTAGAATGAACAATATTGCTAAAAGTGGGAAAATAGGATCTTTAATTAATGAAAAATACAATAACAGCGCGCTACAGCATGTAATAAGAGAGACCGAGACAGACATAATCTTGGCCATAATGTCTTGACCGCGCCGGAATAGAGGGTTGTCCTTTTCGACTACCAAGTCATGGCCATTTTTAGAAAGATTATGGCCGTAATGAGGGCCTCATCCATCACGCTGCCTGGTCCGATACGATGTCGTGGACATCACGTACTTACCCTTGACGTGTTTCAGAAATTCCGAGTTTATTTCCACTAAACTTGGTCCAAGTATTTGTTTGCTCTGACAGCTGCAAGTCTTCGACCAGTGTGTGTTGCCAGTGATGACATATGGTACTGAATCGTGGTATGGTGAGGGTTATGCTCGGGGATCGAATCAGAAATGGGGAGATCCGTAGACGAACGAATGTTAACGACATAGCTCACAGGATTAGCAAGTTGAAGTGGGCAGGGCACATAGCACGCAGAACAGATGGCCGATGGGGCTGAAAGGTTCTCAAATGGAGACGACTGGTAAGCGCAGCGTAGGACGTCCACTTACAAGATGTACAGACGACCTAAAAAGAGCGCAGGGAAACGCTGGATGCAAGCCGCTTCCAACCGGCCCTTTTGGAGATCGATGGAGAAGGCTTATGTCCAGCAGTGGACGTCCTATGGCTGACTTTCTTTAGCTTTACGCTGTCTATTTAAAACAACGTTTCAACCTTGATTATATTTTTAAGGACAGGCCGTGAGATATTAAACCTACCAGAAACTTGAAGATGTGGAATGATCTGTCTTAGCATGGCTTTAGTGTCCATTGTCCACCTAAAGTTCCACTTCACTCTGGTCAAATTCCGTCTATTGACCACAAACAATGGTAAAATGGAAATACTACTACAGATACATTAGAATACATTAAAATGTTAAACATTTATCAAGTCCCAAGTCCCAAAGGAGTCCTACATTACTCCTTCCAAGCAAGCAGGTTTTATTTAAAAGCATCGGGTATGTAAACACGACCTTTTTCGATACTCCTTGAATTTTCCAACCTGAAATGCCTGAAATAATGTTTACAGTGCTATCCTTTACACAGTGTAAATATTTAGTGACCGCGGGACAAACCAATTACTTCATTATGGTTTTTAAATTTTTATTTAATACTATCTGCGCCCGCGACTTCTCCCGCAAGTTAAAATCGTCATTAGGTTTTTTTTTTTGATGAACTGAACTATGGTATGTTTACTTTTAATAAAATTATAATGTACTAGCTGACCCGCCAGACGTTGTCCTGTCTATTAACTCTGTCAAACGCGCGAAATTAAAATAGTCGGCAAGTTTTCTAAAAAAAAATCTTAATTTTTTCTTTCCGTAAGAAATTTCTACAACGTGTCAAAAAACTTTAAAAAAAATATGAATGAAATCGGTGAAGTCGTTCCCAAGTTATGGCGTAACTAAGGTAAATAGGGATTAGGTTTGCGTTTGACCGCCACCACTCCTGATGTGGTCTACGATAGAGCATTCTTGTCTGAAAAATCGCCAAATGACAGTCGGGCACATGCTAGATCCCGAAATAAATGAAAGAAAAAATTGGGTGCGAAAACTATGCCCGAGTCTGATACACGCTTGCCCGGTGTATAATATACTTAATTATGTAATCTGTTGTAGCATTATATTGAGCATTTATTCTTATGAGTACAAGAATATAAATAATCCGTCAACTAATGTAACATAAACCTAAATTACTTTGTCTAATAGTATTTAGTTCTAACTTGTAGAATTGGACAAGTTGGTAAACAAATTGTTATTACTAACTATCGTTATTAGTTACTAATTGATTGGTTCATTTTGAGATGGGTCTGTTTTCTCAAAGTTACAAGTACCACAAATACTTGTAGCCTTGAGATTAGTGTACGAGAAATTTTACAAGAATAAATTATTACCATAGAGAATTGTGAGTGAACCTGGCTATAATATCACTTTTGATAAGCTTATAACCACATTATTAACCTAAGAAATTAAAAATACTGTCCGATAAATTAATGAAATAGTATATTAGAGAAATTAATGAATTAGATTTTATTAATTACCTTGGTTTCAATTTGATGGTCATTTTGTGTTTGCTGATAATAATGTTTTATCAAGAGGTTCTCATAATACATAAAAGGTTTAACAAAGGCCGCAGGAACAACGCTGTGAACAAAACAGGCTATTTATCTATTTAATAATGTAGCTTTTTATTAGTGAAAGAATTTTCAGAATCAGTTCAGCAGTTCCAGATAACATTATACAAAATTACAAACTTATAAATTTACATAATTATTATTTCGAGTGTTTCAAACTTCTAAGATTGTTTTACACCTGACAGGATTAGAACCCGCAACATTTGGGTTTACGTATCGAGCGCTCTAAACGCTAAACCATGGTCACTCTACTGGCGGACTCCAAATGTTTAAGCTGTCTTTGCATACAATCTATGCGTTAGTGACGATATCTATAATGCTGGCTACAAGTAAAATAAAGATTAAAAATATATATATATATATTAACTTGTTATTATTATGATTGGATTGACGGAGACAGCTGTTATTGAATAGAGTAAAAATCAAATATAGTATCACAAAATTTTAAATTCACCGTGCATTTTTGATGACTAGAATCCGTAACCATTGGCCATATTCAGATTTCTTAGTAACGTATCAACAACAAATTTAGAGAGCTCGTCAATACCTACTAAAGATGTCAAAATCCGTGATGACGAAAATACATACGCAAGACTACCTCAATGAATATAATAAAATAAACAAGTGTGGATAAATTTGGGCATTTGATATATGGCCCAATTCTCGGATTGACAAGACTTGTAAGTTATACTAGTTGCGTGAAACATGGCCTATTTCTGATTAGTGTCAACGCCCAACGATGGATTACTGATAGTGGCTATTAACCGTAATACTCAATAGGAGTTGACGTTAGCCGCTAATCAATTTTAGTAGATTGTTGCTGTGTCCACAGTTCAATAACAAGTAGGATCATTTGACTGCTAAGTGCGGTTGTCCACCGCTGCCGTCAACCAGCCGCGTGGACGGTCTGTAACTCCGCAGAATAATATTTTTTGCCTTTTTCGGCATTCTATAAATTAATAGTTCACCTTGAGCTGTGACCTCGCGAACCATAAACCCGATTTTGCCCATATTTGGATTTAAAATTTGTATTAAAATGAACCAATTGCACACAAAGTTTCACGAAGATCGGATCAAAGATACGCAAGTTACTTACTGTCGAACAAATCATGCATAGAAACGCCGACTTGTCCCATTAGAGCTGAGACCTCTCTTTGCTCGGTTAATTTAAATGAAATTGCTATATAATAATTACCTATTTGCAATGTAATAAAAAAAATTAAGCCCAACCGATTTTGTTAAAATTCTCTCTATGATTTTTTTAACTTTAAAAATGATTGAAAACTTACGAAAGAGATAGCTGTGGCCGGTGATATATATATTTCACCTATACCGCATAGAAGATATCATAATAGTACAAGTAAGTAGGTACCTACACCACTTTGCCATACTCAAAACGTGCGAAAGAGATAGCTGTGATCGGTGAGAGTGACCTTAATTTTACCAGAAACATTACCTTTCATTCTAACACACTGTAATGTTAGCGCAATGCACACTACTTATTGGCGGTTGAATTACTGGTAAAAGTGTGGTACTTCCCCACGCATACTACAAGAGTCCTACACTACACTACATTACCTACTAAGATATTCCACTGTGTCTCTAAGAAAACGATTCGGCAATTATGTCGATCAATCTACATCAAAGCCGGATGAATATTACATGAGGAACAATATACCTATCTGATAGACAGTTATGGAGAATTAAGAGCGTGGTTTCCGCAACAGCTATCTCGCTCGTACATTTTTAACCGACTTTAGGTGGGAGGTTCTAGTTGATACTTTTTTACATCATAGACAAAGTCGTCCATGCCCTAATATTTGTTCTTTTTACTATTGTTTGAATTAAGGATAAAAATAATTTAAGAATAAAATAAAAAAATAACACCAATCATTCTACAATCTTGTTTTTTTTTTTTTTTTTAATAATTGATAGTCTTGCTCAGTGTTTGGCATTCCTAAGTTAACTCAATTCCATGAAGTAAATATTTTTTTATCTTAGACTAAAATTAAAATTATTTACTAGTAAGACTCGACTATTCATCCTTGGTCAAACATTCCCCCATGTTATTGTTAAAACGAATTATTTTTCCTACATAAACCTAACCTGTTGTAGGTTAGGTAAGTAACAAAAATGTAACCTATCCTATAGGTTATATAGGTTAACTTTTTGTTATCTATGTTCATTTTTATTGCAATTCACTACTCGTTTCCTATAAAACTATTTCTACTCACCAATATAGTGCTAAAATGAATATTTCCCCCAAAACTTCCTATTACTTTTCAAGGGTAGGCAAATGCGAAAATAATAATGCCCAAAGGAGCACGGGTCCCGTGATAACGGAGTTTAGCCGCGTTTAGTTCGCTAAAGTGTTGAATGAGGTAAGATGGAATATTTTATGAGAAAAAGTTATGAGAAACGCCCACAGAAATAGGTCGATTTGTTGAGACTTTGTTGAGGTTAGATTGTGTTGTCTTTTGTATTTTTGCATGTTTAGTTGTTTATGTGTGTTTTTACACGCTTTATATTAGCTTCACTTGTAATTTTGCAACTAGTAACTAACTAGCAATGTAAACAAATGTTTTAAATGTTTATTGCGACTTATCGCGCATTATTTTATTAAGGTAAAAATAGGAACCTTTTTAGGGTTCCGTAGTCCGACAAGAAACCCTTATAAATTCATCCAGTTCGTCCGTCTGTCTGTCTGTCCGTCTGTCCGTGTACCCAAATTATTTAGAACCTTCTAACTTCTATAGCTATTAAGGCAAGTGCTTGAAACTTTGCACAATTACAGTTTTAGTTTAGATCTCAATTTTAAAAGTATAAAAATGATATAATTAGGCCTTTTAGGGGTGGCTCTGGTACATGAGAAATAGGGATGATATTTTTTTCGCTGTACCCTTTGGTGTGGGATATCATTGAATAGGTCTTGAAGGTTTCATACATCAGTTTATTTCAAGCATTTTCTGATTATAACTTTATTATAGCGATAAAACTGTAATACATTCAAGACGTTCTAGCTCAAAGGCCATTAAAACTTTCGAGTTTCGACTTTTTCGTGTAATTTCGTAAAATAAAACAAAGAATATTTCTCAAGTAGTTTTCTTTTCGACTAAATCATAAAATACATACCTTGAATACATACCTAAAATTGAACGATGCATTTTGTAAAAGTCAACCCATAAGTTTAAGCGTACCGAATCTAAAATGTCATTTCCCTTAGTCCTTACAAGAGTACCCTACTAAGAAGGATAGTAAACAATAAACTGTATAAATAAACATCCGTTAAGTAAACAATAAACCGTATAAACATCTGTTAAGAACCTTCCGAAACAAACAAAGCAATGACCTGCGAATTCGTTCCATTTAACTTGCAGATATATCTTCCGACCTCTTTCGGACTGTAAATATATACAGGGCATGTTGGGGATAAGTACGGTTCAGTTAGTTGAAGAGCTACGTGATAATATAGTAACGACTCGCAGAACAGACAGCTTCAGTTCAAACGTTTAAGTAGGACCAATTTAATAGATCTTATTTGACATAATTATTCTGTCAGTCTATTGTTTATTTGTCAAAATAAGTCTTAAAACTGCCCTTTTGTCATTATTACAATAAATATGTATTTTTAATTGAAAAAAGTTAAACAATTGTGTAGTTCAAAGCTTGAAAACATAAATAATATCGTTACAAAGTTACGTTGTTGAATTTAGATGAATTGTTAAATGTGGTGTATTAATTTGGCCCTACTTTAGTCAGTGTTACTTAGGTCAGCTCACGCGTGACCTCAAACCTACAACGCTTCTCTTTTTTCACAGACTCTGCATATTGATAATTTACACAAATAGCAAGCATCCATTATACTTTTTTACCTCCGACACAAAAAGAGGGGGTTTTATGTGTCCGGGGTGCCCGTGCGATGGTTCTCTTTTTGCTCAGACTCTATAAGGAGCTATGCCTAGACAGGATTAAGTTCAGTGTACCTTTCAATATAATTGGTAGTTTTGTGTAATCGCGAGTCGTAATCAACACAAACATCTGGCTTCCTGACTATAAACTAGGATCAGTTTACAAGATCCAGTATCAATCAGAATTTTTAGTCGGTGTTCGCACGGGCAAATCTATCGCGACCCTTAATTATCACACATTACAATAATACAAAATACGCGAAATTTTGTGTACTCAACTTCGGTCTTCTGCGTCTTCCGGTTCGTGGTCTTCACTAAATGGACCGACGACGTTGCGAGAGTTGCGAGCATCCAGTGGATGCAAAAGGCAGGCGGTCGTTCAGTGTTGGGGGTTAAAGGGAGAGGCCTATAAATATAATAAATCATTTTATTTCAAGTGACAAGACTCATAGGCATACAGAAATTATTAAAATAGTCACATTACATTTTAATTCTTATTTAATAAAATAGTCCCTAATACGCTGTTGTCGGTTGCATGTTAGACACATAGGTGTTGAACATGCAATCGACAACACTGGTTAATATAGGGACAGTCCAGTCTGTCCGCGAGCGCAGCCAGCATGCTGTTGGAGCTCCCCCTCACCCGCCTCAGTAGCGAAGTGCCTCTCTTCCGCATCGTCGCATAAAAGCAGTCTACGCGGGCTTCAGCAAACATTGTCGACGCACTGCAGTACCGGGGGAGACCCAACATCATTCTGAACGCGTTGTTGAACTGGACGCGAAGGGCGCTGTACGATTTTTGCGTGTAGTCAGCCCTCAGGCTGCAGGTATAAAAGGTGGTACAATAAGCTCTAAACAAGGTTATTTTAACCTCCGTCGAGCACCGTGCAAACCTGCGGATCACCATATTCGCTCTGACCGCCAACGCCCTCCGCTCCCACTCAACATCCGCATCATCTTTTAGGGTAGGCGTCACTATGTTCAGCAGTGGACGTCTTCTGGCTGATGATGATGATGATGAAGATCTGATTATCGCTTGAAGAACTGATTGGTGATTTCGGAGAGTTCTTGATTGGAGACCACAAACCGGAAGACACAGCTTTTGTAGGCATCCCACTAGATGGATCGACAACATCCTTAGAGTCGCAGGCATCCAAGGATGCGGTGGCCTGTCATTGTCGTTGTTGTAGTTTAGTGGTCTAAGAGGGAGGCCTATGTTTAGCAATGGACATCTTCTGGCTGACGATGATGATCTGATGATGTAACAATCTACCTTCGAGAAAATCTTATATTCTTTCATTTAATTACTCACATACAACTCATAGAATTCGCAGGTCTAGAAGTATAATAATTTTCTAAAAAAATAATTAAAAAAACAGTTTTCTATATCGTATCGGAGTTGACTATGTAATCTGAAAATGCGCATACTTAGGTAAAATCGTCATATTATTATATCAAACGTTTGTGGAGACAATCCCTTAAAGTTTCTCGTTTTACTAAACATGGCACTTATCGCGATATTGGAGGTCTGTTTCTAGTTTTATTTGTTTAGCCACCTAGGGTAAATGTATGATAATAACCGGCCATGTGCATGTCAGACTTGCGCAGTGAGGGTTCCGTACTACCACAAAACGAAGTTAAAGAATTTACTTACCAAATTTGTTTTGTATTATTTGGTAAATAATACAAATATTTTCCCTATAGTTTCCGCTTGCAGTGCTTTTTTTTTTCTTAAACTACCTTTATACCAATATACAATGTAGGTACATCCATTCTGCTGTTACAGAGAAGAGTGTGTAAAAACATACATTTGCACACTTACACACAAACTTTCGTATTTTTAATATTAGTTTACTGACACCGCTTCATGGTTGATATTCCGAAAGCCCGTACGAAACGCTTTGATTCCACCTTTTTTGTGCAAACTGCTAGTCTGTGGAATGCGCTGCCTGAATGAGTGTTCCCCGATATTTTCAATCTGGGTGTCTCTAAATCACGAGTGAATCGGTTTCATCTGGGAAATCGTGCTCCATCATAGACTGCATCAGGCGAGTTGGCGGTCAAACGCAAGCCTATTATTAGAATTAAAAAAAAACATAATTTTGTTTGTTAAATTTTTTGAGGTTTTTTCCATATGATTGGGATCGATCGTGATGTTTATCCCTTTCCATTGACCCTTACGTAATTAACTGACGACAAGGAGCAGGCTTATTCTACGCATAGAAATTTCAAACAGAATCTTAAGTAACTTACCATCGTAAAAGGCTCATTCCATCTCCGAAAACTTATTTAAAAAGTTACGCTAACTAGCCTTTCTACTTCAAACTTTTCCCGCCAAGAAAAGGTTCATTTCTCTGTTTGTTTTACAACAGTTAAAAAAACTCTTTGCATTTGAATCTAGGATTGGTAATTAAGAGCACAATCAGAGAAGGTATTAAAAGAGAAGGGCAAAGGAAGGTAAGTATCAAATAACGAGTAAAGTTTGTGTAAAACAAATAAGGATTTACTTGCCGCTTCTTTAATTAAGGTTTGTTTTACAAAAGATAGATTTGTGGGTGAAAGTTTTGATTAATTATTTCACAAGTTTCGTTATAACAACGAAATAATTTCCGAATGAAATATATTTTTTGTAAAGATCAGTTTGACAAATAATAGGAACCTATGTAAACTTTTACATATGATTACTCGCGAAATGACCACAGAATTATTATGCTTAAGTCTTTTTTCTGAGGAAATCACAGTGGCAAGAAATAGGTATCGAAAGCGATTGTAGATATAATAAGAAATGAGACCTGATTCTCATTCTTTCGCATTTACTCAATGAAAAAACAAAGGGATCGGAGCCCATACAGCCAAAAACTGGGCCTTTTTGCAAAAGTGCAAAGTGCAAGGCTAGCACAAAAAACATGTTACAAATAACATGTTTTTTTTTTGACATTAATCTTGCAGCAAAAAAAGTTATTTTGTTTGTTAGTAAACAATAACCACAAAATACTACGAAATAAAAAAAGCACAATAACAAGCATGACAGACAGACAGATAGATATTGTTATGAGAATAAGCAAGTTTTTTATTGACCTTTCTTCGTCTGCGGTTTTGCAAAATATTTAGATCCAAGTCTCGTGAACGCCATTTAGGTAGGTATCGCATTTTGTGGAAAAAATATATATTACCTTCCGGAAAACATTCCTTTGATATAGAGCTTGGCATCCAGTTAGATGTCAAGACTTTTGTCAGGGAAACCAGGCAGCTGCTGCCTAAATGAGTTCCCCGATCACAATCTGCTCCAAGACGTGTGCTCCATCGGTTATCGTAGTGTTCCAGAAAAATATGCGCACATCAAGTAAATATAGCATTAGAGGTCCTATTTTGATTGACCGCATTATTCCAAATATCCCATGAATACACAGATCTACTGTATATCTGTGCATGAATACTTACGAACCTTTTCGATTATTGAACGAAAGTCTGTCTCAGAAATCCGAATCGTTATTTCCGAATGTAAATTTTTTATGACCTATAAAATTTACGAACAATGAGACTATAGAACCCGTAATCGTTTCAATTAAATTGGGCCCTTCGCCAAATCTTACTAAATGGGTTCTCTTATGAAAAGTTTGGAAAAGAAAATAGAAATCTGTTTTTGATAAAACCTTACCTAGAATTTCTGTTAGAAAATTTAAAAGCTTACGTTGGTGGGATTGAAAGGATTTGCATAATTTTCTGTCTTTTAATATTGGAACATTTTATTTTATGCTGTTATCGTGCGAACCACACGTGTATTTCACCTTTACATAATGATTACTTTAAATATTTGTTTACATAGTAAATTAAGTACTAAACGACGAAGCTTATAAAAGATTTTTAAATCGTTAAGAAATAAATAATTATTTATTTACAATAACAATGGCAACATAATGTTATCTGAAGCGCTCCTTAGCTTGAGGCTGACTGGAACAATTACTTGTTTCACGTTATTGAATGCATTGTAACCTTATTATTATTCCGACTGAAGGACTCAGTATCCATGGTCTCGCAAAATATATTTCCAAATCTCCACAGAAGTGTCCAGTAAAGTCTCCATCACTTTACTAGGGCATGACTTTGACTTGATTGTGACTTATTTTGCTTGACCTTATGACTTGTTTGACGACATCCAATAAAACTAGAATATATTTAATTGCTAATTGACACTAGCAAATGCATAAGACGTGTGACGCCAAAATCTCACGGGGAAAGAAGACAAAAAAATAAAGGGCTTGATGCTTCTAATTGAACTCACCCAAGGACTTTATATACCCTAATTAGGGTATAAAACGTCCTTGAACTCACCCTGCAGACCTTGCAGTTGGTCTTTGCGCCCTTTTTTGTGTGTGGAATTTATGAGACGCTGCAAGTCTCTTAGTGTGCGTGAAAAATGAGTGGGAAAACCTCACCTTAAACATGAATGATTTTTTATTATTCTAGTAAGGCATAATGTCTCTTGTTTGTCTGACATTAATTTGAACCAGCGTTACTTGTTCCAGATATGTAACAAGGGAACATGAGGGCGTTACACATAGCGTGGCGATCGCGCCGGCAACTGAAGAGCTTCCTGCTGAAGGCGGACACCAACACCTGAACATGAGCCCACGGGCACAGTAAGATGGAGTTCGTCTCTGTGTTACCTACCAATGTGAGTACTTTTCTAATAAGATGCCGAAAAAAAGGAGAAAAATATATCATCCTCATCATCATCATCATCAGCCAGAAGACGTCCACTGCTGAACATAAGCCTCCCCCTTTAACCTCCACACTGAACGACAGCCTGCCTTTTGCATCCACTGGATGCCCACGACTCTCACAATGTCGTCGGTCCATCTAGTGGGAGGAAAATATATGTCCACCCTTAATCATTGATCATTTTATTGTATAGTTTGGATCTGCCTTAAACTCGAGTGAATGCCACAGAAGATATAATAGCACACTAGAACCGATAAAAATATGCCAACATTTGAAGGGCGAAGTAACTATGTATATCGGTTTCGTATAAAGAAAAATAATTCCTCCTTTGTATCTATACTCTTCCGTACCTCGTAGGTTTCGTATACAGAAATATTATAATTATTTGTGTGTACGAAACTGGTTTCTTCAAAATAAATTTTTCTACACATTCGCAACTGGTTACGAAACTACGGTTACGTAGACGGCACTGACATATTCTTACCTAAAATTATCAGCTAAGTAAACAGACAAAATTATTAACCGACTTCAGGAGGTTATCCTTTCGACTGTATGTTTTATTTTTGTGTTTGTTACGCGATTACTCCGCTAATGATGAATTGATTTTGATGATTATTTTTTGTTTGGTAGGTCATACCTTGAAGGTGGTTCCGTTTAAATGTTATCTATGTTGATTTAGTACTTTTTGAGAAAACACCGAACGAAACAAAAACAAAATCTACACCTTTAGTTCTTCTTCTGAGATTTACACTATCTATCATATCTACTTTTTAGTTGGTTTGTACATGTAGGTATATAGTCCTGAAGTCTAATTTTTTTTTTTTTTTTTTTCACAAAATATAATTGGTTTTATTACACCTTTTTATTAACGTACGTCATTGTTTTAACTTTGTTTGTATAACAAACCCTATAAAATACCTAAAAAAAAAAACGGAAAAGTACGAATAGAACTCGTGCTCTGACGGTTCCGTTAGACGGAACCCTCGGAGCGCCAGTCCAAAAAAAAAACTAACTTAAGTTGAAATATTAAAAGACAAACTTAACTTTGTAGTTGACAATAAGGTTTTTCCATACATTACAACTACAATTTGTAAGTTTGTAATATCAAACTAATTATTTTTAATTGATATAACTTCAAATTTATGACTTTCGGATTTATTCCTATACAATATGTGCTAGGAGACCTTGCCTCTTGACAAATTTCATGATTCTAGGTCACCGGGAAGTACCCTATAGGTTTTGATTACCCTGTGAAATCGCAAAATATGCGACATAAACGTTCATATCTCTTGATTGCGTTGACATACAAGATTTATTTTTTCACAGCCTAAAGAAACCGTAAACCCAAGTATTTAGTATAAAATTCAACTTGATACCTTTATGCGTTCTTGAGAAAAAGGGTCTTGACAGACGGACAGACGGACAACGAAGTGATCCTATAAGGGTTCTGTTTTTTCCTTTTGAGGTACGGAACCCTAAAAAGTATGAAAAAACTGTGCACAATATTTTTAACAACCTTCAAAGTTGTAAGTCATTAGGTGAACTCAAAAAGTTTCTCACTTCAAAGCAGAGCTTAACCAAATACGATTCCAACTGATGTTTTAATTAACCGAAATTGTCTAGACCGAAAAACCACGGCCAACTTAACTGTAGAGGCGGCCAAATGAAAGAACTAAAAAAATCTACTGGTGGCGATCTCTTTTCTTCATTAAATACGATAGTAGCTTCGTCAACTAACAGTAAAGATAAGTTGGTTGCACTGTAAAAATCTGAGAAACAACACAGACTTTCAATTAGAGATTATCTGAGGATCACTGTCAATTAATGGAAAATTCGAATTGGGGTTATAGGATAAGAGCTAATCAGAGAATTTGACTGAGATCTTACAATAAGACAAGCGATTTTAAGAATCTTTTCCAAATTTTAGCAATTTAGGTCATTCTAGTTTTAGTTTGTTTGGTTCGCCATTCTTGTTGTCATCAACAAAAAGGGGCTATATTCAGCATCACAAGCACCTTATCAAAAGCGATCGTTAGCTCTTTACACAGATGGCGTATCACGCAAGGTTCCTCCGTTGTTTACTCGTATAGAACAAACGCTACTGATCTGAGTGAATTAATATGTTGTAACGTAAACAAGCCCTGCCTGGGGTCTATATTAAATTAGATAATTTGCTTTACATTGTTATAGGCACAGAATAGATATAAGTACAAATACAGAAGATTCACTCCGCAAAATCATTTAAATAAGTAGCGACTCTTGCTACTACACAATAAAGTGCAATTCAGGACGTGCAAGCGCTAACTACCTGCAGCTATATTAACCTAGAAGTTGCCTCTCTGGCTATCGCGTGACTTGTCGCGTTATCTCGGTCTATCGCGCAGCAGCGGGCGCGGCAAGTCCGACAAGTCGACTACTTGTAGCTTCATACCAAAAGTGCGGAGTGCACCAGGCCTGATTTTTCCATGTATATTGTGTTATTGTATTTTTTTGCCACAAATAAATTATGTCTATGATATAGACTAGGGATTGAGAATGTAATAAAACGGTTAGTCTAGCAGCAGGCCTGACGCATACTGCACTTTAGGTATGAAGCTACAATTAGCCGACTGAGATAACGCTACAAAAGTTACGCGATAGACAGAGAGGCAACTTTTCTATACTAATATTATAAAGAGGAAAGACTTGATTGTTTGTTTGTTTGTTTGCATTGAATAGGCTCCGAAACTACTGAACCGATTTGAAAAAAAATTTCACTGTTGGGAAGCTACACTATCCCCGGGTGACATAGGCTATAATATATACCCGTGCAAAGCTGGGGCGGACCACTAGTAGGTTAATATAGCTGTAGGTAGTTAGCGCTCGCACGTCCGGAATTGCACTTTATTATGTAATAGAAAGAGTCGCTACTTATTTAAATGATTTTGTGGAGTGAATCTTCTGTACTTAATTGTACTAATATGTATTCTGTGCTAACGGTTAGTTATATCCACGTCTGGATTTAATACCTATTATTTGATATTTGATATACCTATTCTGCATTTTTCATAAAAGATGCTGTATTTTTGATAAAACTGTACTTAATGTTATTAAAATTCCAGGTGGCGCCACAATCGAACGATACTAGCGGGTTGACCGACACATACGACGATGCTGACGATCCGGACGCCGTCACACTTTTATCTATACTGCTTGTTGGTGAGTATCTTTACTATGTTTGACTAATTATGATGTAGACTGCGTTTTTGGCATGAATAGGTTTCTTCCAGGCAAGCGTGCTCTGTCGTAGACCGCCATCAGGCGAGATAGCAGACAGGTGCAATTCCATCTTTTAATTAAGAAAAAATACTAATGGGGAAGCCATTGGCTTTCAAAACAGTATTTATTACTAGTTCGGAATCTATGAATTCATAATTTATTTTATTAAATTTTTATGCCCAATACACGATTTTGATTTGATTCGACACTCATCAATGCTCAATCCACGAAGACGCGTGCAAGATGCAGCGCTCCTGTCTCCATGTAAACTCGGCCAAGTTTTAATCTTCTTCTTTCGAGTCGATGTTTCGTTAGTTATTATTTTGTTTTCAAATTAAGTTTTTAGACCAAAATTTTGCCACCCCAATGGCACTCTCCGTGGCTTCATTCAGGTCGTCTAGTGTGCAGGTTGTAGGACACGCTGCACAGTCCATCGAGTGTGACATTGTCTGAGGGTTCACACCACAAAGACATTGACGCCAAGTTTTAATCACTTACTGCGCAAATGGGCGTGCTCTGATAGTTATTCGCTTACCTAAGCGCAAGCACTGCCACCAGGTATTCAGTTCTCATATTTTTGTTCACAGGCATATTTCTATCCCTCCTTATATTTCTGAGTGTGGCTGGAAATATTCTCGTCTGCATCGCAATCTACACCGACAGAGGTCTGCGAAGGATCGGCAACCTGTTCCTGGCATCGTTGGCCATCGCTGACATGCTGGTGGCCGCCGCTGTCATGACTTTTGCTGGAGTCAATGACTTGTTAGGGTGAGTAACAAGTATAACATTATTGTCTTAACACACTTGACCTAGTTTTGCGAAGAATCGGCAACCTGTTCCTGGAATCGGATTCGTTGGTCATCGCTGACATGAACTTTGCCGGAGTCAATGAGTTGTTAGGGTAAGTAACAAGAATTGTTGTTTTAAAACACTCGATCTAGTTCTGCAAAGGATCGGCAAGTTCTTGGCATCATTGGCCATCGCTGACATACTGGCAGCCGCCGCTTTCACGACTTTTGCTGGAGTCAATGACTTATTAGGGTGAGTAACAAGTATTTTATTATTGTCTTAACACACTTGGCCTAGTTCTGCAAAGGATCGGCAACCTGCTCCTGGCATCGTTGGCCATCGCTGACATGCTGGTAGCCGCACTGTCATGACCTTTGCTAGAGTTAGTGATTTGTAAGCGTGAGTAACAAGTGTTTTAGTTTAAACACACTCGATTTAGTTCTGCGAAGGATCAGCAATCTGTTGCTGGCATTATTGGCCATCGTTGACATGCTTATGACTAACACTATCTAGACCTTCGCCGAAGTCAATTGTTTGTAAATGGTTTGTAATTTGTTTAGAAGTAAAAATACGTAGTGGGCTAAGGACTACAATCGAGCTCTATGAAAGATGGGCAATCTATTACTAGCATCGAAGGCCATTGCTGACACGCTAGTGGCAGCTAATGTCACGACTTTCGAGTCAATTATTTCATAATAAATCCCCAGGATTTAAAATTTTATGAGTCATCCAACCTACGTAGTGCTCAGTTGTAAATGCCACTCACTGCCACTCATCTGAAGACACTGGATCATCCATTGCTTCTGTGAACTTTTAAGATCAGCTAGTCAACCTTCACGAGCGATAGTTGTTTGTCTTATAACAACAACTGCATAGCCTTGTCAGAGGCCTTGATGTGCCCTAAAACCTCTGATATTTGGGTTGACCACTCAATCTATACTGACCTACTTACATGGAACTGGGGTTTGGGAACGCTGCTTCAGCATCGCCGTGTAAAAATCGACTTAACGCAGCCTTTGAGCTCGCGTGTGGTTAATTAGAGAACTGATCTAAATTAAAGATCTAAAGGATAAAAATCTTTTTATTTTCTAGATACTGGGTGTTTGGTGAGCAGTTCTGCGACACATGGGTGGCGTGTGACGTCATGTGTTCTACCGCTTCCATCCTCAACCTATGCGCGATATCCCTGGACCGGTATATACACATCAAAGACCCTTTGAGGTGAGAACGGAGCGTGAATGCTGTTCAAATTAAATCTGAAGTTGTTAAAATATTTCTTTACCTGGAATCTGGAAACAAGCCTCTTGTAATACACGAGTATGATGTAGAAAACTGATAATATAATTCAGTTCATATTATTAAGATTAGTTATATATCAGAAACAACTTTACATGAAACGAGTAAAATTTCTAGTGTATTAGATTCTAACTTATTTGTTTTACAAGCTTTTATTTAACATGCCTTGTTAGTATGTGAATCAGTGATTTTAAAATCCCTACATGTTAATTTTGCAGTATGCCTGGGGCAAATCTTGAAACTGAATTTTAGACCAGTTATCCTTAACCGATTGAGCTGAAATTTTTGGATGCAACTAGTGAGAGACCGGGGAGAGTGGCATTAGCAAAGGGAGGCCTATACGTAGCAGTAGGTCATTCTGTGCTGATGATGATGTTTTTTTTTCATTATTTTCTGATTGTTTACATTTTATTATCGGTAGTTGATGATTTAACTTTGAAATGCCTAGCTTAACGAAAGTAATTATAACACCAATCAAATATTCTAATTCTTCATTCTAATTTCTTCAATTCATTTGTGGAGTTATTCTTGTCCAGTTTGTTGTTAGCTACAATATAAATATACACATATACATTATAGTAAATAAAGATTATTATTTATTTATTTATTAACTTAAACGTAATAATAGTTCAACCTTCCAGTCTACTGAATCAGTATGTCACATAATCAATAACACTTCGTCAGCAAATATCAATCGAACGTAGTCATAGTCATAGTCATAAAGTGTCATAAAAATACAGCGTTTCAGTCTGCAGGGGCTTAATAAAATTATATGACGGTAACATACTGTCCGGTTTATTGTTTTATTGCATTTATTTATGGCGGCTCACGAGCTTTGGCACATTTACTATGGCTTATCATTTGTGTGTTTCGGGTTATTGATGACTTGGCGTTTTTTTTATGCCCAAAGTCGACTGGATAGTTAAGGCGGTGTCGCGTACCACAGGTGTTTTGGATGTACAACCGGGCAAAAAGTCAACTTTTTTCGTTTATAAACTAGGTTTAAAATTTTATCTCACTAGAGCTTATAACAGTTGAGACGCGGAAGTGTGGTGGTACAGTTTTGTATTTACGGTAAACCGAGTAGAGTTGCTGGAGGACTTCAATACGGTGCTCAGCGACTTCAGTAGCCTTATATAAAAGGTGGGTCTTAAAATTGACATAGACAAAAACCATGTCCCATGTCCATGTTGTACTCGTGCCGGTACGATTGTTCAAGAGTATCGTTGGGAACGATACTCTTGAAGTTGTTGACCATTACACCTATCTTGGACAGATTGTTCAGTTAGTTAAGTACAACGGTCGCCTGAAGAATCCAACTCGGATGGGCAGCGTTCGGGAAATTGCGTGACATTTTCTCGTCCAAGATACCACAGTGCCTAAAGAAAAAGGTCTTTGACCAGTGTGTGTTGCCAGTGATAACATATGGTACTGAGACGTGGTCCTTAACTGTTGTGTTGGCCTTTTGGAAAAACTCCGAGTCACATATCAATGGAGAGGGTTATGCTCGGAGTTTCTTTGCGCGATAGAATCCAGAACGTGGGTATTCGCCAAAGAACCAGAGTCACCGACATAGCTGTTTAAATTTGCAAGTTGAAGTGGCAATGGGCAGGTCACATCGCTCGAGGAACCGATGACTGATGAGGAAGAAAGGTTCTTGAGTGGAGACCACGAACCGGAAGCCGCGGCGTAGGTAGGCCTCCCACTAGATGGACCGACGACATTGTGAGAGTCGCGGGCATCCAGTGGATGCAGATGGCAGGTAAAAGTGAAGGTGGCATGTTCAGTGTGAAGGTTAAAGGGGGAGGCCTATGTTCAGCAATGGAAATTTGTGGCTGATGATGATGAGTAGAGTTGACATTTCCACGGTCGCTTGTACGCCACAATGCCACCTCAGTGTCCAGTAACTCTAAGTGATGGGTCATGTGATGAAAGCTCTGTAGTGGGCGCATTAGCGACTATCCAGTATCTCTAGGTATTGGGTCATGTTATGAAAGCTCTGTTGTAGGCACGTTGGGGATTATCCAGCAACACTAATACCTCTAATTTATACCATCTCTCTAGATTTGTACGCCTATAAACTAGGCAAAACATGATACAAAGTGACAAATATTTTAAACTACCTATTGTGCATGCGTTTTAAATGTCATATCATACGCACATTTAATCTACATCTCAACTCTACTCGTGTTATGTGCAAATAAATAAATTTTATCTTTATCTTTCTAAGTATTGGTTCATGCGATTAAAGCTCTGTAATAGGCGCGTTGGCGACTATCCAGTAACTTTAGGTATTAGGTCATGTGATAAAAGTTTTGTAGCAGGCGAGTTGGCGACTATCCAGTAACTCGTAAGTGTTGGGTCGTACGATGAAATTCTGTAGTAGGCACGTTGGCGACTATATCCAGTAACTCTAGGTGTTGGGTCATGTGATAAAAGTTTTGTAGCAGGCGAGCTGGCGACTATCCAGTAACTCGTAAGTGTTGGGTCGTACGATTAAATTCTGTAGTAGGCACGTTGGCGACTATATCCAGTAATTCTAGGTGTTGGGTCATGTGATAAAAGTTTTGTAGCAGGAGAGTTGGCGACTTTCCAGTAACTCTAGGTTTTGGGGTCAGGTGATGAATGATCTATAGTAGGCGCGTTAGGACGCTACGCTGCTACATATAGGGTGAGGATTCCTTAATGTCACAATAAAAGCTAGGCGTTTGACCATAACTGACCTGATGTTAAGGGACTGTTTTATCTAAGACGGTAAACACGCCTAACCTGGAAGGGGAAACTGCTCATCAAGTGACGCTCTATTTGCATTGTGTGCAAAATGCACTGTGACAATGCGTTTAACCGCCTTCTTAATTTCAGATACGGCCGCTGGGTGACTCGACGAGTAGCCATCGTCACAATCGCCATGATCTGGCTGCTAGCTGGCCTGGTCAGCTTCCTGCCCATCTCTTTAGGCCTCCACAGGCCGGACGAGGAAGCGTTGGCTACGCAGAGGCCTCCACGGTACCCCACGTGTGCGCTGGTGCTTACTCCCACGTACGCGGTGGTCTCCAGCTGCATATCGTTCTACTTGCCTTGTATTGTGATGATCAGCATATATTGCAGGTATGTTAAGTTTTTTGGACAGACACTTTTATACAAACTTTTGCTTAACTTCACGTTTGTATGTATTAAGTATATTTTTTTAATGTTAAGTACAGATCTTGCAATTCTAATTTGACCCACTTCCCGGCGCTCAATTATTGAGTTGAAATTTGGTACACTTATGTATCTTGGATGACAATGAATTAATATGGTACCATGGAGATTTTCTGATGATGGACTCGGAAACTAATTAACGCAACAAGATAACCCCATTGTGTTTGGGCTCTTTGGAATAGTTTTGATGAGTACTATACTCGTACGTAAACAATACAATACAATACAATACAACTTTATTACACACCAAAAATACAAATGAAACTTAAACTAACATAAAAAAACAAATAAACGGCAGTATAATGGGCAGCCTTATTGCTTAAAGCGATTTCTTTAAGGCAACCTTTGGATGGACAGGACTAAAGAAGTTGAAATGCGGTCGGTGGTGCACATAAAATAAAAACCTTAAACCGTAAACCTTACCTAGAACGGGCCAACCACTGAGCTATCGCGCTACATTACAATAGTTCAAAGACATAATGACATTCACTAATATTCACTGGGCTAGAATAGTTGATTAGGGTCCATTCTCTCTCTGTGGGAACACGCTCCCAGCAGTGGAAACATAATAGGCTAATAATGATGATGATGATGATGATGTAGGATAATCAAATATAAAACATAAAACTTCACAAACAAGCCAGTTTCTCTGAACCCCCAAGGACTCTAATTTCCGTAAGTCAATCGAATGAAAACTTTCTTGAACGGTGCCGATGATGCCACAGATAAGAACATAAAGGGAGATATGGTAAGATGGCGTGGCGGGTGCAAACGCACCTAACTTAAATCAGACTTGGTGCTTGTAGTCGAAAACGGTATGCAGACGACCTTGACCATAAGCTAATTCATTGATGTAGCTACAAATTTCATATTAAGCGTAAAAATTTGTAAGAGAGCTCCACTTACAGTTTTTGCGTAGAGCGGTCTAGTAGGATAGTGAGTTTTTCTTAAAATAAATATTAATAATAATATTTAATATTCGGGACATTTTTGCACACACGGTCATCTGACCCCAAACGAAGCAAAGCTTGTGATATGGCTGCCAGAGACTGATAAACATACATATATATTTTTAAATACATACTTAAATGGATATTAACAGTTAACACCCAGATATAGAACAAACACAAATGTTCAACACATAATTAATGTTTACCCTGTGTGCGTATCAAACCCACACAACTATCGCTTATTTTTCGTTCACTTATTTATCGCTTTTACGCGCATAGTTCTACCCTCATTTGGGTTAAAATTTTCTTTTGCTGAGTGAGACTCAATGGTTCTTACTTACAACCAAATAAAAAAAAACATTGTGCACTAAATTGACGAGTCCATAATAGGAGCATTCGAAGTAGGTATATATTTTTTATAAAAATTATTACTAATGTGTGACATTATGATAATAAATGATATTCTATTCTACTCTACTCTATTCTATTCTATTCTATTTTATTCTAATCTTTTCCAAGCGCATAAGGCAGGTTCACTACCAACTGGACCAACGGGCTATCAAAAACTAAATGAAAAATTGACATTTAAACACGAACGATAACTGTACTAAGACATATCTCCCGTGTTTCTCTGATCTGAGGATGATGCTTTTGAAATTAGGAAATTGAAGAGCGAGAGATCATACGATGGTTATATCCTTTGCATATCTAAGTACCTACTCTCGTCAAGAATCCAAACTTGAGCTACGAAGCAACGACTTGATACCAGATTGACCTTACATCAACTTATTTGCATTGCAACAAAGATGTCAAAAGTAAGGATTGATGATCCATACATTTGCTTCCCAGTATACTATTACTGGATCCGGGCTTAAAAAAAAAAAATAGTAGACAAACAAGCGACAGGCCACCTGATGGTAAGTAGTCATCGTCGCCTATGGACACCTACAATACCCGGCGCATTGGCGGTGCGTTGCCTACCTTTGAGGACTCTATTCACTCTTCGCTTGAAACAATTGAGGTTATATTTAGAGTATGTCCTAAAACTGTGACCAGAACCACTGAAAGTTAAGCAGCAACGTGCTATTAGTTAACGGTGAACGTACCGCGATTCCCAAGCCACCTGCCAAGCGTGGAAATTATGGAAAGACCCCTCTGCCCTCAGAGGGGTCTTTCCATAATTTCCACGCTGATTTCTGCTGAACAAAGACCTAGGGAGGTCTTCAGAGGGGTCTTTCCATAATTTCCACGCTGATTTCTGCTGAACAAAGACCTCCCTAGGTCTTTGTTCAGCAGTAAACGTTTTCTGGCTGATGATAATGATGAAACAAGTACTTGAAAAATAGTACGCCATCTGCCGAAATTTCTACTTACTATATCGTACCACGTGCAAAAAAAGTTGTTAAAATAATGAGCTACGTTACTGATAAATTGTTTTACATGATAATGTAAAGAATTATTGCTATCAAGAAATTTAATTTCCCTCTACTGGTGAAACGTCCTACCTTAAGTCATAATATAGTCATAAGTGCATAGCAAACAATACTCACAACTAGCTTCATGAGGGTCGATGCCGAACGCTGATTGGTCAAGGAAATCAGCAATACTGGCGTATCATTGGCGGGTAGAGCATTTTATAGGCACGTTTATGCCAATGTAATGACTGAAAGTGCTCATCCGCAAGGTGTCTATGGGAATTCGTTGCTATGAAGCTACTTGTGGCAAAGTGTTCCAGAGTAATTTATAACTCTGAAATCTTGTTACATCTTCTTCAAACCGAGTATTGAAGCTAACTTAGTAATATCACAGATTAGACAAGTTACATACGTATTCGTATTGTAATATCACAGATTAGACAAGTTACATACGTATTCGTATTGTAATATCACAGATTAGACAAGTTACATACGTATTCGTATTGTAATATCACAGATTAGACAAGTTACATACGTATTCGTATTGTAATATCACAGATTAGACAAGTTACATACGTATTCGTATTGTAATATCACAGATTAGACAAGTTACATACGTATTCGTATTGTAATATCACAGATTAGACAAGTTACATACGTATTCGTATTGTAATATCACAGATTAGACAAGTTACATACGTATTCGTATTGTAATATCACAGATTAGACAAGTTACATACGTATTCGTATTGTAATATCTTTGCCATCTTGTTTAAAAGTTTCATACATTTTGCAATCGTAATGTGTGTTATTATGTTGAATTTGTTGGAATAATTATCGTCGTTGTAAATGCAAGATTGCAATCAACTAGAACAATTTACAATAAAGTATAATTTGGTAGTTGATTGAATCAGGCGTTACTTTGCGGAAGTCCATTTTAAATGTGTATATGAATTTCTAGTGTAATTCCGCTTCTACGTCGTTTTGAGTACAATAAAGATTTGGGACAAACTATTTTACTCTATAGATATTTGTGATGCTAATTTAAACCTAACCTGACATAAATATTAATTACATTAAAAGTAAAATTAACCTAACCTGAAACAAATTGTAATTAAATCTGTAACAAAAAATTCGTTATAACAATTTATACTAATGATATTAATTTTAAAAAATTTGTTATTCTTGAAATTACTATAAACTTTATTTAATTGAAATGTAAATGAAAAATTTAACAATAAATACTGAAATTAACATGAATTTACTGTAAATATTATTTAATTGAAATGAACTCTAAATTTTTGAATCTATTATGAAATTACTATAAATATTATTCAATTCTATTGTTGAAATATAAATGAAGTAAACAATTATACCCGTTTCCTCAGTGCACCTTGTCGACACGTGTTTCGCCTCTTCACGAGGCATTCTCAGGACGTGTTGACTCTCCAAGCGCGATGCCGAGAATCAAAGAAGCGGAAGAAGAAAAATTAAAAGCGAAAAGAAGCGAGTAGAAGCGGAATTACACTAGAAATTCATATACACATTTAAAGTATAATTTTTCTAACAGAACCGACTTCAGGTGTTAAATGTATATATATACAAACTTAAACTAAAAAGCAGAAAAAATATAGTCAAAACTGAGATTGAAAGTCGTTATCAAAACTTTTGCCGAACGGAACCACAAACCAAAACGTGTATATATTTTTAATTTGATTTTTTCAAAATGTGTTGTATCAATTTCGATGAAATTTATATGGGACCACGTCTGAAGTATGACCCTCCAAGCAAAAAAATAATTATTAAATCAATTCATATTTGGAAGAGTAATCGCCAAACAAAGATACAAAAAAACACACAGTCGAATTAAAAACCTCCTCCTTTCGTCGGTAATAGTTATTTATGATACAATTGCGGTAAGTTGGTTATTACAAACGAGTAGACGAATGTAAGCCCGAGACGAAGTCGAGGGCTTACCATAGTCACGAGTTTAACCAATCCGCACGTGTGCCATACAACGTTTTACAACACATTTGCGAGAAAAAAACAAAAAATGGAAATTAAAAAAATACCGTAATGTACACGCACGGTGCTATACAACGGAGCGTGCGGACAAATTCATTACAGCACGCTCCGTTGTATGATGCGTTTCGTTATAGCACGCTCCGTTATATGATCCGTAATGTTTAACTTTCGAACGATGTATACAGGCTTCGTAAGTGCACTTTTTGAGCAAATGTGTTGTAAAGAAATATACAAGATAGTTGAAATATCTTTCTACATACAATACATTTTAATATGGTTGTAAAATTTGCGGAATACCAAAGTAAAGCAAAGTATTCACGAGTCATCAATCAACGTCTAGTTGTTCTCTGCGGACGATGCCCGCTACTCTAGACAATCTATCACTTTCCAAATTAACTAAAGAGTTGTATCCTTTTGTAACTTGTTTATTGGATTACCAAAAAAGGTGGAGTGATGACCTGTAAGAATTAAAATCAATGTCGTACGTGACTCAGTGAATTTATGTGCATTTCAGAGAGTGTGCATAGAATCTGTACTGCATAATTCCTCCCCACCTTATTTTTATCTGGCGGCCAGAGTACACGTAAATAAACCGGCCAAGTGCGAGTCCGGCTCGCGCACTGAGGGTTCCGTACCACCACAAAACACAATAATGATCAATTGAAAAAACCGACATCAAAATTTGTAAACTATGGCATTTCCATTCGGTGAAATTATAAGGAGGTCATCCAGGTAAGAAATTACCAGTTATAACTTGGTAATGAACAGAAATTTGTCATCGACTCGTACTTATCCATTATTCAACATTTGTTGTTATACTTTAGAGTGTGTACTATAATAATGCCAAGTTTGACGCTTGTATGTATTATCGTTTTTACATTAGTGCTAATACAAAAATACGTAAAAAAATACGTTTGTTGTTTGTTGTCTTCCGATTTAACTTTTTGACTTTTTTATTATTTGTTAGTTATTAATATTCTGTGCAAAATTATAATATAATATTCATTACTCTAAACTCTTTCATTCCATTACTCTAAACTCTTTCATATAACAAAAAATGCACTAAAAATCGAAATTAAAAAGTGTCACAAGCTCACCACACTTCACTACACTCCTTCACCCACATCCACAAACCTTCACCCACATCCACCCCCCTCCACACAGTCACCTTCACACACAGACACACAGACACACACACACACACACACACACACACACACACACACACACACATTCACACACACTCACACACGTCTCTACGAACCCTGACTCTTTTGAGGACTTGTGTATCGTAGAGACGACAGACACATACACCAATCCTTACACGTAATAAGGATAAGGATGTTCGTGTGCCTGTAATAAGACAATGTTAGTCGTAAAATTATTATTATTTACTTTTTAAATTACTGTAATCTGTTTTGGCCTTATCTTTAATTACTATTGTTGAATATTGTATAGAATAAATAACGCTGTTGATTACAAGAAATAAATAAATTATAAAAATAAAAATTTTAACTGGCTATCTTTTTACGGTTCAAAAGATACAGCCAATGGCAATGCTGCCAGCATTCTGGGGACCTTTCCCTCCACTAATGGTCTTTTAGTTTAAGTTTTTAGTTTGTATTTAGTTATTTTAAGTTTTAGTTTTTAGTTATTTATTTAAGTTTTCGTTAATTTTCTGTTTTTTTAGTTGTGCATAATAAAGTATTTACTAATACAGCCAATTTTCTTAATTTTTCTTTCCGTTTGAACCTTCTACAAATTATTAAAAATCTTTTTAAAAAAAAGATGAATAAAATCGGTAAAGTCGTTCTCAATTTATGGCGTGACCAAGGTAAATATGGAGTCATTTTTATAAATATAGATATAGATAAGTACTTGGCTTTTCAGGCAAATTAGGAGAGGGTTCCCGTTTCATTCGATTATTAAAATAAATGTCTAAAGTTTAGATAAATTGTATTCAAACTGATGGCTGAATAGAATCACTCGAAGTGGTACCTACAGCGACGTTAACTTCGTTGGGAATAATTTTATTTGCCCAAATCTTGTAGCTTGACTTTATACAGCTAAATCCTTTTTCGTCTTAATTTGACAGGAGTGTATTTTAATGGAATAAAAGTGGTTTATTCACAATGTTTTGATATCTGCTATCAGAGCAAAAAAAAAAATTTACCCAGTATACAGACCGTTCACAGTTATTTTACCTCTGGCATTATGACGTTGTCTCTGTCTGGTCGCATGGCATCACTTGCAGACAGAGCGAGACGCTGAATTGATATGAGAGGTAAAATAACTGTGAACGGTCTGTAACTGCCGAATCAAGTACTTCATAAAATCATAGTAGATTGTTGCATCGAGCGCAAAGTGAGTTATTAATGCACGAGTGTTATGTTGGTCCCCGAGCTCATGCGAGGGCACTCAATTAACACGAGTGCACTTGCTTTCTATGGAATTCCACAACGCCGCTAGCTTAGACTGTAGTTCTTCTAAGGCCGCAAGCTTAAATCCATCTCTCAACCTCTTTCTCTCACTTTCTGAAACATTGGGTTGTCACGAAAAGATCTGCATAATTATTTTGGTCTAACTTTTAGATTTCATTCCAACATGGTCTATAAACCAAACTTTAAGAAATATTAATATGACCTAATCACAGGAGAGGACGTCCCCTGGATATTTCAATTGTCTTTATATTTCAGCATTAACATCATCATAATCAGCCTATATTAGTCCACTGTTGAACATAGAGCTCTGCTAAGGCACACTCAGCCTGATGTTCGACTTCTCGCTTCCAGCAACTATTAGCTGTCTTAAGTGTACCGTCACTTCATCAGTCTCAGAACGTCCTACGCTACGTTTTCTGATTCGTGGTCTTCTATCTAGAATATGTCTCCAATAGTTATTGGTTCTGCGACAGATATGACCGGCCCATGCCACTTCAGGTTGCTTATATTTGCTATTTGGGCGAATTTGATTCTGTGGCAAATAATTTAGTTCCAGATATGACCCCTCAGAGAATGGCCAAGCGTAGCTCTTCCCATAGCTAGGTGAGCGACATTGAACATGTATTGTGTTAAGTTTGGACAGGTACAAAAAATAAGCAAACCAAAATAACATTTCATCATGATCAGGACTGAGTAATCTACTGCTAGGTGTGGGCCTCAATTTGTTTATGCCACTCTTCCTACTCACAGTTTGGGTGGGCTGCGTTCAGGAAGCTGGAAGATATTTTCCGATCAAAGGATATACCACTGAGTCTTCAGGCAGTGTGGTATATCTCTATCTCTATAATTAATGTGCCCTGCCCACCATGACATAATTATAGTGCTATGGCATGTACGGAGAAGACTGCGCACATGATAGCCGTCGCAGAGAGGGTCATGGAATGAAGACCGTATCTGTAACTCTGAAACACTTACTTCATTTCAAATATTTTTGTCACCAGGTTGTACTGCTACGCCCAGAAGCACGTTAAGTCCATCCGGGCCGTAACCCGGACGGTCCAGCTTCCGGACAACCGGACCAAGTCTGTCCGGACCCGCGTGCATACCCACGTCCAATCGTCTCCTTACCATGTTTCGGACCACAAGGCGGCCATTACCGTGGGAATCATCATGGGGGTGTTCCTTCTGTGCTGGGTGCCATTCTTCTGTGTCAACATTGTCGCTGCGTTTTGCAAGACTTGCATACCAGGTATATTAAAGTTTTAGTTTATATATCATACAGGCTGTTGATTTGCAATTCAATATATGAGGAATAATCTGCCGCTGATACTGAACCCAAACCCAATTTTCACTCATAATATTTAACCCATCAAAACTTGATGAGCATACCTTTTTAACCAACTTCAAAATAGGCTGCCCCCCGATTCTACTAAAGAAATTGTCTTTAAATTGTAATTGTTGCGATTTTAATTGTTAAATAACTGCCTCAAAATTGACAGTTTTAAATCTATTTTCATATGAAGTTATGATATTAGGTGGTTGTATTTTTCTAGTATAAAAAAATATTTAGTAATTTAACAATTAAAATCGCTACAATTACAATTTAAAAACAATTTCTTTAGTAGAATCGGGGCCCAGAGGGTTTTTTTAAAAAAGGCAAGTGCCTTTATTATCTAAACAAAATACAATCTAACACTAACACTACAAAAACAATTAGACTGCCCGATAGACCGACTATAGTTGAGGGTCTAAAGATAATCCAAATGTTCAAGTGCACTATCAGTTGGCAGCGTACCCAGCATGCTGGCGGCATTTGGATTGGCAATGCTTATGCGTTGGGCCAGATACAAGCTTGCATTTTGGCCTGTTTGGTTTTTTTTGGTTTTTAGTTAGGACCTCTGAAACTCCATAATTAAAAATACAACATAAAAAATATTTCAAGTTTAAGTTTACTTTCAGATTAGTCCCATATAAATTTCATCAAAATTTATTCAGTAGTTTGGTTTGTAAAACAAATTACCTAGGAAAAATAAGTCATCCAAGTAAATCCAACGGAATTTCGCAATAGCGTATAAAAAAAAATTGAGTCGCTCTTTGAAATTGATAATTTTAAAATGTTATATTTTTGTAACCCGAATCTACAAAAAAATCAAATTACCAATTGTACGTATGCGGATGGGCGTCTATAACGTCCAAATACCGGTCAAGTTGTTCGACTTCAATGCCCGTGAGTGCTAGCCGTTTATTAGTTTAAATAATTGTACGTATTTAAAGAATTTAAATTAAATAAAAAAAACTGAAAACCTGTAAATGTGTAACTTAAGTTTGTAAACGATAACTATCTCAGCACTCCAACACTAGAACGTTACGATAACTGCACTTTTAAATTAATTTTAATTAACGCCATCTTGTGCCATTTCAACTTTGATATGCTATTAGAAAAGCAATAACAATAATTGGATTCAGTTCAAATTACTTGTAAACGAATATTTATTTTCTCTGACATCTGCAATAGCATTGTAAAAAGCTAAATAAATGCCAAGAATTTTTATCACTTTAGCTAGGTTTTGAACGAAGTTTGACGCTTGTACGTATTACACTTTTTACAATAGTGCTAATACAAAAATGTGTTAAAAATACGTTTGTTGTACCACCCTTCCGTTTTTACTTTTTCATGATTTCTCATACATATTCTGTGAACATTTCAACTGGATATCTATTACGGTTCAAACATGGTTCAAAAGATACAGCCGTTTAAAGGTAGGACAGACGGACGGACGGACAGACAGCGTAGCCTCACTAATAGGGTCTCCTTTTTACCCTTTGGGTATGGGACTCAAAAAAATTGGTGATTTTGACTGATGTTACTACTTTTTGTCATTTGATGTCATATACTTTTTGTGGTTTAACCAAAAAGAAAATTACCTAGGAAACATTTTTTGTTAAAATTATTTTATGGAAAAGGCAATAAATTGAAAACACTTTGACGTCATAGCAAAATTGTCATCACAAGATGTCACAAATAATTTTGAATCAAACATGTAGATGTCTAATTGTTTAGAAATGCAGGCCCAGACGTAAACTTTATGCCAATTTGACTTTATCAGGTGTATCTTTTGCGAAATTGTGCCCTATTTCACTAAAGATACACCTGATAAAAAATATTTATGATACCTTTCCTTCATTTCTAAAGACCTATTTAATGATAACACACGAGGAGTTTCAGCGGGGGAAAAAACATGCATAATTTCACATGCAATGAACCAAACGCATAAAATATTTTATTTTTTTGTCCTAAAATTGTGATTGAACGAAGTAATAAGGGTTTCTAGTAGCAAAACTAAAACCTAAAAAATTACAAATTTTCAAGTTCAGCAGTGCAAGTACAGTTCTTAATCGATCGTCAAATTCGTTAAAATGCCATAGAATCAACCATAGCGAGTACTGATCAAATGACATTTGATCGAATTTAACGACCTCAACTGTCAAATTCGATGATCGATAAAAATCGGTACTTGCCACAGATCTAGTTGTGTATATCTGTGGTACTTGCACTGCTGATTTGCCAAAATTTTATGAAAATAAGACCTTGCATTATCCCCCTTGCATTAACAATTGTATTCATCATCATCAGCCAGAAGACGTCCACTGCTGAACATAGGCCTCCCCCTTTAACCTCCACACTGAACGACAGATGGGGAACCTTTCTTCCCCATCGGTTATCGGTTCTTCAAGCGATGTGGCCTGCCCATTGCCACTTCAACTTGCAAATTTTAACAGCAATTGTATTAAAGTTCGTTTAAAGTTGATACAATATAACGAACAAGGTGACCGTCCATAGACCTTTTAAGTGCAAAAGTGAACAATTGTTTGAAAGTTCATATTATTTATTGCTTTGATAAGAGACTTTTGGTTCCAAATGGCCGCGATTAAGACGATGGATAAAACATTATGTTTATGAAATTCAGTATTTACAATAGGCATGATTCCTAATGTTTAATTTATTACAAACAACCGGCTTAGCGATGAATATAAGTAAATACATTACACATACTGAAAAAATAATTTGAATTGGCTGATAAATCTCTGAGATATGAGTATTTAAAGTTTTAGGTGGGGATGGAGAGGGGATGTTATATCCCTCTCTCGCAAAGCGTGTATTAGTATAGCATTTGTATGGCACTCCTGAGCCGTGACGTCACGGCTCAGTATAGTGCGCTCTCTGTCTAGCATGGAATTAAATTAAATTAAAATGCTTATATCTTATTTATTTTTGAACTAATTTTAATTTTGTTTTTGTTGATGTACTCTATTTATCATCAGCTTTTTTATGAGGTAAAAAAAAAATTTGTCGTTTCTTTCTATTATAACAGGTATGTCCTAAAAATGCGACCAGAACCACCGGAGGATGGGCAGCAGCGTTTTATAAGTACACTTTGAACGTACTGCGATCTCCAAGCCGCCTGCCAAGTGTGGGGATTTTTTACTTATTTAATTTAATAATAGGCTAGCGTTTGGCCGCCAACTCACCTGGTGTTAAGCGGTGATGCGGTCTACAATGGAGCACGCTTGCCTAGAAGAAATCTATTCACTGTTGATTTGAAGACACCCAAATTTAGGCAGCGCATTCCACAGGCTAGCAGCTTGCATAATAAAAGTGGAATCAAAGCACTTGGATTATGGCATCACCAAAAGGGAGGCCTTCATTCAGCAGTGGACATTTAATGGCTGCTGATGTGATGTGTGAGTGTATCAAAATCAAGGGTGGCCATGGTTTTAAAATGTAGCAGCACCATTAAATTTATCATGCCTATTTTTCTAGTCAGGCTCGGGGCTTTATTTTATCCAATCCGTTTTGCTTTATGTTTGTCCTAGAATATATAATAATGGTGATAATTATGGCCAACCCATGTTGCAACTGAACCCCTTAATCTCTGTTTATATTACTTCCTCTGTCACATCCTTATTGTGCCTACGATTATCAATATCATTTAATTAACTGAAGGTTTCTTTTCAGATCTTGCCTTCAAAATTCTGACATGGCTTGGCTACTCCAACTCAGCTTTCAACCCAATTATCTACTCAATCTTCAACACAGAATTTCGAGAGGCGTTCAAAAAAATTCTCACATCCAGGTATCCGCTATGCTGCGGATACCAAAGTGTACGGGCAAATACTCCTACCAGGAATGAGAATTTTGTCACTGACTACGGTACTAAGACTTTAGTAGTGCGTCGGAGTGGCTCGTTAGGACTGTCCGGAGTAGACCCTACACCAAGGTCGTCTGCCGAGTCAGTCAGGCCATTGAGGGATTATCACATTTGACAAGAAGATGGAGGCAGCAACAACGTGCTGCTTGATAAAAGTGATGTGGTTTGATTTGGCAAAGTGTTTTTTAGGGAAGTGACTTGGTGCCGGAACTATTCATATTATACAATAAAGATATTTAGGGAAGTGTGGAATTGAAGATAAGGATGTTACGTTTTTGGTGCGCAATCAAATAGTTGCATCCAAATATTTTTATTAAAACGGCCCATTTTGTTTGAAAAGTGCAATATCACCGATGTTTTAGCAAAATCTTGTCGGCGGTTTATTTTTAAAATGGTTAAATACTTAATAATACTTTGTGGTACCTATCTTCTCGATATAAACGTAGACGATAAAGATAAATTAGACTGTGAATTATACGAAATGTTAAAATAATGATCTTTTGATAGGTACTGGATCTTTAAATAATTTTATTATAATATATCAATACAAAAGAGTTGGAATCCATGCAGACCAATATAATTTCTGAGGAAGTATTTTCATGAATTCTCGATGAATACTAAAATTTGATTAGCATTATTATATTTCTAGTCACAATCTCATCTTGCTATATTTTGGCAAATGTATAGCAACATCATTATTTTTTCAAGCAACTTCTTATTTGACTGTAACAGTAATTTTATTCTACGAATTATTCTAGTAGAAAAGATATCAAGTGATCATTCGTCTACGACGAAATCCTATAAAAATAACGATCCACTCAGCGTTTTGCCTAGACAAAAGTTTTTGACCTGCGTCAAAGTTGCTTATTCAAGAACCTTTGTTTTTTTTTGCAAAAAGTGTTTAAGGCGCCGTTAAAACTCAGTCACGTCACATTAGCTTCAAATTAAAACTCAAAAATCTTGTGATACCTTTTAAACTTGGTTTGTTAAAAATTGCGATATTTTGAAGTCTGGAATTTTGGGATTTAAATCAACAATCTTATTATAAAAATCAATTGGTTCGTTAGTCTCGCTAAAACTCAAAAATAGCTTAACATAGTTGAATATTTTTGTTCGTTTTGTTTGCCTCCATACAGGGCTGGTTCAAAAGAAAAATAAAACTGGCAAATTTGCCTGGAAAATCCGTAAAATTCGGAAAAAACTGAAAGTGATTTTTTTCTGCGAAATTCTACAGGACAAAGTTTTCGGGTCAACTAATATAGGTATGATATGAATTTGTACAATTATTCGTCTTCTTCAATTATACAATTACCTACATTTTACAACAACTATACAGCGTTATTTTTAAAATTGATGTTGTTATAATTAACAGATATATTATGCCAAAAATTCTATTTCTTTGATTTATTTTTATTACCATATTTAAATCACAATAAATTTTATTGTGACCCGTGATGTAGTTATAATTAACAAATATGCCAAAAATGCTTTTTTTAAATGTGTTAAATGTCATCTTTGACAGCCCTCCTGAGGTTTTAATAGTAACTAGGTAAAAGTAAAAAGCAATAATAAAAAAATAAATGTTATAACATCTGAACTGTAAAATATAGAAATCATACTTAATTAATTTCATGTTGATATTAAAATTAAATTAAATTTAGTATAAGTAATTAGTACTTACGATATTATTGTGTTTATAGTTATTTAAGTGTTTAAAATTCAGATAATTATTCCTATCAATACTATTTTCACTCTATGTACCCATCGAGATACAATTCCTATAGAGTGACAATCTCTCAGTGAAAACAGTCAAAAAGTATCCAAGCGTCATTGTATATACATTGTATCAATTATATACTTTATAATGCCACATTTAATTCAATTTAGACGTTATGTCGCTTGCATAGTTTTCAACGTCAGTTATTCGCTATGTCATCGTAGCTTTGGCATCGCGCGGCGTTGTAGTCGGATCGCGGTTACCTTGTAACTAGCCAAAAAGTCTGCGCAAATCGTACCGTGCGCAGAGTTTTGGTTCGGACATTTTTTTGGCACAATTGTGACTCTATATGTATTGTATCTCGATGTATGTACCTCAAATTTTAAATGCGATTGGTTTTAATATAGAGCTAAATATGTTTTTAAACCCAAACTTATAATATTATCAATCATTTTTTTTTCTAAAGTAAATCTGTATGTGAATGTAAACATAAATTTGGATTTTACCAGTCTTCCTTAGAACTTTCCCAAATAAAATGAAGTCACTGTTGTATTTTATTAAAAGTTTAAATATAAATATTATGATATAATTGCATATATTATACTTACATAATATAATTTCAATTGATGGGGAAAAGCGCTAATGAAGATTTAGATTTAGTATAGTACTTATAATTATGAGAAATATAATAAATAACTACATTGTGTATAATAAACTTTATTTATCTAAGTATTACAGTATTAAATAATCTTAGAACATATCATGCATTCCAAAGGAACTTAATAAATGATAAACTAATTAATTTGTACATATTTTACTATTTTTAATTAAATGATAATATATTATGTAGCCATATTGTAGATAAGTATAGATAACATAAATTATTATTATTAAATATTATAGAATTATAAACACGTCATATTAATGAAATTAGATTTTGCGAATTTGAATGTTAGGTTAAGTAAAAAAGACATTACACCATAATCTGAAGTTTCCAGCCGTTTGTAATAGAAATCGGAAGATTCGGAAAATGATCGGCATGAGAACTGCAAATAAATTATCGAATACACCCTTAAATAAAGTAAGCCGCTACATCTATACTAATATTATAAAGAGGAAAGATTTGTATGTATGTTTGTAACGAATTGGCTCAAAAAGTACTGGACCAATTTAAAAAATTCTTTCACTATTGGGCACCTACTCTATCCCCAGGTGACATAGGCTGTAATCTATACCCGTGCGAAGCTGGGGCGGATCGCTAGTAACTAATATTTGTACGGATTTTGGTAATTTTTTCGGATGGAATTTATCAATCTTTTTAAATTTAATATTAATAGTGCGGTATATCGCCTTTAGACTTCCGATCACTCGAGGTTGGCCAAATGTCACATTCGCGACTTGACTTAGAATACTAATAAGGTAAATACATTTTAATTTGAATGTACTAGCTAAATCAAGTCCATCAACCGCGGTTTACGGATGCGTCCAATAATTTGTTTGCAGTTTTATAGATCTCATAAACTAAAACAGATATATAAGAATCATATCATTCTAATTTTGATAGTTCAAAAAATTACGTGAATTTTCGAAACTAAATAATCATCAATTTTAAAACTTTCTCTCTTTTTTATAACAGTAATAATTTTGCGAGTTTTGATAGTTAATTTTGCGAGCTTGTCTGAAATGATTCAAAAGGTCACCTCAATATTCTTCTAACCATATAACAACGGGAGATCCCAACGCAATAATTCGGTAACTTTTTTTTCTAACACTATTTGCTAAGGGCAAGGAATACGCGTAGAAAACGTTACAGATAAACGCACACGCACAAAACTAAATACGATTCACATGTTCAGTAAAATTTTCACTCTGATTCAAACAAGTTTTCAAGCATAATAACTGCTAAAAATATACTACAATTGATTTGTAAGTATACAATCTCATAATCACAAACCATTTTAAATATACTTTGTGTTGTATTACACGAAATATTAGCTCTTAATAGAAAAAATAGGATCGGAAAAAATGAAGAGAAACATTGAATGACATCTTGAAGCTAGGAGAATCTTAGTACATGTTATTTTCATGTTTAGAGTACGAAAAAATATAATTGACGTCAAAAATATTTCTCTCAAATATTTCGTACATGTTCTTTATTTGTTTTTATTTCAAAGCTACGTTAAACATACGCTGTTACGTCTTGATTGATGCACGTTATTTTTGTAAATAGTGTTCTATACACTGAATGTCTAATAATTAAGCCGCTTCGTTTCCAAGAACTACGAGTCGAGTATTTAAGTTTCTAGTCAAAATAAATTGGATTAAAACGGTTTGTTGTTTGATTATCAAATTAATAAAATGTTTAATAAACCTACCTGCACCGATATAGTTATCAACAAGGACACGGCCCAGATTTTCTCTTTTTTCATCTGATGGTAAGTGGTCAGCATTGGACGTCTTCTAGCTGATGATGATGGTAAGTGGTCACCACAGCCTATAGATACTTAATAATGAAAAAATTCGGTACGTAAGGATTTTTTTGTGTATTTTTTTTATATTTTTATTTCGTAGGTAAGGCTATTTTAAGAAACCAATTTCAATATTTTTGTTTTCTATTGAGTAGTTATTTTATAACATTTTTTTGAACATTGAAATTTTGTGACGTCACCATATAGCACAAAATTTCGTTGCGTTGAGAAGCCGAAAAAAGCACCCCATATAGACAGTCAAACCACAGAAATGAAAAAATATTCTATTCTGTGTGACGAACAGTGTGTCAAATGTATAATATTTTTATTCTCAAAAGGCACAGAAAATTAAATACTACAATGTGACGTCATTTAGAGGACAATGAAAGTCGAATTATTTCTTAGTATTATGTTAAAATAAATGGCATCTTATCGTTTTAAAAGGTCGGAGTAGAAAAATAAGGGTTGGTAAGATAAAATCTAGAAATGGTTTTGGAATTGGCATAGGTAAATTTTTTTTAGCATACCGAACTGGCAGTTCGTTCGAACTGCCTGAACCACCAGAGGATGGGCAGCAGCATCCTCCTACTTTAATGGTGAAACCTTCTGCGATCTCCAAGCCGCCTGCCAAGCGTGGGGATTATGGCAACCCCCCTCCCCCCCCCCCCTCACGAGAGACAAAATAATATCACGGCCCCAAGTCCCCGGCAGCTCCTCTATCCCTGGCCAAGGTAGCAGGCCAGGTAACGGTGGAGCAGGGGGTGCAAAAAATCACCGGCAGTTGCCCCGCTACCACCCCCAACATAATTTGGCCCTGGTAACGCACAATGTTCGCACACTGAGGACCGACGAGAAGATTGTCGAGCTGGAGGAAGAATTGAGCAAAGGGGGAGGCCTATGTTTAGCAGTGGACGTCTTCTGGCTGATGATGATGATGACGACCTGCCTTTGGGACTGTTTTCACCCTTTATTTGAAACATCCCAAATTATACTTAAGAGGGAAAACAGAAGGTCGCAAGCCGTTTCAAACTTATCAATCGGTTAATTCGAACAGTGTGAGACTTCCACTGCGAGGTGCGAGGCATTCCTGACGATTCATTGTAAACGTTTCAATTTCTTCTTTTTGTAATGATATTTATTACTGAATCCTTCGACTAAAATAAAATTAATGAACGGGCGGGCCCTAATCATTGAAATTGCTCAGTAAAAACGAGCCGAAACCGTCGGACATCGCCGCCTAATTATAAAAATGTACAGTATATTTGTTACAAAAAATAGATCCTGGTTTTATTTGTGTATTTACACTTCGGGAAAGCATATGAATGCATAATTTTGTCATGTTTCGTTATCGCGTAACAATAGACACGTGTTGCACTTCCTATGGCTAGAGACCGACTGAAACGAAATGAGAGCCGGCGCTTATTTGTTATCTTAAAAAATGCGTTTCTACTGTGCCTGTCCATTCATTTTATTTTGGTCGAAGACTGAATCAGCATTCCATCTATAATTTTGATTTGCCTTGTCTTTTTAAAGGTTATTATTATACTCTTTTACCCACGTAGATATCATCTCTCACGCATTACATACATTACCTGTATCATCTATTAAGCAAGAAAATTAATTATCCCGCTCACTTTGATGAAGTATCCTACTCATTGTGCCTTGCTTCCTTTCACCGGCAACCACACAAAGGAGACTGTAATTATTCATAGATACAAGTATGTACAATACGCACATTATGAAATGAAATAGTTTTATGCCAGATTTTTTACATCCATATCATCGAGATACAATACAGAGACAAATAAACACAGATAGATAGATAAATAGAACCACAATCGTGCCAAAAACGAAACCGGACCAAAACTCACCGCACGCAATGAATTGCGCAGACTTTTGGTTTGTTACAAGGTGACCACGATGCGACCACAACGCTGCGCGATACCAGAGCTACGCTGACATAGCGGACAACTAACGTTGAACACACTTTACAAGCGACATAACGTCTAAATTGGAGTAAATGACGCTCGGACGTTTTTTGACTGTTTTCACTGTGAATCTGTAGGAATTGTATCTCGATGATCCATATTAATTCAAAATTAATCTATCAATACAGGGTTACTAATATATACTGTACTAAGCCGATAAGAGGTAATTCTAACTAAGTAAAGATAAATGTTCCATACACTTGCCACAATGAATTTACCACGAGTGCAGAGTAATGTGCCCTTTACGAGTAGAATAAAATCCTCGTATACCACCACCAACTTATCTCTACAGTTGAATAGGGGAGCTACCATCGCATTGTCTTGAACAAGACTGACAAGTATGTATGTGATTTTTTTGAGTTTCATCAATTGGCCATCTGTGGATATAGGTTGGTCGGTCTTCGACGGTGGATATTGTAGCTTTGTTGCTCAGATAGAAGGAGAATGGAGGTGTTTTATGCATGTTTTGGTGATTTGAGTCGCTCGTGTTATTGTTCTGTCTGGTTTTAGTTTGAGGTGAGTAATTGGTTCAGTAAGCTTAGGTGTCTGTTGGTGGCGCAGATAGATATGTATTGTCTAAATTTAATGTACTCTCTTCTTTTGTTCATTTTAACCATCGAGATACAATACAAATAGAGTCACAATCGTGCCAAAAAAATGTCCGAACCAAAACTTGGCGCTCGCTACGAATTGCGCAGACTTTTTGGTTAGTAACAAGGTAACCACGATCCGACTACAACGCTGCGCGATGCCAGAGCCATGAGGACATAGCGGACAACTAACGTTGAACAATATGCAAGCGACATCACGTCTAAATTGGAGTAAATGTGGCATTGTGAAGTATATATTGATACAATGTATGTACAATGATGCTCAGACGTTTTTTGACTGTTTTCACTGAGAGATTGAGATTCTATAGGAATTGTTTCTCAATGTTTTTAACGCGTTATATTTGCTCCCCTTGTATATCTAACCAAGTAAAAAAATATTTAGTTTCGTTTTTTTTTCCATCTTTGTTGGTTCTCCAAGACTTCTTCATGCTTGGCCTCTGCTTACCATTGTCAGTTGTCTCTCAAGGTTACCCTAAATATTTAGGCATCTGATTTAGGCGACTCCTAGGGTTAGTGAAAGCTGACATTAGTCTCACCCATGACTGTAGCTGTCAGATTGGTAGTCAAATTAAAGATTTATCTCTCATATAATCACGTCGGTTACCACACCCAGTATATCCCGCAAGTTATGATGGCTCCCATTAAGAACACGCGGTGATAATTGGAATCGTGACTTGGTTTTGTTCTATGAGACCACATTTCATACGCCATCGCCATGTTGATGAACAGTTAAGGCTGTGCTCACCGGTCTCGGCTTTCTCTTTAGCACATTTTTAATTAAAAGATAAAAACCACTAAATGAAAAAAAAGTAAGAAAAAAAGTATAAGGCATTTATTTTAAACTTTAAAAAGAAATTCTCTAAAGTTTTTTTTTAAATATTAGCTGACGAGATCTTTTTTTACCGACTTCAAAAAAGGAGGGGGTTTCCGATTCGATTGTTATTTTTACGATTGTTATCTCAGAACTCCATCATTTTATAATCTGATATGGAAATATTTTTAAAGGATAATAATTAATTTCAGATAGGTAACAAACACAATGTTAAAAAAACTTTTATAATCGTTTGAGTATTATGGTTTTAAAATCAAAATAATATGTCAACCAAGTAAACGGAATTTCATCCTAAGTTAAAGACGGGTTTATTTATTTATTTATGTAAAAAAAAACTGACGCTCGAGTGGACGGGTTCATGCCATATGCGCAAACGAGCCGCCTCGATGCTAAGCCGCGTCCGGAGCAGCACCAACAGCATTCTATTGTTCTATTCTATTGTTGCAGGTTGGTTTGACTGCCCTTTTAATTACCATGCAAAAATCCAACTTTAAAAATTCCATGTGACTTATGTTACTACACTTATTCATTATTGACATGATCTGCTCAATTTAAATTTAATTAAAGGCTCAATTTGAAGGTAATGAATTTGTACGTTATAAAATGTTGGAAATTTTCAAATGAGTTAGTTCTGTCATGCCAGCACGGCCTTAATGAGCCAAAACAAACCACCCTTAGTTAAAACGCCATCTACTAGGGTGTTACTACATATTCTCAATTATTACTTACTTGTTCATTTAAAAGGAATAATAGGCGATCCGTCAAGCTTGGCAGACCGGAAATGATACACGTCATCCATTGAACCGGAAGTCTCCGTAAATGTTTGCTCAAGGTTGATACATGTGTAACCGGGTACAAGTTTCAGGGACGAAATAGAATGTTTAATGGGGTTAGGCTCATATCGTCTAGATTGTAAAAACACGTGACGTTTACTGATAATTTTCATTTTTTGGTTTTGTCTGCCATCGTGATGACGTGAATTTTCAGTGTGTAAAAGAAGATCTTCGTGAAATTTAATTGTGTTTTAATTGCTGTCAAAAATAACTTCTGTACAACGCGTATATTTGTACGAAAAATCTCGTTCAATACAATTGGAAGCAAAGCGTAGTTCCCTGTCCGAGGCGGGTAGATGTTCGTGATCAATCGCGAATTTCTATTGACGCGCTTTCGGGGCTGAGTTAAATTTGAATTGCCACGTGGTATGTGACAAGCTCAGAAGTAAAAAAATACTGTCAGCACGTGACGTTTACTGTTGTTTTTTTGCCTGTCACTTTCGCTGTGTCTTAATTGTTGAAAACTGGTACACAACACGTATAGTTGTACGAAAAATCTCGTGAGTTAAGTACTTGTCACACTGGGTACAGGTACACTGCGAAGTGGTACTTAGTGGGCGATTAGACTGGATTAATTCAGGCCTTCAAAGGTCTGCTGATAATCAGATATTTTTTTGCCTTTCAAATTTTTTGACGAAAATAGCAACGACTACTGGATTTTTGGCGTTCTGATTACATCAAATAGAAATATTTATACAAAATAAACAATCTGCATAAACATATCTGTATATTTCACTGAAAATAACGGCGTTTAAACGAAAAAAAAACTCAACATATCAACAGACTTATTACCTCCAATTTACAAAAGTAGTTTTTCGTAAACTCTAACTCAAGTTTGATTTTGTTAAATTACTGACAAACAATAAACAAACAATTTAATGTTATGATTTACTTCTTTTATATTCGTCTTGATAGTTATGGCTTTATTTTTTATGTTTTATACCCGTAAATCCAGAAACCTAAAAAAACCTAAATTATTAAACGATTGCATTTTGTAATGCAGCTCTTAATAGGTTAAGAAGTAGTTATGGTATTTAGTATTAAATTATATTTTTGTTCACCTAATTGCGGAAATTTCAATGCAAAATTTAAACTCTGTCATACAGATAAGAATTTTAAACAGGCAGGTCTTAATCACTAAACAAAACAAGCAAAAATACTCTAAATAATTAATCTATTTAGCCTAATACAGTTGGATAACTAGACTTTTGATGGACTAATTATAAGAACTAGCTTTGAAATATAATCTCATAATTCACTCTTAAATATATTATCAGGTTCTGGCTCGACGTAGCTTGGTTTATCTTTGAGCATTTTAGGTATTCTATGAGATAAATACTCAAATTGTAACTGCAAAGGTTTTTTTCTCTTCTTTTGTTTGTCCTTTTTGACGCAGGATTAGATCAACGAATAGACGTGATTTTTTGCATTATTATTTGTAGGACCGGTGAGTTTATTTTATTTTTATGCCATAGTTGGCAAACAAGCAGACAGTCTGCCTGATGGTAATCAGTCTTATTCTTTCGAGTCGATGCTTCGTAAATTATTATTTTGTTTTTAAATTAAGTTTTTAGGCCAACATTTTGCCACCCCAATGGCACTCTCCGTGGCTTCATTCAGGTCGTCCAGTGTGCAAGTTGTAGGACACGCTGCACAGTCCATCAAGTAATAGCAAGCATAATGGTAAGCAGTCACCCTCACCTACGGGACCGTCCATTAATCACGTGAGGCTTGAAAGGGGGGGAGGGGGTTTAGCAAAAATCACGTAATATCTCATCTCAATTCAATACAAAAACAATGGTCTTAAACCTCACCAAGGGGTGGGGGTTAAAAAATGCCAAAAAAAAAAAACAAAGGCATCACAACTACGTTGCCGTTACCGCCGTTGTTGTTTGCCGTTGCCGTTGTCTTTATTAGCTCGCTCTTTGAAGAACCCCATGTTATAGCTTCTCGGAAACACCACGGAAAGTAACTCATCTGTTATCAGTAACATGGGATACTTTTTATCTCGGAGAAATTTTCGGCTCCTGAGAGAATGTCCACACGGGTGAAACCGCAGGGTGCAGCTAGTATTTTATAATATCATCATCGTCATCATTTCAGCCTATCATATTATGCTAGGACCTAGGCCTTCTCTCTCTGAGAGAAGGCCCTAGCCCTAATCCACCATGCCATCCACGTTTTTTTCTTCAGCGTTGTTGAGCAATGGTATCGAGACTGCATAAAATTACTAAAAGTTTTTAATGTAGTTAAGTCATTGGTGCAGGTCCGAGGATCGAACCGGGTGCCGTCAGATTGTAAAACGCACATGCTACCGCTCGACCACCATTGCTCGTCCATCATCATGTTATAATTTTATGCTATACATATTTCTGTAAAAAAATCAAAAATAAATTTTACATGAATAAAAAATGTACTCGAGTCTCACCTTCATTCTGTTTCATTTGAAAATCATAAATTTTGATAAATTTTTTGTTATACTTTAGGCTTTATAATCTTTATGAATTAAAGCATAACCCTTTACGAATTGAATAAAACGGCGGCATTACACACTCGTAATTGCCGACCAACTTGGCACCCATGTCGTAATGATTAGACCTTTTGCTGTAAGGAAAATTTTGTTGATATGTTTTGTAAAACTCAGGTTAAATATTACAGCGGTAAGGTTCTAACACGTTTGGATTGGAATTCAAATTTACACATGAGGTAAGCCATAATTAATTTTTGTTTGGAGAGTGTGAAATCAGACTAAAGTAATTTTCGCGTTATAAATTAATATGGAACATGCATCGAGATACAATTCCTACAGAGTCACAATATCTCAGTGAAAACAGTCAAAAAACGTCCGAGCGTCATTATATATGCATTGTATCAATTATATAGTTCACAATGCCACATTTACTCCAATTTAGAAGTTATGTCGCTTCCATAGTGTTCAAAGTAGTTGTCCGCTATGTCAAATTAGCTCTGACATCGCGCGGCGTTGTAGTCGGATCGGTGTTACCTTGTAACTAACCAAAAGGTCTGCGCAATTCGTAGAATGCGGCGAGTTTTGGTTAAGAAATTTATTGGCACGATTTTGAGTTTATATGTATTGTATCTCGATGGGAACATGTGAGAAAAATAATTTATGAGTAAAAAGTGTGTATAAGATTTGCCACAAATCGACAAATCCGATTTGCCAATAATGTTATTCGATCAAACGATAGAGTAGTTAAGGAAAAAATAATAGGTAAGTAGCGCACATTCTCTCTCACTCTCTCTCTCTCTCTCTCTCTCTCTCTCTCTCTCTCTCTCTCTCTCTCTCTCTCTGTCTGTCTCTCTGAGAGAAGGCCTGTGTCCCAGCAACATGATAGGCTGATAATGATGTTGATGATGAGGTAAGTAATGCTTATTTAAGAAATTTAATGAAATTGTCTCACTTCTTAACGGACTTCAAAAAAGGAGTTTTTAATTTAATTTTAAATATTTGTTGCCTCAGAATTCCGTCAGTCATAAGATCTATTTTATTTGAAATAATATTTTTTCACATTGGTCACATAGAAATTTCACCAAATCGGTACAGTAGTTTGGTTTTTTTATCAAAATAACTGAAAAAAAGTATGTCATCCAAGTAAACGAAATTGCGTATTTATTAATTTTGAAGTCAGTTTTCTAAATTGATAATTATTTTAATAATAGGCTTGCGTTTAACCACCTTTTTGCCGGATTTTAAGCAAAGGTGCGTTACGTTAAACCATGCTTAAAAGAAACCGATTCACTCTGATGCGCTGCCAGAATGATGAAAATCTGGGTGTCTTCAAATCATGAGTGAATATCGGTTTCTTCTAGGCAAGCGTGTTCCATCGTAGACCGCATCATCGCTTAACATCAGACGAGTTGGCGGTAAAACACAAGACTTTTATTGAATAAATAAAAAATGCTAAAGAGCCTGTACCTATAATATAATGAGACAGAAAAGACGTGAAAGCTGCGTCATAATGCAGGTAACTCATTTATCTCGGTAATATTATAAGGGAAACCCTAATATTATAGATTTGACGAATTTTCTCCGGGCGTGTCGAGAAACGTGAAAAATGTGATAATTATGACCGAGTTTGGATACGGCAATTTATCTGTATTTGTGCCAACAAGCTTTTGGGAGGTATTAGAACTTTTTTCACATTCTTGCGCGCTTCAGATTATCTCGATCCCTCTTACTCTCATGCCATTTCCAACTAAAGGTACAGCCACAGGTAGTAGATCTGTGGATACAGCGATCGAAAAGAAAAAATAAGGAGAGACTTCGACCAAAATAAAATGAATGGACGGGCCCTAACCATTGAACTTGCTCAGTAAAAAAACGAGTCAAAACCATCGGACATAATATTGTACTTCAATTTAAAAAATGTACAGTACCTATATTTGTTACAAAAAATTGATACCGGTTTTAATTGTGTATTTACACTTCGGGAAAGCATACGAATGCATAATTTTGTCAGATGTTTCGTTATCACGTAACAATAGACTCGTGTTGCACTTCCTACGGCTAGAGACCGACTGAAAAACAGTGAGCGCCGGCGCTTATTTTGTAATCTTCAAAAATGCGCTTCTACTGGACCCGTCCATTCATTTTATTATAGTCGAAGGGAGAGACAAGAAAAACTCTGATACATTTCTTGGTCCGAATCTTGCCCATTGACAGATAATGCACAGGCCAAATCGCTAGGTCTAGAAGCAAGAAACATGAAACGAAAGGTGACCATTAACGAAAGATTTTTGCAAATTCAAATTATAATATCTTTATTTACCAAAAAAAAGACTAAGTAGTACAATGAAAATTAGTAAGAACACTATGAAACTTAGAAACTAAACAGATTTGGCGGTGAGCCCCAAACTAAGCACAGGGCCTGTATCTTGGGGCTCGGGTGCGAACATTACCAGAAACAATAAACTATGTGTGCGAGTAAGTTGGCAGTGGCACAGCAAGTCGAACACATAGATTGCACTATTTGCACTACATAAGTACTTATAGCCTAACTAATCCTAAAACAAAGTTAATTTGAAGATAAACAAAAAGTAAAAGTGAAAAGTGGAGAGAAGTTACGGGATATCTCCGGGAAACACCAGACCTCGAACGAGTCTGGGGTCGCGCGGAAATCCCAGGGTGTATTAGCGTGGGCTACACCCTCTAAAATTATATTCCATACAAACTACAAATGAGGTTTTCGGTCTCATTGTACGACATTTTCAAAAGCCAATCCTTTACTTTTTTCTTTAAGGCATATTTCGTAAGGTCACTGGAGTCACTGAGAAGCTTATATGCGTTATTGTATGTACAAGGAAGTGAGTACGCAGGACAACGTTTGGCCATTAACGATCGAATCCGAGGTAATGGTAGTATGTAAGCTCTATTTGCTCTTTTAGACATTAATGCGGCGTAGTCTTGGCGGGACTTTAAGCTGTTGTGGGTTTTCAAAACAGCGTTAAAGACGAACAGCTGACGAACTCTGAGTACTTTAAACTCGGCATAAACTGAGTCGGTTGGAGAAAGGAAGGGTTTCCGTAGCAAAACTTTGATCAAGGCCCGCTGCGCTCTCTCTACGGTCATGAAAATAGTTTTACCAGCACTACCCCAGATTGAAATACAGTATTGTATTATCGACTGGCATAGCGCTAAGTAAATTTGCTTCAGTAGCGGCATAGGTGCACAATCTCGGAGGTCTTTCATTATGTTAATCAATTTACGTATGCGAGAAGATACACCAGATATATGCTGCTTAAATGAAAGATTTTCATCTATGGTTACGCCAAGATACCTGATGCTTTCGGTACAATCAATAGAGCTGCATGAGCAAAAAGGGGATCGAATTTGGGGATCAGAAGAGCAATAGTGAATTTTGAGGCGCAAGTTAGCTGGTGGCCGAGATGAACAAGTTTTAGTAAATGCTATGTATTTGGTCTTCTTGGTATTTAAAGTAAGCAAATTTTTATTAAGGCGTTTTGCAATTACAGACAGTCCGTTTTCAGCTAACCTGAATACTTGGTTCCATGTTTCTCCGTGAAAAATAATCGCAGTGTCATCGGCATATGTGATGATTTCTGCGTTTGAAAGTTTACTATTTACTATTTCATTAATGTACAAAATGAACAAAGTGGGTCCGAGTATACTACCCTGTGGGACACCGTAGTTGATTGGTAGATGATCACTGGAGTGGCCACAAACCTTAACGTATTGCCTACGACCAGATAAATAACTTTGGAACCACTCCAGTGCCACACCCCTAACACCGGACGCGTTCAACTTTTTCAAAAGCAAACCAATTGAAATTGAATCAAAAGCTTTTGCTAGATCAAGAAAGGCGCCGATGCACCTTTCACCTTTGTCAACATATGATGATACTAGATTGACCAACAACGTGGCGGCGTCTTCCGTTGATCTGCCTCGTCGAAAACCAAACTGTCTATCTGAGATTAGTTTGTGCTTTTCTAGGTAATTGATAAGTCTCGTGTTTACTAACTTTTCCAAAATTTTAGAAATCACACTAAGCAGTGAAATTGGCCTATAATTATCGGGAGAACTTTTTAGACCATTTTTATATATAGGGGATACAGCAGCAACTTTCCAGCATTCCGGGAAGGTGCCCGTTTCTAGGCTCAAATTAAATATAGAAGTTAGTGGGATAAGAAAAGCATGTTGTGACATTTTTATTAGTTTGACAGAGATAGAATCCGGACCAGGGGCGCTATCGTTTTTTAGGCTAGCAATAACTTTGTCTATTTCGAGTGGGTCAGTTGGGTACAGGAACAGAGAATGGGCACTTAAACAATTTGGTCTGTGTGATTCGATCAGATGGTTCTCTGTTAAATTAAGTTTCTTTAAGATGGTATCTGCGAGATTCTTCCCCACTGAAGAAAAGTGTTGATTACAGTGGTTAAGCGGGTTAGTGTTCCCATCAGTATTATTTAACAGCTCAGACGACACATTACTTTGCCTGGAGGAATAGCAGATGTTCTTAATAGACTTCCAGAGATGCTTGGGGTTATCCTTATTTTGCTCTAACAGGTGACTGTTGTATTGGGCTTTTACGTTACGCAGAAGCTTATTGCAGAAGTTTCTGTATCTGCCGTAAATTAAGTTGCGTTGAGCGTCATTTGGGTGATTTCTACTGTCAAGATGAAGCTTGTCCCGGTGCCTCATACACTTGATCAAACCTGGGGTTATCCAAGGCTTCAAGGACGCCGTTTGCCTTCCTACTTTTACAGTCTTAGTGTGCCTAGTCACAATGTTTGCTATGATATCATTAAAAGCACTAGCAGCGGAGTTAACACAAGAGCTAGTTAATACCGAGGACCAATCTGTGCTGTTCAACTCTGAGGCCACCTCTTCAAAGTTAGTTTTAAGGTAGTGTCTAGAGGGGATTTTAAGGTTCTTACACTGTCGCGATATTCCTGCTATGACAATAGAGTGGTCAGTAACAGAAGACTCACAAATCAGACCAATCGCCTTGGAAACAGATTTAATGAAAATATGGTCTAAACAGGTACGGATTCGGGTCGCGTTTGTGATCGCGGGAAGCAGCCCGTGCGATGCCATTAAACAAAGGTAGTGAGAAACCTGCCTATCAATGGGATCACATAAGTTTATGTTAGCGTCGCCTGCAATAACAAGGGAAGGTTTATTTTTTAGGTCGGTTAGAATAGTTTCCATAGATACTAAAAATGGTTCCACATTATCGACCGAAGGTGATCTATAAATTCCTAAAATTGTGATTTTATCATCGACATGTATCGCTAATGCGTCCACGGTGTTAGGCTCGAAAGCAACAGCCGATTGATATATGTTTTTTAAATAGATAATGATTCCACCGTTCTTATTCAGTTGTCTGTTAGAGCGAAAATGATTAAAACCAGGAATAGGATGCAGTAGCGTATTTTCGGTTAACCAGCATTCAGTCAAGATAATAGCGTCGAACTCTGTGCTAAACCGACTTAGGGAAACAACGAAGTTATCGAAGTTGCAGTTGTAGCTTCTTATGTTTATACAAATAATTTTGAAATTATAATGAGGATTGCCTTTTAAAAACGAAGCACATGATTCTGCAGACACATGAGTATGACAGTCGATCGAGATCGTATCCTCTATGTCATCCGTAACATCAACTAAAACCATCATTGTAACAAATCAATTGATCGGGATTTTGTAAATAAACCTGTAGTGTCATTTTAATTAACAACTTGACTGAGTGTATACGCACAGACATCAAATGAGTCGTTTGAGTAGCGGTACCAGAGGAGGTCAGTGAGAAACAGAAAAATATGTGAAGGGTGTGAGATATTTTGGGTGAAAGTGTGTAACTTAATATTATGAGTGACATAATATGTAGTAATAGCCTAACAAAATTATATATGCTTATACTATTATAACTAAAAGTATAAAATACTACATGCGGCTTGAAATTGTTAGTCGGACGAAGCTGGTGGCTGGATGTTAGAAGATAGGCCCAGGTGGTGCTCCAGGTCAGCTGATGTTTTAATGGCGATGGCTGGACTTCCTTCCTGCCTACGGACATGGATGGTACCGTTTCTAGTCCAGCAGAATTTAAAACCTGCTTCGTTAGAACGCAGGCGTGCGGACCGAAATAACAGCCTATTTTCTTTTGTAAGGCGCTCGTTGAAATACAACTTCCTGCTTGGGCCTTCTATTTCAATATCGGAGCTGACTAAAGTTCGACGGCTCTTGGCCGCTTTTAGGAAGTCATCACGTTTATGGCGTCGGACGAAACGGATAACAACAGGGCGGGGAAGCTTTGAGGTAGCATCGCCACTGTCCAGTCGACGGGGGCCCACCCGCATCACATAATCAAGGTCGCCATCATCAATATCAACTCCGATTTTATTGGCTGTCACACGAGCTATGTGCATTAAATTCTCGTCCTTAGTTTCAGAGATTCCTGAGATTTCCAGCTCGTTCTTTAGTACTACCTGCGCCCTGGAGTCTAATTGATATTGTAGCTCAGTTACAGTAAGTCGCAGGGAGCAAAGCTCCGACTCGCGTGCGGTATCCCGTTTCTCGAGCTCTCGGCATTTAGTGCTAAACTCATCCAACCTGGAGGCTAAATGGTCAGAGAGAAATTTCATCTGAGCCTTCATGTCCCCCACGTCCTCCCGCATGAGCTTCATTTCAGTGGCCAGTGTCTCAAGAGGGTCTGGGTCCGGAGTTACCGCCGGCGAGCATTCCGGCGTAAGTGCATTAAGTTTGCGGCTGCCCGCAATCGTGTTCGCGGACGGCACGCACAGGGCGCCGGGCGCGGCTGCGCGGACCGGAGTATTTGAATTGTCCGCTTTTGGTAAATTACTTTTACATAACGGACAGATCCAAGACAATTTGGCCTCCTCTGCAACATTCCGTATGTCAGACACGTTCACGCATATAGCGTGGAAGCAAGCAGCGCATTTTGTACATTGCATCTGCTGCGTACTTCGCACAGACTTCGTACATGCCGAGCAGTAACTAATAGGTTTGATAGCATGGACGTTAGACATTATTATATTTGAGCAGTTTTAGTCAACTCACAGCGTGGTGGCTCGGTGTGCCGGTGACGTAGCTAGTAGGTTGGCTCGTAGCGCTGGAACCGGTTCTCCCGTCCGCTCAGTAGATGTGCGACAAGGATGAATTATTTTCCAAACAGAGCCCGTCTCGTTTCCCCGAGATGCGGAGGAGCTTACCTCAGCGCACGACGCAGTAAATTCCCTTACGAAGAACTTTGTGGCAGTAGGAACTGGATCTTAGTTGCACACCACAATGGGGCTAGGCCGCTTTTGGATTAGAGCTATAATGTCGTGCAGTGACTAGCAAAATTATTGGACAACGCGAAACACGTCCACTCACTAAACAAGTTATAATCGCACTCCAAAAATTAAAGGGATTAAAGGGAAGGCTTGTTTCAAAGTCAGTCATTTCCAAAGTAAGAAACGTGAAAGTTGATACTTGGACTTCCGTTTAAGTAAAAGGTAGTTGCACCGGTTTTTGAAAGCTCAGATTCAATATGTCCTGGCCAATTACCAGCCGGCTGGCCTAAAATCAGCCAATCAGTGAACGCTGCATAATGCATACTATAGGCTATGAGAGCCGAGTGCAGTTTTCTTTGGCGGTTAAGTTCAGTGTTTCAATTCTATAGTTATTATTTTGCTGTGTCAAACCGACCGTAGCTGTTGGTGCAAAATTTATATTCAATTGTATTGTTGTGTTACATAAATTTTTTCCGTAACAAGTAACCTATATAGCACTCTGGAATTCCAACTATGTCTGTGCAAAATATCACGTCAATCCGTGGCTCTGGTGTTTTTTTGAATGAGGCACAAACACAGCTTTGTACTTATACCTAATATTAATATAAGTGATCATAAAAACACATTATTTCATAATAATGTGTTTATGGGAAAATGGATAGGATATACTTAAGGCGCTGTCTGGTCAAGATTACAAATTCGTTTCTCACCCGCCATGATCTATTTACTATCTAAAACGGCTTTGTTTAAAGTCACAAGACATATATCATAATTTTTGATGATGATGATGACTTTGTACTTGTGGTTATATTGTTTTGAGGGGTTTTGTTTAATATATCAGAATAATAAAAAACAATTACTTAACTGGTTTAAGTTTTAACACAATTAAATACGAAATTTAATTACGCGTTTGTTATGGCTATACATTTCGTTAAAAATAAGTTGTCACTGAAAATTCAAAGTATTTCAATTCAAGAGCTTTTATTGTTGCGCAATAAATAAAAAAAAGGATTATTTACCAAAATGTTATTTAATGTTATGTTATTGTTTTTACTACTTGCAGTATTATTTTCAATCTGTTCAATTAATTTAGTCATATCACCCTAGCGTTTAAAAACACTTCTTTTGGTTAATTTTGCTTCTTTAGTATTTACGATTATTCGGCGCCTTAACAAATTGGATTGCCCAAGCCTGCCTGACCAATATGTTGTGGTCACGCTGACTCTGTAGCAAAATTCACCCAAATTATTTCAACCCAGCCGCATATTTCCTAACTCCGCGTTCTTCCCTTCACCCGGGGTAAAATTAAATTATCCCCCGGAATATTATGACGGCACAATACCAGAACGTGTGAATTTAAATTCGGTAATTGAAGGTACTTGCCTATAGGTAGGTACTTGTTCGTATGGAGACGGGACGAGTGGTTCCAACCGTTTTTAGAACTTGTTAAGACGCAATTGACGGGCTTGTTGGATTTCCACATGTGAATAAATTTACATTTTAATGGTACAATTTAAAGGAATTTGATTATGATTATTGTTCACAGAAAAGAGAAGTAAATAGAACGGAAATGTGAAGGAAAATCTATCGCCAGGCATTATGACAGAACCTTGATTGAACATTCTTATTTATATCAACACGTCGAACTCCGCATCCAAAGAACTTGGGCCCTACCTTGTTGGGTTAGGTCTCAAAGTTCTTTGTCCGCATCAAAGTTGCTAACTAATTTCGAATGACTGACCTTTGATTAATATGGGTGCAACTGGCTACAACCACAGATCTACTACCTATAGATTTTCAATGAGCGTGGCTAGCTCAGTGCCTCTCGCTCATCATCGTATTTTCGCTCACTGCGCTTCTTGCAGCCCAAAATGCTACAACCAACCATTGTAAAATATCTTTTACAATTATTTCTCAGAGGAAACACGCATTTATCACATTAAATCACCAAAAAAAGGCAATAAATATAATTCAGACCCGTTTTGTTTGTCACTGATTATTACAGATTTTGACACTTGAGGTACCAAAAACAGGTCACGCCGATAAGGACAACAATATCTATTTATGTCCTTTTCGTACTTGTGCTGAGCCATATCAAGTTGTCTCTTTCACTAAAATATATTGCCGATCTGGTTGTGTATATCTGTGGGCTACAACACTTACAAAAACGCCTTGACAGCAGTTTTTTTTTTTTTTTTTAATATATTTTCTTTGGTATTGTTCCATTTACGCCACAGACACATAACAGAAGAGATCCTGTTAGCACGTCAAGTTGTACTTATTATGACGAGATTAGGGTATAAAACGTCCTTGGACGAGAGCAATTTATTGGTAGTTTAACTCCATTCGCACGGCCAAAGATTGTCAAAGGGTTTTAACAGTTTACTATGGCGCGCTTTTACACACGACATAGACACATTAACACATTAGATATAGCCAATAGCGCTAATTTTGCTGATCGTACTTGAAACAAATCTTGGACCCGGTTGAAAATACTAATTTTAATTTTAATATTACTATCGTTTTAAATTTTTTTCCCCTCATTATTCAATTGATATACATTATTTTGAGAGAACAATTGCTTGGACCAATTTTGGGAAAAGTTTCTTTAGCGTTTTAGAAACTTTACGAAAACACGATTTCGTTCACGAACACTTAATAAACAATATAATCCACCATTAAATACATCAGCAACCATTAAACGTCCACTGCTGGACAAAGACCTCCCTCTTAAAGAGGGGGTTTACCATAATCTACACGCTTGGCAGGCGGCTTGGGGATCGCAGTACATTCACCGTGTACCTATTAATAGGATGCTGCTGCTCATCGTCCTCCCATCCCAATAGCGGCAATCCACTAATTATTATACATCAAATGTCGAAAATACACAAGTTAAGGTGGTACGTTTCACTTATGCGGGAAATTCTAGTTTTAAACAGTTATTTTGTTCTCGTAGTTAGACCAGGTAATCTCTATCTCTACATAGTATAAATTGAAGTCGCTGTCTGTCTGTCTGTATGGCCGCTAACTCTTCCTAAACCATGCAACGGATTTTGATGCGGTTTTCACCATCAGTAAGATATATTTTAAAGGAAGGTTTATATAAACCTTCCTTGAACTGGTATGACCCCCCCTCTTGCCCCTTGCCCGCTTAACGTTGAGTTCTGGGACACCCTGTATATATAACTAGCGACCCGCCCCGGCTTCGCACGTAAATTATACCCGTGCGAAACCGGGCGGGCGGGTCACTAGTTATTTATAAACGATCATGGTGTTTGCGCAAATTGATTATTATCTTTCACAAAGTCATGTAAAGATATCAATCTTTAATGAACATTATTCTTTACATTTGTAGCTAAACAATTTTTTGCTGTTTCAAACGGTTTATCGACAAATGTATAAGATAATGTATAGAGCACCCAAATATTTGCGCAAACACCATGTCATTTACAATAACTACCTCAGCCTAGCTACAAGGAAAAGAAACTGTATGAAATTAGAATTTACCGCCATATGTGATAAGTACCACCTTAAGGAAAATAATACAATGACAAATGTTTTATTCACATTGGCGCCAAAACTCCGTTCGCCCCTTATTCCATAGGCGTGCTGAACTTGTCATTTTGACAGCTGAGGTGAAAGAAAATTGATTCCAGACAGGAAACAGCACACCATTTGTCATTTTTCTTTCCCATTGTCCGTTTTTGGGCTTGTTCTTTTTGTATGTAGTTTTTCTTTGTTATGTTAATGTGAAAATTGGGCCTTCATTAATCTACTTGGGCGGAAATGGGAAGTATGCCACGTAATTTTTAAATAATTATATGTGTCACGCATCGAGATATAATACCTATTAGTCACAATCTCTAAGTGAAAACAGTCAATAAACGTTCAAGCGTCGTTGTACATACCTACCGTATATAATTATGTAGCAGTCTTTGCATACCTAGACATTAATTATATAGTTCACAATGCCTCATTTACTTCAATTTAGACGTTATGTCGCTTGCATTGCGTTCAACGTCACTTGTCCACTATTGCATCGTGGCACTGGCATTGCACGACGTTGTAGTCGGATCGCGGTTGCCTTACAACTAACCAAAAAGTCGGCGTAATGTGTAGCATGCGCCGAGTTTTGAGACATTGTTTTTGGACAATTGTGACTCTATAAGTATTGTATCTCGATGGTGGCACGTCATTATTAATTGACCAAGGTGAAGAAAGGTCCCAGATTCTTCCGGAACAAATCATGTTTGGGAGTTTACATTTTTGTTTGTTCGACAATAACAAGTGCTGAAAATCTGACCTTCATTAAAATCTGTAAGCAAGTAGTTCATTTCAATAAAAAAAATACTTCAAATATCATCAAAATTTTATGAGGGGTCGTGAGTATAGGACCTCAAGCCTTATTATAGACTAGCGGTCCGCCCCAGCTATGCACGGGTATAGATTATAGCCTATGTCACTCGGGGATAGTGTAGCTTACCAACAGTGAAAGAATTTTTAAAATCGGTCCAGTACTTTTTGAGCCAATTCGTTACAAACATACTTACATACAAATCTTTCTTCTTTATAATGCCTTCTTATAGATGTCTTATCGTGATTCGGATTGTGATCGCGATCAAAAACAAAAACCTGTGGATTTTTGTTTCTCGATTTCTAATACTATAAATTATCGAATAGTACAGTGTGGCCTGTGTAACAAAAATGGTTTAGATTAAATTAAAAATAAGGTTTGATGAAGGATGATGATGATGATGATAATAAAGATATACTACAAGGTCTAAGGGGGCGGCCTATATTCAGCAGTGGACGTCTTCCCAGTTACAGATATTGGCTCCTAAAGTAATTAATTGTAAACAAAATTCCACTTCAGTGATTCTTTGTTACTGTCACTGTGCCTAATATTAGTTATGACGAATCGTGTTACAAAGTACGTATTGTGCATTTAATATTTTTATTTTCCTTCCTGCCACAAGTTTAGATCATGAATTATATGTAAAGCGCAGTAAAGCAAACAGCTCGCTCTGCGAACGACTGCACGCTGTAATTTGAAAAATAAAAGACTATTATTCCAATATCATTAACAAATAAAAATTGTGAGAAAAGACAAGAGAAAAGAAGTCGACATGGAAATAGAAGACTTATACACGACAACCGGTACAGAAATGACAATCATTGACGGAGACTATTCAATCGGTGAAAACGATTCATTCGATGATGAATATCAACAAGAGAGAAGAAAATTTCTACAACATTATTTTATGCTAAAAATAATTACTGAAGTCTTTTCTTTTGCGGTATGTGCCCTGGCATTAATTTCCTGGATCAAGATTCCGAAGTGGCGTACGTTTAATAACTTTTTATATACGAATCTCTATTTATCGTATACTGTGTCAAACGCTGTGGTTATTATTAGTTTGGTAGTTGATCATAATGATCCCTCTCTAGTTCTAGACTATACATCCGTGTATATTATAATTTTTGTGGGATATTACTTTCAAGAATTGTTCGTATGCTGGCTTTTCATTGCTTCTGTTGTTACTTATATGGAAATTGTGAAAGTATTTCCCGCATACATTACGCGGATGAAATTAAAATGCACTCTTTTTGCTGTAGGCATTCCTTTATTAAATATCCCAATAAGATTTTCTACCTTTATAGCTGTTAAGTACAATATAATCAATCTTACGAATAATTTGATATTAAGTTCATATTGTCTATCACTTATTTTACTTCTTTGTAACATGTTTATATACTTCAGAGTTTTATATAGTCTGTGCCAGGTAAATAACTATTTAATGAAGCAAAAATTACAAGTGGCAACATTGAAATTTTTGATGAGCGGGCTTATGACGCTACCTGGAGCACAGATATACACAACCAGATCGGCAATATCTTTTAGTGAAAGAGACAACTTGATATGGCTCAGCACAAGTACGAAAAGGACATAAATAGATTTTGTTGTCCTTATCGACGTGACCTGTTTTTGGTACCTCAAGTGTCAAAATCTGTAATAATCAGTGACAAACAAAACGGGTCTGAATTATATTTATTGCCTTTTTTTGGTGATTTAATGTGATAAATGCGTGTTTCCTCTGAGAAATAATTGTCAAAGATATTTTACAATGGTTGGTTGTAGCATTTTGGGCTGCAAGAAGCGCAGTGAGCGAAAATACGATGAAATATCATTTCACACGTAAGTAAACATATAAAGCTTGTAACGATCACCTAAATAAATTCAGGATATCAATTCGCAAATATTTTATTCATAATTAGTCAGTTTTTAGGTCGATTTGTGGTCTAATTCTATGAATTTTATCAAATTATTCACTTAGAAAATAAATTATGAATGTTGCCAGTTTATGAAAGAAATTACCCACTGCAACTAACATAAATTATTCGTTCTGCAGGTTTCCAACTGATCCTGTCACATTGCTGAAAAAAGCTGGCACATTGCAAGAAGTGCAAAATACCGACCCTTTTATGCCCATATGAATATGGTGAATGTTAATATTAAATATATATTAATGAGGCCACAGTTATGAAGCTGGAAAAGCAAAAGGCGATTTCGGCGAACCGATTCAAAAAGCTACGCGCTGTTCGTGAAATTTGTACTGTAAACATTAAAGAGTCTATTTATCTAATTATTTGGAATGTTATACATAATTCCTACATGAAAAAACTAAACTGACCAAGCGCGAGTCGGGCTCGCGCGCTGAGAGTTCTTTACAATCACAAAATACAAAAAGTTGTGCAAAAAGACAACATCACGCCCAGGCTGTCACCCATCCAAGTACCGACCGCGCCCGACGTTGCTTAGCTTAGTGGTAAACAGAAATTTGTCACTGACTCGCACTTGGCCAGTGTTTATTATTTGTTGTTTTACTTATGTTCACTATAATCCGCTAAATTTGACGCTTGTACGGATTACCGTTTTTACACTAGAACAAATCCAAAAATACGTTTAAAGTTTGTTGCATGAGGGACCCCCGTTCCGTTTTAACTCTGACTTTTTTATTATATTTTATTAATTATAAAAAATCATGCTATGGTTACTTTTCAACCTTTTTTCTAGTACTATATTCTAATCCTAACAAATAATTATAATAAAAACGCAAGTAACTTTCTGTCTGTTTTTACGAGGAAATGGCTAAGTCATGGTATAATAATATACTCCGCCAGGTATAGCAATCCGAGAAAAAATGTTTACGTGGGCGTCCCGCAATGATGTCATGATGTCAATTTACAACAGGTTCGAGAGAGATGACGATACACCACGTAACAGCTGATTGAATAAAGTGGCAACTGGACAGTGACGTCATTGCGGGACCACTCTCAAATTGCTAGACCTTGTTTTCTTAGATCATGGGCTAAGTCAAATTTTGTCAGGACGATAGGGGTGTGTCATGAGGACAGACAACGTACTTTTCTTCCCAGAAAATTGCAGGTAGCTCCGTGGGTTGCAGCAGCTAGTGTATAAAATATAAATATTTAAAAGGTAGTATTATTTCCAAAGTACTCATTGAAGATTCACACCCATCATAGTAGGTAAGTTACCCTAACTTATAGCAAATCATTTTAATGTGGCAACACACCTTGTTGAAGCGAGAGGCACTGAGCTAGCCACGCTCATTGAAAATCTATAGGTAGTAGATCTGTGACCTGGAGTGATCATGGCTGTGTCGATTTGGTTCCAGCTACAATTTTCTTTTAAAATAATTTGTTTTATATTTTCTTTGTCGGATATAGAGGCTATAATTATAAATGTTTTTTTATTGCTTTTGAAATCAAACCTAACGAAGTGGCGTGAGTTTTGCAAAACAACTGAGAATGTTTCTTACCCTAACATTATAAAGGCAAATGTGTGCGTGTAATGTGTCCAAATGTGAGTGTTTGTTACTACAGGTGCCTTACGGCTAACTCTTAACGCGGGCTCGAATTAGCCCTGAAACAGCGCAGTTCGGAAAATCACGCGAACTTGAAATTAAACGCGCCAAGATACGGTTTACGGTTACGCAACTTTTTTATCACCTAAACTGAATCGCTTAAAACAGCTGCTCTAATGTGTAAAGTGTCCTAAGGCTGCGTTTTAAGTGCACCCAAACCAATGAGTAAATATAATTTTTTTAAACAAAATCCTGACTTATTACGCTCTTTTGTATCATATTTACAAACACAAATTATGTTTAATATGTACCTTTTTTTTAATGGACCTTTTTTCTATAACATACCGTGACCTTAGCTAATTACAAGTAAATAATTATAAACGTAAGAATAATTTTATTTATTACCTTATTTAGATACAAATAAACATACCTACATACATAGACTTTGTTTCGGCAAGAAAAATATACATTATTTGGAATCATAATAAACTTACCTAAATTAACATAAAGACACAAATTTAACTACAGCAATCTAATAAACCACTGCCGTAGGCATCGTTCCCAAAATGCTAGCCGCATTGCCGCGTTGGATTGCAATGATAATACGTTGCGCAGGATACCGACCAGCATTTTAGTCACAAAATGCTTAGACCAGACGTTTAGATAATTCTTTAAAATATTTTTGGCACCCGACCCCTACGGATCTAAACAAACTTCATATATAGATTGTCAAACTCATAACCCTTCTTTTGGCCGTAGTCGGGTCAAATCGAGCGGCGCGTCAACGTGGATTTACGGATACTTAAACATAGATATAATTTAACAAAATGTTTGCCGTTTGAATTTTTTTATTACCTTATGAGCCTTTGAGCATTGATGTGTTTGAAGGGTAAAGGATATGAATTTTCATATGTGTAACACTTTGAAAACCGCTTTTACTGAAAAGTTTTGAAATGTCCGAATTAGAATAGCCTCCAACAAAAATAATTCTCTTTATAAAACAGAAAGGAACGTGATTTTTTGTGAGGTATACTCAAATTTAAATTAAAGTCAACTACCTGTTGCCCGTGGATTCGTACGCATAGCTCTTTATATAAACTTTCAACCCCATTTTATCTACTTAATACAGCCTTTCGCAAAAAAAATTATTACTGGATTTTTATCCATAAGGAATCTAACAAATTTCAGCTTCATAGGTAAAGTGATTATTGAAATTTCGTGATCAGTCGCAGTGAATAGTATTTCACATACATTGAAGGTAGCTTAGTTACAGTAGGTTAAAAAGCATAAAATGATAATATAAAACATAGCACGAAGATATAGTAGGAAAGAAAGAAAGAAAACATTTAATTCGATATCTTTTAAAAAACTTATATCTCAGGATACAATCAGTGTGGAATGGGGCCGTCTCGGCATTAATGCTGAAAGTCAAGGACTATCATATCAGCGCCGGTTTTCAGATGAACCCTATACAGCCTATACTACACTAGATGTTCTTTATGGAGTTTGGAAATTAAGATATATTTGATATAACATTAAATAAAAATAAACACTGGCCTAGTCTACTCTAGAGCACAAAATACGTTTGTTGTAAGGGACATATTTTTTTTACATTTTGATGTTATTTAAATAAGTTAATCCTCCGTAATATTTCATATTGTGTGAAAATTTCAACTGGCCCGGTATTTATTATTACGTTTCAAAAGATACAGCCGTTATAAGGTGGGACAGACAGATAGAGAGCGTAGACTTAGTACTTAATAGGTTCCCGCTGACACCCTTTCGGTACGGAATCCTAAAAACACATGAAAAATTTACCAGTTATGCGTATAGCGCTCTAATAATGTTCAAAAAAATTGTAGACTAGAAAAAAAACATAGAAAAAGAATAATAATAATAATACTTAATTGAAATTGTTAAACAACAAAAAAGAAAACAAAAACAAAAAAACAACAGAAACAAATACAGACAAACAAAAACAAATAAAAAACAAAAACAGGTTTTTTTTTTTACAGAAATTGTTTTCATTTGGGTCAATGAGAACAATTTCTGTCACTTGTTTTTAAACAACTAGTAATTTTTATAGTAAAAAAAACACGGCTTGAATTGAGAACCTTTTCCTTTTTTGTACTCTGTTAAAAATCACAAATTGAGTCGGGCTCTTGGTGGTGAGGGTATGATGATGAAGTCTAAAGGTGGATAGTGGAATCTTAGGTATGGGGTTCGTTAAAACAAACCAAATGAGCTCAAACTTTAGGGGTTTACAAGTAGAGAAGAGAAGAGTTTCATTATCCACCTTCTAGCTCCATCATTAGATCAGCTTGATGGTACCAAACGAGTGTAATAAAAGATAAAAAAAATATTTAGGACATTTTTGCACACACCGTCAATTGACCCCAACCTAAGCAATAAAGCTTGTACTATGGCTGCCAGTGACTGATACACTTACATAATATATTATTAAATATGGATATCGACACCTAGATATAGTAAAAACACAAATGTTCATCACATGAATGTTTGCCCTAGGTGAGAATCAAACCCACGCCCCCAAGCGCAGAAGGCAGGGTTACTACCAACTGGACCACCGGGGCAGAAATGTCATGCGGACTACAAATACCTACTTGATTCAACAATGAGAAGTAGATTTAAAACTACTTCCAAGTGTTTTTTCCGTAGTTAGTGAATCTAACAAAAGTAGCGATGCTCCTTTTCATATTTTCCGAATACAATTTCAGAAAAAGCAGTATAAAAACTTTTTAATGAAAAAAACTGTCACTCATTGTTTCGCAATATTTTTTTGAATTCATGTCCTAGCTATCTCGATCCAATTAAAAGACATGGGTCTCGATTTTTGAATCGATCGATATATTTCGTACAAAAATACCATTCAAAATTACTGACATTTGAAAGTATTCCCAAACAGAAGTAGCATTTTGTAAATAATAATATCACTCGCTAGCACCACGAGTGGTTTGAACCATTCGAATTTCCTTTCTATCAATAGAAATTGTTTCATGCCACATGATATTTTCGTGCGAAATCATACGAGCGATCCAAAAATCGAGCCCCTGACGATTTGCTATTTCTGCTGAAAATGAAATGGCTATGAATGAAATGGACAGCGTGAAAGAGTAAAAAATAGTAGGCAAATAATGTTCACGAAGTTTCGGTTTGGTATTCCGAAAATGAATATTGAATCATATTGCAGGTCCACAATAAATCCATGACTTATGATTTCAGAAAATCGTTTTATGGTGAGTTAAATAAATAAAAATAAATAAATATTCAGGACATTTTTTCACACACGGTCATCTGACCCCAAACTAGGCAAAGGTTGTGATATGGCTGCCAGAGACTGATATACATACATAATATATAGTTTTTTAATACATAGTTAAATAGATATTAACAACCAGACATAGAACAAACACATATGTTCATCACATAGGTACCCAAATGCTTGTTCTAGGTGGGAATCGAACCCTATCCAGCCTAACCAGCGGGCTATCTAGAAATAAAAGTAAAAGTTGCTGAAAAATTATGTACAAAAAATAAAACTAAAAATATATAAAACTAATTAAACCTTATCTAAATAACAACCATAGCTACCTACGGGAATGAGTTGATGCGGCTAGCGAGAGACCGGGGAGAGTAGCATAAGCAATGGCCTATACCCAGCAGTGGGAGGTCATTCAGGGCTGATGATGATGATGATAGCTACCTATAAACGAAACTATAAAACTAAACCAATAATTGGAGATCGTTCTAGAGTTTATTTACGACCACGCTCACCTACCAGAGCTAAAGATTTCGTACATTTTGAAGATAAAAAAATCACAGGGAAAAAACCAATCTGAAATTGAATATCCTTTCGAATAAAAATAATTTTCTAAATCAGTTTAGAAATGACGGAGTTCGAAAGTATTTTTTTTTTTAAATTCGTTTAATAATTGTATAAGTTTGTATTTGTTAAAACTACATGGTACTATTTGAAACTAATGTTAGACCACAGATTTAAAAATGCGATCCTTTCAAAAAACAGAGCTAGATTTAGGAAGCAGTTAAAAGTCACACTAATGCTACAACAAAGGCACTTCAAATGCAAAATGCAATACAAATGCACTGATCTAATATACTCAGTTTCATTAAAAAAATGCTGGAAGCTAAAGGGTGCAGATTAGCAAGTTTGTTTCATATACCGACACCACATTTACTCTCTAAACTCTACAAGCTCTCATTAGATTGTTTGCTCTATTGCGGCTAACACAGACCTAAGTGAACCTGCATTACGTTTCATAAGGAGATTTAACGCCTTATTTCTCTGCGGTGTTGTGCAGTTTTGAACTGTTGAGGTACAAATGCTTAGTGGCACTGAACTGAATGCATGTTACTCAACTGAGAAGCAGTACCGTTTGCATATAATTAAATACACAGTGATGTTTCCATATTACAGCACAGTGATATTCGTACCGACCACGGAACAGTAAGCGCAGCGTAACACGTCTACCCACAAGATGGACAGACGACCTAAAAGAGACCGCAGGAAAACGCTGGATGCAGCCCGCTTCCAACCGGCCCTTTTAGAGATCGATGGGAAGACCTATCTCAAGGGAAACGCTGGATGCAGGCCGCTTCCAACCGGCCCTTTTAGAAATCGATGGGAAGACCTATGTTCAGCTCTGTACTGCTGCAGTGGACGTTCTATGCCTGAAATGATGATGATTTGATGTTTGCAGATTACTACACAGTGTCTTTTGTTCATTTCAAGTTCAATAATCAATGATGTTTGCACATTACTGAGTCCAATATTGCATAGCAAGGTTTTTTTAATGAAAATACAGGCATCATGATTTTGAACGTTCTAAACTCTGGATGGCGCCGAACTACTATTAAGCATGGCGCTTACCATCAAGCGAGTGGCTTGATTGTTGCGTCATATTGAGACAGTACCTTAGATAGATAGCTGAGATAGCCGAATGGCGTTTCTAATCCGTACGGCCAAAGATTGGAACAACCTGCCCGCTTCCTTGTTTCCTGAGAGATATAACCTGGGCCTTTACGAGGCCAGAGTGAATAGGTATCTTTTAAGTCTGTGTGCTTCATCTTCGATCGCATCGTCGATTACCAACAGGCGAGTTGGTGGTGAAACGCGGACTTATCCACCTTAACTACATACAAAAAAAGAAACAAAAAAAACCTATTCTCGTTTAACGATCCCCGTAGAACTTCGTTAGTATAAATTAATTTATGGACAAAAAAATCTAACAGAGCTCTCAAAAGATTTATTATTTTGTAATGTTTTAGCGTAACTAAATTTTGAGTTTTGTAGATAAACAGCACGTAAATAAACAGCACCCAAGGGAGCTTTTGGTTCAGATCAAAACTAAAATGGTTGTCAAAATAAACTAGATTTATATTAGAGTACTATGAGTTATTGAACAAAATAAACTACAATAAATGTTTATTCAGATAAACGTCCGCTCATAAGTTATAATGATAGATGTTTACGGTTTAAACTGCAACGACCATTAAAGCTTACTAAATCGGCCAAGTCCGAGTCGGGCTCGCGCACTGAGGATCCGCACGTACCACCACAAAATTCACTAACTTAATTACCAGTTATAACTTGATAATGAACAGAAACTTGTCACCGACTCGCACTTTTTTGTTATGCTTTACTGTGCTTACTATAATCACGCCAAGTTTGACGCTTGTACGTATTACCATGTTTACATAATTATGCAAATACAAAAATACGTTAAAAAAACATTTGTTGTACGGCGACTCCCCTTTAGTATTTACTTTTTTAACCTGTTGTGACATTACATATTCTGTGAAAATTTCAAGTGGCTGTCTATTACGGTTCGAAAGATACAGCCGTTAAAATGTAGGACGGACAGACGTACAAACAGACAGACATCGTAGGCTTAGTAATAGGGTCCCATTCACACCCTTTGGGTACGGAACCCTAAAAAGCATCACGTAAATAGTTTCACAAATGGCAGCGTAATTAATGAAACAAATTCAGAACTCATGGAGTTTGTAACTGAATTATTTTCAATTTGAAGTTTAGGTAGTCCTTGAAGATATCTGCACTAAATCACAACAACAAACAGGCAACTACTCTTTAGATTTTCCCTTTAACTTTAAACTAAAGTTAGTTTCTTGGTCTTATCAAAGCTGCATTATGTCGACTGATCCCCTTGCGAGTGAGACGAAGGAAACCTCGCAAATGTTCTCTCTTAGGATATACTTCGCTTCCGTATCTTAATCAAGTCCATGAGAAAAGGCTATTGTATGCAACTAGTTCATAGTTACTAAAAAGAAGAAGCCTTTAAAATGAGAATCTGATTAAATAATTGCTAAATTAAAACACAATTAGGTACTTTGTACAAAAGTGTACCTAAAATGTACTTACTACATTGATTTCAAATAAATTACTACTGAATTAAGAAGATTAGCAAGTTTAAGTGGCAGGGCACATAGCACGCAGAACAGGTGGCCGATGGGGCTGGAAGGTTCTCGAATGGAGACCACGGACCGATAAGCGCAGAGTAGGACGTCCACCCGCAAGATGGACAGATGACCTAAAAGAGACCGCAGGGAAACGCTGGCCACAACCCGCTTGCACCTGGTCCTTTTGGGGATCGATCGGAGAGGCTTATGTCCAGCAGTGGACGTTTTCTGGCTGATGATGATGATGACCTCCGCCCCGATCAGCAGCCGTTGTCATCACGTGCGCGTCGTGCGGCGGCCCACAGTGCAAAGCGAGATAGAGCCGCTTGCACGCATTTGCCTTGAAAAAGACCGTTGAAGCGGTTAAAACTATAGTCGAAGTATCCGACTTAATCATACGTGATTAATACCCGTGTCACTTAAATAAAATGTGTGAAAACCACGTCAGTTTCCATAGTAAAATACCAATTCTTTTTTTCTTGACATCGCCTGGTAAAAAAGTTCGGTTTTGTTTATAAGGCCTTAAGTACTGGTTATTTTCTCGTATAACGATACGTTTTCACTGTCAAAGTCCATTTTCTAATTTCCGGGATGTTCCCTTCAGCCGCAGTGTTTTGAAACTCAGTACTTCCTTAGAATAATGTTAATCACATTTTCGGCTGGGAACTTCGACGCTTCGCCCATATTAATTAGGAGCAGAAGTTATTCTGTTAATTGAAGCTTTGGAGTTACAGTTGAAGGGATTATTTGTTACATTTCGTGGAACATCTTCATCCAGAATTAAATAGACAGCATTATATTTTAAGTACCCATAAACCTGACTAAGTGCAAGTCGGACTCACGCATTGAAGGTTCCGCTCCCGAAAATTTGTTTTGTTTCAGTCAGTTCGTGATATTTATCACGCACCCAAATCGAGCTTGGTCGATGTTTATTATTTGCTGTAATGTACTACCTATATCATGCCAAGTTTAACGCTTGTACGTATTACCGTTTTTACACTAAAGCAAAGATAAAAATGTGGGAAAAATCGTTAATCTTGTATCGGGATCGCCTTTTATTTTTAGCTTTTTTATTTTATTTCTATTTCTTAGTTGATTTGTCGTAACATTACATATATATTACAGATAGAGGATTCGATCCCGGTCGATTTTTCTAATCCCGGGATTTCAGGATTGTCTACAGTTAATCTCGGGATCCCGGGATAATCCCGGGATTGTATTGGTAATGGAAAGTGGTAAGAAAAAGACAGTAAACATATCAAAATATTTTTTTTATATATCTTTTAGTTTTGTGAGGACATAGAATATTTAAGTTTTAAATCTTCAACAAGTTTCTTCTTATAAAATCAACAAACTAGGCATTTCTGTAAATAATTTATGAAACTAACAATAAGCTTAAAAAAATCAACTTCTTTAGACTTATTTCGATAAACTATAATAAAGACTATATGCTAAAGAGATCAATGTTTAAAGGTACTCATATTTTTTAAATTAAATTAACCAGAAAATTTATAAATTACTTACCACGTAAATAAAATCTAAGGAATAACAACGCATCCACCATCTCATCTGCAAGCATACTTCTTTAACTTTTACACACTTTTACGCATAATCTGGTACCGGTCGTTAGCAAAAACAAATAAAATCAGATGTGTCACAGATATACACAACAGATGTGTAAACAAGATAGCTGTCAAAATGTCAAATCAAGGTAAGTGCGTTTTGTTTCACGCACATTTTTATTGCCTTATAAAAAAAAATGTATCTATCCCGAAAATCCCGGGATTCATTAATTTTGATCCCGAAAATTTCGGGACTAAAATATGACCGGGATCCCGAGATTCAGGATCCCGGGATCGAATCTAGCCTAATGTTTTTTTTAAATAATAATATAATAAGTTTTTTTTATTTCGTTTAAACACTGGTGTTGGTAACATTATTAGCATACAAATATTTGCTTAGGTGTATAATAATTAACACTTATAATTTGTTTTTCACTAAACTAACTCGAATGGTGTTGTACTCTTAAGCAATGCAAAACCTTTAAAAATGCAATCTAGGTATAATTGTATCTTTGTTGCTTTATTCCGAGACTTTTTACAAAACTTAATCAATACATATAATTAAATAGATTTAATAACAAGATTCGAAACAAAAGTTGTCATTTGAAATGTCTCACCTCAAAAAACTTCTTGCAGACTAAAAAACTTCCTGCAAAAGATTTTTGATGTAAAATATAGTTATTTAAATTATAATAATTAAGTAAATGTATTAAAATAATATTTTATATTTGATTCAATTATTGCAGTGCCTAGCCCGTATAACTTTTAGTTAACGTCACTTATACGTAGATACCATAAAAAAACTATAAATAAACAAGATAACTGCATGTAACTAGCCGACTCGAGACACAAATCTCAACTTTGATTAAGTCAACGCTACGCCGCACCACCCTTTCAAGTTTCATTAGTTGGGATAAATAGGTTATACGAAAAAAAGCGTAGAAGCCTACCACAATCTCTTAAAACATTCTTATTTTTACTTGTCTTTTCTCTCGCTTTATCTACCATGGCGAGATTGAAACAAGAATGCGAAAAATTAATTTGATCGCAATTTTAACACTTTTAAACTACTTAAAACTACTTATTACAAGTAGACTACCTACTTAGTTTAATATAAACAGTAAACACCAAGTTTCATTTAATATACATCAATTTCCATCAATACACACAAAATGTTACTAAAAATACACCAAGTTTCATTTAATACACGCTATGTTTTATCAAATGCACGCTAAGTTTTATTTAATACATACCAAGATTCATCAAATAGTCACCAAGTTTCATTTAATACATACCAAGATTCATCAAATAGTCACCAAGTTTCATTTAATACACACCGAGTTTCATAAAAATCTGACGAGTAGATTTCGCAATAAACACTTTTTTATGATACTGTGACAATCTTGAACTTCAGTCCATCCTTAGGAAATAGTGGTAATCCCCCTGATAAACTTTTGAACAGAACACGGGAGGTCGTTCTGAGAATCACCATCAACTCTTCAATTTAACTTTTTGGGGGCTAACTTAGTTAGGTCAAGTTACGAAGGGAAACTTACAAAACCGTACCCATTTGTCTATAATTTGACAGATTTTATGCGATTGTCTATCTGACAAAATTCTCGCGTTTGTTAAATCATTTTTATTTTTAGAAATACATTTTCTGTTCATAAATCGATGTGCTACATCTCCACATGTTTATACGAAAAAAAAAAAACAGAAAAAAAGAACAAAAAAAAAGATAAGCCTTAAATTGGCCTCCAATTACCTAAGCAAATATCGAGTAAACTTGAAGTAAAAATTTCGTCAAAACGTACCTAATAAAAATAAAAAAACAAATTTAATACAGTCATATTCTAGAATTTTTTTTTGCTTACATTATAAACGCATATTTATTAGAAAAGTTAAAGCTAAATGAGTATAAACAGACGGCTCGAACAGATAGCTTTTGAAAATAAGGTAAATTTTCGCGTGACAATGGCCTGAAGTTCGACAATAGGTCATTGTGCCCCTATCAGCGAGGACCAGGCGACTCGATACAGCTGGCCTAGATATACATACCGATAGATGTGTACACATACAGGGTTGTACGGAGCGGTGGTGGTACGTTGTACAACGTGTGTACAAAGAAATTATATAATTATATAGAATATATAAGTATAAAAAAGTTAGTTCAAGTTTTAAGTTAGTCCGATCATTGGACTAAATATTTAGGCTACTGTTACTAGATCATGTCCATGCATTCCATGTCCAGGCGAACCGCGGGGAGCAGTTAGCTGAATAAATATAAGATATGAAAAATTAACAAAACTGTCGCCAGCAATATTTTTAGAGATGTTAAAAAAATACTTCGAGAACTCATTAAAAAAATATTAATATTTCTTCTGTACCCTAATTTAAACTCTAAATTGACTGGAGTAAATTTTATATTATTTCTTTGATCATCCATTGTGTACTTTGTCAACTAATTTGTTTCGCTTCGTCTGAGGTCGAATTGATGAAATTTTTTAAAAGAAATTCTTTGTTCATTTCCAACAAAATTAAACTTAAACTGCAAAAGTTAAGCTTCAAAATCCAATGTTAAGGATTGGTATATTTGAGTCGTTGATATTGAAACAAGCACGTTCGCTACAATTTTCAATTGGCGGAGGAATTTCAGTTTTATGGTTTAGAAAATAGGATTGGTAATTGGTTTGACATTGTTTTGTTTTGCGATTTTGATTTGATTCCGGACACTGCGCTATTACGGAAAAACTCTCGAATTGAGATTGATTTTAGATAGAGTTAAACTATTTGAAGTTAACCAAAAATTTACAACTTTTAAAAAACAAATTTTAGAGAAAAAAAAATATCGCATTGTCGACAGTTGGAGTAAGGTTGTGACAGAGTGGTGGCCGAGGCAAGGTAAGCGGAGCGTTGGTCATCCAGCTGCAAGATGGGCCGACGATATTATTAATATCGTGGGTGGAACCTGGTCTAGATTAGCACAGGACCGAGACAGATGACATAGCAAGAGAGAGAGGCCTATACCCAGCAGTGGGATAAGAAAGGCTGTAGATGATGACGATGATGATGATGAATTTTTCTAGAAAAGATTTTCTCAAATAATCTGTTTGTTTTCTGTTTACAGCATGTTCTATCACGTAAGATATAAATTGTTAGACAGCCAAAAACATACTTTTCAAGCTGTCTGAAAGAAGGTCGATTTCACAGACTAAGTAAAGCTACTACAAGTCTTTGGTTAAGCTAGCTAGCAAGGCTTTGGTTGATTTAGTTAAGCTCTCAGATCAGACAAACAAGGGGGATATGCTAGTAAATTATCAAATGTCTCCATTTTCATTAAAAATCACTATACCGCCAAACCACTAAACGCAAAAACTGTAAGTACGGCTCACTTACTCGTTTTTCACTCACACTAAGGAACTTGTAGCGACACTAACTATTAATAGTCCACATGAAAAAAGGGCAACCAGGTCGTCTGCAGGGTGAGCATAACTATAGGCATCAAGCCTGATTTAGGCCTGATACGTTCGCACCCTTCACTACCTAACCATATCTCCCTTGTGTGTTTGATCTGAGGTTAAACACACAGAAATGTTTTTTATTAATTTTTTGTTTAAATTGGAACGGTTGTCAATGCATTTTTGTAAGTTGTAGCCGGTTGCACCCATATAAACGAAACGTCAGTCATTCGAAATCAGTTAGATATCAGTCAGATATTATAACGGGGAATGCTCTGATGAACTTTTTGACCTTATCCCCCCATCCCGGTTTTACCACCGAACCGGCCGCCATCGCCAAAAATGCCATCCGCACATTATAGATGCGTGGATGTCTCGCACTGTTCGATTTGATCGATTATTTCTGCCACGTACCTGTAAGTTGTGGAATGGCTTATCACATTCGGTTTTTCCTCCGAAATATAATTTGGACTGCTTCAAACGAAGGGTGAATAGAGTCCTCAAAGGTAGGCAACGCACTGACAATGCCCCGGGTATTGTAGGTGTCTATAGGCGGCGGTGACCACTTACCATCAGGTGGCCCGTTGCTTGTTTGCCACTTATTCTATTAAAAAAAAAAAAAAAAAAAGTTAGCAACTGTGATGCGGACAAAGAACTTTGTTACCTAACCCAAAAAGGTAAGATCCAAGTTCAAGTTCCAACGGAAAGTACCCTTTAGGTTTTGATTCCCTTGTGAAATCGAAAAATATGCAGATAAATGCGACATAAACGGTTATATCTTTTGATCGCGTTAACTTATAAGTTTGATTTTTTTACAGCTAAAATGAACGGTAGCTCCAAATATTTGATATAAATTTCAACTTGATACCTTTACGCGTTCCTGACAAAAAGTGTCTTGACAGACGGACAGATGGACAACAAAGTGGTCAATAAGGGTTCCGTTTTTTCCTTTTGAGGTACGGAACCCTAAAAACAACTTGTTAAAACTTTTTTCAATCTCATTAAATCCATAAAAATTTCCAGCGTTCCAAACTTCTCTCGGCTTTAATTTATTACGTGATGCGAGCGATCTATTTTTCTCGTAGCATACGTGCTACGTGCTACGGGCTACAGCACGTAGCATTCGTAGCAAATTCGTCGCGCTCGTAGCGGCACAGAAGCATGCAATATTGTAGTAATAAGGCACATAACAAAAAAGTGCTACAAGGACAGAAGACTCATTCCGACATTTTTTTTTTCTTTAAAAAAAATAGGGTCTACATCGCAATATATAATAATTTACTAGCTGCACCCCGCGGTTTCACCCGCGTGGATTGCTCCTTTTAACACCAGCTATCTGCCAGTGAAAGTCCCGTCAAAATTGGTCCAGCCATTTTGGAGTCCATCGAAGTCTATGGACTCCAAAACGGCTCGACCAATTTTTATACACACATACATAGATACCCCACATCGATATTTAATATATAGATAAGTAGTCCCCACAATCGCTCAAGCGTGCATGCATGTTTTTTCTCTGCACGCAAGCGCTCCTTTGGTCTAACCGTAAAGCCAAGGATTGAAACAACCTGCCGGCTTCCTTGTTCCTTGAGAGACATAATCTGGGCCTTTTCAAGACCAGACTATATGGGAAAACAAATGAATATTGTTTAACGAACCTATATAGGGGAAACAAACAATGTCGAAACAAATGAATGCAAGTGAATATCGGAAAACAAATAATAATATTAATATTTTGGACATTTTTGCACACACGGTCATCTGACCCCAAACTAAGCAAAGCTTGTGATATGGCTGCCAGAGACTGATATACATACATGTATAGTTTTTAAATACATACTTAAATAGATATTAACAACCAGATGTAGAACAAACACAAATGTTCATCACACAAATGTTTGTCCTACGTGGGAATCGAACCCACGCCCTCAGGCTCAGAAGGTTCACTACCAACTGGACCAACGGGTTATTAATGTCGAATAAGAAACAAAATGACTGATTTGATTTTATAAGAGCAACACCTAGATAGACCACACTGAGATAAATTGGCCAATAACTTTTGGCCTTCACTTTTGAGGTTCTTGGGCTTACCGGTTTGCTCGCGATGTTTTCCTTCGGCGCTATTGAGCGATGGCATTAGAAAAATACCTGCACATATATTATTTGATATCCAGACATAAAATCAACGATTATGTTATAATAGGCTATATAAATGTGCTTAATTTTGTTGATAACCTTTTTTTCCAAATTTTATTAAGCTTCTTAGCTTTTTGGCGCTTAGTTTGCAAATATTTTTTTCATAGTTAGTGATTTTCGGCGATATGTTACTACCGCTAATATAGAACTGTAAATGACTGAACTTTTAAATAATTAATTAATATTATTGTATTTTTCCATACTATATATTTTATTATTGTATTGTTTATTGAATCCAACTCGGATGGGCAGCGTTCGGGAAATTGCGTGACATCTTCTCGTCCAAGATACCACAGTGCCTAAAGACAAGGGTCTTTGACCAGTGTGTGTTGCCAGTGATGACATATGGTACTGAGACGTGGTCCTTAACTGTTGGCCTTTTGGAAAAACTCAGAGTCACACAGCGGGCAATGGAGAGAGCTATGCTCGGAGTTTCTTTGCGCGATAGAATCCGAAACGTGGATATTCGCCAAAGAACCAAAGTCACCGACATAGCTGTTAAAATTTGCAAGTTGAAGTGGCAATGGGTAGGCCACATCGCTCGGAGAACCGATAACCGATGGGGAAGAAAGGTTCTTGAGTGGAGACCACGAACCGGAAGACGCAGCGTAAGTAGGCCTCCCACTAGATGGACCGACGACATAGCAAGAGTCGCTGGCATCCAGTGGATGCAAAAGGCAGGCTGTCGTTCAGTGTGGAGGTTAAAGGGGGAGGCCTATGTTCAGCAGTGGACGTCTTCTGGCTGATGATGATGATAATGATTGTATTTTTTCCTGTTGGTCTTAAACAAAGATAAAAAATATATTTAAAAAAAATCACTAGCAGCAGCAACATTGGACAGCCACCATGGGGTGAGTATTCAAATATCAAGTATTTATAATCTTTTTTAAATGTTTTTTTTACAAAGCCTACAATTAAAGGAACCAATCGCTTTGATCTTAAAAAATAATGATCACCTCTGGCACATCAAAAGAAAAAATTCCAAATTAAATTTCCAAATTAATCATAACATTAATTTATACCAAAGAGATAAGAAATTACTCTAATTTACCTTGTATATCGGATAATAGACTAGGTACTCTATGCGCTAAAGAAGAATTACAAGAATACAGTAGAGTCTCACTAATCCGGCACTTCAGAACATCGGCACGTCTAGTAATCCGGCACTATACACCCACGGGCCCTGCTATCTCCGCCCGCACTATCCATTTTCCTCAGCTGCTACTTACGCCCACGCGCACTCTTTACTCCCCAGATTACTTATATAGTTGTCATAAATAAATTTGTAATATACAAGAAAATTCATACTACCAACATATTATGTAATATTTTATTTTATTTACCTTGAATTTTGCTATAAAATCCAGTATTTCTAACATTCCAATAATCCGGTACCCCATAGTTTTTAATAATGCCGGATTAGTAAGTCTCTACAGTAATTGATTTTTTAAACCCTTGATAAAAGAGCTGATAATCTTCAAACGGCTGAACATATTTTCATGAATCATAGCTAAGGATACTCTCAATTAAGTCACTTTTAAAACAAAAAAACTAAATCATCATCGGCTCAGCCGCTTGGGAGCTACTATGCCACGAACTGAGTTTTAATTTTTATAATATAGATCTACGTTTGACCACCAACTCGCCTGATTGTAAGCGACGATTTGGCAGAGGATGGAACACGTTCTTGAAGGAATGTATTCAATCTGGCCGTAAAGATGCCTATATTGTAATTCTTAAGAAACAAGGAGGATGGCAGGGAGTTCCATTCTTGGACAGTATGTAACATAAATGATGACCCAAATCGTTGTGTGAGAATTTTTATAATTTCCACGAGGAAGGGGTGTTTGTGTGCTGGCCTTCTATTTGTCCTGTAGTAAAAGGGGGATGGTGGAATAAGGTCATGAATCTCTTGCACATACTCGCCGAAATATTATCATCATCATTTCAGCCATAGGACGTCCACTGCTGGATATGTCCAGCAGTGGACGGCCTCCTCCATCGATCTCCAAAAGGTCCGGTTGGACGCGGTTTGCATCTAGCGTTTCCCTGCGGTCTCTTTTAGATTGTCCGTCCATCTTGTGGGTGACGTCCTACGCTGGGCTTACCGGTCCGTGGTCACCATTCCAGAACCTTTTGGCCCCATCGGCCATGTGTTCTGCGTGATATGTGCCCTGCCTACTGCCACTTCAACTTGCTAATGCAGTGGCTATGTCTGTGACTCACCGAAATATCTCCGATAGAAAAGTGGTGCTAGAGGCTTTGCAATTATTCACACAGCCACGCGAGTAGCATTGGCCCCAACGCTTCTCGCGTGGCCGACTTGCATCGCTTCATGTACAACCGACCTGACGCAAAATCCTCCTTACATCTGTCGGATATCCCCAACAATTAATTGTTTGTAAGGAACGCCATTTGTTTCGCGATGGTAACAAATCCGAGATCTCTAATGGATCAGATGTACAGTAAAAGAAAACAAGAAGCTAATCCTGGTTTAAGCTTATCTTTACTTGTCTTGTTTTGAGAGGAATTTGGAGGGAAATCCGTGAGGAGGGAAATTAGTTTACTAATTACTAGGCTTCTCCCGCCCGCATGGAGTCCTTTAGTAACCGCATTTTTTTGGAACAAAACTTATTCAACTCTCCCGTTAACCGCCTTCATAAAAAATTACGTCAATTTGTTGGTCTGTTGCTGCGTGAAATAAGAACAAACATATTTTTCTTAAATATAATACTAGCTGCGCTCCGCGGTTTTTCCGCGTAGTGATGAAATGCGCCTATGTCACTCTACAGCCCTTGAAATATACCCATGCAAAATATCAGGTCAATCCGTTGCTCTGTTGCTGCGTGAAAATGGAACAAACAAACCAACACACCAACAAATTTTTCACTTAATATATATTATAGTATATAGTATGATTACTACCTGTTCCCGTGTACACGTAAACTTGCAAATAAACTTTCAACCTCCTCACGTACGATTCGCCGAAACACCCTTGAACGACACAACACAGGCAACGCGTGGCGAGATGGTGGTCAAACGCAAGCCTATAAATTATTTTAAAAAAAACTGTACACAGAAAGCACGGTTCTTCGTTGGATGGTAGGACGATAGAACGTTTCGCCGAAAAACATTCCAATTAATAAAATATAGTAGGTCGATACCACGATTTGCCAATGCCATGGTTCCGCCTGAACAAAATAACTTACAGATAGAAAATGATCTTCCTCATTCGGTTTCTTGCAAAATCCTTTACTAACAGAGCTCTCCACCCTATCTTATGACCATAAAGAATCTTACCGAATTTAGTAGTTAGTTAGTTAGATTTTAGTAGGCCAAGTAGTTTTCAGGATTTTAAAATGAGCCGGGAATAAGTGGCGTTTCGCTTTTTTACTAGGTTACGCAGAAAGTGTGTACTAAGCCGAAAGGGGTCCATTGTACACCCATAATTATGAATAACTTTTACTATGGGATCAACTCCAAATGCCCAACTCAAGTCTAGGGTTAATAGGTCAAACGTCCTACGAAAATGCACGAAAAAAAATATCTGATGTTCCATATTAAACAGTCATTGGCTCTCGACAAAACGTATGGAACAGTAATTGATATTTTCTTTGCGATTTCAGGGTTGGTTCCATAAGAGTTATTCTTAGTGATAAGTGTAAAATACCCTTTTCGGCTTAGTACACCCTTTCCGCGTAACCCTGTATATATAAACTGGCTATTACCCGCAACTTCATATACGTAGGCTTATTACATAAGTATAAGTGTTAATTTTGTATTTTGTATTTGATTTGTATTTGTATAATTATACTTCAGTACCCTTAGTACAAGTTTTGATAGTATTCGAAAACTTTTTTCGTTTACGTATTGTTCCATACATTGTAGTAAAGTGCCTCCAGCGGAAACGCGGAGGAACTAAAATCGGTAGTAATTGGCGGTATAGATTGCTTCACTCTAATACGAAAAATGTTTTCGAATACCTTTCAGCCCAGCAATGTATGGAACAATACGAAAACGAAAAGAATTTTCGAATACTATCAAAACTTGTACTAAGGGTACTGAGATAAAAACGAATCTATCAACACCTCGCTCTTCACTTTGGAATTGGAGTCCTAAAAGTTTTGGGTGTGAGCAATTAAACCTTACAGAAACATACATACTTACACCAAACTCTTTGCTTACACCCGAAAAAAATTTACCTTATTTTTTGCGTTGTATTTATATTCTCTTTGATTTTTTGGGCAGACAAATAATTACCTTAGTTTATTCATGGTCTCTTTACATTAAAAACAAACGTGCGGTATGTTCGAATGTTACAATATTTGATTACAAATACTCGTTCTTCAGTTTAAAGGTAATAATTATTTGAACGATGTGTGTTGAAAAGGAAAATGGACGATGTAAACAAACGGCGTTTCTACAAATATTTCACAATCATTATACGTTATCCATACTAATATTATAAAGAAGAAAGATTTGATTGTTTGTTTGTTTGTTTGTTTGCATTGAATAGGCTCCGAAACTACTGAACCGATTCGAAAAATGCTTTCATTGTTGGGAAGCTACACTATCCCCGGGTAACATAGGCTATACTATATTTTCGAAAAAATAGGGATCCTTACTAAAACTCTAATAGTGTAACCCAAGGCGTAAAAAAATAAGATTTACAATTTTGACTTTGCGTGTTTGACAGTTCTAAGACAGGACAATGTCAGTCAGGTGAGCTAGTTCGTTATAAATCAAAATAGCGGTAGAGTTACACTTATATTAGGCATAAGAAATGTTTTCTTATTATTATTTTTATTCAGAAGGTACACAAAGCAAGATAATCTCAAACTTAAGTTAAACTTGTTGCAAATATTACACTTTCAACCTGGAAAGCATCCCAAAAATCCGTACACCGATGACTAACAATTACTGATAAGTAAAGAGTTTACAAATATGTTAGACTAGCTGCGCCCCGCGGTTTTACCCGCGAAGTGGTGAAAAATGGTGATGATGATGATGAAAAGTAGCCTTATGTCACTCTCTGGCTCTTGAACTATACCCATGCAAAAAATCAGGTCGATCCGTTGTTCCGTTGCAGCGCGAAAGAGGAACAAACAAACAAACACACTTACGCATTTATAATATTAGTATATGTTAGATTAATAGTACTGAATAATAGGGTATTTGACTGATTTTATGAAACCATCTTAAATAAATTTGTTCAATAAAAATTACAAGTAAAATAAAAACAAACTTAAATTTAAATTTAAACGATAAATTGTTTATTATATTAAAATAAAGCAAATTAGTGATTTAATCATCATTTTGAGTATGTGTGTTAATGGCAGATCTGACTCCCTTTGGCATTTATGGAGCCACGTGACATTAGTGACGTCACACATAAGCAAAAGAGTTCTTCTCGCCATTCTTGTTGCCTCTATTTACTTTTGTGTGACGTCATAAGGATATTCGACCTACAGAGAGTGTTTGCAGTCAAGTCACGTGATCAATGAAAATCAAATTTTATTTTATATTTATCTGAAAATTCTTTATTTTTTAGTTTTTAGTAATTAAATAATTTAAAAAACAACTTATGGATTACACCAGCTTGAATAAATATATTACAAATACCCTATTGAAGCTAAAACAGACACTGCAGTCGAAGTAATGCAGCATGAATTAAAATGTATTTAAAATGTATTGTCTTCTTAGACTGAGTCTTGTGAACAATATTTTAATGTTATGCAGTACAGTTTTTTTTCTTTTTTTTTTTCTTTTTGTTTTTCTTCTTGTTTATTCTTCTGTTCTGGCTGGTCATAATGAAATGATTTGGGTCTTATAGTTGGTCGTGCTTTAATGTCTGCATATTGTGTTGTATCCCCGAGACAAAGAAACCTAAGAGCTAAAAGTATGATACGTGATAATGTTAGGACTCCGTCAACTAGCTGACCTGCTTGCTCATTCAACTGCCTAAGCCTATAAAGGCTGGCGCACACAGCGTTATATTTAGATACGCAGTTCTGAAGCAGTCCCACATCGTAGAGCCCCTTTTAAATCAGATTCTTACCTGTGGCATTGGAAAATTGGCTTTGTAGTAAAGGACCGAACGCAAAACTTGTTTCACAAATGGTATTTCAATCACAAAAACCTATTTAACAGACTTAAAAAAAAGGGGAGGATCTCAATTCGACTGTATGTTATTTTATGTTTGTAACGCGTCTACTCCGCCAATTATAAGTTAATGTTGATGATTTGTTTGGTTTTTAAAATTGAACCAGCTCTTTTTTGAAAAAATCAACGAAAAATACATAATATACACATATGATATTTTGGTTTGTACCTTTGAAAACGTAAAGATTGAGGTCTCAACTTCGGGGCAAACAACTAAATAGTTATAAACTACTGAGCTCCGTCCGAGTATTTATTTGATCTGATAGCTGCAATGGACGGGCTGATGATGGTGATGAAACTTGAATAAGAATTTAAGAATGAATTAATTTATATTAATTAATACAAATTAAAATTATTTATATGAAACGCATTGTACGTATTTAACCGACCTGTTGCTTTGCTATTAATAAATATTTTCATTTCAGAGCAAATAAACGAATGGAAGTAGAATAAATGGAAATAGTGTACTTATTTAAGCTACATAATTTCAAATTAATTTTTGATTTTTAATGCCCGTTTAGTACTTAATTTGTTTCACACAGACGAAGCATTGTAGTCGTAGTCATTTAAATTATTATCAACTAGCGACCCGCCCGCCCGGCTTCGCACGGGTGTAACTTACGTGCGAAGCCAGGGCGGGTCGCTAGTTATATATATAAACCTTCCGTGAAAAATTATCTAACTGATGGTGAAAACCGCATCAAAATCCGTTGCGTAGTTTTATAGATCTAAGCATACATAGGGACGGACAGACAGCGGGAAGTGACTTTGTTTTATACTATGTAGTGATACTGATATCTCTACATAGTATAAATTAAAGTCGGTTTCCGCGTCTGTCTGTCTTTATGGCCACTAACTCCTCCTAAACCATGCAACGGATTTTGATGCGGTTTTCACCATCAATTAGATAATTTTTCACGGAAGGTTTATATATATAACTAGCGACCCGCCCCAGCTTCACACGTAAATTACACCCGTGCGAAGCCGGGCGGGCGGGTCGCTAGCTTAATTATAAATGTATGTAGGTATATTGTATGTAAGTATGATGGTTTCTTTGGCATGCCCTACAGACTAAATGGCTTAATGTATTTCGATATGTGAAGTTTAATTTGAATCTTTTTAATAGTGGGAGGAAATAGGGTACAAAAATTCAAGATGGCTAATAGATGGATAGTTGTTGTCACTCAGCAAATTTCAAAAATATACAACACTACTATGAAATATTTAATAGTTTACGAGATAAAGCGGTATCAAAAAGCTATATATCTACTACGTGTAGGATTATAGGTACGCAGCGCGCTGCTACTTCAGTTAACCACTATTTAATTTCGTCGGGTCATTTACTACAGTCGGATTTTTTCAGTTACCATTTATTTATACAATGCAGTCGGGTTTAAAAAAAAAATTACTTGTTTACAACATGGTTGATTCCATTTTAATGTCAGAATTCATTTGAGCACAAACAGGGGCCTTACAGCCAACTGCTAACGCGGTATCAAACTAACGTTAAATCCGCTCAGTTGGAAAATCACGCGAACGTGAACCTTAACGCGCCCAGATATGGTATGTGGTTGCGTGATTTTCCAACTGAGCGGATTAATAAGGCCCTTGGCCTCATAAAGAAGTGTGAACACTACCTAACACTACCTAACAACTTTTCACCCTTTAGAGGCAGTACCTACACTACATGTAGAAAGAAACATTAACAACTCGCGACAACTTGGCTCGACGCGCGAGGTTTCTGCCAACTATTGTTGAGCGTTGGTAGGGTGACACCAAATTATGCAGGGCATTTGCAAAAGTACAAGGCCCCGATTCTACTCAACCAATTGTATTTAAATTGTAATTGTTTTAATTTAAAAAAAATGATGTGCCCCAAATTGACATTTATGACACATACAGTATAAAAAAATTAAAACTGTCAAATTCAAATTATTTATTGAGGATAAAAATGGACAAATTCCACTAACATTTATCTAAATATTGGGGCAATTCATAGAATAAAATAAAAATTTAACAGTTATAATTTAAAAACAATTGGTTTAGTAGAATCGGGGCCCTGGCATGATGATAATGACAAAGAGTCATATTTGTATGATAAATTTCATATACAAATAAAAATGGACTTACGCAAAGTAACGCCTGATTCAATCAATAAAGTATGTAAATTATGGTTTCAAATACGTAATAAAATTACGTGTCAACAGAAGGTATAGTAATAATTAATGTGTTGATCTGTCTAGTTTGATATTTTGTAAACAAAAAAAAACACCTCTAGCATTTGTATGGCGCATGCACAGCTTGACGTCAAAACGTGCCACGGCGCTCTCTGTCTTGCATGAAATTAAAAAACTTATAACTTATTTATTTTTTAACAAATTTTTATTTTTTTTCCGTAGATGGGTTCTATTTATGATCAGGTTTTTTATGAAGTAATAAAAATTGGACACTTCCCGTCTTACTACAAAAGATCTAAGAACGCTTTAGACATGTGTTTAGCATATTTTTCACAGTGAAACAACTGCTAAACACATGTCTAAAGCGTTCTTAAATCTTTTGTAGTAAGACGGTTCATGTCTATTATGTGTCACTTTATCCCAGACAAAAAATTCATGACAGTCACTCTATTCTGTAGAAGTTATACATCGTTAGCACTGCGTAAACCTACTTAGTCCGTAATACAGAGTATGTCTGTTCAAACACGCTGGATACTTTACGAGGCGCTTATTGGAGTTATATTACGTTGTGTTATATGAATAAAGTAGATAAGATGTTGTATGTAATAGATTTGCCATTATAGTCGTATTTTTTGTTGTTTTATTTTGATAAAAGCTTTTCAATGTCTATTTGTTTAAGAGTTGGGTTCATTTGGGTTGTTTTAACCAATGAGGTTGGTAATGATATATCATCATTGGTTTTAACCAAAGATAATAAGTACTTGATCGCGCATGTAGTCAAAATTCCCTTTTGCAAAATGATGCCACGTCGGTCGCGGCTTGTGATTGTAGACTCGACGCGACTCGACGCTTGTGATTGGAGAATCAAAAGTAATTCTTGCAATTCGCGCCTATGAAATGAAAATGAAATGAAATTTTTTATTATCCGGACTTGCATCCATAACTTATTATACAAATTACATTAATTAATTGATGATTAGAAAATTAAAATTAAAATTAAATATACAAAATTCAATTAAAAAAATTACACATAAAAATTAAAATTCAAATTGAAAGATAAGATTAATACAACTAAAATAATTAGGTAATAGGTAAATGGCTATGATTGGCCCCGCTCGAAATAGTTCAGTTTGACATGTTAGAACCTTTGGCTTATGCGGGGTAAAGGATGAGCAGGTAAGTGGTTATTTTGTCATTGGTTTTAACCCAATTTTAACACATACATTACATTTGGTGACGAATGTCTGACGATGGAGCTAGGACGTGGATATTAGAACTAAGTGTGTATTTTTTGTTTTTTGTTTTCATACAATTTGCAAAGACATAATAAGAAAAAAGTAATACCCCCAGCACCACTTTATAATCTTCTAAAAAAACTTGCTTAAAAATATCCCTACCTTACTCCGTAGCCTGGACGATACTCGAGTTAAGGTGCTTACACAAAGGAAGAAGTAATTTTTCCCCTATTGGATCTTTTGGCGTCGCGTGTTTGATGCATTTGCCACGTTTTAGAATTTAAAGGTAAGGAAACGATTCGCGAAAGACAATTATGTACACGACCCGTGCTAGGCCTGCTGATGTCGGTTAGTAAAATACATTAAATAACGACCACCAATCACCCACCCACCTATTCCCCACTAGTCCACGCCCACGCCACAACACACGCCACGCCACGCTAGCTCTTAAGTTTTTCTGTAACTTTTATTTCTGGTGTGCACAATACTCAATAAAGAGTTTATATCTATAAAATATAATAATTATCTTAGTAGGTATCTGGTAGACTGAGATTATCAACCTTAAGACATGTAGTAAGAGTGAGCTTACTTATAAAGTTATATTATTATTTACGGGATATTTACCGTGGTAAGGTTGTGGAATGAGCTCCCAATATTTTGGCGCAGTTACATGCACCATGTTCACGGGAAGACTTGACGTTGACTTGTTGACGGGATTTGAGCTTACTTCTTTTGTGCAATATGTAATCAGCCTTAGAGGCTAAAATACCTTTAAAAAATATCTTCGTACTTATTCCACGGATATTAAATTCCGGCAATTCTTAGGTTTAATTTTATTGTTGTGCTGACGAATCTTTGTTTAGGACATATTGACGGTTGTAAATTATGAATATTTTTCTTCATATTGACGTTGGAATTAATTTTAATTGGTCAGAATTTTATGTGGAGTTGGCATTTTAACAAAAGAGATAATGAAGCTTTTATTTTCCGCTTATCGTTTGCGTTGTTTGTCTGACCAGGGGCCTTACGCTCAACTCCTTACGCGGTCTCAAACTAACGTTATAACCGCGCAGTTCAGAAAGTCACGCGGAAGTGAACCTTAACGCGCCCAGATACGGTTTGCGGCTGCGCAATATTTTTTCATCTCCTAAGCTGGATTTGCTTTAAACAGCTAGCCGTAAGGCACCTGAGGGTATTCCTTACCTACAATACACGACATACAATACACACCTACCTACAACTTGCATAAATACCTACGTGAATTCTCGAAGCAGAAACTCGGAGCACGTCTCTCGACGTTTCTCAGCCGCAAGCTGCGAACAAGATATCCCTCAGACAATCGTGTGCCATTGTGGATAACAAACCCTATTGTGTGTTCGCCGCACTATTCTTACTCGCTGTCACTGGCTGTAGTGGTTAACAAGTCGACCTGTCACTGACTTGCCTGGGATTTGAGCTGCAGATCTTAAAACAAGTTTCAGTATTATGTAAAGCTTTATTTTTAGGTAATATACTGCATAATATACCTACTGATATATTGACGTCACGACTACATCAGCTAAGTAGCGCTCACCGCGCACTGCAGTTGACAGCTCTGAATTTTCTCATGCATGCAGTTTTCTCTAGAAGATAGCGAGATTTCATGCGCCATCGTAAGACTTGAGGTGTTGACAGTCATGCTCATTAAAAAGCATGCATAAAACTAGCATTTTTATTTATTTATTTAGTAATAGGCTTGCGTTTGACCGCCATCTCGCCTGATGCTAAGCGATGGTGCTGTTTACGATAGAGCACGCTTGCCTAGAAGAAACTGATTCACTGATTCTGATGTGAAGACACCCAGATTGTAAATACCGGGGCTACTCTAACTAGCATGCTCTTCAACTGCTTACATTTGCTACCATTAAGACTGCAAAGCCTAGTGGACATGCTAGTCAGAAAATAAACATGCTTGTCCTAAAAAACTTTCCACCTCAAGAGCCTATACAATACATATAGAGTCAAAACCGTGGCAAAAAAATGTCCGAACCAAAACACGGCGCACGCTACGAATTGCGCGGAATTTTTGGTTAGTAACAAGTTAACCGCGATCCGACTACAACGCCGCGCGATGCCAGAGCTACGATGACATAGCGGGCAACTAACGTTGAACACTATGCAAGTGACATAACGTCTAAATTGGAGTAAATGTGGCATTGTGAAGTACATAATTGATACAATGTATGTACAATATCGCTCGGATTTTTTTTGACTGTTTTCACTGAGAGATTGTGACTCTATAGGAATTGTATCTGGATGACAATGACCTCATTTCGGCTTAGTACAGTCTATTTGCGTAACTCTGTATATTCTACTCATCTCTACACTTCACTAAACTCGAGACTGGAGAAATTCGTTGGAATACGAGCCAGAGACTAAGAAAATATTATTTCAATCTTATCTCTTAATCCATTTATTAAGCTTGGAGGAAATTACGAACGGTTCTTTGAAATCTATAGGGGATTGATACTGGAACAAGCTTCACTTTTTTTCCCCTTCGGCGTATCTTTGAATTACTTATTGTCATATCGAAGAGAAATTTTTCGTATTAAATGAAATTATTGACGTTTTTATAAGTCGATTACCTACCTACCTAATTTAAAGTTAATTAAACTATGTAATCCAAATCCATAATTCACCTTGAGATTTTATGATGATAATTATTATTTTCAACATTCGTTTCCGACAGCGTGTATGTAATTGCTGGGTTTTTTGGACACTCTTATGGATACAAAATGATATCCTTTTAGCTTTATAGCAGTTCAGTTACAGCCAGTATTACACATTTTAAATGTTTATCGAGACTTGTCGCACATTATTTTCGGCCATGTTATAATGGCCGTGGTGATGAGCTGACTGAAAACTGCGGGCGAGTCAGGCGAGCGTATCAAGTGGGCATTTTATTCTTCTACCCTCACTTGATCTTGGAAAATCGCAAAGTTGTCACTACGACACAACCATCGAGATACAATACATATAAAGTCACAATCGTCCCAAAAAAAAAACCGAACCAAAACTCGGCGCACGCTACGAATTGCGCCGACTTTTTCACAGGTAAGTTACAGGGTAACCACGATCCAACTACAACGCCGCGCGATGCCAGAGCTACGATGACATAACGGACAACTAACTTTGAACACTATGCAAGCGATATAACGTCTAAACAGGCGTAAATGTGGAATTGTGAAGTATATAATCGATACAATGTATGTACAATGACGCTCGGAAGTTTTTTTACTGTGTTCTTCGAGATATTGTGACTCTATAGGAATTGTATCTCGATGCACACAACACATAAACACAACATAAGTTCCGATAAACATTTAAAACATGTATTCATAATGCGAAATTTTAAAGTTACCCTGTTTAATCTGTTTATACATACATATTATAACAATGTCAGAGTTTTGGCGCCAACGCGGAAAAAACGTGTCGGCTCGTTCGATTATTTTCCTAAACTTGTGTATTTTCGAGTGTTAATGTGTACTAAATGGTGAATTATTATTCATTAAGTGCTCGTAAACGTGCTTGAGTGTGGGCAAGTGATATAACGAGGTGAAACGTGTCTTTTCGTGTTGTTTCCAAAACTCCATAGGAGCCTCTTGTAAAGTCTTCACCACTTTACAGGGGCATGAGTTCGACTTGACCGTGACTTACTTAGCTTGACTCTGACTATGACTATGACTTGTTTGACTCTATTAAGACAAAGTAAACTGTTTAATATTACGAGTAAAGGACACTGAATCCATGCTCATGAAGATTTTAACAAAAAAAAAAAAATATATAACAATGTCATAATGATTTTTTAGTATGATGCCATTTTGTCCTTTTAACCCACATTAGCATAAAAAGTAAGAGAATATTCGGAATAATAAAAATATTATTTTTATACCTACACGTTACAGTCACTTAGCTCCCTTCGAGATTTGCATAAAGGAGGTTATGGACGCTCCAGCAAGTTCGTGGACATGCTTGGTTGCTTGCAATAATTATAAAAGATCAAAAGTATTTATTTTTGTTTTTGACCTACTTCACAACAGAGGAGGTTACCAATTCGACTGTGTTTTTTATATATTCTTTGGAAATAGATCTACATTTGGCTATCAACTCGCCTGATGGTAAACGACGGCGTGACCGAGGATAGATCACGTCAATCTATCATGGAAACAGACCAAACCAATTATTGCACTGTGCATGAGAAATTATCTATTACTCATCTCTACACATTATTATTAGTCTTATTATTATTATCTATTGTTGAAATAACATTGCTTACAATTTTTCAATATTAATTAACTCTGATGCACATATAAAATACTTGCTGAAACCCGCTATTTCGTACGCGTAGAGCTCGGCCTTCGGCCTCGCTACTACAACCCGTTATAGCCTATGTGTTATTCTAATGTATAAACTATATTATTGTAAACTTTTATTAAAATCCATTCGGTTGTTTTTGCGTGAAAGAGGAACACATCCATACATCCATACATACAAACTTTCGCGTTTATAATATTAGTAGGATTTTTCACGTTCTGTTTTTTTTTGCCTTATGGTTCTTTGCTTTATAATGGAGCTAATCCGCCGTAACATTACATATTCTGTGAAAATTTCAAGTAGCAATCTATTACGGTTCGAAAGATACAGTCGTTTAAAGGTAGGACAGACGGACGGAGAGACAAACAGACATCGATGGCTTAGGGCTACAATAGGGTCCCGTTTTTACCCTTTGGTTACGGAACCCTAAAAACCAACATAGGTAAAAAAAACCGGACAAGTACGAGTAGGACTAGTGCTCTAAGGGTTCCGTTGGACGGAACCCTCAGACCGCGAGTCCAAAAAAAAACTAACTGAAGTTGAAATATTTAAAGACAAACTTAACTTTATAGTTGACTATAAGGTTCTTCCATACATTCCAACTACAAAATGTAAGTTTGTAATAGCAAAATAATTATTTTTAAATGATATAACTTCAAATTTGTGACTTTCAGATTTATTCCTATATATGTGCTATAAGACCTTGCCTTTTGCCAAATTTCATGATTCTAGGTCAACGGGAAGTACTCTATAGGTTTTGATTCCCCTGTGAAATCGCAAAATATACGACATAAACGTTCATATCTTTTGATTGCGTTGACTTAGAACTTTTATTTTTTTACAGCCAAAAGAAACCGTAAACCCAAGTATTTAGTATAAATTTCATCTTGATACCTTTACGCGCTCTTGAGAAAAAGGGTCTTGACAGACGGACAGACGGACATACAGACAGACGGACAGACAGACGGACAACGAAGGGTAAGGGTAAGGCTTCCGTTTTTTCCTTTTGAGGTACGGAACCCTAAAAAATGAGAGTGTAAAGTAAACTTGTGCTACCACCCTACAGCCGAGTCGTTAATACCACTGAATATTCATAACGTATAGACACTCCATATTGAGAATTAATGCCTTACGCGAAATATATGGCTTGGATATATTCACGCCGAAATATATTACAATCCATCTCCATTAAACTAGACATATTAAAGGCAAATAATTATAGATATACTTATAACTTATAGATACTATGTAAATACCTCAAAATTTATTCATTTATATGTATATAAAAATACAGTAATCTTCACTTTTAGTTATAATTTTAAATTTCTATGCTCTATATCATCATCAGCCAGAAGAAGTCCACTGCTGAACATAGGCCTCCCACTTTAACCTCCACACTGAACGACAGCCTGCCTTTTGCATCCACTGGATGCCCGCGACTCTCACAATGTCGTCGGTCCATCTAGTGGGAGGCCTACCTACGCTGCGTCTTCCGGTTCGTGGTCTCCACTCCAGAACCTTTCTTCCCCATCGGTTATAGGTTCTTCGAGCGATGTGGCCTGCCCAGTGCCCATTTCAACTTGCAAATTTTACAGCTATGTCGGTGACTCTGGTTCTTTGGCGAATATCTACGTTCCAGATTCTATCGCGCAAAGAAACTTCGAGCATAGCTCTCTCCATTGCCCGCTGTGTGACTCTGAGTTTTTCCAAAAGGCCAACAGTTAAGGACCACGTGCTCTATAAGAACCTATAATAATATGTATATGTACATTATCGAAAGTGTATATGTATAGTATCGTTATTACCCGCGACACAGATCTCCTACTATTGAGGGTAACACCGTTTTATTGTTGTTAAAACCCATTGTCGACTTTTTTTATATAAACATTCTTATTATTATTCACATATTTGTTTGCCTTCTTAAACTGTAGTTTTTTAGCAATATATGCAAAAATAATGTATTTTCAAAAACAAAATAAACTAAACTTAAATCTAGGGTGCTGCCGGTAGCGAGGCAGGGCCTAAGCTACCGGTTGTCAGAGCTGCAGAGTGAGGAACCTCCTGACGATGCGCGCCGTATCCAGGATGACCGCCTTCTGCATCTAACCCTTGAGCCAACCATTAAGCGACAGCCTCTTTAGGTGGTGGTCGAGGCTCTTCGCTATAAGGCCTATTCTTTTGTTATCATTAATTATTAATAACATTGTAATTAAACACTTATAACCCTATTTATTCGCGTGTATTTAACAATATTCAAATGCCAGACTTTTTGAACACTCACAATTTGATGTCACAATGTCTAATAGAAATATTATATAAGTATTTACAAGTACCAGTCAATTATTTTTAATCAATACGTTACGCACACGGTGTCCGATCACAGATTGAGATTTTTTTTCGCAAAATTCTATGAAATAATTATATTAACTATATTTAAAAATATAACACCGTTAATATAGCACCGTTAATATAACACCGTTAATATAACACCGTTAATATAACACCGTTAATATAACACCGTTAATATAACACCGTTAATATAACACCGTTAATATAACACCGTTAATATAACACCGTTAATATAACACTGTATAACTCGTTTTTAATTAAATTGATTGAAATCAATCAATAAGTTTTGTCTTCAAATTTTGAACTATATTTTAAGTCTCTATCTTATTTGGAAGTTAGTACCTATAGAATTGTTTTATGTACGATATCGGAGAGAAATATACTGTCAACTAACCACCATACTATAATATAACTAATAAGAATATAGTCAAATTCCTTCAAATTCATCATGCATCATTATACTTATCTGCCTGGCCGGGAATCGAAACCGAGAACTCCGGCTTATAACGCAGATTAATACTGACTGAGCTATACCGATGGCAAAAAGGTAAACTACATTGTTCAACAGGCGATAAAAATCTGGTGGTTAATTATGTATGGAAATAGGTACATTTTTGTATTCAGTAATTATGTTCTAACGACGATGTTAATTTATGATGTTTTTTATGTTTTCTTTATTGTAGACTTTTATAAAATGAATTATAATAAAACAAGGGTATACAGAGTTACTGGTAATCAGTTAGCATACTCGTAAGTGGCTTCAATACGTAAAAAAAAGTTTTGTTCAACTAGTTATCAAAATTGGCAAAAAAACAGCAGTTTTATATTTTGTCGGGATTGAATGATTTATTTGTATGGGATGGCTGTATTTTTCCGCGAATTTAGAAAAGTCGTACAACAAATAGGTACCAGTAACCCTGTATAATATTTTAAAAAATTACGATGGTTAACAGCGATAAATTACGAATGTTGACAGTTTTGCTAGGAGTAAAGCCGTCAAAACCGTCATCTATACTAATATTATAAAGAGGAAAGATTTGATTGTTTGTTTGTTTGTTTGCATTGAATAGGCTCCGAAACTACTGAACCGATTTGAAAAATTCTTTCACTGTTGGGAAGCTACACTATCCCCGGGTAACATAGGCTAGATTATATCTTCAAAAAAAATAGTGATCCTTATTAAAACTCCAATAGTGTAACCCAACGTGTAAAATCAATAAGATTTACAATTTTGACTTTGCGTGTTTGACAGTTCTAAGACAGGACAACGTCTGTCAGGTCAGCTAGTGACTTTATAAATAAATTGTCTACAAATTAGCATTGTCCAGAATGCCATACTAAACTTTAAGATTTAGGGCTCCTATCGTAAGGAGGTGCGTGTTGTAATGAAACTTAAGTGTCAAGTCTTAGTGATTATAATATTTATTACTGTTACCTATATACAATATATCCTGTCTCCTTACATGCTAGAATATTTAAAGTATTTTTATGGGAAAATATTTGAAACCAACAAGGGATACAGACATTTCTGGATTTTCCGATGAGATACCCACTGATAAGGGTTTTATCATTTTAATCAGAGGATTTCTTTCAATTTCTTTTTACTCCCGTACTTTTTACGAAGGCTTCTGATGAGTGTGAAGATATTAAGTCCCGAATATTTATTATTTATAATCAATTAATTTTACATTCTAATAAATAAATAAAAAACAAGTAATAGTAAGATATTAAGTAATGTAATCATTTATTTTATTAACTAACTGTAGTCTGCGGCTTCGTACGAGTAGGCTTTTGTATTAACTTTCAACCCCCTCTTGCCTTCCTTAATTCGGTAATATATGTTGGTTTGTATAGTCAAATTTTGGAAGCTAAATTGGAACCAGTTCCACCTAACCGATTTTGCTGAAATTTTGCATACACTTTTAGTTCTGTTGAAAATACAATCATCAATCATCAATACGTCAATCTCCAAAAGGACCGGTTGGAAGCGGCCTGCATCCAGCGTTTCCCTTCGGTATCTTTTAGGTTGTCTGTCCATTTTGTGGGTGGACGTCCTACGCTGCGCTTACCATTCCGTGGTATCCATTCGAGAACCATTCGGCCCCATCGGCCACTTATTAGATAAGTGCAGTTTGATATAATTATTCGGGACATTTTTGCACACACGGTCATCTGACCCCAAACTAAGCAAAGCATGTAAAATGGCTGCCAAAGACTGATATACATACATATATATTTTTAAATACATACTTAAATAGATATCAACACCCAGATATAGAACAAACACAAATGTTCATCACATGAATGTTTGTTCTAGGTGGGAATCGAACCTACGCCCAAGCGCAGAAAGCAGGTTCACTGCCAACTAGACCAACGGGGCTATCTATATAATTATTGAATATTTTATTTTAATTAAGGTAAGTTTGTTATGATTCCAAATATGTATACGCTGCCAATAAATATGATATCCAGCATCCATCGAGATACAATACAATATAGAGTCACAATCGTGCCAAAAAAATGTCCGAACCAAAACTCGGCGCGCACTACGAATTGCGCAGACTTTTTAGTCAGTTAACAGCCTCATATACCAAATTTGACGGTTTTAAATCAATTTTATTCAGTTAAATTACAATATTTGAGAAATTCATGTCAGAGATACATCTGTCTTTGAGTTTATGATTTGGTTCAAAACAAGATAGAATAAAATTTCCTCGATCAAAAAAAATCTGAAGCAAAGTCGATTTAGTTTATTTTTTTTGTTTTTTGCTCTATAATGAAAGCTCGTGACAACCTGGAAATTGCATGTACTGAAAGGCAATCCTATTATTATTTTTTTATTTGGATAGATTATTGATAGTGAATAGTTTCGTTTTTTAGTGAAATTAAAAGCGTAAAAAGGTCGCGAGAATTTGCGCGCGCCTCGCTCAGTCCCGCGCCAGGCGTCATCGAGGTCGGACCTATGTTCGTTTTTGTCGTTGCACTCCCCCCGTGGGCCTCCTGACTCTTGCGTGGCAAAATAGTCATAGTCATAGTCATAGTAGTTTATTGGTAACAAATAAAAGGTACACGTCACAGAAAATAAACGATAATAAAATAATTTACAATTATTACAATAATAAAGGAAATTACACTTTCACGCAAAAACAGATAAACAATATTATATTAATAATAGTCAAAATAAAATACAATAATCAAAATTAAATTAATTTCATCCTTATCACGTCGTTGAAATTATAGAAAGCCTGTTCGACAAGCCAGTTTTTTAATTTTTGTTTGAAGGACTCCCTCGATGGAGCACTTCTTACCTCTACATCTACCTTACATCATCGCTATAACTTGGCGGGGGCTGAGGGAGCGTTTTGTTGCCTACGCGACTCGGATAACCGGCCGCGATTACAACGCCGCGCGATGCCAGAGCTACGATGACATAGCGGACAACTAACGTTGAACACTATGCAAGAGACATAACGTCTAAATTGGAGTAAATGTGGCATTGTGAAGTATATAATTGATACTATGTATGTACAATAACGCTCGGACGTTTTTTGACTTTTTCACTGAGAGATTGTGATGGGAACTGTATCTCGATGCCGGCATCAAATTTTAAACAAACATTTCTCGTAAAATTGCACTTCACTCGTCGGTAATAACAACTGACCGGAAAGCAAAGTGGAAAAGGTAGAACTGGCTTTGAAGCCGACATTTTGGAGACAAATTTAATTTAAAAACCGTCGCTTCAGAACGGCAGCCACTACCGGCTCATTCGATTCGACCACGCTTTTGAATCTACAGTTTATTTCATTCTGTGAACCTTTGACGGGTAAATTTAATGTCAGTTGGTTTTGGTGTTGTGTATTTTTTAAGTAACCTCAGTGTTCACATTTTTAAGATGACGTGGGCAAAAATACCAGGGTTCCGTACCCAAGGGGTGAAAACGGAACCCTAATTTTACTGAGCCTAGTGTGTCTGTATATCTGTCCGTCCTAACTTTTAACGGCTGTATCTGTCGAACCATAATAAATAGTTAGTTTTTATTTTTATAGAATTATGTAATGTTACGGCGGATTAAGCAAGAAATATTAATAAAGTCAAAAGGTATAAAACTAAAGGCGAGTCGGGCTCGCACGCTGAAGGTTCCGTACCATTACATAAATTGTTAACTACTATAGTAAAAAAGTAGTGCAAACAGACATCATGCCCAGCCCAGGCGGTCACTCATCGAAGTACCGACCGCAACCGACGTTGCTTAACTTGGGTGATCGTATGAGAACTGGTGGCGAATGGAAATTTGTCACTGACTCGCACTTGGCCAGTATTTTTTATTTATTTTTGTTTTACTTCAGTGTGTACATGCCAAAGACGCTTGTACGTATTACCGTTTTTTCACTAGAGCAAATACAAAAAAAAACGTTTATAAATTGTATACAACGAACGTTTTTTTAAACGTATTTTTACCCCCTTTAATTTTTACTTTTTTACTTTATTATTATTATTTCTTACTTGATCCGCCGTAATTCTGTGAAAATTTTAACTGGCTGTCTATTACGGTTCGAAAGATACAGCTGTTAAAAGGTAGGACGAATGAACAGGCAGACAGACAAACAGCGTAGGGTCCCGTTGAAAACCTTCGGGTACGAAAACAAAAAAAAGGGGGTCTGTAAAGTCAGTTTACGGACGATAATTTTACGTGATAACGCTTAGGGCGATCGTGCCTCTCTATCGCTTGTAACGCGCTCTCGCTTGCGGCTCAGGCGGAACGTGACCATGACAATTTTTCGTGCGTGCAGCATCGGCGTTCATCGATTTAGAAGACGTTATCACGTCAAAAATTTGATCAAATGTGCGGGTAAATAGCACCATAATCTGAGTCTTAATATTTACTAGTTTTTCAAATATCCCGAAGTAAAAAAAAAACTCAGGACCTTTTTGGGAATTTTGGAGTAAGCCCAACATCCATGTTTGTAAATCGATGTAGTAAATGATCAAATTCCCATTTGTTTTAAGATGAGCGTACGTAATTTAAAACCTGCCTTTTCGAATTTCATTTAGAACGCTGTGAAATTAAAACTAGCTTAGAACTAAAAGATTTTAGTCAAAATTTTATATAATAGCTTGAATTTATCTCTTGGTGGTGAAAGTAATCAATGTAAATTACAAAAATATGATACCTTTGTAATGCACGAACGAGAAACCTATTTGAAAACGAAATAAAACTAGATCAACGTATTCCATAATCGGCCACACCGTCGCTTACCATCAGGCGAGTTGGTGGCCCAACGTCTATTGTAGGTATATAAAATAAACCGGCGAAGTGCAAGTCGGGTTCGCACACTGAGGTTTCCGTACCACCACATAACTTGTTACCTAGTACCTTAGTACCTAGGTACAAAAACATTGTGCAAAAAGACAAAATTTCATCCACTCCCAGGTGGACCCACCCAAATACCGACCGCGCCCGACGTTGCTTAATTCACTTCGGTGATCGTACGAGAAATGGTGGGGAACAGAAATTTGTCACCGACTCGCACTTGGCCATTATTTGTTGTTATACATTAGTCTTATTAGAGTGTGTACTATAATCATGCCAAGTTTGACGCTTGTACGTATTACCGTTTTTACATTAGAGCTAATACAAAAATACGTTTGTTGTACGGGGACCCCCTTTAGTTTTTTCTTATTGACTTTTTTTTATTATTTCTAATATTATATTATTATTTACATTATTAATTGAAGTCTATTGAACGTCTATTGTATTTACACTGTACATCACTGAAAAAAAATGGAATTGTCAGTTGTCTGTCGCTGTCGTTACCAAGGAGGTTACTTCAAAGAGGTTTACCTATCACGGGTGAAACCGCGGGGCGTAGCTAGTATGAAAATACAAATGTAAAATCCAATCACGTAATAGCAACACTTCACTGTACTTATAAATACCGATTTTCTGGAGATATCAGAACGCGCGTATGGCGTGAGTCATAAATCAAAATCTAGCAAATGTTTACCATACATGCTATACAATCTACGCATTTATCATTCGAAAATAGCTTCTGTTACGAGGTAATAAAGCCTTATCAATGAAGCGGAGCGTTACTGTAATTTACATACGTTTTACATTAGAATGCGTAAGTGCTATGGAGAGTTGACAGTAATTTTTCAGCCCTTTACATTATATAACTTTGTCGCAGCAAAATGTTTCAATCATGTCGACGTTATAAAGGAAAATGTGTCAAGTCAATTGTGACAAAGAACAAGAGCATGAAATTTGAAGTTGATACGAAAGGTTTGAAGGATATCCGCATCACAGTTAAGTCTTCCGAGTGAGTGAGAGTCGCTTGTGATGGAATCCATCGGTTTTACTTGAAGGAAAATGTTTCTAATATTAGATGTAAAAGTATTTGAGAAATGCTTCAGGATGAAATTGAACTTTAAATATTTCTGGTTAAATTCTAAAACGGGTTAAAAGTTATCGACAATTAAAAGCTAGATTAAACCTTGGGGCCCTAACCTAAGATTAGAGGAACAAGGGAGGACTCTTCTGGCCTAAATCAAGCTAGATACTTTTAGTCCAACTCACTCTTCAGATCCCAGATCAGTTGAGAACTCAGTTCTTGAAGCTGTTGACGCGTACGTCTACCTAGGACAAACAGTCGAACTAGGCAGGTTCAACTTCAAGAAAGAAGTCAATCGGCGAATCCAACTCGGCTGGGCAGCGTTCGGTAAACTTCGCAACGTCTTCTCGTCCAAAATAGTGGGCAGGGCACATATCACGCAGAACAGATGGCCAATGGGGCCGAACGGTTCTCGAATGGAGACCACGGACCGGTAAGCGCAGCGTAGGACGTCCACCCACAAGATGGACAGACGACCTAAAAGAGACCGCAGGGAAACGCTGGATGCAGGCCGCTTCCAACCGGCCCTTTTCGAGATCGATGGGGGAGGCCTATGTCCAGCAGTGGACGTCCTATGGCTGAAATGATGACTTATTAGACAACTATGCCACTCTTTTTTGCATGTGGTATATTAGTTGGTTCATTGGTGTCGCTACAAGTTTCTTAGTGTGGGAAATAACCGAGGGTTCCGTACCAGTACATAATAATAAGTCTGACTCGCATTTGGCTGGATTTTATTATTACTTTTGATTTTACTTTAGAGTATGTACTATAATCATGCCAAGTTTGACGCTTGTACGTAATAGCGTTTTAACTAAAGGACTCTGTACCAAGGGTCATGAAATAAATTGAAGAAAATATGCTCTGAGAATAACCGCTCGGTTCCTCAGAGCATAAACCTAGCACTATAACTTATAAAGTGGTGGAGCTTCAGAGGAATCCACTTTCGAACACATTCAATAGATCGTTCTTACCATACCTACTTCCCGTCGAAGTTTGACACGGAAATCCAATAATATGAAAGTTTTTAACTCAATAATGTGACGCTGTGAATGTGGGACGTAGAAATTTTTACATTTTTGTCGACCATCAATATTTTAGTCTTGGAAAATGCTTTACCAGGACTTTACATACGATTTTTGTGCAACTGAGTAATGCAATCACCTGATCGTAAGTGGCACGCTTGGCGCTTGCCTTCTACAGTTCTATCACTATCATCATCATCATCAGTCTTTCATATTCCACTGCTAGAAGACAAGCCTTCTCTCAGATAGAGGATGGGCTCTAATCCACCTTGCTGGCCCAGTGCATGTTGATGAATAACATAAATCTAAAGTTTTTGAGGTTTTTGGACAAACCGATTTCCTCACAATGTTTTTCTTCACCGTTTTGAGCGACTGTATCGAAACTGCAGTATTAAATATATTATTGGTGCCTTAAAAACCGCGCATTTCGGAAAATCACGCGAACGTGAACCTTAACGCGTCCAGATACGGTTTGCGGTCGCGCAACATTTTTTCTTCGCCTAAGCTGGATTGCCTTAAACAGCTAGGTGTAAGACTCCAGGGCCGAAAAGAGAACCGTATGGCGTTGGGTACTTTACAAGATATAAGAATAATTAGAGTTATGAAGTATTTGTAAAATATGATAAAACTGTAATAGCCGTTAAGGCGAGGTTTTCCCACTGTTAAGCAACGCTTGTTACTATTTATATGGTAGGCTTAATAATGACATAGACATAGACATAGACATATATTTATTGATAATTATAAGAATTACAAGTCAGGCAGTATACAAAATAATATTATGTTAAAAATTTGCTATACAATTAGTATTACGCGCTATCTTGATATCGAAAAAGTCACTATATTCATAAAAAGCTTGCGTAATAAGCCACTTATTTAACTTGTTTTTGAAGGATGCTAAGCTCGGAGCATCAATGACCGTCTGTGGAAGTCTGTTGTAAATATCAGGTTCCATTACGTGGAGCATTTTAGACGATTTGACCAACGACCGTTTTACGGTAACTAACTTATTTTCGTATCTGCTACGACGTGGTAGCCCTTCACCTCGTTTAGGGTACAAGTGCAGATTGTCCCGTCTGTATGTAGCTGCTTGCATGATAAGGAGACTGGGCAATGTCAATATCCTCAGCTCAATAAAGAACGGCCTTGCGGACGCATCCTGCTTGATATGCGCCATTGCTCTAACGGCTCTTTTTTGCAGTCTAAATACCCGCTTCCATTCGGCAGCACGTCCCCACGTGAGTGCGGACTGTGCTTCGCTTAGGTTCTTCACCTGGGTGAAGCATTTATATTGTTTTAAAGTTGCATTCAATAGAGCAAAACTATGGCGTTTACGCAATGTCGTGCGTTTCTCTGCTTCTATTTTTAAAGTTTTTCTCATATTTTTCGAAAGGCATAGCTATAATGTAAAATGTACCTTTACGGTTACCTCCATAATTAGGTATGAAATCTGTATATTAAGATATCATAGACATCATTTAGTAAATAGGTATTTGAATGAATCGAAACAAAACGGAGTAAAGCGGAAATCACTGTTGCTTTTTTTATATTGTGAGAAATTTCCTTAATCGTGTTTCGGTCTTTACGGATTCCAAGATTTAAAAAAAACTTATATGACACCATTTTTATAATTTTAAGCTAACCATGGAAGTCAACAAACTAAGACTAGATTGAACAAAACAACTAAGAGTAAAAAAATTAAATAAAAATTAGGAGAAGACGGCCTTAACAATTTGTATGTTACGTAGCCCAATAGCATAACAAAAGTTCCAGTTTCATTTGTACCCATGTAATAGGGCTTTCAATAGACGAAATGGATTGCGAAACAAAAGCGCTTGAAAGCCGAGCCCTTTTATAGCCCACTTACGTAATAATACGTCAAAAATATGAAAGTTGTATTCTCTAATAGAAAGTTAAGCCGTCTAGACATGTGCCTACTTTCAATATTATCTAAAGTTCATAATGGTGTAGCTAACTGCCTATTTATGTGTTTTTAGGGTACTGTACCTAATTTATTTATGAAAATGACATTATAACATCTCTCAAGCTAATGTCATTGTCAATGTCATTTTTATATTTCATCAATTTTATCTTTCCGCAGACGTTAACGCTAACAGAAAGTGGGTCTTGTCTAACCCCCCAGGTACAATTAGGGGCGGGTTATTTGTTTAAAACTATTATTTATATTTAGTAGTTTTCGTTAATTATCCTTCATATAATCTGACGTCGTCGTAAATACAAAAAGGTGAAATGGGTGACGTTTATTAAACTGAAGAAAAAAACGTCCGTGAGCGAAATGTAAAGTGGGGTTGCAAAACAAATTGACTGCATATCTGATTGTGACGTATTATTTAATAGGTCTTTTAAAACAAAAGGAACGTTCGGTCCACAGAAAAGATTTAGATTTAAATTAGAACGGCTGTCAAGGCACTTTTAAGAAATTCGTTGTAGCCAGTTGCACTATAGGTCTATGAGTTGCACCCATATAAACGAAACGTCAGTCTTTCGAAATCAACTGTGACGCAGAGTTCGACGCGTTGATCTAAATAAGAATGTTCAATCAAGGTTCACTCATAATGCCTGGTAACAGATTTTGCTTCTCATTTCCGTTCTATTTACTTCTCTTTTCTGTGGCTCGGCGATTATTGTTCACGTACCAAATATACCGTTGTAGGAACTCGCCCACCTTACAAAGTCTTCACCCCACCTGACTACGTCAGTCACTATTCCGATTAATATTCTCAAATCGATTCTAGCCTCCTCACATAATAGAATAAAGCAGCTATCACAGGTTAACCTCGTAACCCGTCAGCCCGTCACCTCGTTGATACTGGCGACCTTTCTGTGATTCAATAAGACCGTGTAATAGCTTCCTAACTCTCGATAGCGGCCCCAGAGGTGAGCTCCGAAACGAGTTTTATTGTTATAATGCTGTAAGTAACATTTCCCGAGCAATTTCGATTACGTTTTTAAGCCACGTTTTTTGATTAGCGGGCAGCGGAGCGACAACGGTATAGCGGCTTTTTATTCATAGTTGAGATGGCGGTTGCACTGATGTTTTGCTTGGGATTTATTGTGAATTTTGTTTTGCCAGCTTCCACTTGAAATAGCAGAGCGTAGTGTAGATGGAAGTGCAGAAGTAGTCAAGTTGTTCTGGCATCCTGGGTGATAATTCAGCTGCCCCATGCAGTTCTAGTTTCTTCTGTGGCTTCGCAATGCTACTGCCAAGTCTGTGGCTACTGCACATGCTTTAAAATTTTGTAATCTTTCATGCAGCCACGACATAGCAGACTGGTGGCGATGTTGTTTGTATGACTCTGTTTATCGCAGCAGAGCGACACAACGTTGATAGGGTGTATCAACGTTGTGTCGCTCTGCTGCGATTGGGAACAACTGTTTTATACAAATAAATCAAAAAATGTCTTCCAATCACGAGTGAAGCTGTTTCTTCTAGGCAAGCGAGCTCCAACGTAGACCACATCATCGCTTAACATCAGGCGAGATGGTGGTCAAACGCAAGCCTTTTATTTACAAAAAAACAATATGACCCCTAGTGACACAGAAGAGTTTCAGTTTCCACTTGTGTGGTGTGCACATTAAATAGTTTATAATTGGTTTATAATATCTATCTATCTACACTCTACTAAAACAGTTTCATTTCAGTGTGCTTGCTTATGAAATTGTAATGCAGGTACCTAAGTACTTATTTGTAAACGTTAGGTGTATTTTTTTTATATTTTTTTTTTGTTTTTTTATATTTAATATTTAAAATTTATTTAAGTTTGCGCCATTATGTTAGTGCGTATAGTGAAGCTTAGTATCGATACAAACAGCTTAGTTTTTCGATACTAATTTAAATTAATTATGTGTATATATGTGAAATAAATGAATTAAAAAAAAAAAAAAAAAAAAAAACTCCGCTGTGCTATCGTGAAAATAAGACCTTGGTAATTGGCTCACTGGTCACAGCTTCATCTTTCACACATTTTCAACACTTTTAAAGAAAAAAAAATACTACAAAGTGATTTTAAAAGCCGATTGTATATTATATTTAGAATGACATAGCAAATAAAATAAAGCAATTTTCGTGTTGATATTTAAAAGGATAGCGGAGGTGATAGGAAAAATCACAAAAAATATAATTTGCCGATTTGGTGATTCGATTATTGTAATGGCTCAAATTTCACTACTGGGGAGTTAGTCAAGACCCACTTTCTGTTAGCGTTAACGCCTGCGGAAAGATGACATTGTATGAAAATGACATTAGCATGAGATAAAATCTCTCAAGCTAATGTCATTGTCAATTTAATTTTCATACAATTTCATCTTTCCGCAGGCGTTAATGCTAACAGAAAGTGGGTCTTGTCTAACCCCCCTGCTATATGTCACTGGACGCTGCGAAGTCAAAAGCGTGGCCTTAAAGAAACCCTTTTATTTTACTCGCTATTCTCATGAAATAATAATCAACCATCGCACGATCTAAAATGTTTATTCTTTTGCCTTTTATAAGCCATAGTTTCAAGAGTTTGTAAGGATCAGGATCTAATAGGTAATTTAGAAGGGTCACTTTTTCAAGTGTTTTTGTAGGTTTAACTTCATAACTTCACGGTGAACGTACTGTGATCCCCAAGCCACCTGCCAAGTGTGGTGATTATGGCACGACCCTGTCGAAAACAGAGGCCTTTGGTCAGCAGTGGACGTTTACTGGCTCATGATTTGTGATGTGAATAACCAGGCGATCACGACAGCCACATATCTGCCAGCAAGGAAATTCGGGGAATTTCTAGCTCCAATACTCTGACATAAATTGAGCTTAGATCCCTTGGATAAATTCATTACTTTTCACAAAATTTGTCCCGCGTTTGGTCAACCATGAAAATGAAATAGTAAGTATTTATTGGGTATCTGAACGGAAAGCCTCGATTACTGACTTTTAGGTAGAAGGTTCTTCAATCTGGCATTTTAATTGAAATGTACCTAATCGTTTTAGTTCTTCCCCTGTAGGTTTATTGCAGAGTCCAAATAAGGGAAGGGAAGGGAAGGGAACAGTAGAGAACAGAAGAGAATGGTACAATAGAATTGACGTCATTATGAACCTAACTGCACCCTGCAACTTAACCTTAAATTTTTGAACTTTCCTAAAATGAATAGGTAAAAAGATCTTCGTCTTTGGCTAATTGATTCCATGTGAGCACTAATAGCTTATAATGTTTTGTCAACGCCGAGGGGAAATCGGACTCACTCGCAAAACTATAAGTTTCCGAATTTTTCCGCCAAAATATTGAAAAAAAAAACAACGTTATTGCTTTAAAAAAAATTGCATTGTTACTCTAAAGAAAAAAAAAAGCCCAATCGCGATTTTTTTTTAATGCCTAGTACGTAATTTTAATCTCCAAAAATGTGCATAAGAGATACTTCTAACTAAAGGGAGTGAACTTAATACTGAAAAGGTAAAAACGGACAAAGACAGATTGAAAATAATTATCTCCAGCATTTTTCTTTCGACTTTTCGTCAAAAAGTTTCGTGACAACTTTTATTTCTCCGCTAGGAATTAAGAAGACAGTTTTTACGAGTCTCGAGGGTGTCTACCTTAGTTTTATTGAGGTGAGTGATAAAATTAGTTTACTACAGCGTAGATACGAGTTGATAGGTCTCGGTGTGTCGCAGTCTCAATGGTCGTGTAAATTAATAGAGAAGAAAAGATAGCGCAATGTATTAGAAGCGACATTGATATAATATTATGATATTATTTGGATAGCCCGTTGGTCCAGTTGGTAGTGAACCTGCCTTTTGAGCTTGGAGGCGTGCGTTCGATTCCCGTCGAGGCCAACGTATTTGTGTGATGAACATTTGTGTTTGTTCTATATCTGGTTGTTAATATCTATTTAAGTATGTATTTAAAACTATATATGTATGTATATCAGTCTCTGACAGCCATATCACAAGCTTTGCTTAGTTTGGGGTCAGATGACCGTGTGTCAAAAAATGTCCCGAATAAATATATTTATTTATGTAGTAAGTATAGAATTACACTAGTGGACCGACGATATTGTGAGAGTCGCTGGCATCCAGTGAATGCAAAAGGCAGGCTGTCATTCAGTGTGGAGGTTAAAGGGGGAGGCCTAATGACGATGTCGAAGATAAATTCGTGTGAATTGTTAGGCTTTGGGATGCGTTACTTATATAGCATTTATATTGGTGTTTCCCGATAGTTACAAGTATCCATAGGCGACGGTAACTGCTTACTATCAGGCAACCAGTCTGCACGTTTGCCCCTAAGTATAGTACAAAAATAAAAAAAGTTACAATCTGAGTGTCCTGAAGTGGCGATAATTTTTTTCTTCTTAGCAAGCGTGCTCCATCTTAGACCGCATCATCGCAGAGGTGGCGGTCGAATGCAAGACTATTTTTACAATATAAAAAAAAAAAAAACATACAGTCGAATTGATAACCTCCTCTTTTTCGAAGTCGGTTAAAAACTGGAAGAGAATGCATAAGAAGGCTGAGCCCACCACCGTGTGGAATGAATGCTTGAAGAAAAAGAACTACTTAAATTGGGTGACTTTATGTGATAGGACCATGCAGCAGACCATGCAGCAGCATTGTATTGTTTTATAAAATACTAGTAGTACTATCCCCGGGTGACATATATGTCACCCGGGGATAGTATAGCTTCCCAACAGTGAAAGAATTTTTCAAATCGGTTCAGTAGTTTCGGGTCCTATTCAATGCAAACAAACAAACAAACAAAAGGGTTGTGTGTATGCCTCGAGCATTCATGCTCACCATCGAAGGCATCTTCTTGGGGCGGCGTCGTGTGTCGGGTCGCTCTCTTCCCTCAGATATGGTTGAGGAGGGTGATAGCTGGCACATGTGTCATACTCGTGATCGGGTGCTGCTTGCGGGTCGCTGGTCTGCTCGTGGTATATACACAACACTAGTACCGAATTGTTTTAAGATAGGTATAACTAACTTTCCTCTCCCTATATTGTGAATAACTAAGTAAATTCAGTTAAGTTAACAAAATTGTAGTCACGGAACGTGGAGTCAATGGAGTTGCATTTAAAATAAAAATAAAAAAATAAATAAAAAAAACGCAGCAATCAAATAATTCCTCTTTATGATATTAGTATAGAAAACAAAAATAAATGTACTCAATCTTCCGTATAATTATTTAATATTTTAATTATCAATATAAAAACATTGTCTTCAAAATTAGTAAGCGTTTGATCAAAATAAAAGTTAAAAAAAAAAGTGTGTAGCTACGAACTGATACCTACTTGGGATACCTACTTACACCAAAGCAATTTCTTAATTTAGCCCCGATGTAGCAAGCCACACAAAGCCGTAGGAACGGTTAAAGGGATCACATTACCGCAGATATGACGTATGAGCGACTTTGAATGATAGGATACGGCTGTAAGTACGTGAAAACGTGACGTAATATACCTACTTTGTGAATGTTCACCGCAATGATGGATCTACGTAGGTTAAGTAAAATTTGTGTAATTAGGTCGGATTCAGATGTGGTAGAGAATACTTTGCAGAGTGCGCCTGGGCACAGAAGACATAATAGCACACAGAAGGTTCACTCCGCAATTTTTTTAAAAATAAATAAGGGCTCTATCTACGAGGCAATAAAGTAGCAATTCATCTCGCACAGCGCTGGACATCGCTTGCTATATTGAACAAGAGAGAGTAACTTTCTTTCTATCACGTAGCTCTATCTCTCCTTTAGAAGTACTACATTCCATCAGTACTTCCCCAAACGGGACCCCTTAGTGCGCGAGCCAGACTTGCATTCGACTAGTTGACTAGTTTATTTATTATGCAGTGCAAGTACCGTTCTTTTATCGATCGTCAAATTGACAGTTGAGGTCGTCAAATTCGATAATATGCAATTTTTTCAGTACTCGCTGTGATCGATTCTATGGCATTTTAGCGAATTTGACGGTCGATAAAGAAGGGTACTTGCACTGCAGGTTAGAATAAATTAAATTTTATAAATAAATCCTTTAATTAATTGATTCCTATTCTTGACATACATTGAAGCAAAAATACACTATAGATTCGTCTGGAAACGTGACATTATTTTGCATTCTCTTTCCATAACATCTAACTTGTACACTTTAATACTTTGAACCTTTGTCAATGTTATTGAAATGTAAATTGTAGTAACTGATTACCAAACTTACGAGCAATAACTTTGAGACCCAACCGAGCGGAACCAGTCGAGTTTAATATTTCAACTGATTGTTCGCAACTTGACTATATTAAGCTTGTGGAATAGTCTGATGGTATTAAATGAAGATTGAGTGTGATTAATGTATTACGCTGTCAATTGTTAATTAGAAATGCTGTAAGCATTTGAATGACTATATTTCGATTATAATTATCATTCATCATCATCGTCAACCTATCATGTTCAAACTCGTAGGATACAGGCCATCTCTCAGAGAGAGAGGATAGGCCCTAATCCACCGTGATGGCCCAGTGCATGTGCTGAATGCCATGTCTTTGAACTTTTGAGGTTATCGGACATACGGATGTTTCCCTTCGAAGTTTCACTAAGTCATTGGTGTAGAGGAACGAATGCTGCCGCTCGGCCTCCACTCGAATAAATTTAATTTTTCATCATAATTGTATTCAAAGATTTCTATTGACTATGTATTTTGCATAACATTGTGGGTCAAAACTCGATTAGCACATGACCATGGCTTATGACTTAATAAAAAAAAGTCCAAAAAGGAGAAGGAAAGCTGTAGATCACGATGGTGATGTCTTATTAAGCAATCATTATCACCATCATAAGTTTTGCACTGCTGAACGTATGCATTTTCTGATGGTATCCTTCTTAAGAGCCGGTTAATCGCGCTTTTAGGCTCGTGTCAGATTTGGAGTAAATCCAGGGAAGAGCGGTGTGCTTCGCGCCGTTGTGGAAGGAATGAGGGGAAATGCTTCAAGCCTTTCCCGACAGGACGTGCTAGGGTTCTGGTGCGTTCTTATGGAGGTATTGGTGCCCTCCATCAGGTACAATGGCAGAATATTGGGAGGGGGTTTAGGAGGTGCAATTTTACATAAATTTTCTCTACTCTAATGCAGTCTGGTATTTTTAAAATATTTTCTTCTCATTTCCAAACGTAAAAAAGTTCTCTCTTACTGCTTGTCATAGAGCTGGGATCCTGCATTCTGCAGCTCCTACACCGTTTTACGTATGTCATAATCCCATCTGTATATTTGGTAATTTGGGCAATGGACATGCTTCACTACGTTTGAGACCTGAGACACGAATAAGTCAGCAAGCAAGCAAGCAAAGCTGCTGTGGCTGTGTGGCTATGTGGCTGTGACATTGGTTGGTACAAATAGTGAATTATTCAGTCAGGCCCTACGCGGGAGTAGAGAAATTTGCTCATTGCCATTCTGAACATGTGCTTATTTTGAACCGAGCAAACAAGAAAAAGGAAAAACGACATCCGCGTGTCAAGTAATTGCCTTGTACGTTTATCATTCTTCTATCTACATTATGCAATGTTTCCAGATAAATTTCTGGGCATAAATAGATCTAAAATTTCAGGTTGTGCATTGCTGTGTAGGGATTCCAACGGTTGACGCTTTAAATTCTGGGTGACACTGAACTGTTGTGGGCAATCATTTTTAACCGACTTCGAAAAGGAGGAGGTTATCAATTCGACTGTATGTTGTTTTTTTTTATATATTCGCTTATCATCAGTATATATAAAGCTAGCTGTACCATGTGGTTTCACCCACGTTATATACCTCCTTGCAGCAACCTCCTTGGTAGCGATAGCATCCTTTGACTTGACTAAGTGTAGTATGTTTAGATTTCAATTCTTGCCGTACAATACAAAATGTATGGGGAAATGAATAATTATATGTCACAATATAATATTATGTATATACATACTTTGTAGTACTACAAGATATAGGTAGTATAATGCTAATGAATAGATAATAGTATATACAGGGTTACGCATATAGACTGTACTAAGCCGAAAAGAGGTCATTGTACTCATCATTATGAACAACTTTTACTATGGGACCAACTCTGAAATCTCAACAAAAAAACAGGTACGTCAGCTTAGGATACCGTTTATTCCTTTTGGGTACGGAACCTTAAAAAGTTAACTGAAGCAAAACATAGCATATTTCGAAGTTCCTTCGGAAATTAAAGCTTGATGCCGTAACAAATAGCATATTTACTAAACATTTATACAAACCTATACAAATAAACTCTCTTCAATATATTTCTTTGTAAAGTCAGTTCCTTTGAGATCGTGGCGTACTTACAGCCATTAGTGCCGATGTCACGGATAATGGCGGGGCTTTGCTCTGTGAAGAGAGACCTGCCCTAGCAATTGGAACCTATCTTTCTTTGAGATGTTTTCACTATTACTTGCTTTTACGTCTCGTTTGTTGTGAAAACACTCTTTCACTAAAAAATAATTTAACTAAAAAACTATTTCATTTTAATGAAGAGGAGGTATCAGTTTTGATACCTTCTTATAACTACCTAATTAACTCTACACCAAATTTAATGTCACTTTATTACACACTGAAAATACAAAATTAAGTATGTAAGTAAACTTATTGAATAAAATATAACGGGGACTTTATCGCCATAAGCAATTTATCATCTTTGGTACTAATATTATAAAGAGGAAAGATTTGATTGTATGTTTGTTAGTTTGCATTGAATAGGCTCCGAAACTACTGAACCGATTTGAAAAATTATTTCACTGTTGGGAAGCTACACTATCCCCGGTTAACATAGGCTATATGTTTTTTTAAATAGGGATCCTTACTAAAACTCCAATAATGTAACCCAAGATGTAAAAAAAATAAGATTTACAATTTTGACTTTGCGTGTTTGACAGTTCTAAGACAGGACAACGTCTGTCAAGTCAGCTAGTCTATTATAAAATCACCCGGTATATGTAGTTTATCTCTCTCCAAGGATGCATCCCACATAGTAGTGGGGTCAGCTTTATTTTTCTTTATCTTCCTATTTTTAGGGTGCTGTACCCAAAAAACGGGACCCTATTACTAAGCCTACATTGTCTGTCTGTCCGTCTGTCTGTATGTCTGTCTGTCTGTCTGTTCATCCTACCTTTAAATGGTTGTATCTTTCGAGCCGTAATAGATAGTCAGTTGAAATTTTCACAAAATATGTAATGTTACGGCGGATTAATAAAAAAAAAAAAAAAGTCAAAAAGAAAAAACGACAGGGTGGTCCCCATACAATAAACGTATTTTTGTATTAGCTCTAACTAATGAATAAAACGGTAATACGTACAAGCGTCAAATTTGACACGATTATAGTACACACTAAAATATTACAAAAAATCACTACATAGTAAAAAACAAAGTCGCTTCCCGCTGTCTGTCCGTCCCTATGTATGCTTAGATGTATAAAACTACGCAACGAATTTTAATGCGGTTTTCACCATCAGTTAGATAATTTTTCACGGAAGGTGGATTCAAGGAATATGTAACAAGCGAACCGCCCCGACTTCGCACGTTAGTTACACCCGTGCAAAGCCGGGCGGGCGGGTCGCTAATAATAAATAATGGCCAAGTGCGTATCGGTGACCAGTTTCTGTTCATTACCAAGTTATAACTGGTAATTTTGTTATTGAATTTTGTGGTGGTACGGAACCCTTAGTGCGCGAGCCCGACTCGCACTTGGCCGGTTTATTTTAATTGAAAAATCAGTTTGCGTTTTACAACTACTTCGCAATGATACGGAATGGATGTTCGGGGAACATCCATTCTGCGATGGTCTACGATGGAGCACGCTTGCTAAAGAAGACCGATTCACTCGAGACTTGAAGACACCCAGATTGTAACTGTCGGGGAACTATTTAGGCAGCGCAACGCACAGTCTAGGAGCTTGCACAAAAAAGATAGTTTAGTTAATTTCCTTTATCCGATTGCTCTAGGATAAGAATTTTTAAATCAGGTCTGTGTACCTAAGCCTCAAAAATTTATACCACCATCACGCCTTATGTTAAGCGATGATGCGGTCTACGTTGGAGCACGCTTGCCTAGAAGGAACCGATTCACTCGTGATCTGAAGACACCCAGATTGTCAAGCTAATATCTAATACTAACACTACAAATACAGTTAGACTGCCCATAGATCGTTGAAGGTCTAAAGACAATCCAAATGCTCAAGCCCACTACCAGTTTGCAGCGTACCCAGCATGCTGGCGGAATTACCACGCGGAATGGCAATGCTTATGCGTTGAGCCAGAAACACGCTAGCATTTTGGTCACGCGTCACCAGACGCTCTGATAAACGCCTCAAATATGTAACCTCTGCCGAGGTTAGCATATTTGCGTCGCTTGCATCATCTTCCGAAGAGGTTGGAAAGAAGTAGCGGATGACCGGGATTTATGGAAGGAAATGGGGTGACCTTTGTCCAGCAGTGGGACAGTATAGGTTAAAAAAATCTTCATACAATTCTTTACCTAAATTAAAATAAATAGATACTGTACTAATCTAATGAACCGCTGCCGGTAGGCATCGTTCCTAAGATGCTGGTCGTATTGCCGCGTTGAATTGGAATACTGACCTATGTTGTCTGCTGGGTAATTTTGACGAAAGGCGTCAATCCGGATTTAGGCCAGATGCGTTCGCACCCACCACGCCACCTTACCATATCTCCCTTATTTGTCTGATCTGAGCGCATGACTGACGTCAGCGAGCGCCGTCATAGTATGAGGAAATCAAGCCTAGGTTTGGATAAAATTGAGTGCAAAGGTAGCTTATATCCTGGATTAACACGTTAACAAAAATTTACGATTCCTACAAAATAATTTATCAAACACATACATACCTATACCGACATGGCTATTTAAATTTGCATGTTGAAGTGGCAATGGGCAGGCCACATCGCTCGAAGAACCGATAACCGATGGGGAATAAAAGTTTCTTGGGTGGAGACTACGAACCGGAAGACGCAGCGTTTATAGGTAGGCCTCCCACTAGATAGACATCCAGTGGATGCAGATGGCAGGCTTTCGTTCAGAGTAAAGGTCAAAGGGAGAGGCCTATATTCAACGGTGGACATCTTCTGGCTGATGATGAGTCTTAGTCAAACTGTTGATGCTGTTATTAAACTAAATAAAGTATAACTTTAGGTCTTGGCAAAAACTGGTGTAGCGGCCGCTATGCCTACTCTGTTACAAGTTTTTTTAATATTTGGCTTTGATTTAAGCCCTTCAACCTCTTAAAGGTCATAAAGGCTAAGCCCATCGTCTATCACTGTACTTCTAAAACGCATATATCCATAATATATGTAACTTGAAACCACGTTAAACCGAATCCCTGGAACCAGCAATCAGTTCAAGCTCAGTTTCAACTCAATTTATGCTATGACAGTGTTAAATTCATATTTACATGATATTCAACACACAAGGTCTAAATACCATATAAGCCGGGGTTTTCAGTTTGCCAGTCGCAAGTAATACTAAACCCACACCCACAAATATTATTCTGACAATGTAAGACACCAACCAATAAATCCTTTAATTTCTCAGACCACTAGAATTCCTAGATAAATTTAGAATTTAGTCTAAGATGGTGACGTATAAAACAGTGAATTCAGTCAAAACGTAATGTTATCATAAGATAACATGAATCATGAATCTCAACTCTACGAATAAAGTTGAGATTCATGTTTTCTTTGTTGTTTGATTGTTGAAGTAGAAACAATATTTATTTACACAAGAAAATTACACATTTTTGGAATATCAATCAATGTCTATAATAAAACTAATCTAACAGAGCGATGCTCGCAGGCGTCGTTCTCAAAATTCTAGCCGCATTACCGTTGGTGCGTTGCAATATTGTTTTGCAGGTTTGCAATATTGACGCGTTGCGCAAGACACTGGCCAGAATTTTGGTCACAGGATGCTCTTACCAGACGTGTTGATAATTCTTTAAAACAGAAGAAACATGTCATATACAAGTGTGTGTTGTATGAATATGTGTGTATGTACATACATACATACACTTCTTGGCTTTGCATTGTTGGACAAAAATAAGTGTACTACAAAAGTGTAGGTAGGTAGGCCTATCAAAAAATAATAATTATAACCACTTAATTGCGCTCGAGTCATAATTTGCTTGTGCAAGATTGGAGACTCAATGCTTGTGATTGGAGACTCAAAAGTAATTAATTCAATTCGCGCCCAGGATTGGCCCGCTCGAAAAAGGTTATGACGGTAAAGTGTAACTTTGGCTTACGACGGGGTAAAGGATAAGCAGTCAAGTGGTTTAACAAGTCCACTGGCAGACTAGATTTCTCCAAGGCACTCTACTTATCCCAAATTTAAGGTATTTTTATCTTTCAGCCACTTGCAATTGCTTTAAGAATGTCTGCTCTTCTTCAAGAAGATGATCGTTATGTTTGATTTCGTTTATTTTCTTGACGGCAGAAATTCAGTCACTGTCTCCAAGTTACATTATGCTAAGGTCGCGTCTGGGGTCCGAACCGCTTGGATTGCCTCAAACTTTGACCCTCGAGTAACCAATATACACAGACATTTATATTTGGGAACGCCATGCGTCATGAACACAAATAGGACATCTTTTGGGTTAATTTTGTAAAAATCTCGTTGCACTTGTAAAAAACGTATATTTTTGAAACGTTAAAATTTGGTTAAATAGAGAAATAAACTTAAAGACAGGTAAATAGGTAAAGTTTAAAGTTTCACCAAAAAAAAAACTCGTTATTTTTTTTAAATAATTATTTTTACACAATGTTCGCCTATTGTAATTTTTCAGGCAATTCATCTACTTGTATACCTACTGTCTTCGGTTGTAGCTATAACCATTTACACTTAAGTCCATCCTTTTCGTGAGGTGATTCACTTCTTTTCGCATAATGTACCATGACTGTAGTCTGTCCATTATGTTATCATGTTAATTACATACCTAACTCTTTACAAGGCTAGGTCAACTTGAAACTTTTTTTAATGCGGATAAGTCCGCTTTTGACCACCAACTCACCCGTTGGTAAGCGACGATGTGGTCGAAGATGAAGCACGCAGACTTAGAAGATACCTATTCACTCTGGCCTTGAAAAGGCCCAGATTATATATCTCAGGAAACAAGGAAGCGGGCAGTTGCTTTCAAGTCGACGTAACCTTGTAACGCCAGATCAAACGTATTTATTTGTTTTATATAATTTGCTATAATATAGACGCTTTACAAAGTTATGTAGTCGACTTTGATGAGCTGTCAAAAATCGATTAATCATATAGTGCTACAGTACAATACAATAATGTACAGTCTGTCCATTATGTTTAATACTTTTCAACTCATTCTTATTAAAACACTGTTTTAAACTATCATGGTTGTTCACTAAAGTTATATGATTATTTACGGGATATTTACCGTGGTAAGGTTGTGGAATGAGCTCCCGATATTTCGGCGCAGTTACATGCTCCATGTTCACGGGAAGACTGAAGAATGCGGGTGGTTGGAGAACAGTTAAAAAGTTAGGTGCAGACATAACGATCTACCCTCTTTCTTAGTCTTCATTCTTATTAGTGCTAGATATTAGGACTGGTTTATAAATATGCGTATCTTTATTGTTACCTTAGTCGTCGAACTATACAACCTCTGATCAGACAAACATATATAGGGAGATATGGTAAGAAGGCGTGGTGAGTGCGATTGTATCCAGGGGCGGCAGGCAGGTAAATTTAGGGGGTGGCAAAATTTTGGGACTTTTTAGTTGTTGCGCTTTTTGTAATCTTACACGTCAACGATCAAAAACACAAAAACGTGTTAATAGCACCTCGCAAAATTAAATTAGGATTATTAAAAATTTGGATCATCGAACTGGACCTTTGTTTCTCACAAATAAAATTAGTAAGCATCAGTATCTAAAGGCTAATTGAGAAATTTTTATCATATACCTACAGACTTTTGTTGTTTTTTACTTCAGTTCAATTCTTAAAGATCATTAAATTTTTCGTGCTTTACAGAGAATCGAGGCGGCAATCTTCCATAGGCCTAGGGCAGCCAACGTAACAAATCCGCCTCTGAACGCATCTGGCTGAAATCAGGCTTGATTAATTTAGTCCAACTAACCCAGCAGACGACCTTGCTGCCTTTTTGCGTGTGAGCTAGCTAGTTAGTTCATTGGTGTCACTGCAAGTTTCTTCATCATCACCAGCCATACCACTGCTGCACCATGTCCACTGCTGAACATAGGCCTCCCCCTCTAACCTTCACACTGAACGACACCCTGCCTTTTGCATCCACTGGATGCCCGCGACTCTCACAATGTCGTCGGTCCATCTAGTGGGAGGCCTACCTACGCTACGTCTTCCGGTTCGTGGTTTCCACTCAAGAACTTTTCTTCCCCATCGGTTATCGCTTCTTCGAGCGATGTGGCCTGCCCATTGCCACTTCAATTTGCAAATTTTAACAGTTATGTTGGTGACTCTGGTTCTTTGGCGAATATCCACGTTTTGGATTCTATCGCGCAAAGAAACTCCGAGCATACCTCTCTCCATTGCCCGCTGTGTGACTCTTGAGTTGACTTGAGTTTTTCCAAAAGGGCAACAGTTAAGGACCACATGTACCAATAATTATGTCATCATTAGCAGCACACTCTGGCAAGTTTCTTAGTGTGCTTGAAAAACAAGTAAGTGAGTAGTTTCAGTTTAACGGTGTGGAGATTTTTTAATGAAAAATAGAGACAATTGAAGACGATCGATTATTGTGCTGAGGCATTATCTCCCTTGTTTGTCTGCTCTGAGGCTACAAAGCTATGCAATAGATTGGAAAGTTGTACAAATCTGACCTTTTACCCAATAAATCGTTCAAATCTCGCCCGTAACGAAAACGTCGATGTCAAGTGCAGAACTTAATTTGAGTCGTTAGAGATAAGAGAGCTTTCGGTGAAATTATTGAGAACCTGGGGATATCAAGAGCTATATTGCTTGAAATGTTCAGAATCATCAGTGAGTGATTAAAACTTTTTATTTAAATTTGAATAACTTTAATATGAAAAAATATGGTACTTTTGAGCTATCTCTATTTCAATACAATATTCTTTAAAAAGAGACCACGCATTGTCTTACTATTGGCCTCATAAGCAAGCTTTAAGTCGCACAACGAGCTATGTCGGGATACACTCGGGGTTTTTCTACGAGATCGAATCAGAAGTGAGGAGATCCGTAGACGAACGAAAGTTACCGACATAGCCCACCGGATTAGCAAGTTGGAGTGGCAGTGGGTAGGGCACATAGCACACAGAACAGATGGTCAATGGGGCCGAAAGGTTCTCAAATGGAGACTACCCACGGACCGGCAACCGCAGCGTAGGACGTCCACCCAGAAGATGGACAGATGACCGAAAAGAGACCGCCAGATAACGCTGAATGCAGGCTTCCAAGCGGCCCTTTTGGAGATCGATGGAGAAGCCTATGTCCAGCAGTGGACGTCCTATTGCTGAAATGATGATGATGTTGATGATGATAAATTTTTAGAGCATTGTTCATTCTCGGTTACTCCGCCGCTTACCATCAGGCATATGTCAAATAATAGTTCTGTGGTTTCCCGCAGACACCGACACCTATTCAAATCTAGCGGATTATATAAAGTGCTAGATAGTTATGGTTCGCCATCTATCGAGTTAGTTGGAAGGATTTCTATTTTTATCATCACTCTAACGAGCTCTCATTGGGTAAGTTTTTTTTTCTTTATGCCCTAAACTAAACACTAGCCTTTTTTACGACTATGAATATGGGGGCATATTCATAGACGTAAATAAAGGTATCTCGAATCCTCACTTACTGTTAAATGCTGTTTTGGCATTTTTAGTCGACAAAATATAAGGTGACCTCAATGCCTTTACTAAGGTGTGTCCTCAATAAAAGATTAGGACCTCAGCCTCTACTTTTACCCAATTTTTATTTTCACAATTAATTCTACTGTAGTGAAATTATTTGATGACTAGCTGTGCCCCACGATGTCCCCCATACGTAGTGATGAAAAATGGTGATGATGATGATGATGAAAAGTAGATGAGTAAGCAAAAAATCATGTTAATCCGTTTCTCTGTTTCTGTGCGAAAGAGGAACAAGCAAACCAGCAAACTAACAAACAAACAAACTTTCGCATTTATAATATTAGTATGATAATATCCTAGGTTTGAGTGACAAAAGCTCCAATAATCGCCCTCGACACCAATCAATCCAATTTTCCGACTTAACAGCTTAAATTGTCAATAGCTGACAAACAGAGCTTTAAGTTTTGTTTCCACAAGCAATAAGCATGATGACTAATATTTTTTATTACCTCATATAAAAGCTGATCATAAACAGAGCCCATCAATGAAAACAAAATTAAAATTTGTTCAAAAATAAGTAAGCTATAAGCATTTTAATTTCATGCTAGACAGAGAGCGAACTATACTGAGCCGTGACGTCACGCCTCAGGTGCGCCATACAAATGCTATACTAACACACGCTTTGCGAGAAAGGGTTAAAGCATCCCGTCTCTATCCTCACTAAAAACTTTAAGCATTCATATCTCAGAGATTTATCAACCAATTTAATTTATTTTTTCAGTATCTGTAATGAATTTAGTTATATTCATCGCGAAGCCGGTTATTTGTAATAAATTAAACATTAGGACACATGCCTATTGTTATTTTAAAATATGGTAGGTAGTTCGTTATTATCATGAGAAAAAAAATATCAAGAGACTGATAATAAAACCGTCCAAGTGCGACTGGGGCTCGCGCACTGAGGGTTCCGTACCACCACGTTACTTGTTAGCTACTAAGTACAAAAAGTAGTGCAAGAAGACATCATGCTCAGGCGATCACCCATCCAAGTACCGACCGCGCCCGACGTTGCTTCGGTGATCGTACGAGAACCGGTGGTGAACAGAAATTTGTCACCGACTCGCACTTGGCCATCTTTTATTATTTGTTGTTATACTTTAGAGTGTGTACTATAATCATGCTTATCACTTAGATTAACTACACAGAGACAGTAAGTTCCCAAACAACGCCTTCTCAAAACGTAAGCTACAAATTCGCTTTGTAGCTTACGTTTCGATTGGTATTTTAAACGATTTAAGGAAGAAAATTTATGGATTACCTGTGGAATGTCACACCATAACTCTTATGCTGCTTTTCTGATTTGTTGTGGTACGATTTCACCGCGCAAATTGTCATAGTAAAATTTTTAATTTTTTTTGGAGCCATATTTTACTCCATTTGAATGGCTTAAATTTTGCGAATGTACTTGGTTTCTATGTGTAGTTATTCTAAGGCTTATCATGCCAAGTTTGACTTACGCTTGTACGTATTATAGTTTTTACATTAGAGCAAATACAAAATACGTTAAAAAATAAGTTTGTTGTATGGGGTACTTTTTACTTCACAGAAAGACAGACTGCGTAGCCTTACAGACAGCAGCGTAATAGGGTCCCGTTTATACACTTTGGGTAAAGAACCCAAAAAAATATTTTGTATCATGAGACTCTTTCCGGACGACTGTATAGCTAGGATGCTAGTTAGAATAAGTTTTTTTTAATGATAGATAGGCTTACGCTTGGCCGCCAGCACACCTTATTTAAAGCGATGATGCGGTCCACGGTGGAGCACGCTTGCCTAGAAGAAACCGATTCACTCGTGATTTGAAGACACCCAGATTGTAACTATCGGGGAACACCCATACAGGCAGTCCACAAACTAGCAGTTCGCAAAAATAATGGTGGAATCAAAGCGCTCCGTACGGATTTTCGGAATATCAACCATAAAGCGGTGTCGTTTTTTTGGTTGTCGAATTGTTCTAAGAGTTCAACTGTTTCAGCGTTCAAAACGCTCGAGAAAATAAATCCTTCTGTGGATATCGACGGATACAAACTGATTGCCTTTTGATTGCACCGCTGATAGGTGCAGCATGATATAGATATTCGTATGAAGCCGCAAAATAAACTCTCGAAAACAGGCAAAATTATCATTTGACCTAATTACTCTAACAATAGGGAGAAACTGCACTTAATGAAAGAATAAAGAAACAAACGATATATTTTGTCAGAGAGAGAGAAATAGTAGTTAGTTTTTTCAATTCAATTCAATCAATTTATTTCAGAAAACACAATTCCACATTTATAATACAAAATCAAAAGTCAAAGATTAGAATTAAAATTACATACACTTAACAATAAAAAAATTAGATAAAAATTAAAATTAAATGTATATATCAAGTCAATAATTTATCTTAACCTATATTTCGGCTTGGACCCGGAATGCTCAAGATGAACTCTGGTCCAGTGCTGCATTATTGGGCAATCCAGGTCCATCCACCAGGCGGACAACTGTAGGTAGCTGTTGGAGCTGCCCCGCACACACGTTTTGCTTCTAAAAAAAGCGAAGAGGTCGTTTGCAGGGTACTCGATACTCAATAATTTATTGCATAATTATGAATTTCACATACAGATGCTGGGTAGCATGTTTAAAGTAGGTAACACGTCATAATGACCCTGATTGGGTGGTAATAAAGTTTATTACGGAGCGGATCGATTGATTCCATAATTGATTTGCCTTATACATTCTCGTTTATGCTATAACATTTTGCTAGCAATATGTTTTTAGGGTTCTGTCAAATTTATTTTCATTTTCTATATCCTTTATCTGTACTGGTAGTTTATTATATATTTTGATGGCCATTGGATTCATCAGAGCTATGCATTGCTAATTTAGATATTGGTAAGTTTTTTGTTTTTTTTTTCTTATGAGGTAATTTAGTTTTTACTTTACACTATTATAAAAAAATATTAAAACCTAACTATTAAGATTAATTTATGTTATTAGTTAGACCTTATTCAATAGTTTCGGTTTTCAAATAATTGAAAAAAAAAATTCAAATGTCTTTATTTTTATTTCTTATCCTTTATCTGTACTAGTAGTTTATTATATATTTTGATGGTCATTGGATTCAATAGACAATAGACTATAGACAATATTTTTATTTATGGATGAAAAATAAAAAACATTTTTTGAGAATTAATAGAAATAAGTACACATTTTATTGGAGGATTCATTGAAGCTATGCATTGCTAATTTAGATATTGGTATGATTAATTTATGTTTATAGTTAGACCTTACTCGATAGTTTCGATTTACCACTAATTTTCAAAAAAATTGTGGGTACTTCTTAAGAAATTTACAATTTTAAAATATAGATAGATAGCGCGTTGGTCCAGTTGGTAGTGAACCTGCCTTCTGAGCTTGGGGGCGTGGGTTCGATTCCCACCTCGGACAAACATTTGTGTGATGAACATTTGTGTTTGTTCTATATCTGGGTGTTTAATATCTATTTAAGTATGTATTTAAAACTATATATGTATGTATATCAGTCTCTGGCAGCCATATCACAAGCTTTGCTTAGTTTGGGGTCAGATGACCGTGTGTGCAAAAATGTACCAAATATTTATTTTATTTATTTATTTATATAATATAGAGGCGACAGTTCAAATTTTATATTGAATAATATATGGTCTATGGAAATTTGGTATGCTGATGTCTGGGAGTTTGATATTGGTGAGTGAGTGGCAGGCGAGTGAGTGGTGGGCGAGTGAGTTTGACTAAAGGCATTCAAGCCCGACTTTGGGCCTGATGCGTTCGAATCCTCCACACTGCCTTCTTACCATACCTTCTTTTTTGTGATCTAAAGTTTACAACGGGCCGGCTCAATTTTACGCATCTCAGGCGCCTCAGCATGTGTTCCTAAAGCAAGCCCCACTTTTTAAAACGTCCTTGCTTTAAAGCCATTACATATACTTGAATTAATTAATTATTAATGTTTATTTTCTTTATATTTAAGAATCGTGTTTCATTAACGCTGAAGTTTCAATGTTTCTGTTCAATTTATATTTAATTAAATTCTTTCAGAGTATAGATTAGGTGTCAAACAAGAAACTTATCTTGAGTACTTTGATGAGAATTTCTGGAATTAAATGGATATCAGGTAACAATGAGTTTTCGACTCTCAGATTGTTATTAGATAAGAAAATAGGGCAGGGTTCTTTAGTAGGCTCTGCCTGAAGAAGTACCACACTTTTGAAACGTGATAGACAGCTATTTGAAATTTTCACAATATATATAATATTTATCTTTAAAGTTACGGCGGATTACCTAAAAAATAATAATAAAATCAAAAAATCCCCAAACAATAAACGTATTCTTGCCTTTGCTCTAGTATAAAAACGATACTACGAACAAGCGTCAAACTTAGCATAATTATAATTGACACTCTAAAATAAAACAACAGAATTATTATGATAATTTTTTTTAAGAAAAAAACCGACTTCGAGACTACAATAATTACAGTTAAAACATAGAAGTCCTCATCAAAATTTTTGCTGAAAGAAACTATAAACCAAAATGTTATCTGTGTGTATGTTTTTGTTTAGAGTTTTGTTTTTATTTTTTCAAAATGCGCAGAATTAATTTCGACAAAATTTATATGGGACCTCTGAAGTATGACTAAAAATAATCTCTCAAGATAAATTTATAATTCGGAGTAATTGCGTCACAAACATACAAAAACATACAGTCGAATTGATAACCTTCTCTTTTTGTCGGTTAAAATAATAAACACTGGCCAAGTGCAGGCAGTACTTGTTTTTTACGAGAAAGAGTAGTTGTTTCTGAATTTTACTTTCTGTATTGTATCGATACCGACAATCACCATTTACTAAAAGAGCTCTTGGGGGTCCATCTCACGACCAATCGTAACTTCAACATAATATAACAATCGACCAAACCGTCCGACTACCACCTTGAAATCAGTTTGTTACCACTGAATTGGAAGCTAAGAGAAGTTTCACGAGCATACTAGATATGGGTTGGTAACGTCAGCAGATGAAGCATTAGCACAATCAGCCTTTTAATAGTCCACTGCTGGACTTACGCCTATCCCTGAATGGGCAATTGTGCCATATCCACCACGTTAGCCCAGTTGCGGGTTGGTGGATTCACATACGCCATTGAATTTCTTCTTCGTTCATGGGCAGGTTTCCTCACGTTGTTTTCCTTCACCGAAAGCCCAGTTCCAGTACCAGCCCGGGATTTGAAACCGCGACCTCACGCTTTCAAGTATAGTGGTCTCCCAAATAGGCTACCACGGCTTTCTATGAAGCATTAACAAGATCAAATTAGGGCCGGCTTGTATCGCGATGCGAGCACATTTTATCGCAGTCAATCAAAAGGCTTATGCTGTATTATAATATAGTCGCATTTTGTGGAGCAAATATAACCGATTATAGGTATATACGATTTTTGAGGTTGCTTTTATATTTCTCTTAAAGTAAGAAACAAAATAGTGTATTCACAATATTTAAAAAAATAAAAGCCTTGTTCTTTGTTATAACTTTTGGGTGGTTCAATAACGAAGTAGCACACGTTTTAGACACGTTCGCGCTTGATTTGTAATATTTTTTTTTCTTTACCTTTTCTTCTTTGCTACTTTTTTAATGCAAAGGTAACTTTGACTCTATTTGAATATCCCTTTAGAATGTAAATCAAACGTAATAATAATTACCACGGACCGGCAAGCGCAGCGTAGGACGTCAAGATGGACAGACGACCTAAAATAGACCACAGGGAATCGCTGGATGCAGGCCGCTTTTAACCGGCACTTTTGGAGATTGATGGGGGAGGCCTATGTCCAGCAGTGGGCGTCCTATGGCAGAAATTATGATAATTATGACAAAACGGCTGAACAAGCATCTTTAAAAAAAAAAAAAAGTTATTTACGGAAGGGTTTTAAATACTTAAAAACCTTGAAAAAACTAAATTAAAATAAATCTTCAAAATTAAATTAAATTTATTTAATTATTTATATACAAACGTTTTTTTTTTAATTATTACTTTTTATTTTATTTATTTATTTTCTTAAATTTATTGAAAATCTGCTTAAATACTTAAGCAGATTTTCAATAAATTTGCATACCTACGTTAAATATGTTAATCCAAATTTAGACCAAATAAAATAGTATTGCTGGTATTGCCACTGATTTAAATTCTGATTTTTTTGCTATCGGTTTGAACCTCTTACAATGTCAAATATCGATAAATTGGCGACACTCTCTCGAGCACCTTTCTGGTAGAATAACAGCCCTTATTATGTCATCGAGTGATTCTACGAGTCCCGTTGGTATATTTTGGTGTCCTAGATTTTTGATCGATGACCCTAGATCAAATTGGGATATTTAAGTAATTCATAATAATTTTCTCAAAATTACGATAATGTAAAATACCTATTATTATTTCTAGAACATAAGACCAAAACCCACGGGATGACCAAAAAAACACGGATTTAAAATTTAAACCCATGAGATGGACAGACGACCTAAAAGAGACCGCAAGGAAACGCTGCATGCAGACCGCTTGCAACCGGTCCTTTTGGAGATCGATGGGGGAGGCCTATGTTCTGCAGTGGACGTCGAAGCTGAAATGATGATGATGATGAGACTTAAAATTAACATTGCTGATTCTTTTTCGCCCATCGGGCATGCGTTTTGGTTACATCGCAATAAGACATGTTACACCTCGTTATCTAATTGCACACTCTGAGCACGTTCAGAAACACTGTAACACAATACACAAATTGAAAATACACAAGTTTAGGAAAATAATACAATGCGGCGAATTTATTTTCCACTTTGGCGCTAAAAGTTCATAACCAAACGTGCAAAAGGTTTGATTACATTTGCCCACTAAAACTAAGGCAAATGCATAGAGGTGGGGGGGCTATGGTGACTAAACGGTAGCAATCTGCACTTTACAATCTGACGGCACCCGGTTCGATCTCTGACCCTGCACCAATTACTTAATGTATTAATGTACTATAATCATACCAATTTGACACTTGTACGTATTATACCGTTTTACATTAGATCAATAAAAAATACGTATATAAAATTGTTTGTTGTATCCCCCCCCCCCCCTTTCATTTACTTTTTGACCTTTTTATTATTTTTTATTTAATCCGCTGTAACATTACATATTCTGTGAAAATTTCAACTGGCTATCTGTTACAGTTCGAAAGATACAGCTCATAAAGCCGTTAAAAGGTAGGACGGACAGACATACAGACAGACAGCGTAGGCTCAGTAATGGGGTCCTGTTTTTACCCTTTGGGTACGGAACCCTAAAAACCTTGGAATGTCTTGTATAATCCAAACAAACGTGCATCGATCTCGTCTGGTCTTCAATTACTGAGGCAGTCAGTCCCATTATCGGTTCCATTCCAATCTACTGGGAAGGTAGACTTGGAATTATGTTGAATGGAAGTGAACTAGACTTCATAATGATGAATCAAGATGACTGATGAATCAGCTCCTGTGTCAAAATGGTTCAAATTCAACGGTCTTACTTAAAACGCCAAATAAACGTGTGCCAACTAATATAAATTTACCTGTAAAGGAGGACTTGAAATAGTGTTGAATGGAAGTGAAACAACAGCAGAAATGAACTGGATCAAACCATCTGGATGATCTGGATTAACTGTGAAATGGATCAAGCAAACTGACCAATCAGCTACTGTGTCAGAATGGTACGACTTTATCAGTCTTACTTAAAACACCAATTAAACGTAAGTCAACTCAAATAAGTTTGTTTGTTTTTCTTTCTGCTGGAAAGGAGGAGGAATCGTGTTGAATAAAAACGAGTCAGACTGACAGTTTCTTACTATTAGATTAAGTAGACAGATCAACTAGCTACTGCGTCAATACGGCTTAACTGTAATGTTCTTACTTATCACCGTCAATTGAACGTGTGCTTATATAAATTCTCAGTTCTAGTCTGCTAGAAAGGAATTATATGAGTTAGACAATTCAAACAGATCAGTTGCAAATGGATCAAACAGAGAGATTAATGAGCTACTTTTCCATTAAGGCTCAGTTTTGAGAGTTCGGCCGCTGAGAGAAATCATCTGACAGTTAAATATGTAATAAAATTAAATATGTTTTAATTCAGAAAAATCTAAATTAAAACATATTTTTTAGTATTTACTGTTGTAAATTGGCTACCAGATACAATCTCACGTTCAAAAAACTAGTAAAAGTGATCAGAATTTACTGTTTTTCAGCTTACAATATAACAACAACAACAATTCAACATATTGTGGCAACTCTCATACGTATTCTTTCAACACAATGAAAATCGTACATAAAATCCATTTTACCCTCGGTTTACATATCCACCCACGCTTTCGGCTCGGACTGATAAACGTCTCAGCTAACATGACTTGTTATGCACTCGTTCTACAATCTACTATTTTAGCTTTTTTTAGCTTATATTTTGAAGTTAAAACCCAACAGTGATGTAGACCGATGTGTGAGTTTTGGCGCCAACGCGGAAAAAACATGTCGGCTCGTTGGATTATTTTCCTAAACTTGTGTATTTTCGAGTGTTAATGTGTACTAAATGGTGAATTATTATTCATTAAGTGCTCGTAAACGTGCTCGAGTGTGGGAAAGTGATATAACGAGGTGAAACGTGTCTTTTCGTGTTGTTTCCAAAACTCCATAGGAGCCTCTTGTAAAGTCTCCACCACTTTACAGGGGCATGAGTTCGACTTGACCGTGACTTACTTAGCTTGACTCTGACTGTGACTGTGACTTGTTTGACGCTATTAAGACAAAGTAAACTGTTTAATATTACGAGTAAAGGACATTGAATCCACGCCCATGAAGATTTTAACAAAAAAAAAGTAGACCGATGTTTAGGAGAACATTTATGCAAAAGTTAAGTTCGGACTTCAATATTTCAACCTTTTTACTCCACTGCTAGGTAATATTTTCGGGTGTATGTATAATTTATTTATTAAGTTTGTACGGAACCCTCAGTGCGCGAGCTTGACTCGCACTTGGCCGGGTTCTTTTCTGGTGTGCTCAATATACACTATATTCAGTCTACAACTATAAGATAAGTATAAGAATCTCTTCCAGATCAGGTTCCAGGAAGTGTTCGTAATCTACATAAATAATTATACCTACTCAGAGATTATACTGCAATCACAATGATTAAACCCGGCTAGAATTAGCAAAAATGTAATAATTACAAAATTTCTGATGCCATCTTATCTTATTATAACAAAATGACGGGAGCTGCTATTTAAATTTCTGGGCTTACATTGAAATAATATATAGAAGGGAAAACTGACTCACTGGCTGACTCTCGAAATCTACTTGATTTACGAAGCTGAAATTTGGCAGGTAGATTTCTTATGAAGTTTTAAATATAATTAAGATATATTTAACTGACTTCAAAAAAGGAAGAATAGCTTACTTTATTTGTCCCTTCCTTTTTAAAAATTGTTTATCCCCCGATAAACAAGTTGCAGTTTCAAACGGTTTATTTACAAATGTAAGTAATATGGTGCATTACTGATAAATAGCTGTACAAGATAATGTAAAGTGAAGAACACGCAAACACCATGGCCTAGTTTCAAATACAAGAAAACTGTAAAAAATAATAATTTCCCGCTGTATGTGAAACGTACCCTTCAGCGGTTCGCTAGAGCCTAAAATTAGATCAACATATTTCTAAAAAGTTTAGAGTATAAAAAATAACATTCATCTAGAATTTTATATGAAACCCCCATATTTATTTCAAATGGAAAAAATCCAATAGAGAAAGTATTTTCTAATAAGTATTCGAGTTATTTATCTAAAATTGAAATCCTAACTGAAAGCTAGAAGCAAACGGGACGCGATCGGACCTATAAATGTTTGTATAGCAACAGTTTAGTGGTTTTTTACAAGAATCTATGAGATATAGACAACAAATTAATTTATTTTATTTATTGCACAATGCACGGTACATAAATGGTAGATCTACTTTTTTCAAATTGAAAAAAATAAAAATAACTATTATACTACAATTACTAAACGCAAATTATATTATACTAGCCGTCCGCCCCAGCTTCGCACGGGTATAGATTATAGCCTATGTCACCCGGGAATAATAGCAGCTTCCCGTAGCTTCCCAACAGTGAAAGAGTTTTTCAAATCGGTTCAGTAGTTTCAGAGCCTATTCAATGCAAACAAACATACAAACAAAAAATCAAATCTTTCCTCTTTTTAATATTAGTATAGATTACAATAGTTATTAATTCTAGTCAAAATTTTTATCGATATATTATTATTTTTACAAAAAAAAATTGTTCCCAAAATCTTCCCTTCACTACCTATGTCCCAGGTTCCAGATTAAGATAGTTTTACGAATTGAAACCGATAGAGTCACAATCTCTCAGTGAAAACAGTCAAAAAACGACCGAGCATCAATGTACAAACATTGTATCAATTATATAGTTCACAATGCCACATTTACTCCAATTTCGACGTCGTACTCTTGCATAGTGTTCAACGTTAGTTGTCAGCTATGTCAACGTAGATCTGGTATCACGCGGCGTTATAGTCGGGTCGCGGTTGCCTTGTAACTAACCAGAAAGTCTGCGCAATTCATAGCGTGCGCCGAGTTTTACTTGGGTTTTTTGTTGTCACGATAGTGAATCTATATGTATTGTATCTCGTTGTTTGAACCCCACTTATTTATCGAATATACTAGGAAATGTTTTACCATAATTGTTCAAAAATACAATGTTTTTACTAAAACCGTACACTTTTACTGTTAATTTTAATTTCTTTGTTACGCTGTTGTATTTGTATTTATGTTTAGCAAATTTTTACTTAAATAATTTTATTTTGACGCTAAATATTATTGAATGCTTTCTTCACATGTAATTTTTGTGACATTTAGTTTTTATTTCTGTTTAACGTTTTTTTAAATTGTATTGATGAACACAGTGTAGGTGGACTTAAATAAATAAATAAATTTATACCAATTTTAGCGCTTAACTTTAAAAATAAGTTGAATAAATATTTTAGTGTTCCAGCAAAAAAAAAATACCCACACTTTGACTTCCATTTTTATTTTGAACGTGTTTTCAATCTTTTACGAACGCACTTTTTAGTTTTCGAAAGCTGGTAATACTATCAACGATTCGAAATGGCGAAATTCATATAATGCTTGTAAATAGTTTGAAATTCGAATATGTTTGTTAAATTTTTACAATCTTTACATCACATTCTATAAAAATAAAGAAAGCGAATTTAATAAAAAAATAAAAATTATGCGCAAAATAGGCTATTAGGGAGCAGTAAGGTTTGTTATGGATATTGACCTTACTTTTGTTATGATAAAAAAAGTAAAGTTGTGTCGCGGCTTTCTTTATATTTATGTGATTTCGTCTTCCCCAATTCCCTCAATTTGAATTTCTTTAACTACCCTCATTTGTCCAATAAAATTTGTTTATTCTAGACATTTTCTTAGACGATAATCCACTTCCGAAAAATCTTAATACACGGACAGACAGGTAAAAAAGTAAAATGTTTTCCATTGTGCGTTACGGAACCCCACAAAACTTGTACTGTCCTAAAGGTCAGTTCTTCCCATATGAATACTTGTGACGTATAAGCTCGCAACAAATTTGACAGGTGTCAAATCCCTGACAATTTGACAAGGGTGCAATCTTCGAGCGGTAATAGCAAAAAGCCTAAAATGCTCAGAAAATTGGTGTTAAAATGCTCAGAAAATTATCCTAAAGTTAAAATGCGTGGAAAATCTTTTAAATCAAAATTATCTTATAATTGCATGTTTGAATTATTTTATAAGATAGAAGGTTTCCTTAGCAATTGTAATTTTTTCCTAAATACAAATACAAATTACAAAAATATTTATTTGTCTCTTAATAACATATATACAAGCGCCGAAAATCCTGCCAGTCATCGAATTTGAATTGTCTATGTATATATTGTACATATTATACAGGGTTATAATAGGGTAATAAATAGGTATGCTAAGCCGAAAGGAGGTCATTGTACTCATAATTATGAACAACTTTTACTATAGAACCTACCCTAAATTCACGAAAAAATGATCAGCGGTTCCAAAAAAAACGATCATTGACACTACAAACTGTATGGAACACCAGACTTTTCTTGCGTGATTTTAAGTTTGGTCCCATACTAAACGTTGTTCATAATGACGAGTAGGTATAACAAACTTCTTTCGGCTTAGCGTGCCCTTTCCTTGTAACCCTATATTATATCAATGCTCCGTTGCTCTGTTGCTGCGTGAAAGTAGAACAACCAAACAAACACCCTCTGGCACTTAGAATAACTACTCAGAGAAGGTAGGTTTCCAAACAACACCTTCTCAAAACGTAAGCTACAAATTCGCTTTGTAGCATACGTTTCGATTTTAAGCAAGAAAATTTATGGATTACCTGTGGAATGTCACACCATAACTCTTATGCTGCTTTTCTGATTTGTTGTGGTAAGATTTCACCGCGCAAATTGTCATAGTAATATTTTTTTTTTTTGGAGCCATATATTACTCCATTTGAATGGCTTAAATTTTGTGAATGTACTTGGTTTCTATGTGTAGTTTATTCTAAGCTCTTGCATTTATAATATTACGATGATATTATTACAGACAATTTTAAATTTAGGTAGACAAATAAATACGTATAACAAATAAATAGCCCTAGTTACGAGTAAGTCTATATAAAAACAGGCTCAAATCTTTCAAGGGAATAGGGGCCTTACCCAACTGCTTACGCGGTAAAAAACTAACATTAAAACCGCGCAGTTCGGAAAATCACGCTTACGCACGCCCAGATACGGTTTGCGGTCGGGCAACATTTTTTAATCACCTAAACTGGCTTGCTATAAACAGCTAGCCGTAAGACCCCAGGGTTTCTATATTGAACTACCTTTCCACTCAACGAAAACACCCAACAAAACTCGACTCCATTCAATTCCTAAACAAAACATACCTATTCCATGCATTGCTAAGACGCTTGCTTTGGATATTGTACATTCGTATTCCAGGGATCGTTTTGTAGGGAATACCAACGGCAAGTTGACGGCAAATTTGATACTGGATTATTGCAAGCCAACGCGACCGGTTACCACTCCGCTAAGATGAAGGATAGGGATAGGTAAACTGGATTTGGCATTTGGGTGGTGTATTATTTGACTATACAAGGTTACGCGAAAAGAGTGTACTAAATCGAAAGGGGTCTATTATACTTATCTTTATACATAATAATGAGTATAACGGACCCCTTACGACACTTGCACCAACGAAAGACAATGAGGAGACTACAGGCCGAGCCTGACACGCAAGAAACTAAAAGCCAAACTCAATGCGAAGCCGCAGTCCAAGCTCTTCGTACTTCTTGGGTCAAAAAATACTGGATTGCAGATTTTCTATGGTATCTACAACTGAATATCTTCCGGCCGCGAGGTTCAATCGCGTAGTTCGATCAAGCGAACCACGACAATGTTTAGGTCGTTACAGTTCGATTGATCGAAATATGATGCTAAAAGGCGAAATACCGTTTTCACCACCACGAGGAGATTGAAAGAAAGAAATAGTTATTTATGATACAAGTGCGGTAAGTCGGTTATTACAAACGAGTAGACGAATGTAAGCCCGAGACGAAGTCGAGGGCTTACCATAGTCACGAGTTTGTAATAACCAATCAGCACGTGTGCCATCCAACGTTTTACAACACATTTGCGAGAAAAAAACATAAAATGGAAATTAAAAAAATACCGTAAAGTACACGCACGGTGCTATACAACGGAGCATGCGGTAAAATTCATTACCGCACGCTCCGTTGTATGATCCGTAATATTTAACTTTCGAACGATGTATACAGGCTTCGTAAGTGCACTTTTTGAGCAAATGTGTTGTAAAATATATGTATTCATGACAGAAACAAAAGATACAAAGACATTACGAGTTAAACACAATTAAATAAATAGTATTAGTACCCGGACCACTTCAATCTTAATTTTCGTCCATGGAAATCAAACATCACAGCTTTTACTATGGGACCTATCCTGAAACCGCGAAAATAATATCTGCTATTTGATCGAAAACGGTTATTCACACTCGACAAAATATAATATATGTAACAAAAAGTTGATGGCCGCCTAAAATGGCCACATGAATGTGCCTAATGACTATTTTCGATTTCGCCAATATAACTAAGTATTTTAGAATAACTACACAAAGAAACCAAGTACATTCGCAAAATTTAAGCCATTCAAATGGTGTATATAACACCAAAAAAAATATAAAAAATTTAGTATGACAATTTGCGCGGTGAAATCGGAAAATCAGAAAAGCAGCATAAGAGTTATGGTGTGACATTCCACAGGTAATCCATAAATTTTCTTGCTTAAATCGTTTAAAATACCAATCGAAACGTAAGCTACAAAGCGAATTTGTAACTTACGTTTTGAGAAGGCGTTGTTTGGAAACCTACCTTATCTGAGTAGTTATTCTAAGCTAAGTATGTATAAAATAATGTAGGACCATTTGTAATTATATCAAATTATATTAATTAAAATCGTATCATGGCAAAATACAAAAGCAGCAGAAAAGCCAAAAGAGCCTGTTTACCAATAATACTGATAATTCAGAGTCAAACAATCAATGTCGATGGTTACAATCAACTGAAGTGTGCTAATTAATGAATTAATTGACTGCAGCTGGAAGCAGATAATAATTGAAAAGGGTTCGATATATCGACACTTTTACAAGAGAAAAGTTTTTCAGAAACGTCGTTTTTAGGGTTCCGTACCCAAAAAGTAATAACGGGACCCTATTACTAAACCTACGATGTATGTCTGTCCGTCCGTCCGTCCATCTGTCCTACTTATTAACGGCTGTATCTTTTGAACCGTAGTAGATAACCAGTTGAAATTTTCACAGAATATGTAAAGTTACGGCAGATTAACTAACAAAAAAAAAATACAATTACTATTCGGGCCTACACTTGTTGTTTCAAAAATATATTAGTGTCATTTGAGATAGAGACGATAGAGCATGAATTATTGTATGGAAGTTATTTTCTTTATACCGGGTATAAAAGAAACTCTCCCGAAGCCAAAATAAAACTATCTAGGCACAATCGTATATTAATAATATTCATTAATAGTCATTTGCCTTATATATATATATATATATATATAAATATTATTTTATTATTTTATTTTTATTTTATTTTATTTTATTATTTTATTCTATTATATTATTATTTTTATTATTTATTATTGCCTTATATAATTATATTTTTATACAGAATAGGTCTACGTTTCGCCTGATGGAAGCGAAGATACTGTTTTATTGTTGTTTTTAATTTTGCAAACCAGCAATGTAAAGCGTACAAGCGTGCGCGCGGCGCAGATCTTTTTTTAAATTTTTTATATTGACTTGTACTGTTGGCCTTTTGGCCTCTACAGCTTGACCGAACTACTTAGCGAACGCAGAGTGCGTTCGGCATAACTTGGTGGTTTAAGTTTTGAGCGACTAGCACAAGGGCACCTCGAAGGTACGAACCTCGGCTTGGGTCGTCGCCGGGAGTGGGAATCAGACTTGCCCAGGCACCCCAGAAGGGGTGTGCCCTGGAGCCCTAACGGTTGGTTGAACTGATTGATTATTTGGAGAGAATCTAACCGATCTTCTAACAGATCCTGGACGGCGCAGATCTTTCGTTGACTTCTAGCGCTAGCTGATATTTTATTTGCATTACATTGCAAACATATTTTTACTTACTTCGCTGTCGCAACGACCTGAAGTGGGTCTTGTGGGTCTTAGCCTCCTACACGAGAGAACGTCTTCGTTCCTGGTCTCGCGCTATCTCTCGCCAGTCGGCGACTTGAAGCTCACTCAAGTCCGATCCGACCCTACGGTGTCTTTCCAGCGATATCTGGCCGACCAACGAGTCTGCAGCCATTAGGAACTCCAAGATACGCCTTCTTAATGTTGCGAGTTACCCACATTCTCAGTGATCTGCCCAGCGGAGTCTTTTGTCTGTTAGGCTTGGCAATAAGCTCCTCAATCTCCTCGACTGAAAGAATTAGGAACAAACTAACAAATAATTAAACTAGTCTTTGAATTGGAAATATTACCACTCAAAACGATTTCTTCCAGGCAACCTTTGAACTCACATAAAAGAAGGTATTCCCTATGCATAATGTGCGAATCCTCCGTCACGTCATGGCAAATAAGCGTGAAGAAACACCATTTCTCCGAAGGGTCTGCTGACCCTCGTCAAGCGAACATCTGAAGACAGGTGTTGTGCAATTTTCTGCGCGATTTGTCTGAATCTTGGCCTAATATTTTTACATGTTCTTGAACCTATTTCATACAAAAATATTTTTTATTTTGTACGTAAATAATATTAAAACTAAAGTTTGTTTGAATAGATGTACCCGAGGAACCATAGAACCAAAATTTTTTTTAGGAACCTTCTCTCTCTATTAAAAATCGTTATAAATGGCTATATTAACTAAACAAAATACAAGCTAACACTAACACTACAAAAATAGTTAAGACTGCCCATAGAAAGTTTAAGGTCTAAAGACAATCCAAATGCTCAAGCCCACTATCAGTTGGCAGCGTACCCAACATGCTAACAGCATTACCACGCTGAATGGCAATGCTTATGCGTTGAGCCAGAAACACGCCAGCATGTTGATATCGCGTCGCATTAACCAGGCAATCTTTTTTTTATGAGATGAACTCTATGTTTCGACTCCAAACAGCTCAATATGTATCTTTTTTTTATGAGATGAGCAAGAGCTCTATGTCTTGACTCCAAACGGCTCAAATATGTAACCACTGCTAGCATATTTGCACCGCTTGTGCTGCTCTGCCCACAAAACAAAAAAAAAAATTGTTCCGAATTGGCAACTGCACCAGCCCTACCTTGAGTCTCAGGAAAATGTAAATAAATAAAGATAGATTAAAATGCCAAAAAATCAGTTTTTTACTGTTGCGTGTAAAATTTTTGTATGAAAGAGGGAAAATTTATGATTGATTACTGAAGCCCCGCTTCAAGCGCAGCTGATGGTGCGCTTTTGGCACCAATCCGATGAACAGTTCTCAAACAAAATGCAAATAATGGCCAAAATGAGTAAACATTTTGAAGATTTTCCTAAAAATCGACGTGCCAAAACCGCAAACTTTCTCTAGGTTTTTTTTAAAAATTGTATTAGTTCCTTGATTACACGCGGGAAGCCCTAGAGCCCTCTTAAAGTCTTTTCAAACTATGTTTTTGGTAAAGTAGGCGGCCAGTACTCAGGTCATCAATCACCTCCACCAAACGTTTGGCCAGGGGCTCAATTTTTTTATCTATCGTATGATATTTTGATAGCCCGTTGGTCCAGTTGGTAATGAACCTGCATTCTAAGCTTGGGGGCGTGGGTTCGATTCCCACCTAGGACAAACATTTATGTCATGAACATTTGTTCTATATCTATTTAAGTATGTATATCAGTCTCTGGCAGCCATATCACAAGCTTTTAGTTTGGGGTCAGATGACCGTGTGTGAAAACATGTCCCGAATATTTATATTATTTTTATTTATTTATTTTGATACGATATTTTAGATATACGAATACGATATTTTCGTATGATAAAATATCTTACGAAATGATTGACAAAACTCTATTTTTTTTAATAATCATCCATCGAACCATCTTTCCACAGAAAAAAATGTAAATAGAAGGGAAATGAGAAGGAAAATCAGTTACCAGGCATTATGAGTGAACCTTGATTGAACATTCTTATTTAGATCAACGCGTCGAATTCCGCTTCGCAGTTACTAACTGACTTCGAATGACTGACGTTTCGTTTATACGGGTGCAACTAACTACAACGATTTTTTTACAAAACTGCCATAAAAGCCGTTATAATTTAAAAAAAAAAATACTTTTCTGTGCATCGTTTGAATTTGCTTTCTATCCAATGACAGTTTTTACCTACATCAATGTTACTATCAATAGATTTTTTTCATGTCGCATGATATTTTAGCCGAATTATCATAGGAGCGATTTAAAAGTTGAGCCCCTTATCTACAATTTATAACTGGCCAGCCCTTACGGTCCTAAAGCCTAAAATTGTGTACTTATGTAATAAGTAAAAAAATGAATGTAATTTGTTAACTAATTCAACTTAACGTTGGAGCCTTCATTTATAATTATATTTAATAACTAATGACGCAACACCTGGCGCCTGGCCCGTAGCTTTTTAATTTACGCCTCTGCTGTTTGGATTTCGCTTCTGTGATTAATTATAACAAAGATAAGAATGATTTAATGGGATTTCGCGTTTATTACAAACTGAAATTAAACAGGTTAACGTTTTTTTTACATGTTATTTTGGTTAATTAAGAATCTGAATCTGTACTTTATATTATTCTAATTTCTGACATTTCGAACAATCCCATCGCAAACGGCAGAATTGATTTTGACTAAGTTTTTTTTATTTTGTTTGAAAGGTGACTTGATCGAGAATGTTCCAAGCCAGTGTTTTCAGGTGGCCAGTAGCTTGATTGCCACGTATACTAAAAAAAAGCTGATTTAAAAAAAATGGGTAATGACCCGTTCACCTACCGGCTTTACCCACTAGTGGGTACGGCTAATTCGCATTTACCCCTGAACCCACTACATTAGAGTAGGAAACTAATTTAAAAAAAATCGACATTTTACAAAGAAGTCATCATAGTGTATGGTTTAAAATAAAACATGTTAGTTTGTTATGTTTGTTGTTTTTTTTGTTGTTTGTTGAACATGTTAGTTCAACAAACAACAAAAAAAGAGAAACACTTAAATTATGAACATTAGAAACGGGATAGGTACTATCATGGATACTTTTTTATCTTTTCATCCGTTTGAACATTATCAGTACTTTTATCAAGTTAAAAAATATATTTGAACGTGTATAAGACTCTATCAAGTACCCAATATACATCAAAGAAATATTATAAAAAAGTTTTTATTTAGCATTTTATAATATTACTAGCTGCGCCCCGCGGTTTCACCCGCTTAGTGATGAAAAATGGCGGTGATGATGATGAAAAGTAGCCTATGTGTTAATCCAGGACATAAGCTATCTATATTCTAAATTTCATCCAAATCCGTCCAGTCATTTCAGCGTGAAGGAGTAACAAACAAACACACACATACATACACACACACACACACACTTTCGCATTTACAATAGTAGTGTGATAGTGTGATGGCAGCTAATAGAGCAAATTTGAACCGAGTTTAAACTCTTAGGTAGTTTTAGGAAAAAAAAACGTTAATTTATTACTCATTTAATTTTGTTTTTTATTCAGTGGCACATCTTTCTTTATTCTTTATCAAATCAACATTAATTTATCTCGTTTTACTACGAATCCACTATTAAATTTAGTTTAGATTTTATACGCGTTATTAATACAGATAAAAAGCTATTGTGATAATGGAGATATAAATTATAATACTTATAAAAACCTGTTTATGAGACTAATTAAAATAAATAAAATAATACCAAACTCGGTGTTTTAGGGGGCGGACCCGTGCTCCACCTAAGTTCTCCACCTAGGTGAAGCACGGAGTACTTGCATGTCCTCGTGCTTCAACTACCAGTAAGGACACTCCTGTTACGGTTACCCCTTACGGTTAGGAGTTAGGAGTTTAGGTGATGAAAAAATGTTGCGCGACCGCAAACCGTATCTGGGTGCGTTAAGATTCACGTTCGCGTGATTTTCCGAACTGCGCGGTTTTAACGTTAGTTTGATACCGCGTAAGCAGTTGGCCGTAAGGCAATGTCGTGTGTATTGAGCCTGATAGTTCGGTAACCCAATAAAACTGGGTTTAAAAAATTCGACTATTTTAAAATTCATATATTATTATGAATTTTAAAACGACATTTTTATACTTAAATGAATTTATCGATACCAGGTACCAGGATTGCAGAAGCGATGAAGAGGTATTCCACCCTAGATTTACAAAGAATGTGATCACTGGTCAGTGGTCACGAGGGCGAAACCTTTCATGGTTTATGCATACCTGATAGGTACTTGTTTTTTGTTTTTTTAAATACTAGCTGACCCGACAGATGTTGTCCTGTCTTAGGCCAGAAGTTAAAATCGTCATTAAATTTAAAAAAAAAAAAGCTATTTATATTTTCTGCGCAATTTCCAATTTTTTTTTCCGTAAAAACCTTCCACAAAGTAATAAGAAAACTTTAAAAAAAAGAAGTTGAATGAAATCGGTAGTCGTTCTCAAGTTATGGCGTGACCAAGGTAAATAGGGATTCATTTTTAAATAGCATTTTATGGGCTTATTATCTCCAACAAACCTCGCTGAGGAAAAACTCGCCGGGTTTACTAGTAGCAATTTAAAAAATTCACTAGGAGGTGGTTCCAGGCCTCAGCCTATCATATTCCGAATCTAGTTAACAAACAAGATACATAAACACACCGAATAAAACCCCTATGGAAAACGTTTGCAACGGTCAGTCGCAAAAGGAAATAGACCAGTAACTGGATTGGCCCGTACGCTGCATGTTTGGCCTACTTGTGGCCTACTGAACCTACTACCTATCATAGAACGGCATTATTATGTGTAGAAGAGTAACTTTTCTGCGACAGTAACTAATTCAAGAAACTTAGTGTCTAAATACAGTTAACAAAGTATGAATTAGGTATCAAAAGAAAGCACGTTTTCATTGTAAAGTATATAATACACTATTCCTAATCACTAAGTAAAAAGTAAACACTAAGTAAAAGTATTAGTCTTGTGAAAATGGTGCATCTAACTTGCACCGAAATATCGGGAGCTCATTCCACAACCTTACCACGGTAAATATCCCGTAAATAATCATAGAACTTAAGTAAAAGTAGTTTAAAATAACAAAAACAATGCTAACATTGTATATGAATATTTTTGGGATATTTACCGTGGTATAGTTGTGGAATATCCCGTAAATAATCATATAACTTTAGTGAACAGCCGCGACAGTTTAAAACAGTGTTATGATGCTAAAATAGCCTTTAGCTGCAATAAAATACATTACTCTCTTGAAATAGCCCATTCACAAGAATGTTTTAGGTACTTATGTACTAGGTATGAATAAATGGCTCCTCTGCACAACTGAAATAAATATTCTATGACATCAATCCCGAGATAACTCTGCAAAGGATTTACTTTTTTACCTGTTTTTATTCATTTCACACCTCTGCTGAAGCAGATTTCTATTTAAATAAACGATTTTACGTTATAAACTTCAAAGATCACGTTAATCGCAAGAAAAATAACTTTACCTACGTAATTACATATTTTCTACATCATTATCATCATCCACAGCCTTCCTTATCCCACTGCTGGGTATAGGCCTCTCTTGTAATTTTTTTTTAATTTTATTTTCAAAAACTCAAAATAACTCTCTATGCTAAGATTATAATTATATGTACCTACTAGTATAATATATGAAATCTTTGACTCTAGGTATGTAACCCAAAATAAACCAAATGATCCCATACTCGAGATGTCACTTACGAGTAACCTCTCGAGTTTGGAACCATTAAAGAGTTCTACAATCCACCTGGCTCCATCATCAGATCCGGATTACATATATTTCATCATCAGTCAGAAGACGTCTACTGCTGAACTCAGGCCTCCTCCTTTAATCTCCTCACTGAACGACAGCCTGCCATCTGCATCCACTGGATGCCCGCGACTATCACAATGTCGTCGGTCCATCTAGTGGGAGGCCTACCTACGCTGCGTCTTCCGGTTCGTGGTCTCCACTCCAGAACCTTTCTTCCCCATCGGTTATCGGTTCTTTGAGCGATGTGGCCTGCCCATTACCACTTCAACTAGCAAATTTTAACTGCTATGTCGGTGACTCTGGTTCTTTGGCGAATATCCATGTTCCGGATTCCATCGCGCAAAGAAACTCCGAGCATTGCTCACTCCATTGCCCGCTGTGTGACTCTGAGTTTTTCCAAAAGGCCAAAAGTTAAGGACCACGTCTCAATACCATATGTCATCACTGGCAACACACACTGGTCAAAGACCCTTTAGGCACTGTGGTATCTTGGGCAAGAAGATTTCCCGAACATTGCTCATCCGAGTTAGATTCTTCAGGCGACCTCTTTGCCTAAGTTGGACTTACCTATCTGAACAATCTAAGTTAGGTGTAATGGTCAACAACTTCGAGAGTATCGTTCCCAACGACTACCGGCACGGGTTCAACATGGACATTGGACATAATTTTTGTCTTGTCCATGTTCATGTTAAGACCCACCTGTTAGGAAAAGCTACTGAGGTCGCTGAACATCGTATTGAGGTCCTCCAGCGACTCTGCCATGATGACTATATCATCGGCAAAACGAAGGTGAGTGATGTATTCGCCATTGATGTTGATGCCGAATCCGTTCCAGTCCAAGATCTTGAAAAAGTCCTCCAATGCGTTCGTGAACAGTTTCGGAGAGATAACATCTCCCTGAATGTTGCTCTATCGTAGCTGATTGCAAAACTCAGTTTGGTACCAAAACGGAAACAAAATTCTTGTTTCATAATTGATCACGAAACAATGAACAAAATAGTAAAGTTCATCTATCGTAGTTACGAAACTCCAGCGGGAGCTAGATCCACAGCAAAGTTTACGCAGAAAATCAGGTCTACCTATCAATAAGCGCATTTAGGCACGCAATCTTTAAACTAAAGTAAATAGAAAACGAACCGGAGTTTTCATTTCCTCGTAGGTACGTGCCGGAAGCTCTGCGACGTCAGAAACTCGTCCAATTTCCAGTCATGTATTAAATCCTGGTAATTTATTGAACTTTATCGAAGAGTTGAGTCGAGCAAGTTTGAGTTGGATAGCTTATTTCCTAGGTAAGCGAAGCTTCATTTCAGGTAAGAAGGTACTCAAACGAATATTGCAAGTGGGTAGAAACGAGCCGTATATATACCTACAAAATACATCGCTCAATTTTAGGTGTCTGGATTTTCGGCCATAAAACCAAAGAATAAAGCCGTAATTGTTAGTACAAATATAAAACAAGTAAACCTAAACATTAAAATTGTTTATATTATGTCAGTATCTTAACGAAATCCACTCTCAAACTTTCCCTCCAAGCGTCTTACTAAAATAGTACTTTTGTAAATTAGTTAATAAAAACGCAAAATTGGAAGCGGATATTTTCAATTTAAAAATACAGATATTTATTACCCACAGAAATTAATTTTCTATAGATGCTATTTAATAGAATCTGATTGACAAAAATTCAGTTTTCGTTGCTTTTTTCGTTAAAAATGTGAGAGGGCGGGCTTTGGCTGTACACAAAGGGTGTTAACGGGACCCTATTACTAAGCCTATGCTGTCTGTCTGTCCGTCCTTTTTTGTTGAATAATGGGCATTCGTGTGGCCTCTATCTCGGCGACGATGAGGTCTACGATGGAGCACGCTTGCCTAGAAGAAACCGATTCACTCACGATTTGAAGACACCCAGATTTTAACTGTCGGGGATTACCCATTCAGGTAGCGCATTCGACAGACTATCAATTCGCACAATAAAAGTAGAATAATACGAACTCATTTTCGAAATATCAACCATAAATAACACATATAGGCTTAGAATAACTACTCAGAGAAGGTAAGTTTCCAAACAACGCCTTCTCAAAACGTAAGCTACAAATTCGCTTTGTAGCTTACGTTTCGATTGGTATTTTAAACGATTTAAGCAAGAAAATTAATGGATTACCTGTGGAATGTCACACCATAACTCTTATGCTGCTTTTCTGATTTGTTGTGGTACGATTTCACCGCGCAAATTGTCATAGTAAAAATGTTATATATTTTTTGGTTTCATATATGACACCATTTGAATGGCTTAAATTTTGCGAATGTACTTGGTTTTTTTGTGCAGTTATTCTAAGCATATAGGCTACTTTAACCCGAAAAACAACATGACTCCTAGAGATAGCGGGTGAAATCACGAGGCGTAGCTGTTTCAATAATACATGCTAGTTCGATAGTCTTGTACGGTATCTCATTAGACGTGGCTGATCAAACACGCATTGTCTGTCAGACATGCCGCATACTACTGGGTAATTAGCATAAACATAAACCACGGAACCAACCAGTACAAAACTAATTTGCCTCGGAGATATTGTACAATTTGTTGCCTACTATATAGATGCTTCCCACGGTTTTACGCGTTATCCTATACAACAAGTATATAAATAGATGTTTTTACTGTATAAGGACCTGGCCAAACATTTGGTGGTGGCGCCTACTTTGGTCAAAACTTTGATTTGCCATTCAACGCGGCATACTGACAGCATACCCACTTAGCACGCATAGGTACCTACAGCATAATATGAACTTTTCCTTCCACCAATGGGCTTTTAGATTAGTTTTTAGGGTTCCGTACCCAAAGGGTAAAAACAGGACCCTATTACTAAGCCTATGATGTCTACCTATCTAACTAACACTACTACACTACTACTACAACAACTACTATTACAACAAACCTAATTTTGTATTAGCTCTAGTGTAAAAACGGTAATCGTACAAGAGTCAAATTTGGCACGATAATAGTAGGTACGGAATCTAAAGTTTAACATCAATTAATAAATAATGACCTAGTCGAGTCAGTGTCAATTTTTGTTCCTTACGAAATTAAGCAACGCAGGTAATCTTTTTTAACTAAAAAAAACTGTAAATATCATATCTTTATCAATATCTTAGTAAAATAAATGTAAAGATGTAAACTAGGGCTCCGAATTGAAGTTAGTTAAAACCATATGAGAAGTTTCTACCCTGCAAAAGCAATATTATTTGGACAGATTGCGATCACCCGTTCCCGCTTCATCCCTCAAAGCCCCCGTTAACTAGTTCCCGGATTGTTTATCGAACCTTCCAAATTAAATGTTGACCCGAGAATCAATGGGATACTGTATCCATACTGTACATTATACAGGTCAGATTCGGGGAACGGATGAAATTTCGTTAACTCGGTATCTTTCAGTTTAGTTAGGAATGAAAGGGACTGGGTTTATTTTTGTGTACAAGGGGTCTTCTTTTTTTTATGCTATAGGTGGCAAACAAGCAGACGGGCCGCCTGATGGTAAGCAGTCATCATCATAATTAGCCCATTTAATCGATTTAAAAAAGGATTCTTAATAAGGTTTTAAATGGTTCTTACGTCAGGATTTCGTTATTTATGAACCGCTTTGGGTTTTTTTGTTTTAATTGAAATGATTTACAATTCTTGCTTTCAGATTGGCCCCTTAGAAACTTTATTAAAATCCGTTTAGCAGTTTGGCTTTTAAATCGATATCACTGGAAAATTCGGTTACTGAAATTGTATGACAATATTTATGACATCCAAGTTGGTTTTTAAATAGCCATTTAGTCTACTGCTGGACATAATTATGCTTCTCCTAAGTCACCACTTAGACCGATTTTTGGTCTTTTTGCTCATTTTGACGTGGAAATTGTTTATATCTTGGATTAGCATATGGAATACTTTTTAGTTTTCTCTACCCTGCTCAAAAGGTATTCGGCGCTGGTAAAATTCAAAGAAATTGTCACTATGTATCATTTGCCATACCACTGGATTTTCGGTGAAGGAAAACATCGTAAGGAAACCTACATACGTACGGAGAAGGAATTCAATGGCGTATGTGAATATGCCAACCCGCACTGGGCCAGCGTGGTGGATATGGCCCAATCACCCCTTTGGGGGGTAGGCTAAAAGTCCAGTAGTGGACTGTTAAAAGGCTGATTATGATGATGATGATCATTTGCCTAGTTAGCAGGCGTACAAATCTAGCAATGATAGTTCGACGAAAAATTGTGTTTTCATTATCTTTTCTAAAGAGCAAAAGCGAAAGCATGGTATGATTTAAATAAGAATGCTATAGGTTCCCCTGAGGGGGTCGTGGTAGGTGGAAGACCCCTCTCTTCCCGCACACTTATTTCATTATACACCTCTTTTTCAAAAACTCATGCGGAAAATACCTCCTTTATGTACAATTTTCTGCCAAAATGCGATAATCATGTTGGGTGAAAATATCGCTTTTATCGTACGAAAAAAGTATTTCCGGCGAACGATCGAAAACCAATTCAATAACGTTAACAAAACGTGCTTCACCTGGCGAAGTGCGATGACGGCGTTAACTAAATATTTTTTACTCAAAATAAAATGACCAAAACGCAAACTGCGTTCCGTACCTACTAGTTTGTTTACCTAAAGTACCTAGGTATATATTTTAGGTTTATAGGTTTATAGGTAGTACCTACCTACCTATACCAAAGAGTAATAAGTTAATAGTAAAAAATATATTTTTGAACAAGCTTTTAGCTTCCGCATATTTAATTATTCAAATATATATTTAACTTATTTTAATGGGGTATCTTGATGCGTTCATTAGTTCCTATTACCTTCCGACTCCATCATCAGAAAAAAGATATTAATGCATTATCATCCAAGCTACATAGGTGTACCAAATTTCTACTCAATTGAATGCCGTAAAGTGGGTTAAATTAGACTTGCAAGATATGTACTTAGAATACTTACATACAATCATTTGAAGTTGAATAAAAGCTCGTAAAACATGTAGTACAAGACTAATTTAATACGTAGGTATAGTGACCAGCAATCTTGAGCAAAAAGCAGCATAGAAATAAGGAACGTAATCAAATAACCTCTGCAATATAATACCTACAATCATAGATGTAGATATCAAGACATGCCCATCTAAACATTTGCGTGCCAGTGATGTCAACTACTTGAAATTATAGCGCCAGCTGTAGAAGTCTCACTACATAATAACTACATTGCATCCCTCTTAACATAGAGGGCACCTTATGACGCACAGCTATCTCACTCGTGCATTTCAAGTTTAAAAAAAATAATAATAATATAATATACCATAACTCAGATAACTCAGAGTCAGCGGACAATGGAGAGCGCTATGCTCGGAGTTTCTTTGCGCGATAGAATCCGAAACGTGGATATTCGCCAAAGAACCAAATTCACCGACATAGCTGTTAAAATTTGCAAGTTGAAGTGGCAATGGGCAGGCCACATCGGTCGGAAAACCGATAACCGATGGGGAAGAAAGGTTCTTGAGTGGAGACCACGAACCGGAAGACGCAGCGTAGGTAGGCCTCCCACTAGATGGACCGACGACATAGTAAGACTCGCTGGCATCCAGTGGATGCAAAAGGCAGGCTGTCGTTCAGTGTGGAGGTTAAAGGGGGAGGCCTATGTTCAGCAGTGGACGTCTTCTGGCTAATGATGATAATGATGAACTAAAGTCAGAATTGAAAAATTGTTTGACAATATAATAATATTCCAAATATCGTGTTGATATTTTCTATACTAATATTATAAAGAGGAAAGATTTGATTGTTTGTTTGTTTGTTTGTTTGTTTGTTTGCATTGAATAGGCTCCGAAACTACTGAACCGATTTGAAAAATTCTTTCACTGTTGGGAAGCTACTCTATCCCCGGTTAACATAGGCTATACTATATTTTCAAAAAAAATAGGGATCCTTACTAAAACTCCAATAATGTAACCCAAGGTGTAAAAAAATAAGATTTGTAATTTTGACTTTGCGTGTTTGACAGTTCTAAGACAGGACAACGTCTGTCAGGTCTGCTAGTAAACAATAAATAGAAATAAAAAAAACTCGAATAAATTGTTATTTTCTATCTCCTCCACCATCAACACGAAAGTATTATACCTTTTGCATTGCTATTTTAATGATAACGCCCAATAATATTTTTTATTCACACTCAGTAATTATTTATCTTCAAAAACGTTGAAATGCAAGAGTGAGATATTCGAGACAAATAAAATAAATATATTAATAGATAGATATTAATAGCAAGGAAGCTATACGATCCTTGTACAACGACCGTTCAGCAACGTAATAGTGCTAACAGACGCTCGAACGCGGCTGACGGACCGCCGTCCAACCAACGGGAGAGAAAGAGTGAGAATATCATATTTCCCTCTCTTTCTCTCCTATTGGTCAGACGGCGGTTGTGGTCAGCCACGTTCGAGCGTCTGTTAGCACTATTAGCGTGCAACTGGGTTCACATTGTGGCCTTCTTTGCTTTAGCGCATCGTCAAAAGTTCCATCGGGCCGGTCCATATAATATACCTCAACGCCTAAATTACAAGATAGAATAGTGTTGTGTTTCCATCTCTATGTTTTATTCAAACCATTCCTTTGCTCCAATCGTAATCGACACTCGACTCTATCGAATCGTAGATTTGCATTTCGAATGAGAGCATTCAGACAATCGATACCATTCGATACTGTGATAAGAGTACGCTCGATGCATCCAAATAGGCTGTAGCTTTGTATCGACTAAAGAATGACTGCACTAGTACTTGGCTAGAACGCAATAGGTACATATTATGCATAGCCTATAGCTAATGAAAGCGACTCTGTCTGCGTGGTGTTAAAATTAAATTTATCATTATCTATTCATCTATCATTATAATCTATGTATATAATCACTATCACTACATAGTATTAAACAAAGTTGCTTCCCGCTGTCTGTCCGTCCCTATGTATGCTTAGATCTATAAAACTACGCAACGGATTTTGATGCGGTTTTCACCATCAGTTAGATAATTTTTTACGGAATGTTTATAAATAAAATAAGCGCCCCGGCCTGGCTCCGCACGTAAGTTACACCCGTGCGAAGCCGGGCGGGCGGGTCGCTAGTTATATATAAAAAAAGAATGTGTAATATTATATTCACTGTAAGCACGGCGTATCAATACAATAAAAATAAATTAAAATCCTTAGGAAAATCTTGTTGACAAGACGGAAGGAAAATCCCTAAATTACTTCACAAGATCAAAGTGGCTAATAGTAAGATATTTCAACATCATCATTAACAGCATTTTCATGTTCCTACTGCTGGGATACAGGCCTTCTCTCAGAGAGAGAGAGAGGTTGAGCCCATGCTGGCCCAGTGCATGTTGTTGAACCGTGAATGTCATATTATGTGTTTGAACTTTGAGGTTCTTGGACATACTGGTTTCCTCACGATGTTTTCCTTCACCGTTGTTGAGCGATGGCATCGAAACTTCACATGATTTAGGTGTGTACTAAATAAAATATCATTGGTACAGGGTCAAGGATCGAACCGGGTGCCGTCCGATTGTATACCGCACATGCTGTCACTCAGCCACTATTACTCATGTGGAGAGAGATTGCTGCTTGCTTCATTGCACTGCTAGTCAAATATTTATGAGTCATCATTCTATCGGTACAAATTTCTCAATTTTTATAAGCACACGGACCTGCCCTTAAAGAATTTCCTTGTTTTTCTTTCTTTATGACTGCGAACCTTTTCAGTAAACAAATTCAAAAATTTTGAGCTTTTTTGGCGCAGTGAATGCAAGAATTTACGTTGTATTTCAATATGAGAACTAAACCAATGTTTTTTTCCACAAAAACCTAATTTGGACTATTACGAACATTTCAAAACGAAAAATGCAAAATCGGTCTAGCCGTTCTTAAGCGATGTGCTTACGAACAACATTTCATCTTGATTTACATAAATAAATATAGGGTACTTAGCGCCTGATTATTATTATGATTATTTACGGGATATTTACCGTGGTAAGGTTGTGGAATGAGCTCCCAATATTTCGGCACAGTTACATGTACCATGTTCATGGGAAGACTGAACAACCGACTGACTGTAATGAACAACCGTGATAGTCTAAAGCAGTGTTTTAAAAGTTTTAGCTCTGTTTATTTTCTTTGAATGTTTGTAAATGAAAATGTGCCTTAGGTAAGTACATCAAGGTCGGAACGACGCGTCTGGGAGCATCCCAAATTCAACTATGTAATTTTATCCAATTAAAATTTTCTTTCAGGGTTTGCTTGGCAGAAGGCAGAGCACAAATTTGTTAGCAAAACGTCTCGCACCGATGCCTCAGGGCCGACGAAAACACAAATTGATGACTTTTCAATTTTGGTTACGTCAATTTGGTGAGGTAATTAATGGTGATTTTTAATAGGCTCTGTAACACTCGCTTCAGAATTTCGGGATCGTGTTTCGAAATGTTTGCTAACAGGGGCCTTACGGACAACAGCTAATTGCGGCACCTAATCCGCTCAGTTGGAAAATCACGCGACCGCAAACCGTATCTGGGCGCTATAAGGTTCACGTTCGCGTGATTTTCCAACTGAGCGGATTAGGTGCCGCAATTAGCTGTTGTCCGTAAGGCCCCAGGAATATCAATAAACAAGAAATCGAGAGAGAATAGTAAGGTTGGCTCTTCTGCGAAAATCTTTCGAATTAATATAAATTAATTTCAAAATAGGTAGTTTTAATACCATGGGTAGTTGGAGGACAGAGGCCAAGAAGCTCATTTCGGAGATAGGGTACAGGCTAAAGGCTAAAAGAAAAGTGTGGTGACTCCCGCTCCGGCTCGTTCCTGGTGCAAAGGTAGCCATTGCCATTCAACGCGGTAATGCAGTGAGTGTTTTGGGTACCTTTGCACCAGGAATGGTCAAGGGTGGGTTATTTGAAAAGGTATTAGTTAAGTTGTTTGTGGATACCATATATTTAGGATTTATTTCAAAATGACACCATTCCCGGTAACGTTGAGACAAGACCATGGTATTCACAAAAGTAGTTAGTCTGTATGTAATTATGTATACAAGACGTATAAATTGATTTCTTTAAACCCCCGATAAAAGTACTAATAATCTTCAAACGGTTGAACGGATTTTCATGAATCAAAGCTAAGAGCACTTTAGATTAATTCACCTTTAAAAAAAAAAAATGTTCTGGCATTTGGGAGCTACGATGCCACAGACTGATACACACGTTACACTTATAACACCCCTCTTTCTGCGTCGGGGGTTAGAAACAACGGGGTGACAGAACAAAACAAATTTAATAAGCATCCAAACAAAAGGGGTCAAATCCTCTACAGCGCCAACAGTTATCACAACACTTAACCACAGAGTCTAGAACACAGAAATCCAACTCTGCTGATCAACACTCTTGTAGTTGTGATGTCAAAGCTATAACCCATTCAATCTTAGGCCCAACGCCCATCGTGGGTGGAGGGGCTGAGACAACACAGTTGTCTCGGGAGGAGCCGTAGTGCAGTGCCGAGGGCTTCGGTGCGTTCTTCTGGAGATCCCGGAGCCCTCTTGTCAAGCACCAAGGCTGGTCACCGAGAGGGTTTTAGTGGGTACTATCCCACATAACCTAGCTGCACCCCAATGCAGCTGGATACTTTTGGAAGATTTACCCTTAAAAAAAAAGGGCCAACGCCCAATGTTATCGAGGCATAAGTATTGGAAATCTTTTTACACGGTCAAGGCAGCGTCAAGAAAGAGGAGATACTCTTCTTAGTTTACCTTAGGGGCCGTCCATTAATCACGTGATGTTTTTTTGCATTTTTAACAATATTAGACGTACCTACCTATTAGCCAGATTGCGTCCCTTAATTAGCCGTGGCATACAGACACATCCGAAAATTTGTTTGTAGCTTTGCCCTGAGGACAATATTAACGCGGGACAATGTATTTTTCTTCTTTCTTCTTGCCATAGGTGGCAAACAAGCAGACGGACTGCCTGATGGTAAGCAATCACCGTCGCATATGGGTAGGTAATTATAACACCAGAGGCTTAAGGTGTACGATTTTTACTGATCTATGATGTGTGGATACGCTTTTAGGCGGAGCGCTTCTAGATAGCCCGTTGGTCCAGTTGGTAGTGAACCTGCCTTCTGAGCTTGGGGGCGTGGGTTCGATTCCCACCTAGGACAAACATTTATATGATGAACATTTGTGTTTGTTCTATATCTGGTTATTAATACCTATTTAAGTATGTATTTAAAACTATATATGTATGTATAATAGTCTCTGGCAGCCATATCACAAGCTATGCTTAGCTTGGGGTCAGATGACCGTGTGTGCAAAAATGTCCCGAATAAATATTTATTTATTAATGCAACAATAGTGTGACCTGAAAGTTACATCACTGTTTCTCTCACACTGTGTCTCTTTAGAGTTAATAAAGCACTTGATGGCAGAAGGTTATTGACAAACGGGAAATGATATGACAGGCCAAGTTTGAACGCTTTATGAATTTATCAAAGCCTTACTCCCTGGGACTTCACGAGGGAAAGTTTAATTACTTGTAAAATATGAAAAAGCTTGTAAAGGCACTTCAAGATGTTTATTTAAGACTCCGAATTAGGACGAAGGCAGTTCCTAGTGCAGAGGTAATTAAATTAGAACCCCTCCGTAATTTTGCACCTGCTTAGGTGAAGGTATAAAAAAAATACTAGAACGATGCTAATATTACAAATATCTCTTCTCTATCTCTATCTTCTCTATCTCTTCTCTTCTCTTCTCTACATAGTATAAATTAAAGTCGCTTTCCGCGTCTGTCTGCCTGTATGGCCCCTACCTCCTCCTAAACGGATTTTGATGCGGTTTTCATCATCAGTTAGATAAATTTTCACGGAAGGTTTATATATATAACTAGCGACCCGCCCCGGCTTTGCACGTAAATTATACCCGTGCGAAGCGAAGGGTCGCTAGTAACGCATAAATGCGATGGTTTTATTTTGAACGAAATCTTCTTACAAATATTACTTTTAGTTTAAAACTAAAAGTAAGGAGTGAGCCCACATTATCATCATCATCATTATCAGCCTATCATGTTCCCACTGGGACACAGAACCGTGAGAACTAATGACATGAGAAATAAATAAAATTAATACATGAGAAATATATAGTTTGGATGCCATCACTCAAAAACGGTGAAGGAATCCATCGTGAAGAAACCAGTATGTCCAAGAACCTCAAAAGTTCGAAGCCATACGACATTTCCCAACATGCACTGGGCCAGCTTGGTGGATTAGGGCCCATCCTCTCTCTAAGAAAGGTTCTGTGACGCTTTTTTAGGGTTCCGTACCTCAAAAGGAAAAAAAGGAATCCTTATAGGATCACTTCGTTGTCCGTCTGTCCGTCTGTCAAGACCCTTTTTCTCAAGAACGCGTAAAGGTATCAAGTTGAAATTTAAACTAAATACTTGGGTCTGCGATTTCTTTCAGCTGTAAAAAAATAAAAGTTGTAAGTCAACGCAATCAAAAGATATGAACGTTTATGTCGCATATTTTGCGATTTCACAGGGGAATCAAAACCTAGGGTACTTCCCGTTGACCTAGAATCTTGAAATTTGGCAAAAAGCAAGGTATCATAACACATATATAGGAATAAATCCGAAAGTTACAAATTTGAAGTCATATCATTTAAAAATAATTATTTTGCTATTACAAACTTACATTTTGTAGTAATGTATCAAAGAACCTTATAGTCAACTACAAAGTTAAGTTTGTCTTTCAATATTTCAACTTCAGTTAGTTTTTTTTTTGGGCTCGTGCTCGTACTTATCCGGTTTTTTATTTATGACCACGATTTAAATTTGACTTGTTGCCTATGACAACTTCAGATAATGCAAGGATTGTAACAACACTACTCACACCAAAATCAGTCCAGGCATTTAGGAGTTATGGTGAAATTAAAAAACTCTCATAGGTACATACGAAATGATTCAATCTTAAAAAGTGAGACTGAGACAACATAATAATATTTTGTATTAGATACAAAGTTAATTTCTACACTTTTTGTGTGCCAATTTATAAATTGAAAATAGCAAACCGAATGAACGTAAAATTACGTTTCAAGCTTTTATTATGGAACATAAGCAGTATGACTAAAGCCAATTTATGCTGCCAAGAAACTGTGACGATGCAATAATAGGCGGCGAGCAAATTAAAAATGCCTGAGATAGTCTCCGGGCTCCTGTTTGTTTTGCTGGCGATATTTCAATGTAATCTGTATGCTAAGTACTTCAGTTATTTTGTGTGAGCTAGCTTTTGTTTTATTTTAATAAAGAACCAAAAGGCTCAAGGCGTACAATGAATTTTAAAACAAACATAAACTAATTTGTCGATACCAGGAAAGCAGAAACGATGGCGAAGTATTTCACTCTAGATTCACAAAGAGTGTGATCGCGGGCCACGAGTGGGTAAACTTCTTCATGGTTTATGAATTCCTGGTAGGTACTTGGGTTTGGTGAAAAAACAATTCTTGATTATAATATTGTACATTCTGTCTTCAGAGTACGACTCGTAGCCACTGCTGCTTTCTATTGAAAGCAGCAGTGGCTACGAGTCGTACTCTATAGCCGTGACTGGACCGTCTCACCAAGCAGTGGGACCACGAGTACCTAATAGTGGGCCTATTCTCTCGTGAGAATCGCAGCATATTTCGGTACACCGAAAATACAAATTCATTTAGATCATCATCAAAAAATATATACGGCAGTATAATAATGGGCGGCGTTATCACCTTAAACGACGAAATAAAGACTGGCAGGCAGACCTCCAGGTCGTCAGCTCGGTAGTCGGACGACATCGCAAGGGCGGCTGGAAAGCTGTGAACGACTGGCAGAGAACCTGAACAAATAGTGCATGGAAAATACCTGTACAACAGAGGTGTATTTTATTGTATTGTAGAGGGTGTGGAGCAGCGTTGCCAGATTTTTTCACGCCTAGTCGGGATTTTGGAACTTTTTGAGGGAAAAAAGCGGGATTCTGTCGTTGAAAGCGGGACATAGTAAAAAAAACGTATAAAATCGTATAAAATCAGAAGTTTTTAAATATTTTTTCTTTTTATTTGAGTTCAAATTATGTTTACCTACGTGTCAATAGATAGCAAAAATAGCCATAGAAAATGTATTTTAATAAAAATATGATATTTTTAATTAGATTTACCCTATCGTTAAATAGTTGAGTCTTATTCGACTTCTGAATATCGAGTTATCCCCGAAAAAGGGGACTGAGCCTGTCCCGCGCGAGACATTTAATTTTAATTTAAAAATCGGGACGTCCCGTCAAAATCGGGACGTCTGGCAACGCTGGTGTGGAGGGAATGGTGATGTAATCAATTATCCGACACCTTCCCCTGTTACAATATCACTATCCAATCGTCGCATCAAAGGATCTATCTTTATATCTATCTATCTTTATCTATCTTTTATCAGAAGTTATTTCCTGCAGGAAAGATAGATGGAACAGACGAATGTGTTTGCTGTGGATTTTTTATTACTATTTTATACTAACATCATTGCAAACTTTTTAGGGTTGTCGACAAGGAAGTAATACGGGAAAGGCCCCAAGTGCCTGTTAGAGCGTTTCATACGAAGCTATAGTAGAGTGAATTATCGTAGGCCAAACAGCACATCCAAACCTGCTTTGGTATCATCAGCACACATTAGTTTACTGCTGAACACGGTCCTTTTCAAAGTACGCCACTTAGCCAGATTCTTGGCTTTTCTCAGCTTTTCTTTTCTGGGCTTAGCAGATTCAATAACGTTCTCAAATACCTAACAACATAACCTAACCAACTCGTATGGCACTCGTATAGCAAGCTTCGTGGCCACCATTCCACTCGCTGCTTTTAATTTTTTTCAGAATAAAGTTCAGTGGTTATTAGTTTTGGCCTATTGGCACCTTATGCGTAATACTATAATAGCTATGGTTTTGAAATTAATTACTTAGCGTCAAATAAAAGTTATTTTAGATTAGGTACTGGCATTTTATTTAAATCCTTATATATACCTACTTAGACTGGTACTGACAGTAATGTTCTATGTTAAGTTGGCCGTGGTCTTGGATATTTTGGTTGGTAAACACTCATCGGCACTTGATGCCTGATTTGAATTTGTTCATTATCAGCCGGGCTGCAAATAATTTCAGTGAGGATAACTGTATCATCAATATAAAAAATAGTTAATAGTTATTCAAAAGTAATTATTTACCCGTCACGGTGGCCCACCCAAGATATATGCCGTCTGACTATTTCAAAACCAACTTCTTCTGGGTCTTCACAGCGTCGTCGCCTGTAATCAAATGTTATTACAGACTAGCTGACCTGACAGACATTGTCCTGTCATAGAACTGTCAAACACGCAAAGTTAAAATTGTAAATCTTATTTTTTTACACCTTGGGTTACATTATTGGAGTTTTGATAAGGATCCCTATTTTTTTTTAAAATATAATATAGCCTATGTTACTCGGGGATAGTGTAGCTTCCCAACAGTGAAAGAATTTTTAAATCGGTTCAGTAGTTTCGGAGCCTATTCAATGCAAACAAACAAACAATCAAATCTTTCCTCTTCATAATATTAGTATAGATGTCTAACATTTGGAATTATGCTCAAGATATAAAGCTTACGTGGCATCGTGATTCTCTTGGTCCACAATACACTGTAGAAATGCGCCGTTACACCAAGTTTTAGTAAAAAGGTAGGGCCCCATACATTGTAGCTTATTGTCCAGTTTGTACAAGGTAGCTACTGCTACTAGAACTTCTTGGCCACCCCTCCAGGCAACTAATGGTCCACCATGGTCATTCTAAAAACAAGTATTTCAGTATTTTTATTTACCGAATAAGAATCAGACAACTGGACTTCTTTTAATACATTTAGACCATAAAATAACTTAAGCTTGGTAAGCAAAATAAAAGAGGACAGTGCGGCAGGCCTTTTCACTGCAGTGGAACTACACCATCATCAAAATAATAATCAGCCCAGCCTAGGTCTACTACAATACGTAGGCCTCTTCGTCTAATAGTAGTAGTATAAATCCAAGGCACGCCATTTAATCCAATCTTCGACTTTTCACTTCCAGTCACTGTCTTGCATAATAATATGTATATCCTCACTCCATCGAGTTTCAGGGGATTCTACACTACGTCGTAAGTTAGTGGGCAATAAATATGATATAGCAGCAATGATAACTGTTGCTGTAAATGTGTTCTAGAATAGAGATCATGAGTCGACAATCATGGAATAGGACTCGCCAGAAAAATGTTTTTGACTCTAAATATAGTAAATTTCACTTTTTATAAAAAAACAAAGTAATATAACGTGATTGTTCTCACTTGACAGATTCCTGGTGTATCCTCTCCTATCCTATCCTGGGATCCTGGGTATTCTGGGAGGTCTACTACAATTTTCTCCCCATCTCCCCCATCCTTTTTCAAAAGCTCAACCTCATAATCTTTAAATTTTTCATTGCTTTGGTGCTGCTTTTTTACGTCACTGACATTTTTACTTTTGATATTTTTAGCATGTTGTTTTTTTGTATTGTTAACAACAAATTCACCTGCACCATCTTCGTATAATATGTCTGGGCCATCTACTCCGCCCTCGTAGACCATAGCTTCAGCTCTTGCTTCATCATCACACTGTATTTTAAAACCAATCACAGTATAAATTAATTTAGTCACATTTTTAAACATAATAATCTAAGAGAAGTAGGGATGTGAAAGACGTTGCAACGATACGTTGAAATAATCACCAGGTCCCTAGCATTGCGAAGGATTTTTTTTATGTATAGGCATATTTCATTTTAAACAGTGTGTTAAGTAGACGTTTTGCTCATTAGACACGATATTTAGGCATTTTGCTACGATGACGATTTGATTTGTTATCAATGTGATCAAGAAGCGTTAGACGTCACTGTGTTTAACAATTTCAACTTTTGATTTGATTCTGAACTCAGTGCTTAAAATTAAAGACGCCACTGCTGCATTATACCCGTGGCGCGAATTGAGTGAGAATTAAGCAGATTGTCTTACCGTCAATACTCAATGTCTATACTTTGTAATTGTCTAGACATCATTTCGTCTAGTATCTAATCGAAATGCCCAAAGAAAACAAATGTTATGCCTTTTATTGTAATTGAATCGTAGACATCTGAATTAAATCAAATTTAACTGTAGTGTTTCATATCAAACACATCAGCCAGTAAACGTCCACTACTGAACAAAGGCCTCCCTCTTAGTGAGGAGTGTTGTTATAACCCACCCCCACGCTTGGCAGGCGCCTTGGGGATCGCAGTACGTTCACCGTGTACTAATAGCATACCTCCATCCTCTGGTGGTTCTGGTCGCAGTTCTAGTATATACCCGGGTCCAATGTAGTTTTTACCTCATGGTAATTCCAAAAATTATAGTTAGATAACGGAAGCTGCGTTAATAATACATAGTACATTATAATATTATGAGGCTAATCAAAAAAATATCTTACCATTCTTCCAACTGCGCCCCTAAGTCTAGCTGTTTCAGTCACACATCCCTGTGCAATAGGTGGACTTCTCAGTATAAGTTCACCTTTATCATCAAGATTTCCTGGTTCTAAAGTACATAACATGGACGATGCTATAAAAGAAGCCAGTTCTCTATTCCCTTGAAAGTATGTGACGCAAATCTCCTCTTCTAGGACTCTTGTGGGCGCATAATGTAGTGTGGCCTGGTTCATATCTATTAAATCATGGTCCTGAAACAGTGAGTTTAGTAGTGCTAGATTTAACTACTATGACATGCTAACTTTAAAATATCAGAGGAGGAAAAGAAGAAACAAAAGGCAGAGGAAGACTAACCGACCAACGAAACACATGGATCAATTAAATAAAGGAAACTGCGAAGGTAAGTTGCTGAAGATCAAAGGAGATGAAAAATGCTTCACCAATAATGAGTTGAAGTTAATATTTTATTAAAAAGTTACATGATTGGAAAATAAAAAAATACGTAAGAATAAAAGAATCATAAAAATCTGACAACTCGGTAAAAAGGTATGGTGTGTGTTACATAGTATTTATGTATCACACACACATCACAATCACCAACCAGTAAACTTTCACTGCTAAACAAAGGCCTCCCTCTTAGATAGGGGTGTTGCAAAAATCCCCACGCTTGGCAGGCGGCTTGGGTATCGCAGTACGTTCACCGTGTACTAATAGGACGCTGCTACCCATCCTCTCGCGGTTATGGTCGCAGTTTTAGGACATACCCGGGATATTTATATATATATATGCGTTGAATAGGAAACCTGCTCTTAATAAGTCAATTAAAAAAAGAGAGTGCATCGGATCAGCATGATCTAATTCCCACCTGCCCATTGTTAGCTGAGTATTTGTAAGCTAGTTTCTGTTGTGTTTAGCACTTTTGTTTTGTTTTTCTCATATTCACATCAAACTACCTACTTTTAATGTGATACTACTTGAAATCCTTAAAACTGTTGATATGTGGGTGGAAACGATGTTGACTATTTTACATATTATTTCAAGCTTATGCAGGTAAATATTTGTTTTCTATTTTAATACTTAGCCTTTACTAAATTACTTCTTTAAATTTTAAATTGTTTTGATTGATTGGACATTGACGTTGACATACAATATTTTTATTTTACATTTTATTTTGGCTCCTGACTTTTTGTCTATTCATCCAGTGTTTTCACAACAGTTCCAAGCAGTGTCGTTCTCACAGTTTTACAAACTTTGGATTGTTTTTATTTAAATCTTTTATTTTTTTTTATTTTTTTACAAAACTCAAAAACGGTGTCCAGATTTAGCCCATGTCTAATTATGACTAACTTAGCTTACAATAATAATTGTAATCACACATATTTACCTGCTATGGTTTTACTATAACTTTAGTTTGGATTTTAAACACTTATTAATGTAAACCCGTTATTCAACTTTATTTTTATTTTATTTTTATTTATCTTAGGTTTACAGGTACATAATCAGTACTGTGGTACTGTTTATTATTAAGGCCTTACATATCCATTGTATTTAGCCAGTGTTATGTAACTTTTTATTAGTATTTTTTCTCGTTGCTCGAGAGAGTCCATTTTTATTATATTCTTTTAATTCTTGCAATAATGTTTACAGCATTTTGAATGCAAAGCACTGTTTGTTGGACTTACTGACATCTTTTATTAGCTGTTCCAATTATTAAATCATTGTGTTCATTTTCCCCCTAAATTCCCTTTTGTAATCTCTTACTACACAACCGGCGGGTGGATTCACTTTAAGTTTTGTTAAGTATAATCTAATTTTTATTATTATTATTATAATTATTGTATACTACCTATAGTGTTAATATATATATATATATTTATTGTTATGTTAAATATTTTTGGTGATAATGATGGCAACAGTGATGATGAATACCTATCGGCATCCTCCATTAGTTCAGCGAGCAGCAGCGACGACAGTTTTAATAGCTTGTTACCACTATCTGACTTCCTGGAATGCAGTTTTGTCGATGTGCCTAAAAATTTCAACGTTATTCATATAAATGCGCAGAGCATTCCGTCTTCTTATCCTGAAATGCTGGCGTCTCTTGACAATAACAACATTCACGCTATACTGGTCTCCGAGACTTGGCTTCGCCCTTGTCTTCCAACGACGTCGTATTCTTTGCCGGGTTTTATTCTGGTAAGAAATGATCGCACACCTCGAGGTGGTGGTGGTGTGGCTATTTACTTAAAAGCTAACATTCCTTTCTCTATTCTAAGCCAATCGTCACAACCACCTCCAGAGAATGCCGGCGAGCATCTTTTTATCGAGGTAGTTCTTTCACATACTAAAGTCGTTCTCGGAGTCTATTATAGCCCATCTAGAGATATTAAATATTTTACCTCTTTTGAAAATCTCTTACATGAACTTATTCCATCTTATAATCACTTCATTATTATGGGTGATTTCAATACATGTCTTCTTAAGAGAGATTATCGCAGTTCCTCACTCGAATCCATACTAAAATCTTGCAATATGCACATTCTCCCTCTTAATGCTACTCATCATTTTCCTAACTGTGCCCCATCTCTTCTTGATTTGGTGATCGTATCTTCACCAAATAATGTTGCTAAGCACGGCCAATACCCTGCCGATAACTTTTCCTACCATGACTTGGTTTTTCTTTCCTACAAAATTCGTCCGCCAAAATTTAAACCCCAAATTATTCTGCAGCGCAACTTCGGTGGTATGGATCGTGAGGCCCTTCTTGAAGACGCTAAAAAGGTTGATTGGTGTCCCGTTGTTGACGCCGAGTCAGTGGACGAACAAGTCTCCTTATTCAACTCGCTAATTACACAACTATACGATGTACATGCTCCATTACGTGCGATTAAAATAAAACATCTCCCTGCACCATGGCTCACTAACGAAATAAAAATGTTGATGAATAAGAAAGCTGTAGCCAAAACTAGGTACAAGTTGCGTCCCACCGACATCAATCAAGTTAAATATGTTCAGGCCCGTAATCGCTGCAATATGGTGTGTAGGGATGCAATGCGTCGCCATGTCCATGCGTCTGTAGACGATGAAAATCCAGCTAAAGTCTGGAAGTTTCTGAGGTCATTGGGAATTGGCAAATCACGTCAGAATTCTATACCTAGTAATATTGATATCAATGCTCTTAATCAACATTTTTCTTCTGCCCCTGCTATGCCGGATGCGGATAAAATCTCAACAATTATCAATCTTTCTGCCATTCCAACTCCCGACTTTTCACCTTTTGCGTTTAATCAATTCACCGAATGTGATGTTAAGAAGAGTCTAATGTCAATCTCCTCTAACGCGGTGGGCGGTGACTGTATAAGTCGGAACATGCTTATGCCCATACTTGATGTAATCCTTCCTATTCTTTGTATTTTATTTAATAACTCCACCTCAAGTGGTGTATTCCCTGCAATCTGGAAAGATGCGCAGATTATTCCATTGCCAAAGAAATCCAACCCTAAATCCTTTTCTGAATACCGTCCAATTTCTATCCTTCCTTTCCTATCCAAAGTCCTCGAGCGTCTTGTTCACAGACAACTTAACGAATTCCTCAACAGGCAAGACCTCTTTAATCCACTTCAATCCGGTTTCCGTCCTGGGCATAGCACTGTGTCTGCTCTTGTTAAGATTACCGACGATATCCGCTTGGGTATGGATCACGGCAAGCTTACTGTTCTAGCCCTGCTAGACTTCAGTAATGCTTTCAATGCCGTTAACTTTGACATTTTGTTGGCGTTACTACGCTCTATTAACATATCTCCATCGGTAATTGATTGGTTTCACAGTTACTTGTACGGGCGCCGGCAGCGTATTCGCCTCGAAGATATGTTTTCTTCTTGGTGCAATACAATAGCTGGTGTACCTCAAGGCGGCGTTTTATCTCCTCTTCTTTTTGCAATTTTCATTAATTCTATATCCCAGCGCCTTACTTCTTCCTACCACCTTTATGCAGACGATCTCCAAATTTATTCGCAAGCTCGACTTGATGATCTGGATACAGCCATAGCTACCATAAATGCTGATCTGCGCCGAATTATAGAGTGGAGCAATTCCTATGGTTTACAAGTCAATCCCACAAAATCACAGGTCATAATCATAGGCAGCTCATACATGATCTCCAGAATCGATTGGGCTACAATTCCTCGGATAGTCTTTGATGGCGTAGTAATACCGTATAGCGAATCGCTTAAAAATCTTGGCGTGATTTTTGATCGTACTTTAAGTTGGGACAGCCACTTAAAGTCGATCAGCTCCAAATTGTTTGCGTCTGGTGGTTCGCTAAGACGACTGCGAAATTTTCTACCCACTGCCACTAAAGTTGCGCTTGCACAGTCTCTTCTTCTTCCCATCCTAGATTACGCTGACGCCTGCTTTCTTGATCTCACTGAGGACCAGCTAGATAAACTTGAACGCCTCCAAAATTACTGTATAAGATTTATATTTGGTTTACGCAAATATGATCACGTGTCTCAATTTCGTGCAAAACTCAAGTGGCTACCTATTCGACTTCGCCGGAATGCTCACATCCTATCTCTTCTCTATAACATCCTATTTAATCCTTCTACCCCAAAATACTTAAAAGAACTCTTTACTTTCTGGCACACCGTTCATACTCGTCCTCTTAGATCAAAGGATACCCTGTCTCTTAAGTCCCCTTCAGCACGTTCCGAAACTTTTTATGGCAAGTCGTTTGCATTTCAGGCTGTTCAATTGTGGAACGCGTTGCCCGTGCCTATTAGACACGCTCCATCGCTCGCTGTTTATAAAGACCGTGTAAAGCAGTTTTATTTGTCTCAGTTGCCACCTTGTTGAAGCTGTTGTTGTTTGTGTAACTAATCATATTAATTAATTTTATATTTTATGTATTAGTATATTATCGTAATCTTAAGTAATATAAGTATTAGTATCGTAATTTTAAGTAGTAAGTATATGTATTAGTATGTATTGTTATTAGAATGTACGGTTTATATTATAACTAAGTATCACATTATTCAATATTGCTCGCCCCGCCTTCTACCTCCTGTATGAATCCTCTCCATCCTAAGGTTGCCTGGAAGAGATCGCTCTTAGCGATAAGGCCGCCGATTGTTGCACTAGTTTTTAAGCTGTTTTATCGTGTGTATGAAATTTGTGGTGTGAACAATAAAGAGTTTATCTATCTATCTATCTATCTGTTCTATTAGACGATCAGGGCGGGCACGAAAAAGCGACAACGTTTCATGTTTGATATTCTATAAATCCTTACGCAGGCTTTGATTCTACTTATATTGTGCGAACAGCTAGACTGTGGAATGCGCTACCTGAATGGACGTTCCCCGATAGTTAAAATCTTGATGTCCTCAATTCGTGAGTGAATCGGCTTCTTCGAGGCATGCGCCATCTTAGACCACATTATCGCTTATCATCAGACGAGGTGGTGTCAAAAGGCACTTATTGTTTAAGTAAGTTAATATTATTATTGTCCCTTTTACATACTTCAACAACATGCCTATTATTATCTATTTATCTCTGATGTTATCAACACCGTTGTTAAACCTACTTTAAGTTCACCTCTGCGGGGAAGACAATCATGCCCAGAAATGAAAACTGTGACCTCACGACACAGGTTATCCTAGTGTGGGGGACAGTGTTCCACTAAGGTACATAATTGTTTGTTTATTATTCTCACCTCTTCTTACAACATTTTGTACACATGTAACTACCTACTTAAGATTTTTATGTACCTATAGCCCTTTAATGAATACCAATAAACGTTTTTGAATTTGAATTTGAAATGTATTAATAAAAAAACTAATCTAAGAGCACTTAAGTGGAAGGAAAAGCGTCTAGCATGCTGGCAGCACTGACACGCTGAACGGCGATAAGTACTTAGTTTTCAGTTGCCTCCTCCAAAAGTTAAGTACTTAAATTACTAATAAGCAAATTAAGCAGTTCACAAAACTTTTAGAAATGACTTACTTTCCTAAACTCTTTACTATGGCCCCATCCTAACACAATCACATCGTCTCCAGGCTTTGGGAATTCCTTCTCCGTGTTGAATTCTATAGGCTGTGGTGTGTAAGAGCAATCTATTTCATAAGACTTGTCATTAAAATCAAATGGAGACTCGACTTTGACCACTGCGATGTCGATTTTTGCCCATACTTCTGTCCTATTGTACTCAAACTGGTAACCTGAAACCATTGATAATATATAATTTGGATCCTTAAACTCGACCTAGTACCGAAAAAACTCTGCCAAAAACTGAAGGGAGCGAGGTAAACACGTATGGCACACTGACATATTCTTAATAGTGCACACAAGCACACTTCAATATTGAGCGGCACATAACTGCAAACGATATGCTCAAAATGTATATATGTATATACGAATAGACAACCAATACAGGGAATATGTTTGCTAAAGGGGAAACTATTGATATAACGCTTCAATTCATTTATTAGGGTTCCGTACCTCAAAAGGAAAAAACGGAACCCTTATAGGATCACTTCGTTGTCCGTCTGTCTGTCTGTCTGTCTGTCCGTCTGTCAAGACCCTTTTTCTCAAGAACGCGTAAAGGTAGCAAGTTGAAATTTATACTAAATACTTGGGTTTACGGTTTCTTTCGGCTGTAAAAAAATAAAAGTTGTAAGTCAACGCAATCAAAAGATATGAACGTTTATGTCGCATATTTTGCTATTTCGCAGGGAAATCAAAACCTATAGGGTACTTCCCGTTGACCTAGAATCATGAAATTTGGCAAAAGGCAAGGTTTTGTAGCACATATATAGGAATAAATCTGAAAGTCACAAATTTGAAGTTATATCATTTAAAAATAATTATTTTGCTATTACAAACTTACATTTTGTAGTTGGAATGTATGGAAGAACCTTATTGTCAACTACAAAGTTAAGTTTGTCTTTCAATATTTCAACTTCAGTTAGTTTTTTTTTTTTTTTTTTTTACTGGGTAAGTAAGTGCCTTTAATAACTAAACAAAATACAAGCTAAAACTAACACTACAAATACAGTAAGCCTGCCCATAGACCGTTGAAGGTCTAAAGACAATCCAAATGCTCAAGCCAACTACCAGTTGGCAGCGTACCCAACATGCTGGCGGCATTACCACGTTGAATGGCAATGCTTATGTGTTGAGCCAGAAACACGCCAGCATGTTGATATCGCGTCGCATTAACCAGGCAATCTTTTTTAGGGTTCCGTACCTCAAAAGGAAAAAACGGAACCCTTATAGGATCACTTCGTTGTCCGTCTGTCTGTCTGTCCGTCTGTCAAGACCCTTTTTCTCAAGAACGCGTAAAGGTAGCAAGTTGAAATTTATACTAAATACTTGGGTCTACGGTTTCTTTCGGCTGTAAAAAAATAATAGTTGTAAGTCAACGCAATCAAAAGATATGAACGTTTATGTCGCATATTTTGCGATTTCACAGGGGAACCAAAACCTATAGGGTACTTCCCGTTGACCTAGAATCATGAAATTTGGTAAAAAGCAAGGTATCATAGCACATATATAGGAATAAATCCGAAAGTTATAAATATGAAGGTATATCATTTAAAAATGATTATTTTGCTATTACAAACTTAGATTTTGTAGTTGGAATGTATGGAAGAACCTTATTGTCAACTACAAACTTAAGTTTGGCTTTCAATATTTTAACTTCAGTTAGTTTTTTTTTTGGTCTCGCGCTCTTAGAGTTCCTTTATGTCGTATATTTTGCGATTTCACAGGGGAATCAAAACCTATAGGGTACTTCCCGTTGACCTAGAATCATGAAATTTGGCAAGAGGCAAGGTCTCATAGTACATGTACATATATAGGAATAAATCCGAAAGCTATAAATTTGAAGGTATTTAAAAATAATTATTTTGCTATTACAAACTTACATTTTGTAGTTGGGATGTATGGAAGAACCTTATTGTCAACTACAAACTTCAAAGTTGTCTTCCCAGAGACTGTGTAATCGGCCGATCTGCGAACTAGCATGGAAATCGCTACTAGATACGTGTCCTAGTATTGCAGATCGCGCTCGTATTCTTGCTGTCTCTGTTTGGGAATCGGGACTTTGGTTGCAAGCCATGCCCTCTTTTAACACAGGTAGCCTTTTAGATCCAACCGCATTTCGTCTAGCTGTCAGCTTACGCTTGGGTGCAAGGTGCTGTGAGGCCCATCGCTGGCAGTGTGGTACTGCTGCTGACCAGCTCGGTCACCATGGTCTCTCTTGCTCGAGAAGCGCTGGTCGTATTGGCCGACACGCTAGCCTGAACGACATCATACGCAGGGCACTTTCCACCGCCAATGTCGCAGCTGTGCTCAAACCGAGTGGTCTTGCGCGTGACGATGGAAAGAGGCCTGACGGTATGACACTTGTGCCCTGGAGGTTGGGGCGGCCCCTTGTATGGGACGCAACTTGTGTCGATACTTTGGCGCCATCACATCTTCCTGAGACACAGGGTAGGGCTGGCGCGGCTGCTAATTCGGCAGAGCAGCACAAGCGTCGCAAATATGCTAACCTCGGCAGTGGTTACATATTTGAGGCGTTTGGGGTCGAGACATTGGGCCCTTGGGGACCGGGCTCACCTCATTTTAAAAAATCTTTCGGAGCGCCTGGTTAATACGACGCGTGACCAAAATGCTGGCGTGTTTCTGGCTCAACGCATTAGCATTGCCATTCAACGTGGTAATGCCGCCAGCATGTTGGGTACGCTGCCAACTGGTAGTGGGCTTGAGCATTTGGATTGTCTTTAGACCTTCAACGGTCTATGGGCAGTCTAACTGTATTTGTAGTGTTAGTTTTAGCTTGTATTTTGTTTAGATATTAAAGGCACTTGCCCAGTAAAACAAAACTAAGTACAAACTTAAGTTTGTCTTTCAATATTTTAACTTCAGTTAGTTTTTTTTTTTGGTCTCGCGCTCTGAGGGTTCCGTCTAACGGAACCCTCAGAGCACGAGTCCTACTCGTACTTGTCAGGTTTTTTTTTTTCTGAGCCCGAAACAGAAGTAATAGTAAAAACGTACCGAATTGAGAACCTCCCTCCTGAAGTCGATTAAAAATTTATCCTGTATGATAGCTCATTATCCCAGCCACTTCAATTGACGATAATTATAATGCATTAAATAAAAGTTATGTTACTTACTCCTTGGCACGCAAGTTAAAACCACTTTTTTCTTCTTTTCTCTGACACATTTGTCATCGTCGATTTTATCTGCTGACACGTACTTTTTGTATCTGTGGAATTTTTAGAAGTGTTTCAAACACAGATCTGTGGTTTCAAATGTTTATTCTTTGATGCAAAGTTTGAGACATTTAGTTTATTTCTACCAATTATCTTTTCTACATGGTTTTTGATAATTTGTTAATAACCTCAAGTGCTTACGAGATTTCCTACATCTCTATCTCTTCTCTACACAGTATAAATTGAAATCGCTTTCCGCGTCTGTCTGTCTGTCTGTCTGTATGGCCGCTAACTCCTCCTAAACCACGCAACGTATTTTGATGCGGTTGTTATCATCAGTCAGATACATTTTCACGGAAGGTTTATATATATGACTAGCGACCCGCCCCGGCATCGCACGTAAATTACACCCGTGCGAAGCCGAGCGGGCGGATCTCTAGTCATACATAAAAACTTTTGTCCCATGACTTTTTGCAAAACTTTACACATAACAATTATTTTTTGTTTGTATGTGTTCGAACTACAGTTTTTTTTAATTAGAACGGTTGTCAAGGTATTTTTGTAAGAAATTTGTTGTAGCCAGTTGCACCCATATAAACCAAACGTCAGTCATTCGAAATGAGTTAGTAACTGTGATGCGGAGCTCAACGCGTTAATCTAATTAAGAATGTTCAATCAAGGTTCACTCATAATGCCTGGTAACAGATTTTCCTTCTCATTTCCGTTCTACGAACATGCAAAGATTTTAATGCGTAGTATAGTGTGAAATCTTTGCTAACATGTATTATACTAGGTTATGCATTATATGCACACATAATCATGCAAACAGTAGCAACAACCTTGTCATCGGACGAAGCTATGCAATGCAACCAAGCGCTGATTCAGCAGTATAAATCGACGGCACACATCTAAATAATTGTTAATGTGTACAATAGGTTAACTTAGCATATCATCATCATCATCAGCCAGAAGACGTCCACTGCTGAATATAGGCCTCCCCTTTTAACCTCCACACTGAAAGACAGCCTGCCACATAGCTGTTACAATTTGCAAGTTGAAGTGGCAATGGGCAGGCCACATCGCTCGAAGAACCGATAACCGATGGGGAAGACAGGTTCTTGAATGCAGACTACGAACCGGAACTTAGCATATACCTAAAGTGAATTATTGTTCAAATAAATGAGTCAATACATGGAGCCTGGATTTGACACAACCACCGCCAAAGAGCACCACTAAGAAGACAGGCTTTAAGAAGATGGGTACGTCGGAACTACGCTTCGTTGACCACGCCTATGGACCGGAACACGCCAGTCCGCGGTCCACCCACGCCACACCAGGGACCGGCCACCACCAGGTTGCGCTGGTCGCCAGATGCTCCACCCGATGGGCGTTCACAGCGGACTGAACACTGGTTCAGAAAGAAGACGAAAAAACGAAGAATAATTAAGTCATGGCACAAGAGCTGCCTGCGAGAAGTTGTTAACTATTTATCACCCTCACTACAAATTAACAAAAACATAAAAAATCCTACCCAGGAACAACGTAAATGTGCTGCACATCTTGAACGCATGCAGCTGACGTGATGACATAATCTTTGTTAATGATTGCACCGCCACACAACCAGCCGCTGTACTGGTTAGGTGCGGAAGCAGCTTTCAACAAGTACACCTGAAATTAATATTAATTTGCTTTATATTCGTTGTTTTAATGGTTTAGTATTTTGCGAACCAGCAATGTAAAGCATCCAAAACTCGGGGTCAATGCATTGCGTAGGTATGTACAGAAGCGCGAGATCGTGCGCGCGGTGCTCTCTGTCGTTCGTTGACCTTTAGCGTCAGCTGTATTTTTTATTTGCATTACATTGCGAACTTTTACAAATAACGCGTGTAAAAACTGTATTAACAGTTGTATTTAACTTACCAAAGATGGCGTTGTATAAGATATGCAAAAAAGTGATAACTTTTTTTCAAATTGTGGTATTATTATTATCAGTAATCACCAACACTATCACTAGTTTTGGTTTTCGGGAGCGTTTCCTTTACTACCTGTATATACAGTCACATTAAATCTATACAGGGTTACGCATATGTTCTAAGCTGAAAGGAGGTCATTGTAATCATTACTATGAACAACTTTTACAACGCAACCTAACCTGAAATAGCGAAAAAAATCAGCTGTTCCATAGAAAACGGCCATTAAACGGCCAGCGGCCGGCCTTATGCATAACTCTGTAGGAATTGATAAAAAGTTTACCACATATTTTTTATCACTTATGACTTCTTTTCCGTCCTTGATTCGACGTTCAGGAAATATTGCTGAAAGAATACGATAATTGATAAAACTTAAAGGATATTAATAATAGGAAGTTCAATCCAAAAATGTGCGTTTACTCCTAATCTGCAAAAGTAAGTGTGGCTTATGGAGCTCAATATTAGTCTAAATCCTGAGACGGACCGACTCGACACTGATTGTATCCTTTAGATATAAGTTAATCGAGTCCTAAAGGGTCGGCAACGTATTTGTGATGCCTCTGGTGTTACAAGTAGCCATAGGCGACGGTGACTGCTTACCATCAGGCAGCCCGTCTGCTTGTTTCCCACCTATGGCATTTAAAAAAAAGTTTTTGTAAAGATGTTAATAATATTTATTTTCTTTCTTCTTTCTTTCTTTCTAACTGTAATTTAGATGATGCGACGCTTCTCTTATTGCACGGACGCTATCAGCATGAATGATATTTAAAAATTATACATAAAAAAGATACGAACATTTGAGAAAAAACAACTCTAAAAATAAACCGTCTTATTACAAAAAAGTCCAAGTTCAAACCAGGGGCCTTACGGACAACTGCTATTACAGGCACCTAATCCGCTCAGTTGGAAAATCACGCGACCGCAAACCTTATCGCGCCCAGATACGGTTTCCGGTCGCGTGATTTTCCAACTGAGCGGATTAGGTGCCTATAATAGCAGTTGTCCGTAAGGCCCCAGGACTAAAAAGTCCGAGTTTGTTAAGGTACTACAGAAACTTGACCTTATTTACAAATTTTCGACTAATCGAGGACCAGCTGATACATCGCTAATACCAAAGAGAGTATATGGTTTAAATAACGTCATATATGATATATTATATCGGGTCAGCGCTCCAAAACGTCTGAACGAAAAACAATACAGCAACGCTAATATGACTGCCAAGTTAAAAAAGAAAGCAAACCTATAATGCTTATTAACTAAACTCTTCAATAGATCCGATGGATTGAGATTCATAATTTATCTATGATCCCGTAACATAACCTTTAAAGTTTTGTCGTGTCTGTCTGTCTAACCATCCGTCCGCTACTTATTCCTCCACTACGCGTACGAATACGCGGACATCAGCTAGTTCAACAACAAAACAACACATTTCTCGGAAAGTATCTTACATTGGAATAATGCCAGCAAAATGAACAGCTGATAATATTTTCTTTGAGCCATTATGATAGTTTCAATATAAAAATAATAAATACACCAATCCGAAGTCAAAGCTCCTTGACGACATAAAATAGACTGATAAAATTATAATTGCATAAATAGATTACTTGCATAGATTGATGAAAAATTAATAAATTTTAGTTATTTCATTTCTTTCAAATTACAACTGTTGAATCACACCCGTTGCAATTCGCGTATGTGGATTTAAAGTAATATTTCGCACTTTCCATAAGCGCGAATTTAAATGGCTGCAGTTCGCTCTTATAGTTTTGTTGGTAAGGTAGACCTATCTAGGCCCTCATCAAAATATAATTAAAGTAATCAGTGAGTTGAGCGTAAATTGGCAAATTAATAAACGCGCTCTGGAAATAACGAGTATGACTTTTTGTATATGTTGTCAGATAAAAAACAATGTTACTCGCTGGCCAGGCTCTAATATTTATTTCTCATTTTAGAATTCCCCAGTCACGGTCCCAAGACCCATCGTGGCACTGTTGACGCCGAATCAAAGTGATTCGTTCCCTATATATTAACTAACACCTCTAATATCCACATCTAATATATGCAGTAAATTCAAAATGACTTTTTTTTTCAGTGCTGTCAAAAAGATAATAGTACACACAAGACCGCCACCTGCCTGTTAGTACATTTATTTTAGGTTATTGGTAGGATAATTAGGTTGTAATATTGTAATTCAGATATTAGATAGATAATTTTACCAAATAGCTTCGGGATGATTTCCCAGTCACGGTCTAGGTTTCTATTAGTCGGATTTGTGAATTAGATTCACAGTAAGAAGTCAAACCTGCTATTGTAGCTGTCTTCATCATTTACCTAGGATAGGCCCGTGGTTTTAGTCAATTATTTATTTGACGTAAAATAAAACTTAATTTGAGCAGCTAGGTAATGATAATTTACTTAAAACCTTATTTCTAGTTTAGCTGGTATTAGTAATAATATCACATGTTAAGTCAGCCGCAGCCGTGGATTTCTTGGGTGATATGCACTTATCGGCACCTGATGCCTGATTTGAATCTGTTCATTTTCAGCCGGTCTGCAAATAGCAGTAAGAAAAACTAGTATGTCATCTATATAAAAAAAGAATTAAGTTTGTTTATGTAATTGTTTACACCTCGTGGTGGCCCACCCAATATATTTTCCGTCTAACTATGTTAAAACCTACTTCTTCTGGGTTGTCACAGCTTTGTCGCCTGTAATGAGATTAAAAAGGATACAGATATTCAAACTGATATTTGAGAGAATGCAGAGAAAAGATCAAGATTAAAATCATACGTTGCATCTTTGTGCTCTTCTTCCACAATGCATTTTATAAATGCGGCATTAGACCAAGTTTTGGTAAATAGATAAGGCCCCATGCACTGTTGTTTATTGTCTAGTTTGTATAAGATAGCTACTGCCACTAGAACCTCTTGACCATCCTTCCAGGCAACTAACGGCCTACCGTGGTCATTCTGAAAAGTAAATAAATAAGTAAAATGTATTTATTGTGAGGAGATTAAAACATACCGCCATTAAGACGGCGCCACTGCTGCAACGAAGCTGCGCGGAACTAATAATAATTGATTGAAAATGATTGTTCGATCTTAATCTTTATCAAGCTGCCCAGATGGCGCTTTTCTATAGCGAAATAAAATTGAGTTAAAAGTATTTAAATTAATGGTGTTCCGGCATATCAACGAAATTCAGATCCAACGTCACTTCCCTGAGTTGGTTTTAAAATGGTGCCGGTAAAAATGAAGAACTGGGCGTATACTTCCGCTGTAGACAGCCAATAACAAGAAGGCGGCGAGATGGCGTGTTTCATGGTGCCATTGCGTGGTACAAGGCGTTTGCTTCGGCGGAGCAAGGGCATTTCTCGGTCAGTTCGACAACTACCACGGAACGAGTGACACAGGAGCTCCAAGAAATTCTAGTTTTAGTTTTCAGCCAGATTGGCATTATTATAGGGAGTGTGGTGCTTTTGAAGTGATATCAAAGCTAAGTATAACCTCATGTCAGATATTCGTGTTTGATTGGTTGATTCTGAATATTATGAGATTATGTGGAAATCTGATTTTATTTCATAACTACCTTATTTTATCCCTTAGATTTATAAACTTGGCCATGTGAGTTTTAAGGTTAATGTAATAGGTAATTAACTTAATATGAGTGATGATCTACCCACATTTGTGCAGTTTTCATAGCCACGTGGTGTTGCAGTTTCATAGACATCTATAGCCACGTGGTGACGCAGTTTTATAGACATCACTACTAGGTTCAATTTAATTACTAATTATTGTGGTAACTACCACAGTAGTAATGACCAGTACTAAGTAAATTTTAAATAGGATTTAATATTTAGTCAACTCTATTTCTATAGCTAAATGAATTAGCAGTAATAGCAATTACATAGCATGCAATTGCTGATAAAGTGACGATGCTTAACCTGTATTTTTATTCTAAATTAAGTGACTTGTGAAGGGTAGAATAAGATAAGAGAAAACTGAAGATGTTATGCAATGATTTAATTAGGTCCTGACGCATGATTTAACAATTTTCAGAAGTGGGATAATATTCCCCACCGCATTCGGTCACGTGACAGACGGTCAAACCACAGCTGGTTACAGCGCAGCCCGAAGTCCGGATCATCACGCTGCCAAACGAGACGGTGGGCACCGTGGTATCCTGAGGCTGACCAGCGCACTCCACCACGTGCAGCCTACGAGGATTCGGAAAAATCTGGTATGATCAATCCACCTTATTATCTTAATGTACTAGTAAAGGCTAACATAGTGCCTGACTTTTATCCTGAAAACAACGAACTACTAGTATTACAGTGGTTTAACAAGATTGAACAGCTGGGTGCTATACATGGTTGGAGTGAGAATGTGAAAAGCTATTACATGCAGGCAAGGCTAGCAGGGTCAGCAAAGACGTGGCACAATACCTTGCGTAGTTACAAATTCACATGAGCAGAGTGGAAGGATACAATTCTAAAAGCTTTTCCACCAAGTATCGACTTTGCAGAATGTTTACGGGAGATGTTAGGTAGAAAGAAGATACCAAATGAGACAATGACACACTACTTTTATTCGAAGAGAACATTACTATACTAACCAAATGCGGGATAATTGGCGAAAAAGCTCTTTCCTGCCTGATTGAAGGTTTACCTTTTCACCTGAAAACTACTGCGAGGGCTGGAAACTACAGGACTTTAGCACAATTATACTCTCAATTTCTTTGTGTGAATGATGACAAACGAGCAGCGTCGTTTCAATCGCAAAGGGCCATGCAGCAGTATCGCGAACCATCTGGAGTCGGACCATCTAAGGAACCAGCTGCAACAGCCGTCCACGATAATGATAGGAAGCCCTTCTCTTGTTTTCTGTGTGGTGAAATCGGCCATGTAGTACGGTTCTGTCCAAAGAATACTAATATCGCCAAATGTACTAATTGTGGAAGGACCAATCACAAAACGGAGCAGTGTTACCGAAAAGCATTGAACGTAGTTGAACTGTCACAAGTAAATGAATGTTAATTCAAGGATGTTCTTCTTAAATAGTTCTGAAGTTATCGCATACATGGACACTGGAGCGCAAGTAAATCTAATTACATATGACTCTGCTATGAAATTAGGCTTATCGTACAATCTTGCGATGTTTTTGTCAAAGGTTTCAATGGGTTTCCGATTAAAGCTCGAGGTCAGGCTTCAGCCTCGGTAGTTGTTGACGGGATTCAAATAATCTCGGATTTCATCGTAACAGATGCGTCTTTGAATCGTGTTGATGTTTTTATTGGACAACCGATCATAGATATACGGTAGCATCCCTGCTAGGGGGGGTGCAAGGTTAGTCTCGAAGGCTCTAAAAGTGGTGAAGCAGAAATCGCTGTCTTATACATTTTTTTTTACTAAAACTGACAAGATTTAAAAAAAAATCTGAGGATATTCATGTTCCGCCACAATCTACAATGTAAATCGGAGTTTATAGTGATGTTCAGCTTGATGAACCACCAACCATGATGTCAACCATTGTCTTCGTTGACTCTTGCTCGTGTGCCCACAACGACGTTGAACATAACATTCCTGCGTTAGTATCATGTTTTCCAATTAAGGTTCTGCCGATCACCAATTACAGTTCGAGTCAGTACGAAGACGAAGAGTCTCCTTGTCAGTACGAAGGAATCAATTGTCAGCACGAGCTTTTGTTTTAATTGAGACTGAAGAACGTGGTACAATAGAAGTTGGCGATGGACGCAAATTCATCATGAGTATCAACGTTGCTAAAGTAGATTGTGGATTCAATGATTCTCAGGTCAAACACGAATTAATTAGGAGTTTACAGGATTATTCGGATTGTTTTCCGCCGATACATCAGAGCTAGGAGTAACCAACAAAGCAGAAATGAAGATTGAGCTCAGTTCGGACAAACCTATTTGTTACAGGCCTTACAGGATGTCGTTTGCAGAGAAGGTGATTGTTAGGGAGAAAATTTATGATATGTTAGCGAATGGCATCACCAATGACAACGGAAGCTGAAGGGCTAAGCTTGCTCAATTGACCTTAGATATAATTAAGGATGCAGGGCTGACCCTAAATTCAGAAAAAATCATTTCTTACAGAAACATATTGATTACTTGGGTTATGAAATTACTGGGGGCGGGAGACAATATAAGCTGAAGCAAACTACAAGGAAACGACTAACCAACACGAGCTGAGGATGTTTTTAGGGCTAACGAGCTATTTCAGAAAATTCGTTCAAAACTAAAAATTCGTTCAAAACTATGCAAGCATTAGTTATGATCTATACAAGCTGATGAAGAAAATGCGACTTGGGAATGGGATCCAGAGCAACAAATGGTGTTCGACAGGCTAAAAGAGGTATTAGTTTCAAGGTCAGTGCGGTCTCTTTTTCGTAGCGAAGGCGATATCGAAGTTCACACTGATGCGAGTAGTAAAGGCTTGGCAGGCATTCTATTGCAGAAACAGGATGGAAATTTGAAGTCGATTGCTTATTTTAGTCGTAAAACCAACAACAAGGAGGAGGCTATGTACCATTCCTATGAATTTGAAGCGCTAGTGGTTGTAGAGTCGGTGAGAAGATTCAGGATACACTTGTTTGGGACCAAATTTAAAGTCGTTACAGATTGTGCAGCGGTCAGGTACACTTTCTTGAAGGACTTAATACCACGGATAGCCGGATGGTGGTTGTCAATCATGTAGACGCTCTTAGTCGTATTCCAGTGTATCCTGCACCAGTGGCTGATATAAACGTTGTGGACACATTTGACTGGGTTGTTTGTTTGCAAAGTCAGGATGAGGAACTTCGTATTATTAGAGCTAAACCAAAATCGGAGGATGATCACAACGACGTGTCTCAAAACTATTATTTAGAGGGTAGACTATACAAAATTATAAGACTGTGAAAAACGGCTAGTAGTGCCTAAATATGCAAGGTGGAATATAATGAGAAAATATCATGATTGTATCGGACATCCAGGGCATAAGCGCTGTGAGACAATAATCAAAGAAAACTTTTGGTTTGCTGGGATGACGAGGCTTATACAAAAGTATGTTTGTTATGTTTTGTTTTGTTTTGTCGGTAACGTATTTGAGATGCCTCTGGTGTTACAAGTATCCATAGGCGACGGTGACTGCTTACCATCAGGCAGCCCGCCTGCTTGTTTTCCACCTATGGGCAAAAAAACCCTTGTTTAGTTTGCTTGTATAAAAGAAGTCAGTATGGACGTCTTGAAGGTGAGCTTCATCCTATAGAGAAGTTTCCAGAACCAATGCACACTCTGCAAGTGGATCATTTGGGACCGTTCTGCAAGAGTCAAGCAGGTCACTTGTATTTGCTAATGGCTATCAACTCGTTTACAAAATTTTTGGAGGCCGTTCCAGTCAAAACTTCGAAGAGCCGTGAGGTAATCAATTCCTTGGAAAAGGTGTTTTGCTTATTTGAATATCCTAAACGAATACTATCAGATAGCGGGTCTTGTTTTAAAAGCAATAGCTTCAAGAAGTTCTGCTTAGAGAACCAAATAAAGCATATAATCAATGCAGTGACGTGCCTACGTGCCAATGGACAAGTGGAAAGACATAACCGGAAACTACTAGATTCTTTGAATACTAGCGTCGAAAATGAAAGGAAATGGGATATTAGTATTCCAAGTATAACGTGGGGAATGAATCATCTAGTTAATTCTTCTTCGGGTTTTTCGCCATATAGGCTAGTGTTCAAAGCATCACGCAGTCTCTATCAAGGTATGGGAGATAACTTTTGTGACAGTTAAAGTACTGCAGAAGACTCGAGACACGCTGCATCGTTGAAACTGACCAAGACTTCGGAAAACATGCGCAAGTACTTTAACACCAAAAATAAATCGCCGACAAAATATGAAGTAAATGACCTTGTACTGTGGAAGGATTCTGCTGATAGAAATATCAACGTAAGGCGAAAGTTGAAAGAACATTGTAGTGGACTGTATAGAATAGCGAAGGTTCTCGGGAATGACAGATACGTGATTGCTTCACTAAAAAGCATAAAAGGGTACAAGAGATTTACAGCATTAGTGTCTTCAGATTCAATAAAAAGATTTCAAGGAATCTGTTCTGGATCCAGTACAAACGACAGCGAAGTGGACAGTACGGAGGAACTGATCAAATCAAATCAAATCAAATCAAATCATTTATTTGCTAGAATACATTACATTAAAAGGTCTAAAGAAAGGGAAAGGAAAAAAAAGGGAAAAAAAGGAGGAAAAGGAAAAGGAGGGAAAGGTTTAAAGGGATTGATTTGCTAGAAGGGGGACTTTCGTGTAGTTGCATATTATTATGCCAAACACATGTAGATATTATACATTTAATGAGTTTAATTTGTGGATTTATATATGAAAAAAAAACGGTGAATGGATTAAAAAAAAAAAAGATGGTTAAATGAAAATCTAGTTTAGATAAAATATGGTTAAAAAAAAACTGGTTATATGAAAAATCTGGTTAAAATGAAATGTGGTTAAATGAAAATCTGGTTAAAATGAAATGTGGTTAAATGAAAATCTGGTTAAAATGAAATGTGGTTAAATGAAAATCTGGTTAAAATGAAATATGGTTAAATGAAAATCTGGGTAAAATGAAATATGGTTAAATAAAAAATAGAAGAAATGGCTAAGAGATTAAAAGAAAATAATGATTAAATGGAAAAATACAGTGTGGAAAATGGTTTAATGAAAATAAATTATAATATGAAAGTAAAAAAAAATATGGTTAAAAAAAAAATGGTAACAAAAACATGAATTGCAAAATAGTGATGATAAATTGAAAGATAACTTGCATGTCTTGTGTTTTATGGTATTCAAAATATAACACCTACACTAATTAAATTATGTTTTTAGATTCGATTGCAATCCAGTTGTGTAAATAAAATTTCCCCATTTATGGATGAATATCATTTATTTACATGTTTATTTTTATTTTAGGAAAAGGGGTTGAACTTTATATGTACACAGGATTTTCTCCTTTGCAGGGACGCAAAGGATGTCAGGATGGACGAGTGTGAGGAGATTAAAACATACCGCCATTAAGACGGCGCCACTGCTGCAACGAAGCTGCGCGGAACTAATAATAATTGATTGAAAATGATTGTTCGATCTTAATCTTTATCAAGCTGCCCAGATGGCGCTTTTCTATAGCGAAATAAAATTGAGTTAAAAGTATTTAAATTAATGGTGTTCCGGCATATCAACGAAATTCAGATCCAACGTCACTTCCCTGAGTTGGTTTTAAAATGGTGCCGGTAAAAATGAAGAACTGGGCGTATACTTCCGCTGTAGACAGCCAATAACAAGAAGGCGGCGAGATGGCGTGTTTCATGGTGCCATTGCGTGGTACAAGGCGTTTGCTTCGGCGGAGCAAGGGCATTTCTCGGTCAGTTCGACAACTACCACGGAACGAGTGACACAGGAGCTCCAAGAAATTCTAGTTTTAGTTTTCAGCCAGATTGGCATTATTATAGGGAGTGTGGTGCTTTTGAAGTGATATCAAAGCTAAGTATAACCTCATGTCAGATGTTCGTGTTTGATTGGTTGATTCTGAATATTATGAGATTATGTGGAAATCTGATTTTATTTCATAACTACCTTATTTTATCCCTTAGATTTATAAACTTGGCCATGTGAGTTTTAAGGTTAATGTAATAGGTAATTAACTTAATATGAGTGATGATCTACCCACATTTGTGCAGTTTTCATAGCCACGTGGTGTTGCAGTTTCATAGACATCTATAGCCACGTGGTGACGCAGTTTTATAGACATCACTACTAGGTTCAATTTAATTACTAATTATTGTGGTAACTACCACAGTAGTAATGACCAGTACTAAGTAAATTTTAAATAGGATTTAATATTTAGTCAACTCTATTTCTATAGCTAAATGAATTAGCAGTAATAGCAATTACATAGCATGCAATTGCTGATAAAGTGACGATGCTTAACCTGTATTTTTATTCTAAATTAAGTGACTTGTGAAGGGTAGAATAAGATAAGAGAAAACTGAAGATGTTATGCAATGATTTAATTAGGTCCTGACGCATGATTTAACATTATGTGTTTTCTTAACCCATTAGTATTTATTTTTACAAAACAAATAGGTCTCCCCTTATTTATACCCTCAGATCAGATAAACTATGGAGATATATACCTATGTACAATTATCGTTCGTCTTCAAATGTCTCCATTTTTTTCCTCTTTTTACTATACCGCTATTTCAAATCTTACCATCGTCTTTACCATATCGTCAAATCTCATTCATTACGTTGAGTGTGAATGATAAAGAAACAACTGTATTTCTTTTATGATTTCAGGGTCAGTACCACTATTAAAGTAATTTATAATAATAAGTAGGTACAAAGACCTCTTTTCGACTTAGTAGTACCATTCAATAATCCAATATTTATGTCGTTTAATTTCCGATGACACGACCCACTTTTCCTGATTGCTTCCAGAGCAAATGTATAGGTAACCTTCTGCTAGAAAAAAAGTGGGGCGGCGACAAGTTTCCTGTCACTGCATCCACGCTTGAGGATGCGTTACGGTATTCGTTTGTTTTCTAAAAAACCCCATAAAATAAGTTTTACGGTTCAAAGGAATTGCTGAGCGTCAGATCGGTATAGCAAGATAAGTATGAAAAGATAGAGACGCGAGGTTAAGTGCGGAAAGAGAAGCGTTCTCCACGGCCGTGGAGATCGAGAATTTTCGGACGTATTTCTTCATCAAATCAAACTATCAGAATCAAATCAGAATCAGAATCTAATCAAAAAATCAAACGGTCAATCCGCGCCCGACAATAGGCATGATGCTCAATGTTTAATTTATTACAATAGCGCTGAATATAACTAAATATATTACAGATACTAAAAAAATATTTAAATTGGCTGATAAATATCTGAGATATGAGTGTTTAAAGTTTTAGGTGGGGATAGAGGGGATGTTCTATCCCTTTCTCGCAAAGCGTGTGTTAGTATAGCATTTGTATGGCGCTCCTGAGGCGTGACGTCACGGCTCAGTATAGTGGGCTCTCTGTCTAGCATGAAATTAAATTAAATTAAAATGCTTATATCTTATTTATTTTTGAACTAATTTTAATTATGTTTTCGTTGATGTGCTCTATTTATGATCAGCTTTTTTATGAGGTAATAAAAAAATATTAGTCATCATGCCTATTGCAGAGGATCCCGATTGGAAAGATAGGGGTAAAATTAGCGGGAATTGCATCTGACAGTTACTTATTGAAAGAAGCAGATTCACTCGTGATTTGAAAACACCCAGATTGTAACCATCGAGGAACACCTACGTACGTAGTAGTAAGTAGTCTAAAGTTACGGTCGGGTGGCCCGACAGCTCATTAGGTAGGTAAGTACCTGCAACACTAAACACCTAGAATGAAAACGTACTTTTAATATTTTAATACAGTAAACATACCTATTATGTCTTCTGTGACTATACAGGGTTACGCATATAGACTGTACTAAGCCGAAAGGAGGTCATCATTGTGAACTACTTTTACTATGGGACAAACCCTGAAATCGCGGGGAAAAAACAGATGTTCCATAGAAAACGGCAATTGACACTACAAAATAAATAAATATTTCGGGACATTTTTGCACACACGGTTATCTGACCCCAAACTGAGCAAAGTTTGTTATATGGCTGCCAGAGACTGATATACATAAGTATATCAGTCTCTGGCAGTTATATAGTTTTAAATACATACTTAATATAGATATTAACAACCAGATATAGAACAAACACAAATGTTCATCACATAAATGTTTGTCCTAGGTGGGAATCGAACCCACGCCCCCAAGCTCAGAAGGTAGGTTCACTACCAACTGGACCTACGGGCTATCAAATGTATGGAACAGCAGATATATTTTTTCGCGATATCCCACAGTAAAAGTCGTTCATAAGGATGAGTAAGTACAATGATCTCCTTTCGAATTAGTACAGTCTATATACGAACCCCTGATTAGGTAGGTATCATGACTACCAGCTACAAATGTTACGTTTAAAAAGCTAGTAGAAATAATCAGAATTTACTGCTTTCGATCAGTTTTTTTACAATGTAAAGGCGGCTGTCAGACTCATTCTTTCAGTGGCCGTACTTTATTAGCAAATATTTTGTCCTATTTTGCATGACGGCATATTAATTTTATTATTGTCACAAAACAGTGGCATTCTAAACATCCTTCGAGGTTATTTGTAAACACTAATTTTAAGTAAGTAGGTAACGGTTTACAAACAGAATTCCAAGAAAACAGCTATAAAATAGCAGTGATTTCTGCTTCAAGGAGTCGGTGGCTAACGTCTTACTTAATTCCATTTTACATTTACCTACCATTTTATACTTGGACCTAAATATTTTTTTCATCCCTCCACCTCGGAAAGAGTATTTTTGCTCTTCGATATCTGAGTGCAAAAGCCGTTTTTATCCGCTAGAGGATAAAGTAAAATTGAATTTAGAACACCGTGTGCACTACGTTTGTGAATTCAAAACATCATTAAACCTATTTACTTCTACCTCCATGGTGCCGAATTTATCATACAACCTTTTTTAATTTGTTAAAAACTCAGACTCTGAACCTTCTTGGTGTACTTTATTTTAATTTGCTTTGCGCGCGCCATTTTCTTTTCACGTTATATTGTTAAAACCTTAGCTTAAAAACACGAAACACTTAAAAACAAGTGAAAAACCTAAAATGAGTGATTTTAGCGACGAGGATGTTTATTTGACGCTAACAGAATTGACTGAAACTGTTAATAATGCGCAAATGTATTTTTTTTTTTCATTTAGTCATTTCCTCGCTGAGGTGTGATCAAAAGTTCGTGTTGCACTCGAGTGCAAAGATTTTTCACCTCGTGCTCTTTTGATTTCCTCGCTAACGCTCAGGATTCTAATTTTTTAATCACTCGCTACGCTCGTGATAACCACTGTATGCTAAGTAACTTAAAAACCGTACCGTAAAACGGCATAGACTCGGTGCAAGCATTTATTTGCTGTGACAGTTGCAATAACATAGTACCTTAAACGCTGAAAAACATTTTCTTTTGTTTCACTGAATTATATGGAGTACCTACCTACCTGCTAGTCTTACCTACATACATTCAAAATCCTCAAGTGATCAGTATTAGTATTTTCATTGTGATTTTTACAATATTATTGCAGCTGTCAGAGAAAATAAATGCTTGGAATTTAGAATAACTACACAAAGAAACCAAGTACATTCGCAAAATTTAAGCCATTCAAATGGTGTCATATAATTATGGCTCCAAAAAAAAAAACTTTTACTATGTCAATTTGCGCGGTGAAATCGTACCACAACAAATCAAAAAATTGGCGGATTAATCGCGTAACAAATATACAAAAAAAAAAAAAAAAACACAGTCGAATTGATAACCTCCTCTCGAAGTCGGTTAAAAAGCAGCATAAGAGTTATGGTGTGACATTGCACAGGTAATCCATCAATTTTCTCCCTTAAATCGTTTAAAATAGCAATCGAAACGTAAGCTACAAACCGAATTTGTAGCTTACGTTTTGAGAAGCGTTGTTTGGAAACCTACCTTCTCTGAGTAGTTATTCTAAGGCTTGGAATTGTAAAAACTTGATAGCATAGTGGGTTCAATACTACATAGGTACATATTGGTATCTTATAAAGTTCATTCCCCTCGTTCAGACAGATGGTTTGAGGACGTTTCAAAATCTTGTATTTTTTCAAGATTCTTTAACTTGTGTTTCAGAGTAGACAAAATATGCAGCTCCAAATACTCGTGATGGCATTCATGATGACAGTAGTCTGCTCTGCACCGAAGAAATTTAGGCCTAAAAAAATATTTAGAGGATCGGTTCCTATGGTATGGCTCGACGGTCGAAACCGAGAGCCAGTAGATGGGGCCGCAGAAGTAGATACATTTTTCGATAGAATAATAAGCATCTCTATTTACGAAAAAACATATCAAAGAGCAATCACCGGTGTGTTGTTCACCCCTTACCGTGTCTTAACATCCTTCAACGCGTTAGCGGCTTTATCAAAAAACATAGAAGCGAGGAAGACTATCCGAATCAGTTATTTTAATAAACGAAACGTAATGGATAACAAAAACTCCGGAAACGTCACCTACATATTCGAAACTAACCAAATAGATATCGGGAGGCAAGTGGTGCCGTTGCAAGAAGAAACTGTGCCTTCCCATATGAAGCACGGGTCCCATCGGCCGCACCATGACCTGATGGTACTTCGCATGGTAAAACAGGCAGTACCATTAAGTCCAGTACCGGAACCAGTGACAAGTTTACATGAAAATGGATTCATACTGTTTGGGCCGATTCTGACCATAATCGCGAACGAAAATGACAAAGCGTTGGATAACTTGAGATTTGTGTCTTTAGGACATATCAATGATGCGCATATCGCAGACGGTCGCTTCTTGGAGAAGGAAGATATTCACCCTGACGATGACGCGATCGCAGACTGCGATGAATGGATGCCCCGGGAGTGGGGGCGGTTCATATGTATCCGGAACGTGAACAACTATGCAGGGTTGGCTTCCGGCGCGATGCTGTTCTCAGGTGAGAAGCTGGTCGGAGTGGGAGCCTTCGCGCTTTGGAGAGGACCACTGAGTGTTCTGATCTTCACGGACTTGAGACCTTACCGTGACTTGATATTGAAAACCTGTACAGAAGACGACAAAAATCTCGTTGTGCCAAACGCCGATTTGTAAATAAACCCCTTGTTTATTTCTATTTAAAATAGGCAATTTAACAAACTTTTGGCTATTACTTCTTAATCAATCACAATAGGTGTTAATTTTAATCATAAAACATGCTCTGATGACCAAGATGTGTAGCCAGGCCTTTATGGTATTTCTGTGAGTGAAATTCTTTTTCATTTTTGATACTTTTTTATATTTTATTACATCCAGCTAGTTTATACCTAAATAAATTTTTATTTTATTGTTCTAACGAAACCTAGTTATATTTTAACGTTATTTAACTTAATAACTTATTTCATCAGTCTGTGCATAATTTGCTTTCAAGACTAATGCATTTGGCCTACCTAGTATAACGAATCATTGTTGTGAGGCTAAAAAAATACGAATGAAATGAATGAAAAAAATATGTTCAAAAGCCTTAGTGCATTGATGATCGCACATTATGTGTGCTTCGGTCTCACCTTGGTCTATATTTTTCACGTTTATCAAATATACGCATTTTTGTTACCGTTACAGTCCTACATAATAAAACAATCATAATTAATTAAATGACATTTATTTACAATTTGAAATATGTAACTATATAACTTAAAATAACAATTAAAATAGCTATTTATCGGGTTATATTAACTTTTTATTATAAAAAAAGCTATGGAACAACACCTATGAATATGTTTTATTTATTGTTAATATCAACGCCTTTACAAAATTTACATAAAATATACCAATTTTAAAATTACTTTTAACAGTAAGTTATAAAAATTATGGAATACCAGCAACGCCCCGCGATTTTGCACGCTTTTAAAGGGATGATAAATTTTCTGGGATTGAAGTAATACCTTTACCCTTTCTTTATACCACGTAGGAACAAACACACAAACTTCCGCTTCTATAATATTAATGTGATTTTTTATAGTTTTTAAAAAAGTTATCTTTATATTTATTAAATGAAAATCAAACATTAAAAAGTAGTAATTTATGTAAAAAATAAAAATATACACAACTGTTAATTACATACCTACTTAAAAAATATAATTATCTTGTAATTCCTAATTAAATCTATTTAGTAAAAATATTAATTTTGGGGCGAGATCAGGCACTTGCCTACGACACAAAAATGTAGTTACTAATGATATAATACAGGGTTATACGGAAAAGATGTACAAAGCCGAAAGCAGCTCATTGTACTCATCGTTATGAACAACTTTTCCAATGGTACCAACAATGAAATTGCAAAATTAAATAAATAATTGTTCATACATTTCGTTGACAAGGAAAATGTTATACAGAACTGGTAATTTTTTACCCTTTCCGTGTATCCTGAACAAATTATTATAATAATATCAAATGATGCCCGTTTTCACTAACCCTAGGAGTCGCCTATATCAGATGCCTAAATATTTAGGAGTTTTCTAGGGCAAAAATTTTTTCACGAAACTTTAGGCGACGCCTAACGTCACTAACGTTAGGCGTCACCTAAAGTTACGACACCGATTCGGGATGTCCACTGCTGGACATCGATCTCCAAAAGGGCCGGTTGGAAGCGGCCTTCAGCGTTCAGCGTTTCCCAGCGGTCTCTTTTAGATCGTCCGTCCATCTTGTGGGTGGACGTCCTACGCTGCGCTTACCGGTCCTATGGAGATCCCGGTACCCTCCGTCTGGCAGAGGTCGGCCACCGAGGGGGTTTTAGTGGGTGCAATCTCACATAATCCGGCTTCACCCTAATGCAGCTGGGTATCTTTTGAAGATTTCCCCCCCGTGAACAAAAAAAAAGTAGTTCCTTAGGCGTCGCTTGTTCGTGGTCAGTGAAAACAGGCAAAACTCACGTAACTATATCAGACGCACTATAATATATTATAATAACATAATCATTGTAGTTGAATCAGAGTTTTAAAAAAGTAAGCAAGTGCCATATCATAAGATTGAAAAAATTTCTTTTTGTGGCGCTGAAAAAAGGCCAGCATTACTAATTCTATTGATCAGTGTAAAATTCTTAGTCAACAATAAGGGAAATTTCCGCTTCGTTTCAAGACTACATCTACTCACAGACTAGAAATAGTGATGTTTAATAAACAAAAACAATAGTGAAATATTGAAACATGCAAGGTGTTTGGTAGCTGGGTGGAAAATTGTGAATTGGGGACATTGTGCTACTTATTTAAACAACTATTATAGTGTTAACACACGCATGGATTTGGTTGACGGCGCGCCGTCCAACCAACGGGAGAGAAAGAGTGAGAATATCATATTTCCCTCTCTTTCTCTCCCGTTGGTCAGACGGCGGTTGAGGTCAACCAAATCCATACGTGTGTTAACACTATTACTTCGGGGCCAAACTCGTGAATCGTGGTTTTTTTAAGGCTTGCGTTTGGCCGCCAACTCGCCTGATGTAAAGCGATGATGCGGTCTACAATGGAGCACGCTTGCCTAGAAGAAACCGATTCACTCGTGATTTGAAGACATCGAGATTGTAACTATCGGGGAACACCCATTCAGACAGCGCATTCCACATACTAGCAGTTCGCACAATAAAAGTGGAATCAAAGCGCTTCGCACGGGTTTTCGGAATATCAACCATAATATAACGGTGTGGATTTTTCGCGCCCGTTCTATAGAAAAATGGGAAGGAGGGAATAAATAGTGTTCCATACATATCGACTACTCGCAATGAACTCTGTGTATGGAACAGTTTTTTTTTCTCGCAAATTCGGATTTGATCTTTTAGAATAAGTTGTTTATATAAGGAATACAATTACTCTTTATGAGATTTTTCGTTGTTTTGATGGCACGTTATATAGTACTTCGGACACAGTAGATGTATAAGCTAACGCAGTAGGTTAACTTTAAACAAACGAAATCGAGTGACGTACTTAAACGAGCGCCCCTTCCCCCGTCCGCTACGATACTTTACGGTACGCTCAGAGCGACACGCGCGCGCAAAACTTCACACCAGACACTGATGGCCGATGAGAAAAGATGTCAAGAGCCAAAACTTTAAAAAGAAATAAGACAACACTATTTCTATGTAAACCTCGAAACAAATTGTATCAATCATCGACTTGGTTATTGTCTGTTTGAAATACATAATTTTAGCCAATGAGTTTCGAGATATGATGTCTCGTTTACACTGATCTTTAATTCGAAAAACGCTCCAAACCACTGAAAAGAGAAGTAAATAGAATGGAAATGACAAGGAAAATCTGTCGCCAGGCATTATGAGTCACAGTTGCTACAGTACCCGGCGGTAAGTAATGCATATCGAGTTAAAGAGGGAGATAATCGGCTTCGTAGAGTTCGTAGAGCGTCGTCTCTGTCGCACGTCACATGATGTAGTGAGTGACAGAGACGACACTCTACGAACTCTACGAACTAAACTGAAGTAAATGTGGGATTGTGAAATACGCTCGGATGTTTTTTGACTGTGTTCACTGAGAGATTGTGACTCTATAGAAATTGTATCTCGATGCATTGAGCATACTTTCTTTTTTTTCGTCCAGAAGCATATCATGTGCTGATAATGCTTACAGTCATGGTACGGCCCGGTTTATATGGATGAGACCTTAATGATCAAAGGTGTTGAATAAAGCATTACCTATGATCAGTTATTAATTCCCAATGACGAAATAAGAAGAAAAAATAAAAAAAGATACAAAATAAATGAAGAACTAGGACTCCTGCATTATTTGGAATTGGACGTAAAGCTACTGCAGTGCAAGTACCGTTCTTTATCGATCGTCAAATTCGATATAATGCCATAGAATCGACCATAGCGAGTACTGATCAAACGGCGTTTTATCGAATTTGACGATCTCAACTGTCAAATTTGACGATCGATAAAGAATGGTACTTGCACTGCTGATTTGCATATGGCTGGATCGGTGTAAACGAGACATCAAACGGAGCGAGTGCCATAGAGAGCTACTTAACCAACTAGAATCACCTAATACTAAACATGTTTTCATTTATCAGTCATGTATGGAAAAATATACACATTTTTATTTTATAATCTACATCATAGTCAACAATAACATTTAAGGTTAGTAAAATAAAAGTTGTTTTGGAATAACATTACAAATATCACGCATTATAATGGAAATATTAAGGTTATGGACGAACGGTAACGAATGGTTCACATCACACCGGACTCCGAGCATATGGAGGCTCTGATAGAAATGAAACTTCTATCATGTTACGTACAGTACAATTTCCAATGACAAACCACATGACTTGTGTTGCCCGTTTGATACAATGAAAGGTTTTTTTTTTTTTTAACCTATTCTGTCCCACTGCTGGGCAAGTCTCCCCCATTTCCTTCCATAAATCTCGGTCCTCCGCCGCCTTATCCGGAGAGTTTAGCAAACTCTCCGGAATGAGTCACGATCGTCACGCAAGCGTTTCTTAGGCCTTCCTTGACTGCGTCGTCCATCGGGCACCCACTGTGTGACGATCCTGGCCCATCGGTCGGGATGTATACGCGCCACATGTCCCGCCCAATCCCATTTTAGTCTGGCGGCTTTTGGCCAACGTCGACCACACCAGTTATGGAGCGCAGCGCGCTGTTGCGGACTCTGTCCATTCTTTTGATACCAAGCACACTGCGCTCCATTGCTCTTTGGCAAACCCCAAGTTTGAATTTTTGAGAATCGGCCAGTGACCAGGTCTGAGCACCGTAGGTTAGGATGGGCAAAATACACATGCCCATAAGTCTACGCTTCAGTGATATTGGAACGTCACCTGATGAGACAATGAAATGACATGCACATTCATAATTTGCCATAGGAAATTTTGCGGTATGGTCCATCCGTGATGTGAATCAAAGCTAAAACCTTTGTATCATTATTACATTTAATCAATACCTGTTATCAGAAGAAATAATAGTAAAATTACATATAGCCAATATTTACTTCAGAGTGAGCAACAAAGAGTCCCATAACATTGGTGAATTTTACTGGGTACTCCACCAGTTTTTATTGTCATAGTATTGCCTTTGTTAGCTTTCGACACGAAACAATTCTTATATTGCACCTTATTGCATTTGCAATAAAGTCGAGTCAGTAGAGACAGTTGTTCAGAATTCAAAACATTTGACTGATCGGCTGCTGATACATTTGACATTGAACCTTATTACACTCATAATAAAGTGGGCAGTTTTAACAATGTCTTGTCCATAGACAGTTTGTTGGCAATAGATTGGGAACACGCGTTTCTGACTGGTTACTGATAGATCGGAAACACTTTTACTTTCTCTTTAACTATTTATACATTTGACATTTAACCTTATAGCTCTAATAATAAAGACAAAACAGCAGTCTCACCGGTGGCTGGTCCGGCTACAGTTGGTAGCAATGGATTGGAAACACATTTTTATCTTTCGTTCTATGTCTGTTGATAAATCTGATATTGAACCTTATTGTCCTAATTATAAAGTGGAAATGGCAGTCTTACATGTGGTTCATTCAGCTTTGTAAGTGACTGTTGATACGTTTGACATTAAACCTTTTTGACATAGTAATGAAGTGGATACAGCAGTCTCACCGGTTGCTGGTCCAGAGACAAATGGTTTGGAAACACGTTTCCCACTGGTTACCGATAGAGCGCAAACACGTTTCTTCCTCTTGCGAACCAACTGTTGATACATTTGACATTAAACCTTATAGGCCTTGTAATAAAGACGAAACATTAGTCACACTGGTCCAGATACAGTTTGTTGGCAATAGATTAAAAACACGTTTCTCACTAGTTACCGATATATAGGAAACACATTTATTCCTGTTTCGAACCAACTGTTGATACATTTGACATTAAACCTTATAGCGCTTGTAATAAAGATGAAACATTACTCTCACCAGTTTCTGGTCCAGAGACAGTTTGTTGGCAATAGATTGGAACCACGTTTCTTCCTCTTCCGAACCAACTGTTGATACATTTGACATTAAACCTTATACACCTAGCAATCAAGACGAAACTGCAGTCTCACCGGTGGGTGGTCCGGCGACAGTTTGTGGCAATGGATCGGAAGCACTCTTCGCACACTCGGACGGGCTTCAGTTGCCCGTAGCGCGGCAACGGTATAGAATTAGAACTGCACGACGCGCAGAATACCTTACCTGGAATTGGAAATAGCACATTGTGATTTAATTTTGTCAGCGCAGTGAGAAAGGTTACTTCATCCAAACTCGCGTGAGCACATCGAGATACAATTCCTATAGAGTCACAATCACTCAGTGAAAACAGTCAAAAAGCGTCCAAGCGTCATTGTATATACATTGTATCAATTATATACTTTATAAAGCCACATTTACTCCAATTTAGACGTTATGTCGCTTGCATAGCGTTCAACGTTAGTTGTCCGCTATGTCATTATAGCTCTAGCATCGCGCGGGTAGATATATATAGCCTATGTATTAATTTATTAATAAGTAAGTATTAATTTATTGGCACATAATACTGACCGCAGTTCCGGCAGTGATGTCGGCGGCGGAAGGCGGTGAAGTGGGCCGCGCACCGCATGCACGCCGGCGCCGCCATATCCGGGACCCACTCTGGGGCTCGCTCCACGCGCGTCGACACCTCTTCCCTGAAAACAAAAACATTTTAGCAAAGGTACATTTATTTATTTTTTTGTTAAAATCCTCATGAGCGTGGATTCAATGTCCTTTACTCGTAATATTAAGCAGTTTACTTGGTCTTAATAGCGTCAAACAAGTCATAGTCACAGTCAGAGTCAAGCTAAGTAAGTCACGGTCAAGTCGAACTCATGCCCCTGTAAAGTGGTGGAGACTTTACAAGAGGCTCCTATGGAGTTTTGGAAACAACACGAAAAGACACGTTTCACCTCGTTATATCACTTGCCCACACTCGAGCACGTTTACGAGCACTTAATGAATAATAATTCACCATTTAGTACACATTAACACTCGAAAATACACAAGTTTAGGAAAATAATCCAACAAGCCGACATGTTTTTTCCGCGTTGGCGCCAAAACTCCTAGCAAAGGTACATCATGATACCAACCACAGATAAGAGAAGTAAATAGAAATGACGGAAATAAGAAGGAAAATCGGTCGCCAGGCATTATGACAGAACCTTGATTAAACATTCTGATTCAACAACACAACTGATTTCGAATGACTGATGAATGAATGTTTCATTTATATGGGTGCAACTGGCTACAACAAATTTCTTACAAAAATGCCATGACAGCCATACTAATTTAAAAAAAAAAATTTTTCTTTTGTGATATCAAAGCAGTAAGTTCCAATAGTTCCAAAAAAAATTAAGGGACCTCCTATGACCTTCAAGTGAGCCCTGGGCCCTTACGGACAACTGCTATTACAGGCACCTAATCCGCTCAGTTGGTAAATCACGCGACCGCAAACCTTATCGCGCCCAGAGACGGTTTGCGGTCGCGTGATTTTCCAACTGAGCGGATTAGGTGCCTGTAATAGTAGTTGTCCGTAAGGCCCCTGGACCGAAGTATGGACTTTAGTCCAGGGCTCACTTGAAGCGGGTTGTTCGTTCAGAGTGGTGAAATTGGCTGTATTTCTTACGGACGGCTTTGGTTCTATTATACACTCTCTTAAAGCTCAGTTTTGTACTAACCTGTCTATAGTCAAGTCTCCAGTAGAGACAGAGCCCTGCAGGTTGCCAGTATCGACAGACCTCTTATGACCTTCAAGTGAGCCCTGGACCATAGTATGGACTTTGGTCCAGGGCTCACTTGAAGCGGGTTGTTCGTTCAGAGTGGTGAAATTGGCTGTATTTCTTACGGACGACTTTGGTTCTATTATACACTCTCTTAAAGCTCAGTTTTGTACTAACCTGTCTATAGTCAAGTCTCCAGTAGAGACAGAGCCCTGCAGGTTGCCAGTATCGACAGACCTCTTATGACCTTCAAGTGAGCCCTGGACCATAGTATGGACTTTGGTCCAGGACTCACTTGAAGCGGGTTGTTCGTTCAGAGTGGTGAAATTGGCTGTATTTCTTACGGAAGACTTTGGTTTTAAAAAACACTCTCTTAAAGCTCAGTTTTGTACTAACCTGTCTTAGTCAAGTCTCCGGTGGAGATGGAGCCCTGCAGGTTGCCAATATCGACAGAGCTCCTCCATACTTTGTTCCATGGCTCACTTGAAGCGGGTTGTTCGTTCAGAGTGGTGAAATTGGCTGTATTTCTTACGGACGACTTTAGTTCTAATATACACTCTCTTAAAGCTCAGTTTTGTACTAACCTGTCTATAGTCAAGTCTCCAGTAGAGACGGAGCCCTGTAGATTGCCAGTATCGACGGATTTCCTCCTCACTTCGCTCCGGGGTTCGCTTGCAACGGGTTGCTCGTTCAGGGTGGTGGAATTGACAGTGTTTCTTCTCGCTAGTCGTGACCCGCTTTCAGAAGGTGTTGAGTCGGAGTTACTGTCCGCGTAGACCTCTTCGGCTGAGTAGACGCTGTCGAATGAACTGCCTAGAATATGGAGACGGATTATGTGAGTTTATAAAGTGGCTAGTCTTAGGGTCTTATTTTATGAACTTCTATTTGACAACATCTTGGTACTCCACGGATTCATTCTCGTTTGATTTTGATTAAACTTGTGGGTATATATTTAATAGCAATACCCATACCAAGTTTCACCAAATTAATGTTGAAACACTTTTTGTGTAAAAGGTGTTTACATTATCTGTAAAAAAAAAAAAAAAAAAAATATTATAATATTTAAGTGTATGGTTTCTTTTTTTTCATCCGACGACAAAAAAAGAAGAGGTTCTCAATTTAGTTGTATTTTTTTTCCTCGGAACTACGTCATAAATTATTAACAAGGTTTGGAAAATTCTTTTTTTATTTAAAAGGATTTAAACATATTATAGAAACTAATGTTGTTTTCACACATTTTATTTATATTACACGGGAATTACTCACGTAAGATTAAGCCGGTCACTCGCGACTATAGTTTCAACCGCATAGACCGACTATAGTCGGAGTAACCGGCTTAATCTTACGTGAGTAATTCCCGTGTAATATAAATAAAATATTATACCCTTACCGTTCTGTATAACTTGGTCCTCGGAGACCTCGTATTCGATCGTGGGTGCCTTTTTCTCGGGCGGGTCGGGCACGGGGTCGTCCGGGGTCTGGTTCATGAGGAACACGGACTTGAGAATGTTCCTCAAATCAGCCGCGAAGTTCGTTTGCAGCTGGTCGGCTACACCCGCTATGCACACGAACAGTCGGTGGATCAGGTCTTCACTCGATCTGGAAACAAATACAATTGTTTTATTAAGGGGCCTGTCTACCGTCTGCAGCTCTCTCGCTCGCACATTTTCACATTATTGAAGATATAAAATCAATGAGTGTGAATTTCCAAAAAGTAACAAAATCATGTCTTGGTGTCTATCGTAACATTACAAACATAGAAATGTTTGTTTCGATATCTTGTAATTTGACGGAATAACATGACACAAGAAAAAAAAAAAAAAAATATACAGTCGAATTGATAACCTCCTCTCGAAGTCGGTTAAAAATCACTTGTTACCATTTTACTGTGTCAAATTAAAATATATCAAATTGACAATATCTTTGTTTGTAATGTTACGATAGACACCATGACATGATTTTGTTACTTTTTGGAAATTCACACTCATTGATTTTATATCTTCAATAATGTGAAAATGTGCGAGCGAGAGAGCTGCAGACGGTATACAGGCCCCTTAGCCCCCGCAATAAGAAAGGTGTTTATAAGTTAACTCAAAAATGCTTGTAAAGTGGTCATTATTTTAACAAACTTCTTTGAGCAAAGTCAACATTTGCGCGAAAACTTATACTTAGACAAAATTTACACTATAATCTACAATTTTATCGCGCATTTTTTTTACCTAACCTCAAACCACGTGGCGGACGCACTGGTAATTCATCTTTTTTGTCAGCCAGTGTCGATTCAGCCAGTGACGACGCAGCGTAGGTAGGCCTCCCACTAGATGGACCGACGACATTGTGAGAGTCGCCGGCAGGCAAAGGCAGGCTGTCGTTCAGTGTGGAGGTTAAAGGGGGAGGCCTATGTTCAGCAGTGGACGTCTTCTGGCTGATGATGATGAGTGTCGATTTTTTTCGCCTCTTCTGAGCCTTATATCCGATAAAGATTCATTCATTTTCTAGTGATTGAAATTAGCAACAGGCAAGTGAATTTAAATTGTCGTTGGACCAAACGTTCGAGAGGGAATAAATTAACGAACATCAGCCATTCGCTTACGCACCCCATTACTGCTCATCGCACGGCGGACCTTTTTCTGTTACGCAGACATGCGGTGCGTACCACACTTGGGTGGTGCGCTCGCTTTAAGCGATAAGGCCGCCTGTTAAAAGCCTAGATAATATTTTTGTTGTAATTTTTATGTTATCCTTGTTTTGTGGTATTTTAATAAAGAGTTTTGTATTGTATTGTATTGTATTGTATTCTCTACCCATGTGTAGTTATAATCGTGATGCTGTAAGCCAAATGTGCCAGAACTTACTTGAACTTCCCCCGTGTTTGTTGCCTGGCGGCGAGCTCTTGAGCTTGAAGCGCGAGCGCTATTTGCTCGTCGTCTGCGCATTCCGACGCACTGCTGGGGGAAAAGGATTACTTCAGATAGAAACCAAAATCAAATAAAAATAAAAATCATTAACACTACATAGTATAAAACAAAGTCGCTTCCCGCTGTCTGTCTGTCCCTATGTATGCTTAGATCATTAAAACTACGCAACGGATTTTAATACGGTTTTTTTAAAATAGATAGAGTAATTCAAGAGGATGTGTATATGTATAATACATGCATAATATAGTAGAGAAACACTGATAATTTTAGAGGTTTCTAATGTGATATCGTATAAATAAACACATTTTTTGCGCTTACATCGCAAACGCTGGCTGAACCCCAAAATCAAAATCAAATAAAAATATAAAATTAAAACTTTTTTTTTGAAAACCACAGAAATCAGGTCTGGGCCTTACGGTTACCTCTTAACGCGTGCTCGAAACAGCACAGTGCGGAAAATCACGCGAATGTGAACCTTAACGCGCCGAGATACGGTTTACGTTTGCGCAACTTTTCGCAATCACCTAAACAGAATCGCTTAAAACTGGTTGTTATAAAGCACATAATAAGCAAGAAACACACACTTAGGGTATGTTTCTTGCTTAGTGTGCAGCTCAATTAGAAAGAAAGAAAGAAAGAAAGAAATATAATTTTATTTCGTAACATCAGTAACATGGTAAGCAAATTTATAACTATAGCCAAGGAAGTAAGCTATAGCTAAGTAAACAATGTTATAATATGTCACAAATATGGCCTCAACTCAGCATAATGCTGTATACCAAACAACGCTCATCTCCTGTTGAAATAGAATAGAGTACTTCCGTTAATCAAAACAAAATGTTACTTTTGTTTTTAATACATTTTGTATTATCACTAAAAGGCCGCGTTCCGAATCAACGCCAAAAATATTAAAACCAATAAGAAATGTAGAAATGTTCTTTGTGCAGTGTTGGATCACATTGAATTGAATTGGTTCACGTTCATCAATACAATGAAATCGTCAAAAAACATAGCTTTATAGATATTTTTGATCAAAGTCTACCCAGATTTAAGAGAGATGTAAAAAAGATTGCATTCACGGCTCATCGTGAATTTAGCTAACTGAAATTTAATTATAGTTATTAACCACTTAAATTTTTATATCATACTGTTTTTTTTTTTATAACCATGATGAGTACGCATGTTTTGGGATATGGTTTAGTTCACAATTGTCAACACACTTAATTTAGTTTTTGTTATGACTGTATCCTGTTTTGTGTACCTTAATAAATAAACATTAGTCGTTGCAGGTTGGCTTGATTAAGAACGCGCCCTATCAAATGTGAAAGTGACCGATGATGAACCTTAACCTTTTTAAACTTTTAAATATCGTTGTTTATTTGTGACTGCACAATGTAATCTTGATAAAATTTGACCAGGACACAATGCACTTCATTTCAGTTCATCAAATGTGCCTGTTAATTTTTTTTTAAGGCAGAGTGGCATTCTGATATCACTCTAGACCTACTTGTAGGTTTTCTGAGTGCATAGATGACGGCTGCACTGTCAGTAGTAAACGTCAGTTGGTCGTTTTTGTTCTGTACGTTACGTTCAGTCTCTTGCGAGTACCTCCCTTGCCGCTAGCAGAAGGCCCATCGCCTCTGCCTGCAGTGCAGTTGTGGTCTTATTTAGGGCTATTGACTTCGCGAATCCAAGCTCAGGCGAGTGGTAACCACATCCAGCTCCCTTGTTATTTTTGGCTCCGTCCGGATCCGTTTGGATGTACACATGTTATACCGGAAAACTAAAAAAATTACAAGTGAAAAGCAAAACGCAGCTGATTTCAATTAAAAAAAAAAAACTTACCTGTCATCTACAAAATGATCCAAGTTCAGCCTCAACTGATTATTTTGGCTCGACGACCTACTATCCAGTATAACAAGTCCAGGAGACCACATCTTACTCTTTTTCCTTTTGCTCTTTGGCGTAGATTTCCTTCTACCCTCCTTTCTCCTTGAACTACTTTGCGAGCTATTCGGCATGTCACTATTCTCTATGGCTATCCTCTCTTGTCTATGCCTCCTTAACTCTGATATCACATCGTCTATGGTTTTAAACTCTTCGTTTTCCGGCATTGTCATTCCCCAATCAGCTAATACTTTTCTAGCTTCATTATTATCATGATTCCGGACATTGGTGGCTTCGCTCAAACCTCCTTCATCGGAGCTCATTCTATTTAGTATGCTAGATGACCCGGCTTCGCTTTTCTGAGTATTTCCTTCGGCATAATTTATGTTTACAGTATCAAAAGTGCTTTCTATAGTTGCTCTTGATTTTTCGTCTTCCATGTCGCTGTCTGGACTTTTCAGTACTCTGTTTTGTTGCATGAAATGGCTGTCTTTTAGTTCTTTGTGGTCGGCATCGGGGGATCTGTCTAAGCTCGTGTTTTCTGTGCTTACGCCCGAATCGGCCGGCGATTCGTGTTCGCTTTCATATCCAAGCATAAACTTAACTTTATCGTCGTCTCTTTCTAACGCTTCGTCAAAGTTCTTAGCGGAATGGAAGCTTGCGTTATCATCATCGTTTTGTTCGAATCTCTCTCTGTATTCTTCATTAGTAAGAAGCAAAGAGCTTAGGTTAGCGTTAGCGATGGACAAATTGATATTAGTATTGACAATTTCCGAGTCGATATTCTCTGGTATGATCATGGGAAGTTCCGAATTTAGTATCGCACTGCTTATTTCTGATTCGTCGTCTTGATTGAAAACTGCAGAGTTATTGTGGGAGAGAGATGACAGAACTACGGGCTCGTGGCTTATCGCGTTGGGTATTAAATAGCCGTGGCTAGTGGAAGGCATGCAAGGCAATTGTTCGTTGTTAAAAGGATACGTCTCAGAATCGTCAGTTGATATTAAAGTCGGCATATCGTTTGTGGAGTATGAATGCGTCTGATCGATGACAACGTCACTAGCGATTGAGGACAGCCTATCAGCGATCTCGGTGACTTGTTCATTCAGTGACGTCACTAAGTCCTGATCAGGTATTTGTCGATTCGTGTCGGAAGTTGCCGCGTTAATAACAAGCGGGTCAAACATCATAAGTCCGTTTGTAGATAGATTTCTGAGTGAAGATAGATCGCTGCCTTCCGTTTTGGACGTCTTTCTGCTCCTATCTTGGAATGTTTCTGTACTATTGTCAGAGAATCTGTCAGATTTGTCGGACATGTCTGGTTTGTCGGTGTATCTGTCAGGTTTTTCGTTGGTATTGTCCAGTTTTTCAGAGTTGTTGTCGTCAGTTTCTTCAGCTAGCTCTGTGAGTCGTCGGAATCCGTCGATGATAGGAGTCATGACCTCGATATTGTCCGGAAGGTAGTCACCCTCTGTGATAGTTGGCTCGCTCAGACTGGAAAGAATAGAAATAAAATTTAAGAGCCAAATTACAAAATGCAATCGTTAAGTTTAAAATATATGGATTTTTGGGCATAAAACTAAATAATAAAGCCGTAATTGTCAAGACAAAACATAAAACAAGTAAACCATAACATTAAAATTATTTAATTTGCATATGATGAATTTCCAGTGTAATTCGGCTTCTAGGTCGCTTTGAGTACAATAAGGATTTGTCAAAAGTTGGAAATTAATTTATCCCAAAATCCTTATTAAGCGGAATTACACTAGAAATCCGTGGTAGCTCATTTGGGAGACCGCTAGACTTGAAAGCGTGAGGTCGCGGGTTCAAACCCCGGGCCCGTACCAATGAGCTCTTTGGAGCTTATGTACGGATTTTCATACCACTGGCTTTTCGGTGAAGGAAAACATCGTGAGGAAACCTGCATACGTACGGAGAAAGAATTCAATGGCGTATGTGAATCCACCAACCCGCACTGGGCCAGCGTGGTGGAAATGGCCCAATCACCCTTTCGGGGGTAGGCTAAAAGTCCAGCAGTGGACTGTTAAAAGGATGATGATAACACTAGAAATTCATCATATACAAAATAAAAATGGACTTCCAACGTAACGCCTGATTCAATCAACTATTAAAGTTATATATTTTGTCAGTAATTAAACGAAATCCACTCTCAACCTTTCCCGTCGAGGGTTTTACGAAAAACTCTTTCTAACCGAATTAAAAAAGGAGGGGTTCTCAGTCCAAGGGTGGCAAACAAGCTGACGGGCCACCTGATGGTAAGCGATCACCATCGCCTATGGATACCTGCAACACCAGCGGCATCACAGATATGTTGCCGACCCTTAAATACTCAGCCCTTTTGAAGAACCCCGCGTTAGTGTTAAGTTTGTTACCACAGAACTCCGTCACTTAAGAACCAATTAGGAAATGTATTTTTAAATTCAACTACAAACTAGCGACCTGCGACCCGCACGCCCGGCTTCGCACGGGTGTAATTTACGTGCGATGCCGGGGCGGGTCGCTAGTTATATAGATAAACCTTCTGTGAAAATGTATCTAATGATGTTTAAAAAGGGTTTTTTATATTTTTTTATTTGTGGAGGTTAAAGGGGGAGGCCTATGTTCAGTAGTGGACGTCTTCTGATGATGATGATATGATGTTTACCTGGTCTGCGTGTAGAGGTCGCGGCAGTTCGCGTGGTCGGCGTAGAATCGCGACACAAATTCGCCGACGTCCGGGTACGGACACGACGGGTCGTCTATCACATCCGACGCTGAAATACAACAAACAAACTGTTTATTTCAACCTTTTGTGTTTTGACAATATACAGAATGTATGGCGAGACAATAAAGCGACTCTCTCATTAAGACGAAATATGCTTGGCTAAATAAGGCTTGCGTTTGACCTCCAACTCGCCTGATATTAAGCGATAGTGCGGTCTACGATGGAAAACGCTTGCCTAGAAGAAACAGTTGTTTTTTTAACAAATATTTGTTTTAATGTTTTTTCTAATCATCATTATCTTTTCAGCCATAGGACGTCCACTGCTGGACATAGGCCTCCCCTATCGATCTCCAAAAGGGCCGGTTGGACGCGGCCTCCATCCAGCGTTCATTTATATGAATAAATTGGTAATCCTGCTTATTCCACTTTTCGTGGTCATAATGGCCATAAGCAGAGATGTTTTAGAGTTCTAGAATGTTCTAACACTTACCCGGTAGCAGTTCCACAGAGGCAAAGTTGGCGACGTCTCCGTTAGTCGCCAGCAGTCTCTCCAACGCCATCAGTTCTCTTCTGTCGAGAGTCCAGAGGAGAGAGCGGATCTTGTGCAGTAAAGTGCGAAAAGGACGGAACATGTCGGACATTTCCTCTGGAATTGAGATAAGAAACAGTTTAGAAGTCACATTTTCACAATGAACGGCTAAACCGGTGTAGATAAAAAACGGCCAAGTGCAAGTCGGGCTCGCAAATAAATTTTTAACTACTAAAGTATGAAAAAGTTGTGCAAAAGGACAACATCACGCCCTGGCGTCTACCTCATCATCATCATTATTTCAGCCGTAGGACGTCCACTGCTGGACATAGGCCTCCCCCATCGATCTCCAAAAGGGCCGGTTGGAAGCAGCCTGCATCCAGCGTTTCCCTGCGGTCTATTTTAGGTCGTCTGTCCATCTTGTGGGTGGACGTCCTACGCTGCGCTTACCAGTCCGTGATCTCCATTCCAGAACCTTAGCGACTACCTGGGCGGTCCAAATACCGACCGCACCCGACGTTGCTTAACTTTGGTGAACAGAACTTTGTCATCGACTTGCACTTGGCCAGTATTTATTATTTGTTGTTTTACTTCTGAATGTGTACTATAATCATGCCAAGTTTGACGGTTGTGCGTTTTACCGTTTTTACATTAGAACAAAAACAAAAATACATACTTTGTGAAAATTTCAATTGGGTATCACGTTTTGAAAGATACAAGCCTTTAAAAGGTAGGTAGGCAGACAGCATAGGCTTAGAGTTCCGTTTACACCCTTTGGGTAGGAACCCTAAAAAGCGCCTAACGCCCCCGCCCGTAGAGGCGAGGCTTAAGGCGCTCAAATTTAGAAGGCGGCATGAGCTATCCCGCGCCCGTACCAATAAGCTTTTCGGTGAAGGAAAACATCGTGAGGAAGCCTGCATACGTAAGGAGAAGTAAATCAATGGCGTATGTGAATCCACCAACCCGCAATTGGGCCAGCGTGGTGGGTGTGGCCCAATCGCCCTTTCGGGGGTAGGCTATAGTCCAGCAATGGACTATTAAAAGGCTCGTGATTATGCTATGACGAGCTTGGACGTGCCACCAATACGACCAGCGAGCAGCGCGCTCGGTGTTGTTAACACTTTCTCTGTCTGAACAGTGGTGAATGTTAATAGTATAGTATTTCATCTCTTGTAGATGGATACGGGCCAATGATCATAATGAGAACTCTTACCAGGAGGTTTGTCTATGCTGAGAGGACCAATAGAGTAGATGAGAAGGCCGCTGACAATGGCTAAACGAGGTACGGCGAACATTAACGCCGGGTCGTACGAGTCCACCTAAAAACATTAAACATCAAAATGAGATATTGTACATCGTTAATTGCAATGGAGCCTTACCGTTACATCTTAACTTAGCGGGCTCGAAAGATGAGTATAATGATCTCCTTTCCGCCGTAGGACGTCCACTGCTGGACTCCCTCATCGATCTTCAAAAGGGCCGGTTGGAAGCGGCCTGCATCCAGCGCTTCCCTACGGTCTCGTTTACGAGATGGATGTTTTGCAATGTAGTCGTGCAGTCTTAGTACAGTGTATATGCGTAACCTTGCAGTTTAATGTGAATACCTGTTCCTGCGTAAGTAGGTTCTGTTTGAGCGCCCGACGCAGACTCTCGGAGAACAGCACGCAGATGAGCTGCTGCGCCTCGAACTCGTGCGGGGACTTTACGTTCACCATCGCGCTCACGTAGCAAAGCTCGAATTCGGCAAACAACCTGGAAAAATTCATAATAGTAGATTATGCACTAAGGGAATAAAGCAGTGTCTTACGTCGCGGGCGGCATATTGAACCCTGAGCGTAACGAGGGACTCTAGAGTTATATAGAGTCCCGAGTGAAGCGAGGCTGCCCAAGACGAAGACGAGCAGGTGGTGTAAAAAATTAATTATTTGACTGCAAATTTGAAACGTCAATGAGCTTTTTGAGCTCCTTTTTTTCATGGTTGACAGGCTAGGAGTTGACCTCAGCTCACCTGATGTGAGGTGTCGGAGTGGTTTTAGATGGTAAATACGCCTAGGCTTGGAATGGGAACTAATAAGTGAAGCTGCCGAAACACACCAGATTTTCAACTTGAGGGTCTCAAGGCACCCACCCAGGCACCCTACCACATGCATGGCATGGTGCTGCCCTAGCACTATGCTATGGTTTAATCACGGTGATGTTTTCCTTCACCAGCAGCGCAAGCTCATTGTTGGAATTTGAACCCACACCCTGCGAATTGGAATCCGAACGCGCTAACCGTTGAGTTGTCATCTCTACAAATCTCTTGTGTGAGAGAAACAAAAGTAAGAATTCCTAGTCACTTAGCTAGCTAGCCACCATTCTTAAGACCACCATACTGGGCTACTGCCGGTGTCAGCTAGTGTGAACGGGGTCCCGCATACAAGCTGCGGTTTCGCTGCTGCTGTTTTTGTTCTGCAGTATCATTAAACACAGCGCGTAGATAACATCCAAAACCCTTACCTGTCAAATATCTTCAAGCTCTCATGCAGCATATCATCGGCGGTGATTTGCTGGGAGAGGGCCAAGCCGCGAGGCCTGAGACAGCGCTCCCTCAGCAGAAACCTCACGGTTTCTAAGCTACGAGTGAGAGCCTTGGCCAGAGGACGCATGGCCGCTGACTCTTCTTCGCGGTTCATGATTGACGACCCCGCTGCTAGGCACTGGAATGTAACACAAGAAACGATTAATGGTGATCAAATCGATGGTATTATAGTGACTGGCATAGGTTACATGATTACTAGGCTGGTAATGTCTGTAGACGAACCAACAACCAGCTATATTTTCAGACTGGTGATAGGCAGCAGCATCACCAGTGCGATTAGCTACGCCCCTGCGGTCGCCAGCCCGCATGCCCCAGCGTGGCGACTATCGGTACAACCTCCCAATGAACACAGACTATAAAGGATCGAGCACATTAGGCCGGGCCGCAGCGGGGCGAATTTCCATATTCGGATTTAGACGGCTGGCATTGGCTGCAAGAGACAAGCCGGGGATCGGGCTGAGTGGAGTGCCTCGGGAGAGGCTTATGTCTAGCAGTGAACTAATATAGACTGCTTATGATGAACAAAAAACCGTGTGGATAAACGGATTCTAGAGTGGATTAGAGGCCTCTACTACTGAATATAATTGCAACACCTGACTGAAGCACTATCAGCAAACGTAAAGTAAGCTGCTACTTGCCATCCAAATGGAAAGACTACTACCAATAACGGCTGGATATTGAGATGTCTGTTACCACACTAAGGTGGAGGAAATGAGATGGACTGCACATATTCACCAAGTTGCAAATGACACCGTACGTCGGCACCAAACCACTGCTGGCCAGACTAGTTGTATTAAATAAGGTCTCCTAGAAATGTATGACGCGGAAGCCGCAAGCCACCTTCTCATCTCACAGCAACTGGTCCATTGTGTGGTCCTTTATCACAATCAGCCTATCTGGACATAGGTCTCTCCCAAGACTCGCTCTATCTTCGGCTTTCCTTTTCCAGCCACTGCCAGCTGCCTGACGTATATTGGTAAGGAAGTTGAGTAATATATACCGAAATGAAACCGTACCTCGGCACCAAACCACAGCTGGCCCGCCAAGTTGTCCTGAAGCACGTCCTCTGGAAACTTGACGCGGAAGCCGCGCGCCACCCTCTCATCACCCAGCAGCTGGTCCATTATCTGACTGGTGATGTTGAGCACTCGATCCTGAGGACAAGAGCAATGGTCAGGTTATATGACATGTCATTTCTAGGATCTGTGAAACCAGGTATATTGGGAAAACTATATTATAAGTACAGATTGTTTGTACTCCCCGTACGTTTATGACGACGTTAGCAAATAAGGCGATCGAGGTGCACCCACACTTTGAGATGATGAAAGTGAGCCTAAATGTGAGAGCAAGCATTCTCTCACACGCACATTATCAACATCATTTCAGCCTATCATGTTCCCACTGCTGGGACTCAGAGAAAAAGGGCTATCTAATCCTAACTATCCACCATGCTGACCCAGTGCATTTTGGTGAATGTCACGTGTCTTGGAACTATTGAGGTTCTTGGACATACCAGTTTCCTCAAGATGTTTTTCTTCGCCGTTTTTTGAGCGATGGCATCGAAACGGCACATAGTTTTTATTTAGGTACCAAATAAGTCATTGGTACAGGACCGGGGATCGAACCGGGTGCCGCCAGCTTACAGCGCACATGCTACCGCGTGGCTACCATCGCTCACACGCACTCAGCTCTGTACCTAGAACTTAACTGTAACTAGGACTTTTTTGTGGTTTGACTGCTTAAATTTTTTCTTCTTGACACTGGCTAAATATACAAGATGTTTGGAGTCAAATCTAAAATGAATAAAATATATTGCAACTGAAATTAGGGTTCTTAGCGTTTCGTGCGAAGAACCAATAACCAATATGATCAATGTACCCACATAACCACTTAATACAAAACATCTATTACACAGGTTTATATAGATAGATCAGTTGTTTACATGACCCATTTTAGACATACCCTACCTAAATGTAGCATCGTCGATATGATATGACTAATCACATATTCACATGCCTGAACCAAATAAGAGTCAAAATCACAAAAGTAAATGCGTATAAAATAATGACATTCAAGCTTTAAGTGCGGTTAGGTTTTCTCAGTTATAATTGTGTTTTCCTTTAATGACTACAATGGTACCTACCTACTTCTACGTAGTCATGGGTCATGGCTATAATATTATGGGGCTAAATATTGTGGGATTAACTTTTTGGACATAACTTAAAACAATGAAAAACATTTTTGCACGCTCTACGAGGATCCAGTTCGAGTAATAGCGGGGTTGGAGGTTTTTTTAGGCATAACGTGTTCAATGACTATTATTCGCAGTTTTATCACAATTTGGTCATTAATCTTTGAACTTTGTACTTGACCTATCGTCTTAAAAACAAAATTGTAGGTCAACGCGATCAATAGATATGACTGTTTATGTCACATATTTTCGCATATTTTGCGAATTCATAATAGAATCAATGAATCAAAACCTATAGGGTACTTCCCGTTGACCTAGAATCATGAAATTTGGCAAGAGTCAAGGTCTCACAGCACATATTAAGGGGAAAAACGAACGTCGTTAATTTGAAGTTATATCATATAAAAAATATTGTTTTGCGATTACAAACTTACATTTTGTAGTTGGTTTGGTTGGTTTAAACTTACATATGGTATGTGTCCACTACAAAGTTAAGTTTGTCTTTCAATATTTCAATTTTTTTTTTTTTGACTTGCGCACTGAGCGTTTTGTCCAACGGAACCCTCAGAGCGCGAGTCCAACTCGTACTTGTCCAGCTTTTTTTTTTTCAGATAAAGACAATTAATTTAGTAATAGACTTGCGTTTGGTGGCGTTTGCGCCATGATGCACTCTAAGATAGAGCACGCTTGCCTAGAAGAAACCGATTTACTCGCGATCTGTAGACATAGATTCAAATAGATTGTAACTATCGGGGAACAATATACTGGCAGCGCATTAAACGGACTAGCAGTTTACACAAAAAAGTAGAATCAAAGCGCTTCGTACGGGTTTTTGGAATATCAACCATGAAATGTCGTCATTTCGTGCCCACTGGTAGTCCGATAAAAAATGTGAGTGCAGGAAGGTATTGGATCATGCAGATTGGTGCTGCGCTTAACGGCCATAGCTATCTATTTCGCACGTTTTCAATATCTTTGAAATATCACTGAGTGAGAATTAAAAAAATCGATTGGGCATTATCTTTAGAATAACATATCATATAGTATAAAGCAAGTTGATATTTTATAGGATTGCAAAGGAGAAAAATACTCAAAAAATTGTATTTTTCTACCTCCTTTGCCTTTAATAGACGCGCTCTTTTAGCTGCCCCACTAAACTGTACCATACTATGAGAGCCGCCACTCACAGACGGCGAGGCGCGGGACGGTGCGGCACGGCACGCTTCGGCATGCCGAAGAATGCCGATGGATGCCGAAATATCCTGTAACATCCCCGCTAACAGACGCGTGACACGGGACGGCGCGGCACGGCATGCCGAACAATGCCAATGGATGCTGAAGGATCCTGTGGCATCCCACGTGACATTCCTTTAACGACGTGAAGTTAACTATGCGTCTCATGTGATGCAGCAGCGTGCCGCGGCATCACATGGAATGTCACGACGTGCCTAAGCATCCCTGGGAATGACGCAACGTGCCTAAGCATCCCTAGAATTCGCTTTGAAATAGGGGAATGTCAGTGCTTATTTTATTGAAATAAGGTTCAAAAACTATTGTCAATGACGAAACCCTTTGCCTTGCCGTATCGTGCCTAGCCGTCTGTGAGCGCTGGCCCTGACTATGCTATGAACGTATCAGACACGAATAAAACACGACACAATCGTATCAACAACGCTACAAAGTGGTGGATTCACTGTCATGACTCGCTAGTGTTGGTCGATGACAGTAGTGGGCGTTATGTCATTTCCAACGTATATAAAGTGCAAGCCGTGTGCCCAATTGGATTTCCCATCAATTAAATACGGAACGACTAGATCTAGAGCGTAGATCTGTTTTATTTTGGAGATTTTTTTTTATCCTCACTTGGTTGTTTTGTTACCCTCAAAAACGACGATATACGCCAGTGAGATAGCCGTGCGATTTTACATGCCTCTTAATATATTGGGTCGTATATAGGTACGCCATCTTCGGGTCGCCCTCTTGATATTTAGCTCTATGGGACGCACGAAGCAATATTGCGTACTGGTCAATCACGCATCATACTGATTAGAAATAGAGCACGTGTCATAAATATCAAACAAACACACCACGTGATTGTGTGGAAATATTTTGTTTTCATATCGAAACTAATAAATAAATCAAGTGTTTAATTATACATGTGTGTAAGGTCCTTTGTTCTACAATCAATCAATTAAGAACTTTATTATCAACGTATAAGGTCGTCTCCAAAACATATTCACTGGGAAACTAGTAATTCAAGGTGAGTCACTGGTTTTGTTTACATTTTACATTCGTATACGAAAATTATTCACCCGTATTCGTAATTAGCATGCGACCTACTGCGGTCACTGCAGAGGTGGTCAAATGACAGAACTAAATTTGTTTTCGAGTTTGTTTTTCAAAATACGCTGGTGGCTCCCGTAACTCAACTGCAGATATTAAGTTGGTCGTACTTAGTGAAACATCGCTCCGATTTGCTTGCAGCAGAGCAATATAATTAGATTTATTTTTAAGGGCAGGTTGTAGTGCGAAGCGAGCAAGTTTGCTATAACTTTAGTACGCTAATACTTTTTTTTTTGATATACAATATCATCAATAGAAAAATAAGCAACAAAGCTCATTGAAGACTAATTGTTGGTTGGAAAGAAACTTCCGAAACCGGCGTAGTCGCAAGCTTGTCGTTATTTTAGAAGCTATTCCACGGAGAGTGTGCAATGGAACTTCAAGTAATTGTTTCCCCATTACCTTTTAATAACGGACGCCCAGACGAACGGGAAAGCTTCACGCTTACATGGTCTAAATACCATTCATTCGCACCTTCGCTCCTTTTTAGGGTTCCGTACCTCAAAAGGAAAAAACGAAACCCTTATAGGATCACTTCGTTTTCCGTCTGTCTATCCGTCTGTCAAGACCCCTTTTTCTCAAGAACGCGTAAAGGTAGCAAGTTGAAATTTATACTAAATACTTGGGTCTACGGTTTCTTTCGGCTGTAAAAAAATAAAAGTTGTAAGTCAACGCAATCAAAGGATATGTACATTTATGTCGCATATTTTGCGATTTCATAGGGGAATCGAAACCTATAGGGTACTTCCCGTTGACTTATTATGAAATTTGCCAAAAGGCAAGGTCTCCTAGCACATATACAGGAATAAATCCGAAAGTTACAAATTTGAAGTGATATCATTTAAAAATATTCTTTTGTTATTATAAACTTACATTTTGTAGTTGGAATGTATGAAATAACCTTATAGTCAACTATAAAGTTAAGTTTGTCTTTCAATATTTCAACTTCAGTTAGTTTTTTTTGGACTCGCGCTCTGAGGCCCGTATTCCAAAACGACGCTCAGTCAAGATTCTCTACTTAAATCTAGTTTTAAGTAGAGATTTTATTCTAGAACTAAACTTGAGTCAAAATTCTAGGATCGTAGTTCACCTGTATTCTAAAACGTCACTCAGTTGCCAACCTGTACTCAAGTTGACATATGATCTGCGATCACGCAAGTGACGTCTGTATCACGCTTGAGCAGAGATTTCTGTGTAGTGTACTTGGTTTGTGTTATTAAACTTGTTATTATTTACTTTGCACCATGGATATTTCTGAAGATATCGAATATTATGATCAAATTTTCCCAGTGAATAGACAGATCACTGTTAGCATTCCAATGCGACACTTGAGAGATGCTGAAGATCCGTATGCAATGGATGCAAATAATTTTAAAATGCGCTATCGCAGGAATATCTGATGGGTTTGCAGTTAGAGCTTCCATTATTAGCAGTTTCTGAAGCATGGTCTCCTATACAACTTTAACAAATTGGTTAAAAAACTGTCTGTATTAATTAACTCATTTGTTAATATAGCTTTTAAATGAATATAAAAATTAAACAAAACTACTAAATAATAAGGTCAGTCTTTTATTTATAATCATTTTAATTACTAGGAATAGTAATATAATAATACTAATATTTTTTTAATAGACATTTTTCTTTCCAAACTGAAGGGGAAATCCTAAAAATATCCAAATATAGGCAGGATAAGATACTACTATTTCGTAGCACAGTTACTTCCTTGATTTACTTGAATTGAATTAAATTTCCAAAGAAAATCGCGTAAAAATAAACAAGACTAATGTGACATTTCACAATACATTGACATTGTTGACGTTCCGTATTACATAATTTTTCTTGAAATTATTTGACATAAAATGCTTTGAGTAGATTCTAGGGTTTTAAGCATAAAAATGTATAAAACCTTTATGATATAGTGTAGATCATTACCTAAATAGTTAAATACTTAATAATTTCAAACTACATTACTGTTTATTTAATTAATTAAATTATTGTAACATTTTAAATTATGCGTTACGCGGAACGACATTGATAAACTAAAATAAAAATGTAAACGAAAACAGACTGATTCATAGACAAAAAGAATATCCGCTTGAAACTCTACTTAAATCTAGATTCAGCTGAGTTGAGTTTAAGGGCAGTTTTGGAATAAGAACAATACTTAAGCAACGATTCTAGGCTCAAGTAATAATCAGGTAAACTAAGATCAAACAATACTTGAGTCTTGTTTTAGAATACGGGCCTGAGGGTTCCTTTCAACGGAACCCTCAGAGCACGAGTCCTACTCGTACTTGTCCGGTTTTTTTAACTAGAACGGGAAAAATTTGATCGCTTTGCCTCTGCCTGTGTTTCCGCAGCATTACAATCTTGGGATTGTTAATAGGTTATTACAAGGCAAACCACAAACTTGCTCCATCTTCGGCCGCATCGTCGCTTTCCATTAGGCGAGATCGAGGTCAAGCCTAGTCCAATAAAAAAACTGGACACGTGTGAGTAGGAGTCGCACCCTGAAGGTTCCTTGGTAAAATTGCTCTGTCTTGTTTTCACCTGTGACAATTTCCGTCAATGAGAAGTTGACAGCAATTTTAAGCATTGCTTAACTTTTGAGTAACGATTATAAGTAAGGCCTTTAAATACTTACTTAGTATATCTGAAGTGTCGAACAACACTTCCAATATACAAAAAATACATTTTAAATCTTTCGACGTTCACTTAAATTATTACACTTGTGCAGAAAGCAAAAAGCCAAACCCGATTTGTGTACGTAAGTGACCTTATTAAGGCACCACACGGAGTCACGTCACGCAAGTTCAAAACCACCCAAAACTCCCATGTTCCACAAATTGCTATATTGTGGAGGCACAAGGCATGTAATCTAAACAATGCCTCCACGCAATTTTCCTTACAGTCACGAAGTAGGTATTAAAATGCGAATCAGTTTTTGTAACGAGCAATTATAATATACTAATTACGTAGCCTACTGAGATATGACCGATTGTGCGACCACAGAATAAATTGCCAGTACTACAGGCATGCCTCAAGGCACGACTGTACTGTAAATGAAAATAGTAAGAAATGTATTTAAGAATTTGACACCAAATTGGTTTTGACTCAATAGGCATGTGTCCTAATGTTTAATTTATTACAAATAATAGGCTTAGCGAAGAATATAACTAAATACATAATACATACTTAAAAAAAAAAACAATTAGCTTATAAATCTCTGAGATGAGAGCGATCAAAATTTAAGGTCGGTAGAGAGGGGATAATGTCCCTTTCTCGCATAGCGTGTGTTAGTATAGCCTGAGGCGTGACGTCATAGTTCAGTATAGGGCGCTCTGTGTCTGGCATGAAATTAAAATACTGAATTACTTAATTTTGAACTAATTTTAATTTTGTTTTCAATGATGGGATCTATTTATGATCAGCTTTTATATGAGGTAATAAAAAAAAAAACATCGTGCCTATTCTGAGGCTGGATATAAAGACTGAGACAATCATCATTAATATGTAACTTCTACTGTCAGTTTGTTGGATACTATTATGTCTTCTGTGGTGATACTTCCCATTTTACCACTGGTTGTAGATTGAGGGGGAAAATCACCATGGTAAAATTGGGAAGTATTACCTAATAGCTGTGCTTCGCGGTTTCACTCGCTATCCCACAATAACAGTTTTAGAGTCCCGTGTCCCAAAAGAAAAACACGGATCCCTTGTAGGATCAGTTCGTTGTCCGTCTGTACGTCTGTCAAGAGTCAAGACCATTTTTCTCGAAACGCGTAAAGGTAAGTTGAAATTTATATCAAATACTCAAGTCAAGTTTCTTTAAGCTGTAAAAAAATCAAACTTGTAAATTAATGCGATTAAAAGATAGGACCGTTTATGTCGTATATTTTTGCATATTTAGCGATTTCTCAGAGGAATCAAAACCTATAGGGTACTTCCCGTTGACCTAGAATCATTACATTTGGCAAGAGGCAAGGTCACACAGCAGACAGCACATATAAAGGAAAAAATCCAAAAGTCTTTAATTTGAAGTTATCTATACTTCTATACTAATATTATAAAGATGAAAGATTTGATTGTTTGTTTGCATTGAATAGGCTCCGAAACTACTGAACCGATTTAGATAATTCTTTCACTGTTGGGAATTTTCACTATCCCCGGGTGACATTTAGACTATAATATATTTAAAAAAAAAATTGGGATCCTTACTAAAACTCCAATAATACGATAATACTCCATGCGAAGCCGGGGCGGACTGCTAGTATCATATAAAAAAATATATTTTTGCGGTTACTAACTTACATTTTGTAGTTGGTATGTATGGAAGGACCTTATTGTCCTCTACAGTTAAGTTTGCCTTCCAAAATTTTTTTTTTTTTGTTTTTTTTTTTTTGTTCGGACCCGCGTTCTGCGGATTCCGTTTAACGGAACCCTAAGAACGCGAGTCCTACACGAACATGTCCGAAAAAAAAAAAAAAAAAAGAATTGTGACTTAATAAATTTTTACTATACAGAAAACTGGAAATTGCCTGCTTCTACGGATCATTAGGTAAAATCCGGCAACAATGTCTTATTGAAACTTTCTAGTAATTAGTATCGAAACCAGGGGCCTTATTATGATTCTTTGATCGGGATCGAGATTGCATGCCGTCCCGTTCGTATCTATTTACTCGCACCACGTGCGTAAGTGAGATGGCACGCGATCACGATCCGAATCATCCATAATAAGGCATCAGTACAAAACGGTCAAGTGGATCACAGCCAGACGTCTTGTAAACAAGCAGCAATAAATAATAAATAAATTAATTAATATTCGGGACATTTTTTTCACACACAATCATCTGACCCCAAACTAAGCAAAGCTTGTGATATGGCTGCCAGAGACATATACATACAAATATAGTTTTAAATACATACTTAAATAGATATTAACAACCAGATATAGAACAATGTTATCAGTGTCTCGACTGAGCTCGAAAATGTGGACTAAATAGGTAAAGGGACAGTTTTGATTCATCATCATCATCAGCCAGAAGACGTCCACTGCTGAACATAGGCCTTTGACCTCCACACTGAACGACAGCCTGCCATTTGCATCCACTGGATGCCCGCGACTCTTACAATGTCGTCGGTCTATCTCAACTCAAGAACCTTTCTTCCCCATCGGTTACCGGTTCTTCGAGCGATGTGGCCTGCCCATTGCGACTTCAACCTGCAAGTGTTAATAGATATGTAGGTGACTCTGGTTCTTTGGCGAATATGCACGTTCCGGATAATATCGCGCAAAGAAACCCCGAGCATAGCTCTCTCCATTGCCCGTTGTGTGACTCTGAGTTTTGATTCAGCTCGGTCCAATTTGTTTCTGTGGCAGCTTAAATATTAGGAGCAGTTTGTAGAGCCTCAGTTTCGATCAGCCCGGCCCGGCATGAAAAAGCGACATAATTTCACGGTTGACGTTCCAAAAACCTGCCTAAGTTTCCACTTTCATTTTGCGAATCACTACTGTGAATGTGCTGCCTAATTTGGTTCTAATTCTGTTCAAAAGTGTATCGGTTTTTCCCAGGCAGAATTGCTCCTTCCGCGTCGTAAACCATAATTATCAACGCTTAATCTCACATCAGACGAGATGGCAGTCAAACGCAAGCCTAACTAATATTATAAACGCGAATGTGAGTTTGTTGATTAATTTGTCCGTTTTAAACAACAAAAAATGGAGGGATATAAAATACCTCAGTGCCTCTTCTAATTTTTAACCCCCGACGCTAAAAGAAGGGTGTTATAAGTTTGACGTGTGTATCTGTGCCTGTCTGTGGCATCGTAGCTCCCAAGCGGCTGAACCGATTTTGATTTAGTTTTTATATTTTATTGGAAATGTGACTTGAAAAAGAGTGTTCTTAGCTTTGATTCAAGAAAATATGTTCAGCCTTCTGAAGTTTTTTTTTTTAGCTTCTAGCTACTTTTTTTATGGCTTTAAGTCAGGCGCATGCCATTAGCAACAAAAATATAACAATCAACGCCTAGATGGCTCAACATCCTGCATTGATGAAGCCCGTCGGCGCATGCTTCCTGAAACCATAGCCGCTTGCACTGCATCACACCACATGGCATTGTGACGTCACAATCACCGGGGCCTTCGCCACAGTATACACAGTAGTGCACTGCATGTGGCGTGCGCGTGAGTCATTTATACAAACAATTCGACCAACGCATCTGTTATGCCGATTGAGGGAGACGCCATCGCATTTTCTAAGCGATACTGACAGGCATTCGTAGAAATATTGTAGTTTCTCATTTAGTCACTAAGACTGCAGATATTGGTCGCGCTGTACTGATGTGCAAATCCCACTTGAGAGCTGAGTGCGGCCAAGGTTCGTTTGAACTACTAGCGGAAGAATGGCGAATTCCCTAGGAGATCAGGGAATGGATGTGATTTGATCTGAGGGCCTTAGAAATTAAATAAAATTCCCTTCCATATTTTACCAAAAAAGGTATGCGGATGATGTAGTGCTTGATACATTTACAGTATACAGTTACAAAATATGGTCAAGTGACTAAGACAATAGGGTGTTTGACTGTATTGAAAATATTATGCCAATTGACATCATCCATAAACATGACACAATGAAAAAGCGTATTCTGAGTGAAAAAGCATATTTCATTGATTTTTTTATAAAAATATGCTTATTTTTTGTAAAAAACGTGAATAAAATAACTGTATTTTCGACATTTGATCACGTGATCGAAAACGGTCTGTAATTGGCTTCATCCCTAGTGACGTCACACAAATCTAAACAAACAGATTTTGTATTGATATTTGCGAATTTAATGTTGTAAAGCTATTTTGAGGGCGATTTATCCAGAAATTAACACCAAAAACAGTCCGGAGGTTAAATGTGAGAAGAATGGAGAAACATTTTGTGCAAGCAGACAGCAGTAACTTACCCAAAATTAATGTATTTATGGTTGCATATTTCTTCAACACTAATCTACGTCATTGTTTCTACGCTGCAGAACTCAAAACGTAAAAACTACAATTTAAGTATTAATTTTTGATTGTTCTCCAAGCAAAACATTCAATCAAGTTGTACAAAAAGTATGTTGTAGTAGGTGGATATCACTATTTTGTTAGGTTATGTCTTTACAATGTTTAAAAAGAAAGTAACAGTACATAAAATAGTAATGCAATAAAAACACAAATTGTAATAGAAATATATAGACTCAAATATGTACCTCAAAATGATCTTCGCACATAGAAACACTTGAATTAGCTCCAATACTTTTCGGTTCTCTACGAGCTACTTAGTTCCAACCACTTTTTGCGAGTTTTGGGGTCCATTGGAACAGAAACGAATAGTTTTTCCGGTGTTTTATGGAATTATTTGTACATTGTAGCACTACACAACATTTATAAACCATTACTTCTATTAGAAAATTAGTGATTATCAAACTTTTGCTGCCTGGCTGCAGCTGTTTTGTTTTGTGTGACGTCAATCGTCGCTCGACCGGAGCTATGACGCAGGTCTGCGTTTTGGCGCGATATTTTTTTATTCAAACTTTAACATCGATTTATATCGCAAATACGACTGATATCCAGAAAATATAAATGCAGTATACATTAAATTATATCAGGCAATAATGTGCAATAGTTTCCCAAAAGTAGTCAAATACCCTATTACTCTAACTCTAGAATTTAGAACAGAGATACTCAAAGTGGTCTACATAGACCCCCAGGGGTCGACGGCGACCAACAAGGGGTCCATGTGAGCGAAAAAATAATTGGGGGTCTGTGAGATGTAAACGGGGGTCTACCCAAAACCGAAAAACATGGCAATATAAGTGGTCTGCGAGACAAAAAAGTTTGGGAACCTCTGCGATCTAGAATGTATACAAAAATGGATCATACCGACTCCCAGGGGTCGACGGCGACCTACAAGGGGTCCCTGGGAGCGAAACAAAGAATTGGGGTTCCGTGAGATGTACCCAAAATCGAAAAACATGGCAATATAAGTGGTCTGCGAGACAAAAAAGGTTGGGGACCTCTGATAGAATGTACACAAAAATGGATCATCAGGTGGATTCCATGATTTCTATTGCATTGTTAAGCTGGTAATATGTATTTGATACATAATACGAGTAACATCACAAGTCATTGTATTCATACTAGTTAGTTAAGTAAGTATATACTGTTTATAATGCCAGTTCAAAATGTATTCTTTTCAATTGTGTGAAAGAACAGGCAGGGTGTTATGATATGATACAATGTTTTTTTTTTTTCTGACAACGCAATGTAAAAAAGAAGGAACTGTGACAAACGTGTACCTAGGTACTTACCGCTTTAGTTTTGGCGCCCCCGGGGCAATAGAATACAGCACCGGTACTAAAAGGGGACCTCTGGGCTCGGGACGTTCAAAGTTGGGGCTCTGACCATCCATCCACTTCAGCGAGCCCGGGAGAGAACGACAACGTTATGTGACCAACGTTGTCGCGGGCGGAGGGGCTGAGACGACACGCAGTTGTCTCGGGAGGAGCCGTAGTGCAGTGCTGATGGCTCCGGTGCGTTCCTCTAGAGATTCCGGAGCCCTCTAGTCAAGCTCTAAGGCTGGTCACCGAGAGGGTTATAGTGGGTATAATCCCACATAACCAGGCTGCACCCCAATGCAGCCGGATAGCTTATTCCCTCCTGCCTATTTTTCTATCGGAATGACAGAGCGGGCACAAAAAATCGACACCGCTTTATAATCTGAATACCCGTACGAAGCACTTTGATCCCACTTTTATTATGCGAACTGCTAGTCTGTGGAATGCGCTGCATGAATGAAGAAAGAAAGAAAGAAAGAAAGAAAGAAAGAAAGAAAGAAAGAAAGAAAGAAAGAAAGAAAGAAAGAAAGAAAGAAAGAAATGACGAATGAAAAGAAATGGGTGTTCCGTTCCCCGATAGTTACAATCTGGGTGTCTTCAAATCACGAGTGAATCGGTTTCTTCTAGACAAGCGTGCTCCATCGTAGACCGCATCATCGCTTTACATCAGGCGCGGTGGCAATCAAACGCAAGCCTATTATATAAAAAACCCGTCGAAAACAAAAGACATAGTACCTCCAGCTTTTACGCCTCAACCGAATTCTATGAATGAGTAGTCAATAGATCCGAATTCTATGAATGAGTAGTCAATAGATCCGAATTCTATGAATGAGTAGTCAATAGATCCGAATTCTATGAATGAGTAGTCAATAGATCCGAATTCTATGAATGAGTAGTCAATAGGTCGGAATTCTATGAATGAGTAGTCAATAGATCCGAATTCTACGAATGAGTAGTCAATAGATCCGAATTCTATGAATGAGTAGTCAATAGGTTCTTCTAAGTCTAGGGGTGGTCACTGGGTAGGTGACGTTATTTTAAATACAAGATGAAGTGGGGACGCAAAGATAAATTTGACTGCATCATACATCTGCATGAATACAACCAGAAAACAACATGTATAAGAGATTTTTGACTCGAGGGCAATACCAGCCAGGAGAGCACTACAAAATGCCCTAACCAGCATGGCGCGACCATTTCGACACACAAAAACAAACAAATATGTGTTTATGGAAATGCAGACTTCATATTTCTTCAATGTGCTATTTTAAGATTTTATAGCATTTTCCTTATTTTCGACATTTCGCAAATTGAAGTGTCCAAACGAGCCAGGGCCAGGTTAAAACAGCTGCTGATGTCATATCCAAGCCGTCCTAAATTAAGGATTTATATTTGAGACATAAATTTAATACTGAAGGCCAGTCTGAAAGAGTATATATCTTAGTTTAGTTGGGCATAAAAATGTCAAAACGATTTTTTTGGGTTCCGTGCCGTAAAAACGGGACCCTATTACTGAGCCTACGCTGTCTGTCTGTATGTCTGTCTGTCCGTCTGACAGACAGCGTATACTTAGTAATATGGTCCCGTTGAAACCCTTTGGGTACGGAACCCTAAAAATGGTAACGCTTGTATGTTTGTGTGAGATAATCTCTGAGATACTAAAAAAAAACAATGATTAAAAGCCACACTATCCTTGACTGACATAGGCTTTAGTTGTCTATATGGAAGAAGCAGAGGAAATATACTACAGGGTTACGCATATAGACTGTACTAAGTCGAAATGAGGTCATTGTACTGTACTCATCGTTATGAACAACTTTTACAATGGCACCAACCCTAAAATCTCAACAAAATAACCGCAAGCTTCGGATTGGTCCCATATTATAAGTTGAGTACAATGTCCTCCTTTCGTCTCAGTACAGTCTATATGCGTAGCCCTGTATAATTAAGAATGAATAAACGTTTTGGTACCCGCTTTATTCTAGTGGATATGTAAGAATTAATGTGTCAAAGTTATATAATGAGTATTCACTTTTAAAAATAATATGACCGTGAAGCTTGACCTATAGAAATCATGTTATATTTATAAGTATGCCTAACGAAACAATGTTTACAAAATATATTGGAGACATTCATGTTGTTTACTAATGATAGTTTCTGCATTTCGTTGGAAAATGAACACTATTGTTTTAATACTAGTGTTTTAATTAAAACTAAGTAAATTTTCTACTACTTAGATGGCCGAGGCTTTAACTGGGAAAACAAATGAGAAACGGTAAAAGCCCACAAATTAAAAAAGTCTCCATGAACAAGACAGATGAGTTTTGGCGCCAACATAAAAAAACATGTCGTCTCATTGTATTATTTTCCTAAAATTGCGTAATAATGGTGGATTATTATTTATTAACTGTTCGTGGACGTGCTCGAGTGTGGGTAGGTGATATAACGCGATTAATCATGTATTTTCGTATTGTTTCCAAAGCTCAACAGAAGCCTCTTGTACTAGGGCATGACTTTGACTTGACCGCAACTTACTTTGCTTGACTATGACTGTGACTGACTGACGATATTTAATTAAACTTAACAATATTTCCACTGTCTGGACAGAAATGGGGGAGACCTTTGCCCAGGAGTGGGACAGTATAAAATAAAATATTATACTTGACACTGGCATATATGCAAAATTTCAACTGACTATCTATTACGATTCGAAAGATACAGCCTTTTAAAGGTAGGACGGACGGCCGGACGGACAGTCGGGCGTATTACGTAGGCTCAGTAATAGGGTCCCGTTTTTACCCTTTGGGTACGGAACCCTAAAACGGTAATACGTACAAGTGTCAAACTTGGCATGATTATAGTACACACTCTAAAGTATAACAACAAATAATAAATAATGGCCAAGTGTGAGTCGGTGACAACAAGGAATAAATTTCTGTTTATTACCAAGTTATAACTAACTGGTAATTCGGTTACTTGGACGATCTTATGCTTTTTGACTTTATTAATATTTCTTAGTCAATCCGGGAAATTTTCACAGAATATGTAATATTACGGCATTACATATTCTGTGAAAATTTCCCGTTTTGCCCTTTGGGCAAGGAATCCTAAATGGTATGGGCTAAGTATAGTCTGGGAAATGTCCTGTCACGAAACAATGTTTTCAAATTACCACGGTAATATGATAATCGATTTTTACGATCCTGTGATAAATGAACGACAGTAGCGATACTTTATGACCCACTCAGACAGCACCATAAGTAATAAATTGACTTAATAAAAACCGTCTGTTGCCAAATGATAGACATGAAAGGTAACTCAGACCAGACAAACGAGGGAGATATCATCATCATCATCATCAGCCAGAAGACGATGTTAAATATCCGGGACATTATTTTGCACACACGGTCATCCGACCCCAAACTAAGCAAAGCTTGTAATATGGCTGCCAGAGACTGATAAACGTACATATAATTATATTTTTAAATACATACTTAAGTAAATAGATAGACACAAATGTTAATCACATGAATGTTTGCCCTAGGTTGGAATCAAACCCACGCCCCCAAGCGCAGAAGGCAGGTTCACCACTACCAACTGAGCCACCGGGACTGTCGGATGTGATGATATCCATTACAAATTATAGCAAGTTATTTATTGGGCATTCGTGTTTTTTTAAGTAGTGTGTTTACCAATTAATGAGGTATTATTGTGGTTTAGTTATACCAACCTGGGCCTGCCTGAGCTGGTTGACGAGCGTGGAGCACCGGTCCGGATCCTTGCGGCCGTCGAACGAGTCCAGCTCTGCGGCGACCATGTTGAGAGCATCGTCGGCAAAGAAGAATTGAGCGAGAAGTGAACGGTCGTCCCTCTGTAACAAAAAGACAGCCTGGTTATTGTCGATATCTATACTTATATTATAAAGAGGAAAGATTTGATCGTTGTTTGTTTCGGAGCCTATTATTGAATAGGCTCTGAAACTACTGAACCGATTTGAAAAATTCTTTCACTGTTGGGAAGCTACGGTATCCCCGGGTGACATAGGCTATATATATCTATACCCGTGCGAAGCCGGGGCATGCCGTTAGTGGTTAATATTCCGAAAACCCGCACGTTTATTATGTGGAATACGCTGCCTGAATGGGTGTTCCCCGAGAATTACAATCTGGGCGTCTTCGAATCGCGAATGAATCGGTTTCATAAAGGCAAGCGTGCTCCATCGTAGACCGCATCATCAAGCGAGGTGACTAGCCTATCAAAAAAAGATAATTCCAAGTCATAGTAAAAGTTGCGGTTGAAATGTCCGTCCCCAAGATTCCCCATTCTCGGCAAATCTCGTTCAATTAGACTTCAGACAAGCCCTTTAAAAAAAATATCTTACAAAGTTATTTAAAGACTACGCCACTTTCAAATTGCCCATTCTATTGCTTTGGTATAAAGTTAATACGGCACTTCCAAAGGTTATTAAGGCAGACCTTGAGCAGGACACGTAGAACGTACTTGGCGCAGTGCAGATACAAGTTCATGGTCCACTCGCACGTTCTATTCCACTAGACACGACTGTGTGGTGTTTGGGTCTTTTGTTTGTCAATTTGAAACACGGATTAGTTGGACATAGTTGTCAGGTGTGATAAATACAAAGTAGTAGTATACTACAGCAGCTCTGCCGTTCGTGTTTCAGGACATGACACCGACATTTCATCATTGTGTACAAAAATATATTCGAGCGCTTTGCAAGAAGTCGCGAATTTAATCCCGCAACAGAAATTATTTTGTATACTTTGCACACATTTGTGAATAAAGGAACTGTCTTAGATTTGACAGTTTAAAATGGTCTCAATGTTGTCACCGCGGTGAATATAACTCGATAACAATAATTAGGCTCCAGAAGAAGTGTGCCAAAGTTTTAAGGCTTTCCAAGATTTGTCTTACTCTTCGTCTAGCCCCAAGTATTACAAAGAGAGTTCAGAAGCTTTCAAAATTACACCACCCACTTATCCTACCATCGTCGCCTGCGTAAGGCATCAGCAAGGGTTGAGGGTTTGAGATCTCCTGAACCCTCTTTGTAATAATTGGAGATAACAGACGAATTGGCCATGTCACAATCTTGGAAAGCCCTAAAAACATTGACAGGCGGCACCTGCACTTCTCGCCGGACCTACCCAATCTCCAGTGAGCTCGTCACCACGGTCATTGCAACATGGAAGTCCTGATATACATAAACATTATTTGATTTATATGACACGGGAATTACTCACGTAGGCATGATTAAGCCAGTTAGTCGGTTACCCCCGACTACAGTTCCCGTAAATCCCGGTCATATAAATAAAATGTGTGAAAACCACGTCAGTTGCCATTATAAACATTATTGTTGAAACCTCAAAGGTTTAAAATTAACTGGAAGGCCTAATTAGTGACGAGGCAAGCACTCTTGCCTGATAATAAGCGTCACGCTTGCCAATAACAGTTCAGGGGAATTAGACAAAACCCATTTTCTGTTAGCGTTAACGCCTGCGGAAAGATGAAATTGTTTGAAAATGACATTAGCTTGAGATAATATCTCTCAAGCTAATGTCACTGTCAATGTCATTTACAAACTATTTCACCTTTCCGCAAGCGTTAACGCTAACAGAAAATGGGTCTTGTCTAACCCCCCAGTACCATCGAGAATGTAGAACTCCAAACGGTTCACAACCCTGCGCGGTGCGTGCACTGTTCTCGTTCGTCGTTATTTTATAAATGACAACGTTTGTTATTAGTGTTTGTACGCTATAAACTCCGTAACGGCTGAACGTATTTGGATGAAATTTGGTATTGAGGTAGCTTATATCCTGAACACAGGCTATTTTTTATCTCGGAATAATCTTACGATTCCCATAGAAAAAGAAAGAAAAAGAAGAGGAAAGGATAAAAAGAGTTGGTCAATAAGGGCGTTGCTAGTTAAATGGTAAATCTCTTTATGCTCAGTAATTTTACCGGAAACATTGCCTTTCAGTCCGAAACACATTTTGCACGTGTTTGTTTGTACGGCGTGCGACGTCCTCTGTTTATTTGATCGAAGATTGTAACAGTAGGTCACTTGGTATTTATGTCTCGACCTATATGGCACACACCAAGCAAGCATAACATACAAAATGTCCTAACAAAGCAGTGAAACGTTCATCAACAAGTGTTGCTATACTCATTCTTAATAACAGTTAGTAATTAATTATAGGTACTGAATAAGGAAGGAAAAATTGGTTAAAGTCCGAGGATATATTTAATTTCTCGTCACCTTCATTATGATGACATCTCTGGGCTGGCAATGGTATTTATAATGCTATAGAAATATATTTCGTTAACTCAAGTGGCGTGGATATACCTGCAGCTATCAAAGTAGTAATTCATAAAACTAGGTACCTAACTATTCAGCTTTTTACAATGTTATTACAGCTGTCAGAGCAAAGAAATGGTTGGACCTAGCATGGTTAAAATCTACTACCCAAAATACAATGTCCTTGTTAAAATCATTAATTCTTAGCAAAGATGTAAACAAAGCAATGTCACTTTATGTCAAAATCAAAGTGAGAGTACCTACGGGTGTAATATTTTTTTTGGTAGAATAAAAATATGTAATAATAAAATTAGAACAAGAATATGTAGCAAAAAAATTGTATGTAGATGGGACTTAAAGTTTCTGGAATGGAGACCACGGACCGGTAAGCGCAGCGTAGGACATCCACCCACAAGATGGACAGACGACCTAAAAGATACCGCAGGGAAACGCTGGATGCAGGCCTTCCAACCGGCCCTTTTGGAGATCGATGGGGGAGGCCTATGTCCAGCAGTGCAGTGGACGTCCTATGGCTGAAATGATGATGATGATGTAGCAAAATATAGAAAATACGTGTCTGATGAAAGAGTCGATGATCCCAGCAATGTCAAGTTCAAAATAAAAAAAAATATGTTAAAACAGATCATGTATTACGCAGTTTTGCACGGTCAGCGATGGCCCACTTGCAAGCAGTGCCAACAACCTTGTGGGTCATTGGACGAAGCGATGCAATCCAACCAAGCGCTGATTCAGCATTCTACATCAACCACAGATTGTAAATAATTGTTAGTTTACAATAGGTTAACTTAGTATCGATAATTTGTTAGCATCCTAGCTCATACAACAAAACAAACAACTTTTTTTCGAAGACATATCGAAAATCGCGAAAAATAATCAGACTAAAGTTATATGATTATTTACGGGATATTTACCGTGGTAAGGTTGTGGATTGTCGTAAATAATCATATAACTTTAGTGAACAGCCGTGATAGTTTAAAACAGTGTAAATAATCAGACGTTCCATACAAAAATTACATTAATTCCCGACAAAATATTTGAAACAGCACAGATATTTTTTGGCGAATTTTGGTATGTTATGTGACGACGGATTAACTAACAAACAATAAAAAAGTAAAAACTAAAGGGCACTTGCCCATTATTTATTATTTGTTGTTATACTTTAGAGTGTGTACTATAATCATGCCAATTTTGACGCTTGTACGAACTACAAATTACCATTTTTAAATTAGAGCAAATGCCTAATAAACCTTGATAAAGATACATTTTATTTTAACCTTTTAATTTTTAATTTATTATTATTTCTAACATTACATACTCTGTGAAAATAGCAACCGACTATAACGGTTCGAAAGATACAGCCGTTAAAAGGTAGGACAGACGCACATACAGACAGACAGCGTAGGCTTAGTAATAGGGTCTCGATTACACCCTTTGGGTACGGAACCCTAAAAAGAAGATAATTACAATCTAATTGAACTATATCGACACGAAAATTAATTAAATTGGTTCAAAACTTCTATAACTACTTAATATATCCAACACCAATATAGAGTTATGGATCGTTAATAAAATCAAACGTTATCGCGGTAATAATGATTAGGTAGTTTAGATAACTTCTAAATTGAACGACTGATAACAAACACAAAGAAAACAAAGTAATAATGCTACAATCGTCAACTCCAAAACACTATGCACAAAATGTTTTGCCAAGCATATTATCACGTTGATTTTCATACTTTATCAGATAACCGCGTACCACAGGGGAGCGTTCTAGGTCAAGAACTAAAGAGTCAAGATTATTGGCCCGCTGCCAAACAACACAAAAGAACTTTAGTGTCGTGCTTTATTCATAATAGTTTCAGACAGACTGATCGTAAAAAGTTCCTAGTCTGAGTGACCAGCCCTAGCGTCAGTTTTTGGGTTGCGTCTGATGTGGATCCGAATTTTAACCAGGTTTCGTAGCCCCTTTGAAATCCTTACAATAGGGCTGGTCACTTAGCCTACACAAAATTACTGTTACCAGATTTGTTTGAATGCGTCGCAGAGAACTATCTCATTTGTTGTCAATATTACTCTACCTACCGTGCAGAAAAACGTAAAAATTTGTTAAAAAGTGCAGAAAACATAAACAATAGGTACTATTTATAACTAGGAGAATTTGCGAATTTGCGCCCCTTTCAAGCCTCACGTGATTAATGGACGGTCCCTTACATTTTTACTTCTATTAAGACCGGAGTAAGACTTGATGAACACATTGTAAGAACCTTAAACATGGATAGATGTATCTCTAACTAAAAAATATATATGTAAGTTGGATCGCATTCTAATGGTTTCAAGTCCGCATATTTAATGGATGAATGTACCTATGTAGGTAGGTATACTGGGTTACGCAGAAAGGATGTACTAAGCAGCTTTTTTTTCCGCTATTTCAGAGTTGGTTACATAGTAAAAGTTGTTCATAATTATGATTAATAAAGGACCCCTTTCGGCTTAGTAGGTACACCCTTTCCACGTAACCCTGTATGTATTTGTATATATATGAGCACCACCATAGACTTATATAAGTAGACTTCACAAGCTGTACAAACTGTATGAAAACTAAACGTGTCAAATTGTACGTACCTAATTGTGAAAAGAAAGATCTTTATTCTATTCACTATTTGCGGTATTCTTACAACTCAGTATTACACAATTACCAATTTTCGTTTCAAACTGACACGTGTTGTCGCGGCACCGATTGAGCAGACTGATTTTAGCCGGACTCAATTATGACGATTAATCATAATTGTATTGGAAATATGACATGCAATGTTGGTCTTCTTGGATATATAGGTCTGTGAGCACCACCGACCGTACCTATTCCATTTAGTCCTGACCCGAAGGTTGCCTGACAGAAATAAGGCCGATCATTATTCATTTATGTTAGTCTAAGTTTAATTTGTAGTTCCGATGTGTAACAAAGAAATATTGTATGTTGAGGAAAACTGCTACAAGTTCCCCGTACAGTAAAATGAACAGGCAAATTCCAAAGACTATAGTTATAATTCAGTGTGGCTAGATTATATGCAAAAATCTACATGAAATATTCACTCACACGCTATCACTACAAATGGTAGTTTTTGAGTAAAAATTTTTAATTTTATAAATCATTGGCTGTTATATAACACTAGCTGACCTGACAGACGTTGTCCTGTCTTAGAACTGTCAAACACGCAAAGTTAAAATTGTAAATCTTATTTTTTTACACCTTGGGTTACATTATTGGAGTTTTAGTAAGGATCCCTATTTTTTTGAAAATATAATATAGCCTATGTTAACCGGGAATAGTGTAGCTTCCAAACAGTGAAAGATTTTTTCAAATCGGTTTAGTAGTTTCGCAGCCTATTCAATGCAAACAAACAAACAAACAAACAATCAAATCTTTCCTCTTTATAATATTAGTATAGAAGTATAGATAACATAATGACAGCAACGATTTTTTTTTCTTCTATTGGTTAGGGCACAGTACAATCGCAAAATTAACCATAAGAAGTGTTTTAAACGCTTGTGTGATGTGACGAAATTAAATGATCAGTTAAAAAAAAAAATACTACAAGTAGAAAAAACAACTGCTAATAATCGTAACCGAATAAAATTTTGATAAATTATGTGGATTCTTGAAAAAAATTGAACAAAAAACCTTTTGAATTGAAGTTAGCGCTCGCACGTCCTGAATTCGGTATGCTAAAAAAATTAACCTATGCCAATTCCAAAACCATTTCGAGATTGTATGTTACCAACCCTTATTTTTCTACTCCGACCTTTTAAAACGATAAGATGCCATTTATTTTAATATAAAACTAAGAAATCATTCGACTTTTATTGTCCTCTAAATGACGTCACATTGTAGCATTTTATTTTCTGTGCCTTTTAAGAATAAAAATATTATACATTTGACACCCTGTTCGTCACACAGAGTAGAATATTTTTTCATTTCTGTGGTTTGACTGTCTGGTTTTTTTCAGGGCTGCCAATATGGGGTGCTTTTTTAGGCTTCTCAACGCAACGAAATTTTGTGCTATATGGTGACGTCACATAATTTCAATATTCAAAAAAATATTGTAAAATAACTACTCAATAGAAAACAAAAATATTGAAATTAGTTTCTTAAAATAGCCTTATCTACGAAATAAAAATATAAAAAAAATACTAAAAAAAAACTTTACATACCGAATTGCACTTTATTGTGTAGTAGCAAGAGTCGCTACTTATTAAAATAATTTTGCAGAGTGAATCTTCTGTACTTATACTAATATTATTCTGTGGTATAACTTAAAATTGCCTCACTAGCTGAAACAATCCCACAATATAAACTATTTATGACAGACTTTTATGACAAACGTCCTGAAAAAAAAATTACTTAGCGAGTAAAATTATTTTACTGGGGCATGAGTTTTACTTGAACGCGACTTACTTTGCTGACTCTGACTATGACCACTAATACTTTGTAAACTAGTTTAATATTACGAAAAGGAAAAGAAAAAGAAATGGAAGGATATTATGAAAAGGACTTTGTATCCACGGTCATGAAAAATTTAACAAAAAAAAAAAACACTTTTACTGGGATCAACCCTGATATTGCAAAATTCGAATTGTACATTAGGAGTGCGACATATTGGGACAATCGTCCTAGTCCTAGTCCAAAGTCCACTCATAATGCCTGGTAACAGATTTTCCTTCTTATTTCCGTTCTATTTACTTCTCTTTTCTGTGGTTGTTCACACGCACGCATATATTTTCTGAAATGACATACACAGGATAAAAAAGGCTTAAAACTAGTGAACATATTATGATGAGTGCAATGACCTTTCGGTTAATACAACGACCAATATCATTTTACGATGGTACTAGCCATCGTTCCGCGCAACCCTGTATAGCAAGTATAGACTGCAATAGCCAGCCTAATTACCGCTAGGTATATTTGCAAAATTTATTCAATTAGTCATTTGCATGTAAAAATTTGAATGCCGGAGAATTTTCTGCGATACTGGCGCAATACGTGTTGGGGACTACCATTATCATAATTTTTAGGTTCACCGTACCCATTCTTTGCGCATTAGTGTCACTTGGCGTTGTTATACAAAACTAGCTACCCCCGCGGTTTCAACTGCGTGGACATTCCCTCGATACGTGACATTTTGTCCGGGATAAAAAGTATCTCACTCTCCGGCTTTTCAACTATCTCCGCAAAATCAAGTGCTCTGTTGCTGCGTGAAAAAGGACCAAACACGCCTTGTCATCCTCAAGAACCGTAACTTTTTTCCGGGATAAAAAGTATCCTATGCCACTCTCCGGCTTTCCACCTATCTCTTTGCGCCAAATCACGTCGAACCAGTGCTCTGCTGCTGCGCGAAAAAGGAACAAACACACTTTTGTCATCCTCTAGAACAGTAAATTTATCCGGGATAAAAAGTATTATATGCCACTCTCCGGCTTTGTCATCCTCAAGAACCGGAAATTTTTCCGGATAAAAAACATCCTATGCCACTCTCCAACTATCTCTGCAAAATCAAGTCGATCCGATGCTCTGTTGCTGCGTGAAAAAGGATCAAACAAACACTTTATCATCCTCAAGAACTGAACCGGTTTTTTTTTTCGGGATAAAAAGTATCCTATGTCACTCTCCGGCTCTCCTCCTATCCTTATGGGCAAAATCAGGTCGATCCGGTGCTCAGATGCTGCGTGAAAAAGAAACAAACAAACACACTTTGCCTTTGTATAATAGTTACCTAAGTAATTGAAGTGGAGGCATTTCATGATAAAGAGTAATAAGGTTTGTGAGCCTAAAACATGGGCTAGACAGTTTTCACGTCTGGAAACTTATAAAAAGTTTTTATTGGTGTTCAACATCGAAGGTTAATTTGGTTTTTCACACGGCCATACTAAATATTATTATAGACAAGCAGCGCCCTGCGGTTTTACCTGCATGGACATTCCCTCAGTAATCTTACATTATCCGGGATAAAAAGTATCATGTTACTCTCCGGTTCTCTAATTATCTACAGGGTTACGCATATGGATAGACTGTACTTACTTAGCCGAAAGGGGGTCATTGTACTCATCATTATGAACAACTTTCACTTTTGGACCAACGCTAATATCGCGAAAAAATATCAGCTGTTCCATACATTTTGTCGAGTTTCAATGATCGTTTTCTCCTAAAAAAGAGCTCTGTTTTTTTTTCGATTTAATTTTCAGGCTTGGACTTATATTTAAAATTGTTAACCCCGATAGGAAATCAAATACGTAGTACATTACTGCAGCGCAACAGCCTGCAACTGAAGCATTTATGGACTATGCGAAAATGTGGGCAGAGGCGTAGCCAAGGCCAGCATACGTGTGTCCATAAATTCTCAGTGGCCGCCAACGCTTGCATAGAATTTATTTTTGACAAAAAAAAACGGAAGTCTACTAGTCAACAAAGTCAATTATGCACTTTGACATCAATTTGTATCCGATTGATTCTTGACCTCGCAATGATAGTAAACGTCGGAAAATCCTAATTCGGCAATGGCAACCGGGACCCGAATCAGGAGAGGTCTTGGCCCCAAATTACATCATTTGCCTCAATGACAATTTGCAGTTGTTAATTTTTTAGCTGCAGAATTGCATTCATCGTCATCGTCATCGTCAGCCACGCCTTAGAACGCTACACTAAACGACAGCCTGCCATCTGGATTTACTGGATGCCCGCGACTCTCACAATGTCGTCGGTCCATCTAGTGGGAGGCCTACCTACGCTGCGTCTTCTGGTTCGTAGTCTCCACTCAAGAACCTTTCGTCCCCATCGGTTACCGGTTCTTCGAGCGATGTGGCCTGCCCATTGCCACTTCAACTTGCAAATCTTTAGTTAACTATGTCGGTGACTCGTTCATCGAGCTGCATTTATTCTTCGTTGTGGAATTGCATTCACTTGCAGGCAAAGATGGAGCGTTTGTAGTTTGAAAACTTTGACTATTTGGTAAGTGTTTTTTAAATATACAATAGATCTAAGTTTAGCCACCAACTAGCCTGATGGTAAGCGACGGTGTGGCCGAGAATGGAACATGAATACTGATTTAGAAGAAATCTATTCACTCTAGCCTTGAAGATGCCTAGATTATGGTTCTCAGGAAACAAGGACGGCAGGGAGTCCCATTCTCGGGCAGTACGTAATACGTACTGCCCAAGAATGGAACTTTATGATTCATTTATGATACGTACTACCTATCATAAATGACGCTTGACCCGAATCGTTGTGTACCTACGAATCTTTGAAATTTCCACGAGGAAGCGGTGGTAGTGTGCAGTCCTTCTACTTGTCCCGTAGTAAAAGGGGGAGGGTGGAATAAGGTTTTCCTCTACTCGAGCCCTAGACTTGGTTTCCCGGGCGCGTGCCCCGAGACCCTCAGGGAAAGGGTGGCTCCCAACACTGCTGATTATTGATAATGGATTGCGGCTTGTTTTTGCGTGTGTATATTCGAATCAAGCTTTGTGCAGTATTTGTGTAAGGATTTTTAGCTATTACTCCAGTGGTTCCTACTACTTACTATGGGGAAAATTTCTGTCGGCATATTTTTTTTAAATGTGTCACTGTCCAGGCCCCGATTCTACTAAACCAATTGTTTTTAAATCGTAATTGCTTTAATTTTAATTATTGAATGAATTGCTTCACGTGTAAATTTTGGGGCAGTTACCCCAAAATAGACATGACACTTAAAGTAAAAAAAAAAAAAAAAAAACTGTAAATTTTGAGGCAATTAATTAAAAAATTACAATTTAAAAACAATCGGTTTAGTTTAGTAGAATCGGGGCCCAGTTGGGGGACAACCAGAATGATTGTAATTGAAGTACATACACAAATTCAAAAACCGTTTCGCTATTGGTTCATAGGCAAAAGTGGCCTGAGTCATAGACAACTTGTACCAAGTCTCCTTTGCTTTGACAATACCTAAATACTGGAATCTCCAGCACATTGTACACAAAACAATACCCCAGTTTGAAACTTTTAAACTCTTTCAACGCAACTAAATCAAACCATATGACTCATGCGAAATGACAACAAATTGAATCAATTGACCCGTCACGATTGCAACAAGCAAGCATCACTAACATAAACATACAGTTGTTTGGTAACATGCCAACGACATGCTACTCGTTGTTTATTACATGCTTTATGTTAGCTTCATTTTATATTAGCTTAGCTTTTTGTTGAGCTTACTAATTAACTAACTAACAATGTAAACAAATCATGTAAGTCGACACAAAATTCAATAACGAAATTACCAGTTTTAACTTGGTATTGAACAGAAACTTGTCACCAACTCGCACTTGGCCATTATTTATTATTTGTTGTTATACTTTAGAGTGTGTATACTATAATCATGCCAAATTTGACGGTTGTACGTATTCCCGTTTTTACATTAGAGCTAATACAAAAATACGTTAAAAATATACGTTTGTTGCACGGGGGACACATTTCGTTTGGACTTTTTGACTTTTTTTTTTAATTTATTAATTAATCCGCCGTAGCATTTACCTGCATATTCCGTGAAAATTTCTATCTAGTACGGTTCGAAAGATACAGCCGGTAATAGGTAGGACAGACGGATAGGCGGACAGACGGATAGGCGGACAGACAGACAGACATTGTAGGCTTATTAATAACTCTATTTTCCTTGTTAGTGTTTCGACTTTTCTTGGCCAAACCACGTCTTGCACAACTTTTATCAGAAGTGCCCGTGAAATGTGAACAATCGTATTCGTTCTGTCGTTTGTTACTTGACGTGTCTACGTTTTCAAGGTCAGGACCTAGCTTTCAACGTTTTCCGTATTGAAATGATAACAGTCATTATTTCAGCCATAGGACGTCCACTGCTGGACATAGGCCTCCCCCATCGATCTCCAAAAGGTTCGGTTGGAAGTGGCTTGCATTCAGAGTTTTTCTGCTGTCTCTTTTAAGTCATCTGTCCATCTTGTGGGTGGACGTCCTACGCTACGCTTGCCGGTCCGTGATCTCCATCCGAGATCCTGCCTGTGCATATTTTTTTACCTATAAAAACACATGTACCTAGTATATACGCCACTAACTATTATGCCCACATAATGTTTTTGTAACAACTCCAGTCATGGTTGACTGACTGTCACCTAGTACCATCTATTCATACAATGGAAGTTTTTCACGTTTCGGTCACCGCGGATTGGAGTCAAAACTGAAACGAAACGACTGACTGTTCGTTGAATAACACTAAAATTGTTAGGGCGCGTTTTTGGTTTCAGCGGGCAGCGGGGCGACAGACGACGCGACAACGGATCGTTGGCGACAGCGCCAGCGGCGCGATAATCCAACGCAAACGCATATTCATTGACAGCGGCCAATAAAGTTTTGATTTGTGACGATGTCATAAACAAAACAGCTATCATGGTCATTATGACAACCGTGACAATTATGTCTGTTTTCTTGTGGTCCCAGAATTTTGTCTCATCAATGGTACCACAAAGGAAACCTATTTCTCCGTCTCTTCCAAAGCTATTTCGGTAACGGCGACCGCATTTTTCTGTGAGACTGTACCGCTGCTGATGCATTCTCATAAGCCTATACCAAATTTTAGCAGCAAATATTCCCCATTTTAGCAGTTATCTGATATTTTTAAACAGTTGTACAACAAATTGCATTTATTTGTATGGAACCATTCTTGACTACATGGCGACTCTACGTCGCTGTCACCGCCGCATCGCTACTTTGCACGTTGTCACATTCGCTCCATCGCCCGCTGAAGTCGAAAACGCTGCCTCATTCTATCCAACGACGCTAGTATAAGTGCTGTTGGCGACGGTAACTGGAAACTACCTAGTTTCATTATTTATGGTGCTAATAGTATATTAACTGCCTAAGCTACGTAATCCAAGGTCATAAATAAAAAAGAAACTCTAACGCCTAGGCAATGAAGCGAAGGAATGCAAAAGTGAAAGTGAGATCTAAAGCTGATTGGCGGAAGGCTTTCAAACATCTAAGACCTACATTTTGACAATGCAGACAAAGAACAGAAGAATCTTAGATTTCACACAAAAAAAAAAAAACAGACAAAAGTTTTGAAAGAAAAATTATATTAAGGAAACTGAAATGTTTTCAAACATAATATTGTTTATAACATACGGGAGTTACACGTGTATGAACCGGTTACTATGCTATGACTAAAGTTTCGACCGCAGAAAAGTTTTTTTTTTTTTTTTAATATTTATATTAGAACGGCTGTCAAGGCATTTTATAAGTTTGTTTTTGGAGCCAGTTGCTCCCATATAAACGAAACGTCAGTCATTCAAAATCAGTTAGCAACTGTGATTCGGAGTTCGACGCTTTGATCTAAATAAGAATGTTCAATCAAGGTTCATTCATAATGCCTGGTAACAGATTTTCCTTCTCATTTCCGTTCTATTTACTTCTCTTTTCTGTGGTTTCAACCGCATGCAGCGGTCTTATCTGCGCGTCTGACGCAAGTAATACCTAATATGAATAAAGATTCATTGAATAAAATAAATAAATAAAATAAGATACTCACAACCAAAAAAATGAAAAATAAAATTGTTTAAACTTAGATTAACTACACAGAGATGTTAAGTTTCCAAACAACGCCTTCTCAAAACGTAAGCTACAAATTCACTACGTGTGCTGTGTTTACTTGCCTCGTCACGCACACAGACGCAAAAATTATGCGGCAATAATTAAGTTATTTTTTTTGGGAGCTCTTAACACTATCACCTGACTAAGAGCACTGACCACGGAACACTATTACAGTGGGCACTGACCGCGGGAGCGTCGTTTGGTGTCATATATGGCTCCATTTGAACGGCTTAAATTTTGCGAATGTACTTGGTTTCTGTATATACTTATTCCAAGGGTTTAAATTAGATCGGCTGTCAAGGCATTTTTGTAAGAAATTTACTGTAGCCAGTAGCACCCATATAAACGAAACGTCAGTCATTCGAAATCAGTTAGCAACTGTGATGCGGATAAAGAACTTTGAGATCTAACCCAAAAAGGTAAGGTCCAAGTTCTTTGGATGCAGAGTTTGACGCGTTGACATAAATAAGAATGTTCAATCAAGGTTCCGTCATAATGCCTAGCTTTTCCTTTTCATTTCCGTTTACTTCTCTTTTCTGTGCTCACAACCTAATTCGCAAACTAGATACCGTTTCTGATAGGTGACAGTGTAATGACCGGAAGGCTCCATTCTTAGTTCTTGGCCAATGAGTGCAGCATGGGGATTCGAGGTCTCGGTCTGTGGGAGGATCTACTGTCATACATAACTGCTTGACCGTGTGACCTGGCATTGTTTTGAGTGGACTTCTTGAACGGCCTTTCCTATATCGAAAAAGGTTGTACCTCAGACCAGACAAAGGAGAAATGGTAGGTGGCGTAGCGGGTGCGAATGCATCAGGCCTTAATCAGGCTTGAAGACTTGAGGCTGGCCCTTAAATCTGAGAGCTAACGTGGGTCGGATGACGCGTTAAATTGTACGCCCCGGTTGTTTGTCAGTTTTTCCACAAAAAACTATCAAAACCGTCTGAAAGTAATCACCACCTTAAAATGAAAATTAAATTTACGAAACATGATCCGCCTAAAATAAAGACGGGTTTTAAATTTCACAAAAAAATAAACCGGCCAAGTGCGAGTAAGACTCGCGCTCCGAGGGTTCCGTTGGATGGAACCTACAGAGCGCGAGTCCAAACAAAAAACCAACAACAAAAAAGTGGACTATAAGGTGCTTCCATACATACCAACTACAAAATTTAAGTTTGTAATTCCAAAACAATATTTTTTGTATGATATTACTTTAAATTAACAAGTTTCGATTTTTTCCCTTTATATAAATGCTGTAAGACCTTGCTTTTGCTAAATTTCATGACTCTAGGTCAACGGGAAGTATCCTGTAGGTTTTGATTCCCTTGAGAAATCGCAAAACATGCGACATTAACGGTCATATCTTTTGATCGCGTTGAGTTATAAGTTTAATTTTTTCACAGCTGAAAGAAACCGTAGCTCTGAGTATTTGATATAAATTTCAACTTGATACCTTTATATAAGTTCCTGAGAAAAGGGGTCTGGACAGACGGACAACAAAGTGATCCTATAAGGGTTCCGTTTTTTCCTTTTGAGGTACGGAACCCCAAAAACGTGTTCTAATGATACCGTTTATTTTTTGATACTCACAGTATCGAATCGGTCGAGTGTTCTGTAATTAACCACGCGATAACAATATAACTGCTGATAAAACAAAATGATGTCAACAATCCATTTCGGAACGCATCATTACAATGTCGCTTGCAATTTTCACGGTTCGTCAGATAACGACATTTAATTATCGCCCAAAGAGTTTCATAATTCAGCTATGAGTGACGCGTGCAGTGTCGAATAAAGGTAGCATTCCATTGGCGACCGCGACCGGCGGCAGCGACAGCGTCGTGCGCATTGGCGGATCCAGGGGGCCATGGCTCCCCCCAAAACACCTAGCAATTCCATACATTCGACTCAGTTTTTGGATTTGATTCCTTCGAACCTTGTTAGAATGGGCCCCCCCCCCAAAATGAAATCCTGGATCCGCCCTTGGTCGTGCGACCCACTGCTCATCATCATCAGTCTGAAGACGTCCACTGCTGAACATAGGCCTCCCCCTTTAACCTCCACACTGAACGAAAGCCTGCCATCTGCATCCACTGGATGCCCGCGACTCTCACAATGTCGTCGGTCTATCTAGAAGGAGGCCTACCTATGCTGCGTCTTCCGGTTCGTGGTCTCCACTCAAGTACCTTTCTTCCCCATCCCCACCACCACATTCCAGACCCACTGCTTGAATTTATTATGGAGTGCTGAACAATGCGAGCGACCGCGTCGCGCGACATGTGGGTCGCTTACATTGTTTAGGACTCCTTATAAACGCATACTGAGCAGTGGGTCGCGCGACACTGCTGCTGCCGCCGGTCGTGTTGCACCACCGGAGGATGGGCAGCAGCTTCCTATTATAGTCCTTTTCAAATAGCATGGCACTTGAGAACTACCACTAATAGACGAGTTTTCATCGCTAGCGGTGTTGACGTTGCTTTGCCAGCCCTGGGGGGTTAGACAAGACCCATTTCCTGTCGGCGGTAACGCCTACGGAAAGATGAAATTGTATGAAAATGACATTAGCTTGAGATAACATCTGTCAAGCTAATGTCATTGTCAATTTTAACAGAAAGTGGGTCTTTTCTAACCTAACCGCCCAGAGAAGTAGTCGTAGACACCCTTTTTGAAACGCTATGTTGAAGCTTGGCGAGAAGATCTTTGGGGGAAGGACATTGCATACCTTGCAGGTCCGCGGTATAAAGGAGTTTCAATGTTTAATATGTTCAGCCACTCGGAGAGATAACTTTCTTTGCATAGCCAAGGAGTCGCCATCTCACTATCTTGTGTTTATTTATCCTATTTGTACTTTGCGTACAAATAGGCTTGCAGATTTTCGGCTTCTATAATATCCACAGATATACACAACCAGATCGGCAATATATTTTAGTGAAAGAGACAACTTGATATGGCTCAGCACAAGTACGAAAAGGACATAAATAGATTTTGTTGTCCTTATCGGCGTGACCTGTTTTTGGTACCTCAAGTGTCAAAATCTGTAATAATCAGTGACAAACAAAACGGGTCTGAATTATATTTATTGCCTTTTTTTGGTGATTAAATGTGATAAATGCGTGTTTCCTCTGAGAAATAATTGTAAAAGATATTTTACAATGGTTGGTTGTAGCATTTTGGGCTGCAAGAAGCGCAGTGAGCGAAAATACGATGAAATATCATTTCACACGTAAGTAAACATATAAAGCATGTAACGATCACCTAAATAAATTCAGGATATCAATTCGCAAATATTTTATTCATAATTAGTCAGTTTTTAGGTCGATTTGTGGTCTAATTCTATGAATTTTATCAAATTATTCACTTAGAAAATAAATTATGAATGTTGCCAGGTTATGAAAGAAATTACCCACCGCAACTAACATAAATTATTCGTTCTGCAGGTTTCCAACTGATCCTGTCACATTGCTGAAAAAAGCTGGCACATTGCAAGAAGTGCAAAATACCGACCCTTTTATGCACATATGAATATGGTGAATGTTAATATTAAATATATATTAATGAGGCCACAGTTATGAAGCTGGAAAAGCAAAAGGCGATTTCGGCGAACCGATTCAAAAAGCTACGCGCTGTTCGTGAAATTTGTACTGTAAACATTAAAGAGTCTATTTATCTAATTATTTGGAATGTTATACATAATTCCATTCATGAAAAAACTAAACTGACCAAGCGCGAGTCGGGCTCGCGCGCTGAGAGTTCTTTACAATCACAAAATACAAAAAGTTGTGCAAAAAGACAACATCACGCCCAGGCTGTCACCCATCCAAGTACCGACCGCGCCCGACGTTGCTTAGCTTAGTGGTAAACAGAAATTTGTCACTGACTCGCACTTGGCCAGTGTTTATTATTTGTTGTTTTACTTATGTTCACTATAATCCGCTAAATTTGACGCTTGTACGGATTACCGTTTTTACACTAGAACAAATCCAAAAATACGTTTAACGTTTGTTGCATGGGGGCCCTTCCTTTGCCCTTCCGTTTTAACTCTGACTTTTTTATTACTTTTAATTAATCATAAAAAAATCATGCTATGGTTACTTTACAACCCTTTTTCTAGTACTATATTCTAATCCTAACAAATAATTATAATAAAAACGCAAGTAAGTTTGTAACTTTCTGTCTGTTTTTTACGAGGAAACGGCTAAGTCATGGTATAATAATATACTCCGCCAGGTATAGCAATTCGAGAAAAAATGTTTACGTAGGCGTCCCGCAATGATGTCATGATGTCAATTTACAACAGGTTCGAGAGAAATGACGATACACCACGTAACAGCTGATTGAATAAAGTGGCAACTGGACAGTGACGTCATTGCGGGACCACTCCCAGATTGCTAGACCTTGTTTTCTTAGATCATGGGCTAAGTCAAATTTTGTCTGGACGATAGGGTGTGTCATGAGGACAGACAACGTACTTTTCTTCCCAGAAAATTGCAGGTAGCTCCGTGGGTTGCAGCAGATAGTGTATAAAATATAAATATTTAAAAGGTAGTATTGTTTCCAAAGTACTCATTGAAGATTCACACCCATCATAGTAGGTAAATTACCCTAACTTATAGCAAATCATTTTAATGTGGCAACACACCTTGTTGAAGCGAGAGGCACTGGGCCACTATTCCGTAACTTTAACACGCACGTAACGTGCCGCGTTAAGTTAACCTCTTAAAATTTGGACTCTATTCCCTAGGAATAAAGACCAAATTTTAGAGGTTAACTTAACACGGCGCGTTACGTGCGTGTTTGTAGTTACAGAATCAGGGCCCTGAGCTAGCCACGCTCATTGAAAATCTATAGGTAGTAGATCTGTGATAATATCAGTGTAATGCTAATAAGTGATTTTTGACATGTAATTTGACTAGTAACGCGTTTTAGGTCAGTGCTCAAAAATGTCAGAACCCAAGTTAGTTTTTTTTTTGTATAATAGGCTTGTGTTTTACCGCCACACCGCCTGATAAAGATCGATAAATAAACCATAGTAACTATCAATTCAGTTAAATTACAATATTTGAGCTGGAAAAAAAAACATGTCACAGATACATCTGTATTTGAGTTTATGATTTGGTTCAAAACACGATAGAATAAACTTTCCTCGATCAAAAAATAAACTGAAACAAAGTTGATTCAGTTTATTTTTTTTTTCGTTTTATGCTCTAATGAAAGCTCGTAACAACCTGGAAATTGCATATACTGACAGACACTTATTCAACATTTTTTAATTTGGATAGACTTTTGATAGTGAATAGTTTCGTTTTTTAGTAAAATTAATTGCGTAAAAAGGTCCCGAGAATTTGCGCGCACCGCGTTCAGTACCGCGCCAGGCGTCATCGAGGTCGGACCTATGTTCGTTTTTGTCGTTGCCCTCCCCCCGCGGGCGTCCTTACTCTTGGGTGGCAAAATACATCGTCGCTATAACTTGGCGGGGGCTGAGGGAGCGTTTTGTTGCCTACGCGACTCGGATAACTGGCCGTTAAATGATTTTGCGGAGTGGATCTTCTGTACTTATACTATGTCTTCTGTGATGATATTAAGCGTGACTGTGGTCAGACGTGTTTTAGTCACGCACGTTACAGGTATAATATTGGATCCGAGTTTTTTTAAAAGGTTAAAAACCTGATTAAACGAGACTAGGAACAAAACATAAACGAAAAAAGTTTTCGAAAACTATCAAATCTGGGACTAAGCCCCCATAGCGCACGACCAAACAAAAATAACAACAAAAAATGGTTGAAAGACAAACTTAACTTTGTAGTCGACAATAAGGTTCTTCGTACATACCAACTACAAAATGTAGGTTTGTAATTGCAAAATAATATTTTTTATATGATATAACTTCAAATTAACAACTTTCGGATTTTTTCCTTTATATGTGCTGTAAGGCCTTGCCTCTTGCCAAATTTCATGATTCTAGCTCTACGGGAAGTACCCTATAAGGTTTAGGTTCCCTTGTGAAATCGCAAAATATGCGAAAATACGCGGCATTAAATGTTCATATCTTATGATTGCGTTGACAAGTTTGATTTTTTCAAAACTGGAGGAAACCATAGACCCGAGTATTTGACATACATTTCAACTTGATAGCTTTACGCGTTCTTGAGAAAAAGGGTATTGACAGACGGGCAGACGGACAACAAAGTAGGGTTCCGTTTTTTCCTTTTAAGGCACGGAACCCTAAAAATTTATAAATCTTTTTAAAATCTTAAAATTCAAGTCTGGGTTTCTCCCATGTTAAAAAAGTTGTTCTAGTCTAGATGATTTCAGTGACCTCGTTTCGACTCAGCACCACCGTTCCGTAAAAGCCTGTATGTATTACCAGTTACCAAACCAACTGATAAATTCGAACAATAAAACAAAGCTAAGAGAAATCTGTTACGAGTAAGGCAAGTTCAACTATTGAATGGCCATGCCATCGAGATTCGCGAGCATTTGGCAAACACGAGTTCCGCCCGTTGGCCCGCTATTGAGAAAGCGGCGAAAAAAAGTGAAAGTCAACGAGCGGGACAGACGGCTGACACTATTAAGGATAGAAAGAGGCAGGGGACGTGACGTCATGCATTTATTGGTAGATTAACAGCTGCTGTAGAATAATACTTATAAAGGATTAGCAGCGCCCCGTAGCTTCACCCGCTATCATAAAATCTATATCCAACCCAAGCTATATATCATCAGCCTGTTAACGTCCACAGCTGAAAAGGCGTCCCGTTTAGTTTTTTTTTTCACATCGGACTATGCTAACGTTTTAGCGCGATCTCGCCTGATGGGTGTTGCCATAATCCCCACGCTTGGCAGGTGGCTTGGGGATCACAGTACGTTCACCGTGTACTAACAGGACGCTGTTGCCTAACCTTCGGTGGTTCGAGCTATAAACATACGAAATAGCAAAGTTGTGTACCTATGTAGTCACAAGTTCATCTTATTTTTAATCGGCTTAAAAAAGGGGCTCACTTTACGGTTAAAAATATTTTTTCAAGTTTGTTAAGTATTTCAGTACGCTTAGTCCCAGATTTGACAGTCTTCGAAAACTTTTTTCGTTTTCATATTGTTCCATGCATTTTATTAAAGTGCCTCCAGTGGAAACGCGGAGGAACTAAAATCGGTAGTATTCGGCGGTATAGATTGCTTCACTATAATACGATAAAAGTTTTCGAATACCTTTCAGCCCAGCAATGTATGGCACAATACGTAAAACAAAAAAAGATTTCGAATACTACCAAAACTTGTACTGAGGGTACATAACGTCGTCATTTCATAAACCGTTTTGGAAAATTCTTGGAAAGAATATTGTATACTAGCTGACCTGACAGACGTTGTCCTGTCTTAGAACTGTCAAACACGCAAGTCAACATTTTAATTCTTATTTTTTACACCTTGGGTTACATTATTGGAGTTTTAGTAAGGATCCCTATTTGTTTGAAAATATAATGTAGACTATGTTACCCGGAGATAGTGTAGCTTCCCAACAGTGAAAGAATTTTTCAAATCGGTTCAGTAGTTTCGGAGCCTATTCAATGCAAACAAACAAACAATCAAATCTTTCCCCTTTATAATATTATTATTATAGTATAGAAGTATAGATAGTATTGATATAGATTAGTATAGATATAGATGAAAGCGTACGTGCCGGGCACGGCAGAGCCTCGTCCGAGACGCGGCTGACACATGGTATAGCATAAACTGCAACATATATAAACCAGCTAAACGCACTTAGGGTTCCGTACCACTACATAAATTGTTAATTGGTACAGTACAAAAAGTGGTGCAAAAAGACAACTTCACGCCCAGACGGTCACCCATCCAAGTACCGACCGCGCTCGACGTTGCTTTATTAACTTTGTGGTGAACAGAAATTTTCCACCGCCTGGCACTTGGCCATTATTTATTATTGTGCTTTAGAGTGTGTACTATAATCATGACAAGTCCTACGGTTGTACGTATTACCGTTTTTAGGGTTCCGTACCCAACTAAGTTATTTAATTAAATTAACAAAACCAAAAGTGCAGTATTTAAAAAAAGCACTGTTTTGTTATTCGTAAATTCTAGTCGCCAGGGGTCCGTGGTATTTTTGAAAGTGGTCCGTGACTTCAAAAAGTTTAAGAATCATTGGTCTAGCATAACTAAGATGTGATTGTGATAAGCCAGAGATCGTGACACTAATGCTTGGTGATAACCACAGATCTACTACCTATAGATTTTCAATGAGCGTGGCTAGCTCAGTGCCTCTCGCTTCAACAAGGTGTGTTGCCACATTAAAATGATTTGCTATAAGTTAGGGTAATTTACCTACTATGATGGGTGTGAATCTTCAATGAGTACTTTGGAAACAATACTACCTTTTAAATATTTATATTTTATACACTAGCTGCTGCAACCCACGGAGCTACCTGCAATTTTCTGGGAAGAAAAGTACGTTGTCTGTCCTCATGACACACCCCTATCGTCCTGACAAAAGTACTCCTGGCGGAGTATATTATTATACCATGACTTAGCCGTTTCCTCGTAAAAAACAGACAGAAAGTTACAAACTTACTTGCGTTTTTATTATAATTATTTGTTAGGATTAGAATATAGTACTAGAAAAAAGGTTGTAAAGTAACCATAGCATGATTTTTTATGATTAATTAAAAATAATAAAAAAGTCAAAGAGTTAAAACGGAAGGGCAAAGGAAGGGCCCCCATGCAACAAACGTTAAACGTATTTTTGGATTTGTTCTAGTGTAAAAACGGTAATCCGTACAAGCGTCAAATTTAGCGGATTATAGTGAACATAAGTAAAACAACAAATAATAAACACTGGCCAAGTGCGAGTCAGTGACAAATTTCTGTTTACCACTAAGCTAAGCAACGTTGGGCGCGGTCGGTACTTGGATGGGTGACAGCCTGGGCGTGATGTTGTCTTTATGCACAACTTTTTGTATTTTGTGATTGTAAAGAACTCTCAGCGCGCGAGCCCGACTCGCGCTTGGTCAGTTTAGTTTTTTCATGAATGGAATTATGTATAACATTCCAAATAATTAGATAAATAGACTCTTTAATGTTTACAGTACAAATTTCACGAACAGCGCGTAGCTTTTTGAATCGGTTCGCCGAAATCGCCTTTTGCTTTTCCAGCTTCATAACTGTGGCCTCATTAATATATATTTAATATTAACATTCACCATATTCATATGGGCATAAAAGGGTCGGTATTTTGCACTTCTTGCAATGTGCCAGCTTTTTTCAGCAATGTGACAGGATCAGTTGGAAACCTGCAGAACGAATAATTTATGTTAGTTGCGGTGGGTAATTTCTTTCATAAACTGGCAACATTCATAATTTATTTTCTAAGTGAATAATTTGATAAAATTCATAGAATTAGACCACAAATCGACCTAAAAACTGACTAATTATGAATAAAATATTTGCGAATTGATATCCTGAATTTATTTAGGTGATCGTTACAAGCTTTATATGTTTACTTACGTGTGAAATGATATTTCATCGTATTTTCGCTCACTGCGCTTCTTGCAGCCCAAAATGCTACAACCAACCATTGTAAAATATCTTTTACAATTATTTCTCAGAGGAAACACGCATTTATCACATTAAATCACCAAAAAAGGCAATAAATATAATTCAGACCCGTTTTGTTTGTCACTGATTATTACAGATTTTGACACTTGAGGTACCAAAAACAGGTCACGCCGATAAGGACAACAAAATCTATTTATGTCCTTTTCGTACTTGTGCTGAGCCATATCAAGTTGTCTCTTTCACTAAAATATATTGCCGATCTGGTTGTGTATATCTGTGGTGATAACGCATCAGTAATTAATGACAAGATAATTAAAGTATGAGTGTTTGTAAAATCACAAATGCGATAATTAAATACTACCTAGACAGTTAAATTATTGCTTAACTACTTCATTATAGAGTTAATAGTCGAGTAAACAAAACAAGTTTCACACGCATTTGCGCGTACTCCTATTGAGTAGATACGAACTACTTACCTAGATTGAATCCAGAGGCCTTACGGAGAACTACTATTGCGGCACCAAACTAACGTTAAATCCGCTCAGCTGGAAAATACCGCAAACCATTTTTTTTTTTTTTTTTATCTTTATTTTTAAAGAGGGTTTGGTCAGACATGACCATGCCACCCTCATTGGCACATTCTTAAATATTTGGTGCTGCAATATCAGTTGTCCGTAAGGCACCTGGGCACAATATCACCAAAATTTATTACATGTGGAACCTTGTGTACCTCATATATTATTTTAAGATTTATACCTAGTCGTAAGACAACCTAAAATAGGTAATAATTTTTAGGGTTCCGTTAGGGTTAAAACGGGGCCCTATTACTGAGCCTACGCTGTCGTCTGTCCATTCGACGGCTGTATCTTTCGAACCGTACCTAATAGCGTATTAAATAAATAAATAAATAATAGATAGCCAGTTGAAATTTTCATAGAATATGTAATGTTACGGCGGATTTACTAAGAAATAATAAAAAAGCCAAAAAGTTAAAATTAAAGCGTATTTAAACAACAAACGTATTTTTGTATTAGCTCTACTGTAAAAACGGTAACATTTAAGAGCATCTAACTTGGCATAATTATAGTACACACTAAAGTAAAACAACAAATAATAAATACTGGCCAAGTGCGAGTCTGTGACAAATTACTATTCACGACCGGATCTCGTGCGATCACCGAAGTTAAGCAACGTCGGGCGCGGCCGGTACTTGGATGGGTGACCGCCTGGGCATGATATCTTGTTGTACTACTTTTTTGTACTAAAGTAGTTAACAATTTATGTGGTGGTACGGAACCCTAAGTGCGCGAGTCCGACTCGCACTCGGCGGCTTTTATAAAAATTTATCATTATTCGTTTTATTTTTTATTTAGTAATAGGCTGCTCCTCCGTAGACCGTATCGTAGCTTTACATCAGGCGAGTTGGCGGTCAAAGACAAGTCTATTTTAAATAAATTAAAAAAGGCTACCCTGACCGCAGATATTTAAATTCATCATTCAAACATCGTATCATCAGGGGGGCAACATGCTCGTCTCGTCTTTCAGTAGAATTAAAAAAATTGCCTGGCAGGAAATATAACCAAGATTTCACATTCCATACGGCAGGTCTGACACTGAGCCATCACCAGTTGGTAATATTAAATATTGGAATATGGCCCAATCATTGGCCTAGTTGAGGAAAACGCCTGCTGTACAAGTAGTGGGTGAGTGGCACAAGTTTAAACTGCTTGTCATAGTTTACTCCATATTCCATTGAATAAAAATTGTAACCTTTTTTCGAGGGTGAAATCTTCCAAAGATACCCTGCGTTGGGGTGCAGCCAGGTTATGTGGGATGATACTCACTAAAACCCTCCCGTGACCAGCCTTAGTGCTTGACAAGAAGGCTCCAGACTTTCTTTTACGATTTCCAGGGTGGTCCCCTCTAAGATAAGGCTGCCAATTGTTTCACTAGTTTTAAGTTGTTTTAGTCAGTTTATTCCCACTGTCTCGCATCACCCTGTCTCGAGCTGCTTCTTATGTATGTCATTTTCGGTTTGAACATTAAAGAGTTATCTATCTATGTATTTCATAGGAAGTAAACAAAATCATTATAGCATAATGACCCTTGTCGCAAAATTACTTGGCATCCTGATACTTTGTTTTTATAATGAAAACTCATAAAGTGAAGGTGACTCCTAAAAGGAAAACACAAAACCAGTCTGACAGGTCAATGGTGAGTTCAGGTATATTTTTGTCAGCGGCAGAGAACATCACAAGTCCAAATTTATAAAAATTTCTGCGCCACAATCTAATCAAGGCTGGAAACAAATTAAGACCAAATTCACAGATTACCTTAAAGGTATGGTTTCGAACTCGGCAGCACGCAGTAGTTGAGAAAGGTGATGAGATATTGTAAGATAGTGAGGCTTGATTAAAAAAAGTGCGATTTGAACTCTCCAAATTAAACTTGCACTAACTTACTAACTTTAAAGATATTTTTAGCTCTTTTGCGGAACATCGACTCGAAAGAAGAAGCTCTGTAAAAAGTTGAATAAAGCCTGTAAATTCTGATCGCTTTTGCTAGATTATTGAACATAAGATTGTAGCTGATTTACTACAGTAAAGTATTATAAAAAAATATCGCATTCAGATTTTTACAATGTTATTCCAACTGACAGAGCAAGAAAAGCCCGAGTATGGTTGATGATATCCAAGTGATTGCTAAAGCATTTTCGTGCATCTAGCAAACCTATTCCGACATTATGAGGGCAACATCAAAACATTGTAGAAACAGGTGCTCATTGATTTGCATTTTAACCATGAGGCCTCGAATTTATACAAACAAGCGTGACGCAACGCAATAATCGTAGATACCTCCGCGAATACGCTCTCTACAGTTTAACAACCAGTTTTAACGCAATTGTAATGCATCCGTATCAATGCCTGCTTGTGGAATACTGAATCATCTGCAACAACTAGGTACGCAAAGAATGACAACGTTACACTCTGAAAATTAAAGCTACGCCTGTTAATTGCTGTCCAAATCAACAAACCATGTCCCAATTTCGATTTAAAACAAAGAAATCGCTAGTTTATATCGCTAGGATAAATACACGACAATTACAAAGTTGACATACCTTTGGTTTGTAAAACCATTTTCTGAGAGACTCCATTGGACCAGTTTTATGCCTCATGTGAACAGATCACTGCACGACAACACACATTATAAATATCAAAATAGCACCAAATCACCAAAGAAACAAACGAAATAATTATTTTCACACAATATTTACGTCAAAAATCACAAACGGCAGACATGATTTCTCGATCCGCGTTTCACAATGAATGAATGAAAATGAGTGAATGAGTTTTATGACGACGGCCTCATAATGTTGCCATGTTTCAAAACGAAAACTGCCGAATTATTAAAGTTTAATACCTCCTTGAAACTTAGTAATACCTAATAACTTTATTGCTTGATTGGATTAAAGCCATGCTTGTGGTCACAATTAATTTTTACAGTCATGACACCAGTTTTTTTGCATACAGTAAGTAGATATGAATGGCACCGACAATACAAATACATATTATCATTTTTTCGCATCGATGAAAAATACCAAGATGCAACATTGACGCGCTAATCGCGACAATACTCAATCCGTCGCGAGTCAATACGGTGACGGATCGGACCCACAGTCATGCGATAGTTGCACAAGCCGTAACAATGCCCAAGTGCTCCGTGAAACAATGCAACAACCACAGAAGAAAAGTACAAAAAAGAAGGCGTATCATATCATCAGTTAGTAAATATTCCACTTTACACTTACATTACTTTTTATCATCGAAATAGTCACAGAAACCCATAGAAATCACTTATTTTATCATCACAAAGTATTTTGATCACGCATCATTCCCTTGCACACACGTACCAAGACTAACGCGCAAATAGAGACGGCGATAGGTGGCGCATCTGAAGTAATCGGAACAGAGTCAAAATAGAGCGTAATGGATTCGTCATGATTCTTTTTTTTTCTCTTTACTATACAGGTTTACTATACAGGTACGCATATATTATACCCTGTACTAAGCCGAAAGGAGGTCAATGTATTTATCATTGTTTTTTTTTTTACATGGGACCAACACCGAAAACGCGAAAAAAATATCGAAACAAAAACTTAACTTTGTAGTGGACAATAAGGTTCTTCCATGCATACCAACTACAAACTGTCAGTTTCTAATCACAAAAGAAAATGTAATATAACTTCAAATTGACGTGACTCGCATGTGTACTGTGAGACCTTGCTTATCGCCAAATTTCATTGTTCTAGGTCAACGGGAAGTCAACCTATAGGGTCTATAGGTTTGCATTTGTGAGTTAGCGATCAAAATAATATGTGACATAAATAGCCACATCTTTTAATTGCGTTGACTCTAGAACATAGATTTTTTTACATCTACGTAGGACCCTGGGTTTTATATTGTATAATAATTTCAACTTGATATCTGTACGCGTTCCTGAGAAAAAGATTCTTGACACACGGACAGACAGACGTACCTACAAGCTTGTAGGTACGTCTGTCTGTCTGTACGTCTGTCTGTCTATCCGTTTGTACCCATATAGGATTATTTTGTTGTAGGCTACAACAAAATGATCCTATATGGGTTCCTTTTGATGTACGGAACCCTAATAATGATAAAGAACCTCCTCTTTTGTAATCGGCTAATAGCACGGTAGCATCATTTTATCCAAGAAGATATCATTTTCACTACTCAATATACCTAAGTACAATACACGTATAAAATAAACTAAAAACATAAACGTTACTCCATAAATTTTATGTCCAGACCGTTTACGACGTCTTCCAAGGTTATGCCCAAAGTCTTTGTGTATACTCAATTTCTTTCCCACTTGCGATTCAAACATCGCCGTATCGTTCCATCAACGACGGTTGACGAGTTATGACGATGTTGTGCGAATCGAATAAACATTAGAGAACTGAGCCGTAAATGTATAAACATACGGTTGGTTTTGGTAAAATAGTGTTGTTTCGATGTATATTGTATATAGCTATGTTCATATATGAAACTGCGGACGTTTATTAACTATAATATTCTTCGCGTTGTGATTTCTATTATAATAAAAATGATTTGTTTTTTCGAGATTAAAAGTAGATTTATTAATATGTGTGTGTGGATGTTTAAATTTTCTCCATTCCCAAATTCAACTAAATTCGTGCAGCCATTAGTGTAAAGAAGTAACTAACAATATAATCAATAACATACACACAAATGCACCGATGTGGCTACAACTATGTGAAAAGCGGCGAAAACTAATGTGCACCTCTTATTTATATATTTTTTACTAAATTAGATATCTAAGCTTTCGTCCCAAACATGACGTACGAAATATTAAAGATAGATGTAACCGATTCAGTCGTGCGCGTCTCTGTGTATACGAGGCTCCCGGATCCTAAAGTGCCCGTGTAGTTAATATGTATTGTCTATGTCTGTGAGCTTCATCTTCGACCACAATATCGTTACTTACCAACAGGCGAGTTAGTGGTAAAAAGCGGAATTATTTGCTATTAAAAAAAATTGTTTGTGGCCATCTCACTTTGCAACATTACGAATTAAATAAAAGCATAATATTATAACTAATAATTTGGTTCAACGCCAATGCACCATTTTTACCCAACTAAAATGTAAAATTAATTATTAGGCATCATTAATGAATGAACAATAACAGTCAATTTGACGTCATAGGCAGAAGTTACAGCACAGATAAATAGTTAAATTCGTCTGTGGCCGTTTACCATTGATGTGTAAAGGCACTAAAGGAGAAGAATCAAAGCTGTTTACGATTTACAAGGACTTTGTATATTCTCTATAGGGGTAAACAAAGTCCTTGACGATTTACAAAAGAATGATGGCCAAGATTATGACACAAAACATTCCTCATGTGGACGATTCATGATTCATAGATCATAATTATTAATATTTGTGTGTGTTTAGAGTGTGGAAAAAAGTACCTGTGAATAATACAGGTGGCCAAGAATGTCTTGTTATATGAGAATGCAGGGTTCGCCAGTGAAATTTTGGCGCCAATACAATATTATGACAATGCACTGACGCTGGCAAATGGAAAAGACGTGTGATGCCAAAATGCTTTCAAGAGGAAAGAAGAAGAAAAAACAAATGTCAAAGTTTCACACTGTCCTCACTGTCAGTCCGTTCCGAATTATGCTAACAGGGCTATTGGTATGATTCGGAATGGACGTGAATGCGTCAACAGGGCCCTCTGGTGATCCATCATAGATCATTCATAAATCTTATAGACAAACTTTTGAAGATATAATTCCAACCAAGTGCGAGTCGGGCTCGCACACTGAGGATTCCCGTACCACCACAACTTGTTAGCTACTAAAGTACAAAAAAACAGTACAAAAAGACAACATCCCATAAACGCCCAGGCGATCACCCATCCAAGTACCGGCCGCGCCCGACGTTGCTTCACTTCGGTGATCGTACGAGAACCGGTGGTGAACAGAAATTGGACACCGACGCGCACTTGTCCATTATTTATTATTTGTCCTTATACTTTAGAGTGTGTACTCTAATCATGCCAAGTTTGACGCTTGCTTTGTTTGGCGTATTATCGTTTCTACATTAGAACTAATACAAAAATAGGGTAAAAAATAAGTTCGTTGTATGGGGACTCCCATTACGTTTCTACTTTTTGACTTTTTTACTATTTCCTAATTAATCCGCCGTAACATTACATGTTCTTTGAAATTTTCAACTGGCTATCTATTACGGTTCGAAAGATACAGCCGGTAATAGGTAGGACAGACGGCCAGACGGACAGACAGACATCGTGGGCTTAGCAATAGGGTCCCATTTTCCCCCTTCGGGTACGGAACCCAAAAAAGGATTGTAAGCCTCTCCTATAAGCCCGCATCTTTGATGATGTAATCATAGGCTCACATCTACAGATATTGACCGTTGGCCTCAAGATCATCAGAAGAAGGAAGATCGATTTTGTTTTGTTATTGTACTTTCAGGAGTTTCAGGAGTAGGTAGGTACTTTCTCTTTTGAGCTTGAAGGGGCCCCGGTACACGGCACTGCCTAGCCCTCCGACAGCTACGCCACTGATACCCAGTGGTAGAATTGGACTTACCTACTCACGAACCGGAACATAGGTATTTCCCTTCAAACCTTGCGAACTTTTAACCGACTTTCCAAGAAGGAGGGCAATGTTTTTGTGTGGTGTATGTAAGCATGTACCTAGTAGGTAAAGCAAGTAGACAACTATGTTTCTGGGTTCCTGTAGTACCTCCTGTAACCTAAAGGGCTTGACCAATTTTGACGAGTGAGGTGTCATTGGATTCATTTACGAAACGGAACGGTGAATTCACGAACAGGAATGGCGTTCCGGTGCGTTCCGGTCCATTTCGAGCACTGCTGATACCAGGAAGATCCCAGGGGCCTTACGGACAACTGCTATTACAGGCACCTAATCCGGTCAGTTGGAAAATCACGCGACCGCAAACCTTTATCGCGCCCAGATACGGTTTGCGGTCGCGTGATTTTCCAACTGAGCGGATTAGGTGCCTGTAATAGCAGTTGTCCATAAGGCCTCTGGTTTCTTTATTCGCCTGTGACCAACTACCTATAACTTTATTCTGTGCGGTAAACTCGCGTAGGCAGACTTTTAAAATAATAATACTTAGGTAACAAACAATGGAATCGCAACCCTTCTACCACAACAATATCGATGTCAATACGATTACGTTTGATCGCAATGGATAAAGTAGATCGAATTACCTACTTTGCTTTTTTTAGTTGGATAACAAACAAGTTTTTGGAACTGATAAGTTTAGTAGATAGGTAGGTATAGGTGAAGTAGGTATCTATATTACCTATCTAAGTTTGTTACGGAGGGTTAGAGCTTCCCCAAATTTAGGACACGTGGCGTGGGTTGGTGAATTGGTTTGAAGAACAATGTCCGCGTCCCGGACATTGTTCTTCAAACCAATTTCAGCATTCGTCGTCGGTGCTCAGTGGGCCTAGTGTGAGTTTTTCTAGTTGCGTTAACGTACACGACCGCGTTAGCGTAAACCACGATTTGTATGAAATAAGAGCAGTTTCATCTACATGGGCCAGATGGCGTTGTTCTTTTTTCATACAAATCGTGGTTAACGCTAACGCGGTCGTGTACGTTAACGCAACTAGAAAAACTCACGCTAGGCCCACAGACCTGCTCAGTGGCGTAGCTATCGGAAGGCTAGGTAGTGCTGTAAACCGGGGCCCTAAAGCTAAGGGGGCCCTCGAGCCCCGACGAGGAAACCTCAAACAGATCTTACGAAAAAACTTCCCACCTTCAGAATAAAAATAACCAGGTTGCAACACTACTTTAATCATGGCATGGCAAGCTAATATTTTTTTTAAAGTAACTAGGTAGGTCATCATCATAATCAGCTTTTAACAGTCCACTGCTGGACTTTTAGCCTACCCCCGAAAGGGTGATTGGCCATACCTATCCACCACGCTGGCCCAGTTGCTGGTTGGTGGATTCACATACGCCATTAAATTCCTTCTCCGTACGTATGCAGGTTTCCTCATGATGTTTTCCTTCACCAAAAACCAGTGTTATGAAAACTAAGTAGGTACTTATTAATAACTTAATTATGTACCGTAGGTACCTATAGGTACCTCCTTTACAAGATCCTAAAAATAGCATTTATTATTTTAGTATTTTAGTGGTAGCAGCTTTGGTACCTACCTACTTAAATAATCATTAAAATACTTTGACATTGTTAGCGTTTTGAATGAACACCCACCCACTCGGAAATCCCCCGTGTTTCTCTCCAACCTATCTACTTACAACTCTTACAAGCCTATGATTCGTTTGCATCGTCTAGTAAAGGAGCTTACCTATCTACCCTACTATCCTCAAACTGGCTGTAAGCTCGCCGAGACACCGCAAGTTAATAAAATTGCCCGGGCGATTTAGGAAGAAACCTGCCAGTTACCTTTTTTTAGGGTTCCGTAGGGTAAAAACGGAACCCTATTACTAAACCTACGATGTCTGTCTGTCTATCTGTCTGTCCGTCCGTCTCGGTTTCGACCCATACAACAAACGTATTTTTGTATTAGCTCTAATGTCAAAACGATAATACCTACAAGCGTCAAACTTGGCACGATTGCAGTACACACTCTAAAGTATAACAACAAATATAAATAATGTCCAAGAGCGAGTTAGTGACAAATTTCTGTTCATTACCAAGTTATTATACTCGAGCGCCTGTAACAAATTGCGTAGCAAATTATTCCGACAATTTTGGTAGGCGTTATAATAACTGGTAATTCGGTTACTTGCACAACCTTATTGTATTTTGTGGTGGTACGGAACCCTCAGTGCACGAGCCCGACTCGGACTTGGGTGTTTTTTTTTTCTAGGGGGTAATCTTCTAATGATACCCGGCTGCATTGGGCTATGCTATTATGTCTTATGTGATTGGGGTGCCGGACTATGTAGGATTATAGCCACTAAACCCCCCCCCCCCCTAATTATAAAAAAATATAAAAAAAGAACACAACTAATAACGTCTTATATTCCTACCTACCTACTTAACTTTCTCATTTAGTTAACTCTAGATAATATGGTTGCACTACTTGTACAACAGTAACTGGACCCATAACTGGACCCATAACTGGATACATAACTGGAATAAAACAATTTCACTGGAATATCGGCAAACTGTGAGAAACTCAATCGCTCTAGGTTCCGCAAGTTCCCAATCTTTAGATACTGAGTCTGTCTAGGCAATGAATCACTCATGTTCTCACTGCTGGGACACAGGCCTTCTCTCAGAGAGAGAGAGAGAGAGTTAGAGAGCGTTGGGCCCTATTCCACCATGCTGGTGCATGTTGGTGAATGTCCTTATTGATACCTATTATGTCTTTGAACTTTTTGAGGTTTTTGGACATACCGGTTTCCTCAGGATGTTATCCTTTATCCGTTTTAGAGCGATCGCATCGAAACTGCACGTGCATAATTTGATATTTATCTACGCATATAGACATGATATTTTCGTGCGAAATAACAGAAGAAAAACAAAAAGAACAAAACAAAAATCGAGCCCATAAGCAAGTTTTTGAATTGGCCGTGGCTTTTTAAAATTTTGATTTTATAAATATGAATAAATAAATATTCGGGACAGTTTTGCACACACGGTCATCTGACTCCATACTAAGCAAAGCAGAACAGATGGCCGATGGGGCCGAAAGGTTCTGGAATGGAGACCACGGACCGGTAAGCGCAGCGTTGGACATCCACCCACAAGATGGACAGATGACTTAAAAGAGGCCGCAGGGAAACGCTGGATGCAGGCCGCTTCCAACCGGCCCTTTTGGAGATCAATGGGAGGCCTATGTCCAGCAGTGGACGTCTTATGGCTGAAATGATGATGATAATGATGACCCAGATATAGACCAAACACAAATGTTCATCACATAAATGTTTGTCCTAGATGGGAATCGAACACACGCACTCAAGCGCAGAAGACAGGTTCACTACCAACTGCACCAAATTATCGCCGATAATGTACTAAGCGAGGATATAATATATTAACACACAAAAAAATATGCTGGTTACAAAAATGCAAGTGTGTCTTACATATTGGAGGAAAGTTGTCCAGTATTATATATCAATATATATAATATATATATATTTATTATTTTTTAAATATAATATATATATATTTATATATTTTTTTATTTTTTGTTGTCTGTATGCTTTATTATATTATTTTGTTCTACATGTTTGTAATGTTATTAGTTATTTTTGCGACGACGAACTGTAAATGTATTGTTAGCAGTGTTCACATGGAAGTGATGTAACATCTTATATGAGAATAAATGTCTATAAACCTATATTATGTTCATGGGTTGAACAGATAGTTGAACATATTGGAGCTGACGTGCCACGCCAATCCCGCGTCGAGGCGTGAAACGCAATTTTTTGGCTTTTGGCGTTTTGGCGCCCCTTGCCTTCCACCAAAATAAAATGAATGGACGGGCCCTAACCATAGAACTTGCTCAGTAAAAACGAGTCAAAACCGTCGGATAAAATACCTAATTATAACCATGTATGTACGTAGTACCATACGTAGTAGATTTATTATATAAAAATTGATAGCGGTTTTTTGTGCATACTTTTGTCAGATGTTTCGTTATCGTGTATTGTAATTTGTAACAATAGTCTTGTGTCGCACTTCCTACGGCTAGAGACCGACTGAAACGAAGTGAGCGCCGGCGCTCATTTTGTAATCTTCAAAAATGCGCTTCTTCTGGGCCCGTCAATTAATTTTATTTTGGTCGGAGCCCCCTTGCTATCTGGCACCTAGAGGGACTGCTCCTTTCGCTCTACCCCAGGGCTGGCGTTGAATGCGAGCTACTTCATCGTATTTAAATTTTTAGTTTTGCACGGAACCCTAGACACATCTCCGATGACATTTCTACTACCAACGATTGAAATAACATTTTTTTCCTGCCTTTTAATTCCCCGATCAATTTGCATTGAAATTCGGCTCATTTCTTCATCTGTTATTGTTGTTTTAATCCTCTTCACCCTCTCAAAGGCATATTCTACAGACGCAAAACCCACTTTTACCGGCCGGTTATTATTTCTTGTAAAATTATATTTGACCCTAATTTTCGGCAGTCTTTGCTGAAATTGGATTGCTTGAACTTCTGTTACGTTGTTCCTTCACAATTGTTAGCTAATAATATATTATAGCTAGAATAGAATAAATGAGCTGATTCAACCTAATGTTTTTACATTAAAAGTACGCTAGGACAAATTTTAGTTCTTATCTGGGTAGCCAGATAAGAACTAAAATTTGTCCTATATAGGATTTCAGATCGGGATTTCAGGGTTGGTCCCATAGTAAAAGTTGTTCATAATGAGCACAATGACCTCCTATCGGCTTAGTACAGTCTATATGCGTAACCCTGTACAGATATTCCAACAACCCGTCTAAGACCGAGTAGTAATACCCGACGTTGCCTAATGCTCACCTACCATCTTTTTCTGAGCAAAGGGGTATGCCGTAAACCAGCCCTGCGTGACCTCGCAGTACAGCGCTGAGCGTACCCCTATTGCCAAACATTGTATCTCCTTACGTTTCTTATAGCATGTCCATTGTTTTTGTTTTTTTGGCAATAAATATGTCTTATTATTATTCTTCAGAAAGTGCCTTTGTTTCAGTAAGTAGGTAGGTACTACTGGTACTTTTCCCATAGCAATCCAGCTACTTATTTAAATCTCCCATCTTCCCACATAAATACCCTCATTCTAATTGACACTATTCATTATAAGCGAACAATGGTCCGAATTACACCCCATGGTGTGGTTATCTACTAATTATGGCTCGTCTTAATCAAAGGGTTAAATATTGAATTTTCATTTGGACTAGATGTGGCTTTTGGTAATAATCAGCAGATTAGTTACGAACAAATTTACAGCAAAAAGTATAAAGTTGCATGATTATTTCATACTAGCGGCCCGCCCCAGCTTCGCTCGGGTATAGATTATAGCCTATGTCACCCGGGGATACTGTAGCTTCCCAACAGTGAAATAATTTTTCAAATCGGGTCATTAGTTACGGAGCCTATTCAATGCAAACAAACAAACAAACAATCAAATCTTTCCTCTTTATAATATTAGTTAGCGGTCCGCCCCAGCTTCGCACAGGTATAGATTATAGCCTATGTCACCCGGAGATAGTGTAGCTTCCCAACAGTGAAAGAATTTTTCAAATCGGTTCGCAGTAGTTTCGGAGCCTATGCAATCAAACAAACAAAGAAACAATCAAATCTTTCCTCTTTATAATATTAGTATAGATAAATATCTGAAAAAACAGACTTTAAATTAGTAAGCACACAACATTATTAATATTGCCTAATCAACAGGCGATTTATCAATGCCGATCTCTTTACCTCTTTACTTCCTACTAATTACCAAGAGAACATTGAGAAGACCATAAAGCGAGGGACAATCTGTGAAATCAATTGCAAATGGGGCCAATTGCATAGGCTAAGTATACTAAGTACCCCGCTACGGGCCAATTGGGAATGAGTTATTTGCGATTTGCATTCTGCTACTGAACCGTATTATTGGAGCAGGTAAAAAATCAATTAGCCAAAGTCAATGAAATATGTATACCACCTCAAAAGCTTCCTCTACATAGTCTACGCAACAAAAAAAGAAATACGCGAATTGGTTTCCAAAAGCACAGAAGACATAATAGCACACCAAAAGGCAGAATAATCGGTGAACAAACATAAAAAAAAATGCGGACCGAATTGAAAACGTAAAGAAAAAAAAAAAATTGGCGAGATAGTTTTTACGTGCTGTTTAGCGAATTTATTTTCCTTATAAAAATGCATAAATAAGCGTTTTAATAATAATAATATTTATTTATTTCAAGTAACACACTCATTATGCACAATAATTAAATTTAGGGCAGTCACATTACAAATAAAACATGTCAAGCAATACAACACAATATAAAAATTCAATTTCAACAAACCAGTTTAAACAAATATATATAGAAAACAAAAAAAGATTTTTTTTTTAATAATTTTTTTATTATAATTATTTTGCAAGAAGCGAATATTTGTAAGTACCTGCATATTTTCATAAGTCCATTCCAGTAATTTATGCAAGTGACGCAAATCAAGGCGTAGCAAGTTTAGCCTGTAATTATTTAAATCTTAATTACAAGTCAAATCAATGCAAAGTATCTATATTAATTTTATATGTTTATGTATTAGTATATTAAAGTAATCTTAAGTAATATAAGTATATTAGTATCGTAATTTTAAGTAATATAAGTATACTAGTATCGTAATCTTAAGTAATATAAGTATACTAGTATCGTAATTTTAAGTAATATAAGTATTAGTATGTATTGTTATTAGAATGTACGGTTTATATTATAACTATCACATTATTCAATATTGCACGCCCCGCCTTCTACCTCCTGTATGAATCCTCTCCGTAAGGTTGTCTGGAAGAGATCGCTCTTAGCGATAAGGCCGCCGATTGTTGCACTAGTTTTTAAGCTGTTTTATCGAGTGTATGAAATTTGTGGTGTGAACAATAAAGAGTTTATAAATCTATCAACTTATCTACAAAAATACAAAATACCTTCTTTGATATCTTTCGAACAGTTAAAATGGAAAATTAAAAACTATCCGTCTCACCACAAAAGATTTAAGAACGCTTTAGACAAGTGTTTAGCATATTTTTCGCAGTGAAACAATTGCTAAGCACATGTCTAAAGCGTTCTTAAATCTTTTGTGGTAAGACGGTATTTGTTCAAAACCTCCTTGTTCAAAATGTTAAGATTATTTGACAATATCCCCGAATAGGAAAAAAGTTACATACGGATTTTGTTTGAAATACCGGCGATTTTTTCAAAGGTCTACCGGCCGAACTTTTAGGAAACAGTTTACCCGTGGAAATAATCACTCGTTACGTTAATAGCAATGTGTCGAATTTAGGATCGTGTTATACGAAAAGGGTCCCTCGTACTTGGTCACACAACCCTACCTATGGCAGGTAAAAATAATAAGTACTACAAATAGGTACGAATATGAATGGGTAGTCAGCCGTAGTCAAACTAATAAATAAACCGGCCAATTTTTATTTGTTGTCATACTTTAGAGTGTGTACTATAATCATGCTAAGTTTACCGCTTGTATGTGTAACCGTTTTTATATTATTAGAGCTAATACAAAAATACGTATGAGGTATTGTTTAGTTTGAATTTTTGACTTTTTTATTATTTCTCATTACATATTCTGTGAAAATTTCAACTTGCTACCTTTTACGGTTTGAAAGATACAGCGGATACTACCTCAGGACAGAAGGACAGACGGACAGACGGAAGGACGAACAGACTGACAGACATCGTAGGCTCAGTAATACTGTTTTTACCCTTTATGGATACGGTACGGAACCATAAAAAGGCTTTTAAATTCATTTTCGCGTATGCAATAGAATAATAATAATAAAAATTCGGGACATTTTTGCACCCAGCACGTCATACCTTACCATATCTCCTCCGTTTGTCTGATCTTAGAAGTCAACAGACCCCAAAGCACAACTTAGCCAATTTTTTGCTATTTACAAGTATAATCACGTATATTCATAATAATTTTTATCTACCGGGTATTTTCCACCTAGAGTATGAATAAATAATAATTCCGCTAACTTCTCTTAATTAACTCACATTGCAACTCAATTGCGGAATCGTAGGGCTGCAACCCGAAGGAACTGTTAAATATTTTCAGAACTCAGTCTTCAGTGCTTCAATTAAATACATGTGGTGGAAATTAATTTGTGCTTAATTGCAACATTAATTAGGTTAATAATGGGAAAAGGTACTACTTACTCTAATGGGGAAACTACTTTTGCGCGATAGAATCCGGAACGTAGATATTCGCCAAAGAACCAAAGTCACCGACATAGCTGTTAAAATTTGTAAGTTGAAGTGGCAATGGGCAGGCCACATCGCTAAGAACCGATAACCGATAGGAAGAAAGGTTCGGGACTGGAGACCACGAACCGGAAGACGCAGCGTAGGTTCCGTACCGCCACAAAATACAATAATTACTTATCAATTAAAAAAATATGGTGTTGTTTCGATTTCGTGAGACGAATGATGAGGTCATCTAAGTTCAACTAGTGTAGGTAACTCACTAAGCGAGTGTGTTCATAATCAGATAATTAAATTATGTTGCAACATAATTTAATTATCTGATTATGCACTTGCCCTACCTAATACTTATCATGATAAGTATTAGGTAGGGCAAGTGCCTTTATTAACTAAACAAAACACAAGCTAAAACTAACACTACAAATACAGTTAGACTGCCCATAGACCGTTGAAGGTCTAAAGACAATCCAAATGCTGAAGCCCACTACCAGTTGGCAGCGTACCCAACATGTTGGCGGCATTACCACATTGAATGTCAATGCTAATGCGTTGAGCCAGAAACACGCCAGCATTTTGGTCACGCGTCGCATAGGTAGGCGTAGGTAGGCCCTCCCACAATTCGTTACTTTTTGCGCGATCGTCGCACCGAGATACAATTCCTATAGAGTCACAATCTCTTAGTGAAAACAGCCAAAAAACGTCCGAGCGTCATTGTACATACATTGTATCAATTACATACTTCACAATGCCACATTTACTCCAATTTAGACGTTATGTCGCTTGCATAGTGTTCAACGTAAGTTGTCCGCTATGTCATCGTAGCTCTGGCATCGCGCGGCGTTGTAGTCGGATCGCAGTTACCTTGTAACAGTTGTAACCAACCAAAAAGTCTACGCAATTCGTAGCGTGCGCCGAGTTTTGGTTCGTTTTTTTTTTTGGCACAATTGTGACTATATTTATTGTATCTCGATGGATCGTCATGATCAAATCAGGTACGGAAATATAAATTTTTAGAGGGAAGGCTTACAGTTTATTAAGTCCATAACACACCAAAACCTCCGCATGACTAAGAAGCAAAATCACCTGGCGTAATACGAACATAATAATATGTAACACTCCCACGTATAAAAATATATTGAAGAGATCAGCGACTAGTTACATTTGTAGCTAGTCGCTTATACCTCGGCTATGCTCATAGTTTCATTTTTGTTGTTTTCCACACTTTATGTCACTTTTTTATGGGCAAGTGCCTTTATTAACTAAACAAAATACAAGCTATCACAACAAATACAGTTAGACAGCCCATAGACCGTTGAAGGTCTAAAGACAATCCAAATGTTCAAGCCCACTACCAGTTGGCAGCGTACCCTTGCTGGCGGCATTACCACGCTTAATGGCAATATATTTAGGTCACTAAAGGCGTCCACTGCAGAATATAGGCTTCCTCCTTAGACCTCCACACTAAACGACAGCCTGCTATCTGCATTCACTGGATGCCCGCGACCTACCTACGCTTCGTCTTCCGGTTCGTTGTTTCCACTCAAGAACCTTTCTTACCTATCGGTTATCGGTTCTTCGAGCTTGGAGCGTGCAAAAATTTCCTGAAAATTTTATTTATTTTTAATTTGACCTTTTCGCTAAATTCTTTCATAGTGGAGTTCTACACCCTAAAAGAAATCTACCTGCGTAATTTTAGCGTCTAGGTCACGTAGTTTTCATGATTCGTGATGACACAGTGATTGAGTGAATGAGTGAGTGGTATTTCGCTTTTATACAGGGTTACGCGGAAAGGGTGTACTAAGCCAAAAGAGGTCCATACCACAGTCAGTACCTACCCATTATTATGAACAACTTTTACTATGGGACCAAACCGAAAATCGCGAAAACATTATCAGCTGTTCCATGCACACAAACAGCTGATATTTTTATCATTATTTCAAGGTTGGTTCCATAGAAAAGTTATTCATAATGATGAGTGTATACCGGTCCCTTTCGACTTAGAACACCTTTTCCGCGTAACCTAGTATAATGCAAGACCTGCGGAGACACTAGTAGTACTGGTAATAGTAATACTACGAGAATAGTAAATCTATAATTATATAGCCAAGCGAAATTTATCTACTCAATCAATCACTCAATAACTCACTCACTCATCACGAAATCTCTAAAACTACTTGATCCGCTAAGAAAGGATATCGTGAAAGGGCCGCATTAAAGGGGGGTTGAAAGTTTATAAAAAAGGCTACGCGTACAAAGTCGCGGGCAACAGCTAGAATCAAATACACAAACCACACAAAAAAAACAATAGTGCCAACGGACCGATAGTCTGAGGCATTTTATAGTGGCAGAAAAGAATCCTTACTAGCTATACAGTATACACGGCGAAACAACGTGTTTCTCCATAAATAGGTTGTTCGCACGTTTTATATCATATACCTTACAGCGCAGCAGTCGATGTGAGCTCCGTGTATGACTTTATGAAACGATATTACCTTTAGCACTTATTAACTACATGTTTCCTTTAAACGAGTGCAAAATGATAGTAACAAGAAATCACTGAAATTGTGAAAAAGATTACAGAGATTTGCTATGAAATAACAATAGATTACGACCAAATGTTGGCCTTTTCTTGGAGTCGGAGAGCTTTATTTTACGAGATAGCGTAACAACGTAAGACATTGTACTAGGCAAATGCGACAATCACGCGAAGTTAAAATCCCCAATAGGGGGGGGGTAAGATATTGACGAGAATTGACAGTTTTTTTTTTTTTTCTGTGTTTGCCAGTTGCCCCCTTGCCCCCTTTCATCTTCATCTCTTATTTCTAGCCATTCATAGGAATTCTGGATCGTTGCCCCTTTTTTTGAAATCGTCCGCGGCGACTAATGATTTCGCCATATTCCTGTCTGTGGTGTGATGCATGACTAAGGAGTTAGCCCGTTGCTCCAGTTGGTAGTGAACCTGCCTTCTGAGCTTGGGGGCGTGGGTTCGATTCCCATTTAGGACAAACATTTGTGTGATGAACATTTGTGTTTGTTCTATATCTGGTTGTTAATATCTATTTAAGTATGTATTTAAAACTATATATGTATGTATATCAGTCTCTGGCAGCCATATCACAAGCTTTGCTTAGTTTGGGGTCAGATGACCGTGTGTGAAAAATGTCCCGAATATTTATAATTCACCACAATGATTATTTGTTTGGCTAGGACATTTGCCAGTATTATTATCCTGTAATCGCGAAAAAACTCAGCTGTTCCATACACTTGGTTGAATGCGAATGGCATTTAGCCATGGAACAGATGATATTTTTTTCGCGATTTCAGAGTTGATCACATAGTAAAAGTTGTTCATAATGATGGGTACTATAGACCCTATTCCGCTTAGTACACCCTTTCTACGTAACCCTGTATGCATATATACTTTTTTTTAAATCCTTACCTACTATAATCCTAAAATAGCGAAAGTAACTGTCTGTTTGTTCGCTTTTCACGACTAAACGGCTTATTTGGCAGGATAGCATCATAAGGGCGGACATAAGGTAGGTAGGTACTTTTCCCCCCAGAAAGAAATGTGGAAAAACTGGAAACTGCCGGGCACGCCGCAGGATTTAGCTAGTTTTAAATAAATTGATAAACAAACGTAACCAAGAAGCTTTAGATTCGGTAGTCGCTTGTGGCTTTGGATTCGGTAGTTCTATGAGGCTGATTGGTGACAGCAAGCTAGTCGCCAAAAAATTGCAAAGCCTCGAACACCACCGTAAAGTAGCTTGTCTATCCCTTGCTTGTCCCCCCCTGGATCCGCCAATGGGACCACCGTCCAACCTACTATCTTTGAGAAAGGAACTGGTATTCTTTACGTCATTGCCTACTATACATTGATTGACAGATGACATTTCCGTAGTCCCATTAGAACCCGGAAACCGGTTATAACGATGTATGTCGTAAAGCCACCGTTCTCTTGAGAGTCGCTATAACTGAATCCTCTCTAGCTCTCTCTATTATATATGTGGAGAGGTAACACATAACTCGCTACAGCGGAACCGTAGAGAATGCGAGAGAAAAGTGCATACCTTATTTATCTGTAGAGTTGGTGAAACAATGGAACTAAAATTTCTGTCCGATTTGTTAGGAAAAATCGATAGTGGCGTCATCGTTCAACTCCACAGATGAGCAGCTCGTACTGTAAAGTAAGATTGATTGAAATAAGAACGATACATGAAGTGGTTACCGTGACGTATGTACAAATTGACAGCTTGCAAACTAGAAGGGCGCACTTTTATGTGCTTTTTACTTTTGATGTAAGATATAAGGAGAAAAAACAAAAATATCAAATGCTAGTTGTTTCCTTCGACTAAAATAAAATTAATAGACGGGCCCTAACCACTGAAATCGCTCAGTACAAACGAGTCAAAACCGTCGGACATATACTTCAACACCTAAAAAAATGTACAGTAGATAATTATATTTGTTACAAAAAATAGATCCCGGTTTTATTTGTATATTTACACTTCGGGAAAGCATATGAATGCATAATTTTGTCAGATGTTTCGTTATCACGTAACAATAGACACGTGTCGCACTTCCTACGGCTAGAGGCCGACTGAAACGAAATGAGAGCCGGCGCTCATTTTGTTATCTTCAAAAATGCGCTTCTACTGGGCCTGTCCATTCTTTTTATTTTGGTCGAAGGTTGTTTCTGGCTTGCATTGCCATTCAGCGTGGTAATGCCGCCAGCATGCTGGGTACGCTGCCAACTGATGGTAGGCTAGAGAATTTGGATTGTCTTTAGACCTTCAACCTTTGATCATGCATAATTGTTCGAATCCTTCAACGTTCTATGGGCATTCTAGCTGTTTTTGTAGTGTTACCTAGAGTTAGCTTGTATTTTGTTAGCCAACTTCAAAAAAGGATGAAGGCTCTCAATTTGACCCGTATTTTTGAGTTAATAAATACACTTGATCAGTAGAATCAGTGATTGCTTTAAGCGATAAGGCCGCCTGTTAAAAGCCTAGATAATAATTTTATAGTAATGTTTATGTTATCCTTGTTTTGTGGTATTTTAATAAAGAGTCATTGTATTGTATTGTAAAAAAAATAAACGACTTAAAAACTAATTTTTAAATCGATAGTGCAAAAATCATTTCTCGCGCTGTAAGGTGGAACTCAGATCAGGCAAACAAGGGAGATATGCCTTGCACAATTATCGTAATAGTTAAGATGCAATTTTTTTATACTAGCCTTTTAAAATGAAATGTGCAGGTGTTTGTAAATCAATGAATAGATTTGTTTCTAGCCGACCTCAAAAAACAAGGGTCTCTATTCGGTTGTATTTTTTTAAATATTTGTTACCTAGAAGATTTTTTTACCTGTGTTGTTTTACCTGTTAGAACTCATCGAGGAAACGATATGAAAAATTCTGGTCCCATAAAAATTTCATCAAAATCGGTTCTGTAGTTTGGCTTTTAAACCATAATTACTGCAAAATCCGGTTACTTGTATGACAATGGTGTCGATTCTGTCATACCACTCACTAAACTAAACCAATCTGACAGGACTAAAATTATCTGCCTCTCTTTTCATTTTAGTATGTGAAAAAAAATATAGATTAATTGTGAAGGATGGCAACAATTTTGGAGCTGTCAAATTTAGTTTAGTTTAGTTTAGAGAACATCAGAATCGATGCCAATATATGTCAACCACAAAGAGAATATAAATAGGTCAACCAAGTAAAGTCGCCGAAATTGCGTATTTTAATAATTTTATGAAGTCGTTTATATTTTATTTTATAGTTATTATTATTGTTTCTCATTGTTTTTTCAAACGGCAGGATCTACAATTTTAATAAAAGCACTAAAGCTATTATAGCCCTTTTTCTAATAACCTATTCATACTAATCAATGCCATAATTTCATCGGCTAGCTGTTTTAATTCAATTAAAATTCATTTATTTCAGGCTAACACCCATATACCATAATTTAGTTAGATAACCCGTTGGTCCAGTATCCAGTTGGTAGTGAACCTACCTTCTGCGCTTGGGGGCGTAGGTTCGATTCCCACCTAGGACAAACATTTATGTGATGAACATTTGTGTTTGTTCTATATCTGGTTGTTAATATCTATTTAAGTATGTATTTAAAACTATATATGTATGTATATCAGTCTCTGGCAGCCATATCACAAGCTTTGCTTATTTTAGGGTTAGATGACCGTGTGTGCAAAAATGTCCCGAAGTGTCCCGAAATGGCCCGAAATGTCCCGAATTAGATAATTTGACAATAACAATATCACACAACTAAAATAAAATATAAAATTAAAATAATTTAAGCAGTCTTTTACATGGCTGCTAAAAGTTGCGCAACTGCAATCCGTATCTCAGTGCGTAAGGAAGCCAGCCAGCTGATGCAAATGTACCATTTATTCATAGATTAATTATAAGTGCCCGTGTAGAAGCGAAATGGTAGAGAACGTACCCTTGTTTGACGGTAATGCTTGCATACTCGGCGTGCACGCTTTCAAATCGTTTCAATATTTATTTTTCTTTGTTTTCTACAAATAATCTTACGCTTTAACAAAAAAACTGCGTTCACTAAAGTATTTGAATGATTGTTGAGATTACACACCATTTTTTAAATAAAAATATCTTCTATAGAATCCGAATGAAGTTGATTCAATCCATTGAAGGGAACGTAAAAACGGGTGTTATTTAGGAAAGTTTACGATTTATTTCTGTCGAGCCAAATTTCGTTTATCGTGTATCGGTGAACACATCCGAATAAAAAATTTCATGAACATTTAGTACACATAAAGAAATAATGTCAATCAACCTATTTTAAAGGTTTACTTTTGAATATTAGTGAGGACGAATCGTCACATTTGAAGCATATTTCGTCTTAAGTGTTTGTGTGTACTTTAGCTTTACGGGGTGGCATAGTCATTTAATGAAAAAAACCCATTTCAAAATAAAGAATTAAAAAAAAACAATCGCTTGATTCTGCGCTGTTTCAGCGCTGTTTTGAGCCCGCGTTATTAGGTAGTCGTATGGCCCAAGTCGTGTCCCATATATAAGCAGCGGTTCCCACCGCTCCTTCCACAGTCAACCAGTGCTCCTTCGAGAGTAAAGAAGTATTTTACTTTAAATCTACTAGAAGTACTAGACATAAACATTTTTGTTGTTTAAATTATAAAAAAAATTGCATATAGAAAGTTGCCAGTATCGCTTCTTTTTGGATTTTTGTGTTACAGTTTTTTAATTTTTGGGTAAGTCAATAAGCAACTATTTTTTACTACTAATTAACTTGGTGTAAAATTAATTCTTCAACTCTATCACTAAAAGTGCAGGTAATTAATGCATATCAACATAATTATCTAATTATGTTACACTTACTTACAGCCGCACTTAGAGACGTTACTTAAGCTAAGGAATACTTAAAATTGCTCTGTCTCGTTTTCACGTGTGACAATTTCCATCAACGAGAAGTTGATAGAGCAATTTTAAGTATTCCTTAGCTTAAGTAACGTCTCTGAGTGCGGCTGTTAGTATATATTTTTAAATACTTAGTTGCATTAGCTGATCTTAGATGACCTCATCATTCGTGCCACGAAATCGAAACGACACCATAATTTTTAAATTGATAAGTAATTATTATATTTTGTGGCGATACGGAACCCTCAGTGAGCGAGCCGGACTTGTACTTAATATTCTAATAAAACCTATTAGAATATTGCAACTGTCAGAGCAAATAAACTAACACAAAATTGTATATAAACGCTGTATTACACTTTGTATGTACTTACCTCTGACTTTTACGCTGTCTATCTATACGAAACATATTGACATTTGGCAAGTAGGTATTTTGCATCATAATGTACATACGATACTGTTTGTTAACCGACTTCAAAAAAGGAGGTTATTAATTCGACTGTATGTTTTTACGCGTTTAATCCGCCAATTATGAATATTTTTTTGGTTTGGTAAGTCATACTAAGAAGACATGGTCAGAAATGGTCCCATATAATTTTTATCGAAACTGGGGTGCAAGTACCGTTCTTTTATCGATCGTCAAATTGACAGTTGAGGTCGTCAAATTCGATAATATGCCATTTTTTCAGTACTCGCTGTGATCGATTCTATGGCATTTTAGCGAATTTGACGATCGATAAAGAACGGTACTTGCACTGCTGCTGTGCAAGGACCGTTCTTTATCGATCGTCAAATATGATAAAATCGATCATAGCGAGTACCGATCAAATGGAATTTTATCGAATTTGTCGATCTCAAATTGTAAAATTTTACAATCATCAAAGAACGTTACTTACCTGCAATCTTCATTCAGTGCTTTAAAAAATAACAACAGAAACAAAAATATATACTCATATATTATGACGTTTTGGTTTGTGGTTCCCTTCAGTAAAAGTTTTTATGAGGACTTACAATCTCTGTTTTTACTGTAATTTTCAACTTTTTAGTTTAAATTTATACATGTAGTCTGTAGTCTTGAAATGGGTTTTGTTAGTTTTTTTTCCTTTTAAAAATTAACTCTTTCAATAATTATCAATTAAAATACCGACTTCAAGATTAATACGCGTTTAAAATACAATATTGATATTGACATAATATTAACCTGCGTTAAAACCAAAATATTGGTTTCAACCCAAAGGTAAAGGGGGTTTAGGGTAGGTATATACCCTAAACTTACTAGTTCCATGTTTCAACTTCGTGGACAATCCTTCAGGAACGAACGTTTTTCAGAGATAAAGTCACTACAAAATCCTGTCTACAACTATTTGCATGCAAAAAATTTCGCCAATCCATTGCTATGTTACGAACCGGAAGACGCAGCGTAGGGAGGCCTCCCACTAGATGGACCGACGACATTGTGAGAGTCGCGGGTATCCAGTGGATGCAAAAGGCAGGCTGTCGTTCATTGTGGAGGTTAAAGGGGGATGCCGTTGTTAGCAGTGGACGTCTTCCGGCTGATGATGATGATGATTGCTATGTTGCTGCGTGAAAGAGGCTACAAATAAACATACTTTTGCATTTAATATATTATGATGATTGTATTCTTATGTAGAACGCTGGTGGCCGAACGGTAGCATGTGCGCTTTACAATCTGACAGCAACCGGTTCGATCCTCGGCTCTGCACCAACGACTTATTTCGTGCCTAAATAAATTTCGATGCCAACGCCAACGCTGACGCCATTCAAGGGTAAATGAAAGTCAATCATATTTAATTAAAAATATTCGTCAACAGCGCTTATTTTTTAATAAAAATCGATGTATAGCGATCAGTAAGTCGATTGCTCTAAATGGTTTTGTAATTACAATCTATAAACAAATATGAACAATCCCCATTATACCTATTACATGAAAATGTCGTTCCACAAAAATTAAGTGCAGGGAATTATGTCTAAACAATGACATTATGTTCACATGACACACAAAATGTCTGTACTAAACGAAAAGTGCTGATATACTTTACAAGCATAGTTTAAACTGACTTCACAAAAGAAGGGACGTTTTCAAATCAATCCGTATTTTTAATTTGGTACTGTTCAACTGCGAATCTGCTACCATCGTTCATATTATATCGTTCACTAACTTTTATCAACACAAAATGACTGAATCTTTTACAAAAAAAAAAACTAATGTATCGTACCTCAGTTTTTTGTAACATAAAGAAAACTATAGTTCACAAATTAGTTTTAGATTTTTCTAAACTTTCACTATTAAAAATCAATCCCCGGGGAAATACTTTTTACGTCCATACTAGCGTATTACGTAGTTTTTTTTTTTTTTTCAGTGTTTGAATTTACAAACATCTTTAGCTACGTCGTAGACATGCTACGAGGCGCTACGAGTGCTCATTCGTAGCTTCGTAGAATATTACGTAGCATTAATAAGACAAAGTTATTAGGTAACTAGCAGACCTGACAGACGTTGTCCTGTCTTAGAAATGTCAAACACGCAAAGTCAAAATTGAAAATCTTATTTTTTACACCTTGGGTTACATTATTGGAGTTTTAGTAAGGATCCCTATTTTTTTTGAAAATATAATATAGCCTATGTTACCCGGGGGTAGTGTAGCTTCCCAACAGTGAAAGAATTTTTCAAATCGGTTCAGTAGTTTCGGAGCCTATTCAATGCAAACAAACAAACAAACAAACAAACAAACAAACAAACAATCAATCAAATCTTTCCTCTTTATAATATTAGTATAGATAATATATTATTATCCACACCGTAGAGGCAGGTTCGATTCGTGAAACATTAGAATTCAAGTAAAAAAAACTTTTCGTAAAAACTTTATGTACCAAAAAAAATTGTTGCGACTATTTACCAAAACCACGGGCCTCCAAGGGGAATCGAAACGCTTTGTACGTACGTCGGGAATATCAAATGTACGGGCGGCGGGTTGTTCTTGACGTCCGAAAAAATAAAGTCATAAGACTTAATGCCATCTAAAGGTTTATAGATTAGTTACAAACACGACAAGACACGAGAAGTTTTGATACTTCATAATCTCGATATCAGTAAGTACTGAAGTAGATTAGGTAGAGAGGAATAGTTTTTGCAGACTTCAAAACAGTTATCGGAACTCCCTCAATTATAAACCGTTTTGAGAAATTATTTTTTTATTTGAAAGGATATATTTCGGGTTGGTCTCATAGACATTAAATCAAAATCGGTTTAGTGTTTTTAAAAATCTAAATATAGTAAAAAAGCCATAATATCGGTTGCAACGATATTGCTCGCGCTTTTGGTGTTTTAGAGCGTCTTTATTAACTAAACAAAATACTGGATAAAACTAACACTACAAAAAAGTGGTCACCTCCGGCTTTAGACACCTACAATCCAGGGCAGGGCAAGGCATTATCAGTGTGTTGCCTATCTTTGAGGAAGACTCCTCAAAGAAAGGGTGAATAGAGATTCACCCTTCGTTTGAAGAAGTCCAAATTATACTTCGGAGGAAAACCCTAAGGTGGTAATCCATTCCGCAATCCATTCCGCAACTTCCATCAGTCACGTGGCAGGTCAATCGATCGAACAGTGCGTGATTTCCACGTCGTATCTATAATGTGGAGTGCATTTCTGACGATGTCTGCCAGTTCGATGGTAAAACCAAAAAGTTCACCAGAGCATTCCCCGTTATGTTATCTGTAGAACAAGCAAGTTCAGTACGATACTTATCTTTATAGTCCTTTGATTGTATTTCCCTGACATTCTAAAGCTCTTGAATCCATCATCCATCATCCGCACTATTCGCTTTCAATGCTAGTTTGAACGATATGCAAATTGATATAATACCAGATCAACTGGGCAGTCACATTGTTAGGATCCAGCCTGAACCGTCGCCTACGTGGGGAATCTGGAATTAACTGTGTATTGCTTAGTTCTGGTCCCATGATTAGCTGAATAGCAATAGTTAAAACCAATCTCAAGGGCAGCTCAGTCTTTGGAATCAATTCTATTTAGGTAGAGAATTGTACGTTGTCAGCAAAAATCCAAGTTTTTCCCGAAGCAATGACAAAAACCTACGCGTTTTATGCCTGAAGAAAGAGATACGCACGAGTCAGCGACCACCTCAGAACTAAATACTGTGAGCAACAAGTGGTAAAACTCTAGATTAATCAAGAACTATTTAGGTATATAGAAAATAAATTTACATGAAATTAAATTATACAAATAACCATTTGTGTATGAGTTTTTTTATCAAGAGCTTCATTACAACATCATTGCTACATTTGGCGGAAAAACTAGAAACGTGATAGATAAGGCTTCATCATTTCAACCATAGAACGTCCACTGCTGGACACACTCGTATACCTCCTCTATATTGATTTCCAAAATGGCCGGTTGGAAGCGGCCTGCATGCAGTAAATCCTGTTTTCGCCAAATTATTCTAACAAGAAAAGTGTGAGACTTTAATCTGTTTCTAAAATTACACCAAACTTATTTATATGCCAAAAACCAAATTAACAACCTGGTTACTGTTTGTCATAACCGCGCAAATCATGCAACGCAACACAAGTCGTACAAGTAGCAAGTACGTAGCTACTTGCAACTTGTACTTGCTACTTTTACTATACGCATTGTCTGCAAGCGCCTTTAATAGCAAGAAACTCATGGATTGATAGTGATACAATCACGATTTATATTATCTTTGATTGGTAGTCAATCTCCGGCCTTCCAAATATCTTTATGCAAAAAAACAAGGTCGATCTATTGCTGCTTGAAATAGGAACAAACAAACACACTTCCGGATTCATAATAGTACGGTGATACCCAATATCATAAACTCAATGCTAGTGCATATTACCTTCGGAAAATGCAGCGATAAAAGTGAATTTTATGATGGAAACCCATGCATCCATAAGTAAATTTATTCACCTTATTTTTCACGCCGTTTTGTTGTTTTATTTTATCCGCAGAGCTCCCTTAGCGGATAGAGTATTGGATAATTTAAATGAGGTGAACTTCAGTAAAAGTTTAAAACAGTACTTAGAAATGCATTATTTTAACTTCTGAGTTTTGCATCTTGCTTATAAGTCTACGTGCTTCACCTTTGACATCGGTCATTATTATTATTTTTGACGTAAGAAAACGTCTTGGGTAACTTCGCACTCGAGCTCCAAGGCCTCGCGCTTAGTTTGGGGCTCACCGACTAGATATACACCGTGTCTTACATAGAATCATAGTTTGCTACCATCCATACCAACCATTGTTTATTCCACATATACACCGTGTCTTACATTTATATCTGTGCTTACATAGAATCATAGTTTACTTTAGTTTTTTTTTTATTCGTTGTTCATTCCACAGATACGCCGTGTCTTACATTTATATCTGTGCTTACATAGAATCATAGTTTGCTTTAGTTTTTTTTTTAATTCGTTGTTCATTCCACAGATACACCGTGTTTTACATTTATATCTGTGCTTACATAGAATCATAGTTTGCTTTAGATTTGTTTTTTAATTCGTTGTTCATTCCACAGAAAAGAAAAAGATCTTTTCTGTGGTTCATTCTTGGTAAGTTTCATCTTTTTGTGAATAAAAATATACCTTTATACATTTTCACTGCCTTTATCTTTATTTTTGAAATAATCACAGACCTGTCAGATTTTAGCGTTACAAGTCTTGTGCATTTACCAGTCGTCAAAAAGTGGCTCGAGACGATTTTTTTTTCTCTTCTGTGCTCGAGACAGGGTGACGCGAGACGGCGGGAATAAACCAAATTTTCAAGTTTTATATCGTCAAACAAGTCAGAGCCAAGTAAAGTAAGTCATGGTCAAGTCCAAGTCATGCCCTAGTAATGATGGGGTCTTTACTATAAGCTTCTACGGAGTTTTGGAAACATCACGAAAAAACATGACTCGAGACTCGAGCACGATCACGAATACTTTTCCTAATAAATAATAATCAACCTTATGTACACAATATTAACACTCGAATTGTTGAAAGCAATGATGTTCTCGGCCCTGCACTTTTTCAGAAGCTAAATGAATTTGGTGCAGGTTCGATGGCATTGCTCAAAAACGGTGAAGGAAAATATCGACGTGAAGAAACCGGTATGTCTAAGAACTACAAAAATTCAAAGACGTGACATTCATCAACATGCAGTGGAAACATGATATATGCTGATACTATATACTCGAAATAACACAAGTTTAAGAAAATAATGCAATGACTGTTTTATGATGTTTTTTGTTTGGCCAAGAACTGGCCTGATGGTAAGTGACGGTTTTGTCACGTTAGCGCCAAAAATTCCAATTCTCCTTCCAGGTCCAACCATGGTGACCAGCAAAACCCTGCTCCTCGTTTTCGTGAGCCTGGTCTCAGTGACCGCACAGACGTTCCAGTACTCCCGGGGCTGGACGAACGGCAAGCGCGACGGGCACAGGAGAGAGGACCCGAGGGACGTAGCAGCCAATCTGGAGAGGATCCTCAGCCCCTGTCAGATGAGCAAGCTCAGATATGTGCTGGAAGGGAAGCCTGTTAATGAGAGGGTGAGATACTAAGAAAATGGACTAGCATAGAAGCCGTCACGTGATTTACAAAGCGTACAAGGCCGTCTGTCAAATAATATGTAGCCTTTGGAGCCTTTTGCAGGTCCTTCGTACATTGATTAATTGATTTACTTTTTATTTATTGATTTACTCCATGAAATTAAATACAGAGGACAAAAACTCTTTTTTTAAATTCTGTATTTCTTTTGGGGACTTTTGCTAACAATAGCGTGTCAGTTCCATCATACCTTAAACTAAATTTACAGTAAACTAACTAAATATAGTAGTATACAAAAAATAGATGCAGGCGACGAACAACGCAGACGCGATCATACCCATCCTTAAAATGTAGTGCTACAACTAAAGCCCTTATCGCTAAAAGCGATCTCTTTCAGGCACATTAATATAGAGACTTCTACATTAAAATAGTGTACGATACAACCCTGCAATTTGCCGTCCTGTCAAAAATATATCGGTTTCGTTCTGGTAACAACAATTTTGGAATATAGTATGAGTAAATAATGTAACATATGCTGGATTAGCACTACTTCTAAGCTACTAGTGCTTAGTAATTTTTAAACTTCGCGATTTGAACACATGTTTCAAATGACTAGTCCTTATTCTGTGGTGAGATATTTCAAAATAAATTGTCATACTAGAATAGGGTCAATTTAATAGTCACATAATTTTTACATCTGTTGTTTATTAGTCAAAGTAAATCGTAAAATTGCCATATTTTGTCATTATTATAACAAATAATGTGATTTTAACTGACGTAAGGAGGGGGTTATCAATTCGATTGTATGTTTTTTAGTATGTTTATTACGCGATTACTCCGCCAATAATTATGCATTGACTTTGTTGATTATTATTTTGTTTGGTAGGTCATACTCATACATACATTTAATTGTATTTTTTTAGTGTCGAATAAATGTATTTTATTACTTTTTTTCTTTCTAATTTATTATTTTTATATTTGCAGCTTTTCGTACCATGTGACTACGCGGACGACGACACCGAAAGCCCTAAGAGATACAAACCCGACAGAAACCAAGAACCACTATTCGAGGTCTTCCAATAGTTTTAATCTTTTGAATTTGCCAAATTTACATTTATTTTGTTTCTTTAGTGTTGTTCTTATTTTACGTACTCGTATATTCCGTAATTAAGATCCATTTCATGCCGAGATCGCAATGCTTTATAAAAACTTAGCATCCAAGTATTTTCAAATTAAATCTTTATTACATAAACACAAAAAATTAAAATACGAATAATGGAATGACTGTGATTTTAAGTATTATTTTATTCGTATTATTATGTACCTATCAAGAATGTATACCTATTTAGGTATACTAGCACCTAGTTGTATACATTTAAAGAAAAACTGTTAGATTCATGAGTACAAAATACTAGATACTAAATTTACTGAGGCAATTATTACTACCTACCTACCTACTTACAGTTCTAATGAATTCCAAATCACGCTAACAACAGTTCAAATGAAAACCAATACGGCACAGAAAAATATGTTCCTAATTCACTATAAATTTCAAATGTTTATAATTTAAATATTTTTATTTTTTATTTAGATCTGTTTACATTTGACCACCAACTCGCCTGATGGTAAGCGACGGTGTGGCCATTGTGTTATCTTATTACCGATTATATCTATAAACTTGAAACTTGAAATATGAGACTTGAAATAAAAAAATACAAATATAAATACTAAAAAAAAAATTTCGCACTTTTTTTTTGTAAGTTTATACCTCGTGTAAAAATTAAACATTTCGGTCCTTGTATCCTTCGCTCCGCTCAGGATTCTACTCTAGAATCCTTCGCTACTCTCGGGATCCAACTTAGTCCCTCGAATAAAATTCCTTTTTTTAAGTAATGCATATTTTCGGCTGGATAATGTGCATTGCATCAAAAAAGTTTTTTCTTTTTCTTTTTTATTAAAACTTTTTACTGAACTTCTTTTATTAATTTTACTATTTTGATAGCCAAAACTTTTTCGCACATTTAATTTTTACTAATTAAAAATAGATACATGCAGATTTCGTGGGTAATTTATTAATAATTTTATTGTAAAATTTAATACAATATACTTTAAAATAAACTAAATAAATATAATAATACTTTACTAATACCAATTACATAGAATATTTTACAACTTGTGCCATTGTATTACTCATTATAAACAGGGCCGGATTTAGGGGAGGGCAACCGGGGCGAAAGCCCCGGGGCCTCCACAAACGGGGGGCCCCCACAATAGAGCCTTCGTAAAAAAAAATCTTTCAAATTCCAACTAGTTATAAGTTAACACTAGTAAGCATTTTTTCCTTTGATATTTGTTTTTTTTTGCTCTTTCACCTTTACCTACAGCCTACAGTACTTTATACATACATGATTATTTGATTATATTAATCTTAAATAACAGATATCATTGATCTATATTTGTTCACTTCAATCAGGCAATCAGATCAGTGAAATATCAAAATCTCAAATGGCCCTGATAAGCACTTCCAATTCACTACCCATCTTGAGGGAGTACCCCAATCGCTTAATGGCTGAGTGGGGTGGTACTTGCCCGCAACCTCGGAGGTTGGGTATTCGATTCCGTGTCTCGACAATATTTTTTTCTTATATATATATATGTACATATAAATTAATTGCAGTATATGAACAATCGGTGTTCTACAATTCTCAAATAAATCAATTATTATTGACTAATTGGTAATTTTTTTCATATTTCTTTATGCAGCAAGATATGCAGTTTGATAGGCAAATAATTATTATTGTGACACAATTAAATGCCATCAATTATTCACGAACTTTAGAGCGCTCATTTTCAAAACTGAAAATTATAAAAAATAGGCTTCGAACCACGATGGGACAAACGTCTATCGAAGCTTTCTCTCCTGAGCATTGAAAGCGATTTACTCCGAGAACTGGATTTCAACGAAATCATCAACGATTTTTCGGCGAAAAAAGCTCGAAAGGTTCCGTTCGTTAACCCTAAAATTTAATTTCAGTTAATTCTTGTTTCCGTTTATATTTATATGTGTTTGTTCAATACTAAGGGAATCTACTTGGTTTCACAATAAATAATTTATTGAAAAACTCGACTGAAAAAAAATTGTTTACTTTATTTGGAAAATAATTTGGGGCGAGGGGGCCTCCGCTCCTTTGTTGCCCCGAGGCCTCTGAACCTCTAAATCCGGCCCTGATTATAAAGTATTTGATTGTTATACCTACTTTTTATGTACTAATTAACTATGTAAGTAATATAAATACGTAGTTATTTATTTAAATTAAGTGATATAAGTATTAAAATGTTGACAACAAGATTGTTTATGCCTAATTAAAATAAAATTACTTATTCATTATTCATATAGCGTTATTATTTTAAGCCCTATTCTGTTACTCTTCACATCTTGACAGCAGACTTACTGCTGTGATATCTAATCAATTATTTAAGTGTTTGTTTATGAAGTGTAGTGTACGTATATAAATGTATTAAATTAGGTACTTACTTAATAGCACATAGTAGGAGTAGATCCATAATTGAATAGGTTTAATATTATTGCTTTCTGCTAGGAAAAACAGGCGACATGAGTCGCGTTGAGTAGACAGTAGTGTAGGTAGAATAAACAAAATAATCAGCCTTTTGCGGGCCGGGGTTTTTTGGCCTAGTTGCGGGTTGGTGGATTCACATACGCCATTGAATTCCTTCTCCGTGCGTATGCAGGTTTCCTCACGATGTTTTCCTTCACCGAAAAGCCAGTGGTATGAAAATCCGTACATAAGCTCCAAAGAGCTCATTGGTATGTATGAATCGTAATGTACTTATCGTGGTGTGAACAATAAAGATCTACCTATCTTTAGTAAAGTTATCAAGTCACATCCCAAATATAAAGTACTAGCTGCGCCCCGCGGTTTCACCCGCGTAGTGATGAAAAATGAAGATGATGATGATGATGAAAGTAGCCTATGTCACTCTCTGGCTCTTCAGTTATACCCATGCAAAAAATCAGGTCGATCCGTTGTTCCGTTGCAGCGTGAAAGAGGAACAAACATCTATACATCCATACATCTATACATCCATACATACAAACTTTCGCGTTTTGCGTTTCGCGTATTAGTAGGATACCTACTAGCTCTACTAGTCCTATCGCTTGGGTGGACACCGGGCCTTACATTGCGTGCGGGCGTCAAGCAAGCACAAAGTTAATAGAAATACTTACATTTTAGTGACATCTAGCAATGTTATTTGAAACTACTGTAACAAAGATAAAGTTGGATAATTATACAATTTAATTTTGTACTTATAATAAAAGCGAGGTGTGGCGAGTAAGCGTGGGTTTAGGATAAACGACGTGGTTTTCAAGGAAAATGCTAGATGACGCTGTGACTATTACCAACGAGCGCCATCTTTACAACATAGGAGGAATTAGTATACGAGGAGGTTTTGTAGGATTCTATAGAATTATGCTTGGGGACCGAAAGCCATTGCGGACATTTTAATTCTCCTCCTTGTCGCTAGATGGCAAATTTTACAGGTTAACACACGTATGGATTTGGTTGACGAACCGCCGTCAACCCAACGGGAGAGAAAGAGTGAGAATATCACATTTCCCTCTCTTTCTCTCCCGTTGGTCAGACGGCGATTGAGGTCAACCAAATCCATACGTGTGTTAACACTATTAATGTACCCACAAGATGTGCAAATGTGCGCTCTCCGGTTTTACTCATTCTCATTTTGGCGGAAATAGTTATCAATATAAAAAAAAAAAAACTTCAAAATTTTATTAGTTTAAGCTCTTCAACAAAATTATTGATATTGCCTAATCACCAGACCATCCTCAATATCATTGTCAGTCTATCATGTTCCCACTGCTGGGACACAGCCTTCTCTCAGAGAGAGAGGAATGGGCCCTAATCCACCATGCTGGCCCAGAACTTCATGACGTCGTCATGTGTTGTTGAATGTCATGTCTTTGAACTTTTAAGGTTCTTGGTACATACCGGTGTACATACCGGTTTCCTCAAGATGTTTTCCTTCGCCGTTGTTTAGTGGTGGCATCGAAATTGCACACACCTAATTTATTAAATAGGTTATTGGTGCAGGCAGGGCCAAGGCAGCAAGCCCTGTCTTTTGATCATCATCATCATGAGTAGACGTCCACTGCTGAACATAGGCCACACACACGGAATTGGGGAATGTCGTCGGTCCTACTTAGTGGGAGGCCTACCTACGCTGCGTCTTCCGGTTCTTGGTCTCCACTCAAGAACCTTTCTTCCCGATCGGTTAGGTATCGGTTTTCCGAGCGATGTGGCCTGCCCATTGCCACTTCAACTTCACTTCACTTCAAATTTTCATAGCTATGTCGGTGACTCTGTTTCTTTGGCGAATATCCACGTCCCAGATTCTATCGGGCAAAGAAACTCCGAGCATAGCTCTCTCCATTGCCCGCTGTGAGACTGAGTTTTTCTAAAAGGCTATAAGTTGTCTTTTGATACCCACAAGTAGGTAATTATCATGATGGTAGGTACCTATATAGATAAGAAAATGTTATCCGCCATATTGCGGCGTCCGCCATATTGAATTTAATGTGACGTGATTTTATTTTTCGTATTCTTCTCAGCAAACCCTTTCACTTGATAGTTTTGATACCCATATCATGGGGGTACATAAATAATAACTGGTCCGCCATCTTTGGGAGACCGCCATATTGAATTTAGAACGACGTCACTTATCTAACCATGTTTTGTCATTAAAACTATACATGTGCAATATTTCAACTCGGGGATGCCTGTTTTAAAATTCAGTTGCAAGATTTGACTCAAACTTACAAGCTTGTAAAAAGACTTCTACTTACTCTCAGGATGGTCGGTTTTACAAGCGTAGGTTATTTCTTATAACAACCATTGATTGTGATTGAAACGAGACAAGCTAGCGTGGATAATGACGTCATCATAAAGTCACTATCAGAATCGCATTGCAGGTCTAAATCTGGCTTGATGCTTTTACTTGAATTGATCCTGCAGACGACCTTGCCACCCTTTTTAGGGTTCCGTACTTCAAAAGGAAAAAAGGAACCCTTGGCTGGCAGATCCTTAGTTTTCCCATTTGACTGTTGTTTACCTGTAACACCAAAGAACTATATTATTATCATCATTATCGTCATCATTTCAGCCATAGGACGTCCACTGCTGGACACTATCGATCTCCAAAAGGGGCCGGTTGGAAGCGACCTGAAATATATATAAATATAAATCTAGAAATAAACATTAAGCCAGACACTGCGTAGACTGCAAACTCATACATCCATCACCTTCTGCAATAAACTAACTTATTCTAAACCGTCCAGCCAAGTTCGGTCAAATTACTCGAGCGAAGCGAGCAACTTGATGAAATTGGTGTGGGGCAGACGTCTCAAACTGAGTCGAACTCGCTTAGTGTAACTTTGCGGGGCTAAATTATCTGCACTAGTGATGTAGCAGAGTCGGTAGTGTCGATACTCGAACACATTTTTTTCTTTGATAATATAATTTATATAGCTTGGATCTGCCTTAAGCTCAAGCTAGTACCGAAAAAGTCTGCCAAAAACTAAAGGGGACGAGGTAAACACGTACCTATTGCACACACTGACATATTATTATCAGTAATACGCTTAGCCCCAGGTTTGATAGTTTTCGAAAACTTTTTTCGTTTACGTATTGTCCCATACATTTTAGTAAAGCGCCTCTATCGGAAACGTGGAGGAACTAAAATCGGTAGTAATCGGCGGTATAGATTGCTTCACCCTAATACGAAAAAAGTTTTCGAATACCTTTCAGCCCAGAAACGTATGGAACAATACGAAAACGAAAAAAGTTTTCGAATACTATCAAAACTTGTACTAAGGGTACAAGTGGGTTATGCCAACCTCATAATCATCTTATAACAATCTTATATTAAATTTTATCTTACTCTCTCATTAGCCAAGAGAGTGAGACAAAGCTCAATGTAAGATTATTATAAGAATGTTTTCGAGGTTGTATGGTAGCCGCCCATTTCTACAAACGCACACTTCAATATTGAGCAGCACACAACTGCAAACGGTATGCTCAAAATGTAATCAAATGGACGACTAAGGGGGGGGGGGGGGGGGGGGAGTGTAAGTGCCAATGGGCAAACTGTAGGTATAACGCTTCCATTTATTATTATTTTCGGAGATTCTTTTATTAAAATATTTATTTAAATACACGATATTATATTGATATTACGAAAATCCAAACGAAGCACATTTACTTACTTATTTAACTTTTACTGTGCGAATCGTTAGACTGTGGAATGCGCTGCTTGATTGCGTGGGGCGATCCCGATTGTTACAATAGAGAGCCTTCAAGTCGTGAGTGAATCAGTTTCTCTCGTGATTTGAAGACACCTAGATTGTAAGTATGGGGGAATACCCATTCATGCAGCGCATGATGCAGTCTACGGCAAAGCACGCGTGCTTGCGCTGGCATAAATGGGTGTTCCCCCATACTTACAATCTAGGTGTCTTCAAATCACGAGTGAATCGGTTTCTTCTAGGCAAGCGTGCTCCATCGTAAACTGCATCATTGCTTTACATCAGGTGAGTTGGCGGTCTAACGCAAGTATGTTATTAAATAAAAGAATATTTAAAAAAACATCGAACTCGCCTACGGTTGCAGAGATGGTGGTCAAGCGCAAGTTTATATTCCAATTCAAAATAAACTCACCTAATTGTAGAGTAAGAGGAGTTTTTTATATTAATGATAGTAACATTGTGTCCAAAGGCTCTAAACACTCTACCTACTCACTCTGTCTGGATGAATATCCTGACTATGTCAGTATATATATCTGACCTATTAGTATATAAATAAGAATCACTCGGGTTGTTTTGTAGATTCACATATATTTAGAGCTACCAAAATTTTGTTTATCTAACACTAGAACACTAGCGGTTCGCCCCGGCTTCGCACGGGTATAGACGGGGTAGCCTATGTCGCACCCAAGGATAGTGTGGCTTCCCAACAGTGAAAGAATTTTTCAAATCAGTCCAGTAGTTTCGGAGCCTATTCAATGCAAACAAACAAACACACAATCAAATTTTTACTCTTTATAATATTAGTATAGATTAAACGTAGGAACAGTTCCAAATTAAAGGACACGACACAATCAAAACAAAAATCCTTCCTTCTGGTCAGACCGGTAAGAAAAAGCGTAAAGTGCGAGTTCTATCGATAAATTCAATATGAAACGCTAACAACCCTACCGATTGTAAGAATGAGATGCCATAGACTTAAATCCGTTTCCTGCTATCGCACAATCTGAACCGAACGGAGCAGGCAACCAATCGCGCGTGAGGAGGGCGGCGCGCGACAACTGAACGCCGCCGCTCATTGGCCGAAAATATTAAACGGGTTGCCCATCATAAAAAAATAAGCGCCGCGTAAACCTTACAATTGAGTGCCACTTTTTGTTCGTGTTAAATTGATGAAAAAAGACTCAGAAAAATTGGTACAGAGATGAAATAAAAAATGATTTATTATTTGCGTCGCTTAACTTTTTAACTTATTGGACATTAATGACTTTTGATTTTGCATTCTATTTTTGAATTTCACTCATTTTGGAGCGTTTTTCTGTTTTATTTATAGAGTGTTGCCAGTTATTATGTGGACGTCTAATTCAGTCAATTTACTGGGATGGATTTTAAATTGGATTTTATTGTAGGGTGGTTGAAATAAGTTTGAAGTAAAATGTGATTGCCATTTTAATTTGGTATTCTTGCTGCTACCTGGTTTTCGATGAGTTTTCGAAGCCGTAATTACGTACTTTATCGGATATTATGGAAATATACAGGATATTATGGAAATATACAGGATATTATGGAAATTTATCAAAAGGAAAATTGTTTATGTTTTTTGGTTAGATAAGTAGGTAAACCTTGTTAGATCACAAATGATGGAACATAATAATAAAAAGATGGTAGCTTATTTGAAATGGAAAAATATATTCGGTAGAAAAAAACACTAGGAATATAAGTAATTATAGAGACAATTATCATCATCATCATCATCAGCCAGAAAACGTCCACTGATGAACATAGGCCTCCCCCTTTCCCCCTTTTTAGAGACTTTAGGTACCTAGCATGGACCGCAAATCGGACCAACGTATCAATACTACACCAACTCAAGATCACGACCAGACTCTACCATCTGTCGCAAACGTGTCCTCGATGGCCACATTGCTAAGGAAATAAGGCGACAACCTGGAAGTTGATGGTGACAGGGAAAGCCGACGGCAGAAGATCACGAGGCCGCAGCCCAATACTTTGATCCTATAAGATTCTCACCACTCTCGACACCTCAGTCTACGACGCACTCCATGTTGCTGAGGATAGAAGACGGTGGAATAATATCATCACAGAGAGATTTATGGAAGGTGGTGGTCACGACCCTCAGTGACCCTTAATGACCCTTAATGATAACTTTATTCATAATAATAATTACAAGTCAAACATTTAAAAAAAAACTATCAACTAATCATAATTATTATTAAAAATAATAATAATACAACGTCAGTCAGTCAATCATAATTATAGGTATTCGTTATTTATTCCAGTTTTGGGATGAATTCCTCTACGCTTAGGAAAGTAGGAGGCTATATATAGGAGGGAAAGTAAGATCTCTATAGCAGTACTAGGGAATAGCATGACTTGGATTTGACTGTGACTTACTTTGCTTGACTTTGCCTTGACTACTTTGGTGGCAATATTTTAATCTAGAACATGGCCAAAGAATGGAACAACCTGCCAGCTTCCTTGTTTCCTGAGAGATATACTTAATCAGGGCCTTTTCAAGACCAGAGTGAATAGGTATCTTCTAAGTCTGCGTGCTTCATCTTCGACCACATCGTCACTTACCAACAGGTGAGTTGGTGGTCAAACGCGGATTTTTCAGCGTTAAAAAAAAAAAAATTGGTCCAAATATTTATTTGCTGCAATTACTTACATTGTAAAAAGATGAAGAAAAAACCACGAAGTCAGATCACTTCAACCCAATAACCGAGCTTTTTACAATATTATTGCTGTTGTCAGAGCCAGTTCTTTAGTGGCCGTTGATTTTTGCTAAAATCAAGACAATCCGACCCCTCTTTCCTGTGTATTATAAGCTTTGATGCACAGATGAACATTTACTTAGATTATTAAAGGTACGTCCTTCCAGATATTCACAAAATAATTGACACATTAAAATAAATGGCTCTGAGACATTAAAATAAATTATACAAAATCAACTGGTGCGTTCGAAACAAGTCGTGTAGGCGGCAAAAAGGTTTGTATTCGGAACGCAGGGTTTACTGGGTCAATGTCAGATAAAAACTCGGCCGTTTTATGTTGAAAGGAACATCAGCCCGTATTTTAACCTACTTACTTTAAAAAAGGAGCTCGTCAATTTGAGTTGAACATACTATTTATTTGGAATGCGATTTTTTTACGAGAAAGGATTAAAATAGGCGGGTTTCGACCACTTTTAGGGTACCGTATACCTCAAAGGGTAAAAATTAGTAATTTTGAATAAATTGTTAAAAAGTGAGAACCTTCGACCAAAATAAAATGAATAAGCATAATTTATAATTTAATAATCATAATTTATTCAAAAATATAAAAAGGTCTGACAAAAATACAAAAAAATAAGTAAACATAATTAGGGGAATTGTGCTTAAGATGACATACTCAGGTAAGATGACACAGTGTTTGCATCCGTTAAACTATACGCGTCTCAAGTGCCTAGATGGCGTTTACATGCCGGCTCACAGATGGCGGTACCGCTCAAAACTTTAGTGACCGCTCGTTTGCGTTGTTTGGATGTGGTGTGCAAATTTTTGATTTTGTCACATAAAAATATTTTTGTTATGAAAGTGTTTGTGCCGGTAAATTTGTATCAGGTATGTTTTTTATTGTATTGACTACTTCGTTATGAACTGTGATTAATATGGGCTTTGAATATCGAGAAATGATTTAAGTAACCTCAAAGTTTAAAGTCACAAAAGGCGGCAAATATAAATATTACCTCGCAGGGTAAGATGACATAACAATCGTCTGCTCAAGTTGACATAGTATGTCATCTTACCCTGAAGTTCTCGTCGTGTAAAGATACTTTAAGATATTGTTTTATTTACTTTCAGGATGCCCGGAAATTATAAACGGAAGTCTGCACGTCATTCGTGGTCAAAGGAAGATATGGCGAAGGCCATTAAAAGTGTCAAAGAAAACAAAATGGGATGGCTTATGGCCTCGAAAAGATTCAATGTGCCCCAGGCCACACTTCGTCGACACTTTGTAAATATTCCTGTAAATCTTGGTCGTTTTAAGCCTACCTTTGAATCGGCCATAGAACAGCAGTTAGTGGAGCATATACTTCATTTTGAACAGAGATTCTTTGGGTTTAACACCACTGATGTCAGAAAATTAGCATATGAATTTGCAAAAAAGGCAGGATTGTGTAATAGATTCGACGAAAATACACAAATGGCAGGTTGGGATTGGTTAAAGGGGTTTAGGGAGCGCAACCCCTCTATTTCGTTGAGAGCTCCTGAGGCCACTTCCGCAGCAAGGGCAAGAGCTTTTAATAAGCCCCAAGTGATGAAGTTCTTCGAGCTCTTAGAGAAGCTGGTGACCGATAATGATATTCCACCGTCGAAAATTTATAACATGGATGAATCTGGCCTCAGCACCGTCCAAAAGCCACCAAAAATATTTGCACAGAAAGGGAAAAAGCAAGTCGGTGCATTGACAAGTGCCGAACGAGGCCAGCATATCTCTATCGCTGTGTGTGCCAATGCTGCTGGGAATTTCATTCCACCTGCAATGATTATCCCAAGAAAGAACTATAAACCTGAATATTTTGATGGAGCACCTCCAGGAACCTTGCAGCTATGTTATGAAAGTGGTTACATGGTTGGTGACTTATTTGTCAAATGGATGAAACATTTCGTCAGTTCCACTGGCTGCAACTCTGAAAACAAAGTTATTCTGATCCTCGATGGCCACAGTAGCCACAAAAATCTAGAGGCACTGGAATTCGCTAAGGCCAATGGAGTCCTATTGCTGTGTCTACCACCGCATTGCACCCATAGAATGCAGCCACTTGATGTCTCATTTTTTGGGCCACTGGATGCATATTACAACCGAGAAATGAGCACCTGGCTAAAAACGCACCCTGGTAGAACTGTAGGGCTTCACCAAGTCGCTGGTATTTTTGGGAGAGCGTACGGAAGTGCTGCCTCGGTCGGAAACATAATGAGTGGCTTTGAAAAAACTGGAATATATCCGTTGAACGCACATGTTTTTCCGGATCACTTGTTTTTGCCCAGCGAAGTCACCGAAAATGTTATTGAGACGGATGATGGAGGACACGAGGAGGAAAATTTTGAAGAATTTCCTGAACCAGCAAGTGGTTTCACGCAACCTCATTATTTTTCATCAGCCGGTCCAGTCCAGCGTGATTGCCAAGCTATTGCTGGATCGTCCACGACCCAGGATATGCTAAATGAGATTTCACCATTACCTAAATCAGTGTCTACGGGGCATGCAAGAAATACAAAGAGGAAAATCACTGGCGCTCAGGTTCTCACAGGCACTCCTTTTATGGATGAAGTAAAAGCCCAAGTCCAAAATAAAAAAGAGAAAGAAAATCGCAAGAGCATTAGAGCTCGAAAGCAAGTGAAGCGTGCTATCCTTCAGGATGACTCAGATGCTGAACCTGTGGAAGATTTTACTCAAGACGCTGTTGATGATGATGACTCCGATGCTGCATGCCTTTATTGCAACGAATTATATAGCAAATCAAAGCCAGGAGAGCATTGGGTATGTTGCCAGTTATGTAAGCGATGGTGCCACACTCTATGTGCTGGCGTTGCAGCAAGAACTAAGCTGTTCAAATGTGAATTGTGCACCGATAATTAGGTATGTCAACTTAGACTGATATGTGTCAACTTACCCACTTGGACATGATTGGTGTTTTCTTTTGATAAAATTTTGATTCTGTATTTTTTTTTGCGTTTAGATAATTTTGTGTGCTTCGTAAATAAACGTTTTTAATGTATACCCTGAGAATTATTTTTTATCACCTTTGAATAATTAAATATTTGCCTCCAAACAAAAAGTATGTCATCTTAAGCACAATTCCCCTAGGTCTATAAAACACGTGGGCCTGAACTAGGTAATCCTGTGTTTCAGGCGAAAAGAGCTTAATAATTAATGATAAATAATAACATGAATTATTATGATCTAATAATCATTATAATCTAATTTAAAAATAAAATAATTTAATCAATTGCCAAGTCAATACAAAGTAACTACAGGTACATGATGTAAAAGAAATGGACGGGCCCAGAAGCACATTTTTGAAGGTTACAAAATGAGCGCCAGCGCTCACTTCGTTTCAGTCAGTCTGTGTATCGTTATAATATAAACGAGTGTATCGTTACATGATAACGAAACATCTGACAAAATTATGCCTTCGTGTGCTTTCCCAAAGTGTAAATACACAACAAAAACCGCTATCTATTTTTTGTAACAAATGTACCTACTAGGTACTATACATGGTTATAATTAGGTGTTGAGGTATATGTCCGACGGTTTTGACTCGTTTTTACTGAGCAAGTTCTATGGTTCTGGCCCGTCCATTCATTTTATTTTCGTCGAAAGTGAGAACTGCATGATTTATCATACTAGTAATCCTCGAACAAATATAAAAGTCCACCTATTACCTACATAGTAACGCAGACTTGTCCCATTAGAATCTGAGGCCTCTCTTCGCTCGGTCAAAAACTTTATTTAAGGTTCTCCTTATTTATAAGTAGTTAGGTATTACCCTTCATAGAGACGCTATCTAATCAGCGGGTAGGCGTAGATATGTAAGTATGGAGTCGAAGCAAGCACGACGTTAGTTCACAATTTATTTTGTGCTGATAATGTCGCCTTGAACTGGACTGTATAAGCTCTGGGGTGTGTAGGGTTCGAAGTGTACATAAAGCTAAGCCAGTGGAAATATTTAATATATATTGTAAGAGATACAAGAAGAATAAGAGATAAAAGAAACGAAAAAGAAGAAAAATGAGAAGAGAAGAGGGAGCTAAAAGGGTGTGTTCACCGCTTGCCCGCTTTCTGATTTCGTCTGTTATTTCTAGCCGTCCATAGAAGTTGTGGATATTTGCCCCCCTTTTGAAATCCTGTACTTATTATTAGTTCATCGCCCACTTACCTCACCTTTGTAATACTTAATCAAAAAATTCCTCTATTCTTGAATAAGCTAGAGATTTGCCCTATTTTGTACTGTCGAAAGTATAATTATCTTTTGAAGACATGCAGATTGTAACTATCGGGGAACATCCATTCCGGCAACGAATTCCACAGAGTCTGCACAGAAAGGCACAGATTAGCAGTTCGCACAACAAAATTGGAATCAAAGCGCTTCGTAAGTGTGATATGATTTCGTAGTGAGTCTTCTGTATATGCAAAAAATTCACTGGCAGTTAATTTTAAGTAAAAAATTTTCCTGCCCAAAAAAAAAATGAATTTTCAATTTTTTTTTTTCAATTCATTTATTCCCAATATTTATAATTTTACAATATTAACCTAACATTTTTAACAAGTCTAAAATTAACACTTCATTATGAGTAATAGTTATTTATGATACAAGTGCGGAAAGTTGGTTATTACAAACGAGTAGACGAGTGTAAGCCCGAGACGAAGTCGAGGGCTTACCATAGTCACGAGTTTGTAATAACCAATCCGCACGTGTGCCATACAACGTTTTACAACACATTTGCGAGAAAAAAAGGCTACAAATGAAACAATTTTTGTTTATAACTTAATATCAGTCACAACAATAGTTTCTATAATATAATAAGAAAATGGCGCGAACATGCAAATAGCGCCACTATCACGTGGTGAAAATTAGAACTACATCTTTTGTCTCATTTTCTCTTTAGTATTAAACTGAGACAAACGTATTGAGCAAAAGCGCTTCCAAGGAGGTTTGATCATTCAGCTTATTTATTTTCTCGTAATATGAAACTCTTTTGTGGAATTCTTATGAAATTATGATGGAAATTAAAAAAATACCGTAAATCACACGCACGGTGCTATACATCTGAGCGTGCGGACAAATTCATTTCCGCACGCTCCGTTGTATGATCCGTAATGTTTAACTTTCAAACGATGTATACAGGCTTCGTAAGTGCACTTTTTGAGCAAATGTGTTGTAAAGTACCTTTCTGTAGGTGTCTCGTAAGCAGCTGTTCTAGGAAGACCTGTGATACCAATGACAGTTTTAAAAAGGGGGAAGACGCGTGACATTAAACATTGTACCCAATAAATATGGCTCTGTTTCGGCTCGAGTCAGCGGCGACGTTGACGTCTACGCTGTAAACGTCAACTTCACCGCTCCATTAGACACTACACTAGACCATAGAAGTGACATTTAAAGAAAATTAAGTTAATTGTTTTTAAGTATTTACGAGTGAAAAGTAATGCCGTGAAACTTGTTTTTTGTCTTCGAACTGTTGGTTTCACCTTGTGAAAACACAGGAAGTAATTTTTGCTGCTTTATTTCACACAATTTTGACAAGTAATTCACGTGCTATCTAAACGCCAGTTCGACTGTGACTGAAGTGGATTGTGCCCCGGAGCCTATATTGTGCGGTCCACGTCAAGAAGTTCGTCCCGTATCTTCCCCCTATTTACCTACATCAAAGTGTGATACAGCAGCCTTCTACCTCCTGTATGAATCCTCTCCATCCTAAGGTTGCCTGGAAGAGATCGCTCTTAGCGATAAGGCCGCCGATTGTTGCACTAGTTTTTAAGCTGTTTTATCGTGTGTATGAAATTTGTGTTGTGAACAATAAAGAGTTTATCTATCTATCTATCTATCTGTTTTAAAAAAAATACGAAAAGGTTTTATTCATTTGAACATGTTAAGTACTGGCTGGTTACAAAAGTGCCGCTGTGTATAAAAAAGTACGTTCAAATTTACAATTTTCTACTGAGGCTGGTTTTTAAAGGATTTTTTTAAGGTTCGGTGTTTTTCTGTGCCTTCTTTGCTCACTTCTTTGCGTATATCCTGCTTTGATATTTAATTGCTTCGCTTCAGTGGAGAGTCGCTCTTACGCCAAGTGCTGTCGTAGGCACTCGTATAGCAGTCGCCGCGTCCGTGGGCCGTCCGACGCCGATACGATATCGTGACGACTTTATTCTGAAACGACTCGACGATTTATAGTCGGTGGAAGACGATACGCCGATACTGCGAATTGAGTGCGCAGACGACACGGGTTATTGTGTTCTTAGATGCAAATAGCTTGAAGATACTACGAAGGTCTCAGATTATCAAATAAATATCAGCTGTTCCATCGATAATTATCAATTAAAAAAACTGACTTCACAAAATTAGGAAAAATACGCAATTTCGGCTATTTTATAATAATAATAAACTAAGGGCGGCTTTGTGGCAAGCTGTCGGTGAATCGCTGTGCCGTATATACACTCCGATTCCATGCCAAAAAAAAAAAATATTTTATAGTTTCTAAATGAGACCCAACCCCTAGCTTGCCTTAACTGGCCGTCTGGGGGTGGAAGCCGCAAGAGATAAGAACCCAAGCTCCAGGGTGGAAGTGTTAACGCCGTGAGTCAGCGCTTAGTGAAAGTGCAACAAACCTCTCGACACCCTAAGCCACCCACGCCAATGTTGCCCCTTCGGTGCCAATAACGGCAGCCTTTATGGGGATCCATTTAGTGGGTGACAAGTCATCAACCAAAATATCATGAAATTTTCAAGTTGAAATGAGTAATAATTTGCGGGTGCCGTACCTCATACCATAGACCAGTTCAACATCATCAACAGTTCATCACTATAGCGCAGTTTGTTAAAAATCCAGAATTTTGAGTTTCATAATTCCCATTTTCACACACCAGCTCAATAGGTTGGGATAAATGTTTTATTTATAACTTATTTAAACTAGCTATCTCGACAATCGTAGGTCGTAGCATTAATTCTGTTATACCAGACGATAGAGGGTAAAAAAATTACATAGAACTGCATTTTTAAGTCAATTTGGCCAAAAACTGCAGATAAGTAGCTGGTTTTACCAGTAAGCCAACGATATTTATATACTCAACTATTTATTACCAAAAAGTGGCATAAATATTGTTATTTTTAATTGCTTTTCTCTTTGGCGTTTGCCGTGGTGGAAAGGTAATAAAAGTTCATAACGACTTTCCCTACCTTTGCCTTACTGATTATAAATATCATACCTATAGATAACAAAAATAACTAAATAGTATCTAATTTGAACTCGGGTATGTCCTAAAACTGCGAACCACCGTATAGGACGGGCAGCAGCGTCCTATTAGTAAAAAGTGAACTTACTGCGATCCCCAAGCGGCCTGCCAAGCGTGGGGATTATGGAAACACCCCTCTCTAAGAGGGAGGCTTTTGTTCAGCAGCGGACGTTTACTGGCTGATGATGATGATGAGTTTGAACGCAGCGCATTAGTACTAAAACTCGATACAATATCCGCCACACTCAAACAGCAATAAAGAACCCTGTTATCAATATATCCCTAAAGAAATATGTGTCTATTTAATATGGTCAATTAATTACAAGTTTATAACAATTTTATCAGCACTCGGCTCGAACTTAAAAGGTTTTAAAAACGTTCAATATGTGAGGCGAAACTTCACAAATCACTACGTGGCATTCCGATGAGATATTCTTCACTGATTTTTTGGACTCACTGAGGGTTCCATAGGTTTTTGTAGGTGGTTTCTTTTTTTATTTATTTATTTACGGAAAACAAACAGCTTTAACAACATAAGGCATAGTAAGAAAAATAAAAATAAACAAGCCTTAAAAGTTTTCACAAATAAAACAGAGATACAATCCAGTTCCGTGAATGTTGAAATAACAAATGCAATAAAGCAAATAACAAACAGTACAAATAAAATTTACAAAAAAAGAAATATATATATAATCAATGCTTGAAGCCATATCAATCTTACAATATAAAAAAGGGATATTTTTACGGGATAATAAGCTGGACATATATAAAACTCACGTCAGAAGCCAAAAATGGGAGGAAAAACTTGATGACTATGGCAATATTGGCTATTAAAGAAAGATAAATGGGATATTTATGAAAATTTTGCTGGTAATGATAGTTAGATACATTTTTAATACAGACATTCCAGGCTGATTACAGACTTGGGTAAATAATTTTCTTGGTACAAAAATTGTTTGCTCCATATAAGACACCGTAGGTTCATAATAAAAACCTAGTGGTCCATATTGAGTTGCCGATTTTATTGAGTCAACGATTTGATAAATTTATATAATTTTATTGTCGTATTCCATTTTTTTTAAGCTTGTTAAATAAATTTTTCCTTTATACTAGGTATATATTAGAATTATATTTTATGTTTATTGACCGACATAGCTGTTAAAATTTGCAAGTTGAAGTGGCAATGGGCAGGCCACATCGCTCAGAGAACCGATAACCGATGGGGAAGAAAGGTTCTGGAGTGGAGACCACGAACCGGAAGACGCAGCGTAGGTAGGCCTCCCACTAGATGGACCGACGACATTGTGAGAGTCACGGCCATCCAATGGATGCAAAAGGCAGGCTGTCGTTCAGTGTGGAGGTTAAAGGGGGAGGCCTATGTCCAGCAGTGGACGTCTTCTGGCTGATGATGATGATTAACTGATTGAAATTAAAAAAACTTATTAAGCTTCTATTAGTTAAGATTTATTTATATAAATCTATCTGTCTATATGGTAGTCCATATTAATAGTGCTAACAGACGCTCGAACGTGGCTAACCTCAACCGCCGTCTGACCAATGGGAGAGAAAGAGAGGAAATGTGATATTCTCACTCTTTCTCTCCCGTTTGTTCGACGGCGGTCCATCAGCCGCGTTCGAGCGTCTGTCATCACTATAGAAAACTTACTCTATATAATATTATTGTTGATGAGAAAAGAAGTCTACTAGCGAGTATAGAGACTAAAATACGAGCCGAATTGAGAACCTTCCTCGTTTTTCGAAGTCGGTTAAAAGAGGCAAGATGTTTGGCCACTTTGTTTCAAAAAAGTTGTGGCTAAAAAGTGTTTATTTTTAATCTTATAAAACTTTTACTCATTTGGTTTATTTGCATCCATCCAGATTTTATCAATTAGCAAGATCCAACGTTTTCTTCAACTATTCTAACGGAACCCTAAAAGCTATAAAGTGAAAAAAAGCCTTGCGATAAACGGCCAGAAAGGTAAACATTGGACACGTATTGGGCTAAATATAAATGTCCGCCGAAGACATTAAGATAGCGCCAAGAATGTTAAAAGCTATTTAATATTATGTTCTGTTCAAACTTTATTATACGGCCTAAATGAAGGCGCAAGTAAGTGTTACTGACTTTCTTGCTACAGAGATTGATAATCCCATCTTTATTCATAGAAACTATTGACTAAGGAAAACCTCTCGGGTAAATTCGCATTTGTGCTGTAAGACAAGCCTCGTGCTTAGTTTGGGACTCACCGACTAAATTAGCCTCATGTCTTACTTAGAATTCTTCGCAGTTGTGCTCTAAGACAAGCCGCGTGGTTAGTTTGGGACTCACCGACTAAATTAGCCTCATGTCTTACTTAGAATTCTTCGCATTTGTGCTCTTAGACAAGCATCGTGCTTAGTTTGGAACTCACCGACTAAATTAGCCTCATGTCTTACTTAGAAGTCTTCGCATTTGTGCTCTAAGACAAGCCTCGTGCTTAGTTCGGGACTCACCGACTAAATTAGAATTCTTTGCATTTGTGCTCTAAGACAAGCCTCGTGCTTAGTTTGACGCAGACGGTTGTGAACATTGTGACAGTCGTGAGCATTCTGTAAATGCAGATGACACGCTTTCATTCAATGGAACCCCCCCTCCTCCTCTTCCCACTTAGTCCAGCAGTGGACGTCTTCTGCCTGATGATGATAGTGAAAGCTCGGTTTAATTTTACATTTTTATAATAACTTAAATCGTCGTACTTTCTTGCTGCCGTACAATCAGTCCTCACTTACACGACGAAGGCATTTAAATGAAAGCGCGATAAACGACGCGATGGTAATGAACGCGATCCTGACCCATGCTATACCTATACATTACCTGTATCGTATTAGTAACTTACCATATCAAATACCTAGTAATTTAATTTACTTTAGTTAAGAGTAGCTATACTAGGTATCCTACTGGAATCGGACTTTTAACGACAGCATGATAAACGACGTAATAGTATGAATGTAATTCTGACCCACGCTATACCGATACATTACCTGCATCGTATTATAACTTACCATATCAAATACCTAGTAATTTAATTAACTTTAGTTAAGTAGCTTTACTAGGTATCCTACAGGAATCGCGACAGTGCGATAAACGACGCGATAGTATAAATGCAATCCTGACTCTTGCTATACGGATACATTCATCATCGTCATCATTATTTCAGCCGTAGGACGTCCACTACTGGACATAGGCCTCCCACATCGATCTCCAAAAGGGCCGGTTGGAAGCGGCCTGCATCCAGCGTTTCCCTGCGGTCTCTTTTAGGTCGTCTCTCCATCTAGTGGGTGGACGTTCTACGCTGCGATTTCCAGTCCGTGGTCTCCATTCGAGAACCTCGGCCCCATTGGCCATCTGTTCTGCGTGCTATGTGCGCTGCCCACTGCCACTTCAACTTGATAATCCGGAACCGATTCATTACCTGCATCATATTAGTAAAATCAAATACCAAATAAATACCATATCAAATACCTAGTAATTTAATTAACTTTAGTTAAGTAGCTTTACTAGACATCCTACAGGAAACGTACTTTTAACGACAGCACGATAAACGACGCGATAGTATGAATGCGATCCTGACTCATGCTATACCGATACATTATACTAGAATATATTACGTTATATACATATAATATATTAGAAAACGGCTATTGACACTGTCTCGACAAAAGTATGTACACTAGGACAAAGCCTGTCTCGTGGAGGCCATAAAACAAATTAACAAAAAAGATATACTTGTATTAGACGAAACTACGACAAGAGCTCACAAGTAATAAAAAACTAGATTAACAAAACAAATAAAACAAATAACATAACGTTAAGAAATAATTTTAAGAAACTTGTCATAAGATAAGGATAGAAGCCACTTTTGAACAATGCGCTATATAGCTTGTATTTTGTTTAGTTGTTTTCCGTCTTATCCATCGAATAAACCCTAAAACTTACGTTCTACTTTCTATAAGTTATTGATATTCATCTGAAGATGTTTATGAAATTTTGATGGCACTGCAGTGATTTCCATCGGATCCGTACGTGACTACGACGAGGGTTTTCCAGGGGTTTATGTGGAGCTCTAATTTTATATGACTGGTTGTACGTGGAAGAGCGACCATTTGAAGTTATTGTCTGGATATTGCTACCCCTATGGATAGGGGTTGGTTTGAAGCTAACTTATTATTTAGAAATATGGTTAGGGGAATAACCTGAGATCATTCAAACAAGGGAGTTTTTTTTTTATGCCATAGTTGGCATACAAGTAGGCGGGCTGCCTGATGGTAAGCAGTCACCGTCACCTATGGATACTTGTGACACCAGAGGCATCACAAATACGTGTACAAATACACAGAAGTGGCAAGGTGGCGTGGCGATTGTCTAAATCAGTTTTGATGACTTTGGTCGAACTCACCCTGCAGACGACCTTGCCGCCCTTTCCATTTGGACTATTCATTAGTTCATTGCGTCAATTGCGTGTTGCTAAAATTTTCTTGGTGTGCGTGAAAATTGAGTCATCATCATCGTCATCAGCCCCATATTCTCACTGCTGGGACACAAGCATTTGAGAGTGCGAGAGGGCTTGCGAGAGAGCGAGAGAGGATGGGCCCTAACCCACCATGCTGACCCAGTGGCCAGTGAAAAAACAAGGGCATAAACGAAGGAAGGCCTATACCCCGCAGTGGGTCACTCAGGGCTGATGATGATGATGATGACAGTTTAATTCTAAACCTCATATTCATAGACGTGAATATAGGTACCTCGAATCCTCACGTCACCCTCAAGTATTGTTGGTAAAAGTTGTTTTGGCATAGATATTAAAACACTACACTTGAGGGTGACGTAAGGATTCGAGGTACCTTTAGTCACGTCTATGAATGTGAAGTTTAGTTTTACTTATCGAATCCTTAATATGAGGGTTAGTCTCGACTCTCGATAGTAGAGCGATGGTGGTCGAGCAGAAGTATGTGCGCTTTACGATCTGACGGCACCCGGTTTGATTCCTGGCCTATGTGCAGTTTCAATGCCATTGCTCAAAAACGATGAAAGAAAGCATCTGAGGAAACCGGTATATCTAAAACCTCAGCAATTCAAAGACATGTCATTCACCAACATGCACTGGGCTAGCATGGTGGATTAGGGCCCATCACCTCTCTCTGCAAGGCCTGTCCCAGCAGTGGAAACACGATAGGCTGAAAAGATGATGATGATAATGATGAGTAAAACCCTTGTAATATAAACACCATAATAGTGTCGCAAGTCAAACGAAACATACCCTAACATTCAAAATAAAACATACATCGAACGTATTTATACTTTGTTCCAACACCACACGGCCGGAGAGGTAAGGAACGGTTACCGCAACATCGTAAATGTCCCGGACAAATTACATAAGAACAACACCAGTGGGGTGAGCACACGGAATAACAATTGTGAGACAGTTTGCAGGCGCGGCACGTTTCTATGTCGATGGTGGAGAGCGCTGTAACGGTTTTGATACTTGAAATTTGTTAGTACACGCTGTACATTTTCCATGAAAAAATTATGGACATAAAGAGATATTAAGAAGGCCTAAATTTTGTGAGGCACTGTTACTGTAATACTGTGACCACTGTAGCATGTGCGCTTTACAATCTGACGGCACCAGGTTCGATCCTCGGCCCTGCACTAATGACTTATTACTTAAATGATGTGCAGTTTCGATGCCATCGCTTAAAAACGGCGAAGGAAAACATTGTGAGAAAACTCGTATGTTCAAAAACCTCAAAAAGTTCAAAAACATAACATTCACCAACATTCACTGGGCCAGCACAGTGGTTGAGGGCCTATCTTCTCTCTCTCTGAGAGATAATCTGTGTCCCAGCAGTTCCCAAGTGATAGGCTGATAATGATGATGATGATGATGATGATGACTGTACTGTTGTCGGCAAGCGTGACGCTTACCATCACGAGTGACTTGCTCGTCTTGTCACTCTGTTGCATAAAAAAACAGCAACGCTTTAAAGAGTACCCTGTGTTAAACATTCCCGTGACGCAGCAAAGCCTTAAAATGCACCCTACATTGAGCTACGTACAGGAGGTTTTCAAATGACTGATTTCGCGTAACAGAGGGGTTAGACAAGATCCACTTTTTTTTAGCGTTAACGCCTGCGGAGAGAGCTAATGTCATTGACAATGACATTAGCTTGAGAGATGTTATCTCAAGGTAATGTCATTTTCATACAATTTCATCTTTCCGCAGGCGTTAACGCTAACAGAAAGTGGGTGTTGTCTTACCCCCCAGGGCGGTAATGTCACGAACAAGAGAACAAAAGAACAACACTAGGATGATCACAAGGAATAACAATTGTTGGACAATTTGCTGGCAAGACACGCACCTGTGTCGATAGTTGAGAGCGTTCCAACGGTTCTGATACTTCCGAATAATATATTTAGTGATTAAACGAACTTACCTGTACGTGAAGATCGATCGACATTACACGAAGAGATTCGTTCAAAGATAATATTGATATACATAATATTATTAAGAAAAAGGTTTGTTTACAATAGTGATATGTGAATGTAGTAGTTTATCCCAGACAAATAAAAAAACGTAAAAAGACCTTTCTTTTTACATAGTTTTTTCTTTGTATATAGTATCAAAACGTGTTAAGCCATCTGAAAAGAACAATGGGAGTTCTCATAAAAATTATATCGGTGGTTATACCTATGCGATACAATCATAATATTATGTAACTCTAGTAAGGACCTTCATTCATATAGGCACCGGATGTAAGGGAAACCCTCCCAAAACACTAGAGGAAAGTCACCTAATATGGAATAGTATCCTAATATGGAATACCTTCATTTCTGTAAGACTTAAGTATGAAACGCAACACTCGACCATCTTCTGTTTCATTCGGTCTAATACCTATCGGCGATATGTAGTAGACAGAATGAAACAGAAGATGGTCGAGTGTTGCGTTTCATACTTAAGTCTTAGAGAAATGAAGGTATTCCATATTAGGATACTATTCCATATTTGGCGACAATCGTCTACTAATATTAATTATATTATGTACTATCTTAACATAATCTTATATCATTTTTTTTTAAATAAATTATAGTCTTGAGTTTGACCACCATCTCGCCTGATGTTAAGTGATGATGCGGTCTACGTTGGAGCCGCTTGCCTAGAAGAAACCGATTCACTCGTGATTTGAAGAAACCCAGATTGTAACCATCGGGGAACACCCATACAGGCAGCACATTCCACAGACTAGCAGTTCGCACAACACATGTGGAATCAAAGAGCTTCGTACGGGTTTTCGGAATATTGCAATTTGCCTTATACCTTATACTTGTATTTATAGTGTTGTTTTTCTGGTTTAGAATGTTGCGAATCAGCATTGTAAAGCGTACAAATGACATTAGCTTGAGAGATGTTATCTCAAGCTAATGTCATATTCATACAATTTCATCTATCTGCAAGCGTTAACGCTAACAGAAAGTGGGTCTTGTCTAACTCCCCAGGTCGTTCGTTGACCTCTAGCGTCAGCTGATATTTTAATTGCATTACATTGCAAACCGTTTTTTTTTAATTTTAAGTACTTATTTTTTGTTGTATCTTATCAGTATTCACCAGGTCTATCACCAGTCTTCGTGTTCGGGAGCGTTTCTCTAACACTCTGTATATTTTAACTTAATCATGTAACTTTCATTTATCATCATCATCATTTCAGCCATAGGACATTCACTGCTTGACATGGGCTTCCCCATCGATCTCCAAAATGGCCGGTTGGAAGCGGCCTGCATCCAGCGTTTTCCTGCGGTCTCTTTTAGGTCGTCTGTCCATCTTGAGGTTGGACGTTTTACGCTGCGCTTACCGGTCCGTGGTCTCCATTCGAGAACCTTTCGGCCCCATCGGTCATCTGTTCTGCGTGCTATGTGCCCTGCCCACTGCCACTTCTTCTGTTAATCCGGTGGGCTATGTCAGTAGCTTTCGTTCGTCTATATACGGATCTCCTCATTTCTGATTCGATCTCGCAGAGAAACCCCGAGAATAGCCTTCTCCAATCTTTATAGCTCGTTGTGCGACTGAGCTTGCTAATGAGGCCCATAGTGAGAGACCACGTTTCAGTGCCGTATGTCATCACTGGCAACATACACTGGTTGATAAAGCACTGGAGTATTTTGGACGAGAAGACGTTGCGACTTCTTTCATTAGGTGATATGATTTCCAAACTTTTATCAGCAAAATTGCTTCATCGACAAGTTTTAATACTTAGTTCATTATACCTATACTTTACACCTAAGGTGCTTAGTGGATAATTATTCGCTGTAGGTTGCCTAGTTATGGTAGGAAAGTACCATATTGCAGGTTTCCGGCACCATAAAGTGTGGTCTTGACTCTTGCCCTCCCCGCGGGGTAAGCGCCTACTGGATCCAATTTGAACGGCACGCGCCGAAATTACGCCTTAATTGGGTTTGGATCATCTGATGCTGTTAGCGAGATGAATGGCTGGGGTGGTGGACTACTCCGGTTACGTCGCTTACGACATAATAAATAATTGTATCGGTAGTTTGCTTACCTATCATAATTTTGCGGAATCACAAATACGACCCGCGTGGCGAAACTAAAAAAAATTTTTTTTTTCTAAAATTGTATTAAAAGAATTGTGAATTAAAAGTATGGTAATAAATTATAGATAATTAAATAAATATATGAAAAATCGATACTTAATGCAAAAAAAAAATTTATATAAAAAAATCGACATTGTTTGGATAACAAAATTAAATTTGTTTGCTACCTTTTCCCGATTTAACTGCTGAACCGATCTTTACAAAATTTGGTTAGGAAGCTGCCTGCATGCGAAGGAAATACCTAATCCAAGAGTCCATTGTAAACACTGACATAGGGTAACTTGTAAGTACTATTTCCTATTTGTTCAGTCGGCTGTACGAAATGGGATTTAAAGTCAATACTCAATCATTTATTGCATAATTATTATGTAGTTGTCATAGATCTTAGGTAGCATGTTTCAATTAGGTAACACATAATAACCGTGATTGGGAATGGCAATATAGTGCGGAGCGTTCTCTAGTTCAGTTGACTGAACCAATAGAAATTATGCCAAGTTCCACTAGTTCAGTTAACTGAACAAATGGAAAATAAAGTAGTACAGTTGACTGAACAAATGGAAAATAAAGTAGTACAGTTGACTGAACAAATGGGAAATAAAGTAGTACAGTTGACTGAACAAATGGGAAATAATGTCAAGTTCCACCAGTTCAGTCGTCTGAACAAATAGGTTATAAAGTCTCAATAGTTCAGCTGACTCAACTGTGTACTATAGTGGGTATAGACGGAAAGTTGACTTTTCCACGCCCTCGCCTCGACTTTGTAGTGCATTGGACGATATTATTATCGTTGATGGACTCGGGCGCTACTTTGCGGAAGTCCATTTTAAATTAGCATCACAAATATCTAGAACAGAGAAAGAGATAGAAAAATTGTTTATCTCAAACTCCTTATTGCACTCGAAACGGAATTATACTAGAAATTCGTCATATACAACATAGATATTATTAGCGACCCGACCGCAAGGGTGTAATTTACGTGCAAAGCCAGGGCAGGTCGCTAGTTATATATGTAAACCTTCCGTGAAAATGTATACTGATGGTGAAAACCGTACCAGAATCCGTTGCGTTGTTTAGGAGGAGTTAGCGGCCATACAGACATACAGACAGACGTGGAAATCGACTTCAATTTATACTATGTAGAGATAAAGAAGATAGAGATAGAGATAGAGATAGAGATAGAGATTTTTTTTTTTCGGGCAAGTGCCTTTAATAACTAAACAGAATACAAGCTAAAACTAACACTACAAATACAGTTAGACTGCCCATAGACCGTTGAAGGTCTAAAGACAATCCAAATGCTCAAGCCCACTACCAGTTGGCAGCGTACCCAACATGCTGGCGGCATTACCACGTTGAATGGCAATGCTAATGCGTTGAGCCAGAAACACGCCAGCATTTTGGTCACGCGTTGCATTAACCAGGCGCTCTGAAAGATTTTTGAAAATGAGGTGAGCTCCCGGTCCCCAAGGGCCCAATGTTTCGACCCCAAACGCCTCAAATATGTAACCACTGCCGAGGTTAGCATATTTGCGACGCTTGTGCTGCTCTGCCGAATTGGCAGCCGCGCCAGCCCTACCTTGTGTCTCAGGAAGATGTGACGGCGCCAAAGTATCGACACAAGTTGCGTCCCATACAAGGGGCCGCCCCAACCTCCAGGGCACAAGTGTCATACCGTCAGGCCTCTTTCCATCGCCACGCGCAAGACAGTCGGTTCGAGCACAGCCGCGACATTGGCGGTGGAAAGTGCCCTGCGTATGATATCGTTCAGGCTAGCGTGTCGGCCAATACGACCAGCGCTTCTCGAGCAAGAGAGACCATGGTGACCGAGCTGGTCAACAGCAGTACCACACTGACAGCGATGGGCCTCACAGCACCTTGCACCCAAGCGTAAGCTGACAGCTAGACGAAATGCGGTTGGATCTAAAAGGCTACCTGTGTTAAAAGAGGGCATGGCTTGCAACCAAAGTCCCGATTCCCAAACAGAGACAGTAAGAATACGAGCGTGATCTGCAATACTAGGACACGTATCTAGTAGCGATTTCCGTGCTAGTTTGCAGATCGGCCGATCCCACAGTCTCTGGGAAGACAACTTCCTGGGAAAATCGGTATTTGGACAAGCCAGCCTCCAAGCATTCATTGCCTCTTTCGAATGAGATACAACTACATCGGAAGGACCTAAAGAGGGTGCAAGGATTTTTTCTATTAATTTATGAGTACTATGAAATGAGGACAAGAATGCCGATAATAATGCCGATAGAGATAGAGATAGAGATAGAGATAGAGATAGAGATAGAGATAGAGGTAGAGATAGAGATAGAGATAGAGATAGAGATAGAGATAGAGATAGAGATAGAGATGGAGATGGAGATAGAGATAGAGATAGAGATAGAGATAGAGATAGAGATAGAGAAGAGATAGAGATAGAGATAGAGATAGAGATAGAGATAGAGATAGAGATAGAGATAGAGATAGCGATAGAGATAGAGATAGAGATAGAGATAGAGATAGAGATAGAGATTATCATCTAATAAAATTATTTCTTCGTACTACAACATAATTATGTAATCTACTGAACTATGTCCTTTGCTATCGTCACTCATTCTATTTAAAGGAGTCACGCTGTACCGCCAAATGTTACTTCTATTAATAGAGATTGCTTTAGTCAAAGATAATTGGCTTCAGTTAATCACTTAGCACTGTGTTGCGTTATTGCCATAACTTAATTGCGTTACTTTAACCGCTGAATGGCGGTTATAACAGATAACTGCTAATTTAATTAAATGTGCCGCTGATTAGATAAAATATAGAACTATATGCGAATAGCAGCTGGTAGGAAAATAAAGTACAAAGTTATTATTCACTACACACATCTTTACCACTAAACAAAATTACTTTAAAAAGAATACGTACAACAAACCAGCGCAGCGCAATTTTAACCTGAAATAAACCAAAAAGAGTTGTATTTTTATACAACAGCTTGTACCCCCCCCCCCCCCCCCCCCCCCCTTTGCTCTCCTAGTCTGTGTTGCCTTTAGTTACTAGATTCAAAGCTGTCACCAAACTAGTGCTAGCCTATTAATCAATAAATCATTGCGTAAATAATCGATATGATTATTTACGCAACTTTTACCCTTACGCAAACCGAAAAGAGTGGAATTTTCCATAACCGCTTGTACCCCGCGTCATCGTCTTTACTCTCCAGTCTGTGTTGCCTTTAGTTACTAGATTCAAAGCTGTCAACAAACTAGTGCTAGCCAATTAATTAATAATTCATTGCGTCAATAATCATATCACCGTTAATCAAAGAGCTTATTGAGCTGTATCGATAATAATTAACGACATGCCACCTCATTACGGAGTCGATATGGGTAATGAGCATGCAATGTGGTAGAATGGTAGATAGTTTTATTACTAAATGATTATAGTTTAAATAACTGGCAAAGAGCGTGTCGAGACACGCGTATGGTAGGATTCCGTAGCCAAAGTCATAATACCTATAACAGTTCAGAATGGTAATAGTAAAAATCGGACGAAATTTCTGTGAAATTTGGCAATGAAATTATACTTTAAGCTTAGAATAACTACTACTCAGAGAAGGTAGGTTACCAAACAACGCCTTCTCAAAACGTAAGCTACAAATTCGCTTTGTAGCTTACGTTTCGATTGGTATTTTAAACGATTTAAGCAAGAAAATTAATGGATTCCCTGTAAAATGTCACACCATAACTCTTATGCTGCTTTTCTTATTTGTTGTGGTACGATTTCAACGCGCAAATTGTCATAGTAAAAAATTTATATTTTTTTGGAGCCATGTATGACACCATTAAATTTTGAATGTCTTAAATTTTGTGAATGTACTTGGTTTCTTTGTGTAGTTATTCTAAGTTGGAACCCTATTTTCCAGTGACTTTTGAAAAGGCCTTTTTCCTAGGCATTTTATGACACAAGTATACATTGATTTTTTTAACCCCGATTAAAGAACTGATAATCTTCAAACTGCTAAACAGATTTTCGTGAATCATAGCTATGAACTTTACTGAGCAAGTCACCTTTAAAAAATAAAAAAACTTTTTTAATATACACACATTTTTACTACTGACAAAATCATCCATGCCTTAACAAAAATACAAAAAAAAAAAATTTTCTCTTTGACGTAAAATTAACATTTTTACCGCTACCAGTGTGGCACTGCTGTCGACCAGCTTGGTCACCACGGTTTGTCTTGTAGCAGAAGTACGGGAAGAATTCCTCGCCACTCCAGCCTTAATGATGTCATCTGTTGGGCTTTTACCACCGCTAACTGTGCGGCCATTTTAGAACCAAGTGGTCTCATGCATGACGATGGTAAAAGACCTGACGGAATGACCCCTATTCCTTGGAAGATGGAGCGACCTTTGGTGTGGGATGCTACTTGCGTGGACACCCTTGCGCCGACTCATCTTCCGGGAACTCAGAAAAAGGCTGGTGTGGCGGCTGAATCAGCTGAGAGCCTCAAAAGGCGCAACTATAGTACCCTAGATAGCGGGTATATATTTGAGCCTTTTGGGGTTGAGACGCTTGGACCGTGGGGACCAGGAGCCCATCGAATATTTAAAGACCTATCAGGGCGACTGGTCGAAGCAACTCGTGACCAAAATGCTGGCCTTTATTTTGCCCAAAGAATAAGCATTGCCATACAACGTGGCAATGCTGCCAGCATTTTGGGAACGCTGCCCACCGGTAGCGGATTGTTAAATTAGTTTTAGTTTTAGATTAGTTTTAGTTATACATTTAAGTTTAAGATAGTTTTTACTTTACTTGTAATTTTTATTGAATAAATTCCTGTCACAACATTTTTACAAGACTTAAAGTTCCGAATCAAAATCGGTTCAGCCCTTTGAGAGCTACTATATCACAGACAGACACACAGATACACACGTTAAACTTATAAAACCCCTCTGTTTGCTTTAAAAGAATATTGTACAAAAACCACTATTACTGAAAAATTGGCGTAAAATCGCGAAGCGCTGCTGAAGGCGTGGTTTTCCTACTTTTACAGCAACCTTGTTACTACGGATTACTTACGGTTATTATAATACCTACATATATTGTATCTATTAAAGTCGTATTTAATGAAGCAAAACCATGGCTCTTATGAATATCGTGCGTTTCAACTTTTATTTTTGAGGTTTTTATCATATTTTGTAAACCTACATATACGGTTTCCTTTATAATTACGAAATCTGCGAATTACGAGATATCGGTGAAATTATTTAGTAAATAGGTATTTGAATTTTAAAAAAACCGGACAAGTACGAGTAGGACTCGTGCTCAGAGCGCGAGTCCAAAAAAAAACTAACTGAAGTTGAAATGATGAAACACAAACTTAACTTTGTAGTTGACTATAAGGTTATTTCATACATTCCAACTACAAAATGTAAGTTTGTAATAGCAAAATAAATATTTTTAAATGATATAACTTCAAATTTGTAACTTTCGGATTTGTTCCTGTATATGTGCTAGGAGACCTTGCCTCTTGCCAAATTTCATGATTCTAGGTCAACGGGAAGTACCCTATAGGTTTTGATTCCCCTGTGAAATCGCAAAATATACGACATAAACGTTCATATCTTTTGATTGCTTTGACTTACAACTTTTATTTTTTTACAGCCGAAAGAAACCGTAGACCCAAGTATTTAGTATAAATTTCAACTTGATACCTTTACGCGTTCTTGAGAAAAAGGGCCTTGACAGACGGACAGACAGACGGACAGACGGACAACGAAGTGATCCTAAAAGGGTTCCGTTTTTTCCTTTTGAGGTACGGAACCCTAAAAACAGGAAGAAAAGCGCAAATCAAATCAAATAAAAAAAAAACAGAGTAAATTTTTTTTTTTGATCTAAATGTCCCTAATCGTGTTTCGGTCTTTAAGGTTTCCTAGAGAAAAAAAAAACATTTTTGACAAGACACCATTTTTATAATTTTAGGCTAGCCATGGAAGTAGACAAAATAGAATACTAAAACTAGAATGATCAATATAAGTTGGAAAAGAGGGCCTTAAATAAAAACACGAGCACACGTTTAGTAATTGAGTTAATCTCTGAGGGATATCAGGATGCAGTACTTATGTTTGACGAATTAAAAAGGGGGTGAGAGTGAATGGCCCACGTGCTACCGGCTTCAATCGAATGCGTTGAACATTATTTAATTGTACGAACTGGTGTATTGATGTCCATTTCGAACCTTTCGTCCACGTTGGTAACTAAACTTTCGTAACCAGCTACGCACATGGATTTTTTTCTTGTCTGATAACCAGCTACGAAAACAATAAAATTGCCGTTTTCGTAACCGACTTTCTCAACCAGCTACGAAAATGGATTAATGTTTCTCTGTTCATAACAAAAAAAAAAAAAGAAAAACTTCAAATTTCGAATTTTCTCAAGAAAATTCAGTTACAAATGTGGACGAAAGGATTTTGAAGGCATTGATCACTTTTTTATCGATTTTTTTCGTGTACACTTTTCTATATTTTAATTCCTGACCTTTCGAACACTGCAAATCTATAGATATCTAATCAAATTATTACAAGTACCTACTGCTAATTATTTGCGTATATATAACCATTGGCGTAGTTATCGGAGAGCTAGGCGGTTCCGTGCACCGGGCAATTTTTCATGAAATTCACAATGTTATTGCAGCTGTCAGGGCAAATAAATACTTGGACCGAGTGAAACCATTCTAAAACGGTAATCAGTTTCGTATACAATTTACATACCCAAATAACGTTTATATAAATACTCGAACAAACCCAGAGAACGTCACTAGTAATCTAGCAATGTTAATAATCGTCACAGACCCCGCCATAAAAATGACATTAACCGTTAAGCAGTAAACCGACAGTAAAACAAAACCATAGTTAACGATAACCCGACACCCCTCGATTGCAAACAATTAACTTATTGCAACACTCCAATGCATAGAGTAAGGTGCAGAAGCGAAATTTTATTAAGGCGAGGTTTTTCCACTTAAGCAACGCTTATTACTACAGATGATCATAAACCTTGGTTTATTGTATTAAAGTCGCAATTAGTGGAGCAAAATCATGGCGCTTACACTCAGTCATGCGTTTCGCTACTTCTATTTTTGCGGTGTTTCTCATATATTTCGAAAAGTATAGCTGTAATGTAAAATGTAACTTTGCGGTTTCCTTCATAGTTATGATATCTATATATCAAGATATCGCAGACATAATTAAATAAAGAGGCATTTGAAAGAATAAAAAAAAACAGGAAAAGCGCAAATCAGTGTTACTTTCATACTAACAACTTAAGCAACGTATTTGTGATGCCTCTGGTGTTACGAGTATCCATAAGCGACGGTGACTGCGCTTATTTTATTTTATTTTATTTATTTATTTATTCATCAACAGAATGCTTACAGTTAAACCAAAGCGCAAACTATTTAAATAACAAAATATGATGTATACTACTAAATACAATCAACCAATCTTAATTAACTACTAAGAAATAACCCTAAACATGAGGAAATTATATTAACATTGTCACAAAAAATGTCAACATGCTGAAATTCACGCGCAAATGCATTGAGTAGCGCCACAGCCCGCCGCGTGGGCGCGTTGTTGGCGTGGTGCGTCCGCGGCACGGAGCACGCGAACATCTGATGCCGGCGGCGGGTTCCGCAGCGCAGGTAGTTGTCAGGCACGTACAACCCAATACTGCTCAAAGTTTGTGGACTGTTCACTTTACTGCGCAGGATTAGTATGTAGTGAGTGACCAGCTGCTGCTTCCGTCTAAGCTCCAATGTATCAAGCCCTATCATCGCAGATACAAATAAGGATGGATACAGATATGGATAATACCCGTATCTCCGCTTGTATACATATCGAGCGAATTTCCGCTGGAGCCGTTCCACCATCAAACCTTACCTTACCTTACCTACAGGCGGCCGGCCTGCTAGTTTGCCATCTATGTTATTATTACATTTTTTTAACTGTCGAGCGACATGTCCTTAATCGTGTTTCGGTCTTTAGGGGTTCCTAGATAAAACATTAAATTTTTATATGACATCATTTTTATATGTTATTTTAAGCTAACCATAGAAGTAGACACAGTTAAACTAGGATGACCAAAATTGCTAAAAGCCGGAAAAGAGGGCCTTAATGCAACTAGCGTTCTCTCTCTGCCGCGCACTTCAACATTTCTGAAGATATAAAATAATTTTTTGTCGCTTTTATGGTCTGGTATATAAAGATTTATACACTAAGACTAAGAAAGAGGGTAGATCGTTATGTCTGCACCTAACTTTTTAACTGTTCTCCAACCACCCGCATTCTTCAGTCTTCCCGTGAACATGGTGCATGTAACTGCGCCGAAATATCGGGAGCTCATTCCACAACCTTACCACGGTAAATATCCCGTAAATAATCATATAACTTTAAAGATTTATATGTATTGTATTATGTCTTAAAACTTAAATAACGTTCCATCTTTGTAATACGTATATATTTTTTTATTGAATATACTATCAATAAATCTAAGAAATATGAGACCTCGAGAATAACATTCATCATCATCATCATCAGCCAGAAGACGTCCACTGCTGAACACTGAACGACAGCCTGCCTTTTGCATCCACTGGATGCCCGCGACTCTCACAATGGCGTCGGTCCATCTAGTGGGAGGCCTACCTACGCTGCGAATAACATTACAAAAATTCAACAAAAAAAAAAAATTGGTCTAAAGAAGTTTTCGTTCATAAAAATTCGGACAAGTACGAGAAAAAAACCATCTCCTTCGTCAAAAAAATATTATTCATGAAAATTGCTTTTAAAACGGTTATTCAAACTTGACAGAATGTATGAAACAGCTGACATTTTTTCGCGAGTCCAGGGCTAGTCCCATATTAAAATGTACCCTATATAGTTGGGCTATATTATAACCTTTCAGCTTAGTATGCTCTTTTCTTATACCTTGCCCTATATACATAAGTGCGATTCTAGTAGCCTGTTATAGGCAATACGTTGATCTTCGAACATAAAAAAAAAAAAAAACATATAGTTACTAAAATACCAGTTACCATTCAATAGAAACAAAATAAGTTGGTATTAAGATAATATTATTCAAACCTACATCAAATTTCTATAACAATTATTCTTTGCCGACAGATATTTTCAATCCCGCCCTATTCAGTTTTAACGCGCTTTTGAGGGTTAAGTAACTGCCTACTATAACCAGACCTCATTCATTCAGATCGTTGCTTCAGGCTACAAAAGTGGTTGAGTTCAATTTATGCTGGTTAATGTTGGTAAAATTTATTTTGTTTGTGATTCGATTATAATCGATCTCGTTGCGTGATAGGAATCTTAATAACAATGGAAGTTGTATAGTTAAGTAATTGCAATGTAGATATATAAATGAATATACGGGGATAATAGTAGAGACAGTTAAATTAAGGAATTATGTACTTGATAAACCAATCCATACAACGCAACATAAATCTATTCTGACGTAAATGTGGCCATGCCTGCCAGTCTCATTCTGGTTTATACAGAGTTTCGCGGAAAGGTTCTAATAAACCATGACAGACAAACAAACAGACAGACTAACCGAGTAAGCTTAGTAATAGGGTCCCATTGAACCCTTAGGGTACGGAACCCTTAAAAGTAATTATTGTATCAACAATTAAAGGTACTTATTTCAATCGTGAAATCACTAAATTGTTTAACAATAGCCGTGTATAATAAAACAATCTGTTGTACTTTCATATAAACAAACAAAAAAACGCTTTGCTCGTCGGTGTCTTGACATGCTGCTTAAAAATAAAGCTAGGGGTGTCACAGAGTCCAATTTTTTTATTCGTACCATGAAATATATAACTACGTAATTACAAGGGTAATTCTAGGCATAGTATGAAATAGTATCTCTATCTATACTATCTATATTAATATTATAAAGAGGAAAGACTTGATTGCTTGTTTGTTTGCATTGAATAGGCTCCGAAACTACTGAACCGATTTGAAAAATTCTTTCACTGTTTGGAAGCTACACTATCCCTGGGTGACATAGGCTATAATCTATACCCGTGCGAAGCCGGGGCGGCCCGCTAGTAATAATATTATAAAGAGGAAAGATTTGATTGTTTGTTTGTTTGTTTGCATTGAATAGGCTACAAAACTGCTAAACCGATTTGAAAAATTCTTTCACTGTTGGAAAGCTACACTATCCCCGGGTGCCATAGGCTATATAATGTTGTGACAGGTTCACACATCTCGACTGGTAATGTCCATGACATGACATGTTTAAGTAAGTTATGTTACGAAAATGTTATTAATTTAATTAAAACAGATCCTAAGTGTTGTAATAAAACGAATTATTATAACAATTTTACAGACTATACAAATAAATACTCACCGATTAAAAAAGTAAAGGTATTTTAAACAGTCGATTTTTTTATATATAAATCTTTTTGCCAGTGCTGTCAAGTTTTTTTTGTCAAAATGGTGTAAACATCCTATAACAATTAGTTTTTTTTATTACTCTGAACCTCATTTACTTGTTTTTTTTTTTGCCAAAAAAAGATTATTATAACTTATATAATGGTCTTTTCGTAGAATACTATAATATAGTATAATATAGTATTATGGGTTTAATGCTAAGTAAAATAAATTGACAGTACCTATTCTAAAGTCTTAATAATTACCTACTACTAGTCACAACTTTTATTTTTACAGAGCTACATGGCAACCCTATGCAAGATAAGGGTGTGCGCACACCGTGTCCCGCACAATAAACCCTGGCGCGTCAGATCGAATTATCCTATAATATAATACGCGAATAATATGCACCACAGTGGGGTAACCAGCTGATATCGTTGTCGGGGACTCTGGGGCCTGCTTCCTTTCATTTTTTTATCACTATTCTTTTGGAGATGGAAATTGAAGTATTGAATGATAATGATATTGATATTAAAACACAAAGTCATGGTTTAAAATCCGAAAACCTGTACGAAGCGCTTTGATTCCACTTTTATTATGTGAACTGCTATTTTGTGGAATTCGCTGCCTGAGTGGGTGTTTCTCAATAGTTACAATCTGGGTGTCAAGAGTGAATCGGTTTCTTCTAAACCAGCGGGCTCCGTCGTAGACCGCATCCTAGCTTAATGTCAGGCGAGTTGGCGACCAAACGCAAACCTATTATTAAATAAAAAGTTATATAAAAATTACATCAGATATCATTTCAAGATTAAAAATTTTCTAACATTTGGCCTTAGCATAGGCTTTGGATATTACACGCAACATGTTGGTAATTCCTTAAATTATTTACGAGATATTTAACTGTATGAGCAAAGGTGATGTTAATAACAGTGTTTTTTATAATCTTTTACAATTGGACAAAACTGCGAATTTGTTTAGCAGTTTCATACAATTCGTTGTAATTTTTAATGGAATTGTTTTTTTTTTTTTTTTTTTTTTTTCGCGATTTAGGGATGGTCCATTATTAAAAGTTCTTTATAATGATGAGTACAACGGAATGTCCTCCTCTCGGCTTGATATCACCGTTCTGTATAACCCTGTATTAAGACTAACTTCAATTTGATCACTTTTTACTGGGGCAAGTGCCTTTATTAACTAAACAAAATACAAGCTAATACTAACACTACAAATACAGTTAGACTGCCCATAGATCGTTAAAAGTCTAAAGCCAACCTAAGCGCTCAAGCCCACTACCAGTTGGCAGCGTACCCAGCATGCTGGCGGCATTACCACGCTGAATGGCAATGCTTATGCGTTGAGTCAGAAACACGCCAGCATGTTGGTCACGCGTCGCATTAACCAGGCGCTCTAAAAGATTTTTGAAAATGAGGTGAGCTCCCGGTCCCCAAGGGCCCAATGCCTCGATCCCAAACGCCTCAAATATGTAACCACTGCCGAGGTTAGCATATTTGCGTCGCTTGTGCTGCTCTGCCGAATTGGCAGCCGCACCAGCCCTACCTTGTGTGTCAGGAAGATGTGAAATTTGACCACTGAGTCCATATGAACTTAATTTTATAACTTCTAGACCCCCAGGTCGAAACTTTATACTAATATTGCGAACTATCCGCAAACCTATTTTTCTGTGTAACGCTGTGCATCAAGCTGACCACGTTTTTTTTTCTTTTTAAAACAATTCAAACAGATTCGACGTTTTGAAACATTACTTTCTCAAACCAATCAAAACTTTATCACTATTCCATCTAAATCGTAAACCACCCGCAAACCTCCAACTAATCTCAAAATTACACAGCCCATTAGCTTTTAATCCTGCAAATCGAGCGTGAGAAACTAACTACAAATATAATTCAGTTGTCAAAATTGTGCCCTGTTGGACCCCTCGAACAAGATGCTATCCATGCCTCCGAACAAGTGCAAAATTCACTTCTCCACACACGTTACTGATTATGGGAATCACGCTTTAGTTTTAAGTCAAAAACATCCATAACTTCAGCTGAATTATCAATCAAATTTCGATTAAATACAGCTAGAATTAGAGCTGATTATTCAGGAACCAGAATTGTAACAGCAATTACTCACACCAAATCTTTAACGTCATATGAATCATCTACAAGCTTTTCCATTTCAAATTTTATTTTTGTAGCAGTAGATTCTATTTCGCAATATTTCAAGTGTATAATATCAAGTGTGCTGTAATCCCTGGGGTCACAAAGCTTTGTGGGGTCCAGATGGAGACTTTACGAGGTTCACTTGTCAGGGATTAAAAAAACCGTGTTATTGTTTTGTGAAGGGGAATTTTTACGAGCTAATAAAATAGGGATAGAAATTGGCGCATTGCGATCTAATGTATTATAGTTGTTATTGTATTGTTGTTTTGCTGTCATTGTTGAGGCGTGAGCCTTTTGTTGTCGTAATGGCACTTGACTGTGTCAGTTGTTTGTTTTATTGCAAAATCGGGTCACTGACTTTGACCTTTTCGATCTTTATTAGGGAAATTGGGTCGTGAATTTGGTGTTCTGTGATAACTGTCAGTACACGGGCAAGGTTTGCATGCACAGGGTATTAATTTAATTAGATAACAACTTCTCAAAGGCAGTATCCCTAAATCAGTAATTAACAAACGCTGGCTCATCCATCAAACATTCCGAGTTCATGAAGAATAGAATAATATTTGTGAAATTTAAATAATTGTAAAGACACTTATTTCAGTTTTTTATTTTCCTACTTACTTTCTCTGTTACTGTAAATATTATATTTTAAGTAGTAGTTTTGGTTTAAAATAATTATTTGCTTTTAACGTGTATTAAGAGGTCGTGTTTCGGTAAATATTATAGACATTATTATTTTTGATTCAACTTATTCATGGGTCTATCCCGGGCATTTGGTAGGGGCCGAAGCCAACACCGAAGGCCCTGTTAAAATACAATTATAGAATGTGTGTATGATGTATTATAAAACAATTGTACAGTATAATATGATTAAAAACCTCTGCTATTGAGGTGAATAACTTGTGGGTGGGATAATAGATCTATAGGATGAGAAACGGGACCTGGGTGATGACTTACCACCCCCTACATGGGTTCCCCATAATGGCTGCCGCATATTGGCACCATATTTAATTTATTATTTATTTGTTTTGTATTATAATTTTTAATACGATTTGTAATTATTTATCTGTATTGACGTGCAAATTTACATTTATGAATATATGTCTATGACGACTTTAGTTCCATGACTTTTAATCATACGTATTTTCAAAAAACCGACTTCAAAAAGGAGGAGGTTATCAATTAATTAACTTGACATCATAATCATATGAGAAATTGTTTAAAATTAAATTGTATTATGTTTGTAAATGTAAATATCGAATGCCCGATGTGGGTAGACTAATGAATACAATTTTTGCACTAACATTTAGTACATTAATAATGTATCAGTTGATCAATAATTGTTTTCTGTTTCTGATTCTGAATTCCACTGCAAGTTTTTTTTTTTTTTTAAATATATTTTCAGTCTTTCCTAAATAATATATGTACCTCATTTACGTGCCGCATTGCCAAACCTTTTAAAATAGTAGTACACTACTATTTAAAAAGGTTTTTTTTTTTTTTTTAATTTTTTTTTTTTTTTTTAATTTTTTTTTTTTTTTTTTTTTTTTCACTACTATTTTTACTATTTTTTTTTTACTATTTTTTTTACTACAGTGTATTATAGTGATAGTATTGCTACTTCTTGCTTGATAAACATACAAGCTGAGAGACTGAAGGAAAACGAATCTATGGAACCAGCTTGGAACCAGCTTACCAAGGATATCAAATAATTACTTAATAAGCGATGAAATCTGAAGATAAATCAAATCAAAATCAAGATAGCCCTATTTCAATTAAATAGTAACTGGCGAAAGCGTGGGAGCGTATCATATTCCTGTGACTATTTCAAAACATTTATGATTCGTCTCTTGAGACTATCATAACTTTGAGGGCTTATATTTAGTCGACCAGTTAATGAAGACCTCTGCAACCCCTTGTAATTGCAGTTTTTTTATGCCATAAATGGCAAACAAGCAGACGGGCCGCCTGATGGTAAGCAGTCACCGTCACCTATGGATACTTGCAACACCAGAGGCATCACAACTACGTATCTGTTAACTCGCCTTTTGAAAAACCGTAATGTTGTAGCATCAATTTTTTTTACAAACTTCTTCAAAGAATATAAGTAGATACGTTTTTTGATATAAATATATCCTAGCAACTGGACAAGTGTCCACCCTTGGAGTCAGAAGTTTCATGCTATTTAAAGGAATTAAACACCTCCAAAACTATCATCTTACAATGAGAGGCAAAACTAAAGAATAAACACAAATCACATATCGGATCGGGACCAAATTTAAATAAACTGATATGATTTATGCCCGATTCGTCCCCCATAGTTTCGTCCCGCAAAAAAAAAACTCTTTTCGGCCCTCATTTTCTGCCCGTTTCGTCCCTAAAAACATTTTCACTAATTTTCGAATTAAAAACTCGTTTCGTCCTGTTTCCTACTCCCGATTTGTCCCCAGTTTTTTTGAAAAGGTTTTATACCTTATTTTAGTACAGTTGAAGTCGAAACTCTTTACACTTGTAGCATCAGTTTGTTTCAGACTCACTCGGTACTCTGGCTGCTGTAAATGCGTACCGTTGTGTATATCTGTGCGCGTACCACACATACTCAATAAATATCTGTCAGTTGGAACTTCAGTCTCTAAAGTGACATCCAAATCTAGTAGTAAAAGCTCAGCTTATAAAGCCACTTTCCGAAACCCATTTAAAGACTGACCAGATCCTAACGCTGTTGAGGTGCGCGAGAGCAGTACAGAGTGGGGAATTGTGAGGGGTCTGAATACAGTGGTTTATTATCTACGGTAGTTAGTAGATTCGCACGAATATCTGATATCGTGAGGACGACAAGTGAGATGGGTGCTGATAATCGAGAGGAAGGGTCAATGGAGTTATAGTAGATTTTGTGTAGATAAATTACTGTTATTTAATTCCCTACAAGGATAATTCTGTGAGCGATGCGGTAGCCGAGCGATAGCATGTGCGCTTTACAATCTGACGCCCTCTTGGTTCGAGCCTCGGTTCTCGACTAATGACTTATTTGGTACCTAAATAAATTATGTGCAGTTTCGACGACGTCGCTCAAAAACGGCGAAAAAAAAAAAAACATCGTGAGCAAACAAAAATGTCCAAGAGCCTCAAAAATTCAAATTTATATGACATTCACCAACATACACTGTATCAGCATGGTTGGATGGGCCCTAACCCACCATGCTGACCTCTGAGAGACGATATGGGTCCTGGCCATAGGAACATGAAACATGAAATGTATGGAATAGCTGAGTTTTTCGCGATTTCCCCTAGTAAAAGTTGTCCATAATGATGAGTGCAATGATATCTCCGAATATTTCCACTGCCTTACCAGTCACTCAGTGTACAGAATATTATCAACTGTTGTAAGAAACTAGACCAGTTATTTTAATAGGCAACGTTAAGTCAGCAACCGGACATGGGGTTCTTCAAAAAGGCTGTTAATAGAGTCTTTAAGGGTCAGCTACGTATCTGTGATGCGCATTGCAGGTATCCATAGGCGACGGTAATCACTTACCATCAGGCGGCCCGTGAGCTTGTTTGCCACCTACGGCTTAAAAAATACCTCCTCAAATTTAAGATAATAAGAGCTATAAAGACAACAGGCAAAGCAAAGGTGGCGTCTACTCGGAAAGTTGTAGGCTCAAATCCGACTGAACAAGAATGTTTTGCATAGATTGTTTTTTTTTTTGCTTCGTTTTATTGTTTGTTGTTGTTTTGTTGTTATCTATCATACAGATTAAAAAAATATCGTAGCAAGCATTGGGAATTCTGTACATGACACGATAAATGTCAGGGCTTGAACGAGGCCCGGTGTAATGTGAATTAAACTTTACACGGTTGACGTTACGTATATTTTACGGTAACTAGAACTCATAACTACACTTGATCAAATCAGCCCTAAATTACGGATAATCATACGACTTTTGTCAAACTTATTATTTTAATAGAAACGAATTAAAGGCAAAAACCTCCTTAAAAGTTGTTGTTTATAATTTTTCGACATCGCGTGACGATCCACCTAAATTAGTTCCCAAATTGTCCGTAAGGGTGACTTGTCCGCGGGAATCGCGGAGTTTTTTAAATCGGTGTCAGGCAATCTGGAGTTCTTTGGAAGTATAGTGAGGATCAAATTTATTGGTATCGTAATAATAATAAAATTAAATGTTTCTGATAATCTTGTCATCTTTCCCAAGTTATTCCTTCGATGGCGTCATATCAATCAAATAAGAGATCAAAATATAAATAAATAAATATGCAATACTCTTATATATATTTTTTAATAATCACCATATTCATCTTTAGCCAGAAGACGTCTACTGCTGAACACAGGCCTCCCCCTTAAAACTCCACACAGAACGACAGCCTGCCATCTGCATCTAATGGATGCCCGTGATTCTCACGATGTCATCGGTAGGTACTTGTATTGAGATGAAAGGCTAGACGCTGCGTCTTCTGGTTCGTGGTCTCTACTAAAGAACCTTACTTCCCCATCGGTTATCGGTTCTTCGTGCAAGGTGGCCTGTTCATTACCACTTCAACTTGAACATTTTAATAGCTATGTCGGTGACTCTGGTTCTTCGGTGAATATCCGCGTTCCGAATTATATCGCGCAAAGAAACTCCGAGCATATTTTTCTATTTCCATCCACTGCTCTCTCAATTTGTACCAAAGTGTGTAACAAATACGACAATAAATAATTAGAAGGAAAATAAAATTTACTACCAAGATTTGCTTACATAGTTACACAATGACAAGTAAAACCAAGCATGTATTTTTTTTAGTTATCATACTTTTTTTCAAATACAAAAAATACAATAAAAATAACAACTAAATTTACAATACATTTACAATAAAAATTTGATATCTATGGTGCAAATCTTAACTTCTTCAGAATATGAACCAAAGCCAACCAACACAAACACAAAACAAACCTTGATACCAATTCTAGTCAAACCTACTACTGCCTTATTAACATGACAAAATTGTCATAAACATTTTGTGAACGATTTTAACGACACAGCAGGTTACAGTCACGAAACGTGAAACCCTTGTATTTATTTAATAGGGCTTATTTTGATTTAAATATAAATGAATTATGATGGCTCAAAATAAAATAAGGAAAGATTGATGACGATTGTTTTTATTATATAAATAAAATGTATAAAATAACGCTCAATCGGTTTTATAAATACCTACGTCTTGATTGAAATGATTGTTAGTTTCGGGCAAATCTTGTGACTGTATTTTAGTATTTTAATACAGTTACAAGATAGAGCTGAAATTTTGCTTACACGTATTTAAAACTTACTTTCTGTAATTTGTGATGTTACGGAACCCTCAGCGCGCGAACTCCAGTCGCGCTTGGCCGATTTATTTCACTATCACAAACGCAAAAACTGAAAGTACGGCACACTTACTAATTTTCTCACAAACACTCTGAAACTTCCAGCAACAGCATAAAACTAATAGTCCACATGCAAAAAAAGCAGCAAAACCATCTGTCGGGTGAATTTAGCATATTTTTTATTAGTATTTAAGTCCACCTGCACTGTGTACATCAATGCAATTTATCAAAACGTTATCAAAATATGCATAATATAGAGCGATAAAATAAAATAATTGCAATTACATTAGTTAACCATAAACAAAAATAAGATATAAAACGAAACAAAATAAGATTAACAGCCTAAGTTTTATCAAAATTAAAAAGTTAGCGTCTATAATCAAAGCCTGAAATAGGCTAGATATAATATGTTCGCACCCGGCACGCTATCTTCCACATCTCCCTTGTTTGACTGAGCTGAGTTCCTAACTGATCACCAATCCCAACCCTTTGGATTGGTGAAAGTTTGGTCATACAGCCTATATGAACTTACTTGAAAATCAGTACACAATTCCCATTCAAAACCGCTAACACGTCTCGCCTACGGAGCATGCACTAGAAACTGCTGTTAGTGTGGCGTGGAAAGCAATTAGTGCCCAAGTGAGACTGATTAGCGCGGCATCAAATATAATCCCGGCTCGGCTGCAATTTGAGGTTAAACAGGGAATCATGAAGAGCTGTAGATGTTCCTTAATGTAACTTCTACAGCCGGAAGACGCAGCGTAGGTAGGCCTCCCACTAGATGAACCGATGACATTGTGAGAGTCGCGGGCATCCAGTCGATGCAGATGGCAGGCTGTCGTTCAGTGTGGAGGTTAAATGGGGAGGCCTATGTTCAGCAGTGGACGTCTTTTTGCTGATGATGATGAACTTATACAGAAGTAAGAGCGATGATGGCCGAGCGGTAGCATGTGCGCTTCAATCTGACGGCACTCAGTTCGATCCTCGGCCCTGCGCAATGACTTATTTGGTATCTAAGTAAATTATGTGCAGTTTCGATGCCATGGCTCGTGAAGTAAAAACATCGTGAGGAAATCGTTATGTCCAAGAACCTCTAAAGTTCAAAGACATATGACATTCACCGACATGCAATCGGCTAGCATGGTGGATTCGGGCCCATCCTCTCTCTCTCTCTTTTAGAGAAGACCTGTGTCTCCGCAGTGAGAACACGATGCAGGCTGAAATGATGATGACGACAAAAGTACAAATCAAGTTATTTCATAATCGTCATAATCGTCAGCCTATAGAATACAAGGAAATACATGGAATACATGGTTACATACATGGTTAGAATACATTCCGAGCTACGCAGCAATACCGCGGCAGCAATGCAACCGCAGCCTCGGAATGTATTCTCATATAAACCTATAGAGAATGTACGGGGACCAGGGGGTCTAGACAAGAGCCACACACTGTTAGCGTTCACGCCTGCGGAAAGATGAAATTGTATGAAAATGACATTGACAATGACATTAGCATGAGACAAATTATCTGAAGCTAATGTCATTTTCATACAGTTTCATTTTTCCGCAGGCGTGAACGCTAACAGTCTGTGGCTCTTGTCTAGACCCCCAGTACCGCAGCATTTTTGCGGCAGCACTGCTGCGTGCTGCCGAGTTCGGAATCATACCTTTACTTACTTTTTAACGTGTGATTACCATATCCGAAATCTTCTTGAATCCTTCCAATCCCAGTTTCACCGGCCTCATTAGCCGCCCAACGTGCAAGTGCGGGACTCAGCGACAAATGCATACAATCAATTTTGGTTTAGCCACGACACCCGGTAAAGTTAACATAATGGACGTAATTGGGGTTAATGAACAGCGCAAAATGATTTTGTATAAATTAAATAAAGTTAATATTAAATAAAAAGTTACAGGTTTTTGTTGGAAATTGATCACGTATAGAGAATAAAATTCGCTGAATGGCGAGAGTGATGGTGGCCGAGCGATAGCATGTGCGCTTTACAATCTGACGGCACGCGGTTCGATCCTCGGCTCTGCATGTGTAGTTTCGATGCCATCGCTCAAAAAGGGTGAAGAGAAACATCATGAGGAAACCGGTATGTACATGAATCTCAAATAGTTCAAATATTATTGTATGACATTCACCACCATGCACTAGGCCAACATTTATTATGCGAACTGCTGGTCAGTGGAGTTCGCTGCCTGAGTGGGTGTTCCCCGATATTTACAATCTGGGTGTCTTCAAGTCGAGAGTGAATAGGTTTCTTCTAGGCAAGCATGCTCCATCGTAGGCAGCATCATCGCCTAACATCAAGCCAGTTGGCAGCCAAGCGCAAGCCTATTTATAATTAAAAAAAAATATTTAAAAAAACATGCTGGATTAGGGCCCGTCATCGCTCTCTGAGAGAAAGCCCGTGTCCCAGAAGTCATAATACACGATAGACTGAAATGATGATGATGAGAACTCTGAATGTTTGAATATAAGGCTCAAAATGGCACCCCTTGCTCTTTTAAGACTTTGGTTGGATTGTCACTACGACAAAAATTTACGAAACAACAATAAGACAACAATGTATTAAAAAATATTGTATTTTTTAGTAAACTAACATACTAACCTTATCGACAAGAACATGGTGCAATATTTAAAACAACAGCAAGTATAATTATTAGTGTAGGCAGAAACGTGGTAATTCAATTAAAGGTTTACAGGTACTTGTAATCCTTGCACTAGCCGAGACACCTGTGTTGAATGGCCTACAATATTGTGTTTACTTTTGGCATCCTGGACAAAAAAACTGGACAAGTACGAGTAGGACTCATGCTCTGAGGGTTCCGTTGGACAGAACCCTCAGAGGGAGAGTCCAAAACTAAAGTTGAAATATTGAAAGACAAACTTAACTTAGTAGTTGACTATAAGGTTCTTCTATACATTCCAACTACAAAATGTAAGTTTGTAATAGCAAAATAATTATTTTTAAATGATATAACTTCATATTTGTAACTTTCAGATTTATTCCTATATATGTGCTATAAGACCTTGCTTTTTGTCAAATTTCATGATTCTAGGTCAACGGGAAGTACCCTATAGGTTTTGATTTCCCTGTGAAATCGCAAAATATGCGACATAAACGTTCATATCTTTTGATTGCGTTGACTTACAACTTTTATTTTTTTACAGCTGAAAGAAACCGTAGACCCAAGTATTTAGTATAAATTTCAACTTGACACCTTTACGAGTTCTTGAGAAAAAGGGTCTTGACAGACGGACAGACGGACAGACAGACGGACAACGAAGTGATCCTATAAGGGTTCCGTTTTTTCCTTTTGAGGTACGGAACCCTAAAAAGAGGAAAATGGAAATCAAATCATCATCAAGAAAGTCTCATAGAAGTATTTCAATAGCTTTTACTAAATACAGTGTAAACTCTTTGTAACGAAATTTAACCAAGCATTTGTTTTCGTTATCAAGAGTTTTCGTTATGTGGAGTGAAGATTTTTTTCACTAATACACAAAGTGGTTTTAGGACTGATAATACGATAGGTACCTAGAGTGTTTAGTAACTGAGCCCAAAATTTCCCAGAGAACATGCAACAACAACACAATCAACAACAACAACAATCTAAGACAAATCTAAGAAAATCTAAGTGTACAATCTAAGACTATAATCACGAGTTCTAGGCAATTACCAATAACAAAAGCAAGGCGGCTGTTTCCGACCTCAGGTGTCATTTATAGAAATGTCAGCTTCTTAAAAACTTTGCCGGAACCTTTTGTAAACTGATGACAAAAACAATAATGCTTACTATAAATATTTACAGACTTCTAACATATTAACGTATTGCTTCGTAATAGAGAATGGCTACTGCGCTGTAAAGAGTCTATCCAACCAAATTGAACTAATTTCTATGTTACAGGAAGTTTTTTATTGTAAAAAATGGCCTTATAAAGAGTTTACACTGTATCTCAAAATTATCGCGAAATGTCAACAGTACGCACACTGTGCGATTCACACGATCCTTCTTGCCTCATACCTGCAAAATGTGGAATGAGCTACCTTCTACGGTGTTTCCGAGAAGCTACAACATGGGGTTCTTCAAAAGGCGAGTTAATCGAGTTCTAAAGGGTCGGCAACGTATCTGTGATACCTCTGGTGTTACAAGTATCCATAGGCGACGGTGACTGCTTACATCAGGCAGCCCGCCTGCTTATTTGCCACCTATGGCATAAAAAAAGTAAGAGACAAAAAGCATACCTACATATATCTACTTAACCTAGACCTCCACAGATCGAAGTCTCTAAATATTTAATCAGTCAACATTTCGGTGTTAAAAATCGCCTCTTCTCACCCTCACTCGACATTGCTTTTATTCTCCCCCAAAAAGGAAAAATGTAATAAAGAGTAAATTTAAAGTTAAATTGGAGTTTGACGGATGACAGGAACTGACCCTCCGTGTCTTGCCATCGAATATTCAGCATCTGTCGCCGGTGATGGAGGTAGTCTGAAGCCACTTGTGGTGAGAGCTGTGTGGATTTATTTTGTCTACAGATTAAGGTAAGTTTTAAAGGCAAACCCTTCGATAACAAAAGCACAACATACTCCCATCCAAAGCACGGCGTTTAGTATACAGAGTAACGCGGATAATGTGTACATTTTTCACTATTAGACCAACGCTGATACGGCAAAAAATATCACCTGTTTCCACAATAGGCATGATGACTAATATTTTTAATACCTCATAAAAAAGCTGATCATAATAGATATATCAACGTAAACAAAATTAAAATTAGTTCAAAAATAAATAAGTTATAAGTATTTCATGCTAGACAGAGAGCGCACTATACTGAATTATGACGTCACGCCTCAGGCGTGCCATACAAATGCTATACTAATACACGCTTTGCGAGAAAGGGACAGAGTATCCCCTCTCTATCGACCTAAAACTTTAAACGCTCATATCTCAGAGATTAATCAGCCAATTTAATTTATTTTTCGGTATGTGTAATGTATTTTGTTACAGTTATATTCATAGCTAAGCCTGTTATCACTATCTTTATCACTATCACTACATAGTATAAAACAAAGTCGCTTCCCGCTGTCTGTCCGTTCCTATGTATGCTTAGATCTATAAAACTACGCAACGGATTTTGATGCGGTTTTCACCATCAGTTAGATAATTTTTCACGGAAGGTTTATATATGTAACAAGCGCCCTGCCCTGGCTTCACACGTAAGTTACACCCGTGCGAAGCCGGGCGGGCGGGTCGCTAGTTTGTAATAAATTAAACATAAGGACACATGCCTATTCACGTGCGGTTGATAGATGGTAAAAACGCTTAGCCAGTGTTAGAGTATAGTCAAAATAGCTTATTTTATAGCGCGATCAATTAAAGAAAGAGAAAAACATGTCAATTACTATCTAATTTAGATATTATATTCTTTCTAGTACCGCAGGAAAGCGCTGCATGCAGGCCGCTTCGGAGATTGATGGGGAAGGCCTATGTCCAGCAGTCGTCCTATGGCTGAAATGATAATGAATTTGAATAACAAAAGAAACACTGTTATAAACTATCACGGTTGTTCACTGTAAATATCCCGTAAATAATCATAGCTTTACCAAAAAAAAAACCTTTTAGTTTGTACAATTACAATACATACTTTTACTACGAATAAATATAATTTGTCTGTACTACCTCTACCGTATTAAAAAAATTACCTGAGATGGACATTTGATTTATAAATGGTTCTGAGAAGGACCTGACCTCAATGATCCTTGACACGTTTCATCTACACTTCTATGCTAGGTGGGTATTTTGTTTGTTTGTATGAGGTTATCTCTGGAACTTGAGCGATGGTGGCCGAGCGGTGTCATGCGCGCTTTACAATTTGAAGGCACCCGGTTCGACCCTCGGCCCTGCACCAATGGCTTATTAAGTACTTAAATAAATTATGTGCAGTTTCGATGCACTCACTCAACAACGGCGAAGGAAAACATCGTGAGGAAACCAGTATGTCCTGTTCAAGAATCTCAAAAAAGTTCAAAGATATATTATTATTACATTCACCATCACCTCATGCACTGGGCCAGGATGGTGAATTATGGCTTTTTCTCTCTCTCTCTCTCTCTCTCTGAGAGAAGGCCTGTGCCCCAGCAGTGAGAACATGATAGGCTCTATTGATGCTGAATGATGTTTAGTCTATTAGCTATACGTAAAACGATTGCATCGTTCAAGCAGCGTACCCATCGTGTTGGCGGTATAATATATAATTGATCTGTAATAAGAGGAAACTAAGTGTCTATTGAAGAAAGCTATGCTCAGTGTTTCTTTGCGCGATAGAATTCGAAACGTAGATATTCGCCAAAGAACCAGAGTCACCAACATAGCTGTTAAAATTTGCAAGTTGAAATGGCAATGGGCAGGCCACATCGCTCGAAGAACCGATAACCGATGAGGAAGAAAGGTTCTTGAGTGGAGACCATTAACCGGAAGACGCAGCGTAGGGAGGCCTCCCACTAGATGGACCGACGACATTGTGAGAGTCGCGGGCATCCAGTGGATGCAAAAGGCAGGTTGTCGTTCAGTGTGGAGGTTAAAGGGAGAGGCCTATGTTCAGCAGTGTACGTCTTCCGGCTGATGATGATGAAGTATCTATTAAAAACTCTAGGAGTGACATTCTCATAAAAACTCAATGGAGCTAAAATTGATCGAAAACCACAAGATCGCTTTTCTATCGTAAAGGATAATTAGGATCATTCCAAAACGATCCGTTTTGTTTTTTCCGCGGTTAAACAAAGGGTCTGAGAGTTCCTAATGACAGCACAGAAGTCACGTACTTAATGCATCGCTATCATCGGACATTAAAGTTATATTATAGCATAGAATTAATGTGTAATTGCCCTAAATCGAGCGTTCAAAGCAACGGAAACACTCGCTTTGAAGAGTTTTGCTCGAAATCGAATTCGTTTAAAAACAGCTCGACCAAATTATCCGTAGAGTCGAATGAAGGACCAGCCTTCAAAGTTTCTGAACGATACTTTCGTGGATAAATCGAGTTCTTTTTTTTTGGACAACTTTAAACGTAAGTTTGTCGGTCTGTAGTTTTTTTCTAATTGTTTTCCGTTTTGAAAGTTTGAATTTGGGGACGTCGTTGGGTAATTTCGGAAGTTATTAAGGTCAAATAGGTGGCTTTTAGAATATGGTGTCTAATAGGGTTTCGTTGTTTTGTGTTAGAAGTTCTGTCGCTAAATACCGCGTCATTTATTTTCGATTAGCTATTCCCTCTTCGATATAAGTATGGAAAATGAGTGTACATATTTGTTGATTTCACTTTGATTACTTTCTTTTTGGGTTAATATTAATCGAGCGAGTAAAAAATATGAGATAATGAGCGAAATACCAACCGCCCTTTTGGAGATCGATGGTCCGAGGCCCAGTGGACGTCCTACGACTGAAATGATGATGATGATGATGATGAATAAAGACCACTTAGCCACTTCAAATTAGTGTAGGTATGTAAAATAGTACTTGGGCGGTAATTAAACATTTTTGCGTATTTAGTTTAATGAACAGTTGACTATATTGATTAAAAAGGTTGAAAATGAGTTACTAAGTATTACCAATTGTAAATCGGATGAGTATTGAATATAGATTCGAATTCTGTCAATTATATTAGAAGCGAAGCTCCCGCCGTACCGCCGTGGTTATTTTTAGGGTTCCCCGTACCCAAAAGGTAAAAACGGGACCCTATTACTAAGCCTACATTGTCTGTCTGTCTGTAAATAATGGCTAAGTGCGAGTCTGTCACAAACTTCTTACTAACTTTAAAAGTTATACCGAGCGTCACTTACAAAATATTAAGTATGTGACAGCGTAGCAATTGCTTGGACTATTTTGGTAGGCGTTAAGTCGGAACAAGTCAGTTTATTAAATTGATATTTATTTAATTTTGTGATGGTACGGAACCCTCAGTGTTTGAGCCCGACTCGCACTTGGCCGGTTTATTTTAACTAACGCAAAATCTTTCCTCCTGACCTCTCTACAGGGCAGAATCGAATTATGTACCTAACTTCGATTAGAACATAACGCAGCATTCTTGAAATAATATACAGTGTAAACTCTATATAGATTGTCGTTAAATTGAGAAGAGGAAAATCCATATTATTTTATTATTATTATAATTATGTATTCACTAGTAAAGTATAAAATTTACAAACAACAAACATTAATATTGATACAAATAACCACCTACTGGCCTTTATTTATTATTTGTTGTTAGAGTGTGTACTATAATCGTGCCAAGTTTGACGCTTGTACGTATTACCGTTTTTACATTAGAGCTAATACAAAAATACGTAAAAAAATACGTTTGGTCCTTTCGTTTTTACTTTTTTATTACTTTTTAGTTAATCCACCGAAACTTTCTGTGAAGATTTCAACTGGCTATCTATTACGGTTCGAAAGATACAGCCAGGTAGGTCGGACAGACAGACAATGTAGGCTTTCTAATAGGGTCCCGTTTTTACCCTTTGGGTACGGTACCCTAAAAACGGTAAGTGAAACATGGAAATGAACACGAATGATAGTAATTGTCATCATCATCATCATTTCAGCCATAGTACGTCCACTGCTGGACGTAGGCCTCCCCCCATCAATCTCCAAAAGGGCTGGTTGGAAGCGGCCTGCATCCAGCGTTTCCCTGCGGTCTCTTTTAGGTCGTCTGTCCAACTTGTGGGTGGGGATGTCTTACGCTGCGTTTACCGGTCCGAGGTCTCCATTCCAGAACCTTTCAGCCCCATCGGCCATCTGTTCTGCGTGATATGTGCCCTGCCCACTGCCACTTCAACTTGCTAATCCGGTGGGCTATGTCGGTGACTTTCGTTCGTCTACTGATCTCCTCATTTCGGATTCAGCAGCCCATTCATTCATTCATTACGGATTCGGAACAGTTAGTATGGCTTGTCTGTGTAAAATATGTCTATAATTATAATAACAATAGTCAATTTATGGTTTGGATATTCTTGAGTGCTGACATGATATCCATAGTTTTTAAATAGCTTTGAATTTAAATGTCAATTTTTCTATGGAACCGCAGTTTTTTTTCGTGATTCCAGGTTTAGTCCCATTGCAAAAGTTGTACATTTTGAAATGTACAAAAAGCTCTTTTTACCTACGACGTTAGCACACCCTTTCCGTATAACCCAGCTTCACCAAATTTCCCTCTTATGATTGAATTTTTTTTTTTGTGAATAAAACATTTCTTTCTTAATAGGTAAAAAAAATGTTTTTACGTAGATAGTACCATAGATAAATAATTATGATAGTACCATAAATAAATATATACTAGATAGTACCTACCAATTATAAATAATCAAAACCTACCTATGTATTGTTTAATTTTTAATAGGATAATAAAAATACAAAAATTATAGATCCATAATTATTTAATTTCATACATAATTTATTTCAATGCAGATCAGTATATTGTAGGTACGTATAGTAAAATTAATTAATATTAAAATCACATTTTTATTTTACAAGTGCTTCTATTGAACTTTATTATAGCCCATGTTCACTGAAATTCATAAATATAATTTTATGTTATTGTATTAGCTGTAATTTCAGTTGTGTTGTTGTCGTTTTAGTTACGTTAGTTGTAATTTAGGTCGTGCTGTTGTTGTGTTAGTTGTAATTTAGGTCGTGTTGTTGTTGTGTTAGTTGTAATTTAAGTTGTGTTGCTGTCGTGCTAATTTTTCATTATCGCGTATATTTCTTAGATGAAGCGAAGTTGTGTTGTTGTCGTGTTAGTTGTAATTTAAGTTGTGTTGTTTTTTTGGCTGTTGTTGTGGTGTTAGTTGTAATTTAAATTGTGTTGTTGTCGTGTTAATTTTGTTGTTGTTCTGTTAGTTGTTATTTAAGCTGTGCTACATTGTTTTAAACTAGCATGGTTATTCACTACAGTTATATGATTCATTCCACAATCTTACCATGGTAAATATCCCGTTAATAATCATAATACTTAAGTTGTGTTGTTGCTTAGGATTTTTTATCTGTTGTGATGTCTGTTAGACAACACAACAGACCTAACATGTCAACCTAACATGTCAAATATTTAATCAACTGGTTAATTTCAGTGAACATGGGCAAAGATCTAGTATAACCTTCTCAGCTAACTAACTGTTAAGTAGGTACTGATGATTATAATATAGGTACAATTATAATATAATTGTTATATTATAAGCACAGGTATTTACAACTGTGGAGGTATTTTTGAATTCAAAATAATACATTTTCATATATTTTTATTCGCCAAAATTAATGCTCTTTTTTCTGTGTGTTTTCTACATAATATTTCCTCTATTGATTTATTTTATTTGTTCTGTATATCTACAAGCAATATTAATTTATTATTTATATTATAATATCCAAGTCCGAGATAGAAAAGACCTAAATGGTGATCAATATTATGTAAGTACATTTCGTACGTGACATTTGTATTGAACATTTAAGGTAGCTTTCGATCATGGTGACCGCGACCGACGGCTGCAATCGCGTTGCGCGACCCACTGCTCAGTATGAATTTATACGGAAAGCTAAACAATGCAAGCGACCCACACGTCATGCGACGTGGTCGCCAGAAGCGGTCGCCAGTACCGGTCGCCAAGATTGTAATTAGACGCTTAATTGCCTTTAAGTAAATTATATTTTATTATTTTAAAATTATTATTAACTATACAACTCGAGTAAGAAAAATGTCAAAATTGTTAAATCTAGGTATATGTACAAAATATTATAATTAGGCATCTATACTTCGGTAGTCTTAAAATAATTTAAACTATAATGATTATTACAATATATCTATTTAAACTAAGTAATTATATTATAATTTTATTGAACTATAATACTGTTCACGATCAAGATAATCTAAAGTTTACCTGCATAGTTATTGTTATTTACACAATTTTCCTATTTTAGCTCATTTTAAGACAAATTCACTTACATATTATATTATGGAGTGATTATCTAATTTTGTTTTGTTTGATTATGTATTGACGGCATCGAGATACAATTCCTATAGAGTCACAATCTCTCAGTGAAAACAGTCATAAAACATCCGAGCGTCATTGTATATACATTGTATCAATTATATAGTTCACAATGCCACATTTAGGTACTCCAATTTAGACGTTATGTCGCTTGCATATTGTTCAACGTCGCTTGTCCGCTATGTCATCGTAGCACCGGCATCGCGCGACGTTGTAGTCGGATCGCGGTTACCTTCTAACTAATCAAAAAGTCTGCGCAATTCTTAGCGTGGGCCGAGTTTTGGTTCGGACATTTTTTTTGCACGATTGTCACTCTAGATATGTATTGTATCTCGATGATTGACGGTCTTATTTAGAAACGTTCTAAAAGGGTACTTTTCCACTAGAGATGTGATGAACAATGCTTAAAATTTCTCCGTCTCGTTTTTGTTCAAGACATTTTCCATCCGTGCAAAGTTGACAAATTGCTTCGTGCGGCCTCTATGTCCCTTGCGCATTTCAACATTTAATATAATATAATATAATAAGCTTTTATTATTGTTTTATCATATTTACAATATATAGGTATTAGATTTATTGCTCACGGTCGGTTTTTCTGGCAACAGCTTGTCCTTCGACAAAGGCCTCCTCCAAAGACTTCCACCTATCTCTGTCTCTTGCACTTCTGATCCATTCTGGACTGGCAACTCATTTGAGGTCATCTTCTCAACATTTCATTTGTCTAGTTTTAATTCTTTTGCCAACTATGATATTATTCTAGTCCATTTCTCATTTTTCTCTTTCATTATATGACCTGCCTATTTCCATTTCAGTGTTTTGCATACTTTATTTAAATATTTGACCTTTTTTTAATCAGATTAAAAAAATTATGAACATTTTGTAATGTGTTTTTTTATTCCTTCTGCTTAGACTTGACATACCTATTCAATCATTAAATTAATTCATTTTATACTTTCAAATAATTCAAATTTTGAAATGCGTGAGCTAGATAATGGACGCACGAAGCTTATAACTATACTCCTAGGCTGCATATTCACACCAATGTACGTGGAAGATGAGCGGCGTGCGAAGAAAAAAATCGACCAATAGGATTGCTTCATTACGTCACGCTTCATCGCATCATCGCCTTGACGCATTAGCGTTTACTATACTGGCTTGGTTGTCTACTTTAGATTCGGTCTACTTAGTAAACTCTCTGTAGGGTTTATTATACTCGTTTGGCAGTCCACCTTAAACTTCGATCGATTGCATAAACTCGCTTTAGCGTTCATTAAACTAGCTTGGTTTTACAATAAGCAAGTCAAGGTCTGCAACGCACTTCACGCAGTGACCGACTGCTATGGTGAGGGAGTATCAGAGATATTTGTTCTTTTCACAGTGTTTTTACATAGATATAGGCAAAGCGACCGATGGTAAGACATGTGATGGTTGCGTATTTGCTTGTTCGTTTATGAAACTATCTTGATTCACTACCCGTTCATAAAACTTGCTTGAGCGTTCATAAATTTCCCTTGAGCATTCAACTCAACGTTGTAAGTTCTGAATCGCACCAAGTACAGTGTTCAGCGATGTTGGTGCGTAAGTAGCAGAGTTTTGTGTTGCTTTGACAGCGTTTTCAACATATAGGTGAAGTAACCGGTGGCGGAGGGTGTGGTGGCTGCGTGCTTGCTTGAGCGTTCATAAAACTCGCTTGGTTCTGCCCGAGGCTGTGGGTTCTGAAGCGCACCCAGTACGGTGTTCAGCGACGTTGGTGCGGAAGTAGCAGGGTTTTGTGTTGCTTTGACAGCGTTTTCAACATATAGGTGAAGCAACCGGTGGCGGAGGGTGAGGTGGCTGCGTGCTCGCTTGAGCGTTCATAAAGCTCGCTTGATTTCCCGCCCAGGGTTGTAAATTCTGAAGTGCACTTAACGCAGTATTTGACGGCGGTGGTGCCGACGGATTACCAGAATTCTGATAGTGAAGCGCGGACAGCTGGCCAGGTGTAGGTTCTGGCATGTAGCCCTTGGAAAGTGCTTCGGCTTGAAGTGACAGCATGAGTCGGTTGGCTGCTTGTCGCTCCGCTTCCCGCTCTTCGGCTGTTTGACGTCTGTAACAAAGAATTTCAATGTTAGATACGTCATTATTTTCGTAGTGAAGTCACGGTTCCCGAGAGAAGAATTTTGAAGAAAATAATGCATAAGATAAGAGATACAAATTAAAATTTCTTTACTGTCTGATTTTTTGCATGGTTTTTGCCTCTACGCGCTAGAAGTCGTAACTTTTTGTCGAAAATAAATTTGTAGGTCTAAAAACGCTCTAGAAGTCTGATACTAAACATTTTTTCGGTATCTTTCACGAGAAAAAAGCAAATAGCAATAAACAAATTTCACAAATTTAATCTTTTTTCGATCGATATCTCAATAACGATGAATGATAGGTGAAAAATGTACTTGAAATGAAAAAAGCAATATTTTTTTTTATCTCAACGGAGAACCGAGTTATTATGAAAAAACAAAATTTAACCTTTTTAGGGTTCCGTACCTTAAAAGGAAAAAACGGAACCTTTATAGGATCACTTCGTTGTCCGTCTGTCAAGACCCTATTTCTCAAGAACGCGTAAAGGTGTCAAATTGAAATTTATACTAAATATATACTTGGTCTACAGTTTCTTTCGGCTGTAAAAAAATAAAAGTTGTAAGTCAACGCAATCAAAAGATAATATGAACGTTTATGTCGCATATTTTCGCATATATTGTCGATTTCACAGGGGAATCACAACCTATAGGGTACTTCACGTTGACCTAGAATCATTAATTTTGGCAAGAGGCAAGGTCCTATAGCACACATAAAGGAATAAATCTGAAAGTTGTTAATTTGAAGTTATATCATATAAAAATATTGTTGTACAATTACAAACTTACATTTTGTAGTTGTTATGTATGGAAGAACATTATTGACAAACAAAGATTGATTGATTGATTGATTTTTTTACAAAGGTAAGTTTGTCTTTCAATATTTCAACTTCAGTTAGTACCTATATTTTTTTTGGACTCGCGCTCTGACGTTTCCGTTCAACGGAACCCTCAGAGCACGAGTCCTACTCGTACTTGTCAGGTTTTTTCAAGATGGCGGAAATTCCACAACATCATAACAACCTTCAAAAAACTTTGGTAACAGAATCATTGGCATAGTTTAAAATGGTCTCATTCATCCGACAATCGATAAATGAATTATCCCGCAGTATGTTAACACGAGAATGGCCGCTGCTAATAGGTTCTTGAATTAATAACCATAGGCCGAAAGCACTACGGTTTTGACCAAATTGCTTTCAGTGCAGGTGTGTCCAGGGCTGCCAGCTTGAATGTGTTTCTAGCCACTAATATATTTAATGCTGGCGTTATTACACTGATTAATTTGAACTTGGAAACGAGACGAAGTAAAAAGGCCGGAGCTAATTCTAAAGGCACCTAGATTGTTAGCATCTTTTCTATCAATAAGCAGTAGATATTAAGGATTCTTGAGTGGAGACCACGAACCGGAAGACGCAGCGTAATTAGGCCCGTAATTGGACCGACGACATTGTGAGAGTTGCGGGCATCCAGTGGATGCAGATGGCAGGCTGTCCTTCAGTGTGGAGGTTAAAGTGGGAGGCCTATGTTCAGCAGTGGACGTCTTCTGGCTCACGATGATGATGATTAAGGATACATTGTTATTTTAGGTTAGACAGAGGAAATATTCAGGGATATCATCGTATCATCAATTTGAACTCCTTTAACTTAGAGACTAAACCAGAAATCCCGATAAAAAATCAGCTGTTCCATACAATAAGAACATTGTCAACGAAATGTATGGTAGCAGCTGACTTTTTTCGCGATTTCAGGGTTTTTAACGTATTTTTGTATTAGCTCTAATATAAAAACGGTAATACGTACAAGAGATACTTATGTACTTGAGATTTAAAAAATTTGAGATTGAGATTTGATAGTATAATAACAAAAATGATAAATAATGGCCAAGTACGAGTCGGTGATAAATTTCTGTTCTAATGAACAAGGTACAATAACTAACAGGTGTTACAATAACTTGGTAATCCAAGTTAAGCAACGTATTCGGCGACCTTAACATTCGTCTCACTGAAACGAAATGCCATATTTTACAAAATTTTAAGTCTATTTTTGTGGTGGTACTGAACCCACAGTGTGCGAGCCCAACTCGCACTTGGTTGGTTTATTTATTACCATACATATTATAAAATGAGAAAAGATAACAGACGCAGCTATATATAAAAAATTGCGAGTAAAAGCGCGATAGGCAGCTTATTTGTATACATCGGAAAAAATAACTCTTCTGGCATCCCTACTCTAACCGGAACACAACTAACATTTGTCATTGGCTTTGACACGTGCTCATTAATGTCATTAGTGTCATATGTCATATTTGGGAGGTGTTAAAATTACGCTACACTATGACGCTACATTTGTTGAGTGTCGCGTTGTCACCTGTGTTTCCAATACAGCCTTCATAGCGAATTATTTCCGTGTATTATGGAACATTCGAGCATTTAAGAGTCGATACGTCGTCTGCTCAAATACAAGTTTTGCCTCTGAGAGAAACAGAGCCAAAAGTATGCGATCTACGCCTGTAGGAAAAAATACGCACGAGTCAGCGTCTGCCTTAGCACTAAATAACGAAAGCGACAAATTATAAAACGCCAGGTTACTTAAGAACCATTTCAGTTTAAAATAAAACGCATGGTTTCGCATATAGACTGTACTAAGTCGAAAGGAGGTCACTATACTCATCATTATGAACAACTTTTAGTATAAGACCAACCCTGAAATCACGAAAAAAATAACAGCTGTTCCATTGAAAACGGCCATTCACAATAAACTTGACAAAATACAGGAACAGGTAATATTTTTTTCGCAATGAAATCATGTGCGCTTTACAGTCTGACTGCACCCGATTCGATTCTGGCCCTGCACCTATCATCATCATTTCAGCCGTAGGACGTCCACTGCTGGACATAGGCCTCCCCCATCGATCTCCATAACCAGTTGGAAGCGGCCTGCATCCAGCGTTTCCCTGCGGTCCCTGCAGATTTAGCCATTTAATAGTCCACGCTGGCCTAGTTGCGTGTTGGTGGATTCACAAAAGCCATCGAATTTCTGCTCCTTACGTATGCAGGTTTCCTCGCGATCTTTTCCTTTACTGAAAAGCCAGTGGTATGAAAATCCGCACACAAACTCCAAAAAGCTCATTGGTACGGACCCAGGATTTGAACCTGCGACCTCATATTTTAAGTTTAGATGTCTCCCAAATAATCATACTAAGGTTTTTAAGGAGTCAAAAGAGCAATAAATGATAATGTCTTTAGCTTAATTTATTTTTGAAAGGTAATATAAAAGGGTAAAGTTTTTGGTCCAAAAGTAAAGTTAAAACCCACAATTTAAATCAATTCTGAACTAATTAATAAAATTACCCTATTCTCAACTTTGTACATAATATATGAATCTGACGTCAATTTACGTCAATTAATGGCGTCAAGGCAATGACGACGGGTGTATATACTTGTATTTAGGTTCAACGCAGACTGTAGAGTAACAAAATAAATTGGTAGAGTCGAGTGTCGGGTCGTACAATCGGCCCTGAAAAAGCCTAATCTTCGGCTTACGCTAGTTTGAAAATCTGAGATCAGTAAAACAAGGGCGATATGCCTTAATACATAGGCTTCTGTCCTAATGTATAATGTATTACAAATAACAGGTTTAGCGAGGGGTCTAAATTAAATATATTACACATACCTACTGAAAAAAATATTAAATTAGCTGATAAATTTCTGAGAAATATACTTTAAAGTTTTTGGTCGGGATTTGCATACAAACTCTACAACTCTACACTCTACACTTTGAGGGAAAGCGACCGCGCATATTTTCCTAATTCGACTAAGAACTTTAAACGCTTAGGTATAATATCTCGGAACTTTATAAGACAATTTAAATAATTTCTTTTCTTTCTTTTCTTATAACTTTATAAAATACTAGCAACGCATCCCAGCTTCGCACGTGTGTAAGTCTTTATTTTATACACCTTGGGTTACATTATTGGAGATTAAGTAAGGATCCCTATTTAAAAAAAATATAGCCTATGTCACCCGGGGATAGTGTAGCTTCCCAACAGAGAAAGAATTTTTCAAATCGGTTCAGTAGTTTCGTAGCCTATTCAATGCAAACAAACAAACAAACAATCAATCAAACAATCAAATCTTTCCTCTTTATAATTTCGTGATTAGTGAGTGAGTAGATGAGTTTCTCTTTTATATAATACTAGCAAAGTCAAAATTGTAAATCTTATTTTTTTACTCCTTGGGTTACATTATTGGAGTTTTAGTAAGGATCCCTATTTTTTTTGAAAATATAATATAGCCTATGTTACCCGGGGATAGTGTAGCTTCCCAACAATGAAAGAATTTTTGAAATCGGTTCAGTAGTTTCGTAGCCTATTCAATGCAAACAAACAAACAATCAAATCTTTCCTCTTTATAATATAAAGTATAGATAGATCACTAAGCTTGTTATTCTTAACAAATAAAACAACTGTCCAATAGCCTATTCTGCACATTTGGCGATTTACCAAATTAAGTACATACTTGAGAGTCGAGGAACAATAATATAATAATATACTTATTTTATGTTTTATCTAAAGCTATAATAACCTCATTGCAAGAGTAAAACATTACCCGCTGTATAAACCGGCGCTTAATTTTAATACCCGATAAGATCCACATCTCACTTAAAAGCCCTTAACTTTGTACATATTAATGCGCTTGCCCAAATATAATCGTCGCTAAGCGACCGACACGATCGTGTATCTAAGCTGAAATTACGGTGATGATGGTCTGGAATAGTGTTGGGACATGGAACGACAGCTCTATCGATATCGACGTTTGGACCGCCAGTTAGTTATGAATGTGTTGATAATAATTCGTAAATTGAGTTTCTTATAATATTATTTATTTCTTCTTATAATTCTTTTTAGAGCTACAAAATCATTATTTAGGCAAAGTAGACATTTAACCTGTTAGATAAATCTTCTGTAAAATTCATAGGATTGCACAAACCCGGGTACATTTTGCAAGTTTTTTTATTTACCTGCTTTCTTGTTTGTAAATTCAGTACAGTTTTTACAATCTATTTAAAACTAATTTTCCAATAGGTTAGAGACTGAAAACGTTAAATATAAACAACTGTGTTCATTTACAATTAATATCAGATAAAAATTATAAACATGGTAAATTCCTTTTTTTTAATGTACCTACATGAATGATTTATGTAAATCTAAGGTAAAGTTTGTTTTAGATATTACTTCCCGTTATTCTTTACAAAAAACGTATTCACATGAAAAAAAAGTTGCTCTAATAAACCTTTCCTTTCACACAAAATTTTAAATAAATCCTTTGAACGATTTCGGAGTTGAGTGGCAAACACAATTATACACATAGGTACGCTTTGTTATTGCTATGAACCTGTAAGTTAAAAACAAGACTAAATAAAAACCAGTCAAACCAGCACTGCAAGTACCGTTCTTTATCGATCTTCAAATTCAATAAAATGATATAGAATCGATTATAGCGAGTATTGATCAAATGGCATTTTATCGAATTTGACGATCACAACTGTCAAATTTGACGATCGATAAAGTACGGTACTTGCACTGCAGCATCGACTGTAGGCAACCCTATCACCTCTTATCGACAACTTATCGATATAATTGCATCGAAACACAACCCTCAAAAGCTTAAATAACTTAGCCTTTGTCACATGATAATACATTTTCAGCTGTTATCTTAAAGATAATACGAAATGAACTTATAGGTTTGTTTATAAGCATGCAAATTAATGTTAAATGGACCACTTAATGCAGGGATATCTTAATAACTTAATTCAGGGAGCCGACAAAGAATACGGTAATTCTTTCGATTTTAAAACTGATGTTAGTGCAATACGTTAATACTTTTGTATTTTTAATCATTCGTTGATAGCTTATCTATTGGTTATTTCATTTTGATAAAATTATGATATTCATGCATAAATGTAAGTAAGTACCTACTTAATTAATAATTTAAATACATTTTTGAAGTCAGTAATAAAGTGATTTGAGTTATTTAATTTTAAAAGGTCAGTAATTTTTTTATTTATTTTTTCTACAAAAGATACGACAAATTGTCTTTATTGTAGAGAATGTTATATAAATATCTCTACCCATTCAAAAGTTATCTGGACGACACCACTTATTAGCGATATTATACAGTCATTATGCGCATTTTTTAATTTACAGTGCTTTTTGTATTCCGTTGTATGATTTTCCCGTCTCTACTCAAGAAAGTTTCAACAAATTCATATTTAAAGAGGCGAATATCGTTTAGCCTGAAGTGTATTCACCCCTTTTAAGTAAAGACTGGAGGCCACCGCTGGAGTTAAGTTTTAGGAGCAATATCGTCGTACTTAGCTAAATAGAAGACGATGTAGAGAAACTGGAAGAGTCCTATTATAAGCATGGTTCTGCCGTGTTAGTTTGATGTTTAATTAGGTTTATAGACTTTTCTCTTATAAGATGTTACATCACTTCCATGAGACCACAGCTAAATATAAATTTACAGTTCGTCATCTTAAAAATAAGTTAATAAATTAACTAAAATAATTTGAATAAAATAAGTTACTTAGCAACCGAGGCGCCAATGAATTAGTAGACAACGTCAAATTGGTTTTTTATTCCTTCCTCTGTGAAGCGTCGCACTCTTGTTCATTTGCCAGTGTCGAGTATTATATAACTATCAAATTTGATGATTATGTAGTCAAACAAGTCAGTCAGAGTCAAGAAAAGTAAGTCACGGTCAAGTAAAAGTAATTTTTGATAATGATTTGTTATATTCGCGTTTCTTTTGTTTTTGGACATTTGTTTTGAAGATATCAACTAAACATCTTCGTTTCTGTACAGTTTTAAAAAAGTGAGATCACGAGCCTTCGGTATGGGCCAATTATGTCTATGACTATGTATTATAGTCCAACTTAACCGTTAGTCATAAGAGTTGGACCACCGCCAACCACAGTTGGACCTTAAATTAATACTTTATAAAAAAATACTTGTACAATAGAAATCGAATAACTGCTAACTACTTGGGTCTTCTTGAATTTATAATTCTGTGTTCAAAACTGTGGTTACTAGTAAAATAACGGGTGTCAACTGGTTGCCCAACCCGTCTATCTCGTTTTCAGACCGCGGTTACTGTGGTGACATCGTGATTATCATTTGTTCAAGGCTCTATGAAGAGTCATTTTGCTAGTAGAAAGACCCTCAATGATTGAGGGCTTAATTTAGCCTTATTTTCAGACAACTTCCACCAACAAACATTTAAAAAGGTATAACTACATTTGTGTGTTATTTTTTAATCATATTAGTTTCAATTGAACCGATTCTAACCGATTGTATAATGCTCCTCGGGGATTAGACAAGACCCACTTTCAGTTAGCGTTGACACCGTCCTGTGAAAAGATGAAATTGAATGAAAATGACATTAGCTTGAGATAACATCTCTCAAGCTAATGTCATTGTCAATGTCATTTTCGTACAATTTTATCTTTCCGCAGGCGTTAACGCTACCAGAAAGTGGGTCCTGTCTAACCCCTGAGCAAATAATAGTTTTGACTATTTATTTTGCAAGCATAATTAATTATACATTATCAAGCTGATCAAATATAATACTAATTTTCGTATAATCCTTGAATGATTTGACCTGCTGATATAGCTGGCCGACAAAAACATATTAAGCTGTCAAAATATATTTTTTATGATTTTTTTAACTATCCTAATAAAAAAAAATACATTTAATTACTTGCCACCTTTTTATTAATTTTCAATTAACGACGTGTACCTACTTGATTATTCAAAAGGATGCAAAAGGCAGGCTGTCGTTCAGTGTGGAGGTTAAGGGGGGAGGCCTATGTTTAGCAGTGGATGTCGTCTGGCTGATGATGATGATGACTTGATTATGCAATCAAATAAAAAATCAAAAAACAATCAAATTTTGCACGAAATCAAAAAAGTTTTATTCATGTTTTGCCAGGTCAAAAATTATGTGTAAAAAGTAGGCGTTGAGAGCCTAGAAATCCAAAAGAAATTGATAATAGCATCAACCAGTTTTCCAACCATTCGGTTAATAAATTTGTCATACATTATGCAGATGCTCACCCACAGCCACCTGCGACCAAGTTTTCGTTGATAGCCTTTACTGAGCGCTTGACTCGGGCGGGATCAAGTGCCGCGTTCCACGTTATGAACGCTCTGTACTAACTTTGAACAAGAAGGTTGAACAAAAACGTTACTATAAATTGTCTATGGTTTGTTCAACTGTTGAATTCAGACCACAAATAGGTAGGTACTGGTGAGGTGAAGCTTTGTCATGGAGTCAAAGTACTTTTTTTTTTAAACTTAAACTTGGGGTGTGTTTATTTTTTCGATGATTTTGGCGTCCCACGTCTTGTGCATATGCCAGTATTAAATATATAAGAATTTTCAGATTTTAATATCGACAAATATGTCACAATTACAGTCAAAGTCAATCAAATCAAGTCCAAATACCAGTAATAACAGACTATAACAGAAGTGGTGTCAAAAAGACCGTTTGAGAAGCAATTTTTTTGTTGCTACTTCTTATAGAATGATGTTTGTTAATAAATCCTACGTTGATTAAATTAGCAAATTAGTATAAGCCAAATGAAGAAACTTTCATAATTCACGTTTCATTAGAACCGACACAGACATACAAAGTAAATTCGTATTCAAAGTTTAGACTGAAATATGACCACCCCTTTAGAGTACTCAGGCTTATACAACCAATTATGTGAAGTCCCTCCCTCTAAGACAAAGGGTTGTTAGAGGGTTCTCGTTAAACTGGACGAGTGTGTGAGGATAATGAATGATGGAACAAAGCGTTAAGTCTATTATAACGTCGGAAGAACTTTATTAGAACGGTTAATGTACGAGTAGGGATGCGCCCGTGACATTTTAGATATCGATTATTTTTCATCGATAAAAATATGAAACATATTTTTATCTGTTTGAGAACAATATTTTCGTCACAGTTATACTGATAAATGAAATGTTTGATTGTGTTGTTACAATAATATGTCAGTGTATTGTATCAGTCTACAATGTTGGCACAATGTTTGGCGTGAGTTGTAAGTATAAGACGTTGTGAAATCGAAAAAATATATACGCGTCGACTTGAAAAACTTTTCCTATTTTTCGTGGGTCAAATAGATCTACAAAAATAGTTCACTCTTACGGCCATACCCTGAGTATTTATGTACTAAATGTTATTTATGATGTAAAGTTATGTTATTTAAGATAATAATTATGATATATGTATAAAAAAAAAAAAAATACGTAGAGTAGGGTGCCCTGCAGCCAGGTGGAGTGACGACCTGCGAAAGGCAGCTGGTGGCAAGTGGATACGAAAAGCAGAAGAACGTGCCTTGTGGCGTTCTTTACGAGAGGCCTACGTCCCGCAGTGGACGAACATCAAATAGGCTGATGATGAAATATAATATATTGAGTATTAAGTATCGAGCTATAGCTATTTTAACCGCATGTGGTCTTTTTCATATCGGACTATGATGAGGTTTGACCTTAGTCTCACCTGGATAGCGATGATGCGGTTGAAGATGGAGCACGTTTGCCCCTAGACTTATAGATCTGATATTATTACTCACTTATTACAAACATATTTTGTAAAAATTACGTTACATTAATACTATTTTAAAAGTATTACAATATGACAAGTAATTTTTGTAATGAATTAATAATATTAATATGAGTTGAAAGTTTCTTGAAATTACGACATAAGAAAGAGTGATATTTAACGTTAGTTGTGAATGACCCCTGTTACCCTTAGTAAGTACAAGTTTTGATAGTACCTATTCGAAAACTTTTTTCGTTTATGTTGTTCCATACATTGTTGGGCTGAAAGGTATTTGAAAACTTTTTTCGTATTAGAGTGAAGCAATCTATACCGCCGAATACTACCGATTTTAGTTCATCCGCGTTTCCGCTGGAGGCGCTTTACAAAAATGTATGGAACAATACGTAAACGAAAAAAGTTTTCGAAAAATATCGAATCTGGGACTAAACGTAATGACCATACTATTTTCTAAAAAATATCGACACTACCCCAACCCTAGCGACGCCATCCCCGAGTTAAGCCGAGTCTTCATAATTGGATAAAGTGAAGTACAATTAAACTTTCCTTAAATAAGCCAAACGCGGGAGGCAATTAGTAATTTTGGGCATATTATTTTATAAGTTACTTACCGGGATGTTGGTTACTGGAAGTGATAGGCATTTCGTCCTGTACAGACAGTTTAACTTAAAATAGTAGGTACGTACTATGCTTAAACTTTATTGTTTTTGTTTGTATCTAGAGATTTGTTATTTGCAAATAACCTAGATAGATAGATAGATAGATAGATAGATAGATAGATAGATAGATAGATAGATAGATAGATAGATAGATAGATAGATAGATAGATAGATAGATAGATAGATAGATAGATAGATAGATAGATAGATAGATAGATAGATAGATAGATAGATAGATAGATAGATAGATAGATAGATAGATAGATAGATAGATAGATAGATAGATAGATAGATAGATAGATAGATAGATAGATAGATAGATAGATAGATAGATAGATAGATAGATAGATAGATAGATAGATAGATAGATAGATAGATAGATAGATAGATAGATAGATAGATAGATAGATAGATAGATAGATAGATAGATAGATAGATAGATAGATAGATAGATAGATAGATAGATAGATAGATAGATAGATAGATAGATAGATAGATAGATAGATAGATAGATAGATAGATAGATAGATAGATAGATAGATAGATAGATAGATAGATAGATAGATAGATAGATAGATAGATAGATAGATAGATAGATAGATAGATAGATAGATAGATAGATAGATAGATAGATAGATAGATAGATAGATAGATAGATAGATAGATAGATAGATAGATAGATAGATAGATAGATAGATAGATAGATAGATAGATAGATAGATAGATAGATAGATAGATAGATAGATAGATAGATAGATAGATAGATAGATAGATAGATAGATAGATAGATAGATAGATAGATAGATAGATAGATAGATAGATAGATAGATAGATAGATAGATAGATAGATAGATAGATAGATAGATAGATAGATAGATAGATAGATAGATAGATAGATAGATAGATAGATAGATAGATAGATAGATAGATAGATAGATAGATAGATAGATAGATAGATAGATAGATAGATAGATAGATAGATAGATAGATAGATAGATAGATAGATAGATAGATAGATAGATAGATAGATAGATAGATAGATAGATAGATAGATAGATAGATAGATAGATAGATAGATAGATAGATAGAAACTCTTTATTGTGTACACCAGAAATAAAAATTACAACACGATAGAAAACACTTACGAGCTAGAGCCACAAGTGGCGGCCTTATCGCTAAAAGCGATCTCTTCCAGGCAACCATTTCTCTTCCAGGCAACCATCAGACAGACAGACAATATTATAAGATTTTTAGATTAGAAAAGGCTTAGGTACCTAAAAAAATCTACAGGCTAAAAATATCATGAGCATGAGTAAAAGTGCCACATTTGAATTGTCGTTTGAGTGGCCTCTATTTATATTGCGTGCAATATTCATTTCATAGCATTTTCATTTTTGGGTCTAGCCTAGACTTTTAAGAGGTTTTTTAGGCCGAACCCACGCCAAGAGGCCCTATTGAATTCAAATACTATTCTAGAATGACTGTTTTTTTTTTACTATTCTATTGTAGTGTAGTATAATAATATTATTGTGTATATTCTTGACGGTGTTGAGCGGGTCTATGAGGTGCATCACCCGCCATTTTATTGTATCATAATGCACTAGTTATCGCAATATAGGGAATCCTAATTGTAAAGGCATATCCAGTCACCTCAGCATCTGTGAAGTACACCGGTGCAAGGCGCGGTCGATCTAACTTTACTGGGTAATTAAGACTTGCTTTATTAATTACTTTTGCGTCTGTTCTATGTTTCTTCTCTGTACAAGTTACGTTTTTTCGTTGTCATCAAGGTGAGGGATTTATTTTGCCTCAGTAGCTGTATTTCGTGTGACCCTGTATAGATCAGACAGATCAGACAAATAAGGAAGATACGGTAAAGCATATACACCAGGCTTAAATCAGGCTTGATGCCTTTAGTGAACTCACCCGGCAGATGACTTTTTCGCCCTTGTTTTGCATATGGACTGTTAGTTTGTTCATTGGTGCTACAAGTTATTTATTTGTTTATTTATGTGCAAAAAAAATGAGTAAGATAGTTAGATAGTCCGTTGGTCCAGTTGGTAGTGACCCTGCCTTCTGCGCTTGGGGGCGTGGGTTCGATTCCCACCTAGGACAAACATTCATGTGATGAACATTTGTGTTTGTTCTATATCTGGGTGTTTGTATTTAAAAATATATATTTATGTATATCAGTCTCTGGCAGCCATATCACAAGCTTTGCTTAGTTTGGGGTCAGATGACCGTGTGTGCGAAAATGTCTCGAATATTTATTTATTTAGGTGGTTTAGAGGTAAAGTAAATAAAGTGGGTGAAACATTTGAACATGAACGATGTAATGACAATTTATTTATATAACATGGGAATTAATCACGTATGATAATGGTAAGCCGCTTACTCCGACTATAGTTTCAACCGAAAAAAATGTGTGAAATCTACGTCACTTTCCATAGTAAAATTATAATTATTATGATAATTATTATAATGTATTATTTGTCAAATTTGAGGTAAACATAAAAATAGAGATAAACTATTAATCTAATTTAGTGCGGATGACAAGAAAACTTTAAATCTAAATACTACACCTGCCTAAATATATTTTGAGGATAAGGCAGGGCCGTTTGTCATCCTATAGATTTATTCCTATCCACTAATTGTTCACCTCAATAGCCCCAGTTTTTTAATCCTATACTTTTCAATAGTTTTATATTCCATTTTATACACACCCCATAATTGTATTTTGTACTCAACAGGGCCTCTTGGTGTTGGCTTCAGCGCCGCCAATGCCTCTCAAAGGTCCGGGCTAGACCCGTGTATAAATCGAAATAAAGATACGTAATCTTATTTTATTAATCAAAATTAAAGGAGTACAGAAACTTCAAGCAAATAGATTATACTTACGCTACTCTATGACCAAAATAAAATGAATGGACGGGCCATATAACCATTGAACTTGCTCAGTAAAAACGAGTTAAGCCGTCGGACATCTATACTAATATTATAGAGAGGAAAGATTTGATTATTTGTTTGTTTGTTTGCATTGAATAGGCTCCGAAACTACTGAACCGATTTGAAAAATTCTTTCACTGTTGTGGAGCTACACTATCCCCGGGTAACATAGGCTTTTAAATAGGCATCCTTACTAAAACTCCAATAATGTAACCCAAGGTGTAAAAAATAAGATTTACAATTTTGACTTTGCGTGCTTGACAGTTCTAAGACAGAACAACGTCTGTCAGGTCAGCTAGTAAGTATATTATATACTTCAACAACTAATTATAACCATGTACAGTACATTTGTTACAAAAAATATATAGCGGTTTTTTGTTGTGTTGACATTGAGAAAGCACACGAAGGCATAATTTTGTCAGATGTTTCGTTATCATGTAACAATAGTCTTGTGTCGGACTTCCTACGGCTAGAGACTGACTATAACGAAGTGAGCGCCGGCGCTCATTTTGTAAACTTCAAAAATGCACTCCTTCTGGGCCCGTTTATTCATTTTATTTATTTTATTTACAAGGTACACAAAACAGGACAAGCTAAACTTAAGCTTTTATTTTGGTCGAAGACGCTACCGTTCTTTATGATTCTTTGTAGCCATGAACGATGCCTACTAGAATCTTAACAAGACACCAGGGCCCCGATTCTACTAAACAAATTGTCTTTATATTGTAATTGTTGCGATTTTAATTGTTAAATAATTGTCTTAAAATTGACACTTTTAAATACTTTTTTATACTAGAAAAATGCCATCACTTAATATTATAAATTAGTATTAAAAAACAAACAGTCAATTTTGAGGCAGTTATCCCCGATTCTACTAAAAACAATGTTTTTAAATTGTAATTGTTGCGATTTTAATTGTTAAATCATTGCATCCAAATTTACAGTAAAAAAAAAATTATACTAGAAAAATACGACCACCTAATATTATAACAGGGGGCTGCTTGATCACCAAACAAAATTTCCCTCAAAACTATGAATATTCCCAACATGAAAACGTACTTAAACATAAAAATGCTTTACCGCTGGCAGTTATCAAAGCAGTCAAATAAATCCAAGGTACGTTTTGAAACTTCAAGACGTTACAACTCGTAAAACTCCGTGCATTATGGATGGCTCCTGAATCTGTTATGGGGTTCTAAACTCTAAAGTTTGGGGTGAAGTGTCATTTTTAATCAAATGGTACGTTTTGACGTTGTATAAAATGAGTAGGCGACTGTAAAAACAATATCATGAAAATAGGTACGTAAATGACCAAATATTTGGGTTTTGACGTTATACGAAACACTAAAAGGGTGTCCACAACTAGGTACCACTTAGGGCTGGCAAATCACCGTCAACATCGCTAGTGTTGCAGGCGTCCATAGGCAGCGGTGTCTGGTTACCATCAGCATACCTGTTTGCCGCTCTTATTATTAAAAAAAAACATTCCCCGTTGTAGATGCGATAAAAGATACAAAGAGATCCAATGTCTCTGCGCATGTTGGGCGGCTCTAGGTGTTCAGTGAGCTTGGGATCGTCGACAATTCTGGCAGCTCTAATGTAGAAAGTAAATTGTATTAGTGTGCGTGAAAAATTTATATGTGAGCAGTACTTTTTTTTATAGATGGTGACATTAAATTTTTTTTCAGGACAAGTGCCTTTATTAACTAACCAGTACTTGTTGTTTTGCGTTTAGCGGTATGGTGATAAAAATGCATGAAAATGGAGACATTTGAACATGAATGATAATTGTACTAAAGGCATATCTGCCGTGTTTGTCTGATCTGAGAGTCACTACGTCTAGTGCGGGGCTGGCTGCAAAACCTGGCTTATACCTACGGTGGTTCCATTCCTAGTTTTATCCGAGTATTTAAAAAATAGTTTGATGCCGATAGAGTGTACCTCATAATTTATTCACCAAACATTCCTTACAGAAAAAGAAAAACGATGTGCAATAAAAATTAACGACAAGGGAACACGCATTTCCACCCTCCCTATCAATCAGCAAACGGATTTGTTTCCTAATTTCAGAGGAGACGGCTTACAAGCAACAATTATCCAAAAGACATCCTTGTCGCTTACAAAAACATACAAATAGATACCTTTTCTGTACTCTCTTAAGCCTCGTTATTGCTTGATCTGCTATTAAGTCTTGCGAAATTAAATCGCAAGGAAACAATCTTAAGATTCGCAACCTTAAGCGGTAGACGTAAAGCTTATTTTCAGTATATTATTCTTGTTGTATGTAAGGGAAAAGAATTACATGAAGAAAATGAAGCAGGGAGAGTAAATAAATTATAAAGAGAAGTTAAGACGCCATGTTGGTAACATTACGTGGATGCTTCCGATTCGATTTGTCTGAATGTCGACTCGATTCTGAGGAATAGCAATTGCTTTTAGAATGTGTAAATAGGTAGGGGATTAGGTAATAGGGCTTCGGAGAATGAGGGGTGAAATCGGTAATAGTCAATAATTTGTCTTCAGTACTTAAGACGTTAGAGCTTTTTTAATCAAAAGAGTTTATCTATTCGACTATATTTTTTATGTGTTTGTTACGCGATTACTCTGCTAATTATGAATTGATTTTAATGATTTTTTATAATTTATAATTGGTAGCAAGGAAAGACAATAGCGGAACATTAGAGCGTAGCTCGGAAATTTGATGGCACTGTAATTTGATCGTGCTATAGGTTGTCTCGAACTTCCGTAAGCGCTGCAGTCAGATAGCGTACGAAAGGGTTCTACAAATTACCGTAGCGCTAATATCGCAGTCAAGTTTAATGAATGGCCTTTAATGAATTTCAATAAACTTTTTTATTTTTATTTTACGAGATATTTATTCATTTTTATGATAACTATTAGGATACAAATATAAATAAAAATCAGTATTTATTTGGTCCTATAGTTGTGAGAAAATTAGGCCCTTAGTTAAGTAATTTAATAGCAATAACCCAGAAATTGTCCTTAAAAGATAGCGAAGAAAGTCATAAATACTTACACCTATTATATAGGTACCTAATTGGTACCTAAGTAATTTCAGTAAAACTTGGCACCTTCAGGTTAGATTTCAACTATTTTCCAACAAAAAAGAAAACAAATACCTACCGAGGAGTTTCTTTAGTGGAAGCGTATTTTTTTTCTCGTAAATACTTTATTAATTTGACAACTTTTTTCATATTTATGATTTTATTGAAATTATTTACTTGAAACGCCTAAACTAAAGACAACAAATCTCTGTAAAAAACAAACAAATAGGTATGAAAGATTATGTGGGTAAACATCAATGGCGCCACAATTGAAGCGAAACTTCCCTAAAGCATTAAAAATAATCAACCAAATCTACATTCAACACAACGTCCACATAAAATAACCTAAAACCGACGTAAAAGTCACAAAAATAGGCAATAAAGTAGGAGCGGCAACAATACATGTAAAAAGCCAAGCGCCTCCACCACGCTTAATAATTGATGGGCCAAACTGCCGAGTTGTGTTCCTCATACAATATTAACCCCCCCAGATACCCCTAGATACCCCGTGTTACCGCCTGCTTGCTATGTATATAGTATTAGCGTGGAGATTGAGATTGTTAGTTTGTGATTGAAGCTCGCCAAGTGGTTGATTTTTGTTATTATAACTATTTTATTTTACTCCATTCTCTGTTTTTTGCCAGTATCAGGCAGGCTAAAGCCTTTAAGGCCATACCGCTTCGTCATCCATATTTTACAGACAAAGTATTAAATATTAAAATAATTTATAATAATATTTACAGCATTTTAACAATGTTATTAAATATTTAATCACGTCTACAGTACTAACCAGTTCTCTGTGAGGATTTTGGCGTCGCACTTCTTGTGCATTTGTCAGCTTACAATATTAAAATAATATCGTTAATTATAAGCAGTCAGAGTCAAGCTAAGTCACGGTCAAGTCAAAGTCATGCCCTAGTAAAGTGGTGGAGGCTTTACAAGAGGCTTTTTTGGAGTTTTGGAATCTTCACTAAAATACAAGTTTCACCACATTATGTTACTTTCCACACTCAAGCACGTCCACGAATACTTAATAAATAAGAATCCACCATCCACCATCCACCTTGTCAAAACAAGGTCAACACTTTCGGAGTTTACTTTGATTGGATGTCGGCGTCCGACTGCACTCGAATGACTTGTTTACACAATACAAGCAGAATTATGCAATAAAATTTTACTTTACTTTACTTCAAGAACACTTCCGAGCGCACTCATATCGTGTAAACCCGACTTAATACTACAAAAAATACAGAAATGTTTATTGTACAATAATGAAATTTAAAGCCAAACAAAATAATCCAAATATAAGTAATTCAGATATTTATAATTTGTGGCAGGCGATCAAACATCCACTCTTTGCTCTCAATCAATAAAATTCGAGGACATTCACAGTAGCTCATTGATTTTATTTGGAATCCTTTCTTAGAGGCGATAAGGTGAACCTCATTTGTCATAGATAAAACACCATTTCATTTAATTTATGTTTTTACTATCTATATTGGACAGTACTCGAGATATATTTCTGGGTACTGTCTAATGTCTTGGGATTTTTAGCTTTTTGTTTTGCTCAGAGTCCATGTTGGGCGATTGTATTGAACCTGCATTTTTTTGATAGCGAAAGTTAATAAATAGTTAATAGTTAATAATAAACTTTACATGCTGCGATTTCAGAACTAAGTACAATGCGAAAAAAAATGATAAAATGCAACTGAACTTCACCGTAGACCAACATCGTCCGAGGTGGTGGTCAAACGCATGTTATAATCAAATAAAAAAGTGTCTAAATTGCAATTTTCCCTCAACTCTTTAAACGCGAAAATTAATACTTAAGTACCTCGTACGTACCTCAATTCCTGTGTCACGCGTTCTTAGTTCTCAGTTACGCGAAAGTTAATACTTAAGTACCTCGTACGTACCTCAATTTCTGTGTCACGCGTTCTTATTTCTCAGTTACGCGAAAGTTAATACTTAAGTACCTCGAACGTACCTCAATTTCTGTGTCACGCGTTCTTAGTTCTCAGTTACGCGAAAGTTAATACTTAAGTACCTCGATTGTACCTCAATTTCTGTGTCACGCGTTCTTAGTTCTCAGTTACGCGAAAGTTAATACTTAAGTACCTCGTACGTACCTCAATTTCTGTGTCACGCGTTCTTAGTTCTCAGTTACGCGAAAGTTAATACTTAAGTACCTCGTACGTACCTCAATTTCTGTGTCACGCGTTCTTAGTTCTCAGTTACGCAAAAGTTAATACTTAAGTACCTCGTACGTACCTCAATTTCTGTGTCACGCGTTCTTAGTTCTCAGTTACGCGAAAGTTAATACTTAAGTACCTAATACGTAGTACGTACTACGTACCTCAATTTCTCAGTCACACGTTTTCAGTTCTCATTTAGGTACGCGAAAGTTAATACTTAAGTACGTAGTACGTACTACGTACCTCAATTTCTCAGTCACGCGTTTTCAGTTCACAGTTACGCATAAGTTAATACTAACTAAAGTAGTTAAAGTAGGTAAATACTAACTAACCTTCACATACTGCAATCTCTTAATTTATATACACGCGAAATTCAATGCCTATATTCAATATTTATACCTCTATTAGAGATAGCCTCTCTTTAGATAGCCCGTTGGTCCAGTTGGTAGTGAACCTGCCTTCTGCGCTTGGGGGTGTGGGTTCGATTCCCGCCTAGGACAAACATTTATGTGATGAACATTTGTGTTTGTTTAACATTTATATCTGGGTGTTAAATCTATTTAAGTATGTATTTAAAAGTTACATATATGTATGTATATCAGTCTCTGGCAGCCATATCACAAGTTTTGCTTAGTTTCGGGTCAGATGACCGTGTGTGCAAAAATATCCCGAATATTTATATATTTATTTCCTCGTCACAGATACTGTGTACGGAAGTACTTACTGTGTATAAAATAAAATACAAGAGCCGCTGCTAAAATTACGGGGTCAGCTAAAGTATTAATATTTTACAAAAAATTGCGTAGTATACACAAGTTGTATGATATTTTGTTTGATTTGTATTTCGAATCTATTTCCAAAACAAATAGGTACCTATCTACTGGTAAGTTAGTACGTCAAGTAAGTTACTGGTAAGTTATTACCTACCTACATTTATATTAAAAAATATGTATGGTATAAATAACGCAAGGACGTTTTATACCCTACACTATACTTCCATGAAATAACGCAACATGACATTTTTAAAAGTCAATTTCTGTACTCAAGCAAAATAAATCAGCACACCTTTTTAAAACGAGCGTTGTAAAAGACCACAGCTTATCAGTGAATAAGTTAAACCTAACTCAGTATTGCAATATTTTTAAAAACCTTCGACAAATCAGTGTTTATCTAAAACCCTTTTTAAATGAGGTTTTGGGAGTCCGTTGTCAAAATGGCAAAACTGTATTATTGTATATTTCAGTTTTTATATTTAATAGGTTTTTATTGGTTTACTGTTTCTTTGGACATAATGATTTTTCTTGTAAAATATATTCGTAAATGTATGAAACTTATCTCAGTATCATGAAAATATTATCTAAATTGTTATTGCTACTGGGTTTTAGAAATGGAAATATAACTGGCATATTAACGAAATAAAAATTTAGATTTATATGTTTCATCATACGAATTGAATTTAAAAAAACTCAGTTTTGTGTTTCCACAAAATTGCTTATGTACACGATGCCATTAAAATCTGATAAAAGCTTAAAAATATTTTAACATCTTTAAAAACAGCTTAATTAGGAGTTTTTATGTGCTTTTTTTTATTTTTATAGTCTCTTCGATGATAAAAAAATATATTTAAATTAATTTTAAATAGATAAGCAAATTTGGAACATTGTAGAACTCCCACCAAAAGCGGTATGAAAATATGTTAATTTTCTTTTTTAAATGTCATTCTACTAATAAAAAAATATTTATTTATTTTTGTGGCTTAGAAATCTCCAATGATTAAGCTGATAAAAATCAAATAGAAAAGAAATATTCAAGCTGCTATTGATTTTATCTTAGAATAATTAAATAATAATTGGGGCTACTAAAAATAAAAATACTTAATAGAGCATAAAATTTTACAAGTTATGTCCAGGTGGCTAAAACTGAAGCATCAAAAGAAATCGTCGAAAAACTTTTAAGTACAGGTCACTCTACAAATTCCACTCATACAGATCAACCTTAATACCTAAAGTTAGAGATTTTTGTAAAGCGTTGTTTTAAAGAATCATCATCATCAACCATTTTCCACCCACTACTGAGTATTACCATTTTCAGTTCGCCATCTTTACCGGTCCTGGGGCCGTACCGTCACCTGTTTTTAAGCGATCCTGTTTAGGTGTTGCGGTATATTTTAACATATTTATGTATTTTTGGTGCGTATCTGCAAATGCATATGTATACCGAAATATTAATGTGGTCAGCAATAATAACGCTTTTATCTCACTTAAAACCTCAATTAAGTTAGTTTTTTTTTGCCTCGTTTTCACGCATCACAGTTTCTGTCAGCTAGAAATTGACAGAGAAGTTTTAAGTAAGCACAAACAAACTTTCTAGTAAAGCCGTAAATATAAAATCACTCGTATTTTAGTTAGCTACAAAACCAAAATAAAAAAATAGAGAAACACAAATTCTAAAACTATTGTCTATATACCAACACGACCATTAGGCACAAAATTAATCAAATCTCGACAAATACTGTCGACGCTGTCTGCCTTAATTATGAGATAGCCCTAGTTAGAGCCAATCTAACCTGTCAGGGTCTTTTAAATAAAGTGGTTGCCCGCGTCTTTGCTAGTGAATAGAAAAAATTAACGAAAACTAAATTATATTCACAAAAAAAAAAAAAAAAAATTCTCCTTATTTTTTATTGATTATATAAAAAAGCTATATATTAATAACAAATAAATCTTTCTATCAGATTGTTACCATTTAATGGACTACGCATAGACTATTTTCATTACATTTATTCGTAGATTTCGTAGTAACCAAGTACTGTGCAAGATGACGACGGACATCTTACAATACTTATTATACGGAGAAATGCTGATAAAACCGCAGTGCTAAAACGATAAAAATTACAACGAAAATCAGAATTGCAAAAATATTATGTGTTGGTTTGTCATGCTATCACGTCGATTAAAGCATAAAGAGGAGTAATGAGCTATCATTATTTTATTTGTGCAAAGATTAGATTTTTTGACCAGGAATTGTATGTATACGAGTAGGTAGACCTTTATATTGATTTACTTCAGGTGAGTTGGCGGTCAAGCGCAATTAAATAATATATTATTAAATAAAATAAAATAAAAATAATATATTATTAAATAAAATAAAATAAAAATAATATATTATTAAATAAAATAAAATAAACTTAGCATATTAAACTGGTAACCGGATACCAAAGAAAATTCTCAAAGATAATGAATCACTAGTGTACCCTCCATATTAGTAGATTTTCAAAAATAAAAAGCATCCTCTTTTGTCTTTACGATACATATTACTTCCTTGTCAAATTTCATCGAGGTTGTAAATGTCATCCCGGTCACCCATTTAAATACAAACTATATCGTTCGTTGCTATCATTGTTGATGGATAAGATTAGGTACACAGAGGTACAGAGGGAGGTTTAGGTAGAGGTTACTTTTGTTGTACGAACTGCATTGGTGTTCCCCGACAGTTAAAATCTGAGTGTCTTCAAATCACGAGTGAATCGGTTTCTTCTAGGCAAGCGTGCTCCACCGTAGACCGCATCATCGCTTAACATCAGGCGAGTTAGTGATCAAACGCAAACCTAGTAATAAATAAAATAAATAAAAAACCACGCTATGAGCGGTATGTACATATTTTAGTTACGGTATTGATGAACCATTCAACGATAAAAGATAAACCCAAAACTTAAAATTAAAACGGTCAGGCTTTTAATAGTAACGAGAAACAAAGCAAGGAGGTAGATAAGAGATGATAAGAAACCATTAACACGGCTCGTTAATACGAGGAGACGGCTGATAAATCGACCAAAACGAAAGTGTTTTTGTTGTTTTACTTTATTTACATTCCAGATTTTTTACGCTGTGGTAGAGCAGGACGCTAGCGTGATGGTCGCCCTAAGTGACACTCGAAATTTTAGGGCGATAAACAAAATCACTTGGTGCAAATCTCCCAGGTGAAAAAACCATTTTATGACTAGATTTACCCAAGTGATTTAAAGATAATTATTATGCACTTGATAGTATATTTACTTAGATTAATGTAAATAAACCCTAAACACTTTGACGTGAAAAATACATTTCCTATGTATGCATTAGTAGTATTATTTTGCAATTCTGCGCCGGAAACTCAAAACAACAAATAATAAAAACCACCCAAGTATGATTCGAAATCATGCTAAGGATCTCGAACTAAAATGAAAGAAAACGCATTTTTTTGTAAATACATATCACAAAGATAAATTATTGGTACGGAACTGTCGATGCACGAGTCTGTTTCGCATTAGATTAGCTTCAACACAATTTTTGAAGAAGAAAAAACAAACGAAAAAATAAACGCTTTATGCGTGTTAAATAAAGATTGGTTGGTAATTGATGTAATTGGTAATTGATTGAAAATGTACCTAAGTTATTTCAAAATTTGAATGCATTTAATTTCTAAATTCATATTAAAACTTAAAACCAATATCAGACGGGGTAGATCACCAACACGTATTTTTACAATAAAATCAGTGGCATGGCGCCTCGCGTATCGAGCACGGCTTATCTCCCCCGAACACAAACAAGGCTTGTCCATTAGAACGTAATCGGTTGCCACCAACACACTGTTCGATATTCGAATGTGTATTGTACTGCCATTCCTGCCTGCTGTACGAATTCGGAATCTTGTTTTGTGCCTGTATAATTTTTTTTAAAGAAGATATGTTCGTGTTTCTCATTGTCACGTCGAGTCGAGTATTCACAATTCGTTTGTTGTTTGAGTGTTCTTTGTTTTGTGTGTTTGTGTATGCCAAGTATGCTATGGGCAGGAATCCACCAAAGCTGTGAAGAGTTAAGCTAGTTAAAATGTATTTTTTTAATGTTAGCCTATTAATCAGGGCTGGGCAAAATACATGCTTTGCTTTAATTGAAATACTAATTAAAAAATACTGTCTCGCAAGTAATTAAAATACGAAATACAAAATACTTTTAAGTAAGGTATTTAAAATATAAAATACAAAATACAGTATTATAGCTATTTGTAATTGAAATACAAATTACAAAATAAGTAATCTAGACCAGCATGTGCTCACTCCATCGCCACCGTTGTCCGGCATCGTTGACGACGTATATGCAGAAGGATTTTTATCATTCATCGCGACAAACTTTAATAATACAATTTGTATTCTACACAGAACAGAAGCTTTATTTAATCCGTGAAAAAACTATAAACAGACCGTTATGACTTGACATCTTAGCTTGACATTGACAATTATTTTTTTGCGTTTTGTTGGCAATTTTTGACGTACAGTCACAGATCTACTACTTGCGTACAGTATACATACAGGTGCAGTGTTGCCAACTCTAATAGCTGCTTTCACGATCGCTAAATGAAGGTTAAATGTATTTTAATGTTAAAATGAATTTTGAAGCCTCAAGTATTTGAAATACTAATTACAAAATACCTTGGCGTCAGGTATTTGAAATACGAATTACAAATTACATTTTAAGGAAGTAATTAAAATACAAATACCAAATACGTATTTGTATTTCAATTACGTATTTTAATTACAAGTAATTCAAATACTGCCCAACCCTGGGCCCTATTTTTAGGGTTCTGTAGCCCGACAAAGAACCCTTATATAAATTCGTTCGGTCCGTCCGTCTGTCCGTCTTTCCATCTGTCCGTCGGTCCGTCTGTTCGTCTGTCCATCTGTCAGTCTGTCCGTCTGTCCGTCCGTCCTAATTTTTTTGAATCTTGTGTATATATATTTTTATTCTTCCTCTAGGCATTAAGGCATGTGCTTGAAACTTTGCACAATTACAGTTTAAAAGTATAAAAAAATATAGTTTTGCGTTTTAGGGGTGGCTCTGGTACATATGAAATGAGTAAGGATTTTTTTTCGCTGCTCTCCCTCGTGTTGTATATCGTGTAATAGGTATTTTAAAATGAAGGCAAGGTTTGACCGATCAGTTTTTTATGAAGTGTATATTTTTTTAAATATGGCCCGCCAAAGTTGCATAAAGTTGCCCTTCCCCCCTGCATTTCTAAACTATTAGACATAAAAACTTGTTACTTGCCATGCTAATAGACCATATTATAGGTGTGCCTGTTTGCCATATTTCCTTATACGGCAATACCTAATATGACAAACAGGCACACCTTACAACACAACAAATAACACACATAAATAAAGAAAAAGTCTATCTTTAGAGATAGGCGTAATCGTTAGCGGTGATCCCAAACAAAGAAGTTTCTGTACCTACGTAGTACCGAAGTGTACTACATATAGACCGATGGTCCCAAACATAATATAACCAACACATCACTTACAAGTCATTAGAAAGTCACAGCATAATTTTAATGGCAGTCCTTAGACCACAGACCTTACATAGGTCTGTCCTTTAGACTGAGCAAAACTCCATAGAAGCCTAGAGCCTTTTTACTACAGTAAAAACTCCATAACTTTACTAAGGTATGACTATGACTTGACTCTGACTTTGTTTGACTCTGACTGTAACTTGTTTGACGATTTATCTAATAAAACTTGAAAATATTTCAGTACTTGACACTAGCAAATGCATAAGTCGTTCGACGTCAAAATCTTTCGAGAGGAAAGGATAAAAAAGCTTGTGCCGTATGCGTACTGCCATTGAAATACTCACAGCGATATGTGACTTTCTAGTGGCTCGTTGATGATTTATGGTTAGATCTAGTTTTTTTTAGTTTCCCCATGGGCCTAACTTCTTTATCGAGTATTATTTTTCATGTGCTAATAATACCTATGCTTTACCTTAGCAATAGATGTTGCCACTAATTAAAAATATACGAAACCTGTATTGCCACACTTTCAATAAAAACTAGTAATAAGAAATAATACTGTACTTCGGCAAGATTTAAAATTATGCCATTTAAATTCAATAAAACACTCTTACAAATATATGTATCTATTAAATACTTAAATATATGTAAAAAGGTCGTTATTTGTTATTCATTTATGATCATAGTTAAAAGCGTTTACGAAACACGTGTTTTAAACTTAATTAATTGAGTTTCTGATTGCCGATATATTCTAGAATTTATTGTTTTTTTTAATGACTCGAAGATTTTGTATAATTTAGTCATTGAAACACTGATAGCATCTGCGAAACTGCCGACGAAACTTCCATAGTAACTGTACAGATTGGTACACTAAACAAGCATGCGGAAAATAGTAGATGATGCTGAAAACAGAGTAATTTTTAACCGTCTTCGAAAAAGGAGGAAGATTCTCAATTCAGCTTGTTTTTTTTAATTAGGTTTTGTAAGGATTTACAGTGATAAAGGCGGCATCTGTAAATCAATTTGCGTATTTCTTTTTTATCATGAAAGAAGGATCCCTCGAGGTGGTCCCACATTTTTTTAAATTAATTAATTAGGGCACAGGAGTTTTAATCCAGCTCATATAATATGGAGGTTTTCGCTAGAGCCTACGAATTTTGCGATAACAAATCACTACAATAAATCTTAAGCCATCATCTATAAATAAACTAGTAGTTCGCCCCGAACAGAGTTAAAGAAGGTTTTAAGCATTCCACTATCATAGATGTTTCAAAAAATATCTAAAATAAATTACATTAAAAAAAACGACTTCAAAAAACCACAAAACAAACATTCTAAGTTAACATGCCACTACAAAGAACAAAATAATATTTTACACGGATTTTCAAGTCAGGTGGGAACAACTATAGTATAATAAATAAAAAAAAACTAAGTTTGATAATAAAATATAGTTCTCGCCCGTCTTCAAAATGAACAGACAGTCATCATAGGCTTAGTAATAGGGTTCCGTTTTTAATTGTTGTGTACGGAACCCTAAAAATATAAAGCAGCTCACCTCCACTTAGTTCTCCTGTTCTGGAACCAGGTCTTCACTTGCGCGTCGGTCATCTTCAGCGTTTTCGCCAGGCTGGCGCGTTCAGCAGACGCAAGGTACTTCTGCTTGTGGAACCGTTTCTCCAGCTCCGCTATCTGCAGCCGAGTAAAGGAAGTCCGGGGTTTCTTCCGTTTAGGCGGCGTTCGGTTCTGGTATGGATGGCCGATCCGCCTCGTGATGGGGAAGGAGGCTGAGGAAGACATATAGACCTTAATAACCTGAAATTACGTTTTACTTTTACTGGCAAGAACCTTTATTAACTGAACAAAATACAGGCTAACACTAACACTACAAAATACAGTTAAGACTGCCCATAGATCATTCTTAGAATTCCCATTATATGGGAATTCTATGGTGCATTCTAAAACAGATAGCCGATAGCACCGAAAGGTTCTGGAATGGAGACCACGGACCGGGAAGCGCAGCGTAGGACGTCCACCCACAAGATGAACAAACGACCTAAAAGAGACCGCAGGGAAACGCTGGATGCAGGCCGCTTCCAACCAGTCCTTTTGAAGATCGATGGGGGAGGCCTTTGTCCAGCAGTGGACGTCCTATGGCTGAAATGATGATGATACTATCAATATATGTCAAATACATCATTCAGCTTCTTTTTAAATATTTGTGTAGATTTTGCATCCTTAACATCCTTTGGAAGTTTGTTGTAAGATTGTGCTCCGTTAAACAGTATGATTTATTGACCATAACCATGATTCATAGGTATTAGGTGTATGATTTAGCAGTACCATCTAAATTAAAATCTATGGGTGAACAAAGGTTTTAATATTTATCCGCTTATCTACTAATAATAACCGAGATTTGAATAATTACATACATACAATCAGCAAGAATCTTATTAAAATACGCATTACTTTTATAATTGAAATCACGATTACAGTGGATTACATGATATTTTTCGATTACAAATACTCATGAATAAATATTTTAGTATTGTGGATTATCAAATTTACTACAAAATTAAGTATAATGTTGGTAATGCATAAGGTAAGCAAGTAAGAATCATATAACACTGCCCAGTAGGCCTAGCACGGTCCGTGGATAAATTGTCTATCCACTGTTTTTATCCCGCGAGAAAGAGACAAACGTATGTATATTCTAGCTTTGTTGCGCCTACGCGTGGATAAAAACGGTGCAAAGACATGTTGTCCACGGCCCGTGCTAGGCCTGCTGGTGGCCTAGTTGGTAGTGATTCAGCCTGCTGCGCTTAGGGCGTGGGTTCGATTCTCACCCGAGACAAAAAATTGTGATTGTTCTATATCTGGGTATTAATATATATTTATACACTTATGTTTAAAAAAATATGTATTTACATCAATCTCTGGCAGCCATAGTACAAGCTTTGCTTAGTTTGGGGTCAGATGACCGTGTGTGCAAAAATGTTCCGAATATTTATTTAATAGTTTCTTTTAAATTGCTACCGCTACTGTACTTACGATCCTTATGTTTAGGATTTGGCTAAATTATGAATTGAGAATTTAAATTATATACAACACAATAGGCAATGCTATCATTTCTAATAAATATCAAATTATACGGCATTCTCATGAAGACGACTCAAAAGACCGTATCAACTAACTCATTTCGAATCTTTAAAAAAGGAAGTCGTAATCATTTCAAAGTAGCAGTTACACGTTTTTGAAATTACCAAGATGGCGGCCGCAATAACGTTTTTAAAATTCGAAACTCAATAAATTACATTCGTTTATACGGCGCGCTCTGATTGGTCGACTGGCATGGACCGCATGTACCTGATGGTTAGCGTAGCCTGTAATAGATCGATTTGCATTAAATGATCCATGAGATGAGAATCGTTAACCATATTGTGCTGATGTTAAATCGATATTCTATATAATGACGATCATTTCAGGGCATTTACTTCGGTAATTTTAAATTCGTCAAATCATTGGGCAATTTGGCTTTTGAATTTGAAAGGCCTAATCATACCTCTATTATGTTAGGTATTCAACATTTATTATGTTTTTAATGTTGAATCCTAATGATATTTTCATTACAATTGTACTTATTTTTGCTATAAAGCTATAATAAATAACAATGGATTTTTGGAATTTAATAACATGAAAATGTTGTCCCACGACCAACCCACGGCGGTATTTCTCTCAAGGATGGTATATGGATGGATGAAATATATAGCTTTCTAATTAGTGAAATATTTTTCAGTATCGGTTTGTTAGTTTCAAAGATTACCTCCTACAAGCAAAACTTCTTTGTATATAGATGACGCAAGGACGTTTTATATCATACTACTTCTATGAGATGACGTTACTAAAGAGTACTAAATTAACTCAGACGTGAACTTTAATTGCCTAAACTCCAATGGTAGCTGTTCCTGTAACCCCGTTCGAAATTTGAATACCTATTTTATTTTCTTTTTAAATATGGAATCGTATTAAGCGGTGCGCTGCTATTGGCCGGGGTTCAGTAATGGCGGCTTCACGTGACCGCAAATTACGGAGCAATTGCGGGGGGTATTCGTAAGTTGGACGTAATAGTTGTTAGGTTTATAGACATTTATTCTCATATAAGATGTTACATCACTTCCATGAGAACACTGCTAACAACTGCTGCTGCTGTTAGACTTTATTGCCTGCAATGTAAGGCTAAGGAGGACTTGTTTTATTTCCGATGCGGGAACAATTCAGTACTGCAGATATATAAAATACATACCTAAGCTGTTTCATATTTTATTTTGAAAAAATAATTAATTATTTGTAATAATTGAAATTGTAATTGGTTTTCTTGTTACTCGTCGTTTTTTTTACTCTTAAGAGGTTGCCCTTCTGCATTTACCAATGTCAAGTACTCAAATATTTTGCCGTTTTTGTAAATTTTATCTTCAATCTCTGGTCGTCTCTCAGTAGATGCATAGATTCAGTATAGGTACATCTATGGGTAGATGTAAAAGCTGCCTTTTACAAAATGGGCTATTTGACAGGCATGACGAAGTGACAGGCCTGTGTTCGGTGCACAAACTTTTATAAATATTTTTAGGGTTCCGTACCCAAAGGGTAAAACGGGACCCTATTACTAAGCCTACATTGTCTGTCTGTCTGACCATCCTACCTTTAAACGGCTGTATTTTTCGAACCATAATAGATAGCCAGTTGAACGTACGTTTCAGCCACGCAGAACGTACGCCAGGGGTAAGTTTCAGTCACGCTTACCCCTCCGCTAGGAGTAATAGTGTTCCGTAGCTTACCCGCAGGCGGACAACATGCTTATTTGCAACTCTATTTATTAAAATATATGCTGATGATGATAGATACAAGCAGAACAGGTATCTTACACAGCCCAAAACAAACTACTCGCAGCTACAATGTTACCCTACGTCACACAGCATCAGGGAGGAAAAGGGTGCCGTAACAAGGTTGGCGCTCGTAATCAGGTTACCGCCATATGATTCATGGCGTGGTCGGGATCGAGCGTAGGCACGGTTTCTGTTGGATTGTGACCCTTCTGTGCGTAAGTGTTCTTTGGTTAAGTTTTTGATTATGAAATAGGCACTTAATGAATTGCGATAGATTAAAACGGTATCTTATGATTCAGTTTATCATGTTACCACAGCAGGGACACAAGCCTTCTCTCAGAAAGAGTGGTTAGGCCTTAATCCACCATGCTGGCCCAGTGCATGTTGGTGAATGTCAGTCTTTGAAGTTTTCGTGGTTTTGGACATACCGGTCATATACTGACTGAAAAAAGAGTTCACAGCGGTATTTCTCTCAAGGATGGTATTACAGCTTTCTAATAAGTGAAATATTTTTCAGTATCGGTTTGTTAGTTTCAAAGATTACCTCCTAAGACACCTAAGACATTCGCCAGCTTGCACTGGCATGTTGGTGAATATAAAATCTCTTTAAACCTTTTTATGAGGGTCTTGGACTTACCGTTTTGTTTCATTTATGTTTAAGAACTACATAAGTGATTGGTGCAGGGCCGAGGATCGAACCGAGTGCCGTCAGACTGTAAAGCGCACATGCTTCCACTTCGCCACCATCGCTCTAAAATGGAACCTACCGAGTACCTATGTTCAATTTCTTGATTTTTTGGAATTCAGGGTCTTGCGTCACTGATGATGTGATGAGTTTCATCCACCAAGCACGTCAGCAGGCCTAGCACGGGCCGTGGACAAATTGTCTTTCCACCGTTTTTATCCACGCCTAGACGCGACAAAGTTAGAATATGGATACGTTTGTCTCTTTCCCGCGGGATAAAAACAGTGCATAGTCAATTTGTCCACGGCCCGTGATAGGCCTACAGGGGTTCGATTCAACATTGCGCCAGTCTAGTAGCGATGGTGACCAAGTATGACCATTACGCTTGCGTCAATTTATTCGCATCATGCGCGCGAGCGGGATGTCACGCAATCATTATGGCCACCAGACTTAAGCAAAAGGCCATGGTATCTGATAGGAACTGTCATAGTAATCGTTTTAAATTATATTAGCAATTTTCCTTAAACTTTCATTTATTTGCTTTTTTCTTGGTTAACAACTGGAATGTATAGGTATGCTCAAAGGTTGACAAGCTAAGCTAACTATAGGTGAACATCTATTCAGGCAGTGCATTCCACAGACTAGTTGCAATTCACACAGTAAAGGTGAAATCAAAGCGCTTCGTATGAGTTTTGGAAAATCAACTATGAAGCGGTGTTGCCTTTTCGTGCCCACTCTGGCAGTCCGATAGAAAAATGGGCAGGTTAAATAGATCATCCAGATCCGATGCACTTACCGAAATGTATTCAGAAAAAACTGATAGACTAGCATGGTTGATATTCCGAAAACACGTACGAAGCGCTTTGATTCCACTTTTTTTTAAGTCTTTGAAATGCGCTACCTGAATGGGTGTTCCCCGATAGTTACAACCTGGTCTTCAAGTCACGAATCGGTTTCTTCTAAGCAAACGTGGCTCCATCGTAGACCGCATCATCGTATAAGGCAATGTAATGGCCAAGCGCAAGCTATTGTTAGAGAATCATAAAGATTTTCTAATTCGTTGGGATTTTATAAAAATCTCGTAGAAATCATTGAAAGTAAAAAGTAATCAGGTAAAGGATAAACGAGTATAAAAATTAACAACTAATTAGAATTGAAGGGTAAAACCTTTTTTAGGGGTGTTCTGTCTGAAATGAAAACCGACCCTGAACTGAATGAAGTAGTTTTCTTCTTATAATTTATCTATACTATCTATACTAATATAATAAAGAGGAAAGATTTGATTGTTTGTTTGTTTGTTTGCATTGAATAGGCTCCGAAACTACTGAACCGAGAAGAAAAATTCTTTCACTGTTGGGAAGCTACACTATCCCCGGTTAACATAGGCTATATTATATTTTAAAAAAAATAGGGATCCTTACTAAAACTCCAATAATGTAACCCAAGGTGTAAAAAAATAAGATTTACAATTTTGACTTTGCGTGTTTGACAGTTCTAAGACAGGCAGACAAAACACATTTTGTCGAGTATCAATGACCGTTTTCTATAGAACAGCTGATATTTTTTTCGCGATTTCAGGGTTGGTCCCATAGTAAAAGTTGTTCATAATGATGAGTACAATTACCTTCTTTTGGCTTCGAGAGTGTTCCCCTTACACCCTTGTTTATCTTACTAACTATTCAGTATTTTTGACATATTTAATTTGAATTTATATTCGCTCGTTTAAATACTACTCAAGGCCCACTTGCGCAGCTTCGCTTAGCCCTAGGCTAGTGACTTAGTCCCGTGCTAACTTCATAAAATCTTGGGATTCTTCTTGCACTGATACAAAAAAGATCTACATTTGAAATTTTAATTGTAATAATTAATTAGCCTAGATTTGTTAATCTGGACTAACTAACTAGATTGTTTGTTTTCGTGCAAGTTGGCTTAATAAAACCGCCTCCTCCCCGTTTTGAGGGTTTGCAGATTTCTGTACGATGGTTACCTTTTGCGCCAGGCTATGATCCCTTCATGATATTATCCTTCTGGGTATTATTTTGTAACCCTTTCTGCTCCCGGCTAGGGGCAGGCGCGTGGTACTCAGTGAATTTAATCGTTACTTTATAACATTGCAATAAGGTGGTAAAGTATGATTTCTTGACACTTGTTGTTTTACGACGTTCATTTGGCAGTTATATTATTTTGGCGGCTATTCTGTACATTTTTGAAGAAACTATTCTAGATGGTCGTTTATGTAGGACAATTTTGACGATCAGATACTCGAATTTCTGTCCAGTAGAAGTGTACATAGGGATTGACTTCATTCGTATTGTTCAAACTAAAATCTTTATCACAGACATAATTTAGCATCACCTTCTCAAATCACTGTCACATTGTACATAACATCCCTAATATATTTACTATATCTGTACATTGTTCGTACGCCTACCAATTCCCGCCCAATGGTGCGAAGGTGAAAAAGTAAGGACAACAAGACGAATGTCTGACATCTAATTGGGCGAAGTCGCGGGGGATTACGCGCGAGCGCTCAATCTCTCTGAGACTCGCATTTGTCTCCACCTTTACAGTTTCAGTATTTTATTGTGTAAGTATGATTCACAGTTTACATTCTCTTTTTCTTATTTACAAGCCTACATTTCAGAGTATATTGCCTTTTATGTTCGACAATTTACAGTGAGATTCAATTTTAAAGATGGTTTCCCAATATAATGGTGTAAGGAAATGAAATAAAATGGAATCTATTCTCCTATTTTGCCGTTACCTATGAGTATGTTCAATAAAATTTATGTATAGTATAATAAGAGGAAAAACATCGAAAGTATACCATGGTGTTTTATTATAGAAACTGACGTGGTTTTCACACATTTTATTTATATTACACGGGAATTACTCACGTAAGATTAAGCCGGTCACTCCGACTATTAAAGCCGGTCACTCCGACTATAATAGTCGGAGTGACCGGCTTAATCTTACGTGAGTAATTCCCGTGTAATATAAATAAAATATACCATGGTGTGTTGAATGTGTGGTCAAAATGAAGTCAAGAAAAGTCACGGTCGTCTAAGTCATGCTTTAGTAAAGTGGTGGAGACCTTTACTAGAAGCTTCTATGGAGTTTTGGAAACAACATGAAAATACAATATGGTTCAACTCGTACCTCTACCACTTGCCACTTTTCGTTTACTTTACGTTTTGGGTTGTGTTCGTGAACATGCTCATATGAGGGAACTACATATGAGCATGTTCACGAACACAACCACCATTATTACACATTAACATTCGAAAATACACAAGTTTAGGATAATATTACAATAAGACGCCATGTTTTTATTCACGTTGGGCGCCAAAGTCAAAATAGTAGTTATTGTGACGTCAAAGTCCTCGGCCCAGTGGTAAAATCTTCAAAACTTAATATTATGAACATTTCAATTCATCAATATTATTTGAGTTCCGGAACGAAATGTTTTTTACAAGTTGGCGCCAAAAACTCCAGTACTCACCTACTTATTTCTGTCACAATATTTTTTCTACTTTCTAAGACAAACAGCTTATTGTCTCTTCTCTAGAGTACAGTTAGTAAAACGTGACATAAAGACAACAAGGATGCGTGACGTCTAATTGAGACAACTCTCAGGGGAGTGGAGATCGCTCCATCACTCAGATAGTAACAATTTGTCCGCACCCATCGAGTCTCGCACCACTGTGCTGAGCGTACGCACCTATGAATTTTTAATCTCATTTTTGTATTCAATTTAAAGGGGATTGGAATGAAAAAGGGCTCGCTGTTAATTTTGACATGAGTTATCTATTTTGAATTAGATTATTGTAAAAGTAATTTATTAATATCAATATGAGACAGTAGTCAGTACATAAATAATTTTCAAACAACTTTCATCAGCTATAACTTAAAAAGTGTACTGTTTTTATCCTACTAGTGTATCCTTTTCAAAGGCATTCTGTAAACTGAAAATGAATGAATATATGCAAAAAAATTTTTTTTTGTAATATGTATTAATTTTTACGCGCTAATAGCTACATATGTAGAAAAATATTTTTGTAATTCTTTGTACGTCAAAACGGAAAACGTACAAAATGTGACAAGCCAAGAAAAATATAGATAGAAACTCGTGCTTTTATTTTTAGGTTAGAAGTTCTAAGGCTTTTATCTGTCATGCAAACATTTTTAGAAATCTTAATCGAAGCTTAATTTGTTTTTCATAGTAAAAAATTACCAACTGACTAGATGGACCGACGACATTGTGAGAGTCGCGGGCATCCAGTGGATGCAAAAGGCAGGCTGTCGTTCAGTGTGGAGGTTAAAGGGGGAGGCCTGTGTTCAGCAGTGGACGTCATGTGGCTAATGATGATGATGATGATAAAAAATAGCAAGTCCGTGAAAAACAATAAAAAATATTTTATTAAGTTTACCCTTACGTAATATTACCACATACCCACATAGAAATTATTTGTTTCATTGTCCATGATTCCAATGAAATTACAAAGCAAAATCTCAGGGTGATGAACGCAGTGCATTGCCGTAGGGTTTTAACTGTTGAAATTCAAAATTCTGTTATGAGCATAAGTGACGCTAACCATAAGGGAAGGGACAAGAATGCCTTGCAAAAAAATGCTTTAAAAAATCGATAAGGTTAAACAAACATAAATTTGCACCAATTATAAACAATATTGCACCCAGACAACAAATCTTCCCCATCCATCGCAAACTCCATAAAAATCAATACACAGCGAACAATTTCCAATTACAAACTGGACAGTGGTGCAAAGTGAAAAAATAAACGGACAAAATCTCATGCATTTTGTACGCAACAAGCGATACCAATTCCCACTAGTTAGAGTACACAACGTACGGGATCGAGGGAGCATGTAAAATTCAGTGGTTGAAAGCACGGTGCAATCGGAATACGGGGTCGGGTGCATTTTCATCTGCAGTCGTTTGAACAAAGGCTGCGTCGAGATATTTCCTTTGTTGTTTTGGGGTGCGTTTGTAATTTGCATTGTGTTTGTTGTTTCAACGTGTATTGAGAGTGATAATCATCATCATCATCATCAGCCAGAAGACATCCACTGCTGAACATAGGCCTCACTGAACGGCAGCCTGCCTTTTGCATCCACTGGATGCCCGCGACTCTCACAATGTCGTCGGTCCATCTAGTGGGAGGCCTACCTACGCTGCGTCTTCCGGTTCGTGGTCAAAAACGTGAACGTTTCGTCCCCATCGGTTATCGGTTCTTCGACGATGTGGCCTGTCCATTGCCACTTCAACTTGCAAATTTTAATAGCTATGTCGGAGACTTTGGTTCTTTGGTTCAATATCCACGTTGCAGATTTTATCGCGTAAAGAAACTCCGAGCATAGCTCTCTTCATTACCCGTTGTGTGAGTCTGAGTTTTTTCAAAAGGCTAACAGTTAAGGATCACAACTCAGTACCATATTATGTCATCACTAGCAACACACACTGGACAAAGACCATTGTCTTTAGGCACTGTGGTATCTTGGACGAGAAGATATCACGCAATTGCCCGAACGCTGCCCATCCGAGATGGATTCTTCGGGCGACCTCTTTGCCTAAGTTGGACTTACCTTACTTCAGGTCTTAGGTATAACTAATATACACTTAACGACGTCATTTGCAGGATAAAAATCACAATTTAAAATTAACGTGACTCAATTATACAATATAGGTACACATTATCGGCTGTAAAATGGCCTTGTCAATAATTTTGCAGCTGTAAAGAGCGCTTGGCAGCTGAAAAATAATAAAAAAATTATTTTATATGTATTGTATCCAGATGCCTTTTTAAGTCTTCCTTCAAAGAAGTATCTTAAAGCTCTTGGATCATATCATATTCAATTCAATTCAATTCATTTATTCCCAATATTTATAATTTTACCATATTAACCTAACATTTTTAACAAGTCTAAAATTTACAATTCATTTTGAGTATAAGTACCTTTCTGTAGGTGTCTCGTAAGCAGCTGTTCTAGGAAGACCTGTGTTACAGCTGCTAATATGTCATAGTCCCATAGCATATGTCATAATAATGTTACTGTCAATCGTTCTAGCAGTAGCTTGTGGACAGGGTATATTCGAAAACTTTTTTCGTATTAGAGTGAAGCAATCTATACCGCCAATTACTACCGATTTTAGTTCCTCCGCGTTTCCGCTGTAGGCGCTTTACTAAAATGTATGGAACAATACGTAAACAAAAAGTTTTCGAAAACTATCAAATCTGGGACTAAGCCTACCGATAGGCTTAATAATTGTCCCATCCTGCACCATTACATCTGCAGGGTACTGTTGAAATGAATTGACATGATTTTATAATCCCGATTTATTTATTTTTAATTGTAATTCTTTATGGATCTTGTGTCTGATAATATAACATTTTTCATTTGATTTGATATAAATTAAGTCACTAGAATTAAATAAATAAGCCATAAAATCCAGCTATTTTAAATCTACCGTTCTTATCGATCGAGGCCATCGCACCAAAGCGGTGTATCAACTGTTTAAACCGGAAGACAAAAAAAAAAAAAAAAAATCTGTTATTCATTAACAAAAAAAATAATTAAGCAATGACAGGTTGAGGAACATAGAGTAAACAATAATTTTTGAATGAAAATTAAAATTGTACTAGATTAAATTTGTAAAGTTATTTTTAACCTCCGACGCAAAAAGAAGGGTGTTATAAGTTTAACGTGTGTATCCTTAGAATATGTGTAGTTATTCTAAGTGTGTATCTTTGTACCTGTTTGTCTGTGGTTGGTCTGTGGCATCGTAGCTCCCAAACGACTGAATCAATTTTAATTAAATTTATTTTGTCTGAAAGGTAACTTTAAATTAAATTTTACTTATAACTTATTTATTTTTGAACTAATTTTACTTAATTAAGATTGTTCTTAGCTGTGTTGAGTCAAAATCTGTATAGCCGCTTGAAGATTATTGGCTCTTTCATTGGGGTTAAAAACAGTTTATACTTATCTTTTCGTTCTTTTTAAATTTAACATAAGTACATTCAATAAAAAAAAATTGCACAATCGAGATAGATGATTCACGAAGCATAAACTCACGAGTAAGTACATATTTATTTGCATAGGTATCTCACAATAGTTTATTTATTGAACGAATAAAATTGTCATAAATTGTAATCTCCTTATTGAATTCGTGATTTTAACAGCCGATTTGTTCATTTTATCTACAAATTTGAAACTAGTAAAGTGATCTGACTCAAACTGCTTACGCAAGTCAAATTGGTTTACGAAACGTCATAATTTTGCATAATCTAATTACGTAATACTGAACCATTGTTATATTGTGTGTGTTGCCAGTGATGACATATGGTACTGAGACGTGGTCCTTAACTGTTGGCCTTTTAGAAAAACTCAGAGTCACACAGCGGCTATGCTCGGAGTTTCTTTGTGCGATAGAATCCAAAACGTGGATATTCGCCAAAGAACCAGAGTCACCGACATAGCTGTTAAAATTTGCTATTTGAAATGGCAATGGGCAGGCCACATCGCTCGAAGAACCGATAACCGATGGGGAAGAAAGGTTCTGGAGTGGAGACCACGAACCGGAAGACGCAGCGTAGGTAGGCCTCCCACTAGATGGACTGAGGACTTTGTGAGAGTCGCGAGCATCCAGTGGATGCAAAAGGCAGGCTGTCGTTCAGTGTGGAGGTTAAAGGGGGAGGCCTATGTTCAGCTGTGGACGTCTTCTGGCTGATGATGATGAGCCATTGTTCTACAACATTTTATTAATTTTTCTCTATAAAGACAAACGACAGACGACAACAATACTAATTGTGGGTCTCACACACAAACGGTAGGTATGCCTGAATTAAAAAATTACATATTTTATGCTAAATTTGGCACCAACATGAAAAAAAAGCATGTCTCGTTGTATTATTTTCTTAAACTTGTGTATTTTCGAGATATGCGTGATAATAGTGGATTATTATTTACTAAGTTTTGTGGACGTGCTCGAGTGTGGATAAGTGATATAACGCGGTGAAAAATATATTTTGGTTTTATTTCCAAAGCTCCATAGAAGCCTCTTGCAAAGTCTCTACCACCTTACTAGGGTATGACTGTGACTGACTTGTTTGACTGAACTTGATAATAATTTAATACGTTTTGATGCACAAGGAGTGCAAACACCTTACAGAGAAAATATTTTTTTTAAAGAGAAAAAACGTATTTCCTAAACTAAATTTAAAAAAAATATGCCAAACCTCATTTTAGTTTTACTATAAAAGACTCTTTGGAGTTTTGGCGCCAATGTGAAAAAACATGTCGGATAAGACAAAAACGTGTTTTCTGTGTCGGATCATTGTATTATTTTCTTAAACTTATGTATTCTCGAGTATTAATGTGTAATTATTGTTTATTAAGTGTGCTTGAACGTGCTTGAGTGTGGGATATTATATAGCTAGGTTAAACATGTTTTTTCGTGCTATGTTTCCAAAACTCCTTTCAAGTGACGCCTCCACCATTATACCAGGGCATGACTTAGACTTGGCTGTGACTTACTTTGTTTGATTCTGACTGTGACTTGTTCGAATATAATTATTTAGTAAAACTTTAAAATATTTCAATACTTGACAATGGCGAATGCACAAGAAGTGCGACGCCAAAATCCTCACACAAGACAGAGTTAAATAAAACCTTTTTAACGATTTTTATTTTAAACACATTTATACCGTCCATTTGCTTTTCCTCATCGGGTAAAAATTGAAAAAGCATGTTCGTGAGATATGGTAACATCGAAGCTGTAGATATATCAGTGAATAATCGATCCTTTTCTTAAAGATAACAGGTTAGCCTTAAATAGTATTTGTTGATAGCGTGCTTTTGTTTTGTACTACTGCAACTTCGTTTTTCTGCATTTGCACTACATTTTAGAATGCTAAAGATAGTGCTATTTACATATTAAAGGCATCGGCGCCTCTGTGTGATCTTTTGTATATTTTTTTGTTAGTGTTCACTTTTTGTATGTAATAAAATAGTTACGATACGTAGCTGTTAATTAAGATATCTTTTAAGATATTTAAAGGCTGGTTGTGCTTTTTATTGATAAGTAATTAAATAACGTCGTCCATGCAGTGTTTTTAGTAACACGGTTATATTAGCTTCACTTGTACTAACTCTGCAATTTTATCTAATCCAGATGACAATACGTATACGTAGGCGAACGAAGGCTACTGACATAGCCACTGGATTAGCAAGTTGAAGTGGCAGTGGGCAGGGCACATATCACGCAGAACAGATGGCCGATGGGGCCGAAAGATTCTCGAATGGAGACCACGGACCGGTAAGCGCAGCGTCGGACCACCCACAGATCCCTATGTACCCAGTTTAGTCGGTGTCCAGTGGCTTGCAGTTCTGCACCGTGATTGAGATTTGCATACATGCTGGACTGCTGGACTTAGGAATACCCCCGAAAGAACGATTGGGCCATATCCACCACGCTGGCCCAGTTGCGGGTTGGTGGATTCACCTACGCCATTGAATTTCTTCTCCGTACGTATGCAGGTTTCCTCACGACAACTGGAGGAACTAGACTTTTCTGGTGTTACAAGTATCCATAGGTGACGGTGACTGCTTACCATCAGGCAGCCCGTCTGCTAGTTTGCTATGTATGGCATTAAAAAAAATTCATTGGCGGAAAAGCCAGTGGTAAGAAAATCTGTACGACAGATCAATATAAAAAAAAACTTTGGAGTGTTATTATTATTTAATCGTCTCTCTGTAATTCTCTCATTACACAAAATGAGAAAATACCTCTACATTACACCGTGGGACATTCACATGAGCGCTGTGTTCAATTAACTCAATGATGTCCGCATAATGCAGTGGACCAACCTCCGTGCTGACGTATCGCTGATTGGACGCAATTTGTTATATGGGATTATAGGAATATTTAATTTTAACCATGTAGTGAACACTATACTGACTTGCACTTGGCTGGTTTATTACACTAGAGATTACACTAAGTACAAAAATACGTTAAAAAAAGTTAGTTGTGCCCTTTAGTTTTTACTTTTTGGTTTTATTATAATTTCTTATTTAATCCGCTGTAACATTGCATATTCTGTGAAAATTTCAAGTGGCAACTGGATCGGAAGATACAGCCGTTAAAAGGACAGACGGACGGACGGAAGGACAGACAGACAGACAGCGTAGGCTTAGTAATAAGGTCGTTTTCACCCTTTGAGTACGGAACTAGGGTTACATACCCAAAGGATAAAGAAATACTAAATTCAAACAGTGTTTAACGTTCCTTTAATGTATGCACAAATATTTACGCCTAAGAGGGCTAAAGTTTTAATTTATTTGACTATCTTTTTATATTCTCTACCCCAATCTTCTAATCTTCCTAACGGGATATAAACATCAATATAATATTTTACGCGTCGTGCTGTCCGTCGGGCGCCGTATATTTACACTTTTGAGATATGGCGCCTTTTATGGCTCTTCTATGGCCTCGCGCGTTATGGATTGGATATAAAATATTATATCTACCTGTCAATTTACGAGTTTGTATTTCTATTTTTTTTTTATTTTAAGGTCATAACTGAATGGATGTATGTATTTAAGGGTGAGTGTCTTATTAACGAAACAAAATATAGGATATGTATTTATTTTATTTCCTTAAATTATAATTAAGCGAATTTAAATTGTTCAGTTACGTAGGTAACTGAACAATTTAAATTCGCTTATTGAGATACAATACATATAGAGTCACAATCGTTCCAAAAAAAAAACGAACCAAAATCGGCGCATTCTACGAATTGCGTAGACCTTTGGTTTGTTACAATGTAACCGCGATCCGACTACAACGCCGCGCGATGCCAGAGCTACGATGACATAGCGGATAACTAATGTTGAACACTATGCAAGCGATATAACGTCTAAATTGGAGTAAATGTGGCATTGTGAAGTATAAATATCATTGATACAATGTATGTACTTTGACGCTCGGACGTTTTTTGACTGTTTTCACTGAGAGATTGTGATACTTATTTTTATGTTGCTCCGTTTTATGACGCTGGTCATTTGAAATTGATTGTTGCAAACAATCTTCTAAAGTTACTAAGTCATATCCAAGTAAAATTGAAATAGGTTTTTAACACAAATAAATGAGCGTGGTGTTTTTTATTTATTATTTAGAATGTTTTTGAGGTAATATTTTTTAGCGCACCTATGTATGTTTGTATATTTCTAAGTGTTTCTGTATTAAGCCTAAACGGCTTGACTGATTTTGATGTGTGTAGTGCCGTTAGATTGTGTCATAAGCTATTTGCAGTCGGGTTCTTTGTTTTTGATGTAAAATATCTAGTCGCGTGCTTTGCCTGTAAAACCGACTCGTATGCCGTGATGGCAATAGGCATGACTTTTTATTTTTATTTTTATAATCTATGTACTTGATTTAAGGTGGTACGTTTCACATATGGTAGGAAATTCAAATTTCGAACAGTTTTCTTGTCCTTGTAGCTAGGTCGGGTAATTATTGTAAACGATCATGATGTTAGCGCAAATTGTTTTTTTTTTACAAAATCATGTAATGATATTTATCTCTAATGCACACTGTAACTTACATTTGTGAATAAACAAATTTTTGCTGTTTCAAACGGTTTATTGACAAGTGTAAGTTATATAGTGCGTAACCGTTGAATAGCTGTACATGATAATGTAAAAAACAACCAACAATTTGCGGAAACACTGTTATTTTGAAATAATTACCCGACCTAGCTACTAGGACCAAAAAACCGTTTGAAATTTGAATTTCCCGCCATAGATGAATCGTACCACCTTAAACAAAATATTTTTGTGCTTATCTCGTCTTGAATTTTTCCCAAATTGCAAGCTTTTTCGTCAATTATTTAAAATGCCCAACTGATTCAATCAACAAGAATAAATTAAAGGGAATTCTTTCTGTAACTAAATGGTTGCAAATCAACTGATTTCCTGTAATCATTTAAATTTTACTACCTTAATTAATTATCTATCCACTAATAAATGTTTCACCGAAACTGGTACATGCACCGTTACAACAATCAGGCAAACCTTCCGCATAAAATTAACTACAATACTTAGAATAACTACTCAGAGAAGGTAAGTTTCCAAACAACGCCTTCTCAAAACGTAAGCTACAAATTCGCTTTGTAGCTTACGTTTCGATTGGTATTTTAAACGATTTAAGCAAGACAATTAATGGTTTACCTTTGGAATGTCACACCATAACTCTTATGCTGCTTTTCTGATTTGTTGTGGTACGATTTCACCGCGCAAATTGTCATAGTAAAAAATTTCTATATTTTTTGGTGTCATATATGACACCATTTGAATGGCTTAAATTTTGCGAATGTACTTGGTTTCTTTGTGTAGTTATTCTAAGCTACAATATTACTTTAATAGACATTATGAACTAATTAAGGCTTATAAAATGTTGTAAAAGAATAATTACTTGTTTCCGTATTTATTTTTTGAGTAGGTTTTGGTTATTTTTGAAGAGAACTGCAATTTAATCACCAGATATCAATTAAAATCAAAACTGGTCACAAATCTTTTCAACACGATCTCTTTTTCATCATCATCATCATCATCAGCCAGAAGACGTCCACTGCTGAACATAGGCCTCCCCCTTTAACCTCCACACTGAACGACAGCCTGCCTTTTGCATCCACTGGATGCCAGCGACTCTTACTATGTCGTCGGTCCATCTAGTGGGAGGCCTACCTACGCTGCGTCTTCCGGTTCGTGGTCTCCACTCAAGAACCTTTCTTCCCCATCGGTTATCGGTTCTCCGAGCGATGTGGCCTGCCCATTGCCACTTCAACTTGCAAATTTTAACAGCTATGTCGGTGACTTTGGTTCTTTGGCGAATATCCACGTTTCGGATTCTATCGCGCAAAGAAACTCCGAGCATAGCTCTCTCCATTGCCCGCTGTGTGACTCTGAGTTTTTCCAAAAGGCCAACAGTTAAGGACCACGTCTCAGTACCATATGTCATCACTGGCAACACACACTGGTCAAAGACCCTTGTCTTTAGGCACTGTGGTATCTTGGACGAGAAGATGTCACGCAATTTCCCGAACGCTGCCCATCCGAGTTGGATTCTTCGGGCGACCTCTTTGCCTAAGTTGGACTTACCTAACTGAACAATCTGTCCAAGATAGGTGTAATGGTCAACAACTTCGAGAGTATCGTTCCCAACGACTACCGGCACGGGTTCAACATGGACATTGGACATGATTTTTGTCTTGTCCATGTTCATTTTAAGACCCACCTGTTGGGAAAGGCTACTGAGGTCGCTGAGCATCGTATTTAGGTCCTCCAGCGACTCTGCCATGATGACTATATCATCGGCAAAACGAAGGTGAGTGATGTATTCGCCATTGATGTTGATGCCTAATCCGTTCCAGTCCAAGAGCTTGAAAACGTCCTCCAATGCGTTCGTGAACAGTTTCGGAGAGATAACATCTCCCTGTCTCACGCCTTTCTGCAATTGGATTGGTTCCGTGCTCTCGTCCTGTAATCGGATCGACATGGTGGCGTTTCTATACAAACACTTCAACACTTCGATATACCTATAGTCGATATGACAACGCTGGAGGGACTGTAATACTGCCCAGGTCTCGATGGAATCAAAGGCTTTCTCATAGTCCACAAACGCCAGGCATAATGGCCGATTATACTCCTCAGTCTTCTGTATAATCTGGCGGAGGGTGTGTATGTGGTCTATGGTGCTCCAGCCTTTACGGAAACCGGCTTGTTCGGGAGGCTGAAAGTCATCAAACCTGCTTTCGAGACGGTTCGTAATGACTCTAGAGAACAACTTGTACACATGGCTCAGGAGTGAGATGGGTCTATAATTCTTCAATAAGGTGTTATCACCTTTTTTGAAGAAGAGCACCACCACACTCCTGTGCCATGCTTCAGGCGTAGTACCATCGAGTATGACGGAATTAAATAACTTCTGGAGGACTAACAGTACCGGTTTTCCACCCGCTCGCAGTAGTTCTGTCGTGATTCCGTCATCACCCGGTGCCTTGTTGTTCTTAAGCTGTTTCAGAGCCATTCTAATCTCGTACAAGCTGATGTCTGGGATGTCCTCAGTGTAATGTCTCTTTTTAAGTCTCAGTGATCTCTTTTTAACCGACTGCAAAAAGGAGGAGGTTATCAATTCGACTGTATGTTTTTTTTTACACGTCAGTTTCCATAATTTTTGATAGTTTTTCATAGCCCGTTGGTCCAGTTGGTAGTGAACCTGCCTTCTGAGCTTGGGGGCGTGGATTCGATTCCCACCTAGGACAAACATTTATGTGATGAACATTTGTGTTTGTTCTGTATCTGGGTGTTAATATCCTTTTAAGTATGTATTTAAAAAAATATATATATATGTATATCAGTCTCTCGCAGCCATATCACAAGCTTTGCTTAATTTGGGGTCAGATGACCGTGTGTGAAAAAATGTCCCGAATATTTATTTATTTATTTCTTTCCTTCAACCTCAGCTTAATACCTATGTACCTACCTATATACCTACCTGGAAAAATAGATAGGTACTAAAAACCAAAAGTTCGTAGGACGCCCTGAGACTTGATGGAGTGATGATATACGTTGGGCAGCTGGCAGTGGCTGGAATCGAAAAGCCTAATATCGGGCTGAGAGTGATCTGTCCGTAATTGGGATAAAATTAAAAAGACGGGTAGGTACCTTATAAACTCGTGTGTGACCGTGTGTGCAAAAATGTCCCGAATATTTATTTATTAAATTCTCTAAACGTGCAATGTCCTGTGACCTCATCTTTCCACTTAGCGGAACCGGAAACCAATTACGGATATAGCCGTTACCCCGCCGTAAAACGGCGTAAGGGGCGTTGGGGCGGTATTTCACACATACAATAACGCGTACAAAATGTAACGGTAACCCTGGAGGTACTATCATCGCATATTGGCTCATGTCAAATTTTCATACCACCACGATATGGTTAGTATTGCCAGGTAGGGAGTTTACCCTAGATATAGATAGAATTTCTAAAACTTACTAACTGCGCCCTGCAGTTTCATTTGCTTGGTCATTTCCACAGGAATTGTACATTTTTCCTGGATAAATAATATCCTTTGTCACTCTCCGGCCCTAAATTTACTGTACGTATTTGTACGTATTTACTGTACGTATTGTGTGATGAACCGACGACATAGTAAGAGTCGCTGGCATCCAGTGGATGCAAAAGGCAGGCTGCCGTTCAGTGTGGAGGTTAAAGGGGGAGGCCTATGTTCAGCAGTGGACGTCTTCTGGCTGATGATGATGATCATGATTGTGTAATTAATGAATCACACGAATCGTTAATCTGTTACTGCGTGAGATAAGAAATAGCAGCTTTTACAATATTTCGCAAATAATATTCTATTAATAATGAGTATAAATATAACATTATTCTGTTTTAAGACAATAAAAGGAATTGCTTTTAAGATAGAGCCAGAAAAAAATATAATATTGTATAATTGAATGATTGTTTTGTTTTTTCCGTAGTAAATTAGTAATGTCTGTGTGCCTACAGGTTACAGGGTAGATAAAAAAAGAACCATAAAATTAGTATACTAAACTTGTATACTAGCCTACCTATAAATATATTACTAAATACTATCATCACCAAACACAAAACTTTAAAAACTAACTAACAATATGTTCTTATATAGTTTACCTCAGGTCGGGGTAATTTTTCCAAGAACTTAAAACATGTACATCTAGCAACACTTTCTCACCTCCCCGCGGGAAATGCGGGTAAAGCCTTTCGAGGGGAGGCTGGGGTAATATCAGACGTGTACTTTAGTGTATCGATGATTTCGCGGCGCTTTTCAAGGGATGAGTGAAATGTGAGGAAAAATGGTTGCTTTTGACGTATATGGCGATATAAGGTGAATGGCGTGGAATATGTAGCTTCGGAAATAGGGTCGTAAAATGCTTTTATTTTTATGTTTTATGGGATAAGTTGATCATGGTCGCCTTAAAAATAATATTGAATTAAAAATTGTAATTAGAAATGAGTCTGATTATGATTGATAATATTTTCATTCAAGCATACATATATATACATACATATTGGGCCCTTGGGGACAGGGCTCACCCCAGCTCACCTCATTTTCAAAAATCTTTCAGAACGCCTGGTTAATGCGACGCGTGACCAAAGTGCTGGCGTGTTTCTGGCTGAATAAGCATTGTCATTCAGCGTGGTAATGCCGCCAGCATGCTGGGTACGCTGCCAACTGGTAGTGGGTTTGAGCATTTGGATTGTTGTGACTTTAGACCTTTAACTGTGCCCATAGACCGTTAACTGTATTTGTAGTGTTAGTAGCTTGTATTTTGTTTAGTTAATAAAGGCACTTGCCCCATTACATATTAAAACTAATGTTTCCTTCTAGTTTTTAGGTTTAAGAACTTGATGTCTAATTGGCAAATGTAGGTATATTGTATAAAATTCATAATTTCATCCATTAATTCACTGACAGACAACGCACAAGCTCTTGTCAACCGCTTACTCTATTACATAATTAATTGATGTTTAAATCATTCGAATTTGCTTTCTATCAAAAAAAAATCTTACATTTCGCATGACATTTTTGTGCGAAATAATACGAGCGATTTGAAAATCAAGCCCCAGACATCGAGGTCAATACCTATAGAGTAAAAAAAGTCCGAACTAAAACTCCGCGCACGCTACGCATTGCGCCGACTTTTGATTAGATGTAAGGCAACCGCGATCCAACTACAACGCCACGCGATACGATGACATAACAGACAAGCGACGTTGAACACTATGCAAGCGACTTAACGTCTAAATTGGAGTAAATGTGGTATTGCGAACTATATAATTGATGTCTAGGTATATGTACAACGACGCTCGGATAATTTTTGACTGTTTTCACTTAGAGATTGTGACTCTATAGGTATTGTATCTCGATGGCCCCAGATTATAAAACACACAAACTACCGTTTGGCCACCATCACTCAACATAGACACATTAATTCCTTGTAAACATTGGAGTTGACAAAATAAATATGTTGTCATCTCCATTTTTTTCTCTACTCTCCGTGATAAGTTACGCCTCCTCAACAGTTGGCATTAAACGTTTAATATCATTATTTTATGGACACAAATGGACCCAAGCTATGATAAAATAAACTCGCCATTGTAAAATTGTAATTAGGAATCTCTTTCAACACAGTATAAAAAGATACAGTAAGGTAACTATAAAATGTTCACGCTTAAATTAATGGAATTTTATTGTAGGCAATGGGCAGGCCAAATCGGTCGAAGAACCGTAATTAATGGAGAAGGAAGTTTCTTGAGGAAATCATGAATTAGAAGACGTACCGAAGGTAGGCCTCCCACTAGATGGACCGACGACATCGTGAGAGTCGCGGGCATCAAGTGGATGCAGGCTGTCGTTCAGTGTGGAGTTCTAAGGGGAAAGCTTATGTTCAGCGGTGGCATCCTCTGGGTGATGATGATGATAATGAGAGTTTTGAGCAAATTCTTAACGTCAGCAGCGCTCGGCGGTTGCACACGTTTTCCCACATGAATAGGCATGATGACTAATATTTTTTTATTACCTCATAAAAAAGCTGATCATAAATAGAGCACATCAACAAAAACAAAATTAAAATTGGTTCAAAAATAAATAAGATATAAGCATTTTAATTTAATTTAATTTCATGCTAGACAGAGAGCGCACTATACTGAGCCGTGATGTCACGGCTCAGGAGCGCCATACAAATGCTATACTAACACACGCTTTGCGAGAAAGGGATAGAACATCCCCTCTCCATCCCCACCTAAAACTTTAAATACTCATATCTAAGAGATTTATCAGCCTATTCAAATAATTTTTTTCAGTATGTGTAATATATTTACTTATATTCATCGCTAAGCCGGTTATTTGTAAAAAATTAAGCATTAGGAATCATGCTATTGTATTTTTTCGGAATAAAACGTAGCCAAAATGTTAATCCGGGGTATAAGCTATCTCTATATCAAATTTTGTCTAAATTCATTCAGCCGTAAAGTACACACATACTTCGTTTTTTAAATGAAAGTAACAGTGTTTGCGCTTTTCTCACTGTTTTTTGGATTCATTCAAATACTTACTAAATGATGTCTACGATGATATATTAATATAATTATATAGATTTCATAATTATGTATACATTTTACAATACAACTATATATAAAAAAAAAAAAAAGAAAAACTTCATAAACAGAAGTAGCTAAACGCACGACTGTGTGTAAGCGCCATGGTTTTGCTCCACTAAATGCGACTTTAATACAATATATTAAGCCTTATGGTCATGTGTAGTAGTAATACGCGTTGCTTAGTAGTGGGAAATCCCCACCTTAACTTAACAATATATAAGCTAACCAACATTAATACCTACCTTTACAAACTGTTGGTTACTTAATGACCTTTGAAGGTCTAAAGACAATCGAATTGCTCAAGCCCACCAACAGTTGGCAGCGTACTCAGAATGCTGGCGGCATTACCACGCTGAATGACAATGCTTACCTATAGGTTGAATCAGAAAATGTATGTAGATAGGTACTTCAGCATCATTCAGAATGCGAGTTAACATGGTCAGGAGTTGTACTACTGCTGTAATATAAATTTAATGTCGTATTTAAAACAACTATTAATTATATCATTAAGTGATTTGTCGGCGGAGATCAGACGGTTGTAATGAAGAATTCTGACCGCTCGTAATTTGGTTTTGTAAAGACGATTGTTGGGTAATTAGATAATTGTTTTATCATATGTTTGGAAAGGGCAATGGCCGAGTCCGTTAATGTAAGAGGATTTATAATCCTGCATCATCGATGAAAAAATATTGGATATTGCAGCAACCGCTTGACCGCGGCCTATCTAAAACTCCGCCAAATCGCACCAGTGCAGCAGTTTGCATTCAGTTACTCGTTACCTAGCAGTGCGTAACGACGTACCATAAACAAGAAAATAGCTAGTACCTATGTGATGACAGTTGTGTCACTTTTTCGCAGCGCCTGTACGGCGTGAGATAGCCTCTGTTTATGGGATTGAAGTTCTACAGTTTAAAAGTAACTTTATTTTTTTACGCATTTTTACGCATACTACTCTAAAATAATTTTACCCGTAGTCCTGAACGAAGCGCTTTGATTTAACTTTAATTGTGCGAACCGCTAGACTGTGGAATGCGCTGGCTGAATAGATCCCCTAAGGTTACAATCTGGAAGTCGCAAGTGGTTTTTTTAAGTAGACTTGCGCTTGTTCGCCAACTCGCCTGATGTTAAGCGATGATGCGGTCTACGATGGAGCACGCTTACCTAGAAGAAACCGATTAACTCTCGATTTAAAGACACACAGATTGTAACTAACCTACAGTTTCCTTTTAGCGCTTAATGGTCGTCCATTTGATTTAATTTTGAGCATATTGTTTGCAGTTGTGTGCCGCTCAATATTGAAGTGTGCGTTTGTAGAACTAGTAACAATATGTCAGTATGTGCAATATGAGTTTACTTCCTTCCGTTTTTCGCAGACATTTTTCGGTACAAGCTCGAGTTAATGTCAGATCCAAAATATATATTATCAAAGTAGACGCACGACATCCGACCGGTCCAAAATCTCGTTCTTTGCAACGACTCGTGACGGTGGCGATGGACAAGCGTAGCGGATAAAAAGGTGAGCAAACCGCACGGTTCATCGCAGTTGTATAAAAATAAAATAACCCAGTCATAATCATTAAAATTTCGTTGTTTCGTAAACCAAGCTCACCAAAATGAGTCATTGTCTAATCGCCAGGTTCTCTCGCGACCCAGTTAGAAGCGTTCATTAGCTAAATGTAATAACTCAAACTCGTGTCGGCGGCGAATTAAAGGAATTACGAAGGATTACGGCGATTACTCCGCGGTAATAAACGGAACAAATGGGTTAAGGTATTTGCATTTTGAGTACGCCTTTGTTTTTCAATTTTAAAACGCACTAAGTTTCAAGATTTTTTAATGCAATTTTATGCTTAAGTTGTTTATATTTTGGGGTAAGAGGAGACAACCATTTATTGGGTACGCTGCCAACTGGTAGTGGGCTTGAGCATTTGGATTGTCTTTAGATCTTCAACGGTCTATGGGCAGTCTGACTGTACTTGTAGTGTTAGTTTTAGCTTGTATTTTTAACCGACTTCAAGAGGAGGTTATCAATTCGACTGTATGTTTTTTTTTTTTGTTTAGTTAATAAAGACATTTATTTCATGTCAAAAAGCACAATAGGTATACAAAGTTACAATAAAAAGTAGACCATAGGTGCATCGAGATATAATACCTATAATATAGAGTCGCAAACATGCAAAAAAAACTGAACCATAACACGCCCCAAGCAATAGTGCCAACTTTTTGGTTAGTTGTAAAGCAACTGCTATCCGACAACAACGCCGCGCTTTACCAGGGTTACGATGACATAGTGGACAAGCGACATTATAGGGTAAATCCTGAAATAAATGAATTTTGAATTTGAATTTGAATAGCGTCTAAATAGGAGAAAATAATGGCAATGCGAAGGAGTACCTAGTAGGTACCTACATCGGAAGGATATATAGCATATTACATTTCTGTAATACATAGATATGTATTTTTATTAAAAATAACTGCTACAAAATAAGTAAAAACACAACATAATATGAACTTTAACTATTACCTCCGATTTACAAAGTTGTTGGTTGTAAAAATCTAGGAGGGAAAGTTTGAGAATAGATTTCTTTAAATTACTGAGATAAAATAATCAATTTTATTATTATAGTTTACTTTTTTATATTTGTCTTGACAATTACGGCTTTACTTTCCGTTTTATACCCGAAAATCTAGATACAGTACTTAAAATTTAACGATTGCATTTTGAAATAGGGCTCATAAATAAAATGGCCGCCGCCGAGGGGATTCACGGCTTTTTGATTAAAATAATCGAAGTGCTCGTTTTATATTGGATTTTGAATTTATGTTGAGCAATATTTCCGTAACCATGAAAAAATATAATGGCAAAGTTCCAAATAACGCGTTGATGTCTTTTATATGGGTAGTTTTACCTACTAAGTAGTATTTCATAATTTGGCATCTTAAATAAGTATCAACGACTATAAAACGGTTTTATCATTGTTGATGGGCAGGCCCCATCGCTCGAAGAACCGATAACCGACGGGGAAGAAAGGTTCTTGAGTGGAGACCACGAACCGGAAGACGCAGCGTAGGTAGGCCTCCCACTAGATAGACCGACGTCATAGTGAGAGTCGCTGGCATCCAGTGGATGCAAAAGGCAGGCTGTCGTTCAAAGTGGATGTTAAAGGGGGAGGCCTATGTTCAGCAGTGGACGTCTTCTGGCGATGATGATGATGATGATGAATCATTGTTTATACGTTAGACATTATTATAATATTAATTTAACTTTAATTCTCAGACATGGGATTTATTGTGTATATTATTTGAAGAGCATACTTTGACGACAATTGGACTTGGAATTGGACTATTGGCTTACTTGGCGGCCTATTTATTGCTCTTCCGATATAAAAATTATATAACAATTTGATTGATTGATTTATTGACAAACTTTTTATTGTTCACACCATTAAATTTGATACAGAGGACAAAAAAACTTTAAAAACTAGTGTTACTACTGGCGTCCTTATCGCTAAAAGTTATTTCTTCCAGGCAACCTCAGAATTTGATTTTATTATCTGCCGTAATTTTAAAATATATTCTGTGAAAATTTCAACTTGCTATACAGGTCTACTGGTAAGCAAACAACGTTTGTTCTACGACTTATCAAGATTCGCAAAAAAATCTGCTGTTTCATATATTTTGTCGGAAGTGAATGTTTTTTATTTATTTATGGAATTGTTGGTTTTTTTCGCGAATTACTAAAAGGCTTAGAACAAAAGATGTTTGTTTTGATGTACTGACGCTAAGAGGATTCTAACTGCCTGTATATTAGGGTTCCTTTTTTTATTTGTTTCTTGAGCAAAACCGGACCACGGTCCACGGTCTCCGAGGTCTATGCCTTCTATCAACTTATATCAGTTTTTTTTTCAACTAGGTATTGCTTATATAACATGAATCTAATGGCTTTATTATTAGGGTTCAAAAGAAACAGCCTAAAAAGGATAGACAGGCAGCGTAGGCTTAGTAATAAGCTCTAGTTGACACTCTTTTGGTACGGAACCCTATAAAAGTACTATAAAAGCCAAGCACGAGGAATCTAATAGAACTCAGGTATTGCTGGATTTGGCCTACCATTTCACTTTCGTCCATAAATAACATTAGCTGCCAATGCAGTTATGTAACTATTTGCGAAAAATTATTATAATTGCATTTCATCATCATCATCATCATCAGCCATAAGACGTGCAGTGCTGAACATAGGCCTCCTCCATAGACCTCCAACTGAACGACAGCCTGCCATCTGCATGCACTGGATCATGTTCTCTATGCACTGGATGTCCGCGACTCTCACAATGTCGTCGGTCCATCTAGTGGGAGGCCTACCTACGCTGCGTCTTCCGGTTCGTAGTATCCACTCAAAAACCTTTCTTCCCTATCGGTTATCGGTTCTCTAAGCGATCTGGCCTGCCCGTTGCCGCTTAATAAGTGGCAAAGAAACAGAGTCACCGACATATCGGTGACTGATTCTTTGGCGAATATCCACGTTCCATATTCTATCGCTCAAAGAATCTCCGAGTATAACTCTCTCCTTTGCCCGCTGTGTGACTGAGTTTATCCAAAAGGCCAACAGTTAAAGACCACATCTCACACCCACAACACACCCTGGTTAAAAACCCTTGTCTTTGCATAATAGCATAATTGCATTTTAGAGTTCTAAATTAGTTCAAAATAAGGCGCAAAACCACAGAATTGACGCAATTGCTACGGAAATTACTTACGAATAGTTTCTTTACGCCTTAAAGACATTTTATCTCAACACGCCATCAATTTAATGGTGAAATCAAACCTATAAAGAACGGTAATAGAACCATAAGATGGCTGAAGGGAAAATACCAGCGTTTTGCGGTAAAATAATGATACCGGAAATGGTATCGGTTGGAACCGGACACTCGTTTGAAGTACTTTTTATAACTAATAGACTGAGAAGTGTTTTTGTACCTGATTATTGTTCGATACTTGATATCTAATCAAACAAGAAAGAAAAAAAACACGTTCGTAGCATGTTGGTTACGAAAATTCAGTTACAAACGTGGACCGCGGACGTACCGCGAGGAAACCATGGCATCGTGATATCGTACTTTCAGATGCTCTTCTGAGGCTAGCTACCACCCTCAAGTTGAGAATCTGTCGCGATATCATTGTGTTCCGCTGCTTCATTTGTGTGCCTGATCCCAATCCAGGCTAGGCATGTTTACCATCTTCTATCACACTATCATATAAAATGGACCGAGGATGAGGTGGACCGACGACATGGAAAAACTGTTCGAAACGAGTGGATGCGACTGGGGACTGGGAGATGGGCAGAGTGGCATAAACAAAGGGCCTAAACAAGAGGCCTACACCCAGCAGTGAGTAACTCAGGGCTGATCATGATGATGATATTTAAAGACGTATGACATGGTCACTACTTGTAGGTATACTTGTCAACCATAAAAAGTACTTTATTTGCTATGTATGTATGTCTGTTAGTCACAATTTTCTATACGTTCCTATGCAATACGAATAACAAACTTTAAAATATGAAATTAAATTAACAGCTATAGGTATCTAGTTTTGAGGATATGTAATAAAATTAAATAATAATGACTGTACTCATTCGGTATAAATCATACCTATACTTCACTAAATTAAACATGTCAGCCGGCGGCAAGCAAAGTGAGGTAACTACAAATCTGCGGAAACTAAGTCCCATTCAGTTGACACGCTCTAGATGCCTCGATTACACAACTCACTACAAAAAGTATAATATTCCCATAACCATTCGTTACATAAGCTTTGCTTATCTAGCTGCTTGTCAGAAAAAAACAATATTATTATCAGTAGGTAATAGTTTAATGTTCTTGGTATGCTAGTAGGGACTACCAAGGATATACCATATACGAGTATATATATTTTTTACTAGTCTTATTAATACAATGTCTTCATAAGTTAATTTTAATTAACAACCTAACGGCTAATTTCATTTTTTTAGAAAAATAAATTGAACACAATACTTAATCCAAACAGAATTAAAAAATAATAAATGTTTTCCTATAAACCAAACGAACTATTTATTAACTCAATAAAATGCTACAGACATAAAATGCACTTTCCATTCGATTTTATCTCAAAGCTTTATTTGCACTAAATTTTTTCTACAAACAAAACAAAATAGTTGGGTGGCAATGCCCTTCCGAACGGTCAATTTAAGCCATTGCGTGAGACCCGATGACACATCTTCGAAACTATTCCTTTTTTCCCTGTTTTTTCATGCGGTGACGCGAGGTTTGAGGCGCCTTGCCCAGTAATTTGTTGCGTCGCCGTCGGACTACTTTAGGGGTTTTTTTACTTATTAGGTTTTTACTCACAGTGACAGATAATTGGTTTGAAGTCAATTTTGTGGCATTTATCGGTTGTCACGTAAGATCTCTGGTAAAGCTCATTATTTGTGGAGTTTTTTCAAGGATTTTGATCTTTGATACCAGTGAGTAATTTTTGGTGATATTAAAAAGGAGAATTAGTATAGGATATTTAAAAGATTTGTGAGGCTGAATCACTCTTTTACAAAAAAAAAAGTTTAAGAAAAAATCAACGTGTTCCTTCCTCGGCCAGAAGGTCGCCAACTCGCCTGATGTTAGGCGATGATGCGGCCTACGACGGAGCACGCTTGCCTAGAATAAACTTATTCACTCTCGACTTGAAGACACCCAGATTGTAACTATCGGGGAACACCCACTCAGGCAGCGAATTCCACAGACTAGCAGTTCGCATAATAAATGTGGAATCAAAGCGCTTCGTACGGGTTCTCAGAATATCAACCATAAAGCGGTGTCGATTCTTCGTACCCACTCTGGCAGTCCGATAGAAAACTGGGCAGGAGGGAATCAAATCATGCAGATCTGTAGGCTGTAGCACACTCTTCGAAATGTATCCGATAAAAAAATCGATAGACTAGCAACTTTGCGCCGATGCTCAAGACTAAGAAGTTTAGTCTGAACCAGGGATTCGTTGCCGATGAGCCTCTTGGCACGTTTCTCAATAGACTCCAATGCCCCAAGCTGGTACTTAGCTGATCCATCCCAAAGGTGAGTACTTATCAAACAAAATATCTGTACATTCACGTATGTTGATCAAGAAACAAAAAGTTTGCTTTCTCGATCAATGAAATAATAAAAACTACACAAATTAGCGTGTAGCCGCCCCCGAACGCCACGCGTGTCGGCCCCTTGTAGTTTTTTTAGACCACCGACTGAGTGGCAAGAAAACACGGATGTCCAGTCTGTAATTGAGATAATAGCTCTCCGAAATCGGGAAGAACGTGTGTCGGAAATGGTTACGTAAGAGGAAAAAAAAGGGACGATTTGCCGTCGCTGACGCCACTTTTTGCATGCGGAAGTCGTACTTCTGATTTGCGATAGGAGAAAATGATATTTGAATTATTTTAATTTAAGAGCACATATATTGTTTACTATTTTAATGGTCTTTTAGTTTAAGCTATATTATTTAAATATGTTAAGTTTTAGTTTTTAGTTAATGACGTCGATTCTGTAACACCATTTTCTAAACAAAACTAAATTTGACAGCTCTGAAATTGTTGCCATCCTTAAATATTATATTATACATAATTGAAATAAAAAGAGAAGCAGACAACTTTAGTCCTGTCAGTTTGCTTTAGTCTAGAGAGTGGAATGATAGAATCGATGCCAGTATTTTAAGTTTTCTGTTTTTCAAGTTGTGCATAATAAACCTTTCTGTGGTGCAAGTACCGTTCTTTTATCGATCACATTGACAGTTGAGGTCGTCAAATTCGATAATATACCATTTTTTCAGTACTCGCTGTGATTGATTCTATGGCATTTTAGCGAATTTGACGATCGATAAAGAACGGTACTTGCACTGCAGGTCTTTTTCATCGATTTTTATACCTATTAGGTAAGTAAAATGCTACATAAAATACTGTCATAAATAAGCTCACACATACTACAAGGTTGTAGTACATTGAACATTCTTCAACAGACAATCCGAATGTACAAAACACAAAATACCGCTGTACAAATAATATTAGATTTGCCTCTGAATTTTTAAAGATGCAAACATCAGTTCGTTTCTACTCTATTTTGTCTCACTGTATGTTTAATTATCCATATCTTCCTTAATTATAAATATTAAAGTCAAGTAGTTAAAACTTTTTTATATTATGTATGTTTTGTTGAGGATTTTTTTAGAAAAAGCATCGTTTCGCTTCGCTATACCTACTTCTATAGCGAAGGATGTTGGTATCAATTTTTTAAGAAAAAAATTGTGATATATATAAAAGTATGTTGTATATATGTACCAATTAATTATATACTTACCCATTAATATATTTGAGGTTGTTTTGACTGTACAATCCCAATGTAAAATCAATATGTGACCCATAAACTAGCAAATAAAGATTTTTATTGGATTGACTGCAAAACATTTTATCCCAATTCTATAAATGGATGAAGATTATATCACAACAAAAAGGTATACTTTATTTTAAGATATACTCAAAAGTTGTGTGAATATAGTTGAGGTAAGTATCAGCAAAAGTACACAGTTCTTTGAATAAAAAAAACATTTATCACAACAATAAATGAATAAAAGATAAAAGTGGTCCTTCAAGCCCACAAAGTACCTACTCACCATTTAATCTGTCCTTTACAACTTGATGGGCGAACGCCGCTGCCGCTGCCTGCCTCATGGGGTCCAAAGCGACCCCCCATGCACCCAACGCACCCAGCGCTCTGTGAGCGGGCACTCTCACCACTCCAGGGTTGCTAGTGAACCCATAACCAGCCCCCAGCCCCAAGCCTGGCCTCATCAACAACCCGGAATTAGGATAAAGTCCAGGGTTATGTGAAAAGTTCAAAGGTAAAGAATTGTCCTTTCCATCGTCTTTAGCACTCTCAGATTCCGTGTCCTGATCACTCCTATCACTTTCCCCGGAATTTCGTCGCTTGTCTATATCCTCGAAATGTTTTCCTAAGAGACGAGATATGCTGAAAGGTAGGTTCACCCTCTGTTGGGTGTCAGTCATGTGGTTGGGGGAGTCATGATATCTGTCATGGTAACTGTGTTCCGAGTCCCTGTCTTCTGAAGCGATGCTTCTATCACAGTGGCCTGATAACCTACTGTCAGAGTCCACATTGATCTCCTCCTGGTCATCGTCAGAATGCACGGATGACATATTTGTTGTCATTTGTAAACACTTAACACAAAATTATATTTTTTTACAAGGTCCGTTCATTTTAGTAAACCACTCGATTGCTGGTAAGACGGTACTAAATTCAAAATAAGAATGCGGTACGCGAGTACGCGAAGCTTATTTGAAATTCGTCCGGTTGGCGCTACGCTCGACCGCGCGCGATGGAATCGTTACACAAAATATCAGACAAAACGAGCCAATCAGCTGTATCCCCACCGCTTTACGAATGTCAAACGCGATAGTTTGACCGCACAAACGCCTTCACTAGGCCCGTTGAGTGGAACAGTTCCCAACAAAAGCTTAATACGATTTCCAAACATAAAAACTCGTTTGGACTCACTAACTTAAAGAGAACAATTCGTTCCGTCCCTTTCAGATCTTGTCTCGCTTCAATTAAGACCCCCTATAATACTATTAACACAGAACCTTGGACTTTATTTCACGGTGAATAAGCTAAAAATACCTTGGCCTGTGAAGGCATTTGGCACATTTTTACTAGGGTTGTAACAAGGTAAACATATCCAAGAACAGTCATCAAAAAGAGATAGGTGCATCCCTATAGTCGCACGTTGCAAGAATTGAAAAGAGACGGCTATATTCTATCAGAAGGCGTGGCCTTTGGTATTGTAACGCGTCGTTTAAATCCAGTTATTGCCTGACAAATGGTGTACATATTAAGGGGGGCAATGTTAGGAAACTATTTTTGAATCTTTTAAGACAGTTAAATTATTTACGTTCGGCGGTCGACCAAGCTCTTCCATAGACAATGCACTTTATAATAAAATAGATCCCAAGTTTCGTGTTATGGCCAAAGATAAGTAGGGGTAATGTATCGTTGAAGATAGCTACTTTATGGGATTGGCTCTGACATCTCGAGTAGTAAAGGGTGTTAGATTATGGTTTCGTATGATAAAACAGTGGGAATGGAGATTAGTTGGCGTTATTGTTTCGATTCTATTGAATATGAGAATCAATAATTTGAATATTTGAGTTATAGCAGTTTGTTGTTTGGTGTGTGTTTGATTTGACGTTTATTGGTTAGGGCTGGGATAGATTATTTGACTGAATGCTTGCGGGAGCTGGATTACTCGGTGTACACACGCAACATAGTAATAGGTTGATATTCCGAAAACCCGGACGCGGCGCTTTGATTCCACTTTTATTATGCGTAATGCTAGTCTGTGGAATGCGCTGCTTGAATGGGTGTTCCCCGGTAGTTACAATCTGGGTGTCTTCAAATCACGAGTGAATCGGTTTCTTCTAGGCAAGCGTGCTCCAACGTAGACCGCATCGTTGCTTTACATCAGGCGAGTTGGTGGTCAAACGCCTATAATAAAAAAAAAACGGTCCGGAATTTGCGTAACACTTTAAAATTGCACATTTATTGACTTTTGGTTGTCGATTATTACTCTACACCTGTTTCGTGCGAATACAATGTATGATTAAATAAGCTAACACATTAAGTAATAAATATACCTACACCGTTTATTAACATACTTGTTATTTAATTTTACTTAAATAACACATTAAAATCTGACGCCGGAGGATTCGGTTTCAGATCTATTTCCACTGTTGGGTCTACTGCTTTAGCACGAAAATTAGCATAAGTAGGTCATCATCAGCCCGAAGACGTCCACTGTTGCTTAGGCCTCCCTGTTTAACCTCCACACTGACACCACACCACACTGTCATCTGCATCCACTAGATGCCAGAGACTACTATGTTACAAATATTACTATCATAAGAGAATTGTTTTCTGCTTCAATTTTAAGAACCCAAATTTCGAGATTTCGTGCGAACTACCCAGGCATGAAGCAACCTTATTCAGCAACTGTCCTACCAGGATTGTTCCAAAGTCACGTGGAAAAAAACAGGTAAATACATTTAAAAAAATATTTGCGAAATTAATGCAATTTAATTCCAAACCAAAATAATAAGAAATATGATGCAATGAAGACAGGAAACTTTACTGCCAAACATAAATATTTAACTTATCGACGAAGCAGTGAAACGTAAAAATCAATTATTTTCTTACACATTAGGTAACTATTGTGACTGGCAAAATTAAGGTTAGCTCTTTCCAGGTTCATAAAATTACGATATGCATTGCTTAGCCAAAGAACTTTTTATTTATTTTTTAGTATTAATCGGTTTTATAATTGGTGAGTACTACAATAAAATGATTAGTAAATATGTTCCTATTAGGTACTTATAATGATACAATTGAGCACTTAAAATATTTCAAAAAGTCAAATGCAAGCCTAAAACAATATTTTTTTACATTGTTTTTGATTTTGTTTCAATTGGGCGTAAATCTGTGCTGTGCGTACCGTGACCGCAATTCAAATTAAGAGACTGCGGGAAATTACGCGAACATGAACCTTAACGCGCCAAGATACGGTTTGCAGTCGCGTTATCTGTCGCAGTCGCTTTAAATTGCATCGCGTTTCAACGGTTACAGTACGGGCCCAAGACAAACCAAATGGTTTTTTGGTCATATACTTAAATAACTACTAAAATTTGTTTTTAGAATAATAAATACGCAAATTTGCACAAAATACAACTAAATATTTTCAGAAACTCATGCTATAGGAGTAGCGACAATAATACCTCCGAATGTGAAGAATATTTTGAAGAACACAAACATATCTGATGTGAAGCAACTCTTGAACGGTTCCAGAAGGATCTTAATTGGCAATGAGGCTACTGTTAATAGGCCCTACATGGTACGCTTAGAAATCAACGATATTTAATCATCATCATCATCATCATCAGTCCTGAGTGACCCACTGCTGGGTTTAGGCCTCCCTTTGTTTATGCCACTCTCCCCGGTCTCTCGCTATTCGCATCCACTCGTTCCTGACAGTATTTTTGATGTCGTCAGTCCACGATATTTAATACTATAGATTTACATTGACGCACTAAAAACGTCTACAAAATGCAGTGCTTATAGGCAGGGAGCACACTATTACTCACAGCGCATTTGAGGAATGAGTCATATTATATTGGTATATGGTTGCATCGTTTATTTGAAAATCAGTTAACAATTTTAATATGGTTTTTATATTGGTAAAATGTTGAAGTTCTAGAAATCTGTTATAAATACTTTTCTCTTTGTTGTGTCTAAGAAGAGATTTTTTTTATATTTATTTACGAAAAACAGCTTTAAGACGTAAATCATAAGACAAAAAATAAACATAGTTCAGAAATAAAACAAGGATACAGTCCAGGGGCCTTACGGTTAGTTGTTTAAAGTTATCCAGCTAAGGTGATGAAAAAATTTTGCACGACCACAAACCGTATCTGGGCACGTTAAGGGTCACGTTCGCGTGATTTTCCGAATGAAAAGTCGAATGACAGTTGCTTTACGGTCAAAGCAAGGTAAAAGAAAAGCATCGGTCACCTTGTCACTGCCTTACTCCACCTGCCATCACTTCACTTAGCCACGTAGCCACTAGCTAGACCTAACTTAGACTATCGATAGCCCTGAAATGGTAATAATATATAGGACTATCGATAGTGTTGACACAGTCAATGTTATCGATAGTATCGATAGCACAAAATGTGGCAATACTTGATGGTGTGGCAATTTTCTGGTATTTTCCGGAGTAAAACATCTGTCATCCTGTCACTTACTCCACCTCCCAACACTTCGCTTATCCACTAGACCTAGCGTAGACTATTGATAGCCTTGAAATGGTAAAAATATCAAAGGCCTATCGATAGTATTGACACTGTCAATGTCATCGATGGTATCGATAGCACAAAATGTGACAATACTTGATGATGTGAACTTGTGTGTTGTGTGTGATGTGTGTACTTTTCTGGTATTTTCCGGAGTAAAGCATCGTTCATCCTGTCACTTACTCCACCTGCCAACACTTTGCTTATCCACTAGACCTAGCGTAGACTATCGATAGCTTTGAAACGGTAAGAATATTTAAAGCCTAACGATAGTATTGACACTGTCAATGTCATCGGTGACTTACGATAGTTTCGATAAAATTTGACCATAGTAGGTACTAGTCATTATGCTGGTGATACTGTCAATATTGTTTTCGTCCATAACGAGTTTACTATAATGTTTTCGACTAAAGCGATAATACAATCGATACTCTAACGATATCGACAGCTGCCCCCCGATTCTACTAAACAAATTGTCTTTAAATTGTAATTGTTGCGATTTTAATTGTTAAATAACTGCCTCAAAATTGACAGTTTTAAATATTTTTTTATACTAAGTTAACTAAGTTATATGGTTGTTAATATCTATTTAAGTATGTATTTAAAAACTATATATGTATGTATATATATATATATCAGTCTCTGGCAGCCATATCACAAGCTTTGCTTAGTTTGGGGTCAGAAGACCGTGTGTGCAAAAATGTCCCAAAAATATTTATATTTATTTATTTTAATATTAGGTGGTTGTATTTTTCTAGTGTAAAAAAATATTTAAAACTGTAAATTTTGAGGCAGTTATTTAACAATTAAAATTGCAACAATTACAATTTAAAGACAATTTCTTTAGTAGAATCGGGGCCCAGCAGTCGATATCGTTAGAATATCGATTGTATTATCGCTAGTAGCCAGGACTGCCGTTAGTTTGGCAACACCGCTACATGTCCTTGCTTCACTTGAGATACTTTACTGCTATATACATCTTACTGATTGATCTTCAACAGGTTTACCTAAAGCTGCCGGTAACCAACCCGAAATACCAAGACTACCGCCGCTGGCTCTGTGGAGGTGTGATCATCCATGAGGAGTACATCCTGACTTCGGCGGCTTGCATCGAAGACGCTAGGCATTTCTACGTGGTTTCCGGTACTTATAAGTAAGGGTCTTTGTGTGTTTTGTTAAACGAACCATATCCTACCTCTCCCACTTAGAGTAGGGGCAGAAGAACTCTTGACTGATCTATAGGTTACCAACCTACTTAGCCAATTGTTTTTTTTTACCAAAAAATCACGGGCAAGCGCGCTTCAACGCATCATCGCTAAACATCAGGCGTGATGGTGGTCAAAAGCAAACCTATTACTTAAATATAAAAAAAAAAAAACTTCTTAATTATTTTTAGGTTTTAGTACATTATCTACATCATTATTATCTTTCTTATCAATAAAACCACGGAATACCTTATTACATGAATAAAACCGACCGACCGACCGATGGGGAAGAACGGTTCTTGAGTGGAGACCACGAACCGGAAGACGCAGCGTACTGAAATCGACGACATTGTGAGAGTCGCGGGCATCCAGTGGATGCAGAGGCTGTCGTTCAGTGTAGAGGTTAAAGGGCGCGTCTATGTTCAGGTGGACGTCTTCTGGCTGATGATGATGACGATGAATAATACCATTCAATTAAAATAAATATTTTTTACCTAAAACACTGTTTTAAACTATCACGATTGTTCACTAAAGTTATATGATTATTTACGGGATATTTACCGTGGTAAGGTTGTGGAATGAGCTCCCGATATAATCAAATAAATCCCGTAATAATATCCCGTAAATAATCATATAACTTTATTTTTTACCTATTTTATTAAATAAAGTAATCTAGTGAATATCATTACAGTACCCTTAATGAGCTCTATATATAAGTTGCCTTATATTTTATATGAGTATTATGTTTTAGGCATGACGAACAAGAAGACCGCTACAACAACATGTGCATCAAAAATGGAGCCAAAAAAGCTGTGTGGAAATGTATTCCAAGAAGTAAGAATGATTTACTAAGCCGAATGGGGTACGTTACTTGTTATGTCGCGACCAACACTGAAACCACGAAAACAATATCAGCCGTTACAAATATTTCGCCGAGTGTGTTGACTGTTTTCTATGGATCAGCTGATTTTTTTTCGCGATTTCTTAGTTGGTCTGATAGTAAAAGATGTTCATAATGATGTGAATAACGGACTCCTTTCGGCTTAGAATACCCTTTCTGCGTAACCCTGTATAACTGAGACCACAAACAGCAAAGTGGATGATAAGCGATGCGTGAGTTAGCAATTATGGTGCACGTGCGCGTACGGCGTCAGAGTAGAAGGAAATTAGGGAATGCGATCCTGGGAGCCCGCATACATTTTGCGGGACTAATCTTGGTCGAAAATTTTGCGGGATCCCGCTGGACTAGCGGGTTTGAAAAAACGTGGATCATACGTGTTACTCTGCGTGCGGCGGCGCGTAGAAGCAATGCCTAAGATTCGGGGTGCCTGGGGAGTAGGGGAACGATGTGAGGGTGCGGGGGAGAGAATTCCCCTCCCACGCTTTTTTTTGTTTCCTTATTTTTTTACTTTATGTCTAAAAATATTAAATAAACCATTTAAAATGTACCAAAAAGCTTGTTTAATTTGGGTTAACATTATAAAACCATGAAAACGAGGTCTATTAGGTCTTTATTACGATTGATTTCAGAGGTCTCAGTCCACCCTGCTGGATCCCGAAAATACCTGGATTCAGCGGAATTAAGATGGTGCACGCTGGTGATGGAGTCGCGGGCATCCAGTGGATGCAAAAGGCAGGCTGTCGTTCAGTGTGGAGGTTAAAGGGGGAGGCCTATGTTCAGCAGTGGACGTCTTCCGGCTGATGATGATGAAGAAGGTGCACTCCCGCAAATACCTGGATTGAACTTATCTTGCTTGCATGTCCTAAAGGAAATCAAGCATCTCTTCTCTACATAGTATAAATTAAAGTCGCTTTCCGCTTTCTGTATATCTGTATGGCCGCTAACTCCTCCTAAACCACGCAATTTTGATGCGGGTTTCACCATCAGTTAGATACATTTTCACGAAAGGTTTATATATATAAAAAACAAAACAAAACAAAAAGTAATTTATTTTGACATAAATTTAGTTTTACATAACGTGGTTTTCCATAGGCTTCCGAACTAGTCTGGGACTGTGTTTCGGGTGCCAGTGGCTTCTCTTATTATAACAGTATAATTATGCCAAAGCAAACAGTTATATCATGCAAAATACAAAACATAAGATATAATTTAGAATGTAGAATTGTTATATAAATTTATCAATATTTATAAAGCCAAAAAGAGAAAAAATAGAACACAACTTACAAAATAATAAAAATATTCATAAAAAATATATATATATATATATATATATTATAACATGTTTGTGTAATTTTGATGCGGGTTTCACCATCAGTTAGATACATTTTCACGAAAGGTTTATATATATATAACTAACGACCCGCCCCTGCTTTGCACGTAAATTACACACGTGCGAAGCCGGGCGGGCGGGTCACTAGTAACCTGATAAAAATCGTTTTGACAGATTACGTGTTCGACGGTCACGAGAACGATAACATCAGATGGATGAACAACGACATCGCTGTCGTGAAGGTGGAAGATGAGTTTGACTTCACTCGCAAGATCCGTGGGTGCGACTTCATCCCCAAACCGATATGTTACAACAACCAGAGTCAGAAGCTCGAGGAGCCGGGAGGTGAGGCCTCGATCGCTGGCTGGGGAAGCACTGCCATGTACAATGATGTAAGTTTCATGGGTTAATCCAATCCAAAATTTTCGAAAAAATCCCCATATAGTCCCAAAAGATGACACTTGGAAATAGGTTATTGGGGAAGCTATGTGCAGTAAAAGTAAATGCTCAAATACATCAATTATAACAGTTCCAGTCTTAGGCAGTCCTTAGAATGGAAATCGATGCCTCCTTTGTTTCCTGAGAACTACAATCTAGGTATCTTGAAGACTAGAGTGAATAATATTTCTTTTCTATCGACGTGCTCTGTTGTCGGCCACGACATTATATCTAGTTTATAAGTAGGTATGTCTGTATGTATCTATAAGTAGAGCTATGTTAAATAGCCTATAGTCTTAGCCTACAAACCTGTTTGTCAGAAGAACACAAATAGGTGTCATTATTAAGTTTTGTCATCATGTCACATGCATTCCGGTCCTATGTCGATTTCATCATAGTCCTACCCCGGAGCCCTGAAGAATTTCTGTTTTTTTTTGTCCGCATCTGGCCACCAACTTGCCTGTTGGTAAGTGAAATACGTATCCAAAGAAAATCTGCAATGTAAGGGTAGATATTTATATGGTAGTAAAGGAGGGCTCCGATGCAAAAGCTCTCCAAAATTAATCCTATATAGAAAATTTACAGACTCACTATCATGCTAAGTACTTCAGTCTGAGAATTAGTGTCTTGGCTAATGACTTCTCATCTATACTAATATTATAAGCAGGAAAGATTTGATTGTTTGTTTGTTTGCATTGAATAAGCTCCGAAACTACTGAACCGATTTGAAAAACTAATATTATAAAGAGGAAAGATTTGATTGTTTGTTTGTTTGCATTGAATAGGCTCCGAAACTACTGAGCCGATTTGAAATATTCTTTCACTGTTGGCAAGCTACACTATCCCCGGGAGACATAAAATAGAGTTATAATCTATACCCGTGCGAAGCTGGAGCGGACCGCTAGTCGCTTATAAGTCGAATAGCACGCCAGTCTATGGATTCAAGAGCTTCGTGCTAGTATTGAATCCGGTAAAGTCTGAAAGTTAAGTAGATTCTGATTTCTGGGTTTCTTTTCATACAGCCAGGTGGTTCCACTCAGAACCTGCTCGAATCTCATGTGAAGATCATCACCAAAAACCGCTGCAAGAAACGCTGGGGCAAGAGGTACCATAACATCATAGACAACTATATGATCTGTTCCAAAGACATCGTACCAGACATGTCGGAAATTTGCCAGGTTTGGATATTACATTATGATAACAAAGTTTGTCTCAAACTTTACCTTCATCATTTCAGCTGTAGGACGTCCACTGCTGGACATAGGCCTCCCTCATCGATCTCCAAAAGGGCCGGTTGGAAGCGGCCTGCATCCAGCGTTTCCCTGCGGTCTCTTTTAGGTCGTCTGTGCATCTTGTGTGTCCATCTTAATCATCCGTTAATATTTCAACCTAGATGATTATACATCTACTAAATCTGCTAAACTATTACTGAATGCTTGAAGTACGGTAGCTCGTTGCCTCACAGTACTTCGAACATTCAGACAAAATCTCTTTCAAATCATCAGAAAACATTATGTCACACTCACAGCCACACTCAGAGACGTTACTTAAGCTACGAGAAGTTGACAGAGCAATTTTAAGTATTTCTAGACTTAAATAACGTCAGTAATTTTTAAACTTTCACGATTTGAACACATGTTTTAAACGTTTATCGGGACTTATCACGTATTATTTAATTTCCGAAATAATTCCGATTAAATAACGTCTTTAAGTGCGGCTGTGAGTCTGTAATAACCCACTGCTGAGCTAGCCTTTTTATCATGCCATTTACTTAGCTCCTTTGCTAATGGCTTTCATTCGCATCCTCCTGCCTCTAACCATAGTATGTAAAATTTTCTTCCTGAATGGGTGTTCCCGATAGTTATAATTTTTTTTTAAATAAATAATAGTCTTGCATTTGACCACTATCTCGCCTGACGTTAAGCGACGATGCGGTCTACGTTGATGCACGCTTGCCTAGAAGAAACCGATTCACTCGTGATTTGAAGACACCCAGATTGTTCCTATCGGGGAACACCCATTTATGATAGCCCGTTGGTCCAGTTGGTAGTGAACCTAACTTCTGAGCTTGGGGGCGTGGGTTCGATTCCCGCGTAGGACAAACATTTATGTGATGAACATTTGTGTTTGATCAATATCTGATTGTTAATATCTATTTAAGTATATATTTAAAACTATATATGAATGTATATCAGTCTCCCACTAGGTGGACCGATGACATTGTGAGAGTCGCGGGCATCCAGTGGATGCAAAAGGCAGGCTGTCGTTCAGTGTGGAGGTTAAAAGGAGAGGCCTATGTTCAGCAGTGGACGTCTTCCAGCTGATGATGATATCAATCTTTGGCAGCCATATCACAAGCTTTGCTTAGTTTGGGGTCAGATGACCGTGTGTGCAAAAATGTCCCGAATATTTATTATTATTTAGGCAGCGCATTCCACAGACTAGCTAGACTGTACACATAAGATAATGTGTATAGTTTTCGATCAATAAACGAATAAATATCTTCAGTTCCAGTTATTATCTATCGCTTACAAACATACAAAATCCCAAAAAAAAATATACCTATCTAATAGTTTAGATTTACTGATTCGATATGCTTCTCTAATGAGGGTCTGTGAACGTGACGATGCAACATCATTGATATCTATTACGTCATTGTCTGATCACCAAATTGGATCATTGCAGTGACCTTTGCAGTTTATAAAAGATCTATCAAAATATTTAATTATACCTCATTGTGAAATTAAAATGATGACTGTGTTTTATTGTATCTACGGGAGTTAGTCGCGTAGGGTGAGACAAAATGATTACACATCCTTTTTCTTTCTATAATATAATAATAATAATGGCCTTTATTCGGAATCCACATTTTTTAAAGTAAACTGTTACTGTTAGTTAGTTGGGTACCAAATGATTAGTGTTTACTCCACTTTTCGATTTCCTTTATAGTGTATCCTGTCCACCTCCATTTGTTTTTCCATTACAGTACAAATTTCCATGTTTACCTTGTTAAGTTGTGACGGTTGATAGGTCTTTGACACTCAAACGGCAATCTCAAGTAAATGCTTTTTACGATGTATTCCTCTTCCATCCTTTCAAGATGTCTAAACTAGCGGAGTCTGTGGGGATTTATTTCACCAGTGATATCATACTTTATTCTCTTAGTTAGACCAGCTCTTTTAGTTTTTTTCGGATCCTCCAACTGCCGTCTTCCGTTTTCCTATTTAACCTGTCTTAAAAATTGTGTATGCAGCTTGCGCTCTGCCACTGACACCCATATTGTAGGTATTTATTTCCAATTTTTTTCAGCAGGACTATCTCATTACGTATACTTAATTACCTTTTTTGTAGGAAAAATACGTGGATTGTACGGACATCATGTACTCAGGAGAGTCTGGCGAGGATATGAGGCGGGTTCTCAGTCCGAACGAGCTGGTGCTGCACTCTGCTTACCATAACGAATCCGGGAGGCGAGTGGCCCAGCTAAGCAGTGGAGGGTTTTGCGAGGTAACGTAACATAATGACAACGGTTCCGGACAACGGTGATTTGTGCCCGAAGACGCAAAGCCAAAAAAGGGTAGTTTGTTTAACATGTATTTATCAACAACATCATTGTAGGCATAGGACGTCCACTGGTGGACATAGGCCTCCCGCATTGATCTCCAAAGAGACCGGTTAATAGTGGCCTAAGTTGTATCCAGCGTTTCCTTGCGGTCTCTTTAAGGTCATATTCTGTCCATCTTGTGGGTGGAAGTGTATGTGTGTATGTTCCTATTTTCAGCCTAAACGCATTAACCCATTTTGGATAATAAAGTGTCAATAGATTCCTCTAAGTACAAGGACGGATATTGGTTAGGTAGAGTCATCATGAAAAACAAGATACCGACTAGCTCTCCCAGACATATAAAGTGGATATTTAAAATTAGACTGCAACTCTTCATGTGGGCTATGTTTTATTGAAAAAATCCTACAGAAAGTAAACTCACTTTCCTTAAAATCTATTCATAGCTACATCATTTGTTAACCAGGCCTTCAGTTTGCAAAACAAGATTTGTCAAAACTGTTGTCAGATTTAAAAAAAAGGAAGTCCTTAGTCATGGCTCGAAAACATATTGTAGAGCCCAGACCAATGATTTTATTGTGTAAGTCTAGTAAAAATGGTGATCGCATGGTATCCTGCTCGCGCAAACTTACTCACACCATATGCGCAAGTAGAACGGCAGACGGACACCATCGTCACTAGATCCGCGATAATGCCCCAAACTGGCTCAGACCATGCCTTTTTGAGATGGCCTATCGCCGTATGACGTCATATATGATCTCCTAACTACATGACACACCATCCAACATTTAAATTGGATACATAGTTTAAATTAATAATATTCACGATCAAACGTCAAACCGAGCAATCGAATCGGAATCGAGTAATAATATTGGTTGATATGGCACTAATCAAATGTAATTGCCCTCAACTCCGTAACTGCTTTACTGATTTGAATGACGTTTGTTATTTGATATGGCATATAATTATGCGTCCAAGAGATAGATTTGCGTTCGGCCACCAACAAACGACGGTGTAGCCCAAGATTGACCATGTTAATCTAGACGAATCTATAATATTAACTTTGTCTCTAAGATTGTAATCTTCAGGAAACAAAGATGTCGGCAGGGAGTTCCATAGTCTTATATCTTGGATTAACCGTAGGTTTTACGGAATTTAATAACATTTGATATAAGGATACATAATTATGCCTCCATACCAAAACCATAAAACTCATAGACGGAACCATATTAACCGTAACCGTATTTCTTGGATCAACCTAAAGTTGATAAAATTGCGGGGAGCTGCCAATTACGACTAAAACTTTCCGATTGCGTTCAGAATAGAGCAGCTGGTCCGACTCAACTGAAGTATACGACATACTTCAGCCAACACTGTCTCGCACGCACAGATACTGTAGCGTATCGCTCTATCTTTCTCATCCGTGTCCTTTGTGGTTTCAGTCGGGGAGATTTGTAACCACGTCTAAATATTAAAACGTCACTTGTTTTTCTCTGTTTGAAACTGTTCTTGAGTGCTGCTAATAAATAATATGCAAGTATTATAGTATGAAATCTTTGGTAATACCACGTAATATGTAATTATTTGGTTAATTCCAGAACGACCACGGAGGCCCTCTAGTCTACGGCACTGGAGTGAATGCCATCGTGATTGGCATCATCTCAGCCTGCCTTGTCAAAGAACGCACTAACCAGTGCTACGGACCCTTCCTCTATACCAGCGTCTTTAAGAACAAGAACCTCATCAGCTGCGCTATTTATAAGGATGTCGCGTGAGAAAATTTAATCTTTATATGTAAACCTATCTGACATTTCTTCTGGGAACTTCTAAATCTACTCCTACATTGTTACGCTGCACCAGTCACAGTAGAACACATTCAAGGCGTCCCAACTACACATTTCGCCATGATTTTTGCGGGGTCCGAATTACGTCAACAGCAGATATTGTTGGTATCGATGAGAGATATGAAGCCATCGATAACTTCATCACCCAGTCAGTGCTCACAGTCATGAACAGCTCACGCACGATGCCATGGTCATCACTCCACGCTAATGCTATTAGCACTCCACTCACAGGAGATGAAACTAAGAGACAACAGCGGTGAGCATGCTCAAATAAATTGGTTTACTCATATTAGTGCTGTTAGAGTCATGGAAGCTTTTAGCGTAATTCGGATTCAACCCTAAATACAACTAGGACTTTCATTCGTACAAAGCCTTACCTGTCAGGTCATTGTAGCCAAACCCTGGAATAGAGCAGGTACTATAACAAAGTCGGATTGATTCAATGAGAAAGAAACGTAATATACCTTCATTGATACACGTGAGAGCCAACCAAGTAAAGCTTTGCGTTATAGATTAAAAAATCAACCGATTTGTGTAGGTGATATTATATCTAGTCATCAAAATAAGTGTAACTAATCTGGGTTGTAATAAATATGGAAAAGATGATCATAATCTTGTTTTTTTTACAGAACCAACTGTGATAAGCTGTTTAGATCGAGTATAACACACACGGAGACAGAAATGAACTGGGTAGACCATCCGGATGGGTAAGAAAAGTACTACTACTACAATATCACAGATGTTTATACTTATATCTTGGGGCAAATTTACATATTATAATTACAGCTTATTTAAATAAAAGTTGTCTGTGACGAAAAAATACGACAAGGATAATACATCTACTCTTACCTATAGATACCTATGTTTATCACTAGCTGTAGTAGAATTTACACCTCTTAATTCGTCCCAGTCGTAAAATCTTTTCTCAGTATTTGTCCATACCCCATAAGGAATCTACCTGCTCCCAAAATTCCAGTTTCATATGTCAAGCTGTTTTTGAGATTTGGTAATGAGTTGGATTTCTATTTAACAAAGTTCATTACTTTTGTATTTGACTTGACAGTTATGTTAACATTTCTTCTGAATTTCAGTCCTGCTAAGACTGAACTGCTGAAAATGAGACGGAAACAACAAGATGCAGCCAATTCAACGATAGAAAATACAGCCAACAAAACCAATTCTACGAATAAAGATACCTCTAACAAGACTAGCAAAGAAGCTGACGTAAACACTGCCCATGAAATTACGTTCGAAGATGTTTTGACTTCTGATAAAATAGAACAACACGAGGGTCTTATCGTAAGGGTCTTCAATACTTCGGTTAAAGCTAAACCTACTGATCATGCGAGGGAGACAATTGAACTGTCTAACAATACGACAAATATAAATAAAACATAGGTTTAATAAAAGAAATAAATTACTTGTGAAAATTTGTTAGTTTTATTAAAAGTATACCAAGTGCTCACTAAACTTAGGGAACCAGTGTTGAAGCAATATTGATATTCTAGATGCTGTGGTCAGCACCTAGAATATCAGTATTGCTTAAACTTGATCTAGATTTAGAATATATATAGTATAATATATATAATAGATAGTGTTGCTAAAGCCAATGAACGGAAATATTCCTTCAGCTGGTACTAATAAATATTAAAGTGAAAAATTTAATACGTTGACTCAGTTTAGTTTTTTATTGAATTTATAAGATTACTCAACTATGCAATGGTCTCGCATTTCATTATATTACCCTAACTGGAATAATAAGCAAGCATTTGTTTTGGATTTTGGATGTGATATACAAAAATAATATGCCTATTGTTCTAGGCATGCATGCTCCATCGTAGACCGCAACATCGTTTAATATCAGGCGAGTTCAATGTAAGCAAATTAATAAAAATAAAAAAGAACATGTTTCAGGTAATTTAATAGAAGGAATTATTAGCACGGCCATATAATTATGTATTCACCGGATATAATTTTCCATTCACATGACTGAATTACATTTCTCACAAACCGTGAAATTACTATTGTTAGTATCTAAATTAAATGTTTAATTAAAATCAAGGATATAACGGTCTTGTTATTTGCCATTTCGGAACATGAAGGTTGCTCAATTCTTTTTTATAACAATTTTATATATCATAGGTAAGAACATTTTAGTTTATTGGACTTTTTGTTACTATCAATTTAATTCAAATTGTTTATTTTATGTAGCCATGGACTCAGATAAAACATAACTACCACAACATAACTACGACATTGCAAATATGCAATTATGAAATATGTACAGAATACTTGTAACAAGTTACACATTATACAGAATTTAATTGATTGATTTATCTGTATCATTTTAAACACTGACCAATTTAATCAAGATATTATTAGAATTGGAACAGTCTCTAGCAATGACGTTGAAACTCATAAATAAATACTCATAAATATCATCAAAGACGACACTATAGATGACGATTCTTTAGTTCCAGATGGTAATGCCACAGATATAGTAACAAAACTGCCGCAAGATGTAGAGAAGATACTCAATGACACCAGAAGAATAATTAACGGGGTCGAAGTCAAGGACAGCAGACCTTACATGGTAAGAAAAAAAAATATGCCGTAGACGTGTTCTAGAGTGGAGACTATGAATTCGTTAGATGGTAAGAAATAATGACAAATAATTTCTGATTTCAAAATAATTACCAATTTAAAAACCAACTTCAAAATTATTATTAATAGTAAAATACGCAATTTCGGTTACTTGAATAATACATATTGTCATGCAAGTAAACCAATTTCTAGATATTTTGATTTAGAAAAGTCAAACTACTAAACCGGTTTTAATGAAATTTCTATAGGACCAAAGTATCAAATAAAAAAATAGTTTTCCAAATTGGTTCGTAAATTACGGAGGTCTGAGGTAACAAACAATAAAAATATTCCAAATTGAGTACCCATCCTTTTTAGGGTTCCGTACCTCAAAAGGAAAAAAACCGGAACCCTTATAGGATCACTTCGATTCTCAAGAACGCGTAAAGGTATCAAGTTGAAGTTTATATACTAAATATATACTTAGGTCTACGGTTTCTTTTGGCTGTAAAAAAATAAAAGTTGTAAGTCAACGCAATAAAAAGATAAGAACATTTAATATCGCATATTTTTGGGATTTCACAAGGAAATTAAAACCTATAGGGTACTTTCCGTTGACCTAGAATCATTAAATTTGGCAAGAGGCAAGGTCTCACAGCACATATAAAGGAATAAATTCGATAGTCATCAATTTGAAGTTATATCATTTAAAAAAAATTGTTTTGCTATTACAAACTTATATTTTGTAGTTGGAATGTATGGAAGAACCTTATTGTCCATGTCCACTACAAAGTTAAGTTAGTATTTCACTATTTCAAATTTTTGTTGTTTCTTTTTGTTTGGACTCGCTCTCTGAGGGTTCCATCTAACGGAATGGAACCCCCAGAGCGCGAGTCCTACTCGTACTTGTCCTGTATTTTTTTTAAATCGGTTAATTAGGAAAATTTTGTGGTATGATGGAATGATAATTATAAGGTAGAGGTCTAGACCATAAATCGGCAAACTTAGCGTAGGATACCAGACTTGGTGGAAGGACGAAATACGTAAGGAATTTGATAGTGACTGGAAATGAAAACGTACTTTGGGAGAGGCATATGTCAAGCAATTGCCTTGATTAAGATGATGGTGATAAAATTATGCGATCCCTGGAATTAAATTGCAATAACATAATTGGTGTAATAGTATGGAGGTGGAACAAGCTTTTAGCTATTATATTTATGTCATTGATAAAACTCAATACCCAACAAATCTGAAGATAATAGATTAGGCAAGCTCTTCCTCGCTTTCTATGCATATACATAATTTACATAATTTAAGTGAACTTTTCAGTGTGAAACATTCTTCATCCCATGCGATTGAAATATAATATCGTTTAGAATTAAAAGTTCATCATCATCAGCCGGAAGACGTCCACTGCTGAACATAAGCCTCCCCCTTTAACCTCCACACTGAACGACAGCCTGCCTTTTGCATCCACTGGATACCCGCGACTCTCACAATGTCGTCGGTCCATCTAGTGGGAGGCCTACCTACGCTGTGTCTTCCAGTTCATGGTCTCCACTCCAGAACCTTTCTTCCCCATCGGTTATCGGTTCTTCGAGCGATGTGGCCTGCCCATTGCCACTTCAACTTGCAAATTTTAACAGCTATGTCGGTGACTCTGGTTCTTTGGCGAATATCCACGTTTCGGATTTTATCGCGCAAAGAAACTCCGAGCATAGCTCTCTCCATTGCCCGCTGTGTGACTCTGAGCTTTTCCAAAAGGCCAACAGTTGAGGACCACGTCTCAGTACCATATTATGTCATCACTGGCAACACACACTGGTCAAAGACCCTCGTCTTGAGGCACTGTGGTATCTTGGACGAGAAGATATCACTAAAAAGTTAATCAAAAGTTATATAGACTCAATTAACTATGTCGATAGGTCTATCTGAAAATGCCACGCACAAACAAAAAAGCACCCAACTATAAATCTTGGCTTTGCGGAGGTATGATCATCCATGAAGAATACATACTGACGTCAGCTGCTTGCATTGAAGACGCTGAACACTTCTACATAGTCTCTGGCACTTACAAGTGAGAATATATGTATGACCCTCCCCCTCTACCCATAGTTATATATGTCTCTTAGCAAGAATCCTGTCCTGATATGGCTTGTAAGGCCAAACATGGCTTGAAAGACCCTATTGTAAGTACTGCACTAGAGGTGACCCATTTTTTTATATAGCTGTATAATTTTAGCACATGGTACATTTGGATGTACCATGTGCTAAAATTATACAGGGGGGGTGGGTGGGTTTTATTAATACATAGGTCAAGAAAATTTTCTTTAAGCTTGAAAAAAATTGATTATTTGCTATACTAACAACAACAACAACTGCTATAAGAACATGCTAGTAAACATTTAAATGTTTAGGTATGGAGATGAAGACGATAGATTCAACAGCCCATGTATCAAGAACGGAGCAAAAAAAGCAATTTGGAAATGCGTTCCCAAAAGTAAGTTTATTTTGTTACGGAGACAAGAAACATTTGATTAGCATTATGATTCAATTTCTTTATACCTATATTCTTCTTTATATTTATCTTCATCATAATAAAATATTTATTATTATTTTGAAGAACCTTAGCTGTTACATTTAAGTACCACCTATTTGCGTGATTTGAAATCGTAATTTGGCCTGATCTATTTTACAAACTTCCGTTTGATGAAACAGGCTATGATTATGGAAATAGAACAAAACTTCCATAGACTCTTTGGTCCTTTGACCATAGACTCTTTGGTCCTTTGGTCCTTTGACTTTGGGTCCAGATGTATTTTATACCACATTCAAAGACTACTATATATATACGGACCACATTTCCCGTGCTTAAAACTACTATGGAAATTTGATTATTATTTTTAGAGTAACTTTTGATAATAAACTAGTATTTCTGCACAGATTATGTTTTTGACGGTCACGAGAACGACAACATCAGATGGATGAATAATGACATCGCCGTGGTGAAGGTAGAAGACGGTTTTGACTTCACCAGAAGAGTCAGAGGGTGTGACTTTATCCCCAAGCCAATTTGTTACAATAACCAGTCGCAAACCATGGAGAACCCTGGTACTAGTTTGTCTATAGCTGGGTGGGGTACCACTTCAAAGTACAATGATGTGAGGAAACTATAATTCTAGATAGCTAATTATTAATAGATAGTTAATTTTTATACGTTAGTTTATTTCTGATTCAATTTTTTTTTTCTTTTTACCGGTTTTATAATAATTTATAATCCTCACGCGAGCTTTGATGAAGTAATTCTAATTAGTTTGATGTCAATTCGAGGTTGGCAGATAGGGTTTTGCGTTTAACTTTTATGTCTTAGCTCAAAATGCTGTTTAAATTGTAGTCGTTGGAATTGCAACCTAATTATTTTTACATAAACGTCTTAAAATTTGGCCAACCTATGTAACACTAGTCTCATGACAATTACTTCCCCATAGACACACTGATATAACAAATTAGCATAGTAATTAATATGAGCTACTTTCAGTGGGTAAACAGAAGAAAGGACAATCAGCAAAACCTTCTAGAAGCGGAAGTGGAGATCATTTCCAAGACCAAATGCAAGCGCCGCTGGGGGGTTCGCTACCATAACATCATCGAGAACTACATGATCTGCACTAAAGACACCGGCCAGACCATGTCGGAGATTTGCAATGTATGAAACGTTCTCAAACTCTAAGAAACGCGGAGCATATCTCTTTCAATAGCTTGTTCAGTGAATTTGAACTTTGAACACATTTACTAATACCATGATTTGCAGGAAAAATACGTGGATTGCCAAGATATTAACTACTCCGACGAGGAAGACATGCGACGGGACGAGCATACGCAAAAAATTGAGAAGATCCCTACCAACCTGGTGATGCATTCAGCGTTTCACAACAACAGCATCCACACGCACTTCACAGAGAGTCCAGATACGACTCATGGAACAACTGGAGCAGGATCAGGAGTTACACCTATGAATGACAAGGCACGAAGGTACATGCCAGTCCATGACGGAGGATTCTGCGAGGTTGGTAACTCCACTAGAAATTTGGATAATTGAAAAACTTTTGAAAACCTTTAGAGTTGCTACACTAACTTCGTCTTATTGCTTATTTCTCAGAATGATCATGGAGGCCCCCTCGTTTACGGCACAGGAATAAACTCTATTGTTATTGGTGTAATCTCTGCTTGCCTTGTCAAAGAAAGGACTAACAAGTGCTATGGCCCTTTCCTCTACACAAGCATATATAAGAACCGGCAGTTCATCTCTTGCGCTATCTACAAGGATGTCGAGTATGAATATCTTTCTATTTACTTTAAAATCTTTAAATCCATAAATTTGTACGCTATGATTTGGTTCCGCATTCATGATGCGTACTGCCCAATAATGGATCTCCATGATGTCTTCTTTGTTATCTGAGATCTACAATGTAGGCATAGCTTAAAGCGGTTTCTTCTAGGTCAACTTGCTTCCATCTTTGGACACACCATCACTTACCATCTGACAATTACGTGGCCAAAATTAAATGTAGATCTATATCGAGTTTAAAAAAATATAAGAACTGTTTACCAATTATATCTAACATTGATATTAGCAATTATATTAACAGGTTTTTATTTTCTATTTTAGACCCAAATGCAGAAGACAATTCAGATCCGGAGTAACCCATGTCGAAAAAGTTTTGACATGGAAGAACCATCCGGATGGGTAAGAAAGAATAATGTTTCTTTCCCTTTCAAAAAACTGGTGAAAAAACTTTTCTTTTCTTTCATGGAGAAAGTTATAAATTTCGGTATCTCGTTGTCCCTAAGGCCTGATACAAAAACATTTGAAACTATAGATTTGACTTCAGGGTGCCAAACACCACAAGAAAATGCATTGCTTATTATGCAGACGAGAAACACTCAATTAGTCCCAATTGTATATTTGAGAAATAAGGCCTTAAGAGTATAGAAATAGTGTTGGTTTTTGTGAACAGACCTTTCATATTTTGTTTACAGACCGGCTAAGAACGAAGTAAAATCATCGACACCAAAAGAAGCAGGTGATGCTGTTCACCAAGCTCACGACGGTCCAGTTAACGCTACCGGCGATAAGGTCTTCGCTGGAAGTGGCTTCATACTCCGCACCACTAACGAAACGGTGGCACTTAACGATACTAAGGCTAAGGCATAAGTCGATGTAATTAGTGATAATAAAGTGGTTAACAGCGTTGATAAAGTTTTTATTGGTTATTAATATTTTATTGGTTTTTAATATTGGTAGACCGTTGGTCCAGTTGGTAGTGAACCTACCTTCTGAGCTAGGGGGCATGGGTTCGATTCCCACCTAGGACAAACATTTATGTGATGATCATTTGTGTTTGTTAATCTGGTTGTTAATATCTATTTAAGTATGTATTTAAAACTATATAATTATATATGTTTATCAGTATCTGGCAGCCATATCACAAGCTTAGTTTGGGGTCAGATGACTGTGTGTGCAAAAATGTCCCGAATATTTATTGTTATGTAATTATTTTTTAAATTTATTATAGGTTGATAGAATAGATACATGAAACAAAAAGAGAACGGAAAATATAATTAGGGACTGTATCGTTTTGATAATTATATCTATAGAAAGAAAAATTGCAATATAAATAAATAAATAAATAAATATTTGGGACATTTTTGCACACACGGTCATCTGACCCCAAACTAAGCAAAGCTTGTGATATGGCTGCCAGGGACTGATATACATACCTACATATATAGTTTTAAATACATACTTAAATAGATATTAACAACCAGATATAGAACAAACACAAATGTTCATCACACAAATGTTTGTCCTACGTGGGAATCGAACCCACGCCCTCAGGTTCAGAAGGTAGGTTCACTACCAACTGGACCAACGGGCTATCCAACCATGCTATATGGAACCAATTTTAAAATTATAACTTGAGGAACGATTGTGAATATTACGATATTATGAATTAGAAATAATTGTTGCAAATGGTAATTAGAGACGTAAAATAATGGATTTGCAAGAAAAATAAAAATTATTATTACTAAAAAAAGATCAATGATTTGTAAGTGAAATAAAAGAAAATTAAATACATAATGTTTTCTTGTAGGTTTTTTAGCAAAAAGATTGAGTTATAATTGGATTTATATAATTACATAAGATTGAACGTATTTCTAATAATAATGGTTCGATGTTGCTAGGGAAAAGTGCTAAACTTTATCAAGGTCCCTAACAAAATCAAAAGGCATAAAATCATAGAATTTACGAACAATAAAATTAATTGCAGAAACAATTAATTGATAATCATAAGCTTCCGGCCATCATAATTAAAATCATTCATGTGTATCAAGTATATAAATTGGTCGTGTAATTTTTCCATTATTGTTAGATACTGAACAAATTACTTGCGATCCTTTTGGGATCACTCTCCGAAGATGAAGTCACTGCGGGCTGCGGCGTTTTTATTAGTTATCGGTAAGGAATTAATCTTTCTATTATAAGTATAAAATGCTTTCTGGAGTGTTACTATTACTATAATAGAATATGAGTTTTTTTCTTGCGACATTATTTAAATTCTTTCGAATTTAACGATGTGAAGAATATTTTTAATGACTGTTGAAACGTAAATTACTTCAATGAAAGTCGAATTGAGCCAATTGAGTATGACTTCATCAGTAAATGTCATCAGTTTTTCTGCACAAAGACTTGTGCTTAAAAACTTGGTTAGCATCTCAATCAAGTCTTAAGAATAGGTAATCAAAGACGCGTTGATAAAACAGTATCCTCAAAAATTCTTCAGCCAAATAGAAATTTTATTGGAACTGCAAAAAAATAACATTTATATCTGCAGGCACATGTCTATCAAATCCTACAACAGAACAACAGCAACAACAAGATCAGCATAATGAAGAAACAGCGGCTGCATCTATACATAAACCTAGGGCCAATCAGACTGACGACAAAAATAGCACGAATGACATTGAAATACAAGACGAAAGTTGGGAGTTTGAGAATACGACTACCATAGATACTAGAAGGATCCTCTACAGCAAAACTGTGCAGCCAGGGAAAAGGCCTTATATGGTAAAGAATCCATCTATACCTACGCTATAGCAACTAAGCTTGGACACGATAAACCTAGGTACAATTATAATAAACGGTAAGCGTAGCGTAGGATCCCCAGAGATACAATAAAGTGACGGCTTGTGCAAGGCACCTTAAAATTTTCCGAAGAAAAAAGCCAAGATCGTGAGTGGTGATATTTGGGAGGCGTATGGCCCCAAAGTAAAACCATTTTGAAGAATATCCATTATATATCATTTTCATTCATAATCACATTATTGAACACCGTGATTTCCAGCATTTTTATCCATTTGCGCTACTTAACATTTGTGTTGTTTTTTATCTGATCTATGTAAGATCTCCTTAGTTGCCCCGTCTTCTTCCCATTACAATCATCATTAAATTGACCAAAACGCAGTGGTCGAATTGGACTTACTCAAGAACCGGAACGCATTTCCCTTTAAACCTTGCGAACTTTTACCTGACTATCCAAGAAGAAGGGTTATGTTTTTGGGTTGTATGTAAGCATGTACATGTGATGACATATGGTACTGAGATATGGTTCTTAACTGTTGGCCTTTTGGAAAAACTCAGAGTCACAGCGGGCAATGGAGAGAGCTATGCTCGGAGTTTCTTCACGCGATAGAATCCGGAACGTAGATATTCGCCAAAAAACAGAGTCACCGACATAGCTGTTAAAATTTGCAAGTTGAAGTGGCAATGGGCAGGCCACATCGCTCGAAGAACCGATAACCGATGGGGAAGAAAGGTTCTGGAGTGGAGACCACGAACCGGAAGACGCAGCGTAGGTAGGCCTCCCACTAGATGGACCGACGACATTGTGAGAGTCGCGGGCATCCAGTGGATGCAAAAGGCAGGCTGTCGTTCAGTGTGGAGGTTAAAGGGGGAGGCTTATGTTCAGCAGTGGACATCTTCTGGCTGATGATGATGATGTACCTAAGTATGTTTATTGGTTCCTGTAGCCTAAACGGCTTGACCGATTTTTACGAGTGAGGTGTCGTTGGATTCCTTTACGAAACGGAACGGTGATTTCACGAACCGGAACGGCGTTCCGGTGCGTTCCGGTCCATTTCGAGCACTGCTAAAATGCCTTATAATTTCTATCTGAATCTGAAATGTTACAGGTGTATCTCTCATTGACGAAAGAGTCCGCCAAAGCGCACAAGTACCGAGGCTGGTTATGTGGTGGGGTCATCGTGGACCCTTATTATGTGCTTACATCTGCGGCTTGTGTGGAAGACGCGGACAAGTTCTACATCGTCTCAGGAACAACTAAGTTTGTGGACAGCTTCGACTACAAGACTGATGATTGCGTGTGCAAGCACCGAAGGAGAGTCGTTTGGAAATGTATCCCCAAAAGTAGGTGTCTAAATTGTTAATACTAATCTACACTAATATTATTTATAATCATTTATTTATTTATATATTTCACATTAAGATCACACAAATACCTACTACATAGGTAAGCATAAGTAACTTAAAATACCCCTCATTTTACTTTCCATGATTAAATGGACTTAAAATGATTGAATGGATTTGTGGAATTGAATTGGAATGTGAAATAAAGCAGAACTAATATTTCTTCTTCTTCAAGTGCCTCTCCACTACTGGAGGTTGGCCGTCAGCTCAGTGAACTTCTCTCCATCTTGTGCCAAGCGGAATAGTTGTTCGACGCTGGCTATGCTGGTCCACTCCCGGATGTTGCGTAACCACGACTGTTTCCTTCTTCCAGCGCGTCGTTTGCCTTCAACTTTGCCCATCATTATTAACTGGAGAAGCTGGTATTTTTCGTGTCGCAAAACGTGGTCAAGATACCCAACTTTCCGTTTCTTGATGGTCTGCTGTAGTACACGGCTCTTGCCGGGGCGCTGGAGAACTCTGACGTTGGAGACCTTCTGCGTCCAGCTAATACGTAGCATTCTCCGGTAGCACCACATCTCGAAAGCTTCATGCTATTAATTTGTTTGCCTTTTATCCTTTACTTATTTATAATTAAAATTTATGACTTTGTATGTCTGTACAATGTAATATCTGATTCCAAAAATTATTTCACTGGTATAAGCTATCAATAGACATACGAACGACGACACTGCAGAAAAACCTAATCTATTAATAATTATATTATGTTTGCGATGAAATTCAAGGAAATAGAGTGCATTTCCAATATTGAGTGTACAAACAAGGACAATGAGAAAGTCTAAGTGTTTTTTTTCTTTCAGATTACAAGTTTGACTTCCAAGACAGCATCAAATGGTCGTCCAACGACATCGCCATCGTGAAAGTGGACAAGCCATTCAAGCTGGGAGTGGTCGAGAAAGGCTGCCAGTTTGCTACGGACCTCATCTGCTATAACAATATCAGCAGGGAGTTGGAGAAGCCTGGAACTAAGGGATTCATCGCTGGATGGGGAAGCGGCAGCAACTTTAGAGAGGCAAATACTGAACTTTGAGAAAATATCAAAGAACTTGGATATAATTCTTCACTACTAAAATGCTTTATGTGTTAAGATAGTTGGGCACTTTGGAAAAGTTATTTTATGGTTATGATGCTGGGTGTCCTACGTCTTACTAGAACTGGCTCAAATTTAGCTGCCAAGAAACAATTTTAACAGCCGCTAGACTTGGGGGAGGAAGTAAAAAGCAGTAGGACACTTTCTAGAGCACCATGCTATGGTGTTCAGACTAGTTCAGTTTACATGAGTTGAACTGAGTCATAAAGTTTGACTCTATAATTATGAAGTCACTTGGAAGATATCATCACTGAGCTTTGGAATTGATTTGTTCAGAGGCAGAGCTCCACATGTACAAATTTGATAAATCTTACATACCTACTACCTTTTTTAAATTGTGAAATCTTTTTTGTTCCAGGGAGTATACCGCCGTTCAGGTGAGAGCGACGGGCGACCTGTGAACGCCAAATGCCTGCAGGAGGCCAAAGTCTGCATCATGGACAACGAGGCTTGTGCCAAGAAATGGGCACAGAGATTCCGGACCATTATCACGCAGTACATGATCTGCACTAAGGATGTGATGAAACGGCTCAGCGAGATTTGTGACGTAAGGATAAATCTGGATAAGAAAACTTTTATCGTCATATACCTGATTATGCTAAACAAAGACGCCGACTGGGATGGACCATGCTTATAAATCTGGACGGAAGCTGGGTTGTTTTTCTACTATAGTAAACGCATTATCATCTGAGTCGTCAGGTCATAAATCATTGTCTATCTATCTCGCTCGCACCCACATGTCATTTCTGTCTATCTCGCTCACACTTACAGGTCTTATGGTATGACGTTTATTGCTCGACGACTCAGTTGGTAGCGCGGTGACTATAAAAACGACTACTCTATAAGTAATTATGACAAGGAATTAGCATCATGAGCAGTGGAATCGCAACTATTTATTTCTACGAAAAGAGAGATGCTGCTTTATCCATGTAAAGTCACAACTACATCTCTCTTACAATAAGTAGTTTCTTTATTCCAGCTCTCCAATTTATTCCATTTCCACTTTTACTTTTAAGAACATCATCATCATCATCATTTCAGCCGTAGGACGTCCACTGCTGGACATAGACTGCTGCCCCCATCGATCTCCAAAAGGGCCGGTTGGAAATGGCCTGCATCCAGCGTTTCCCTGCAGTCTCTTTTAGGTCGTCTGTCCATCTTGTGGGTGGACGTCTTAAGCTGCGCTTACCAGTCCGTGGTATCCATTCCAGAACCTTTCAGCCCCATCGACCATCTGTTCTGCGTGATATGTACCCTGCTCACTGCCATTTCAACTTGCTAATCTGGTGGGCTATGTCGGTGACTTTCATTCGTCTACGGATCTCCTCATTTCGGATTCGATCTCGTAGAGAAACCCCGAGAAGCCCTCCATAGCTCGTTGTGCGACTTTGAGCTTGCTTATGAGGCCCATAGTGAGAGACCACGTTTCAATGCCGTGCAGTGTCGTTAAGAACATATTAAAAGAGATCCACGTTGTTCTTTTGCAGAAGAAATACGCAAATTGTACGGACGTGGAAGCTCGTCGATCTGAACAACATGACATCGTCGACTCCTCCTCATTGTCGACCAGCATCGACTTGGGCAGACATTTGAGGGATCCTGATGATTACACAGCGAGGAGATCGTCTATGCAAGGAGGGTTCTGCGAGGTAAGATGGTGTATAAGTTGCGGTAGATTAAGTTTCGTTTGGCTTTGTGGAGCATTTATGTTTGTGATACACTTGTTTAGCACTGAAACTTTCTATCCCCAGACGCCCGAAGAAAAGCGTAAAGCAAGGAAGCATTCTTTCATTCACCATTTTTCTTTTATGGCTTCACCTGGTTCCCGAGAAACCAAGATAGTGATACAAATTTAGCATATGCTTAAAGAATATAAATGTCCGTGTGGAAATGGTTAGGTAGTGTTTCTACTAAGTATGTGTTTACTTTAGCTTTACTGGCATAATACTGGCATAATCATATTAGTTCGACTCAACAGCCTATTGTCAGTACAGCTCAGGACAAGAGAGCTAAACTGACCCGACACTACACTGAGGACATCCCAGACATCAGCTTGTACGAGATGAGAATAGCTCTGAAACAGCTTAAAAACAACAAGGCACCGGGTGATGACGGAATCACGACAGAACTACTGCGAGCGGGTGGAAACCCGGTACTGTTAGTCCTCCAGAAGTTATTTAATTCCGTCATACTCGATGGTACTACGCCTGAAGCATGGCACAGGAGTGTGGTGGTGCTCTTCTTCAAAAAAGGTGATAACACCTTATTGAAGAATTATAGACCCATCTCACTCCTGAGCCATGTGTACAAGTTGTTCTCTAGAGACATTACAAACCGTCTCGAAAGCAGGTTTGATGACTTTCAGCCTCCCGAACAAGCCGGTTTCCGTAAAGGCTGGAGCACCATAGACCACATACACACCCTCCGCCAGATTATACCGAAGACTGAGGAGTATAATCGGCCATTATGCCTGGCGTTTGTGGACTATGAGAAAGCCTTTGATTCAATCGATACCTGGGCAGTATTAAAATCCCTCCAGCGTTGTCATATCGACTATAGGTATATCGAAGTGTTGAAGTGTTTGTATAGAAATGCCACCATGTCGATCCGATTACAGGACGAGAGCACGGAATCAATCCAATTGCAGAAAGGCGTGAGACAGGGAGATGTTATCTCTCCGAAACTGTTCACGAACGCATTGGAGGACGTTTTCAAGCTCTTGGACTGGAACGGATTAGGCATCAACATCAATGGCGAATACATCACTCACCTTCGTTTTTCCGATGATATAGTCATCATGGCAGAGTCGCTGGAGGACCTAAATACGATGCTCAGCGACCTCAGTAGCCTTTCCCAACAGGTGGGTCTTAAAATGAACATGGACAAGACAAAAATCATGTCCAATGTCCATGTTGAACCCGTGCCGGTAGTCGTTGGGAACGATACTCTCGAAGTTGTTGACCATTACACCTATCTTGGACAGATTGTTCAGTTTGGTAAGTCCAACTTAGGCAAAGAGGTCGCCCGAAGAATCCAACTCGGATGGGCAGCGTTCGGGAAATTGCGTGATATCTTCTCGTCCAAGATACCACAGTGCCTAAAGACAAGGGTCTTTGACCAGTGTGTGTTGCCAGTGATGACATATGGTACTGAGACGTGGTCCTTAACTGTTGGCCTTTTGGAAAAACTCCGAGTCACACAGCGGGCAATGGAGAGAGCTATGCTCGGAGTTTCATTGCGCGATAGAATCCGAAACGTGGATATTCGCCAAAGAACCAAAGTCACCGACATAGCTGTTAAAATTTGCAAGTTGAAGTGACAATGGGGAGGCCACATTGCTCGGAGAACCGATAACCGATGGGGAAGAAAGGTTCATGAGTGGAGACCACGAACCGGAAGACGCAGCGTAGGTAGGCCTCCCACTAGATGGACCGACGACATAGTAAGAGTCGCTGGCATCCAGTGGATGCAAAAGGCAGGCTGTCGTTCAGTGTGGAGGTTAAAAAGGGGAGGCCTATGTTCAGCAGTGGACGTCTTCTGGCTGATGGTGATGATGATAGTCATATTGGGACAAAAAATATATATTTAAAAAGGCCTACTATTTAGTGATGAAGAACAACATGATACTCCAGGACGATATTGAAGAAAGTTTAAAAGGAGATTAAGACAATGAAGTCTGACCGTACTGCCCGGTATATATACAGCATACCGCACCACGTAACCTATGTGGGGATGCTTGAGAAAGTTCAAAAGGCTTTCTTAAGATCGCTGTATAAGAAGCTTCACGGTTATTACCCGTTCATGTACCCAACTAAGTTCTTGCTCGGCCAGCTCGGCTACAACTGAAGTGAGAAGGATGTCGGATCAGCTTGCTACTTGCTGCAAGGTGCTCAGAGGATCAGTTGACTCCGTGCATTTGCACAATTTATTGTGCACTTTGTTCGTGCCAGACAAACCCGGGTTTCCGGCTAATAGGCGTGGAAAATTGCCCAAGTTTTTCCACGTGGATCACAGCCGCACTTTGGCATGCTCCATGTCTCCGTTGATTCGCGCCCGCCGCCACTTGCACTCCTTTCCACCAACACTGATTGTGATATTATTTGTGACAATTGGAAAACTGTAACGAAAGTGTTTTTGACTTATTGTGAAAACTTAACTGATCAATGGGACAGGGGCAAAAAAGCCGATGACTATGATGACAATTTGTATGACATACCTACTAATTTTATTTTTACAGCAATTTGTTGTATTTATTATATTTGTTTTTTATAATATTATTCCTATTTATACCAGGAAATCTATTTAAGCAGTAGGTATGTGAGATAAATGTTAGTGGAATTTGTCCGTTTTTATTCTCAATAAATAATTTGAATTTGAATACAGCATAGCTCGGAAGAGAGAGGAAGAGGGACAGGTCTAAAACTGGGCTTTGCTGTAGGAAAGTTAAATGACAATTTTTTTTTAAATTTTAGAACGATCATGGAGGCCCTCTTCTAGTGAAGTACCAGGGCAAGGAGCGCGTGATAGGGGTGATATCGGCGTGCAAGATCGACCCAAAAAGCCACAGTTGTCACGGGCCGTTCCTTTACACCTCCATCTTCAAAAACCGGCAGTTCATATCTTGCGCTATTCACAAGGATGTCGAGTAAGTACAGTTGTGTATACTGTATGGGCGGATGCCATGCCGCAGGACGTGGGTTCAAATCCCAACAATGAGCTTTTGATTTTGATGAAGGAAAATCTCGGAACATTTTACGTGGTAGACCACGTTCTAATAATGCTCGCCTTCCCGAAGCTTGGTAATTGTCATGCAAATGTACTAGTTATATTTCTCGAATAATACCTACTACATAACATAATCGTGAGTAAGCCGGTGTTATAATAATTTACTACTTACTTACCGATTTTGCCAAAATTTACGATTTCTAGGTATATACTTAATCGGGTCGCTCACTATGGGCCTTATAAGCAAGCTCAAAGTCGCACAACGAGCTATGGAGAGGGCTCGGGGTTTCTCTACGAGATAGAATCATAAATTAGGAGATCCGTAGACGAACGAAAGTTACTGACATAGATGGACAGACGACTTAAAAGAGACCGCAGGGAAACGCTGGATGCAGGTCACTTCCAACCGGCCTTTTTGGAGAGGCCTATATCCAGCAGTAGACGTCCTACGGCTGAAATGATGATGATGATATAATCGGGAATCGGTTTCTTCTAGGCAAGCGTGCTCCATCATACACCGCATCATTGCGAGTTAGCGGCCAAAAGCAAGCATATTATTATTTATAAAAAATAAAACAACTCGGTTTTTTTTTCGTTTTTCCGAAAAGTAATTCTATGTGCCACAGATGGCTCGGTAGTCTCAATTGGGAGCCAGTTTCCATTCTAAGCTAGACATATTTACCATTTTTTATCACGCCGTCCTGTCCATTGGAATTTTATGTTGACTTCTTACATTTACAGAGACAATTGCCGTCGAGTATTCCGTACCGGCATCACTCATGAGGAATACACAGTCGACTGGAAGGGTTACAAGTGAGTTGAACCGTATTCTGTAGACACAGGGTTTATTATAACTAAAGCGTGATTTAAAAAACTACCCGCTAGGTATATTTAATATTTGTTTCCAAATCAAAGATCTTAGACTATGAGAACCAGATCGGCGTTTTATGTATTTTTGCGAGTTTCTATAATTTGTTCGATGATGAATTGCGTACGGGCCTAACGGCTATATGTTTTAAGCGATATTGTTTAGTTGATGCGAAAAGATGCGCGATAGCAAACCGTAGCCTAAGGCCCCTGGGGCCTTAAGGCTGACTCGAAACCGCTAACAGCGCAGTGCGGCAAATCACGCTAACGTGAACCTTAACGTGCGGTGATAAGGTTTGCGGTCGCGCGACTTTTCACATCACCAATCAGAATCGCTTAAAACCACCGTATTGTGTTGATCTTATAATTAAGAGATACGTCCAAGGTGCGTGTAAAGAAAACCACGATTTACGGAACTGTGAGAGTTATTACTAGTTAGTATACTAACCGTCTTACCACAAAAGATTTAAGCAAGCTTTAGACAAGTGTTTAGCATATTTTTCGCAGTGAAACAATTGCTGAACACTTGTCTAAAGCGTGCTTAAATCTTTTGTGGTAAGACGGTTAATGTCTAGATAGGATCTACCCGAGATTAGGTGACGAAAGGTCTTGCTCGTTTTCTTCCTCGCTCGACCATGCCGAGATCTGCCCCCCGATTCTACCAAACAAATTGTCTTTAAATTGTAATTGTTGCGATATTAATTGTTAAATAACTGCCTAGTAGAATCGGGGCCCTGATAGCTGCTGCAGTTGTATAATAGTTTATTTCAATCATTGAGTTAATCTCAATACAATTTTAAGTTCGAATTTGAGCAAAATCGATCAAGGTGTTGTAAAGAATTATACTTATAGGGTTCGAAGTTCGAGGCGAGAATGTCGCTAATATTTCACTAACGCAGTATTTGAAAATAATTTAAACTAATATTTTATGTAAAACAGCATTCACATGTAAATACCGAATATTTGCTTAATTTCAGGGAAGAAGATGGAGATAGGTATGATTTGTTGCTAATTCACAAAATGATGTATAGAAATCATTTTGTGAACGTTTAGTACATGAGTGTTCCAAATCATGCAAACGATGCCAAGGACACCAATAACGCTAATTAATAAGAATCAAGACAGAACAAAGATTATTTACGTGCCATGTTGGTGTGATTAGGAACGCTCCCTATGTTTCAGCGCAATATGCAATAACTAAAATACTTTCTTTTACAGGGCCGACAAAGAAAATAGGTTTGGTTAAAACTATATAATTTCATAGTCTAAAATAGTGTTAACATGTTTTTAAAATTAATAAAGCTGGTCACAGACAGCTATGCGCGTGGCCACATCGCTGCATCGTGCCACGTAGCTCTGGTGCCAATCGTGGGCATGCGTTCACGTGCGTAGCTGTCTGACCAGCTTACTCAAATCTTTTTTTTTTCACTTGTTTAATTGTGTTTTACAGCTCTTCAGAATCTGACGACAGGTAAATATAGTTCGGTTCTGATAAACTTGAGCCTATTTTCATACAAACGTTTAGTTAATATTACACAAATATTACAGATATATCTCTTCGACTAAAATAAAATGAATGGACAGGCCCTGTAGAAGCGCATTTTTGAAGATAACAAAATGAGCGCTTGCTCTCATTTCGTTTCAGTCGGTCTCTAGCCGTAGGAAGTGCAACACGTGTCTATTGTAACGCGATAACGAAACATCTGACAAAATTATGCACTCATATGCTTTCCCGAAGTGTAAATACACAAATAAAACCGGGATCTATTTTTTGTAACAAATATACTGTACATTTTTATAATTAGGTGTTGAAGTATATGTCCGACGGTTTGACTCGTTTTTACTGAGCAATTTCAATGGTTAGGGCCCGTCCATTCATTTTATTTGAGTCGAAGATATAATATCTAATATATATTATAATCTATGATTATAATAGTCAAAATCCGTCGTATACCTATCCGTGATATAGCAAAACTGACAACATTTGTTTTTATTTGTCGTTCGTCTTTTACGCAAATGTAAAAAAGGTAGTATGTACCTACCTGCACTTTAGACGTCCCCTTTTGACCTCCTTAATTGTAGATAATATTATTGAGTTTTTCCAAAATTTTAAGCCGTTTTAGATTTTAGAATAGGAAAAAAACTACTTTGAAAACTCCTTTAATATTACGGGATTTTATTGAAGAGGAACTGAGTTAAAGATTACCTAAAAGTTACAAAATTATAATAATTTTCTTTCTTTATTTTTGAGCGACGGTGATAAAGAAGCTCTAAGAGAAAAGTAAGTGTTCTAATTCAGGGTCACACTACACGGGCCGGTGGTACTAAACCGAAAGGAGGTCATTGTACACATCATTATGTACAACTTTTACAATGGGATCAACCCTAAATCGCGTAAAAACTGCTATTCTAAACATTATTTGAGTGTGATTGACTTTTTGTCTTTGGTTTTTCGTTTTTAGGGTTCCGTGCGCAAAGGGTAAAAACGGGACCCTATTACTAAGCCTACGCTGTCTGTCTGTCCTACATTTAAACGGCTGTATCTTTTGAACCATAATAGATAGCCAGTTGAAATTTTCACATAATATGCAATGTTACGGCGGATTTTCTAACAAATAATAAAAAAGGAATTTTCCCCCTTTTGTTGTTTATTTTCTGTTTTATTATTGTTCGAAAGATACAGACGTTAATAGGTTGGACGGACAGACAGACAGACCCTTTTTACCTTTTTACACGCTTTGGCTATGGAACCCTAAAAAGAAAAAGACGATACCTAAACACTCTCGAATAATAAATTTTATTCAGGCATGCAGATAAAAACGAAGAAAAGGACGTAAAACCGAAAAAAGAAGAATTAAATTCGGGTGAAAGTGCAGAAGTCGCAGAACCAAAAGAAGAGAAAAAAGCTAATGATGGTGTTCCAGAAAAACCGAAAAAGGAATCAAAGAGAAAAGATAAGAGTAAGAAAGAAAAGAAGAAGGCAAAAGAAGCAAAGGCGAAAGATGGCGACGAAGAAGATGACGACGCTCATGTTAAGAGAGGAAATAAGGATGTCGTTTACGAATCTAGCAAAGAGGAGAATGTGAATGAGCCCGAGGAATAGAAATACAGTGTTTGAATATTTTTTTTATTTGTTTTTATTATGAGACTAAATAATACTCAACTCTTAAATAATACCAAGGAAGAGAAGATAGACTAAAAGGAAAGACAATAGCGGAACATTAGAGCGTAGCTCGGAAATTTGCCTAAAAATGGTATGAACTAGATGGCGCCGTAATTTGAGCGTGCTATAGGTTGCCTCGAACTTCCGTAAGCGCTGCAGTCAGATAGTGTACGAAAGGGTTCTACAAATTACCGTAGCGCTAGTATCGCAACATTTCAAGATAAGCGCAACTCATACCAATAGATGGCGCCTTTCTTTATTCCCTAGAAATGTCGCGGAACTTGACTGCGATACTAGCGCTACGGTAATTTGTAGAACCCTTTCGCACATTATCTGACTTCAGCGCTTACGGAACTTAGAGACACGCTCAAATTACGGCGCCATCTAAGTTCATACCGTTTTTAGACAAATTTCCGAGCTACGCTCTAATGTTTCGCTATTGTCTTTCCTCTTAGTCTATCTTCCTTGATAATACTAAGATTTTATTGTTAACTATTAATTGTAGACTACAAGAACTTGAAATTCAGCGCCTGATTTCTCACAACTTTTAACGGAAACTTGATAGTTATGAATTTAAAAAACGAACTTAACAAAATTTGTAAAACACGCTATAAATTTCGGTTACTTGGAGACCTATTACGACCTATTGTTATTATTAATATTGTCATCCAAGTAACCGAACATTCCAGATATTTTGATTCAAAAGACAAATGGCAATTTCAATCAGAAAATATATAGGTACTTTCAATTTAAAAAAGTCTGTTAGTATGTAGAATGCGCTGCCTGAATGGGTGTTCCCCGGTAGTTACAATCTGGGTGTCTTCAAATCACGAGGGAATCAGTTTCTTCTAGGCAAGCGTGCTCCATCGCATCGTCACTTTACATCAAGCGAGTTGGCGGTGAAGGACGTCTTTAATTTTTAAAAAAACATTCCCAATCCAGTGTTCATAAATGACTTAAATGACGTAGGTGCCTACCAGTTCTGAGGTAACAAACATAAAAAAAAATAAGGATCCCCTCCGTTTTTTGAAGTCGGTTAAAAATACGTAATTTTATTTTGTTATATCCCACTAATTTATCTATATAATTATTTTATTATATAAAAGCGAAATTCACCTATTTATTCCTTCAGTCACTCACTGACTCGACACGAAATCTCGAAAACTACTTTACCTACGACGTTGAAATTTGGTAGATAGGCAGAAGATTCGGAATTAAGGAGGGCAAAAGGGGGTTACAGTGGGGGGGTAAATATTCAGTGAAAATTTCAACTGGCTATCTATTACGGTTCGAAAGATACAGCCGTTTAAAGGTAGGACAGACGAACGGACGGACGGACATCTTATAGTGACATGATTTTGTTACTTTTTGGAAATTCACACTCATTGATTTTATATCTTCAATAATGTGAAAATGTGCGAGCGAGAGAGCTGCAGACGGTATGATACCATAACTCCTCGTTCTATTTCCGTCAAGAATTCAATCTCGCCGAACATGACAGCGGTGCTGTCGTTGTGTCGCTCGCACACTACCCGCGAACAATTATATTCAATTATTTTTTTATTGTATTGTATATTCTTGACCTGCGCATATCCTACACTGGGGAATCGAAGTTCAGAACGTAATTCGTTTCCTGCTCCTGCGGACATGGTGGTGAAATTAGTGGCTATTTTGTGACAAGGTGGCACACACGGTCTGTCATTCCGTCATTCGCGCCAAATGGCGAGAAAATCCATTGGATTATAAGACGTAGGTAGATAGTAGCTATACCTAATCTGTGATTAGGAATTAAGAATTAATGGAAGCAAAGAAGAAATTGAATGATATCCTAAATACAGGGCAACCTAGTTAGGAGATGGTGCTCAGCAATGTATACTGGACAGTATAGGCACCAATACAATACAATACAATACAAAAACTCTTTATTAAAACACCACAAAACAAGGATAACATAAAAATTACAACAAAAATAATATCAAGGCTTTTAACAGGCGGCCTTATCGCTTAAAGCGATCTCTTCCAGGCAACCGTGCACGGAAAGGAATTATATTTAATAATGTGTGGCCTTAACTAAAAATAAAAAAAATAGAAAGTAAATACCTATGCAAATAACAACAAACAATCAATAGACTACAAATAAATATTACATACTAATACATACATATACATAGACTACATAATATAAATAACATACTACATACCTACCTACATAATTAATAAACTACATCAAAAATATTTAACATACCTACTGTTATCAAAGATATACACATGTTGATACTTACATACATTATATTTGTCACAGAAATTAGAGTCTAGATAGCAGCTATAGTGCGAGATAGTGCGCTTTTACGCGGAGTTTGAAAACGTCGAGGGAGGGGGCACGCTTGATTTCAAGCGGCAAGTCATTCCAGAGTTTAACAGCTTTCACCGTGAATGATGAGGAATAAAAAGTCGTGTTATGTTGAGGAATGTCAAGCGTGCAGTTTTCTGATGATCTCAGGAACCTAGTGAGAAGGGAAAGGCGGAACTTAAAACGTTCTTTAAGATAGCAAGGTGAAGCAGGATTGTAAAGAATACTATAAAGAAGGGCGAGTATGTGAGCATCCCGGCGACGACGAATGGGTAGCCACTTGAGTTTAGTGCGGAATTCAGAGACGTGGTCATATTTGCGCAAGCCAAAAATGAACCTTATGCAAAAATTTTGAAGGCGCTCAAGTTCACCGCGGATCTTTGTCTCTGAAGTAAGGCTTTGCGAACCATTGCGCATGTAGCACATCCCTTGCGACACAAAAACAGCTACTGCGCAGCCTTGTAGCCAAATTCAGAGACACAAAGATCCGCTGTGCCTCGTCATCATCATCAGCAGCCAGAAGACGTCCAGGCCTCCCCCTTTAACCTCTACACTGAACGACAGCCTGCCATCTGCATCCACTGGATGCCCACGACTCTCACTATGTCGTTGGTCCATCTAGTAGGCGGCCTACCTACGCTGCGTCTTCCGGTTCGTGGTCTCCACTCAAGAACCTTTCTTCCCCATAGTTATCGGTTCTCGAGCGCATTTCCACTTAAACCTGCGAATTTTAATAGCTTTGTCGGTGACTCTGGTTCTTTGGCGAATAACTACGTAAGATTCTATCGCGCAAATAACTCGTGAACTTCGAGCATAGCTCTCTCCATTGCCCGCTGGCCAAAAGGCCAACCGTCTCAGTCAACCACGTCTCAGTACACCTAACCAAATGTCATTACTGGCAATACACACTGGTCATCACTGGCAATACACACTGGTCAAACTGGCACACTGACCGCTGTGCCTACTGTACCTAAAATGTTTTTTGCCAAAATCTAACTTATATAGCGTCATCCTGTTTTGAGCAATGTTATTGGAGTACTAGCTGCGCCCCGCGGTTTCACCCGCATCGTGATGATGATGATGAAAAGTAGCCTATGTGTTAATAAGGACATAGGCTATGTATATTCCAAATTTCATCCAAATCCATCCAGCCGTTTCTGCGTGAAAGAGTAACAAACATACACACAAACTTTTGCATTTATAATATTAGTGTGATTTAGGTAGGTAACATTTAGTTATAATGCGTTAATAATCAAAATTAAACTTACCCCTACACACAGTTAGCCAAAAAACACAGTAGCAGAATCACAATCATTTTGCAATAAAATTAATTCTGAACAAAACTAATTCATTTTATAAACTGTTAATTTATATTCGTGTCATCAGATACGCAGCATGTGGGAAATGCTAGTTATTCAGATAAAATCTCTATCGTTAACATGTAACGTTTTGATTTATGGGTATTTTCAACCTGGGGGCTTAGTCCCAGATTTGATAGTTAGCGAAAACTTTTTTCGTTTACGTATTGTTCCATACATTTTAGTAAAGCGCCTCCAGCGGAAACGCGGAGGAACTGAAATCGGCGGTATAGATTGCTTCACTCTAATACGTAAAAAGTTTTCGAATACCTTTCAGCCCAGCAATGTATGGAAAAAAACGTAAACGATTTTATTTTTTTGAAAACTGTCAAATCTGGGACTAAGCCCCCAGACAGTATATTCTATGTTTTAAAATTCATGGTAGGAATAGCTTTTGCATTGCACCATTGATGGTGCAGATGCGGTAGGTGTATCGGGCCAATAGCCTATTTTGAGTAGCATAGCCGAATAGTTGTCTTTTCCAGTTTGTACCCACAGTGTGACGTGACTAAACTATTGGTACTTACATAAACTTAACTGATAATAAATAGCAACATTTAAACGGGTACCGAACTTATAAATAAACCGGCCAAGTGCGATTCGGGCTCACGCACTGAAGGTTCCGTACCACCACAAAATTCAATAGCGAAATTAGCTGTTATAACTTGGTAATGAACAGAAAAATGTCACAGACTCGCACTTGGCCATTATTTATTGTTATACTTAAGAGTATGTACTATAATCATGCCAAATTTAACGCTTGTGCGTATTAGCGTTTTTACATCAGATTTAAAACAAAAATACGTTTATTGTATTGGGACCCACCCCTCTTTCGTTTTTACTTTTTTATAGTAATCCGTCCTAACATTACAGACAGACATACATCGTAGGTTTAGTAATAGGGTCCAGTTTGGGTTTAGTAATAACCCTACCGCTACCCTACCCTTTGAGTACGGAACCCTAAAAATGAAACATCGAATCGCTAAAAAAATAGAATTTAATCTTACCCTCAACCTCTAAACGTCAAAAGTACAATCACAACATTCAGTTTAAAGTTCAAACAACTATAGCGATCATAACTATCAAAATGCAAATAAAATTTAAGTGAAAAGGAAAACAAAGCATAGTGTTTAAAATATTTATTTGAAAAAAAATAATTACAAAACAAAAAACCTCCTGCAATGTTGCCCAAAGTTAAATATTACAAAAGTAAAGCATGCAACAAGGTATTAATCAACGGTGCTATAAATTATTGCAAGTGAAACAAACAAAACAAGCATGGACGTGACAGCATGCTTAGCACGGGCACTGACACTTTTGGTCGTGAGAAAAAGAGACAGACATACACTTTGCAGGCATGTCACGGTCTCGCACGAAAAAAAGCTATGTGGCAGCGCGCATGCTATGCTGCTGTTGCCGATTCCACTTGATCAAACTAAACTAATCTGCCAGCGCAAAAATTTACTTTTCTTTTCAATGAGAAAGAGACTGCAACGATGTTTGAGTTGACAAATTAGAACATCGTCCACAGAATCGACTTAAGTCTACGAGTATACTGGAAAAAAACAAAAATGCTTACATAAAAAAAAAAAATGCTGTTATTATGCTGTCTAAAACTAAAATTTGAAATTAAATGTAAATGGAAGCAAACTACTTGTTCAGTGTCGATAAAAGTCTTTTTTCTTTACCTGCAGTCGTTAATAGTCCACTTTTTGACCTGTTAGTTCATTCATTAAACACGGGATGTCGCTTTTAGCAACTAAAGTTAACTGTTTTAGTTGGCCAAGAGAGGTCGCTTTAATCAATGGCAGTTGATGCTTCCGTGCTTTTGCGTTAAGACAAAAGGTTTTTCATTAATTTAGAAACATTTATCTAACAAATATCGACGTTGATCAAATAGTTTATTAGAATAGATAATAGATTAAGAATTTATGCTAATAAATCGTTTACACCCCCCCTGTACAAAATACATTGTTTAAAAGCTAAGAGACCAATGCCAACGATCGGTATGATCGCGATATCTAAATAGAATATTAATATTTAAAATATATCTTAAATATGTCTATATATTACTTTTCAAGTCTTAAATTATATAACCTAATACTGAAAAAGTAACTTTGACAGCTCTTTAAAAAAACAATGTTCACACCAACTTTCGGATATGTTAACAATTAATCCCATTATATCGACTAAAATTTACAGATCCAACGAGTTTGGGCGTTAAAAAAATAATTATAAAAACTCTGGTAGGTTAATCAAAGTTGGCACAAACATATCCATAACAAGAGGAAAAACGGAATCCCAGAGTTAAGGAGTTTAAAAATAAATACTCTTAACTCTAATCAAATCCTTCCAAACTAATTTCTAACCACAGGCTTAGAGAGTAGACGACGTTAGCTGTCCATCAATGCGTGGCAAAAGTCTAGCCTTAAGTTATTGAGTCGCGCGACCGTCGATTCACCCGTACGCGAATATCGTCTAAATCTCGCCCGCGTTGTCAGACGATTCGAGATATTCGCCTGTAAACCAGCATAATTATTGTCTTGCGACCAAAATTAAAAGGCCATAGATTCACATTTTTGCGCTGCAATTGAGGCGAGAGGACCACGAATGGCAGTTTTAGCGGCACGCATAATTCCGAACAATTTTACAATCTTGCGCTATCCATTAAGTCTGTGTCCTCTGGGACTCCGTTTTTGCAAGCACCTTATAATTATTACAATAGTAAAATATAGTTTTTAGTGTGTTCCGTATCTATACTAATATACTAAAATATAGCTTCTTTCGTTACATACGTTTATTAATGGAAGAATGCAATAAGAAAACTCGCATTGAGAAACGAGGAATTACCATTACTCGATATAAGATACCGAAACAGATGACGCATCGGAGAAAAGAAAGTGATAAAAGATATTTCTATCTCAGACAATGTACGCCAGCAAAATATGCAATGTCTATCAATTTTATGTCATTGAAATAAAGGTGACTCTCTTTTCTTACCTCCGATGTGCCATTACGTATACCTTAGGTTATAAGATGTTTATAATTACATACAAATTTTAGACTAGAGAATAACTAAAACATTCATAAAGACATTAGTTAAGTTTTCATAAATATATATATATATAATTCACTCTGAAAGACTGTGCTGTGTTGACAACGGTCGAGTGGATAGGCGAGTAACTAAACCTGGCACTGGTAGTGATTTATGCTAAAGGTAGTCTATTAATATAAATAGGAACCGTAACATAGGAAGCAATAAGTTATAGCGTTCATTTTAAAAGTTGTTGTTGAAAGAACCAAACTTGCAAAAAACATTGTAGCCTTTTTCATAGTGGTTTATTAGACAAGGGGGTCTAGACAAGAGCCACACTCTGTTAGCGTTCACGCCTGCGGAAAGATGAAATTGTATGACAATGACATTAGCTTCAGATAATTTATCTCATACTAATGTCATTTTCATACAATTCCATCTTTCCGCAGGCGTGAACGCTAACAGTGTGTGGCTCTTGTCTAGACCCCCTGGACAGTGTAATTTTTAGTTAAGTCTAGTTGTGCCATTTTACACCTATAAAATTTACATAAATACTCAAGGAACTACAAATAAATACTCAAGTTGACTCATTTATAAATTTTGAAATATTTAGCTACAATTATATCGACTATTCATGCTTCGTTTAGTTTAACCCACTACTCGACTAAGTCGCTCGAACGGCGTCAACACAGCTAAACGCGCCGGCCCGTAACAAACAAGAACAAAAAAACCATGGAGCGAACATTCGTTCGAACATTCTAACAAACTTAAATCGAACCTCCTCGCTAGTCGGTGTGCGTCATATTTTGTTTACAATCAAGATAAGTATATAAAAAAAAAGTGATGTGAAGTATTTTAGGCTACAATACACAGAAAGTTCTTAAAATAATATTCAAAATATTGAAGATGCAGAAAACGTGACTTGCATAGTATCAATAGTAAGTTTAATTTAACTAAATTAAATGGTTAATACTCTGAGCTAGATAGAGTCAACAAAGTATTGAAAATTCCAGCCCAACTTGTGCAACCTGTGTCACCTGAGTGCAAAGAGTTTGTAACACCATTAATTTCAATAAATTTATCATAAACTAGGTAAAAATTGTGATGATTACGTACAAATTTATCTGACATTAAGACTACGCATAAACGTCTACGATAAGTTTACTGCACTGATTCAGAAGTAGTTGTTGTTAGTTTTTTTCAGCAAATTTTCATTGGGCGGTCCACCTACTGGACTAAAGCAAACAAACCTAGTTTTCTTTTTAATTGGAATTGTTGAATAAATAAACATATTTTCTATAATAATAAACAGCACGCACACTATTGTTGCTTATTCATTTGCTGCAATAGAATTAAATAAAAGCTTTATGATAGGAAATGTACTCCAAATTAACAATGCAAATTTAAATGTTATTTTTTTTCATTTATGACCTCGGCTGTGTCTTCAGGTAAGACCAGTAGGGACAGCCGGGAGAAATCCCATCTAAGCCTATTGTATCGCGTGGATTGTCAACCGGTAGCTACGAAACTTGCGGAGCGGACTTTGACCCAGTAAAATACTAAAGAGTTCCATTGCTAAATAAACACAAACTAACGAATGAACAAGCAGTTTCACCCGGGGCCGGCGCAAAGGAAAACCTAACTTAAAGCTATACAAAACAAGTGTCGGAATGCGACAGGCGACCCGTCAGACCGCGTGCAACCAAGCAACTCTTATGCGTGTTTAGATAATTAATAATATTCGTTTTAGTATCGTGGTTTATATCAGCATCGGTCGCTTTGGCTGTCTCGAATCAGTGTACCTGAAATTTAAGGCAGGTGTCACTTTGTGTGCCAATTATAAATTAAACACCGTTTTAAACTATCAAGGTGGTTCACTTCAGTTATTTTTACGGTACTTATATTTACGTTACATTAACGGGATATTTACCGTGGTAAGGTTGTGGAAGGAGCTCCCGATATTTCGGCGCAGTTACATGCACCATGTTCACAGGAAGGCTGAATAATGCGGGTGGTTGGTCGAACAGTTCAAAGTTGCAGACAAAACGATCTACCCTCTTTTTTAGTGTTTTGCTACGGTTATCACTGGTTCTCGAACCTAAGTCCCGGCAAAACACACTCACAGTATCACTGCAATATCGGGAGCTCCATCCACTCCACTATATACTCTGTAATGAACGCACCTCGGTCTCGCTGAGGCGCGGCTGCCTCCCGCCTACATCTGCGCCAGCGCACTCAGCACGCAGTCCATGTTTATTATATAGAGGGTAATCAACGCACCTCGGTTTCGCTGGGGCGCGTCAGCCTCCCGCCTACATCTGCGCCAGCGCACTCAGCACGCTGTCCATATTTATTGTATAGAGGGTAATGAACGCACCTCGGTCTCGGTGAGGTGCACCTGCGGCTGCGGCACGGTGCGCGGCGGTGCGGGCTCGACGCACAGCAGGCGCGGCTTGTCGTCCGCCTCGTCCGCCGGCTCGGTGCCGCCGCCGCTGCCTCCCACCGACATCTGCGCCAGCGCACTCAGCACGCTGTCCATGTTTATTGCGGGCGCCGTGTCACCTTCGCCCTGCAATTTGGCACACATCACTGCACGAGGGAAGAGCCATGTATTCATTGAGCAATAATGTTTCGGATACACAGTTTCTGAAACATCAGCTGTTTACTAGAAACAATGTTTCGGATACACAGTTTCTGAAACATCAGATATTTACCAGAAACAATGTTTCAGAAACTGTGCAGTCCACATCATCAGTTGCTTACAATATGTCGCCCAAAGAGGTAGGTGATCTCCATGTTTAATAAACAAGTGAAACATGCGTCCACACTCGTTTCCATCTGTTGCGAAACTGATTTGTTTCTGTGTTCCCCATGGCGGCGGGTAACATAGCAACATGCCGATAAACACGTAGTGTTTACAGAAACAAATAAGTGTGTTTCAGAAACACGTAAATTTTGTTTCTGAAAGTGTTTCTTAATTAATACATGGGTTCAGACTTTACACTACTAAGAACCAAATGTATTTTCAGGGTCACCTTGCCCACTCAAAATGTAAGTCAGAAGCGACATATTTTTTTTTATTACTCGATCTCAATTATGTTTATTGCTACATGTATGCATGCAGATCTTAAATACCATGTTTCAGTACATCCTTAAATAAAATGTTTCAGTTCACTTGTCTTAATAACTATAAAAGTTAGGTTTTAAAAAAATAAACAGACAGCCACAACATATTTATACGGAACCTACGGAACCCTAAAGTACGGGCATTATATTTCAGATATTCGACAGAATCTTACCTTTTGAGGGCTGGGCTTGAAGAAGTGTAGATAGCAGAATCCGCGGAATCCCTGCAATAGAAATGATGAATTAAACACTGCTTGCTGAATAAGCCAAGAGTTCTTGACTTTCCACGCTTTTAACCGCGCTCCAAATACTGGAGCGATGCTGTGAGGCACTGACATGTTCTGGCTCTCAGGGGCGTAGAAATGGATGATGGTCATCATCCATCATCATTTCAGCCATAGTACGTCCACTGCTGGACATAGGCCTCCCCCATCGATCTCCAAAAGAGCCGGTTGGAAGCGGCCTGCATCCAGCGTTTCCCTGCGGTCTCTTTTATATCGTCTGTCCATCTTGTGGGTGAACGTTCTACGCTGCTCTTACCGGTCCGTGGTCTCCATTCCAGAACCTCTCGGCTCCATCGGCCATCTGTCCTGCGTGATATGTGGCCTGCCCACTGCCACGTCAACTTGCTAATCCGATGGGCTATGTCGGTGACTTTCGTTCGTCTATGGATCTCCTCATTTCTGATTCTATCTCGTAGAGAAACCCCGAGCATAGCCCGCTCCATAGCTCGTTGTGCGACTTTGAGCTTGCTTGATGTTGAGGTAGGATGAAGGTGACGCTGCTATATTCATCATCATCATCAGCCGGAAGACGTCCACTGCTGAACATAGGCCTCCCCCTTTAACCTCCACACTGAACGACAGCCTGCCTTTTGCATCCACTGGATGCCCGCGACTCTGACAATGTCGTCGGTTCATCTAGTGGGAGGCCTACTTACGCTGCGTCTTCCGGTTCATGGTCTCCACTCCAGAACCTTTCTTCCCCATCGGTTATCGGTTCTACTGATAAGTACGGTAAGATATGGTGATACTGATCAGTTAGTAAGCCTCGTACCTTCCACACCATGACTTGCGGCTTGACACCGCGCTCGGTCAGCGCTTGCTTCAGGTCGCGCACTCGGGTGTTGGGGCTGATGTTGGATATCTGTAAGGAAGATAATATAATGAACCTCTTTTGCCTGACTTTCCCCGGGGTTTACCTCTCCACTTTCTACTACGCTACTCACCTACACATTGTGGATTTCCCATGGATATATAGCAAAAGTTTTGATTCTACATTTCAATACAACCAAGGAATGGAACGACTACATTTCAATACAACCAAGGAATGGAACGACTACATTTCAATACAACCAAGGAATGGAATGACTACATTTCAATACAACCAAGGAATGGAACGACTACATTTCAATACAACCAAGGAATGGAACGACTACATTTCAATACAACCAAGGAATGGAACGACTACATTTCAATACAACCAAGGAATGGAACGACCTGCCAGCTTCATTGTTTCATGACGGAAATGACTTTTTTGAGGTTATTTTTATTTAAACGTTATTTTTAAGGTCAGAGTGAGTAGGTATTTTCTAAATCTGCATGTTACATCTTCGACCATATCGTCGCTTACCATCAGGCGAGTAGATGGTCAAACGCATACTTATACGTATTTGAGGACTGAATCATGGCAATGATGTAAGCCCACTTTTCCCTCTTTGAAGGCCATCGAGAGTTTTGGCGCCAACGCGGAAAAAACATGTCGGCTCGTTAGATTATTTTCCTAAACTTGTGTATTTTCGAGTGTTAATGTGTACAAAATGGTGAATTATTATTCATTAAGTGCTCGTAAACGTGCTCGAGTGTGGGCAAGTGATATAACGAGGTGAAACGTGTCCTTTCGTGTTGTTTCCAAAACTCCATAGGAGCCTCTTGTAAAGTCCCCACCACTTTACAGGGGCATAAGTTTGACTTGACCGTGACTTACTTGACTCTGACTTTGACTATAACTTGTTTGACGCTATGAAGACTATGTAAACTGTTTAATATTACGACTAAAGGACATTGAATGAAACGGTCATGAAAATTTTAACAAAATGAAGGCCATCGAATTGCACTTGGCCATTATTTATTTATTGTTATACTTTAGAGTATGCACTATAATCATGCCAAGTTTGACTCTTGTACATCATATAACTGTCTTTACATTAGAGAAAATATAAAAATACGTTTGTTGTATGGGGACCCCCTTTAGTTTCTAATTTTTGCCTTTATTGATATTTCTTAGTTAATGCGCTGTAACATTACATATTCTGTGAAAATTTCAACTGGCTATCTATTATAGTTGGAATGACAGACGGACAGCGTAATAGGATCCCGTTTACACCCTTTGGGTACGGAACCCTAAAAATCGACTCCGCCCAGGTTCGGCAAAAAGTTTTCCTTACCCTTGTCTCCTTCAGTTGTTCTTACCTTGACAGAGAACTCAATCTCTGGTTTAGGGCGCTTGTTGCGTCTCGGCTTGACTTCGCCCTCTTTACCCTCCTTCACGTCCTTGTTGGCGGACTTCTGGCTGTTGCGACGGCGCGCCTGGCGCCGCGGCTTGCCCCCTTTACCCTCCTCGCCTTCAGTCGTGTTGCCACCCTGTATATGACAATATTACAACAAACGTTTTAAATGTTTATCGGAACTTATCACGTATTATTTAATTACGGTAAAAATATGTAAAAAAAAAAAAAATCGCCAAAGTTTAAAAATTACTATTACAACAAACATTAGTCAATACAATAGACAAGTAGCTATATTACAACAAACGTTTTAAATGTTTATCGGGACTTATCACGTATTATTTAATTTAGGTAAAAATATGTAAAAAAAAAAAAAATGATATCGAGAAAGTTTAAAAATTACTATTACAACAAACATTAGTCAATACAATAGACAAGTAGCTATATTACAACAAACGTTTTAAATGTTTATCGGGACTTATCACGTATTATTTGATTTAGGGAAAGTTATGTAAAAAAAAAAAAAAAAAAATTTAAATAGCGAAAGTTTAAAAATTACTATTACAACAAACATTAGTCAATACAATAGACAAGTAGCTATATTACAACAAACATTAGTCAATACAATAGACAAGTAGCTATATTACAACAAACATTAGTCAATACAATAGACAAGTAGCTATATTACAACAAACATTAGTCAATACAATAGACAAGTAGCTATCTCCAACAAATACTCAAACGTTACCTAGAGTTTCGCGTTTTAATCTTTTCTCTGCTCCGAGTTCTTGCTCTAGCCTGGCTTTTTTTTTTTTTTTTTTTTTTCATTGCACCGTTGTCTAGAACGGTGCATCAGTATAACACTCTGTCTAAGACAACCGATATCGACATATTTGGTGACTATCTGAACAGTTTTTAATTATTTGTATTTTCATGTGCACGGGAAGAGTGTGAGTCTTCCTGTGAACATGGTGCATGTAACTGCGCCGAAATATCGGGAGCTCATTCCACAACCTTACCACGGTAAATAACCAGTCAATAATCATATAACTTTAGTGAACAACCGTGATAGTTTAAAACAGTGTTTCAGTCAATATCCATAATATTATTATTATTATTTTTTTTTCTTTTTTTTATAATTGATTGTCTTGCGTTTTCCCACCATCACGCCTGCATGCCTAACATGCGCACCGCGACAAAAACTTGTCGTCACTTTGTAGAGTGAGAACGCGACAATGCGCCTACGGTTTCGTATAAGACTGTCTAGCTTTGGCACGATAAAAAGAGTCGACAAAATTTTGTCGCAGTGCGCATGTTAGCCCGACTGATGTGGTCTAACTTTGGCTTCCAGGGCGTTCTCAAAAAGTGTCCGGGTGAAACCCCGACGCCTCACGCCTGTCGTATTGGTGGCTCCATTCATTATCTATTTCAACAATTAGTTCCACGCATTTATACGGTTTTGATTTTGGGAAACGAACTATATTTTCAGCAACTTTTTCCTCCAAAACGTGACCTCGAATATACCCCGGGTATTGTAGGTATCCTAGGCGACGGTGACTTCTTACCATCAAGTGGCCCGTTGCTTGTCTACTATTAAATAAAAAAATTAAAAAAATTGGTGGAAGTTGCCTTGTCCATACTCTGTGTGTGTGTGTGTGCACGAGACAGCGATATACCGACCTCTCCCTCACTCTGGCTCTTGTGGCTGCGCGTGCGGCGACGCAGACGGCGCGGCCGCGCCACCGACCGCTCCTCTACGTCTGTATCCACTTCCTTCAGTGTGCAAGCGCGTCCCGCACTGAAAACAAAAACAAAAAAACTTACTTCTGTCATATTTTCATCTGTCAATGTCATTAGTAGCACATTGGTTTGGCTTTTTTTTTGTTTGTTTGTGTAAACGGCTGAGATAAATTTCAACACAACGCCAACGCTGACGTCATTCAAGGGTAAATGAAGGTCAATCATATGTAATCAAAAATATTCGTCATCAGCGCTTATCTATCTATATATATATACAAATTAATCTCTATTTACCTTGGTCACGCCATAACTTCAGAACGACTTAACCGATTCCATTCGTCTTTTTGCTAAGATTTCTAATAATTTGTCGAAGGTTCTTACGGAAAGAAAAATTAAGAAAATTGGAAAATTTCAGAAAACTTTACGACGATTTTAACTACGCACCGTCTAAGACAGGACAACGTCTGTCGGGTTAGCTAGTTTTTTAAATAAAAATAGATGTATAATGATCAGTAAGTTTGCTCGAAATGGTTTTGTAATTACAATCTATAAACAAACATGGACAATCCCCATTATATATTAACTAGCGACCCGCCCGCCCGGCTTCGCACGGGTGTAATTTACGTGCGAAGCCGGGGCGGATCGCTAGTTATATATATAAACCTTCCGTGAAAATGTATCTAACTGATGGTGAAAACCGCATCAAAATCCGTTGCGTGGTTTAGGAGGGGTTAGCGGCCATACAGACAGACAGACAGACAGACAGACGCGAAAAGCGACTTTAATTTATACTATGTAGAGAAGAGATACTCACAGCATCTCAATATCCCGGAGTTGTCCCAGGATGGGCATGAGGAGAAGCCTGCGGTTGGACAGCAAGTGCCACAGGATGCCCACCGGCCGCTGGCACATGCGCTGCGTCTCTATCACCTGGAGGAACGATGTTGTTACTCTATGGACATATTATTGGATGATCTGTGACAGCTTATGGCAACCATAACATGGCCGGAATGGAATTACATAAATCACTAATTCACATCACATCAGCCAGAAAATGTCCACTGATGATTAAAGGCCTCCCTCTTAGAGGGGTGTTGCATCCCCACGCTTGGCAGGTGGCTTGGGGATCACAGAACGTTCACAGTGTACTACTAGGACGCTGCTGTCCATCCTCTTAGATCGCATCGTCACTTACTATCAGGTGATATGTGGTCAAAAGCTTTAAAAAAAAAACGAAAATATTGAGTAAATATTTTTTTTCACACTCGGTCATCTGACCCCAAACTAAGCAAAGCTTGTGATATGGCTGCCAGAGACTGATATACATACATATATAGTTTTAAATACATACTTAAATAGATATTAACGCCCAGATATAGAACATACACAAATGTTCATCACATAAATGTTTGCGCTAGGTGGGAATCGAACCCATACCCCCAAGCGCAGAAGGCAGGTTCACAACCAACTGGACCAACGGGCTATCCAAAAAAATATTTACTGAACTTACTTGGGTAGGCGTCACAATGATGTCTATTGGAACGTCGTGAGCGCCGAACAGTTCAGCTGGCAGGGTGTCGAATACCTGTGGATGTGAACATGATACATGTGAATGGAAAAAAGTTAAAAACTTCAAAATAAATAACCGGTAATCGGGTAAATACTTCGTGATGCTGCTTGCGGGTCACGACGACGGCCGAAGCCGAGGTTCGTACCTTCGAGGTGCCCTTGTGCTAGTCGTCTATAAACTTAACCACCAAGTTATGCCGAACGCACTCTGCGTTCGCTAACTAGTCCGGTCAAGCTGTAGAGGACAAAAGGCCAACAGTACAAGTAAATATAAAAAAAAAAGATAAATTACAATAGAATGATAAATGGCTTAAATGTTTTAAGTCAAAGGTAAATTTTACCTGACAATCATGGACGGTGGTGATCACAATAGTGCTGGGCTTGATTGCTTTCATGTGCATCATCAGACCAAACTCCAAATCACCGTAGCCTGGAAAGAAAACAAGTTAAAAAAAAATTACTACCCCGAGTTGGCCTGTGTACGGCACTAGAGCATGTAACTGGAAAAAAAAACCGGACAAGTACAAGTAGGACACGCGCTCTGAGGGTTCCGTTGGACGGAGTCCTCAGTGCGCGAGTCCAAATAAAAAACAACAGCAAAAAAGTTGATATATTGAAGGACCAACTTAACTTTGTAGTGGACAATAAGGTTCTTCCATATATACCAACTACAAAATGTAAGTTTGTAATCTCAAAACAATATCACTATCATCACATCATACTACATAGTATAAAACAAAGTCGCTTCCCGCTGTCTGTCCGTCCCTATGTATGCTTAGATGTATAAAACTACGCAACGGATTTTAATGCGGTTTTCACCATCAGTTAGATAATTTTTCACGGCAGGTTTATATATTATGTAACAAGTGAACCGCTTCCTACGGGTCGCTAGTTTTTTATATGATATAACTTCAAACTAACAACTTTCGGATTTTTCGTTCATATGTGCTGTGAGACTTTGCCTCTTGCAAAATTTCATGATTCTAGGTCATGATTTTCTCTGGCATGGAACATTGTTTTTACTGCTAGTGTAGGCAATGACAATATAACCACTTGACTGCTCATCCTTTGCCCCGCGCGATGAAATTGGTACATAATTTTCAGCATAATCATTTCCGAGCGGGCCAATCCTAGGCGCGAAATTAATTAATGACTTTTGAGTCTCCAATCACAAGCCGCCATTCGATTGAGTCTCCAATCACAAGCCGTCGATTGAGTCTCTGATCACAAGCCGCCATTCGATACCCCACCGCGACCGACGTGGCTTACTCGTGCAAAAGAGAATTATGACGACACGCTCGATCAAGTGTTTATATTATAGTAATTTTTAAACTTTCGCGATTTGAACACATATTTTAAATGTTAATCGGGACTTATACGTATTATTTAATTTAGGTAAAAAATATGTACCTTTCGCTCGACGTTTCGACCATGTTACAATGGCCGTGGTCACGAGCTGACTGAACACTGCGGGTGAGTCCGGCGAGAAGAGCGGGTGTTTTGTTCTCCTACCCTCACTTGATCTTGAAAAATCGCAGGGTTGTCACTACGACACACAACACTGTGTCGGTAAATGTCCTAGTACCTACACCGCGGTTTGTACACTTGCTTACTATGGGATTCCACGACGCCGCTAACTAAAATCCATCTTCCCGGTTGAAATTGCGATGTTTTCTTACTTTTTACCTAAATTAAATAATACGTGATAAGTCCCGATTAACATTTAAAATATGGTTATATTATCTTTGGTATTAGATATGTATTACTGACCTCGTCCTTTGCCAATACGGTATCCCTCTTTGGAGACAGCGACGGATCCCATCACTACCAAGTCCAGGCAAACGGTATCTTCTATGCCTGAAAGATATTGTACATAAACATTAATTATATTTTTGTGTATCTGATGTCTTTTTACATAAGTACTGCAAATTGTAATTTGAAATCAGCATTTTGTATGATTTTCAGACATATTTTAGTACTAATAAATGGGCAAATAGAATGTGACGTCACAGAACTAGATTGAAGATTTACTTTTTGCGGCGAAAACATTATAGCTAAGCGCTACTATTAAAACTAGAGGTGAAAACTAGTCTGTTAGTGGTGGTTATCAAGTGCCATGCTATTTGAAAAGGACTATAATGACACGAAATGGCTCCTCCATGCAGCGGGGTTGCGGTCAAGTTTAAGATACACACGCAAGGCAAAATAGTATTTGTACTTACCAACAGGTTTTCCATAAGTCTCCATCCCGTTCCTGGAGACAGCCTTCCTGATGGCCGTCGGGCCGGTCTCGCCCTCCGGCAGCTCAAGCCGGTTCAGGAACCCGGTCTGTAGCCGCGGCACCGGCACGTATAGAGTCTTCTCCTGCTCCAGGCATAGCACTCTGCAGAGGAATTAATAAATTAGAAACACCTAAAGGCTACAAAATCACCTAATACTTAGTAGGCGACAGTGTGGCCAAGGATAGAGATTGTTTGTCTTGAAAAAATATTTACTCTCTTTTTGTTTCTCTCAGAGAACAAGGTAAGGGCGATCGAAATATGCCGTGCAGAAGGATTAACATTGGGTTGCGTCTCTTCTGAATCTGAGACACAAAATTACTTTGAGACCCTTCCAGCTCGGATGGAATCTGACGTAGAAATGTGGGCTGAGGAATTACATTATGTCAAACAAAACCCATTCACATTATATCGAGACATGGAAATTTGGCCGGAGGATTTGCATTATGTCGAGTGCCGCCTAGCTTGGACGGAATCTGACACAGAAATTATGGCCGAAGGATTCACATTATGGAGAGAACCGTCCAGCCCGGACGGAATCTGACATAGAAATTTTGGCCGAAGGATTCATATTATGCCGAGACCCTTCAAGCCCGCTTCAAGCAGGCTGACATGGATATGTGTTGAGCGCTATAGAAAGATAGAAATTAACTTTTTATTGTGCACACCAGAAATATAAATTATATGCAAATAGATAAAATTACAAGCTAGCATCACAAGTGGCCCTATATTGTGCAAATTGTTAATATTAACTGATTTCGAATGATCCTAATTTTCTTTATGTTCTTTGGAATACGTTCTGTGAAATCTGTGAAATCAAACCGAAACCAAACCATCCCAAATACCACACACCTCGAAAAACGATATCTCAATTTCATAAATGATGATAAATTATAAATGAATAAGCTAAAAAAAGGGTTTCCTAATCTTAGTACTATCGGTCAAAATGATAAGAAAACAATTATGTACGATAAATCGGCTAGCACAGCGACACACTGCTAGCCTGAACTAGATTCAACAAAGTATTTGTATCGCCACTTGAGAGAAACTTAAATTTGATCCTAAGAAGAGCATTTTGACGATATCAGTTTGTAATAGGCCTACTTTGCATCAATTGAAATGTACATAGTACAGGTTGTCAAGTTGATAACATTGAATTAATCGCAATGCAGCAAACAATAATATTTACAAGTGCAAATAAAGGTTATCATTATCAACTACCAGTGTTACGTGTGCATTTTGTAGTCAACATTTTTGACATAACTTTTTATGTGCATAACAGCCAAGCCGTTACTTAGGCTAAGGGATACTTAAAATTGCTCTGTCAACTTCTCGTTGACGGAAATTGTCACACGTGAAAACGAGACAGAGCAATTTTAAGTATTCCTTAACTTAAGTAACGTCTCTGAGTGCGGCTGTTAGTGTGTCAATAATTAAAGTAGTGCAGTTATTTCATGTTTGACATGATTTACAACACAACATTTTAGTTACGGTGTTTTTTTTTTTATATACTTTTGGCCGCCATTTCGCCTGATGGTAAGCGACGGTGCAGCCGAGGATGATTCACGTTGATCTAGAAGAAATCTATTCATTCTATGCCTTGAAGACTCTAGATTGTAGTTCCTGAGAGAAACGAGGAAAACGGCAGAGTTTCATTCTTGGGCAGTGCGCATCATAAATGACTACCCAAATCGTTGTGTACGAATTTTTGGAATATCTGCGCGGAACTGGTGTCAAACTTATTTTATTCTGTGACATAGTTGCCACTTTGATATCTGTAACTTTGACATCTGTATACTGCATTTTATCAATATTTCAATATAAACACGGGTCTAGCCCGGTCCTTTGTGGCATTGTTGGGCCGAAGCCACCACCAAGAGGCCCCATTGAATATAAAATACAATTATAGAATGTGTATAAAATGGAATATGAAACTATTGTACAGGATTTTAAAAAAAACTGGGCTATTGAGGTGAACAACTAGTGGGTAGCTGAACAGATCTATAGGATGAGAAACGGCACCTGCCTTATCCTGTCTCATCTCAAAATACATTTAGGCAGGTGTTGGACTTGCCACCCACTAATGGCCCCCCCATAAAGGATGCCGCATATTGGCACCGTAGGGGCAATAAGTATTGACGTGGGTGGTTTAGGGTGTCGAGAGGTGTGCTACACTTTCACTAAGAGCTACTCGCGGCGTTATGCCCTTTAACACTTCCACCCTGGAGCTTAGGTTCTTAGCGCTTGCGGTTTTCACTCCCAGACGGCTGGTAAGGGCAAGCCAGGGGTCGGGGTCTCATTTATCCCCATGGAATCAGGGTACGCGGTGTCGCCACCCACCGACAGCTCGCCACTTATCAATATTAATATTAGTGTGGTTATTAGTGTGGTTGCAAATTGTAAAACAAACTTAGACCGAAGTGGTATGAGGTGGTGGTCCAACTTGAATAATCGTAGGACGACCCAGTTATGACCTCTTTTCGGCTAAGTACAGTCTATATGCGTAACCCTGTATAAGATGGGGTTCTTCAAGAGGACTGTTATGTCGGCAACGTGTCTGTGATCCCCCTGGTGTTATATCCAAAGGCGACAGTGATAGCTTACTTAAAAAAAACGGACAAGCAAGAGTCCAAAAAATAAAAAATAAACTGAAATAATACTAAGTTGAAATATTGAAAGACAAACTTAACTTTGTAGTTGACTATAAGGTTCTTCCATACATTCCAACTACAAAATGTAAGTTTGTAATAGCAAAATAATTATTTTTAAATGATATAACTTTAAATTTATGACTTTCGGATTTATTCCTATATAAAACACTGTTTTAAACTATCACGGTTGTTCACTAAAGTTATATGATTATTTACGGGATATTTACCGTGGTAAGGTTGTGGAATGAGCTCCCGATATTTCGGCGCAGTTACATGCACCATGTTCACGGGAAGACTGAAGAATGCGGGCAGTAAAAAACAACGAGAGACACAAATCTGCCATAGCTGAGCATCTGCTGGACGCAGGTCCTAACCACTGGATCGAATTTCACAACCCTGAAATCCTGTCCACCGAACGCCATTACATACCAAGGCTAGTAAAGGAAACTATTGAGATCTCGAAATGTCAGAATTTCAATCGAGGTGATGGTTTTCAACTCGCCAGTGCGTGGAATCCAGTATTAGGTTGCCTCAAAAATAAAAATAAAAATTCGCGTTCAAAATGTGTTCAAAATACTATACGCAGTGATACAGTGAGTGTGTTTTGTCGGGACTTAGGTTCGAGTTCGAGTTCCAGTGATAACCGTAGCAAAAGACTAAGAAAGAGGGTAGATCGTTATGTCTGCACCTAACTTTTTAACTGTTCACCACCCGCATTCTTCAGTCTTCCCGTGAACATGGTGCATGTAACTGCGCCGAAATATCGGGAGCTCATTCCACAACCTTACCACGGTAAATATCCCGTAAATAATCATATAACTTTATTCCTATATATGTGCTATAAGACCTCACCTCTTGCCAAATTTCATGATTCTAGGTCAACGGGAAGTACCCTATAGGTTTTGATTTCCCTGTGAAATCGCAAAATATGCGACATAAACGTTTATATCTTTTGATTGCGTTGACTTAAAACTTTTATTGTTTTACAGCCGAAAGAAACCGTAGACTCAAGTATTTGGTATAAATTTCAACTTGATACCTTTACGCGTTCTTGTGAAAAAGGGTCTTGACAGACGGACAACGAAGTGATCCTATAAGGGTTCCGTTTTTTTATTTTGAGGTACGGAACCCTAAAAATTGCCTATAGGTAAGCTCCTCACAAAATGGCATCACTCACTCAGCCATAACGTAGATTGTCAAACACCCACACTCCTGATATCGCATTACTATTTACAACCGCAGGGAAACGCTGGATGCAGGCCGCTTCCAACCGGCCCTTTTGGAGATCGATGGGGGAGGCCAATGTCCAGCAGTGGACGTCCTACGGCTGAAATGATGATGATGATTTACAATCAGTGTGAATCCGAAGGATATAATCGTACAAAGTTCCCGTTATCAATATTATAAAACGAGGTCAGATTATGACTACATCTCAGTGCATTATAAGACCTAGCAAGACGGATATAGAGTCTAGAAAACGTAATAAATGATGTCATACATACTACACAGTGACTTGTCAATTATGCATGGTTTTATGCGAATAAATAAACACAACATTATAAACGCGAAAGTTCATATGCATACATGATTTTCCGCACAAGGATTTGAATGAAATGAGGTAACTTTACCCCACATGGCCCATCAGATTAGCAAGTGTCAGTGGCAGTGGGCAGGGCACATAGCAGACAGAATAGATGGCCGATGGGGCCGAAAGGTTCTCGAATGGAGACCACGAATTAGTAAGTGCAGCGTAGGACACAAAATGGACATACGACCTAATTGACCGCAGGGAAACGCTGCATGCAGGCCGCTTCCAACCGGCCCTTTTGGAGATCGATGGGGCCTATATCCAGCAGTGGACGTCCTTCGGCTGAAATGATTATGATGAGGTAACTTTTACCCTGGATTAAGGCCGCGCTCACCAGGCAGATTTTTTTCGCAAATTTTCAACATTTTTGAAGATAGCCCTGGCCCGTGGTTGCGGTCTTAACACTATCATTAGATATATTTTTTGGCGTTCTGGTTGAATCAGAACGCTAAAAATCCAGTTTAGGTTGCTTATTTCGTCAAAAATGGGAGGAGCTTAAGCGTAAGGTTCCCGAAGGTTAACAGGTAACACAGCGGGGCACTGCTAGTGAATATATTACAGACATCTAACTCAATGTCAGGGCTTATCCGAGGCCCAGTGTAATGTGAATCAAGAGTATCAGATAGATACAGAAATAAATAGTTATTTTTATGTAAATTTAGGTCAAAGAACCACTATTACACCCACACCTACAGTCGCTGTTAAGAAAACTGCGATGTTGTTTTGATTATAATGAAAGAGCTGTTTGTTACCAGCGATTCCGCTTAGACTTTGATTTAAAATTTCAACCTCCGTTGGCCACCTAAATTCGACCCTTTCGTAAAATCCCAAAGCGGACATTTTTACCTACCCAGTTTCAGCTTCGTAGGTCAAGAAGTTTTAGAGATTTAAGGATGAGTCAGTGAATAAGTAATATTAAGTGATTTAACATTTAGTTTAAATTGGATCGCAATTTACGGCGTAATATATTTCTAAAAATAACGTCTTTAGTGTCATCTCTTGACAACAAAGTAGGGCCAGGGGCCTTACGGCTTGCTGTTTAAAGCAATTCAGTTTAGGTGATGAAAAAATGTTGCGCGACCGCAAACCGTATCTAAACGCGTTAAGGTTCACGTTCGCAGCAATTTTCCGAAATGCGCGATTTTAACGTTAGTTTGATACCACGTAAGCAGTTGGCCTAAAGGCCTCTATGCCTTTATTAAATGAAAAGGTTATATAAAACGTTTAACAACACATTTGCGAGAAAAAAAAAAAATGGAAATTAAAAAAATACCGTAAAGTACACGCACGGTGCTATACAACGGAGCGTGCGGTAAAATTCATTACCGCACGCTCCGTTGTATGATCCGTAATGTTTAACTTTCGAACGATGTATACAGGCTTCGTAAGTGCACTTTTTGAGCAAATGTGTTGTAAAATATATTATTATATGGGACTACCATTAAATAATATATTTTATAAAGAAAATATGTATTTTAAAAAAAAAACAAGTGAGGGTAGATGAACAAAACACCCGCTCTTCTCGCCGGAATCACCCGCAGTTTTCAGTCGGCTCATGGCCGACGCTCAGTATAATACCATGGTGAACCGTCGAGCGAGAGGTATCTACTTTACCTAAACAATAATAATGCGTGATAATTTCCGATAGAATGAGGAAGTTTAAAAGTTACATGACAATACTCGATTCCATAAAGGTGGAAAATTACTCACTTCCCGTGATGTCTGTTTTTTTAACTATAATTTTTATCCTGAAAATTTGCGGCCAAGCTAGAAAATCGAGGGGCGTAGCTCATCATCAGCCCTGAATGACCCACTGCTGAGTATAGGCCTCCCCTTGTTTATGCCACTCTCCCCGGTCTCGTATCTAGTTCCAGCAGGCCTAGCACGGGCCGTGGACAAATTGTCTTTCCACCGTTTTTATCCACGCCTAGACGCGACAAAGCTAGAATATAGATACGTTTCTCTTTCCCGCGGGATAAAAACAGTGGATAGACAGTTTATCCACGGCCCGTGCTAGGCCTACAGTAAAAATAAATCATGTTCACACAAGTCACTGAACTGAAACTTATAAAACACTCAATAAGGAATGCGTTGCCCAAGAAATTGGTCATGGTTTATGTAATGCGCCAGTAATCAGCGTAGCATGTTATTTCTATGCGTTCGATTCGTATTTTTAGAATTTTTGATACATTTATTTCATATTGTGCGGTTTAAAATAAACTGAGCGTGTCTTGTTTACCTGTTTTCGTGATTTGTGTCATTAAATCTCACCTCGGCGTGGATTTGTACATAAATATTATTGTTTCGCCCCGTTTACCAACTAAAATATTAATTTTTTGGGTTCCGTACCTCAACTGGAAAAAAACGGAACCCTTATAGGATCAGTTTGTTGTTCGTCTGTCTGTCTGTCAAGACGCTTTTCTCAGAAACGCGTTGAGATATCAAGTTGAAATTTATATCAAACTAGCGGTCCGCCCCAGCTTCGCACGGGTATAGATTATGCCTGTGTTACCCGGGGATAGTGTGGCTTCCCAACAGTGAAAGAATTTTTCAAATTGGTGCAGTAGTTTCGGAGTCTATTCAATGCAATAAAAAACAAACAAACAATCAAATCTTTCGTCTTTATAATATTAGTATGAAAAAATCAAACTTGTAAGTCAACGCGATCAAAAGATATGATCGTTTATGTCGCATATTTTGCGATTTCACAAGGGAATCAAAACCTATTACCTATTACTGGAAGTACCCTGACTTCCAGTTGACCTAGAATCGTGAAATTTGGCATGACGAAAGGCCTCACAGCACATATAAAGGCAAAAATCCTAAAGTGGTTAATTTGAAGTTATGTCATATAAAAAATATTGTTTCGTGGTTACAAACTTACATTTTGTAGTTATGCTGTTGAAGACTTATTGTCCACTACAAAGTTAAGTTTGTATTTCAATATTTCAACTTTTTCTGTTGTTTTTTTTTTGTTTGGAGGTTTCCGTTGGCCAGAACCCTCAGAGCGCGAGTCCTACTCGTTACTTGTCCGATTTTTATTTACTAGCTGTGCCTTTTCTCTGCAATTTTGCGTGTTATCAAATTAATATAATTTTTATTTTCATTCACTAGTCTAGCCCGGACTTTAGAGAGGCATTTTTAAAACAGTCAAATACCTTATTGAATTCTAATAACGAATAAATAAGATAAGCTACTCAATTAATCTCTGTCAAGCCTGGACAGTAATCTAGCTACAGTCCAAAATAGCCTGATCTGGTAAATGTCGCGGACCAACATGTGAAAATGCATTTTTGGCGGGTGGCGGCCACATATGCTAAATTACGATGGTTACGAGGGAAACTTGAAACACAATTCGCTGTAAAATGCAACTAGATTCTTTAGTAAAAGTTTGAGCCGCGACAATTTCCAATAAACCGGCCAAGTGCGAGTCAGGCTCAGGCGACCGTACCACCACAAAATACAATAATTATCAATATAAAAGCCGACTTCAAAATTAGTAATATATGGACTTTCGATTCGGTGAAAGAAATGATAAGGTCATCCGGTCATGTAACTTGGTAATGAACTGAAATTTGTCACCGACTGGCACTTGGTCATTATTTATTATTTGTTGTTATAATCATGCCAAGTTTGACGCTTGCAAGTATTATCGTTATTACATTAGAGCAAATACAAAAATACGTTTGTTGTACGGGGTTCAAAGTTAATCCGCCGTAACTTAACTTTTACGGGAAAATTTCAACTAGCTATATATTACGGTTCGAAAGATACAGCCGTTCAAAGGTCCTACCTTCAGCAGCATGCGGACAGACAGCATAGGCGCAGTAATAGGGTCCCGTTTTACCGTTTGGGTACGGAACCCTAAAAACCAAGTTATGAACACACTGCTCTACAGGGACACCCCGGTCACTAAAGAAACAATTTTGTATAGAAATAGTGCTCTTTGGCCCGTGAAACATGTTCAAACAGAGGTCTGCCCTTCGGTTACCGGTATCCCCAGAAACCTGAATGGTACATCACCTACACGGACACCAGTACCCTCTTTTACCCCCCAACCGTAGGTTACGCATATAGACTGTACTAAGCCGAAAAGAGGTCATTGTACTCATCATTATGAACAACTTTTACAATGGGACCAACCCTGAAATCGCGAAAAAAATATCAGCTGTTCCATAGATTTTGTCGAGTGTCAATGACCGTTTTCTATGGAACAGCTGATAATTTTTCGCGATTTCAGGGTTGGTCCCAAAATAAAGTTATGCGTAATGATAAGTACAATGACCTCCTTTTGGCTTAGTAGAGTCTATATGCTTAACCCTATATTGAACATCCCTGAACTTTCCACCTACGGAAGCAAAGAATAGAATCTTTCAGTGGGTGATAGTACATTCCCCGGTAGAAAAGTAAAAGTGCGAATTACAGTTCAACGACCGACCAAGAAGCGAGACAAAAATATCTCCACTAAGCCCGCCAAACTATATCTAGATACATCGCTAGACAATATCGTGTTTGTCAGTTTGTTTATTGGGTTACAGACTTGTGGGTTGCCAACGGCTTCGCTCGATTGGAGCTGAGATTACTCGTGTATGGAGCGGTGGTAGCCGAGCGGTAGCATGTGCGCTTTACAATCTGACGGCACCCGATTCGATCCTCGGCCCTGGACCAATTACTTATTTAGTACCTAAATAAATTTTGTGCAGTTTTGATCGATCAAAAACGGTGAAAGAAAACATCGTGAGGAAACCGGTATGTCCAAGAACCTCACAAGTTCAAAGACATATGACATTTACTAACATGCACTGGGCCAGCATGCTGGGTTACGGCCCATCTCTCTGTGAGAGAATGCCTAATATTTTCATAGAGATATTAAGTTAAACTAACAGAAATGAAAAGGAATAAATAACAGAACTAAGATTATAAAACCTCGTACAAATTCAGTGATTATTTTTGTTCTTATTGCTATTTTATTTTTAGTATTTTTTTTTGTTGTTGCACAAAATTGTTTAGAAAATAATGGAAATTTAAAGCATATCCCCTTTGTTTGTATGATCTGAGGTTGGTTGGTTGGTCGAGGTACAGAATATATAACAGTATAAAAACAGAAGATTCACTCCGAAAAATCATTTAATTAAGTAGCTACTCTTGCTACTACACAATAAAGTGCAATTAAGGACCTGCGAGCACTAACTACCTACAGCTATATTAACCTAGAAGTTGCCTCTCTGTCTATTGCTTAACTCTTGTCGCGTTATCTCTATCTATCGCGCGGCAAGCCCGACAAGTCCGCTACTTATAGCTTCATACCTAAGTGCAGAGTGCGCCAGGCCTGGGCCCCGATTCTACTAAAGAAATTGTCTTTAAATTGTAATTGTTGCGATTTTAATTGTTAAATAACCGCCTCAAAATAGACAGTTTAAAAATATAAAAAAATACTAGAAAAATACAACCACCTAATATTATAACATAGTATAAAAAAATAAAAGCTCTATTTTGAGCCAGTTATTTAACAATTAAAATCGCAACAATTACAAATTAAAGACAATTTGTTTAGTAGAATCGGGGGGCTGGTTGAGGTTGATCGTTAAGATTGCTTGGAAGAGATCGCTTGTAGCAATAAGGCCGCCAATTGTTTCACTAGCTTTAAGTCGTTTTTGTCTTATGTATTTCATTTCTGGTGTGAACAATAAAGAGTTATCTGTCTACTACGTGCGCGACGCGGCCTGCTTTAGGCGGTTGTACGAATTCGCGCACAAATGGCACGCCGTGCGCTCTGCGCACGAAATACAGGGGCTGCCCGACGACTAAGTCCGTCTGTGCCGTCTCACAGCCCCAGAAAGGGGAGTGTTAATGAGGTAGAAGGGACACAATATGTACAGTAGGGACAGTTGTCGAATGTATGGAATCGCTAGGTGTTTTGGGGGGGGGGGGGGACTATCCCCCCCCCCTGGATCCGCCAATGGTCGGAAGGAGCATGGGAGAAGGAGGGTTCGTATCTACATACCTGACCGGCTCCTGCGGCTTATCCGGGTTCACCTTGATCGTGTTCGCGTTTTTGAAGACGTCCAGCTCGGCGAGTTTGGCGGCCGCCTCGGCAGCTCCCTTGAAGTTGGGGATGCGGTTGTAGACCGGGCGGGGGAACATTGCTAGGCCGTTTGACTCCAGGTGGCGCCATATCTTCAGACGGAAGGACTGCTTCGTCACCTCTTCTGGTACTGGTACTGGCTTCTTGGCTGGTGGAAGATGCATTTATATTTAGAACTAGCAGCGCACATCAGCTTCGCACGGCTGTAAGTCTTATTTTTTTACACCTTGGGTTACATTATTGGAATTTTAGTAAGGGTCCCTATTTTTACAAACTACAAAAAGGAGGAGGTTATCAATTCGATTATATGTTTTTTTTTTTTTTTTACATAATATAGCTTATGTCACCCGGGGATAGTGTAGCTTCCCAACAGCAAAGGAATTTTTCAAATTGTTTTAGTAGTTTCGGAGCCTATTCAATGCAAACAAACAAACTAACAAACAAACGATAGCCCGTTGGTCCAGTTGGTAGTGAACCTGCCTTCTGAGCTTGGGGGCGTGGGTTCGATTCCCGCCTAGGACAAACATTTATGTGATGAACATTTGTGTTCGTTCTATATCTGGTTGTTAATATCTATTTAAGTATGTATTTAAAACTATATATGTATGTATATCAGTCTCTGGCAGCCATATCACAAGCTTTGCTATACTAGCTATTTACTAGTAGCCATTGAAATTCCAAGTCAAAATGAGTGAAAATTTCATGTCCACCATAATCTTTCAATAATTATTGTTATTAATTTCCGTCCTGATACTAATATTATCTTAAAAATATCACCATTACGATTCTAAGTGGTCCTTTTTATAGTTATCTATAAATACCTAGCACGATGACGAAAGATCTGAATGAATCATTATACAATGGTACCAAACTGTCTATGATTTCAGACAAAAGAATTATTAAATTAGAGCTAAATAGTTTTAGCTATTTTAGCTTTGTGTTAAGCGATGGTGGCTGAATGGTAGCATGTGCGCTTTACAATCTGACGGTTACTGTCATCGGAGCCGCACCAATTAGGTACTGATTTAGGACCTAAATAAATTATGTGCAGTTACGCTGCCAAAAACCAAAAAATAAAACATTGTAAGGAAACTGGTATGTCCAAGAACCACAAGACATAATTATGATAATTCACAAACATGCACACTCTCTCTCTCTCTGGGGTAAGGCCTGTGTCCCAGCAGTAGGAACATGATAGGCTGATAATGATAGCTTATAGTGAGTAGGACAAACAGATATTTAACACCATTCTTGCCGAAATAAATTATATAAAAAAATTACAGTTTTTTTTTCATGATTTTCGGTAGTGGTCTCCCACAGGCTATTCACAATAAGAAGTAGTGCGACATTTTCACATAGCGAAAAAGCACTTTAAATAAAAATTATAAAAAATAAAAATAAGAAGTACAATAGTTCACGCATAAAGGGCCTATGGACCGCCTAGTTACGAAAATATAATAAAAGAAATAAATAAGGGAGGAAATTACCTCTTTTCCACTTAGCTGCTACCTAATCAAGGCCTTTCAAGGCCAGAGTGAACAGGTACTTTTCAAGGCCAGAGTGAATAGGTATATTCTAAGTCTGCGTGCTTCATCTTCGGCCACATCGTCGCTTACCAACAGGCGAGTTGGTAGTCAAACACAGACTTAACCGCGATAAAAAAAAAAACCTTTTCATGTAGGTACTTAACGTTATTTACATCACCTTAGAACTCGTGTGGCTATAACAGTGGGTAGTCAAGGCGATTCGTACTATAGCAGATACAGCTGTTCACACATTTATTTGTGTCACATAGTGCTATTGAACCTGTATAAATGGATTTGATTCAATACATCGATATCGTTACCTAGCTATGTGGCTTGTATTATGTTAAAACTATTGTTTTAACTTCTATTATTTGATTTTTATTGTTAAAACTTAGAGCAATTAGGCCATCCATTACTATTTGTTGTAATAATATTTTTGGTTGCTTTTACCATAATACATATAGGTATCAGTAAAACTGGGAGAATAGATATGACGGGGTGAATAGGGATGAAAAAATTTACAATTGAAAAAAACAACTACTAAATTAGTAAATATGTATATGCAATTTAGATTACTCGGATGACATATTTGTTTCCAGTTATTTTGATTTAAAACCAAACTACTGAACCAATTTTGATGAAATTTATATGGGACCAACCTGAAAGTATATCCTTTCTAATTGAAAAAAAGCGGATTTTTCTAATTGTTTTATAAATGCCGGAGTTCTGAATTACAAACATTAAAAAATAAACCAGCTATGTGTGAGTCGAGTTCGCGCACTGCGGGTTCCGTACCACCACATAAATTGTTAACTACTAAAGTACGAAAAAGTTGTGCAAAAAGACAACATCGCTCAGGCGTCACCCATCTAAGTACCGACCGAACGCGCTCGTAGAAATTTGTTGCTGACTCGCATTTGGCCATTATTTATTATTTTTATGTTTTACTTTAGAGTGTGTACTATAATCATGCCAAGTTTGACGCTTGCACGTATTACCGTTTTTACACTAGAAAAAAAACCGTTAAACATTGTATACATTGTATGTTAAACATATGTAAGTACCCATAAAACAAACATTATGTTTTGAAAACCTTAAAATATTACTTTTTGACACTTATTATTTTAAAAACCCTCATCGTTTCTACAATTAACTTCTTGTGGTTTCAACTTCTATTATATGACATTTACTGATAAATTTTTTAGCAATTAGGGCATTAGTTTATATCTTTAGCATCAGTTATAAAACTAAGGCACATTTTTAAAAAAATGGGCCAGAAATTGTTCAAACAAATGCACAGACCAGTCAGAGTTTAGTGAAGACCTACTAATAGATATTGCAATATTATATTTTGTTGCTTTGACTTTTAATATTTAAGAACAAGGTTATCCAATTGCTAATCAATATAATATCTAAGCATCTTGACCTAACACTTTTGATTTCACCCACTATGTGACCATGTCATTATAATATTACAAATGTGGGTAGTCAAGTTTAATAATTTTCGCTCAGGAGAAGGCGAATGTAAGGGGGGTTTCGATGTATGAAAGTATTTAGAAATGTACATACATATCTATATTACCATGTCCACTGCTAGACATAGGACTCCCCCATCGATCTCCAAAAGGGCCGGTAGGAAGCGGTCTGCAACCAACGTTCCCCTGAGTCGTCTGTCCATCTTATGGGTGGACGTCCTACGCTGTGCTTACCGGTCCGTGGTCTGCATTCGAACACTTTTCGGCCCCATCAGCCATCTGTTCTGCGTGATATGTGCACTGCTCACTGCCACTTCAACTTGCTAATCCAGTGGGCTATGTCAGTAACATTCGTTCGTCTTAGGATCACTAATTTTTGATTCGATCTCGTAGATTAACCCCGAGCATAGTCCTCTCCATAGCTAGTTGTGCGACTTTGAGCTTGCTTATGAGGCCCGTAGTGAGAGACCACGTTTCACTGCCGTATGTCATCACTGGCAACAAATACTGGTTGAAGACCTTTGTCTTAAGGCACTGAAGTATTTTCGACAACAAGACTTTGCGAAGTTTACTGAACGCTGCCTATATTACCAACTGTAGCCTAAAAAAAAAATTACCGATTTTGAAGGTGTCCTGAGGTGTCAGGAATGCAAGACCGGATTTTCTAGTTATTACCCGAGTCTGGCAGGAATCCTATGATATTTTTTATATGGGTGTATTAGGCATGATGACAAATATTTTTTTAATACCTCATAAAAAAGCTGATCATAAATAGAGCCAACGGAAACAAAATTAAAATTAGTTTAAAAATTAATAAGTATTTTAATTTCTTGCTAGACAGAGAGCGTACTATTCTGAGTTATGACGTCACGCCTCAGGCGCGCCATACAAATGCTATACTAACACACGCTTTGCGAGAAAGGGACACAGTATCCCCTCTCTAACCCCACCTAAAACTTTAAATGCTCATATCTCAGAGAATTATCAGCCAATTTATTCATGGGTAAGCCTGTTATTTGTAATAAATTAAACATTAGGACACATGCCTACTCCAATTCAAAGTGGGGGTGATAAGGCCTGCACTGCCATCCCGCTTGGGGTCTATTGTGCATTTGCCCCTACCAGTCTACACAAACCAGCAGAGCTTAAAATAATGGAGCAGAGCTTTAGGTCGCTGACTAAACTGTTCTACCGCTAATTCGCCAGGTGTTGTGGTATTGGAGACTTGTTCGAGTCCCAACCTTAATACCTACATGATCCATAGTCTCATTTTCCTATAGACAGGCTCTGCCCAGGGGACTATGTGTAGCTCCAATTTTGTACAAGTCTTATAGAAACTAATGTTGTTTTCACACATTTTATTTATATTACACGGGAATTACTCACGTAAGATTGTTATGTACAAGTCATTGTTTAGCTCACAGTGGCCTGTGATTGTACTACTATCTATCGATTGACGGAGATCAGAGTAATAGTTAATTTACGTAATTTGTTAGTAACTCTCTTTTCTGTCAATGGGTAGAAAGCTTTTTGAAAAGGCAAGGTGTGTTTACACTATCTCCAACCACAGTCACTGAACATCAGATGAACTGTGATAAAACAACCAGCGACAATTTTTTTTTTTTTTAAATATCCACATTCAAAATGCTTGCTACCTCCTTCCCAAACTTCAACAAGATTGGTTTAGACGTGAGAGCTAAACATACATGCAGGGACAAATAGGTATTTTACAATACAAAATAGTGTCTACATTCATTATCATCATTTGTTTTTATGTTACTTTAAGTTTCATTTGTATTTTCGGTGTGTAATAAAGTTGTATTGTATTGTATTGTATTGTATCATCAGCCAGAAGACGTCCACTGCTGCCTAGGCCTCCGCCTATAACCTCCAAACTGAACAACAGCCTGCCTTTTGCATTCACTGGATGCCAGCGACTCTCACAATGTCGTCGGTCCATCTAGTGGGAAACCTACCTACGTTGCATCTTCCAGTTCGTGGTCTCACTCAAGAACCTTTCTTCCCCATCAGTAATCGGTTCTTTGAGCGATGTGGCCTGCCCATTGCCACTTCAACTTGCAAATTTTAACAGCTATGTCGGTGTCTCTGGTTCTTTGGCGAATATCCACGTTTCCGATTCTATCGCACAAGAAACTCCGAGCATAGCTCTCTCCATTGCCCGCTGCGTGACTCGAGTTTTTTCAAGTGTCTACATTGATAGTCTCAAAACCGCTCATTTCCACTAGTACGTACTACCGATACTATTGTTTTTTTTCCACAGTTAGTAGTTTAACTGGTAGGTATGTCAAAAACAAACAATCGGTAACCTATCATCTACTATTTGATAACTATGCAAGTACATAATATCTAGCTCCCACAAAGTAAATACGCTCATTAGAGAACATATTTTCCTTCAATCAAGACCTTCAGACTGATTCAATACCAATAGAAAATCTAAAGTGACCTCACAAATTATATGAAGGTAGAAAAAAAACAGAATGGTTTCAACAAGAATGTGATATAATTTTAGCTTGAACTAGCTACTTTTATCAATTTTTCATCACAGTAAAGCGTATTGTGCAGTGACTCTTCATAATAAATCAAAATGCATTTTTACAAAAGAGGTGGGCAGAACAGAATGTGACTCACGATATTCACACTCCAATAATCCTACCCACTAGTTTAATTAATTACAAGCCGAGGTAACCACCCAAAACGCAGCAAGCGATGCACGAATCATCCAAATGCAAGTGAAATTATAACACCGCTGACCGCACCAATCTCAATTTATTTTACAACATCGAGTTCAATGGACATCGCGTTTACTGTCAATGTTCTAGTGGGTACTTATAAAAACATGTGGTCCGATGACTAAAAGGCAATTTAACACGTTTTTCACCTACTTTCCAACGAAATATTACTTAAAATCTAAAGAAAACGCGGTTTTTACGATTGTTATTGCGATATTTTCTTTGACAACAATGTGAAACTTACCATTTTCAGTAGCCGCCGGCACGTCGTCTCCGTTCTGCATTTTTATTATTTACCGCAATCGGGAGGAAGTTTATAAAGGAATAGCGATGATTTAGATGAAAATCATCAAAGTTATTTGGAAAATAAAATCTTTGCCAGACAGAACCGTCACACACAAAAATAGAACGCGAATAAAAAATAAATTTTGCCAACCAAACGGCAAGAAAATCATCTAGGGATGCCAAACGAAACAAAAATCGACTGTAGTCTTGAGTCGATTACGATTGATCGAGTCAAAATGATCGAGTGCGCAAGCGACTCGCTCCGCTCTCTGAAACAGTCTCAGAAATGGAAATGAAAGCTTTAGGTACCTATACCTAAAGCTTTCATTTCCATTTCACCTACAGTTTCCTCGCACTAAAACGTCCACTGTGCGTTCAGTAACGTTTTTAGTAGCTAAGTGCGAAAGTGCGAGTCAGACGGTCCGGCACTAACGGTCGGTCCGACACCACCGGACAGTCGGATACCACCAGACGGGCTGGCATCAACTATCTGTTCCGCACCAACGAACGGACCGGCAAAAACGGACGGACCGACACCACCGGACACGATCTGGGACCACCGGGCAGTCCGATCCACGGTCCACCAGGCAGGCCAGCAGAGTTAAGGTACAAGTCCGTTTATAAAAGTACTCTGTGGTTACAAGTAAAGTCAAATTTTGTCTCGCTCTCTTGGCTAATGTGAGAGCAAGACAATGTAGGTAAGGTTATTATAAGAATGTTTTTGAGATTATGGTAACCCAGCAGGCCATGGGCGTAGCCAGGTTTTAATTTAGATTGGAGCAAAAAAATGGTCTGCATGTCTGCATGACACCAAACGAATTGTTCAGGACCACCGAGCAGTCCGCCAATCAAAATGGACTAATGGTCACCAATGGACTGTCCCGCACCACAGGACAGTCCGGCAAAGTTACAATGCTAGGACTGAGATGTTGCGATGATTATTATTTAACCTATTATGTCTTCTATGATTTAACTAAAGCATTTTCTATCAAATAGGTGACAAACGTTTTGTGTTAGGGGTAGTGAGCACCGTACAGGGTGGCATTAAAATGGGCCTATCAACTATTTCACCGATATTGTTTTGCTGCACACATTAAACTTTTAACGCCACTCTTTTTCCGTCGAGGGTAAAAAACAGGCCTAACTTATCCTAACCTTCCAATCTCGTAAATCATTTCATTACATGGGTAAAAAAAATTATACGTCCAAAAACAAGAAAACCAGAAAAAAGTAGTGTGCAGCTAGACTATAATTATACGAAATAAAAACATCATAATGCAATAAATAAATTTTTATTTTACATTCAGGCCAATCTATACAAATAAATAATATAAATAAAGTTAATAATACTCGTATTTTAGCTTCGGTTTTTGATGGGATCGCACAACACTAGTGATAGGTCCCAATGCAGCATCAGCGTTTGCTCATCGCCGAGGCATGCTTCAACAAAACAACATACCACTAGACGATTTTATAGAATAGTCTAGTTGACTGGTGTTAAATTTATAACTTCTAATAACAAAGGCTTAGAAAAGTATAATAACATACTGATATTTTTTTTTTAAATGGCTATTACATTTCTGAGATATAAGCCTTCAAAGTTTTAGGTGGGGATTGAGAGGGGATGCTCTGTCCCTTTCCCGTAAAGCGTGTGTTAGTATAGCATTTGTATGGCGCGCAAGGCTTGTCGTCATAACTTGCTATAGTGCGCTCTCTGTTAAAGTCCGGTCGCGGAGCAGGAAGAATTTCGTACAATGACCTGTTACCTGTCTCTGTCGATCCCGCGAAAATATAATGCGTCTCGCTCGCACAGACGGCGGTCATTGCATCTGTGCGAGCGAGACGCATTATACGCGGGAACGCCGAACTGCGCCGAAACACCGAGAGCTCATTCCACAACCTTACCACGGTAAATATCTCGTAAATAATCATACAACGTTAACCCTTTAATTATTATTAAATTTTACTTTTAAGTACTTTTTATTGATATTTTTTAAATTCAATTTTTTATTTTCACATAATCATGGTATAATTATATACTCCGCCAGGTACAGTCCGCGAGGCCTAAGCTGACCTTTGCATTTGTGTGAGTGATCACCAATCACAAACGCGAGGGACGCACCGCGCCTCAGGCCGGTTGCCAAAAAACAGTTTAAACCGGTTTATACCAAGCAAGGGATGCACCGCGCCTCAGGCCGGTTGCCAAAAAACAGTTTAAACCGGTTTAAACTAAGCAAAAGATGCACCGCACCTCAGGCCGGTTATAACACCTACACTATCTATGTACACTCACACAAATGCAAAACTCAGCTTACGCCTCGCGGACTGTATAGCGCTCCGAGATAAAATGTCACGTGAGTGACACCCACTGACGTCATCGATGCCATGGATTCAGGTACACGTGCATAAGCAAGAGCAGAATAAGTAATTTACAACAAGTTCGAGAGAGATGACGATACACGAAACAATGGCGGAAGCAATATGAAACAGCTTTTTTTTTTTTTTTTTGTTAAAATTTTCATGAGCGTGGATTCAATGTCCTTTACTCGTAATATTAAACAGTTCATTTTGTCTTATTAGCGTCAAACAAGTCATAGTCACAGTCAGAGTCAAGCTAAGTAAGTCACGGTCAAGTCGAACTCATGCCCCTGTAAAGTGGTGAAGACTTTACAAGAGGCTCCTATGGAGTTTTGGAAACAACACGAAAAGACACGTTTCACCTCGTTATATCACTTGCCCACACTCGAGTACGTTTACGAGCACTGAATGAATAATAATTCACCATTTAGTACACATTAACACTCGAAAATACACAAGTTTAGGAAAATAATCCAACGAGCCGACATGTTTATTCCGCGTTGGCGCCAAAACTCTCAAATGAAACAGCTGATTTTCTGTATTACCAGTAGCGTGACATTATAACTCCCCAATCTCCGTATATTGCCTGTGGGAATCCAATAAATCAATGTGGTTTTGATATAAATAATGTAAATTCGTGCCTAACTTGAATTGCTGTGCTTGAGCGGACAAACCAAATGACAATTGAAATGCTTTTCGTATTTCATTTAATAATTTAAAAATAAAGATAAAGATAATTGCAATAAAGTGGCAACTGGACAGTGACGTAATTGAGTGTCAACTCCCGGAGCGCTAGACCTTGTTTTCTTGGATCATGCACATAATATACTGATTATATAATTAAATGAATACTGCCCTGCAAGTACCTAAATATTGTAAGTTATTTATCTAATAGTCTGGGACATGTGTAACGGTGTCTGCATAAGTTCAAATGCTGCATCTTTCAGGTTGGCACCGCGGAGGTTTGCTTCGTGGAGATCACTGCCTGACAAGTCACAACACTGAAAATCATATCGAATAATTAATTCTTATACTACTAATTGTTGTGTCGATTTGAAACTTTGTAAGTAAATGTAACTTCAACTGTTAGTTTAATAGCTTCTTTTGTGGAGGAGCCACCACAATTTCGCCAATGCTACGTATTGAGATATACCATCAAACGAAGGAGATTGTCTGGTGAGCAATTATAATTCCACCGTGAATTTTCCAGACGGAGGCCTTTATATAGAATGCGCGTGCGCATTCTCCTTTAAAAATCTGGGTAAAACTATAATCGGAGTAATTCCCGTGTCATATAAATAAAATGTATGAAATTCCATATTTCCATACTAAAATTAAATACCTATTATTTATTAGATATCCGTCTTTATTAGCTACTGTTTTGTATTATGGGTCTTAAACCTAAAAGAAATCATCATCATCGACCAGAAGACGTCCACTGCTAAACATAGGCCTCCACCTTTAACCTTCACATTTAAAAAAAATTGTTTTAGTAGACACACAAGCTACGGGCCAGCTTGGTGCCTGATGGTAAGTAGTCACCGTCGCCTATGGACACATACAATACCCAGGCTACCTTTGAGGACTCTATTCACTCTTCGCTTGAAGCAATTGAACGACAGCCTGCCCTCTGCATTCACTGGATGCCCGCGACTCTCACAAGGAAATAAATTAATTTTAATTAATTATTTTACCTCCAAATCAGCTCCTGCCAACACAGCCGCCCTTAGGTCACAGTTTTGCAAGTTGGCATTCTTGAGCGTCGCCACTCGCAAGTTGACTGCACCCATGTTACTGCCCTCTAGGTTGGCGCCTTGAATTTGATAAAATACGTTTTTAGGGTTCTGTACCTCAAAAGGGAAAAACGGAACCCGCATAGGATTACTTTGTTGTCCGTCTGTCTGTCTGTCAAGACCCTTTTCTCAGAAACGCGTAGAGGAAACAATAGGCATGATTCCTAATGTAAAACTTATTACAAATAACCGGCTTAGCGATGAATATAACTAAATACATTACACATACTGAAAAAATAATTTAAATTGGCTGATAAGTCTCTGAGATATGAGTATTTAAAGTTTTAGGTGGGGATAGAGAAGGGATGTTCTATCCCTTTCTCGCAAAGCGTGTGTTAGTATAGCATTTGTATGGCGCTCCTGAGCCGTAACGTCACGACTCAGTATAGTGCGCTCTCTGTCTAGCATGAAATTAAATTAAATTAAAATGCTTATATCTTGTTTATTTTTGAACTAATTTTAATTTTGTTTTTGTTGATGTGCTCTATTTATAATCAGCTTTTTTATGAGGTAATAAAAAAATATTAGTCATCATGCCTATTATATATGTGAGTATCAACCAAATACTCGGGTATACGGTCTCTTTCAGCTGTGAAAAAAATCAAACTTGTAAATCAAAGCGATCAAAAGATATGACCGTTTATGTCGCATATTTTGCAATTTAACAAGGGAATCAAAACCTATAACGTATTTTCCGTTGATTTAGAATCATGAAATTTGGCAAGAAGCAAGGTCTCATCATCATCATCATCATCAGCCAGAAGACGTCCACTGCTGAACCCATTTCCTCACGATGTTTTCTGGGAAGAAAAGTATATAATACCAAAGATTATATAGAGTAAATAAATCACATCAAACAGTCTCACAATTAAAATATTAATTTGACAGTTGTACAATGGCATATTTTTTCGACTAGCTTATGACACTGAAGATAATGCAACGATAATCCGGACGACCGGTTTATCTATACTAATATTATGAAGAGGAAAGATTTGATTGTTTGTTTGCATTGAATAAGCTCCGAAACTACAGAACCGATTTGAAAAATTCTTTTACTGTTGGGAAGCTACATTATCCCCGGGTGAAATAGGCAATTTTTTTTAAAATAGGGTTCCTTACTAAAACACTGATAATACCCAAGGTGTAAAAAAAATAAGACTTACACCCGTGCGAAGCTGGGGTGAGTACTTGAGTAGTGCGTGGTAGTAATAAATAAAGCTGTACTTTTTACGGAATTGGCTTCAATATTTGGAAAAAATCAACATAAGTCCACTTATTACCTTCAATTTACAAAAGTAGTTTTTCGCAATACCCTTGGAGGGAAAGTTTGAGAGGGGATTTCGTTAAATTACTGACATAAAATAAACTATTTTAATGTTATGGTTTACTTGTTTTGTATACGTTTCGACAGTTACGGCTTTATTTTTTTGTTTAGTGCCTAAAATTCCAGATCTATACTAATATTATAAAGAGGAAAGATTTGATTGTTTGTTTGTTTGCATTGAATAGGCGCCAAAACTACTGAACCGATTTGAAAAATTCTTTCACTGTAGGGATCCTACACTATCCCCGGGTGACATAGGCTATATAATTAGCTATGCCCGTGGGAAGCAGGGGCGGACCGCTAGTATTTAACTAAAATTAAGCATTTTATAATTCTTCTTTTAAATATTATTATGATTATGGCAGAGATAATATAACAACACTTTACCTTTAAGGTTCACGCCTTCTAAGAGTGCCCTAGAACCAGCAGGGTCTTCCATGTTGCATCCTTTTAAATTGGAACCTAAAAGAACATACTTTCATTAACACAATAAATAAATAAATATTCGGGACATTTTTTCACACGCGGTCATCTGACCCCAAACTAAGCAAAGCTTGTGATATGGCTGCCAGAGACTGATATACATACATATATAGTTTTGAATACATACTTAAATAGATATTAACAACAATGGTACAAACTCAGAAATAAAAGCGGCCAAGTGCGTGCGAGTAGAGCTCGCGCACTGAGGGTTCCGTACCACCACATAAATTATAAACTACTAAAGTTCAAAAAAGTAGTTCAAAAAGACATCATGCCTATCCTATCCTAAGGTTGTCTGGAAGAGATCGCTCTTAGCGATAAGGCCGCCGATTGTTGCACTAGTTTTTAAGCTGTTTTATCATGTGTATGAAATTTGTGGTGTGAACAATAAAGAGTTTATCTATCTATCTATCTATCAACCATGGTCCAGGTCCATGTGAGATGGTGACCAAACGTAGATCTAATCTACATTTAAAAAAAGTTATTATTTACCTTCCATATTGGCACAAAGAGCTTTAACTCCAAGCAGTTGCGCACCCTCCAAGTTAGCGTGCGATAAGTCGGCGCGTTCCAGGCAGCAGTAGGAAAGGTTAGCGCCGCTCAAGTTGCAACGCGAGAGGCACGCATACTGAAATCACACAGTACTAATAATCGTTAAGTTGGAGCAATGTTGGCTAACCGGAGCATGTGCACTTTACAATCTGACGGCACCCGGTTCGATCCTCGGCCCTGTAACAATAACTAATTTTATATTTAAATAAATTATTATGTGTGTTACTAGTGATGACAAACGGCACTGAAACGTGGTCTCTCACTATGGGCCGCATAAGCAAGCTCAAAGTCGCACAATGGGGGTTCTCTACGAGATCGGATCCGTAATGAGGAGATCCGTAGCGTAGACGAACGAAAGTCTCCGACATAGCCCACCGGATTAGCAAATTGAAATGGCAGTGGGCAGGGCACATATAACGCAGAACAGATGGCCGATGGGGCCGAAAGGTTCTAGAATGGAGACCACGGACTGGTAAGCGCAGTGTAGGACATCCACCCACAAGATGGACAGACGACCTAAAACAGACCGCAGGGAAACGCTGGATGCAGGCCGCTTCCAACCAGCCCTTTTGGAGATCGATGGGGGAGGCCTATGTCCAGCAGTGGACGTCCTATGGCTGAAATGATGATGAATTTATTATGTGCAGTTTTCGATGCCATCGCTCAAGAACACTGAAGGAAACATCGTGAGGTAACCGATATGTCTAAAAACCTCAAAAGTTCAAAGACATATGATATGATATTCGCCAACATGCACTGGGCCAGCGTGGTGGATTAGGGCCCATCTTCTCTCTGAGAGAAGGCCTGAGTCCCAGCAGTGAGAACATGATAGGCTGATAATGATGATACTCGTAAAGGCGCGTTTCAAATCACGCTAACAGCGCTCCCGACGTGCGATGCCCACAGTGCAAATATGAACCAACATGGCACTTAAAAACTTTTTAAATTGAAAACTTTCTAAATTGATAACTATAGTAACTACTTTTGAATTAATGATAAAATAGCTTACGTACAAGCTTTTCAATTATTACCTTAAAATTAATATACCGCAAGTCCAATCTATTTAGGTCCGCGCCAGCCATGTTGACACCTTGAAAACGTAGCTCTGACGTGATCGGTGTCTTTATAATGGAATGTACGACGTCCATCCGAGACAGAGGGTGGCTGCTGCCGGAGTTGATGCGGGAATCTTCTATCAGCTCATTTAGAGTGGGGATCATTGAATCTATGCCTGAAATTACAAATATGACAAAATTACACAATTCTTGTTAGATCAAGTGAGGGTAGTTTGGGAAAATCTTGTCTAGGGTGTAAAGCAATTGTATAACTTTTTTTATTTATATACTGGGTTACGCGTAAATGGTGTACTAAGCCGAAAGGGGTCTATAGTATCAATTATTATGAATGACTTTTACTATGGGAGCAACTCTGAAATTGAGAAAAAAATTATCATTATAGAAAGCGGTCATTCACACTCGACAAAATGTATGGAACAGCTGATATTTTTTTCTCAATTTTAGGTTTGGTCACAAAGTAAAAGTTGTTCATAATATTTAATGAGTATTATGGACACCTTTTGGCTTAGTACACCCTTTCCTCGTAACCCTGTATAGGATTGCATTTGACAATTTTTTTTAAATATTTTTATTATTAAAAGGCTTGCGTTTGATGTAATAAAGCGACAATTCGATCGTCGATGGAGCACGCTTGCCTAGAAGAAACCGATTCAATCGTGATTTGAAGACACCCAGCCCTTTTGCCTAATGTTAAGTGATGATGCGGTCTATGATAGAGCAGTTGAGTGGAGGTTTCTGGTGGGCTATGTATGCTCTAAGCCTAACTTGTTGCTATAAGAAACCCCTTGTACAGGCTAAGCCATAAAGACTTAAACATCGGTGTAGCTAGTTTATCGGTTTTTATCAGATACATTTCGGGAAGTGTGCATCAGCAGTGCAAGTACCGTTCTTTATCGATCGTCAAATTTGTCAATTGAGATCGTCAAATTTGACAGTTGAGATCGTCAAATTTGACAGTTGAGATCGTCAAATTTGATAAAATGCCATTTGATCTGTACTTGCAATGATCGATTCTATGGCATTTTATCGAATTTAATGATCAATAAAGAATGGTACTTGCACTGCAGATCTGCATGATCTGATTATTCCCTCCTGTCAGTTTTTCTATCGGAAAAGGCATAGTAGACATGTCACCGGCTCCAACTAGCCAGCTTGCCTCCACTTCCTTAATGCGAACCGCTAGGGACTGGAATGCTTTGCTACTGTCCTTGTTTCCTAAAAACTTTAACCTGGGTGTCTTCAAGGCCAGAATGAATACCTTTGAGATGCTCCATCTTCAGCCACAGCATCACTTTCGATCGGGTGAGTTGGTGACCAAACGTAAATCTATTCTATATTTAAAAAGAAAGCGTTACCATTTCATGGTTGATATTTTGAAAATTCAAACAAAGCACTTTGATTCCACTTTCATTGTGCCAACCTCTAGACTGTGGAATGCATTGCCTGAATGAGTCTTACCTTGATAGTTACAATCTGGGTGTCTTTATGTCTTGTGAATCAGTTTCTTCTATAGAAACATGCTCCATCGTAGATTGCATCATCACTCAGGCATCGCATCTCATCAGGCGAGTAGCCGGTCAAGTGAAAGCCCATCTAATATAGGCACATCAGCCTTTGCTGCTCAAGCGAGCAGCAAAATCATCATCAGCATCATCAAATAAATAAATAGCTATATTTCAATTCATATAAAAAATATGTAGTTATTTGACTACACTAATTTATACTTTCCAGATGCTGGTCAAGGTTTTAGGGGAATATATATGGTACAGGTGGATTTTCAACACAGAGACATCAACTTTGCTTACCATAGAACACAGCCTCTTCTAGCACACCTTTAGGATTCACATGCGCATCCAAAACCACCATCCCATGCCGTAAATAATTCAGTATTGGTTCAAAATACTCTGGACTTCTGTCTATTAGATATGCCCCAGTTTTATCAGTTGTACTAGGGTTCATTAAGTACTCATTCTTGTCTTCTGCGAACATCCGCGCTAGCATAGACGAGGGTTCTTTAGCTAGGAGTGTTGAGCGAGAAGTAGTAAATAGTTTTCCACCTACATTCAGGGTTATCCAGTCCGAAACAGCATTGTTTTGTTGCTCTTTTATGTGCATCTTTTCATCCACAATTGTGGCAATATCACAGCATTTACTACCTTTAGGGCTTAAGTAGATTTTGTCTTCATCTCTTATTAGACGGATATCGTGTATTTCACAGCCGTTTTCAAAGAATAAATTGATATTTTCTTCGTTTAGTCGGAAATTATGTTTGATTGCATTTTTGAAGGCTTCAGTCGAGTCTTCCAGCGCCAAAACTTTTCCATTTTGTTCAGTTTTATCTTTAAATACAAATACACGTTTCATAATATGAAATTATAAAGTACTGTGAATATGATAATTGATAAATTAAACTAGAAAATAATTTATTATTGTTTTGAAACAGCAAACTGCAAAACTGCCAAATGCAAATAATTGAATTTTTTTTGGTTAAATTTTAATTGTTTTTATGACCATGGATACAAAGTCTTTCAGTCGCAATATTAATCATGTTTACACGTAGTGTTTACATAGTCATAAAACGTCAAACAAGTCACAGTCAGAGTCAAGCAAAGTAAGTCACGATCACGTCAAACTCATGCAGTCATGCCCCAGTAAAATGGTGGAGGCTTTACAAAAGGTTTCAATGGAGTTTTGGCAACAAGCAAAATAAAAATATGTTTTGATAAAAAAACATGTTTCACTTCGTTATATCACTCCTCACACTCGGGCACATTCAAGACTCTTAATAAATTATAATCCACCATTATTACACATTAACACTCGAAAATACACAAGTTAAAGTAAATATTACAACGAGCCGACGTATTTTTCCACGTTGGCGCCAAAACTCCCCAAATTATTGCATGAAAACCTTAAAAAGAAAATGACAGCAAACGCAAGTAGCCAATGTCAATCGTCTAGCCAATGTCATTTGTAAGCATGTTATCAAAGTCATGAATACCTTTTTAATATTATTTCCGACTATGCGGTTTATGGATTTTGCCATTAACTTTAGTAAAATAATCACAACTTTTCGCCAAACCTGAAATAGCATTTATTATCTTCTTTGTGCTACATATTAATTAGGTATAATATATTATGTAAAACTTCCTGTAACAGTATGATTAAAATTGGGGGTTGTTTAAAACTGGTACCACTGGGGAGCGGACCCAGTTTCTTGAAAAAAATAATAGGTTCTAATACAAGTTGGTATAGGTAAAGGGTATATTTTTAAACAAACAAAGGTGTTTTTACTTTTAAAGTCTTATTCCTTTTCACAGACAAAAATACGTTACAACCACGGTTACAACAAAACAAACGTAGTATCCCGGCCTGTTGTTTCGAGTTCCGTCGGCACGAAACCCAAAAAACCCACCAATTCTAAAAAAATGTCCACAACTTAGTCCAGTTTATGTTTTGATCAAACATAGTTAAGAACCACTAAAATGAAACCTGCTTTCAAGTAAAAGTTAGTTTCAGATCAACTGAGATCAGATAAATAAAGGAGATATGGTAAAGTGGCGTGGCGCATCTGGCCTAAATCGGGCTTGGTGCCTTTAGTCAAATGTTTCGTTCCTGCTGTCATTATTATTATTATTAAATATTCCGTCTTGTTATGTATTCATTCGTTCCTTTTCTATATATTTTAGGACTGTAAATTTTGTGTTCTACTTTATTCTATTTCCTATGTCCTATTAGTTTAAATTGCATATAGTACCTAGATACTTAAAAAATATATGTAAATTTGTATTAAGTGTACCTAATGTAAGTGTAAATTCAAGGGTTCGTCTGAAAACTGGCGCTGATAGTCCTTGACTTTCAGCATTAATGCTGAGAAGGACCCATTCGACACTGATTGTATCCTTTAGATATAAGTTTTTGTAAAGTTGTCGAATAAAATGTATTTTCTTTGTTTGTTTCAGTTGGTGGTTTAAAAAAAATTAATAATAGGCTTGCGTTTGACCACCGTCACGGCGATGATGCAGTTTACGTTGGAGCACGCTTGTCTAGAAGAAACCGATTCACTCGTGATTTGAAGACAGTGAAGACTCCCAGGTTTAGCAGTAGGTACCTAAGGTGAAAAAAGTTAGAGAAATGCGGAGACAATAGACCTGTGTCTAAAATTAAACATCTCCCTTGTCCGATCTGAGCGTGAGACTGTGTATCGTGTCATGTATTTGTAAAACCTTATAATAGATCAATAAGCAGCCTGCTTACTCACCTATTGATAGCACGTTAAATGGCAGATGGCCATCGTAAAATCTGTCTGATGTTTAGGTATCTAGTACCTATATACATACCTACACGAAGTAGCTGAGTACGGTATGTAGGTTGACATTGACGTTCCCACATACCTATAACAAAGTAGACACCGCAAGCACGTTATGTTGTCAGCGCCGGCCCTAGCACTTTGGTCTGGGTAGTGAGTCTCTGGCATCCAGTGGATGCAAAAAGCAGGCTGTCGTTCAGTGTGGAGGTCATAGGGGGAGGCATATGTTCAACAGGTGAGGTCTTCTGGCTGATGAACCTTTACTTTTTTTTTACTTACCAAACCGGCCCCACCTCAGTATGTTTTTGTATCTACTCTGACGTCACGTCATTGGCGGATCCAGTGGCGGGCCCCCATGCCCCCCCAATACACCTACCAATTCCATACATTCGACTCAATTTTTTGATTTGATTCCTTCGAACCTTGAAGAAAGTCCGAATGCCCCCCCCCCCAAATGAAATCCTGGATCCGGCCCTGCGTCACGTCACGATAGGTGAACTTACAGTGTCTACCTCGTTATAGGTCTGTGATGAAAACAGACATCGGTTTCGCGATTTTTACACATGTTTTGATAATCTTCAAGCCCTCGCCAAGACCTACCTATACCAAAGATACTAGATAAAAAAAATGCGGCTTATGTTCCCATCCCTTGAGGACGAAAACTAAATTTTTTTATGATTAGCCACTATAGGCTATGATACGCAATACAAAATCAATTATCGAGTATACTCCACTATCTATAGGGCAAAGCTTCTTTTCGTCCTATTAACTAATAATCTTGGTTACAGTCTTACAGTAACGTGCAGCGGTTACAGTTAACGCTTTAGAGCGAGTATAAACGTTAGCGTCCCTCCGGGTCATGTGGGATTGAGTACGAAGTATATACCTACTACCTACTTATAGACTAAGCTATACATGCATATTATACAAATAAAACAAAACATCTTCACAGCCACTTTTAATTTCAATAAGTCAGTCCTCAAACTCTAACAGTAACACTCACTTAAGCTTTTACTTCGGCAGTATCGTAAAGCTATTTATTTACAAAAACTTTGAATCAGCTGTTACACGCAAGTTAAGCACATCAGAGAAAATTATTTTCCCAAGAATCTCGGCAAAATGACTAAGCGCGAGTTCTTAGAAAATTTCTTCGGCAAACTATATAAAAAGGGCATTGACTGTTTTCTTTGATGTTCTCATTTTTTGTTTAATTTTATAAATAAAAGCAGAGAACGGGATGAGTCAGTTATTGACTCATTCATTCAATTTGTTATCTAATAAAAGGGGTGGGATACAAATGTTATTTTTTCATTTTTATTGCCAAGATGTAGTGTTGCGAGTCATTGCGCAACTAGCAATTTTCATAAGCGTCGGTAAGTTTAGAAGAGTTAAAACTTTCGATGTTAAATTAAACCAAAAGGATCAGGCTATGGCGGATCCTAGTAGATTTCATCTCTATTCATCTTTCAGCAGATTGAAATGATACGGCTCACTAAACTTGTGCTCATATGCCAAAATTGTTGTTAGGTACCAAAACGAAACAGATTATTTATGACGGCAAACTGCAGGATTGTGTACTAGGGACTTGTAAAAGGATCCAAACTATTTGACAGTCGGCGTGCTACGCTTTGTAAATCACGTGACGGATTCTATGCTAGATGTTTAGTCCATTTTCTTAGGAGAAAATGATTTACTATCATAAATTGAGTTGAAACAAAGCTATGCCATTGCGACGACATTGTGAGAGTCGCTGGCATCCAGTGGATGCAAAAGGCAGGCTGTCGTTCAGTGTGGAGGTTACAGGTGGAGGCCTATGTTCAGCAGTGTACGTCTTCTGGCTGATGATGATGATGAAAGCTATGCCGTAGAAGACATGATAGTACAAGTAGCTATGCTGTAACGCCTGATTCAATCAATTGCAAATCCATCTTGCTAAAAATACAAACTCACTCTTGACACAGTTGGCGTCTGCTTTTTAAATCTCTACAGAAACGCTAAAGTTCGTAGAAACTGAATCTCAGTATTACGCATACTTCATGGAAGACAGATTAACTGGCCAAAAATCAGATTTTTGGTGAGTCACTTCGGGCTGTCTCAACCTCACCTCCGGAACACACCCGCGGATATATTAGCAGAAGGGTAAGACAGCGGGTGAACATTTTTAACCGACTTTAAAAAAGGAAGGGATTCTTAATTCGTTCTTTTTAGGGTTCCGTACCCAATGAGTAAAATCGGGGCCCTATTACTAAGCCTACAATGTCTGTCTGTCTGTCTGTCCGTCTGTCCGTCTGTCCTACCTTTAAACGGCTGTATCTTTCGAACCGTAATAGATAGCCAGTTTGAAATTTTCACAGAATATGTAATGATACGGCGGATTATATAAAAAAATAAAAAAGTCAAAAAGTAAAAACGAAAGGGTACGAAACGCATTTTTGTTTTAGCTCTAATGTAAAACCGGTAATACGTAAAAGCGTCAAACATGGCATGATTATAAGTAGGTAGGTACGCTACACACTCTAAAGCCGATCCGACTGCTCCTAGCAATAGGAAATATTCAGTTTTTGGTACAGGCGTCGGTTACCAGAGGCACACACACATACAGCGATCCCGCCGGCAGGATCGTAGACCCACAGGATCTGTTAGAAGATCGGTTAGATTCTCTCCAAATAATCATTCAGTTCAACAAACCGTTAGAGCTCCAGGGCACACCCCCTCTGGGGTGCCTGGACAAGTCTGATTCCCACTCCCGGCGACGGCCCAAGCCGAGGTTCCTACCTTCGAGGTGCCCTTGTGCTAGTCGCCTATAAACTTAACCACCAAGCTATGCCGAACGCACTCTGCGTTCGCTAACTAGTCCGGTCAAGCTGTAGAAGCCAAAAGGCCAACAGTAAAAGTCACTCATAAAAAAAAAAAAAACACACTCTAAAGTATAACAGAAAATAATAAATAATGGCTAAGTGCGAGTCAGTGACAAATTCCGATTCATTACTAAGCTATAAGTGGTAATTGGGTTACATGGATGTCCTAACTTTCCTTCGTATTTCGTCTGAATCGTAATGCCATATTTTACTAATTTTTAAGTCGGTTTTTTAAATTGATAATGATTGTATTTTGTGGTGGTACGGAACCCTCAGTGCGCGAACCCGACACGAATTTGGCCGGTTTTATTTATGTTTGTTACCTCAGAACTCCGTCGTTTATAAAACGATTTGGAAAATTATTTACTTTCATATAATTGAAAGGCAATTGAAAGGATAATACTTTTAGTTTGGTCCCATAGAAATTACATCAAAATCGGTTAAGTAGTTTGAATTTTAAATCAAAATAGCTCCAGGAAGATTCAGTTACTTGGATTTTGTATTCTACAAATTTTGTGAAGTCGGTTATTTAAGTTGATAATAATTGTTATTATTTTTCCTCGTGAGCGGATTTTGGCGTCACAATTGTGCATAAATTTTCCAGTGTGAAGAATTGAGATTTTATCAAGTTTTAATAAATACCGTCAAACAAGTCATGGTCACACTCAAAGTCAAGCAAAGTAAGTCACAGTCAAGTCTAAATCATGCCCTAGAAAGTGGTAGAGACTTTACTAGAAGCTTCTGTGGAGTTTTAAAAAACCTCTACCTACAGGTATATAATATTTGCCTACTCTCGAGCACGTTCACAAATGCTTAAAGAATAATCCATCATTATTACATATTTAGCACTCGAAATAACACAGGTTTAGGAAAATAATACAAGACACGTTTTTTTCACATTGGCCCCAAAATCCTGACCGTCCTCCATTTACAGGCTACATTTTTTTGGATAAAAAGTAAATTATAATTATTTTTTTTAATATTTTTTTTTCTACTGTCCAAAATAAAGTTTCTATCTCTCTATCTTTACCTTTACGATTAGAGACATCTATGATGCGATATGATTATTTTAGGGTTGGCTAAGATGTCTTCATTGTCATTATTTAAGTTTTTTTTTGTTTAAATTAGAACGGCTATCAAGGCATTTTTGTAAGAGTTGTAGCTATAGTTGCACCATGCATCCATATAAACGAAACGTGAGACATTCGAAAATCAGTTCGCAACTGTGATGCGGAGTTCGCCACGTTGATCTAAATAAGAAAGTTCAATCAAGGTTCACTCATAATGCCTGGTAACAGATTTTCCTTCTTATTTCCGTTATATTTACTTCTCTTCTCTGTGGTTGTAACGAAATACTACCTATTATTATTCTTATATCTCTAGTTATACAGTGTTTTCCTCGGTATCCACAGACGCGATGACACAACGGGAAGCTCTTCCAACGTGGTTTATATTTATAAAATCAGTGTCCACTTAGTAGTTCGGACGTCTATTCGCGGAGACGCGAAAATAATGTCAATTTGACGAAGAATTTCGACGCCGGCGCTTCGAAGTCCGCACGAATATTTCACGCGTTCGCGGACGTGTCAATAAACAGTTTGTGTAAAAACGATTAAAATGGCATCTACGTTAGATGTTCCGCCCAGTTACCCGCCGCCTCCGCCGCCGAAGCGGCCTGTGCGGCCGAAAATTACTCTTCAAATTCCTGACGCTCCAGCTCCAATGACGCCCAGAACTGCTTCCGTCTACTATGGGAGCCCCAGGTTTCCAAAGGCTCCCGGGACTCCTGGATCTCACATGTCAGACCCTCATCATCCATACTTCAGCCCTTTTGGGCATATGTACCACAGTAAAGCGTCAGAGTTCATGTTCAAACAGTTTGAGGGATTCAAGGACTTTACAATGAATTCCGCTAAGAGTGGGCTGAATGCTGGTGAAAAGACAGCTTTTTGGTTGTACAATAAGTTACGGGTGCTATCTAAGAGGTGGTTTACGCATTTGTTTTTGACATTCAGCCTCGCGTTATACAGTGTTATTGGTGCAGCGGTTTTTATGGCTATCGAGAGTGAGTATTTGCATGGTTTTACTTTAGGGCCCAGTGCCCAATTTTCAAGAGATAATCAATCAATGAATTTTCACATAACTTAAACCCATAAAAAATTGAATTTTGTTTTATTTTTTAATCTATTTTTAAATTCGTATTTCGTACGTTTCGCGTTAATTTAATATGGAAAACAAGATACAGAAAATATTTAAATTTAACTTGCGATAAAAGATGGAAGATGAAAATTGTATACTTATATTGTATTATATTGTTTTTTTTTTTTTTTTTTAGATTTTTAAACTTGCCTTTCTTTAACTACTTATTCGATATTATAATAATGTGGTATTTTTTGTGGGTCAAAGTGAAAACTAAAAGAACAAGAAAGAAGGCGCTGACTCTTCCAGTCCTCTTTTTCTAATTCTTTTAGTTATTATATACTAGGTGTATATAATAACTAATAGAATTAGAAAAAAAATTGATAGTTATCAAAAAATAATAAAACATAATTGATTACTGAAATTTCTTAAGACGTTATCTGAATTGAAATACCACAGTCAAAAAAACCTATTAACCTACGATCTACTTATTTAACCATTATGGTACCCACTTAATATAAAAAGAAGGAAACTTAAAAAATACATTGATTAGCTGTAATTTCGATTAACACGGTCTTGATAATAATTATGCGTCTAATTTGGCAGAAGTCAACGGCAAAAACAAAATGATAAAAACATGGAACCCTATAGGGTATATACAATATCTTGGGATAAAAATGAGTAAATAAAAAAACCTTGTAATAATTTGCACCTCAATTAATTCCTATAAATTAATGAGAAATAAAAATAGGCCAAATTTAATTTCAACTGAGTTTTGTTATGGAAATTAACACGGCTTGATAAGAATTTTGCGTTTTTTTTTGTAAGAAGTAAACATCAAAAAGAAAAAAATGCGAGAAAATTTCTTTTATTTGTATACACAAATAAATAAAAAATACGTTTTTAATAAAAATAAACACGTTAAGAACACAAATGCGTATTCAATAAAGAAAAAATTCTGTTAGCTGTTTTCCCATATTTTTGCATAATTTGGTGATTTTGCGAGCACGGTACCATTTCAGTTTTAATGAATTCAAATACACGAAAACACAAGGGTTTGTCCCTTGAAAGTGAAAGTGGAAAGGTCAGAGTTTGGGTTGATGCTCACCAGGCTCGTAATAAGGGCTGTTAAATAGGGGAGATACCTAATTGGTATTATTTTAAAATAATATAACTACAAGTTAGAGTAAGTACATAATAAAAATTATACTTATAAGAATAATACCTAATCAGCAAATATCTTGAGGAAAAAGCGGTACAGAGAGGAAAAGTAGGCGTATACTCACGTCTGTGGGCATTCACTTCTTACACTAATCACGCGGACTGATGCGGCCGAAATCCCCATGTACCCCGTCAAAAAATAAATAAGTAAAATAAAATAGAATATAGTTGCCCTGACTAATAAATATTACATACCTATTAGCTGTGACTTTCATGTAAATTTTCAACCCCCGCCCCTTTCGCAAAATCCTTTCTTAGTATTCAAATTGCCAATAGTAAGTAAATTTGCCTGCCTAATTTCAGTTTCGTAGGTCAAGCGGATTTCGAGATTTCGTGATGAGTCAGTGAGTGAATGCAAGTGACATAAATTTCGCTTTTATATACAGTTAAACAAGTTTTTATATAAGTTAAATACTTTTAACGGGGTTTAACGCATGTATTTTAGATTATTGTGATTATTTTTTACGGTTATTTAAATTTAAGATATATGTTAGAATAAATTTGATTGGGTCAAACAGGGTCTTTGTACCAACGGTAATGTGTAAAAATAAATATATTGGCAAAATAAATAATAAACAAATAAATTATTTTAATTCCTGACGTTTAGATCACGCTGCAATGTTCGTGGTCACAGGTCACAGTCACAGTCTACCAGTGACCAAAATCGTATTTTTACGATAAATTGAACAATTATTTGGTCACCATGACCCTGAATAATTTATTTTCGCAACGTGAATGCATTAGAACCTAACACTCAACCTTTTAAAAAAGTTCCTACAAACATAACTTTAAGAGCCCCCTTACCATTCATCCTTGAGTACGTCCCTTATCTCAGTATATAATAATTCATGTCCTGAGGCAGGCGGTCTGGCTGATAACCGCTCACGTCCCGTCCAGAATATAAAAACGTTTTAAACTTTTTATTTTAATCTCTTCAGTCACGTAGCACATACACTTACACGAGTTACTTTAAAAAAAATTTCATTAAAATAAAATGAAAAAAGAAAAGATATTGAAAAATCTAAAAGAACTATTTTAACCCAATTTTATAGATTTTTCTTCTCTGTGCATTTTTGGGTCTAGCCCTGACTTTTGAGAGCCAAAGTTAATACTAACAGCCGCACTCAGAGACGTTACTTAAGTTAACGGCCTCTTATAGCAAATTTGACGGTTTTAAATCTATTTTATTCAGTTAAATTACAATATTTGAGCTGGAAAAAAAAAAAATGTCACAGATACATCTGTGTTTGAGTTTATGATTTGGTTCAAAACACGATAGAATAAAATTTCCTCGATCAAAAAAAAAATCTGATACAAAGTTGATTTAGTTTATTTTTTTCGTTTTATGTTCTAATGAAAGCTCGTAACATGGAAATTGCATGTACTGAAAGGTAATCCTATTCAACATTTTTTGGTTTGGATAGATTTTTTATGTGAATAGTTTCGATTTTTAGTGAAATTAAAAGCGTAAAAAGGTCGCGAGAATTTGCGCGCGCCTTACTCATTCCCGCGCCAGGCGTCATCGAGGTCGGACCTATGTTCGTTTTTGTCGTTGCACTACCCCCGCGGGCCTCCTGACTCTAGCGTGGCAAAATAGATCGTCACTATAACTTGGCGGGGGCTGAGGGAGCGTTTTGTTGCCTACGCGACTCGGATAACCGGCCGTTAAGGAATACTTAAAATTGCTCTGTCTCATTTTCATGTGTGACAATTTCCGTCAACGAGAAGTTGACCGAGCAATTTTAAGTATCCCTTAGCTTAAGTAATGTCTCTGAGTGCGGCTGTAGACTGTTGATTCATACAATCATTGAATGTGTAAGGGAATATTGATTGATTGACTAACTCTTTATTGTTCACATACCATAAAATTTTATATAGAGGACAAAAAACTCTCAAAAACTAGGGTAACAACTGGCGGCCTTATCGCTAAAAGCGATCTCTTCCAGGCAACCTTAGGATGGAAAGTATTTATAGAAAACGTAGAAGACGGGGTGTGTAAAAGAGGAACGACTATTACATTTTTACTTATACTATACACATGAATGTGAGAGAGTTTTGGCACCAACGTGAAAAAAAAAATGTCGGATCGTTGTATTATTTTGTAAAACTTGTATATTTTCGAGTGTATATGTGTAATCATCATAATCAGCCTTTTAACAGTCCACTGCTGGGCTTTTAGCCTACCCCCGAAAAGGTAATTGGGCTATATCCATCGCAGGCCCAGTTGCGGGTTGATGGATTCACATACGCCATTGAATTCCTTCTCCGTACGTATGCAGGTTTCCTTACGATGTTTTCCTTCATCGAAAAACCAGTGGTATGAAAATCCGTACATAAACTCCAAAGAGTTCATTGGTTCCGGGGTTTGAACCCGCGACCTCACGCTAACAAGTCTAGCGGTCTCCCAAATAGGCTACCACGGTATATGTGTAATAATGGTGGATTATTATTTATTAAGTGTTGGTGAAAGTGTGGACTAAAGATATAAACAGGCGGAATATGTATTTTCGTGTTGTTTCCAAAGCTACATAGAAGCTTCGACCAAAATAAAATGAATGGACAGGCCCAGTAGAAGCCCATTTTTGAAGATAACAAAATGAGCGCCGGCTCTCATTTCGTTTCAGTCAGTCTCTAGCCGTAGGAAGTGCAACACGTGTCTATTGCTACGCGATAACGAAACATCTGACAAAATTATGCATTCATATGCTTTCCCGAATACACAAATAATAGCGAGATCTATTTTTTGTGACAAATATACTGTACATTTTTATAATTAGGTGTTGAAGTATATGTCCGACGGTTTTGACTCGTTTTAACTGAACAATTTCAATGGTTAGGGCCCGTCCATTCATTTTATTTTAGTCGAAGCATTGAAGCCTCTTTACTGGGGCATAAGTATGAATTGACCATGATTTACTTGTTTTATAAGTTATTTGATTCATGTAAACTAGTTTAATATTACGACTGATGGACTTGAACAAAATAAACCATGGTCATGAAAAAAATAAAACAAAAACCAATTGACTTCCAAGATTTTATTACTTTTTAGTTAGCTAGTTAGTAACAAATGAAGCAAATTTATAGCATGAAATATTAATATTTTTATTTATTTTTTAATAGGCTTGCGTTGGACCGCCAACTCGCCTGATGTAAAGCGATGATGCGGTCTACGGTAGTGCACGCTTGCTTATAAGAAACCGATTCACTCGTAATTTTAAGACACCCAGATTGATATAACCAAAGATTATAACATACCTGTGGATGTAGATCCAGTGTAGTCACGAAATATAAAATATATAGTTCTGTTGATTTGTGTTTTCCTTCAAACATAGATTTTGTGTTTTGCTAATGCCAGTTAATGGACTGCGTGCAAAACAAACAACATGTGAGAGTTTATTAGCTTTGATAACAATATTTTGATAACCAAATACATTAAGGCGCTGTGCAAACGTAGACACTTTTGTGTCTTGTGTCGGATACAAGGTATCAATTAATATTTGATTTCTATATAACCAGTATGAAATCAGCCACTCCCTGCGCAGACTTGTGTCCAGTTGCTTCCACTTGATTGGTACTTGGTGTGCCGTGTCGGCAACAAAAAGTGTCTACGTTTGCGCAACGCCTAAGGTAGACTTCCGTGTATCGCGATTCGCGACCGATCGCACCGCGCGCGTCTCCCGCGATTTGAAAATGTATGGCGACGTCGACCGCACGCGTCTGACGCAAACCTCAGAAGCGGCGCCATACATTTTCATAGTGCAAAGTCGGCTTGCGCAACTTCAATACAAATTGCAAATGAATGAAACGAGTGCGAAATCAAACTTCTACGTGTTCTATCCTACTCTAACATAAAAGCTTGTCTCTATAGGCGTCTCATTTCATTATAAGAGTCACACCCGTTTGATAATATTTTTTTCTCTATACCACTTCAACGTCAGCGGTTATATTCTCTTTGGTGTAAAGCGTCAGCCATGTGCTAGCATGTTTAAGGTAGGAGGTTTAACCAATACGCAGACGTCATACTTACTCATTAAAAATCATAAAAGATGGCGATATTTTAATATAGCTATATCCCTACATAGGAACCACAGAAAAGAGAGGTGAATAGAACGGAAATGTGAATGAAAATCTGTTACCAGGCATTATGAGTGAACCTTGATTGAACATTATTATTTAGATCAACGCGTCGAACTCAGAATCACAGTTGCTAACTGATTTCGAATGACTGACGTTTCGTTTATATGGGTTAACTGGCTTCAACAATTTTTTTACAAAAATGCCGTGACAGCCGTTCTAATGTAAACAAAAAAAAAATTGTGATAGGAACCTTCGGCCGAAATACTATGAATGGACGGGCTATAACCATTGAGCTTGCTCAGTAAAAACGAGTCAAAACCAAATCAAAATCAAATCAAATCAAATCATTTATTTGCTAGAACCATCGAACATATATACTTCAACGCCTAATAAAATTATAACCATGTACATTTGTTCATACATGTTGTTGTTTGTTGGTTTGTACATTTGTTCCAAAAAATAAATAGCTGTTTTTTGTTGTGTATTTACACTTCAGGAAAGCACACGAAGGGCCGAAGGCATAATTTTGTCAGATGTTTGGTTATCTTGTAAAAAGTCGCGTGTTGCACTTCCTACGGCTAGATATCGACTGAAACGAAGTGAGCGCCGGCGCTCATTTTGTAATTTTCAAAAATGCGCTTCTTCTGGGCCCATCCATTAATTTTATTTTGGTTGAAGGTTGAAGCTCGGCGGAAAGACCTTTTGGGGAAGGACATTCCACACCTTGCAGGTCCAATGAATAAAAAAGCAAAGAAATCGGACGGTGTGGAATTTCCAGCCAGCATGGTGTGGGAGTTTGTAAGTTCAATGGTTATGGCCCGTCCATTCATTATTTTGGCCGAAGGCGTCAACATGAAGTGTTTCAAAAAGAGTGTCTAGGTACAACTACCTCTCCGTGCTAGCAAAGCGGCGTCAACACCGCTAGTGTTGCGGGTGTCCATAGGCGGCTTCTGCTTACCATCAGGCGGACCGCATGATGGTTTGCCGCTCTTTTTATAAAAAAAAAATAGTAAGCAATATAGTTTGCGACCCTAGGTAGAGGCCGTGTAGCTCCAAAGCACATGATATTGTTCAAAATGAATCCTGTAGAAAATTTACAGACACATTTTACGGCTTATAGTACCTAAGTATGATAAATTGGAATTTTAAATCAAATTATTACTTATATGCCGTAAATTAAACCTTTCAGAGCTAATCAAAAGTTTAGGCTTTAAAATTTTATCACCGTTTTCCACCTTCCTGTGCCCCAGCGTACGGCAAAGTTATTTATAACTCTCTAATGGTATTTACATTGTACGTGGCGTTGCTAATATTTCTAAGTAAAGGTTACAGCGACATAATACCTAGGTAGCTATTTTGTAGGTACCAAGTATCCGTAAAAACGGATTAAAACGGCCCGGGTACCCAGTTACCCGGGTAACAACATGGGCACCACGGCGCAGCTTCAAATCTAGCAGGTCGCCAAATTTTTGAATCGTCTATAGCAGTGGTTCCCAATTAGTTTTTCTTACGTACCACTTCAAGAAAAACCGCAAACTCGAGCTCGGATCAAGCACACCAAATCCTTTTGCAGGTTTTCCGGTCCGGTGCCGACTCAGTTTGAGAAGTATGAAATACGGAATGACATCACGTTGTATACGGTCCGTTGGATACAGATGGACTACAAACGGACTGCATACGGTGTTAAGTCTTTCATAGAATGTTATACTTTACTGGTCCTCACAAACTGCGTCTGCGCCGGACCGGACTGCAACTGGATTTGGTATGCTCCTGCTCTTATAACAGGAATGATAAATAAATAAAACTGATACCGGGATACTGATAAAATTATCTTAGTCAAGATATTTCCGCGCGTCACGTACCCCTTGATGCAACTTCGCGTTACCCTGGTGGTACGCGTACCACTAATTGGGAACCACTGGTCTATAGAATATAAATAATATTTGCCAAAATTGCGAAATCCTTATTTAATATTATACATATAAAAAAAGCAAAAGTAACTAAGCAAAAGTAACAAAGAGAAACTTGTAAGCCACACTTCCAAAGTTTAAAAATCTTAACCCTTCCCTGTCTATACATTTATGACTGTGTGATGTTTGTACGTAATAATTCAAATTTGTACAGTAATTTAACATCTAAACGACATAAACAAAAAGTCAATATTCCCATGAATCAGACAGCATTACTAAATAATAGTGTAGTGTGTATGCTACCTATGATTTATAATCATTTACCAAAATGTATTGTTGACATACAACTTACCCACATTTTTAAACACAAAGTTAAATGTTTTCTTCAAGACAAAGCATATTACGATGTTGACGAGTACTTGAATGATAAATTTTAATATATGTTGACATACCTACCTACTTATTCTAGACTTGACATTTATTTCTGACCAAATCTTATATAATTGTATTTTGTGTTGACTTGTATAATTTGACAACGGCCATTAAAATGTGAGTTGTAGTTGAAGTTAATTTGATAATGTGTAATGTGATAATAATTTTTCATTGTTAGTTTATTTTTCCTTAGCTCCTTAAATTTGTTTGCATGCCGAAAGGTCGATTATGGCGCTCTTTTACTGTAATTTTTCCATCTCCTGTGTACCCATATTATACGCAATAAACGAAATATGAATATGAATATGAACTTTGGCATGAAATTTGGTAGGAAGATAGTGTTCATCATAAGGACGGAGATAAGGTAGGTACTTTTCCCCTCAGAAAATGCGAAAAAACTGGAAAAACGCGGGTAGCACCGCGGGATTCAGGTACTGGGTCTTTTCAAGGCCATTTTCTAAATCTGCGTGCTTCATCTTCGACCACATCGTCGCTTACCATACGGCGATTAGGTGGTCAAAAGCGGATATATCCGCGTAAAAGAACACACTACCAATATAAAAATCACTCAGGTTCCATGGTTTCCACTGAGACTTTACTAAAGCTACCTATGCTTCTCTCGTTTCGTATAGTCCATACCATAACTCCACATTGTAGCGAAACTCTGTTAATAGCTTCCAACGGCAGTTTAAAAGCGTTTTATTAAAATTATTCCGGTGTTAATTTCATTTTTTTGTCGTTAATGGGGGTAAATGGGCCAACTTTTGTGCTCCAACCCTTTTGTAATGAAGTATGTGTTTGTTTTAGTAAATAAGTGAGGCAAAGTGGAGAGAATGAATTTAAGAATCATTCATTGAGAAGAAAAACGAAAAATTTGCCGCAAACTTGAAAACATTTGGATTTTTACGTCATCTTTGCGAAATGGTGGTTTTGCGCATGAACTGTCCCATCTTGAATTCAAATTCAAATTCAAATTATTTATTTGTCAGAACATGGTAGGTACACAAACATATAAAGTAGCATACATGGTCGTAAGAATGGAGACGTATCTCATGTCCTTGCCTGTTACAGCGTACAAATGTTAGTTTTTTATTAATATTTTTATTAGTTTTTGTTAAAGTTAAAAAGGAAAAAAAAAAAAAAAAAAAAATATGTCTATGTTAGAATATTGTTAGAATCATATTTTGGTTTAGTTGTATTTTATACCTAAAATAAATGAACAAAATCCATCCGTCCGTCCGTGCGTCCTGCCGTCTGTCCTACCTATTAACGGCTGTATCTTTCGAACCGTAATAGATGCTAGTTGAAATTAACACAGAATATGTAATGTTACGGCGGATTAACTAACAAATAATAAAAAGTCAAAAAGCAAAACGAAAGAAAGCAAAAAGAAAGCAATCGTATTTTTTACGTATTTTTGTATTAGCTCTAATGTAAAAACGGTAATACGTAGAAGCGTCAAACTTGGTATGATTATAGTACACACTCTAAAGTATAATAATAAACAATAAATAATGGCCAAGAGCGAGTCGGCGACAAATTTCTGTTCATTATCAAGTGATAATTGTGTTATTTACTACTAATACAGAAAACAGTTGGATTGTCCAAAGAACGTTGAAGATCTAGACAATTATAATTCAAAATGCTCAACTACGATTTCGGAGTTCTGATAATTGTTATTGATATTTTAAACGCATAGAATATATTATATTTTTATCCTGTTATTCATAGTCAAATAATTACAATAATATAATAATTAATTTAATAGCTAACCTCATTTACAGAGTCTTTTAGAGACCTTCCTGTTCAGTGTTCATGCCTCACACTCTATTGAACAAGGATAAGGTTCAAAATTACATCTTTCGTTTGTGTTTAGATTGTGCTAAAGGTAATAAATAAGGATATTGTGTAGTGTAGCATAAGGTGAAATAACCCTCTTTTTGCCGTAGGTGGGTAAAAACACTTAATTAGTAGGTACGGAAAATAAAATTACGTAGCGTTCTTGGTACGACGCATTAGCAACTACAGACACGGAATTTTTTAGTCTTAGTGTCATCGTCATCATCATCAGCCCTGAGTGACCCACTGCTGGGTACAGGCCTCCCTTTGTTAATGCGTGTGGAGAGTGCTCCACAGTCTCTCGGTATTCGCATCCACTCGTTCCCGACAGTATTTCTGATGTCGTCAGTCCACCTCATCCTCGGTCGGCCTGGGTTGGTTATAATTAGGTGTTGAAGTATATTATGTCCGACGGTTTCGACTTGTTTTTACTGAGCAAATTCGATGGTTAAGGCCCGTCCATTCATTTTATTTTGGTCGAAGGTTCCGGCTACTATCGGTCCGAAGACTATGCCTGTTTATCATCTTTTATCACACCGTCACGCTCAAATATTTCTACTAAGAATATTATTCTATTTACAGTACACAAAGTACATAATATATTATATAAAACCATGATCCAATAAAACAAAGTCTTGCATTCCGGGAGTGACACACATGCCTACGTCACTGTCCAGTTAGCACTTCATTGCAACAAACACAGAAATCGGGAAACAAATTTGTAAATAATCTATATTTTTGGGAAAGCACACGAAAGCATAATTTTGTCAGATGTTTCGTTATCATGTAACAATAGTCTTGTGTTGCACTTCCTACGGCTACAGACTGACTGAAACAAAGTAAGCTCCGAATTCATTTTGTAATCTACAAAAATGCGCTCCTTCTGGGCCCGTCCATTTATTTTATTTTGGTCGAAGGCCGGAATACACCATACGGTGTATATATTACTCTATGACACCATAGGTCGCACCATAGAGTAATATATACACCGGGGTCGCACCTTCAGAACCACAGTTCAGAACAGTAGTAACCGAATTGAAATTTTCGTAAAACGTGTTATGTATGTATGTATTATGTATTTCAAGTACAACCATTGCGTCGTCCAGCCATATGACCGCAAAAAAACTCCAGTAAAATAATCTCAAAATACCGTTTCTATTTCTGAGACACGTGTCAAGGAAGATTGACAGGGACGTTAGACTGAAAAGTTTATCTATGTCACGCTGTAAATCACGAACTTTTGGACTGGCTTACAAGGGCGTAGACATTACAAAAAGAACACATTAAACAGGGACACAAAAACCGTTGTCTTATCGCTGAAAGCGATCTCTTCCTGACTACCTTCGGATAAGTAGATAGATAATTATCTACTTGGAGTCTATTGAGAAACGTGTTAAGCGCCTCATCAGCCACGAATTCCTAGTTCGGACTAAGCTTCTTAGTCTTGAGCATCAGCGCAAAGTTGCTAGTCTATCGGTTTTTATCGGATACATTTCGGAGAGTGTTAATCGGATCTGCATGATCTAATTCTCTCCTGCTCATTTTTCTGTCGGACTGCCAGAGCGGGCACGAAAAATCAACACCACTTTATGGTTGATATTACGAAAGCCCGTACGGAACGCTTTGATTCCACTTTTACTGTGCGAACTGCTAGACTGTGGAATGCGCCGCCTGAATGGGTGGGTGTTCCGCGATTATTACAATCTGGGTGTCTTAAAATCAAGAGTAAATCAGTTTCTTCGAGGCAAGCGTACTTCATCGTAGACCGCATCATCGCTTAACATCTGTCGAGTTGGCAGTCAAACTCTATTCCTAAATATAAATAAAATATGGTTTTGTTCAGTTTATTACAATCTTTTACAGCTGTCAGAGATAAAAATCTTGTACCGAGTATAACAGACTCTACTATTTACTCTACCATAGTAAACAAAGCTTAGACCTCTTGGGGCTTTGGAGCATAAAAAATGCACAGCTCTCCGCAAAAATACACGTCACGCGGTGTGTTACTCAGTTTACTCCTTCAGGGATTTCAGGAAATAATACTGGAATGAAGGAAGCTTCTAAAGGTAGATTATGACATCATGCTTTCAGGGACAAACGCATCGTTCACATACGCTCAACGAGAAACCCGCTATGAGTTTACTTACTAAAGTTTCCTTGTCATCGCTTCCCGTCAGGTGAGATCACGGTCAAACGTCAGCCTAGTAGGTATGAAAAGTTTACGCATAAACTGCACGCAAATTGCATCAATCCCTTCAACGTCTGCTGCACTGCCTGCAAATGACCAGACTGTTTCCGCGGAAGATATTCCTCAATATATTGGTCCGCAAAAAGGGAATAGAGGAGGGTAAAAGAATGACAACAACCTCTGCTACATGTAGTACTGCTACATATTACTTCCGGTTCTACCGCACATGCAGCAAACTGGAAAAGCCGCATCACTTGTCTTGAACAAACTGGGTCATCAGTAACTCTACCAAACCTGTCTCTGAAAGTATGATGTGGGAGAATGCACTGTTTAATTTTCAGATATCACAATTTCTAGATTCTAAAAAAAATATGTGTAAAAAGGCTTGTATTCGCAGAGTTATTCTATCGCAAAAATACACAAATCATGTTTCTAAAATTTTATGACACTAACCTTATAGTGTTAATACACGTATGGATTTGTTGACGGACCGCCGTCCAACCAACGGGAGATAAAGAGTGAGAATATCATATTTCCCTCTCTTTCTCTCCCGTTGGGCAGACGGCGGTTGAGGACAACCAAATCCATACGTGTGTTAACACTATTATATCCTCTTGTGGCATTGGGCCACATCGCTCGAAGAACCGATGGGGAAGAAAGGTTATTGAGTGGGGACCACGAACCGAAAGACGCAGCGTAGGTAGACCTCCCACTAGATGGACCGACGACATTGTGATAGTCGCTGGCATCCAGTGGATGCAAAAGGGCAGGCTGTCGTTCAGTGTGGAGGTTAAAGAGGGAGGCCAATGTTCAGCAGTAGATGTCTTCTGGATGATGATGATATCTCTTTTACCTATACCCTCAACTATTTGTAACCAAAATATGAATTTGGTACCGATTGTCATATCAGCGCAAATTGATGCAACGCAATCCAAGTTGACGACAACATCAACTCATGATCCAACCTCCAGTCCCGCCAAGCTCAATGCCATACCGATGTTATAAAAATAAAACTCTAGAACATTCTCATAATCCCAAGAATTAATAATTCGTCGTTTCGTTTTACTATCCCATAAATCAAGCCCTCAGTGAGGTGTCTCGCGTTGTGTCTCAAAAGTTATTTTTACGACGTGACTCTGAACTTGTTCGTGTATTTTCAGAATGTCCCGCGCAAGTTATTAATCATGAAAATCCGGGAAATAGCCGTTAGTGTGAAAAACAACAACGTAGATCTTGATCAGTCTGAGGGCTATTGAAATGAGAGACGAAATAAAACCGGCAAAATGCGAGTCGGTCTCGCACACTGAGGGTTCCGTACCACTACATAGCTTGTTAGCTAAGTACAAAAAAATAGTACAAAAAGACAAAATCCCATCAACGCCCAGGCGGTCACTCATCCAAGTACCGACCGCGCCCGACGTTGCTTCACTTCGGTCATCGTACGAGAATAATTACCAGTATAACCCTCATCATCATCATCATCATTTCAGCCATAGAACGTCCATTGCTGGACATAGGGACATAGGACTCTCCCATCGATCTCCAAAAGGGTCGGTTGGATGCGGCCTGCATCCAGCGTTAATGTTATACCTATAGATTAATTAAATTTCCTCATGGAATATAACTATTTTTATTTTTTTAAATTAGTCATAAGCTTGAGTCTGACCTCCAAATCGCCTGATGTTAAGCGATGATGCGGTCTACGATGGAGCAAAAAATATTTTTAATATTTCTAAACTATATAATTGTATTTAAAATTATTTTTAAAAAATACCTACGTATTATTTACTGTCACCAGAAAAGTACCAAAATTTCTGCGTACAATGAGGCACACGATTTTGGTGGAATTCCTCCAACTTAACCCTACTTTTCATCAAACTTTCAGAGTTACCATCATAAAAAGTAACAAAACAATACAAAAATCACTTTCGTGTAAATAAAATGTTACACGCACGGTTTCTGAACCTGACGGAAACGGGCATTGTAAAAACTTAGCCCTATAAAACTGTATTGCCGAACATAAACCGACTCCGTCATTTGGTTCCGTATTAAAAACTGTGTTTCAACGTTTATTTACATATCCCTAACCTTTGGTGAGTCGTTCTACGGTTTACGATGTTGCCACTGTGGTTTTACAAACGTTTCAGTAGGTATATAAAAAAGTTTCACTTTTGATATAAATGACGGGTCATATTTTATTGAAATGAGGTTTGTATTCTCTATAAAAGCCGTAGCCCGTTTTACAAAATGCAATCGTTCAATTTTAGGTGCCTAAGTATCTTGATTTTCGGGCATAAAACTAAAAAATAAAACCGTTATTTTAAAGACAAATATAAAACAAATAAACCATAACATTAAAATTGTATATTTATTGTTAGTAAATTAACGAAATCCACTCTCAAACTTTCCCTCCGAGAGTTTTACGAAAAACTATTTTTGTAAATTATACGAATACGCTTTTGGCTTAGCATGATTGACGCATTTGCCATGGTCGAGATTTTTCTAGGGCCTCTTTTATTAAATGTCCACTAAACTTCCTGTCTTAGTTTATTATTATATGTATTTTGGTTTATTTTCTGTTACTGTTACTTTTATTTCTGGTGTGCAAAAGAGTTTCTATCTATCATAACATCTAAATTGACATTAAATTAAATATATAATACAAAAAAACTCGTTTATAAAACTCCTAATTTAATTTTCATGTCTTCTAATCGTTTCATATAAATTAAAATCAGTAATTATGAATCATGAATCTCTAGATTTGCTTAAAAAATCAAATCTATTTTTATTTTTACACATCTCGACACTCACACCGTCTTTCTTAATAATCACATAATAATATTGTAGCTGAACAGGCGTGATGGTTATTTTTAAACGAACGGTTATAGAAATGTTAATTACGAGAAAAACGTCGTCGTCAATCCGAGTTTACAGGGTGCCAAGTTCTGTCTCCACATCAGTGAAATATCACGTATAGGTGAACCAAAAACAGTAGATACATATACATGACGCAGAAGAAATTATTGTAGGTACAATTACATATTATGGCAACTTTAAGCTTAATCGTAGTTTTTTTAAGCCTATCGTTTTACACCGACTGCAAAAAAGAGGTTCTCAATTCGATCCGTATTTTTTATATATTTTCGTTATATTGTATTTTCATATATGAATATTAATTGAAGCCAATAAAAATACATCAACATTTTTTATTTGAAGCAAAAGTTTATTTAGTATAATTCTGTTTGTTACTTTAGTTTATTTACGTTAGGCGTCAGTGACTTAGTTTACCCGAGTTTTGTTTTCTTTCCCGTTAAAAGGATTTTGGCGTCTTGTGCAATTGCCAGTGAAAGTATTGAAAGGTTTTCATTAAATATCGCCATCAAGTCATAGTCACAGTCAGAATCCAGCTAAGTAACTCACGGTCATGTCCAAGTGTCTAAGTAAAGTGGCGAGGACTTTACTGGACGCTTCTATGGAGTTTATCTATAATATCTATACTATAACTTTTAAACTAGTTTTCTCCTTTTGTTATACTATACCTTGGCCCTGATTCTGTAACTACAAACACGCACGTAACGCGCCGTGTTAAGTTTATCTCTAAACTAGCGACCCGCCCGCCCGGCTTCGCACGGGTGTAACTTACGTGCGAAGCCGGGGCGGTTCGCTTGTTACATATATAAACCTTCCGTGAAAAATTATCTAACTGATGGTGAAAACCACATTAAAATCCGTTGCGAAGTTTTATAGATCTAAGCATACATAGGGACGGATAGACAGCGGGAAGCGACTTTGTTTTATACTATGTAGTGAAGTTAGTCTTTATTCCTAGCCTTTTCATTATTTAAATTCATAATTTAAGTGATTCTTTGTTCAACACACGCTTCACTTTTTTATTTGTCTTCTCCATTATTGTCTGTTCTCGATGATGTGAACGGATATTGGCGTCGCGGAATGTGAAGGTATGAGGATTATTAGTAGCCGTCTGTGAATGCCGCGATGACAGATTTGGGCCTCCGGGAGCTTTTGTAGCGTCTGCTACGTTGTTCGGCACATCTGTACTAATTTCATCGTCATAATTATCATTTCAGTCATAGGACGTCCACTGCTGGACATAAGCCTCCCCCGTCGATCTCTAAAAAGGCCGGTTGGATGCGGCTTGCATCCAGAGTTTCCCTGCGGTCTCTTTTAGGTCGTCTGTCCATCTTGTGAACGTCCAACGCTGCGCTTACCAGTCCGTGGTCTCCATTCGAGAACTTTTCGGCCCCAATCAATATCTGTTCTGCGTGCTATGTGCCCTGCCCGCTGCCACTTCAACTTGCTAATCTGGTGGGCTATTGGTAACTTTTGTTCGTCTACGGATCTCATTTCTGATTCGATTTCGTAGAGAAACCCCGAGTGTAGTATCTCCATAGCTCGTTGTGCGTCTTTGAGATTGCTTTTAAGACCCAAAGTGAGAGATCACGTTTCATTGCCGTATGTCATTGCACTGGCAACACACTGTACTGATTTAATCTACATTTTATTACTATTGTTGTTATTAAAATATAATAGGCATGCGTTTGACCACCTACTCGGCGATGACGCGGTCTACAATGGAGCACGCTTATCTAAGAAGACACTGATTCACTCGTGACTTGAAGACATCTAGATTATAACTATCGGGGAGCATCCAGCGTAGTTCAGAGTTAATATTCTTAGCAACAGAAAATGTAGACAAGCCGGTTGTTTTCAAAACACATGGGTACAAAATTACGCATGATATGTTGATTGAAAGCTTTCAGAGCAAATTTTGAGTAGGTCCCGTAATATTTATACTAACCCGTCAATGTATACCAAGTAGCCCAGTTGAAATTCACGAGGTGATGAAGTCGAATTTTAGTGCTTGTGTACCACGTACTCGTATGTGTAGTGCCTTGATGTGTGTACCTATTTTTAAAAAAACATGGCGAGCTCTCTGGCTTCCTCACGTTTGCGCCTAGGGAGGCGTGAGTAATTTCAATTTAGGCAATAGGGAGGCGTGACGAATAAGACTTTGAGAACTCCTGCTTTAAACGATCTGTGGTCAATCCAAAGTTTTGTTTAATAAGCTAAGTAGTTTACGTATTTAATGTTAGTTACTATTTCATATTTTATTTAATTAATAAGTGCGATTAGCTTTAAACAAATATAAATGAAAAATGAATAGGATTTTTCGGGTTGGTTTACAAGTTATTAGTAGATAAGAATTACGAATCAAGTATAACGAAGGAATAACGTTATAGTACCAAAAAGATTTGACTTATTTTTTTTTTGACATACGAGTAAAAAAGTTAATTGTTTGTCAAAGTCTTCTGTCAAACAGCCCAAAAATCAACCAATAATACAAAACAAACAAATTGGACAAAGGGGTCCAATTTCTTTGATATAAAAACAACAAGAAAAATGTTAAACATTGGTTAAACAGCTAAAATTCAAAATAATAATGTCAAAAACATTTTTATTTCAGAATAAAACTTAATAAGTAGTCTCGTAAACATACAAATCAAGCATTAAGAATTTAATACAAACGCACCTACGTACCTAAATAAGCATACATATCATTGATGTAGGTAAAAGTACACATTAGAGTGCAAGCCCTCTCAAACTGCAAGTCAAGAATATCCAAACGTTTTAGCTTCTCACCAAAATGCCAAGTAAGTTTCTATTTTGTCTTGAATGGACTTCAGGGGCCTTACGGACAACAGCTATTACAGGCACCTAATCCGCTCAGTTGGAAAATCACGCGACCGCAAACCGTATCTGGGCGCGATAAGGTTCACGTTCGCGTGATTTTCCAACTGAGCGGATTAGGTGCCGCAATTAGCTGTTGTCCGTAAGGCCCCAGGAGGCCTTACACAAATTGTCTTTCCACCGTTTATATCCCGCAAGAAAAAGACAAACGTATCCATATTATAGCTTTGTCGCAACTATGCCTTAACGCCTATTATCCTGTTGTTCTAAAGATAGTGCCCAATTGTTTTTTTTTTAATTCTTACTAAGTGATTATTCATCTTCAAAAACTTTAAAACGCGCGTGAGATAGCCTCGCGGCTCGTGATTGCCGCTGCCCTGCCTTAGTAGATATATCACAGAGTGACTCGCACTTACCATCAGGCAAGCATTAACATCAAACTTGCAAGTTTTATCACTCACTAAACATCTCTCCATATTCCAGGGTTCATAAGCGAGAAGAATATCTGCTCAGGCAAAGCGGACCGAAAAATTTATTCCTGCGGAGAAATATGTCAAAGAGTGTTTCTTACTGTATTTTATTATGTATGCAGCGTTATACCAATATGCTTTTACATTGGACTTGCCGTGGCGTGTGCCCTTTTCCAAAGCGGTATTTGTTTTATATTTTGTCAATGCGCGGGATAAAATTACTGAGTAACTAATATTTAAGGCGTAGGTCACACAGATAGTACGTAGGATAGAGACGAGGCCAATGTATAACGGTTAAGATATACAGCCAGTGTAACGTTGGCGGGATGTAGTAGATTACATCGTTCTCCCCAAAGACTACTATATGTTCTCCCGTCATTTATCTCTAAAGGACTGACATTATGTACATACGCGTTGCGTTGCGGCATCCATGCGGCATCGGTAAAATTGACGTTGCCGCGCCTCTTCTCATCGGTAGGTACTCCTTTGCCACGGTGCGTAACAGATTAATTATTAAAACACTGTTTTAAACTATCACGGTTGTTCACTAAAGTTATATGATTTTTCACGGGATTTTACCGTGGTAAGGTTGTGGAATGAGCTCCCGATATCCCGATATCCAATGTCCCGTAAATAATCATATAAATTTAGACTAATTATTGCACGACGTTGTCTCACAGCAATTGCGCACGTTTTTACAAGCTTTTACTTAGTTTCACCTACCCCAGTGTCGGTCTGTAATCAAATCTTTTAAATATAATTTGACCTCTTCTCGGTGTTTGATTAAACTGAAATTTGGCATGATTGTCAAGTTCTAATGACAATACATAATTGTGCTGACAACGAGCTGATTTGATGATGGTAACGGTGGACAACGGCACTTCTCGTTGGTTTATAGTAGATTGGCAGTGTTTAGGCTCATTTTGATTAGCACACCGTTCCGATAACTAATAATAATATCATAAAAGCTTGGTCTGAAAAAGATATTTTTCAATAAAAGCGATCCAGTTTAAGTGATGAAAAAATTTGCGCGACCGCAAACCGTATCTGGGCGCGTTAAGGTTAACGTTCGCGTGATATTCAGAACTGCGCTGTTTTAGCGCTAATTTGAGACCACGTAAGGAGTTGGCCGTGAGGCCCCTGTTCGTTTTTCGTTGTGATTATTCCATACCTCGCGTCTTCGGCCCGTCGCGCGTCGTCATATTTTCTGTGTGGCTTGCACCTTAAGAGATATTTGATTGGATACATTGACTTGTCACAATTTCTGGAGTCTGTATTTTACCAAGTGTCACAATTTTATGTGATGTAGGTTCTTTGTGTTGGTGTAGCGTCGCCGCAATTTTTGTTCAATTTTTGTTTTTTTTTGTTGTTTTTACCTAACTACGCTTTTCGTCACACGAGTAATATTATTATTAGTTTTCTAGACTATAAATAATTATTAAGTAAATTTTTTGGTGTTGGTAACAAAATTGACGTTTAAGTAATGAAAATAAAGTTAATAGCCATTTGAACTAATATTTATCTTGAATTTTCAAATATTATGATTATACGAAGAAAATAAAAATAATGTAAAGTAAAGATAAAAAGGTGTGTATTATATTAATTAAAAAACCAAAATCGCAATAAAAAAAAATGTTTCCCCAAATTTTGTCTTTTGTATCATTATTTGCACGGAATCATCCCTATTTTATATACTGATAGTATTTGTTAGTATATCCACTCTAATTTTCACACATACTCTGCGAAAACTTCTAAAATACAGCCCTATAAAGCTAGAACAGACAGGCGACGGTGATGGCTTACCTATGGCCACAGATATAGGTATTAGATCTGTGCCTATGTTGTGTATATCTGTGGTGCCTATCACAGAAAAGAAAATTTTTTCTCTTCTGTGGTGCCTATGGCGGACGGCGGTGCCTGCAAAGATCTTGTATATACCCTAAAGGGACCTCCTTGGATGCCTGTTAAATTGGCTTAATTTAGGTACATTCATGGATTGTATGGATCCTTAGAAAAAAACTAACTACCCTATGCACAGATCTATCTGTGACCCTATGCCTTTTGGACCAAAGATAATAATAAACCATGTAAGAACTATATACTATATAATATAATGAGAGTTTTGGCGCCAACTTGAAAAAAATCTATACTTGACACTGGCAAAAGACGTGCGACGCCAAAATCCTCTCAAGAAGAAAGAAGAAAAAATAACAGCAAAAATAGCAAACTATGTAAAACAAATAAACATTAAAAACACAAAAAAATATATAAGTTGCAATTAAACCCCTTCTCTTTTAATGCAATAGACTACAATATTCCTATTACTCAAAACATACGACTCAAAATGGCTGGTAAGTTGCTAGACAGTGGAAATATAAATGTTAAGCGTTGGTTTAGCACATAAGTTTTTCTTACTAAGTATATACAATAGTATTATGAATATGCACTCACTTTTTATGCTTCGGCTTTTGATGAAGGGACAGTTCGTTCGGTGGAAACGGTGGAAACCATATGCTAGGCTTTATGCTAGGCTTTTTCTACGGAAGCGTTATGAGTCACGCTTACAGTGCCAACATCGCAAATGAGAACCATCACGTAGAAAGAAAATAATTTTGATGCATGTTGGTTTTCATTAGCGCTGTTCGCGTGATTTGGAACATATCCTAGTACTCATGGGCAAGGGGATAAAGCAATAAATATGCGCCCTTGCGCTATGTTGCTTTGGATTTGCTACAGTCTCATTGCAGAAACAATTTCAATCAAACAATACCTATCTATAGAAAAGGTCTAATCATTCAATGATCCCCAAGCAAACCTTCCAAGGATTAAGAGGCTTGGCCTTTACTTATTCTTGGTTGATGTTTACGATCCTGTAGTAAATGAAGATAAATCTGCTTCCATCTCTATCACCATCCTGGCATATCGTCTCGAGAGATTTTCGTGACCAGATTCTATGGCACCTTCTTCTTCAAAATCGTTTCTTTGATGAATCTCTATATGTATTTATCATTTTAGCCGTAGGACGTCCACTGCTGTACATAGGCGTCCCCCATCGATCTCCAAAAGGGCCAGTTGGAAGCGGCCTGCAACCAGCGTTTCCCTGCGGTCTCTTTTAGGTCGTCTGTCCATCTATCGTGGGTGAACGTCCTACGCTGCGCTTACCGGTCCGTGGTCTCCATTCGAGAACCTTTCGGCCCCATCGGTCATCTGTTCTGCGTGCTATGTGCCCTGCTCACTGCCACTTCAACTTGCTAATCCGGTGGGCTATGTCGGTAACCTTTTTCGATGTGTATTATCCCGCTTGAATGTCGCATTAAGTACAATAAGGAATGGGGATCTAATATTTTTGTTTTTTATCTACAAACAATTATACTAATTTCAACTTATCTGAAATAAAATATTCGTTGGACCTGTAACTAATTAGTGATAAATTAATCTGTAATAATGAGTAGAACCGGAAGACGTAGCGTAGGTAGGCCTCCCACTAGATGGACCGACGACATTGTGAGAGTCGCGGGAATCCAGTGGATGCAGATGGCAGGCTGCCGTTCAGTGTGGGGGTTATAGGGAGTGGCCTATGTTCAGCAGTGGACGTCTTCGGCTTATGATGAATTATTATGAAATCTGAACATTTTTAAATAAGAAGATTATTTTTGTAGACAAACTTCCACAAAGTGACGCCTGATTCAATCAACCACCTTCAGGTTTCCTTGACTTTGACCTTCTTGTTGGATTGCGCCCTTGGGTCTCTTTTCTCCCATTTTACTGGTTGTACTACCTAGTTCTTTTACTTATACCTATCCATTTTTCTATTCCAGAGTATAGAGAACACCACATTTGCTCTGGTAAACGGGCCGATAAGAATACCAGATACAAAGATGTGCTGTTTGCAGTGTTTTCTGGTTTATTCTACTGTGTTACGAGAACTGGGCCAATTTTGGTGTATTTGGGATTTACAGCCTTTTTCATAATATGTCAAAGCTGCTGGTGCTTTGCTGTTTGTGGTGCAATAATATAAGTACTTATTTAAGCCAAAACAGTCTACTGGAAGGTAGCTCGATAAGCTCATAGACTAGAGAATTGCCAGGCTAGTTGATCATAACCTACAAGTTTACCTAAATCTACATAAGAATTTTGTAAGCTCTCACTAATTTGAAGAAAAGCTCATAAATTTTAAACCGCTTGACAGATTTAATTCAATCGTGGCTAAGAACTGCCGAAATTAAACCAGATTTTAATTTAATAACTCGTTGAAATGGATTCGATTCAACCGTTTTGACGAAACTTCTAACAACTAAGTATATAAACGTACTGATACACACTAACGCACAGTCTCTTTCCTTTGCATCCTTCTTCATTGTGTTTTGGGTATAAATACATTTATACCTTCACTGTGTTATAATAATATGGTACCTGCACGGTATAGGTATGTTAGGTTGTTTGATACTCACGATGGAACGAAGCATGCGTTTTTGGTATGAAGCTGTGTGGCAAAAATTTTGAAAAGGTTATATTGAATATGGGCTTTTATTCCGATAAATATTAGATATATATTTGATCAAAATCTATGCAGGGGTTTTTTTTTAAATAGAATAAATGGCAAACAAGCAACGGGCCACCTGATGGTAAGTGGTCACCGCCGCCTATAGACACCTACAATACCCGGGGCATTATCAGTGCGTTGCCTACCTTTTGGGTTAGTAAGTTGTTATAACAAATATACCACTAGTGTGAAGTCAGTCGCTCGCCTATTTCGTTGGTCACCGCAATTAGAAAGCGATCTTCGTTTTTTTTGTTAGAATTATTCGTTTAGCAACCACACCGCTTTTATCCTAAGTCGGTTCATGAATATCTGGTACAAATAAAAATAACCATAGTAATTTATATTTGTGCTGAAATGAGTAATGAAAACAAAGTTTTATTGCCACTTGAATCTGCTTTTTATTTTGTTATCTTTTTCGCGTCATTTCAGTTCTGCGTTACGTAAGTTTTACGACATAAATGTGCGTTCGTCTGATATACTTTCTCAAAGAAATTCCTTGGATGCTATTACTAGAGGTGTTCCAAAATTAGTTACGCGTACGGCTTCATATGAATGTAGACTAAAACATTATTAGCTCGGGAAATTTTGTTATCGTTTTTACCCAACAAAACAACAGTTTTGGTCATTTGGTGTTACAAGTATCCGTAGGCGATGGTGACTACTTACCACCAGGGCCCCAAGTCTGCTAATTTATGAATGTTTCAATGGAGTGTCGATAGAGTGTCGTTGGAATAGTTTTACACATTTGGTATTCTGCTAGTTATTTAAGACCAGTGGATTTCCAATGACTTTCCATCGAACTGCCATTGAACAGGCGGCCCGTCTGCTTGTTTGCCTATGGCATAAAAAAATGTTAGAGTTATTCCTGTCTGCCCCCTTATTTGACAGCACGAGGGGACAAACAGGAAATATTTATTCCTTTTAATTTATCTTTACCAATGTTATAAAAGCGAACGTAACTCTGTACTTATCTCTATCTGCCCCTGATTCTACTAAACAAATTGTCTTTAAATTGTAATTGTTGCGATTTTAATTGTTAAATAACTGCCTCAAAATTGACAGTTTTGAATTTTTTTTTATACTAAGTTTTAATATTAGATGGTTGTATTTTTCTAGTATAAAAAATATTTAAAACTGTCAATTTTGAGGCAGTTATTAAACAATTAAAATCGCAACAATTACAATTTAAAGACCATTTCTTTAATAGAATAAGGGGGCCTGGATGTTTGTTCGCTTCTCACAACGGCTAAGCTGATCATAATGAAATTTGGCAGAATTATCGTGTACATCATAAGAAAGGACATAGGATACTTTCCCCCCCAGAAAATGTTGATGGAAAATCTCGGGTAACACCGTGGGATTCAGCTAGTATTTCATATTTATGAAATTTCTTTCAAAATTTAAGTAACTCTTGTTACAATCAACTTGGCACATAAAACTTTAGCTATTTTCCCGCCAACATTTTCCCTTTAGCCTTTGTAAACTATAAATAACACGGGCTTCTAAAGAAATGGGCTTTTCTTAACTTATCGATCACGCGACGGGAAGCTAGAAAAATGCGTTTGCTTTGTAAGCAGACATGATGGATGATATCGCCCTTCAAACCTTGAACTTGGGAGATGGGCACAGGGTGGTACGCAGGAAGGGGGAGGGTCGTTAACCTTCATGGACCCGATTTAAAAGTTACCTCGAAAGCAAAAAGAAGAAAACTAGGATGTTTTTATTCCAACTGTGGAATAAAATCTCCTTGTTTTACCTAGTGTTTTTTCATTCAACTTTTTAGACTCTAAAAGAACGCTATCAGTTTCGTAATTTCCGAGGAGCTACAACATCAGATTCTTCAAAATGCCAAGAAATTGACCTCTATTGTAAACTTGGCGTTTTGTCTCACAGTCTTAAAAGGTCGGGATAAATCTTTTTTTTTTTCATTTTCACTTTATAATTTTCCATCTAATTCAAATTCAAATTATTTATTTGTCAGAACATGGTAGGTACACATACATATAAAGTAGCATACATGGTCGTAAGAATGGAGACGTATCTCATGTCCTTGCCTGTTACAGCGTACAAATGTTAGTTTTTTATTAATATTTTTATTAGTTTTTGTGGATGGAATATGGAAAATGGATGTAGATAATCTCTATCTCTACATAGTATAAATTAAAGTCGCTTTCCGCGTCTGTCTGTCTATATGGCCGCTAAATCCTCCTAAACCACGCAACGGATTTTAATGCGGCTTTCACCATCAGTTAGATAATTTTTAGCGGGTCGCTAGTAATATAATATACTAGCGACCCGCCCGCCCGGCTTCGCACGGGTGTAATTACGTGCGAGGCCGGGGCGGGTCGCTAGTTACATACATAAACCTTCCGTAGAGATGAACTATTTACTGTCACCACCAGAAAAAAAATTACATACTGATAAAACTAAAAAAAAAAAACTAAAACTTTCGAGGTAGTGCCATAAGTAGTGGTCTTATCCTTAAAAGCGATTTCTTCCAGGCAATCATTGAATGGATAGGATTTACGTATCGGGATAAACAGGGATGTTATTTATTGTTATCACAAAAAAAAAACTTATTTATGACGTCATCGTAAAATACTGTGTACACACACGTTAAATATAATAAGTTTGTTGATTTGCGTAATAAATAATTAAAAAAAGGCTTCGTGTTGTTTTAAGACAAAAATGTAACAAATGTTAATTTGCATATTAGGTACGAAACGATCACCTAGCTGAGTGCCAAACGTTAGTCAAACATTATAAGAAGATACACTCTCAGGCGTGAGCTCATTATTAAACCATGATTATTCTCCCCCCCGAGCGTCCTGAGTCACTACAACTCACTCGTTTCTTTTGATAAATGTTCAGAAGTTCATAACTATGCCGTGACTCCTACTTAGTCAGTTTTCATTTTAGTTTCGGTAAACTTTCTAGAAAATGAATTAATTTATTTCAATTACAGCAGTGTATTAATTTCCTTATTTATTTTCTTTGGCAACTGAATACTCAGTGCCAAATGTTCATACATCTTTGACCCGCCAATATAATTTTATTTAATTAATTTAAAATATATTTCAAATTGGTTTGTTATATTAATTTAATACGTGAGTAGATTATCTTCATCATCATTTCAGCCGTAGGACGTCCACTGCTGGACACAGGCCTCCCCCATCGATCTCCAAAAGGGCCGGTTGGAAGCGGCCTGCATCCAGCGTTGCCCTGCGGTCTCTTTTAATATTAATTTAAGTACATTATAAGGGTAAGTAATATATATATATATGTCTTATTTTTAGATATATGTATGTATATATATATACATATATCTATAAATAAGACAAAGATCTTCTTAACTGTAGAATGTTCCTTGTTTTGTCAACGTTGTGTACGTTATGACCCCGCTGCCATCCTAGCAACATCCCTGGCAGTAAGACATTGGCATTGAAAGATAAATCACAGGCTGATATCCTTTGTGCCGGTTCTAATTCACTGCTTACATTATTTTGTTATTTGAATAGGATGACTCAAGCGTTGTCTAGAAATTCATTTATCTATGTCTCTAGCAACGCCCCACGGTTACCTATACTATCCAACAAGTATCGTTCCTTTTCAAGCTTAAAAGTAGTCCGGTTAAACCAAGTGTCTAAGGCGTGTCTAATGATCTTATACCCTCATTGGTCTAAAGTATATCCGAGGGTATATCCACAGACAAGAATTTTTTTTTTTAAATTACAACGGCTGTAAAGGCATTTTTGTAAGAAATTTGCAAGGACGTTTTATACCTTCCATGGAAATTTGTTGTAGCCAGTTGCACCCACAGATATACACAACCAGATCGGCAATATATTTTAGTGAAAGAGACAACTTGATATGGCTCAGCACAAGTACGAAAAGGACATAAATAGATTTTGTTGTCCTTATCGGCGTGACCTGTTTTTGGTACCTCAAGTGTCAAAATCTGTAATAATCAGTGACAAACAAAACGGGTCTGAATTATATTTATTGCCTTTTTTTCGTGATTAAATGTGATAAATGCGTGTTTCCTCTGAGAAATAATTGTAAAAGATATTTTACAATGGTTAGTTGTAGCATTTTGGGCTGCAAGAAGCGCAGTGAGCGAAAATACGATGAAATATCATTTCACACGTAAGTAAACATATAAAGCTTGTAACGATCACCTAAATAAATTCAGGATATCAATTCGCAAATATTTTATTCATAATTAGTCAGTTTTTAGGTCGATTTGTGGTCTAATTCTATGAATTTTATCAAATTATTCACTTAGAAAATAAATTATGAATGTTGCCAGTTTATGAAAGAAATTACCCACCGCAACTAACATAAATTATTCGTTCTGCAGGTTTCCAACTGATCCTGTCACATTGCTGAAAAAAGCTGGCACATTGCAAGAAGTGCAAAATACCGACCCTTTTAAGCCCATATGAATATGGTGAATGTTAATATTAAATATATATTAATGAGGCCACAGTTATGAAGCTGGAAAAGCAAAAGGCGATTTCGGCGAACCGATTCAAAAAGCTACGCGCTGTTCGTGAAATTTGTACTGTAAACATTAAAGAGTATATTTATCTAATTATTTGGAATGTAATACATAATTCCATTCATGAAAAAACTAAACTGACCAAGCGCGAGTCGGGCTCGCGCGCTGAGAGTTCTTTACAATCACAAAATACAAAAAGTTGTGCAAAAAGACAACATCACGCCCAGGCTGTCACCCATCCAAGTACCGACCGCGCCCGACGTTGCTTAGCTTAGTGGTAAACAGAAATTTGTCACTGACTCGCACTTGGCCAGTGTTTATTATTTGTTGTTTTACTTATGTTCACTATAATCCGCTAAATTTGACGCTTGTACGGATTACCGTTTTTACACTAGAACAAATCCAAAAATACGTTTAACGTTTGTTGCATGGGGGCCCTTCCTTTGCCCTTCCGTTTTAACTCTTTGACTTTTTTATTATTTTTAATTAATCATAAAAAATCATGCTATGGTTACTTTACAACCCTTTTTCTAGTACTATATTCTAATCCTAACAAATAATTATAATAAAAACGCAAGTAAGTTTGTAACTTTCTGTCTGTTTTTTTACGAGGAAACGGCTAAGTCATGGTATAATAATATACTCCGCCAGGTATAGCAATTCGAGAAAAAATGTTTACGTAGGCGTCCCGCAATGATGTCATGATGTCAATTTACATCAGGTTCGAGAGAGATGACGATACACCACGTAACAGCTGATTGAATAAAGTGGCAACTGGACAGTGACGTCATTGCGGGACCACTCCCAGATTGCTAGACCTTGTTTTCTTAGATCATGGGCTAAGTCAAATTTTGTCAGGACGATAGGGTGTGTCATGAGGACAGACAACGTACTTTTCTTCCCAGAACATTGCAGGTAGCTCCGCGGGTTGCAGCAGATAGTGTATAAAATAGAAATATTTAAAAGGTAGTATTGTTTCCAAAGTACTCATTGAAGATTCACTACCCATCATAGTAGGTAAATTATCCTAACTTATAGCAAATCATTTTAATGTGGCAACACACCTTGTTGAAGCGAGAGGCACTGAGCTAGCCACGCTCATTGAAAATCTATAGGTAGTAGATCTGTGAGTTGCACCCATAGTATCTTATCTTATCATATAAACGAAACAGTCAGTCAGTCATTTGAAATCAGTTAGCAAATGTGGTGCGGATAAAGAACTTTGAGACCTAACCCAAAAAGGTAAAAAAGTTCTTTAAATGCGGAGTTCGACGCGTTGACATAAATAAGAATGTTCAATCAAGGTTCTGTCATAATGCCTGGCGACAGATTTTCCATCTCATTTCCGTTCCATTACTTCTCTTTTCTGTGGATATATCCATTCGATCGTGTTGAAAGTCAGTCATTCTATAATTTTTTATATATACACATACAAAATTACGATTAAAATAATCATTGCAACTGCACTGAAAAAAACCTGACTTCCATACTGATCTTTGCCTTCCAAAACCGATTATTACAATAGGATTTTTTCCTTTCTATAAACTGTAGTATATCTTTTATGTCATCATCATCATCATCATACTTCATCAAACCTTTTTTATCTTATGCTAACTCTTTTTTTTTATTATACACAGACACTTTTTTTGTAACAAAAAAAAGAGTTAGCATAAGATAAAAAAGGTTTGATGAAGTATGATGATGATGACATAAAAGATATACTACAAAACTGAGGAACTGAGGAATCGGTTTTTTTGCGTTTGACTACACATTTTTCACGAATTTTGAACTGCGTATCTGACGAAAGCGTGTTGACGATCCGCAATTTGGGCGAAAAACGTATTGGACCAAGTGTTATTAGAGTTGAGTGAGAATAAATATACTAACACACATACAGACAGACACCTTCAATCACAATCTTTCGCTCTATTGAAATAAATGTGATTAAGTACGACCTTTTGAATGAAATATGGAATTGATCGGTCTTGTTTTTGTCAGATTAACTCTAAAATAAACCTGAAACTTTATGGTTTGAGGTACTTTATGGGTTCAGGTTCATTACGTCCAATTCCCCGAAAACTTTCAACTAGTTTTTTGTGTGATTTAAGTTTTTCTTTCATTAAATTTTTATTTGCTTTTCCTTTGTACCATTATTAAAAAAAGCACATTAATTACGTATTTACAAGCTCTTATTTAGTTTCGTCTGTTCCGGTTTGTCTGTATGCTTGTATGATTTTATCATCGCACTAGCCGCCACCGCCTGAAAGTTCATCCACATATCATAGATCTGTGGAAAGCGCACACGGTGCGTTTTACGCCTCTTTTTTGCCTTACACCTGCAATTTGTGGAATCCTGTGGCGTTTCCGCGTAACTATAACATGGGGTTCTTCAAAATCACTGTTAATAGAGTTTTTAAGGATTGGTAACGTATCTATGATTGCCTGGTGTTGCAGGTATCCATAGACGACGGTGATCGCTTACCATCAGGCGGCAGGTCGCTTGTTTGCCACCTGTGGCTTAAAAAAATGCAATGACCTCCTCTCGGCTTAGTATCATCTTTCTATACCTTTATACGTACATAGCATATATCTATCCGTTGATTTATAATACCTATCTTATCCTTAATCTAAACCACATACATTTGCATATTCAAAAATAAATACCCCGACAAAAACAGACGTTTTTGTGTATTTATGTTTGGATTTACACCGGCAGCTTGATGGCACGGTTGCTCGGTTTGTATAAATATTTGTTTAAACACATCATAACCCGTATGAACCAACGAACGGGAAACACTTTAAATTATTTGCGAATTCGATAAACAGAATTATGGAGACTGCAGACATTTTGTCATCATCATCAGCCAGAAGACGGCCACTGCTGAACATAGGCCTCTCCCTTAGACCTCCACACTGAACGACAGCCTGCCATCTGCATTCTCTGGATGCCCGTGACTGTCACGATGTCGTCAGTCCATCTAGTGGGAGACCTACCTACGCTGCGCTTACCGGTCCGTGGTTTCCATTCGAGAACCTTTCGGCCCCATCGGCCATCTGCTCTGCGTGATATGTGCCCTGCCCACTGCCACTTCAACTTGCTAATCTGGTAGGCTATGTCAGTAACTTTCGTTCGTCTACGGATCTCCTCATTTCTGATTCGATCTCGTAGAGAAACCCCGAGCATAGCCCTCTCCATAGCTCGTTGTGTGACTTTGAGCTTGTTTATATAACCTAGGTACATGTACAAACTTAAACTAAAAATAAGAAAATTACAGTTAAAACAGAGATTGAATGTCCTCATCAAACTTTTGCTGAAAGTAACCACAAACCAAAACGTCATCAGTGCCCATTGATACAGTCATTGTCTGTGCCTACCACAGATGCCTACATATTTTTTGTCTTTGTTTTGTTTTTGTAGATTTTTTCAAAAAGCGCTGCATTAATTACGATACAATTTATATGGGACTACCTCTGATACGTTTTATAGTATGAAATCTTTGCTCTGAATTATGACTTACCAAACATAAAAGGATCATCAAAATCAATTCATAATTGGAGTAATCGCATAACAAACATAAAAAAAAAAAACATTGGTACAGTCGAATTGCGAACCCTTTCCTTTTTGAAGTCGGTTAAAAAGAGAAACAAACATTTCATTATGATAAATAACTTTATGTCACTGCAGTGACTGTTTCTGTAAGCACTACCAGGTGTCTCTGAGCGGAGTAGGTACGTGAACGAAATTCTCAAGCCAGTGTCTTAGTCGTAAAAACACGGCTATAGTAGATTTACCTAGTTTACGTTGAGATTGTTTCATATCTAAGGCGGAAATACACGGCCAACGCCAAATAATAATGATAAAAATTAAATAAAATATAAATGATTTCACGGGCAGTGGGCGAAATTCATTAAACAGGACTTATACCCTAGTATTCCACTTTTCTAACCGACTTGGATTAGCAACTTTCGGGAAATTATAAGGAAATATGTGACATCTTCTCGTCCAAAATATCACATTGCCTAAAGACTGGTCTTTGACCAGTGTGTTGCCAGTGATGCCATATAATACTGAGACGTAGTCCTTAACTTCTGGCCTTTTGGAAAAACGTACCCAGCGTAGAGTCACACAGCGGGCAATGGAGAGAGCTATGCTCGGAGTTTCTTTGTGCAATAGAATCCGGAACGTGGATATTCGCCAAAGAACCAAAGTCACCGACATAGCTGTTAAAATTTGCAAGTTGAAGTGGCAATGGGCAGGCCACATCGCTCGGAGTACCGATAACCGATGGGGAAGAAAGGTTCTTGAGTGGAGACCACGAACCGGAAGACGCAGCGTAGGTAGGCCTCCCACTAGATGGACCGACGACATAGCAAGAGTCGCTGGCATCCAGTGGATGCAAAAGGCAGGCTGTCGTTCAGTGTGGAGGATAAAGGGGGAGGCCTATGTTCAGCAGTGGACGTCTTCTGGCTGATGATGATGATGATGTATAACAAGTTATAAAAATATAACATATCTATCGAACCAACGAAATAGTTGTATCGTTGAGAAAGAAAATTTGTTGATCCGTTTCAGTTGGTCAATTTAGTTGATTGGAGTGGAACAAATTTAGAATTCCTAACGGACCAACTAAATAGTTGTATCGGTGAGAAATAATATTAGTTGATCCGTTTCAGTTGGTCCGTTCAGTTGGTCGGAGTGGAATGACTGGTTTTGATTCCTCGAAATATCACTGTCCCATAGAAAACTAGCTAATACCTGTACCTACACTTTGTGTATCTAATCTAAGTGCCTGACATTTTTTACTCTGTGCTTGAGAACCTTTATGTAACCACGCTTTAAAACACTTTCCCGAGGGCACGAGTTCCCTGCTCTGAAATCGGTCGCGCCGCGTGAAATTTTAATAACCTTCGCTTTACGAGTTGAGAGAAACGACATGTTATGTACGGTATGTTTGGCTGACTAGCCCTCAAAAGAGGTTAGTGTGTTTTCATTAACAAAATATGTAGGTAGCAACAAGTTAGCTACTCAAGTTTGTACAGGAGGCGTAGACTCCGTAGAGTTGAATAAGTTGGGCAACTCAGAGGTCGTAACATCAGGCCATTTTCTGTCATAAACTAACTACGACAATACGTTCTGCAGTGCAAATACCGTTCTTTACCGATCGTCAAATTCGCTAAAATGCCATAGAATCGATCACAGCAAGTACTGAAAAAATGGCATATTATCGAATTTGACGACCTCAACTGTCAATTTGACGATCGCTAAAAGAACGGTACTTGCACCCCAGATTTGTTTAACTTAAAAAAAAAAAAACTTTTTCTCATAATTAAATCATATTATTTGCAAAACATATGTTTTGCCTATTAACATATGTTTTTTAATCGGGAGTGTGATTTTATCTCGTCCTATTTTTCGGTAATTTCAACTGCAACGTTTTTATGAAGCTAGTATAAAAATTAACCGAACCCCGGTCCCGTCCCCAAATGCTGTGAAAAGCACAGAAAAGCTGAACGATTTTTTTTCTTTTCTGTGGTGAAAAGAATCATAACATATTAATCGTTTTCTCACCATCGCTTCCCACAGATCTTGGGTCTCAGTTTATATTAAATTTTAATTTTTATCACAGTGTCTTTAGTCGGTAAAAAAACTCGTAGGTACCGGTCGTTAAGCAAATTTTTCACTTGTTATGTTTTTTTTGCTGGGAATTATGTAAACGCTTAGAATCCTTGGAATTTGATATCCAAGTTTTGTATTTTCTTCTCTTCAAAATATTATACAGGGTTACGTGGAAAGAGTGTACTAAGCCGAAAGGGGTCCGTCATTATGAGCAACTTTTATTATGCGACCAACCCAGAATTGCGTTAAAATAACAGGTGTTATTTTTTTCCATACATTTTGTTGACTGTCAATGAAAGTTTTCTATGAAACAACGGTTTTTTTTACGATTTCATAGTTACTCCCATAGTAAAAGTCGCTCGTTGTTCATAATGATGGGTACTATGGACCTCTTTTGGCTTACTACAGTTTTTCAGCGTAACAAAATGCCCAGTCTCACCTCATTATCCAATTCCCCCAAAAGAAACAGTCTCACCTCATTATCCAATTCCCCCAAAAGAAACATTTTAAATTGCATAGTGGTAAACGCAACACTACATTTATAGAATTTAATAAATTCGTGCTGCAGTAGCCAGTGAGCTGCCAGATTCCTTAGTGGTGTTTTTGCTGTTGAAATTAATAGGTTTTACGTACAAGCATGTAATGCAAGTACTAATCATTGTGAAATGTTTTGGCACGTTGTTTTATTAAAATTGGTTGTTTAATGGATAGTGAAATTGTGAGTGTCGACAGGTAAATAATATATTATTGCGAAATATAGGTACTTAACTTAACTATCGTTGAGCTACTTCAGAAGCCACACATTTTTTTTAGGGTTCCGTACCCAAAGGGTGTAAACGGGCCCTATTACTAAGCCTACGCTGTCTGTTGGTCTGTCCGTCTGTGCTACCTTTTAACAGCTGTATATTTCAAAACGTAATAGATAACCAGTTGAACTTTTCATAGTATAATATGTAATATATAATTACGTCGGATTAACTATGAAGGGTCGGCAACGAATTTGTGATGCCTCTGGTGTTACAAGTATCCATAGGTGACGGTGACTGCTTTCCATCAGGCAGCCCGTCTGCTAGTTTGCCACCTGTGGCTTAAAAAGAATGATAATAATAAAGTCAAAAAAGTTAAACGTTTTTTTAAATGTATTTTTGTTTGCGAACCCTCAGTGCGCGAGCCCGACTCGCACTTGGCCGGTTTATTCCCATTGGAGATTCTTAATTATTATAAAAAATATGTTGAAATATCAACGTCGTAAATTGATCGAAGCACGTTTTTCAAAAGCAGACAGTCATTTTATATTATTGTAAAAAGAACATCAATTGCGCGAGCGAAGTCGGTTCACCCCACAGACCTGTTCACCCGGTATTCTGGCCCTTACCTAATAGTCCTCACCTCATAATATAATAGTTATTTCCAACAGTTATTACGAGTACAGACACAAAGTACCACAAAACACAATCTTGGCGCCTTCACTAGTTTAAATCATCATAATTAACGTTCAAAAATAGGTCTTGTATTTCTAACCGAGAACATTTAGAATCTGAAGCGCTCGGGAGATATTTAGGCGCATTCTAGCGAAAAGGTTAGCTAATCTTAGTCTAGGCATTCTATTAGTGACGGGTTGGTTAACACTAGCATAAACATTCATGCATAAGATAACGCTTAATGCTACTTTTATAGCGCTAAGCAAAATAAGCATATTGAAATTAACACTTTTATTAACGGATGTTATCGCGTGTATTTTAGGGTTAGGTTAGGTGGCAGCTACCCATCAAAAATCTCACCCATAGAGATTCTGAGAGACCCTGAGTTGCCTACTGTGTGATTTTCGGGATGAAATTCGGTATGTTCACCCAGTGGGTGATTTCGTGTAGGTGATTTACATGATTTTAATTCCTGACGTTTCGAACACTTTGCAGTGTTCTATTGTAGACCTACTTGTGTAAAATATTTAAAAATATACATAATTAATTTCAATGTGTAATAATTGCGAGGACTTCTGAAATCATTAAAATAAGCGTACCTACTTAGTTGAAAAGTGACGCAAATTTTTGTTATACACGTTCAAATTTGGCAGACACCGACCACCGTCGGAAATCTGACCACGACCTTGTACTATTATACCGGGTGGAAGGAAAACGCTTCCAAAGCCAAAACGCTACTTCTATTCCAATAACTGTTCGCCTTATACTTGTTGTTTTAGTGTTGTTTTTGTGGTTCGGAATGTTGCAAACCAGCAATGTAAAGCGTACAAGCGTGCACGCGGCAGCACCGTCGATCGTTGACCACTAGCTTTTTTGAAATAAAGCGTAAGTATCACCAATTACGATAACTATCACAAGTCTTCGTTTTCGGGAGTGTTTACACCCGGTATTTTCTGTGGCATGTCCAAATAACACGCTCGCATAACACGGCCTATGATAGTCATTTAATTCGTAAAGAAAATTTACTTGTCGTACTCAATTAAAAAATTCCTCCTCCTCCTCAGTTCGTTTGCTCAATGCTGAGCGCCGTGATGCTCCCGATCTTTTGTACTTTGGCGACAAATCTGCTTCCATCTCTGACGGTACCTGGTGCATCGCGTCAGAGATACAATTAAAACATTAAATTGATTAAATGATCAGTTACTATACTACAACATTTTGTAGATGAATTTACGGAAATTATCATAGTTTTAATAACTGTCACATTAGCATGTCAGTGACGCGAACCCATTAGTTTTACCTTTACCAAAAATCGCTCTTCGGGACTAAAGAAGTATTCAACAAATAAAAAAAAACATAAATAGCTTAGCAATCGTTTCGCACGTGCTAAAACGCTATTCATATTTAGCAATTACTCCCAACCCTAGTTCCGATAGACTACCGGACAGTTGAATTTTATTAGCTTCCAATATAAACACTGTTCACAAGTTTTATTACAAAAATCATGTACGTACTTACTCTAGTTTTGTTGACATTCCATCGCCTCGACGCTCCTACGCTTATCATAGGAACGGGATTACGAGACGAGGGCAAAAATAAAATAGAACTTCCTGTGATGCACTTGACTGTGTTTCTGGAAGCTACAGTCTTATGCAATCATATTGTGTTGCAAGATTTGAATATTTTGATATTTTTTTAGGGTTCCGTCCCAAAGGGTGCAACCGGGACTGTATTACTAAGCCTACACTGTCTGTCTGTTCCACCTCCTACCTTCTTTCAAACCATAATAGATAGCCAGTTGAAATTTTTACAGAATAAGCACGCCACTCAGCGTGATCTTCCGCTTTTCGTTTCCAGCCACTGCCTTATGTTTATCGTCACTTATCATATCTCAGGGCATCCCACGCTTCGTTTGACCTTTCATAACACAACTCTTAACGTCTTAATATTTAACGTCTACCTCAGCGGTTATCGGTTCTGCGACTGATATGACCGGCCCACTGCCACTTCATCTGCCACATTATAGCTCAGCGTATTAGCAATAAGCTGAGCTATGTCACTTATGTCAGTCACTTTAGCTCACTGGAGAATAACTTTGTTGCGGATTATGATTCCTCAGAGAAACGCCAAGATACCCTTTTTATAGATCGCCGAGTGACTTTGAACTTGCGGACCGCTCTAACTGTGAGTTCGATGCTTACATTATTATATTATTAATTGACTTGTAAATTTAAATTTACTAATAAATGACTTTGACTTTGACTTACAGTTGAAGGGGTTTCGGCATAAGTCATGCCAGTTTTTAACCAGTGGGTTGTTCAAATAATTAAATTTAACAATTCAATTCAATTCAAATTCGTTTATTTCGATCGACAATTAGATCATACAATTATTAAATAAAAAAATAAAATTTAAATTAAATTAGGTACATATTTAAAATTTATAAAATAGAGCTAAACTAACACACACCTAATACACACCTTTCACCATTTCCTTGTTAGTCAGTACATGCACCATTGAGCAATGGTTCATGTACTGACAGTCAAACCTATTTGCAAATACGACAATAACAATAAAACTCAAACAAATGTTTTAAGTGACTTGCGCGCGCGCGCCTCCCTGGTGAGGAAAGAAGGAAGAGTGGGATTAACTCAGCGTTGTGCATGTGGTATGATAGTGGCGTCTTTCCCGCGAGATGGCTCAGTCAGTCTGATTCACACCATTGAAGAGTTCTACTTTCCATCTCCTGGTCTTCATCAGATGAGTTTAATGGTACCAAATTATAGTAGTAATCTGAATTACGTATACTTAGGGAGTTTAAAATGGATTTCATAGATTTTATTTAATTGTTAGTTACAACTGAAGCTAATAACAGCGTGTTTAAAACTGATTCAAAATAAGAGTTTTTCAGAACAATCCCCGTTGTAAATGCGAAAATACTATTATAGCCTAAATAGTTCATCATCATCATCAGCCAGAAGACGTCCACTGCTGAACATAGGCCTCCCCCTTTAACCTCCACACTGAACGACAAATAGTTACTTTTAGTTTATTAAGACCATTAAGTTAAGTTTAGTTTAGTAATTAAGTTTATCATTAATGGTTTTGATAAAAGTATCTTCATAGCTTCACTAAATAGATTGAAGTTTTAAAGTTTAATTGATCCATACCTTACTAGGATGAAAGCCCAACTTGCAAGGCGAGAGAACTGGAGACACTGAAGACGAAGTTTCGTGCTATATTTTCCATTGCATAGTAAAGAGAACGGACAAAGTTTCGACACTATAAAAATTTCATTAGTTTATTGTATTCACGAATTTATTTTAGTGGCTCTAAAATTTCACAAAAGCAAACAAAGTTGCCAAGGTATGCACAGAACTATCAAAATACACAACGTGCGAGAGAGAGACAACATGGTTAACCGCAAGCACAGAAAAGAGAATTAAATATAACGGAAATGAGAAGGAAAATCTGTTACCAGGGATATGAGTGAACCTTGATTGAACATTTTTATTTAGATCAACGCGTCAAACTCCGTATCACAGTTGCGAACTGATTTCGAATGACCAACGTTTCGTTTATATGGGTGCAACTGGCTACAACAAATTTCTTACAAAAATGCCTTGACAGTCGTTATAATTTAAACAAAACAAAAAAACTTTTCTGAGAGCTCAAGGACGTTTTAAAACCATAACGTCCTTAGAACATAGAGTGATTGAAATAAAGGCGGAAATAAAATTAAATCAGTAAGATTTTTTTGATATCATACTGAAATAGGCCAGCGTTTGACCATAACTCACTTGATGGTAAAGTGACGATGAGGTATAAGGTGGTACACGCTTGCCTATGACGTGCTTATTCATTTTTGTCTTGAAGAGCAGGTTGTACTTTATAGGAAACACCGAGGCAGGGAGCGCATTCCATTTATGATTGCTTCGATGACCTCATTTATGGCTTGGTTGACATAATAATACATTGGCATAAACAGCTCATATGCACATTCTCCAAAATGAAGGCGAAGAAGAAATAAATAAATATTTAAATACTTGAAAAATCAAGTACTTATGTAGATATTTCAAGTTTTTGCAAAACATTTCGTCAAACAATTCATAGTCAGTCACTTCAATTAGTCAATATAAGTAATAACAATTATTTCTGTCATTAATTAAACCGATTATATTTTATTTTTTTCAGTTTAGTTTTAAACAGATTAATGTTGTGATTTATGAAGCCGATACTTAATAATTTATTGCATATTATGACATTCACTACGAGGTAGCATGTTTAAGGTGGGTATCACATAATTATCCTGATTGGGTATTGCAACAAAGTGCGGTGCGGATCGATTTATTCCATAATTGATATTGATATTGTACCTTAAAATAGCAAACCACCTCGGTTAGGTATTGGTTTGATCTTGGTTTATTATTGCAAATTACAGGTCCAATCAGCGAAATAATTAATAACTATTTCTTAATAATAATATAATATTTATTTCAAGTAAATTAACTCATAGTTTCACAATTCAAATTAATTAATACAGTCACATTACAAAAATTACAATACACAAACACAATTAGTTACAACTTAAATACTAACACTACTTTTAATTCATTAAAATATCAAAATAATAATCATTATACCTACATAAGAATAAAAATCTAATCAATTTTAAAATATATTTACATAAGTGATTTTGTGTATTGTAATTATTATTTACAAGTAATTTAGTAATTAAAATGGCACCCTATAAGATCTGTGTGTAACGTGCATTCCACAGCAGTGAGCAATGTAAGGGCAGTCGAGCCTGCCCGCGAGCGCGGCCAGCATGCTGATAGTACTCCCCCGCACCCGCCGCACCAGCGAGCCGCATCTCTTTCGCATTGTTGCGTAGAAGCAATCAACGCGCGCTTTCGCAAACATTGTAGATGCGCTGCAGTAGCGGGGGAGTCCCACCAGCATCCTGAACGCGTTGTTGAACTGGACACGGAGGGCGTCGTACGATTTTTGCGTATAGCTAGTCCACAGGTGCACGTGTAGAATGTAGTGCAATAAGCCCTGAAGAGCGTTATTTTAACGTCAGTAGAACATCGTGCAAACCTGCGGATCACCATATTGGCTCTAAACGCTAACGCCCTCCTCTCCCGTTCAATATCAGTGTCGTCCTTCAGGATAGGTGTGACTAAATGGCCCAAGTATTTGAAAACTTCCACTCTTTCTAAATGTGACCCGTTTAGTTTAATTGGTGGCATTTCCGTTACTTTCTCGGCCCACCCTGACAAACCATACACTGACTTTTTTTTACATTATACAGCAGACCGTGGTCCACAGCATAGCCCTCACAAATACTCAGCAGCTTTCTGAGTCCACAGACCGAGGCGCTGAGCAGGACCATGTCATCCGCGTAGCTTATGTTATTGAAACATACGCCGTCTATATAACAACCGACATGCTGCCCGCTGAGCGCCTCGATCAGCCCGTTAACGTACAAGTTAAAAATTGCAGGGGAACTTAAGGATCAATACGGAATATGCTATCATTAATTAGTTGCTTATCTATGAGAAACTAGTGTTTTTCACGTCAATTTTAATAATTCAATTAAAGTATCAAAAGAAAGAAGTGTAAAAAACTGTAAGGGTCAGGATAATTGAGATATACGAGCTGTTCAGACAGACAGCCAGTTCGAATTTTTTATTCATAAATGCGTAAACTTTTCTATTTGTTACTTTTTTTGAGTTGTTGTTTTCAATTTACGTAACTGACTCGTAAATTTTGATTTGTGATCCTTACGTAAAGTTTGGACAAATATTGAGGAAAAGTTACCTGTAATTTACGTTTTGTTAAAAAAATATTGTTTGTACAGAACTCTACAGACTGATACACATTATTATGATGACTGTGATGATGATTATTGGCAGGCCACATCGCTCGAAAAACCGATAACCGATGGGGACGAAAGGTTCTTGAGTGGAGACCACGAACCGGAAGACGCAGCGTAGGTAAGCCTTCCCACTAGATGGACCGATGACATTGTGAGAGTCGCGGGCATCCAGTGGATGCTGATGGCAGGCTCTCGTTCAGTGTGGAAGTTAAAGGGGAGGCCTATTTTCAGCAATGGACGTCTTCTGGCTGATAATGATGATGATTAATGACGCTATTAGTAGACTGTTTTAAACTACCAATGGCTCTGCTCTACAGTTATAAATAATATGATTATTAAATAGATAGGTATCTACCGTGATTAGTTTATGGATTGTCCCGGGATCCGTAATTGTAGTGGCACGGCCGTGAGCGTGGTGCATGTAAAAGCGTCGAAATTACGGGAGATACCTACATCCACAATCTTATCACGGTAGTGACATTATAAGCTCTGAGGAATTTCATGTCCAATAAACATAATATATGAACATTTTTGTTGATGATTTTGTGCGAATATAAAACATGTAGACTATGACATTAAAATCGTTTAGTTTATGTCAGTGGGTAGTTTAACGAAATCCACTCAAACTTTCCCTCCGAGAGTTTTACGAAAAACAACTATTGTAAATTGGACGTACCTTAATAAGTAGAGTTTTTACAAAATTTAAAGCAATTATAAAAATAAAAATAAAATATTCATATATTTATTACTGAAACTGAGTTTTCTATACGTCTTTTCATTTGATAGAATAAGAACATCAAAAATTCAGTTTCATTGCTTTTTCGTCAACAATTTTGAGAATGCTCTTAAGCACATTAATAAGTAGTTACTCTGGTCTGTTACGGCCGTTCGTACGAACCTAAATTAGCAACAGTCTAGTTTCCAGACAGTTTCCGACACTAGTTGCAGATATATCACCGTTGATTTACGATGGTTTGAAAGACGACCCTGATGTAGAGTCTGATAAAATAACTGTTCCTTTCGAGGGACTTACATCTTGATTAAAACTTTGTGTGTGTGATTAGTTAGACATTTTGAAAATTCTTCTTTGTACCACCTTTTTGTTGTATTAATTAGTACAATAGGTTGATACGACTGAATCCTGCGGTGTTATCCGCGATTTGCCAGTTTTCCGCAAATATGGGATAAAAAGTACCCTATAATCGTTCATCATCATCATCATCAGCCAGAAGACGTCCACTGCTGAATATAGGCCTCTCCCTTTAACCTCCACACTGAACGACAACCTGCCTTTTGTATTCACTGGATGCCCGCGACTCTCACAATGTCGTCGGTCCATCTAGTGGGAGGCCTACCTATGCTGCGTCTTCCGGTTCGTGGTCTCCACAACAGAACCTTTCATCCCCATCGGTTATCAGTTCTTCGAACGATGTGGCCTGCCCATTGCCACCCCAACTTGCTAACAGCTATGTCGGTGACTCTGGTTCTTTGGCGAATAACTACGTACCGGATTCTATCGCACAAAGAAACTCCGAGCATAGCTGACGATAAAAAAAACAGCTTATTCGATAAGTGATGAAAAGCAAACAAACAGACAGAGACAGACAGAAAGACAGAGTTCGATAGTCAATGGTACATACGGTATAAGGTGAAAACGTTAGTTACGTTTGCACCATTAATGGTGCAAACGGTACATCGGGTAAATAACATTGCAAGTTAAATAAAAGGTTATGGTAATAGAGTGCCCATTTCATTTTAGCCAATATTACTTTAGTTTTATTTGTTTCTCCATAATATACAGGTATTTTCTTAAAAAAATTGCCTTAGCACGTTTACTCAGCACTGATTGATCGAATCCTCGACGTGTGCATACATTTTTAACGTAGCTACTCTACCGCCATTAGACCTCCAACGTTTGAGAAATTGGTGCTGTGTTACTCATTCCATACCTACGCATCCATAAATACGCACCACCTAAATACTTTAACATGAAGTGAGCGTTGACGGCATGCATTAGGCTGATTTACGTAAAACGAGTTTTTATTCCAGTGAGCTTGGAGGGGAAATGAAAATGGCAACATTAGGCACGCAGGCTGGTATCAGAATAGATACCGTACCTACTTTGCATATTTGTGACTTGTCAAGTAGAATAAGTACAAGTAGCAAGTACAAGTTGCAAGTAGCTACTACACATCGTCTGCATCGTTTTGCTTAGTGGAAGTGCTTCTAACAACTTCTACTGCCACTTGCACTAAGCAAAACTGTACAGACGATGCGTAGTAGGTACTTGCAACTTGTACGTGCTACTGAATACTGTTAGCTAGCGGGCTCGTTGGCCTACAACAGCGGTTGTGCTCGCGCTAGACTTCAGAATATCAGCCTACGGGATCTTGCTACCTACTAATAAATTTAAAAATAAACCATAACTACTAAAAATGGTATGTACTAGTAGTAGTTATTACATGAAGGCCGAATAATCCTATTGCCAGGGTACACAAACTACGTGAATAATTAAGCATGTTATGCCAACGACTGGTCAAGAGAGCAGTTACTTAAAGTAGTAAAAGGTTACCCGGAAAGGTGGTACTAAGCCAGAGAGGTTATCGTACTTATCATTATAAACTTTTGCAGTGGACAAACCTTAAAATCGCGGTTGGAACTGTTCCAAATATTTCGTGAGGTGTAAATGCATGCTTGTTGTTAATACCTATATGGTAGCAATAAACCCAAAAATACAGTTGGGTTTATTAGTATGTTGAATTGTTTTGTTATGTAGTTTTGTCTGTATGTCTGTGTCGTTTTGTCTGTTCGGGATAAACTCGGAAATTAAGGCACATTTTAAATGGTTTGTGGAGTCTAGTTCTTATTCATAAAAAAAAATAAAAAATATCCCTATTTCATTTTTTATTTTATTTTATTTCCATAAAAAAACTTTAGTATTTAAACTTATTAGCCGAAAGTGGATCTCTAAGGAACAGAAGCGAAACTTTTCGAAAAGTGACTCTACGGGAAAAGTGTATCTCTAGGGAATAATTCTCTATTTTGTTCGGATCATTCACGATAGATCCAATGCTAAGATCCATAATGGATCTATAGAGATACTTTTTTCTCTTTAGATCCCATTATAAAATTATGGACTGTCAATTTTAATTTCATTGTTTTTCATGTCGTTATTTCATTTACTTTGTTTCTGTCGTGTAAAATTGTATGTATAGATGTCGCCTCTTTAGCGTAGGCCTCCCCCAGTTTTGGCCATATTTGCCAGTCTAAGCACGTCTGCCCTAAGCGTCAACCCAACGTCTGTTCGCGCTTCCTTTTTTCCTTTTCTTCTCTCGGTATCCATGTTATAATTTTCAAATGGAGTATCAAAAGCTGCACCAAAATGGTGTTTGGAATACTTGGATCTTAAAATGCTCTAAAGTATTCCAGAAGCTACGCAAAAATTTCACGGTTGAATCCAAACCACTTAGCAAGTTGCTTTAGCAAACTTTTCGAGTGGTTTTTACAAGTTGAGGTAGGCCAAACTTCCGGTTCGGAGAAATTCCAATTTTCTTGTCTGCTTGGAGTGAAATGCTAATAACCAAGTTATTTGTCGCAAGTTTTGTGGTCCACAAACATGGTGGATTGTAGAGATGATAACTAAGTTTAGTTACGGTTTCAGAATTCTTTATTAATCTCATAAGAATATAACATTCACTTAGTTCATCATCATCATCATTTTATCCTATCATGTTCACACTGCTAGGACTCAGGCCTTCTCTCAGAGAGAGAGAGAGAGAGAATGGGCCCTAATTATGCATGCAGGCCCAGTACATGTTGGTGACAACATGTACTGGGCCTGGGCTATGTGGTGGGTCTTGGACATACCGGTTTCCTCCCGTTAATTATCTTCCTTCACCGTTTTTGAGCGACTGTATCGAAACTGCACATAATTTATTTAGGTACCAAATAAGTCATTTGGTGCAGGGACGAGAATCGAACTGGTCTATTCGAACCGGGTAACGTCAGGATGTAAAGCACACATGCTATCGCTCGGCCACCATCGCTCATTGGTTGGTGCGTTCGAATTGCAATCCACAGGGTGTGGACTCCAATCTCAACAATAAGCTTAATTACCGGTGAAAAAAAAAACGATTTATTAGTTGATTGAATCAGGCGTTACTTTGCGGAAGTCCATTTTAAATGTGTATATGAATTTCTAGTGTAATTCCGCTTCTACGTCGTTTTGAGTACAATAAAGATTTGGGACAAACTATTTTACAAACGATTTATTGTTTGATGTTAATGTTAATGATTTATTTTTATCGATTTATTTGAGAAAACCCTTTCATTTGATATCCATATCACGGGGGTTCATAAAATACAACTGGTCCGCCATCCTTGGGATTCCGCCATATTGTATTTAGAATGACGTCACTTAACTAATTATTTAGCATTGGCGTCGATTCTGTCACACCACTCACTAAACTAAACCAATCTGAGAGGACTAAAATTATCTGCCTTTCTTTTCATTTTAATATGTGAGAGAAGGATGGCAACAATTTTAGAGCTGTCAAATTTAGTTTAGTTTAGAGTAAGTACATCAGAATCGATGCCATTGTCATCCAAACTAAACGTGTATACCATCTGTAGAGAGTAGTATATTCTTTGGTGTAAGCAAAATTTTAGCTCAATCAAGACTCAGTCGGCTGTTTTAAAAGTCAGTTGCAAGCTTAGAATAACTACACAAAGAAACCAAGTACATTCGCAAAATTTAAGCCATTCAAATGGCGTCATATATGGCTCCAAAAAAAATATAAAATTTTACTATGACAATTTGCGCGGTGAAATCGTACCACAACAAATCAGAAAAGCAGCATAAGAGTTATGGTGTGACATTCCACAGGTAATCCATTAATTTTCTTGCTTAAATCGTTTAAAATACCAATCGAAACGTAAGCTATAGCGAATTTGTAGCTTACGTTTTGAGAAGGCGTTGTTTGGAAACTTACCTTCTCTGAGTAGTTATTCTAAGGCCCGTATTCTAAAACTAGACTCAAGTATCGTTTGATCTTAGTTTACCTGATTATTACTTGAGCCTAGAATCGTTGCTTAAGTATTGTTCTTATTCCAAAACTGCCCTTAAACTCAAATCAGCTGAATCTAGATTTAAGTAGAGTTTTAAGCGGATATTCTTTTTGTCTATGAATCAGTCTGTTTTCGTTTACATTTTTATTTTAGTTTAACAATGTCGTTCCGCGTAACGCATAATTAAAAATGTTACAATAATTTATTTAATTAAATAAACAGTAATGTAGTTTGAAATTATTAAGTATTTCACTATTTAGGTAATGATCTACACTATATCATAAAGGTTTTATACATTTTTATGCTTAAAACCCTAGAATCTACTCAAAGCATTTTTCGTCAAATAATTTCAAGAAAAATTATGTAATACGGAACGTCAACAATGTCAATGTATTGTGAAATGTCACATTAGTCTTGTTTATTTTTTCGCTATTTTCTTTGGAAATTTAATTCAATTCTAGTAAATCAAGGAAGTAAAGAACTGTGCTACGAAATAGTAGTATCTTATCCTGCCTATATTTGGATATTTTTAGGATATCCCCTTCAGTTTGGAAAGAAAAATTTCTATTAAAAAAATATTAGTATTATTATATTATTATTATATTACTATTCCTAGTAATTAAAATGATTATAAATAAAAGACTGACCTTATTATTTAGTAGTTTTGTTTAATTTTTATATTCATTTAAAAGCTATATGATTAACAAATGAGTTAATTAATACAGACAGTTTTTTAACCAATTTGTTTAAGTTGTATAGGAGACCATGCTTCAGTCAATCAAAACTGCTAATAATGGAAGCTCTAACTGCAAACCCATCAGATGTTCCTGCAATAGCGCATTTTAAAATTATTTGCATCCATTGATCTTCAGCATCTCTCAAGTGTCGCATTGGAATGCTAACAGTGATCTGTCTATTCACTGGGAAAATTTAATCATAATATTCGATATCTTCAGAAATATCCATGGTGCAAAGTAAATAATAACAAGTTTAATAACACCAAACCAAGTACACTACACAGAAATCTCTGCTCAAGCGTGATACAGACGTCACTTGCGTGATCGCAGATCATATGTCAACTTGAGTACAGATTGGCAACTGAGTGACGTTTTAGAATACAGGTGAACTACGATCGTAGAATCTTGACTCAAGTTTAGTTCTAGAATAAAATCTCTACTTAAAACTAGTTTTAAGTAGAGAATTTTGACTGAGCGTCGTTTTGGAATACGGGCCTAAGGTTGAAAGATTTGACCCGAACTAAAACTTGTAAAAAGGGCGGCATACCTGAATTAGGCCAGTTGCGCTCGCACTACCACGCCACCTTAACATAATATGTCTCTTGTTAGTCTGATCTGAGATACTAACTATCATACTGCATGTAAGTAGACGAGGAAAATTCGAAACGCTGGCCAGTTGCCAGTCAGTAAAGAGCTCCCATCACTAGAGATACTCGATAGTGAGTGTTTCATGTCACTTACCATTTCTTATTAGTGTATAATCAGTTGTTTGAAAGCAATATAAATCACTAAGATACATTGAAACAACATACAAACGATTAAGATAACGGGAAATTAGTTATTTTAAAGCGCGTGTTCAATCTTTTTTTTTTATGTCTGTTCAATAATTTTTGAATTTGTTGATGGCGAATTATGCAACAGATGATCACCATTACAAACCTGGGTGCACTTACACTGATCAGTTGTCCACCTGTTTTGGTGTCTGCAAAATACAGATAGTATATAAAACAATGTTTAAGTAAATAACTTTATTATTGCAAAATCAATATTTATTTACACGAAAAATGTTTCTAACACAGAAATTTAAAACCTAAATTATTAGTACCTAAATTTTATAATATAAATAAAAAAATAAACAAAACTGATTAATAACAAAGTATCTTAAAATGTTATCACATTCAATTTCCTACTTTTTAATCTGTCCACCATAAAACAGTTATAATAGTTAACTAAATCTTATCATCAAACAAATACAGGGTTACGCGTAAAAAGTGTACTAGAAACCGAAACAGCAGTGCAAGTACCGTTCTTTATCGATCGTCAAATTCGTTAAAATGCCATAGAATCGATCATAGTAAGTTCTGATCAAATGGATTTATTTATTTAAATTTTATCGAATTTAACGATCTTTACGGTCAAATTTGACGATCGATAAAGAACGGTACTTGCACTGCTGGTCCGATATTGTCTTTCCGCGTAACCCTGTTTGTAAATCATACATTTTCTTAAAAATATCAATAATCAGACTACGGTATTTTTTTCGGATCAATCAAAATTTCGCAGTCACAGTACACCTGAACGAAAATAATGTAACAAAGCTCACTTCCATTTCTAAACCGACGAAAATAAAGGAGGAGGTTATTCACTCTGAACTTGAAGATACCCAGGTTATATAGTTTTCAGGAAAAAAGGACTGAGGCAAGGCCTTTCAGTCCCTAGCGATTCGTATTAGGAAGTTGGAGGCAAACCGGTTAGTTCGAGCTGGTGGCATGTCGACTAAAAAGATAACTCCTTGTGGTTTGATGGTTTGACCACATGATATGTTTGACAAAATAGTTTGACTACGAGGAAGCACCGAAAGTTAGCTTTACAAACCTATATAATAATTATGTTACACGAGATTGCAGTCAAATTTATATTTCATCCTTCATTTAGATGTCGCCAACTTCTATTTATGATGACGTCACCTACCCAGGCTATCCCTGAACTTAGAGGAACTTATCGACATTTCATTTATCAAAATAGATCGAGACGTTTAGACTATAGTAGGTTCCATAAATACAAGTTTAAGAAAATACTGTTCTTTCTACTTTGGGTCTTCGGGTAATTCCTCAGATCAGACAAACAAGGGTGATATCATCATCAGCTAGTAGACATCCACAGCTGAACATAGGCCTCTACACTGAACGACAGCCTAATCTGCATCCACTTGATGCTCGCGATTCTCACGAGTCATCGGTCCACATAGTGGGAGGTCTCCCTACGCTACGTCTTCCGGTTTGTGATCTCCACTCAAGATATTTTCTTTTTCATCGGTTATCAGTTCTTCGCAAAACTAAACTTGCTTCGATAAACTTGTAAATTTTTATAGCTATGTCGGTGACTCGCACTCGAACGCGAATATTCACGTTCCGGATTCTATCAAACAAGAGTGATATGCCTTGGTACCATTATCATTCCTGTTCAAAGTACTCCGTGGTTCACGTATTTTTTTCACTATACCACTTAACCGCTTAAAGCAAATACTGGGAGTACGGCAAACTCACCAATTTTTCACGAACGTTAAGAAACGTGCACACCAATGGACTAACAAATAGTTTACATGCAAAACAAATTGGCAGCAAGGTCGTTTGCAGAGTGAATTCGATTAAAGGCATCAAGCCTGCAAGATCTGCATGATTTAATTGCCTCGTGCCCTTTTACTATCGGACTGCCAGGGCGGGCACAAAAAATCGACATCATTTTATGGTTGATATTCCGAAAACCTGTACGAAGCGCTTTGATTCCACATTTATTGTACGAACTGCTAGTCTGTGGAATTCGCTGCCTGAATGGGTTTTCACCGTCAGTTACAATCTGGGTGTCTTCAAGTCGAGAGTGAATCGGTTTCTTCTAGGCAAGCGTGCTCCATCGTAGACCGCATCGTCGCTTAACATCAGGCGAGATGGCGGCCAAGCGCAAGACTATCTACTATTTAAATAAAAACCTTATTAAGGCCTGATGTGTCCCAACACGCCATCTTACCATAATCTCTCTTGATTGTCTGATATGACAGTAATTCTTAGTAAATTGATTCATTAACCGCTTCTAGCGTAGGTCTTTTTTCCCAGGCTCCATTGAATGCCAAGCTAGTTTCTAAACTTTGTATTAAATGTGTTAGTTTTTTCTTCAAATTATACGATTTAGAAGCTAAATATTCAATAACAACGTCATCTTCAAAATGTTTTTTCATATTCCGAGCTATTTCCTCCTCTATACCCTGGATCGTAGTCAGACTATCATGGCACATATTAATATGTCTGGTCAAATCTGCATTTTTATTAACATAATTTGATTTAAAATAATATTCGTATGCAAGTATTTCATCATGTTGTAAAAAAGAATTTGCTTCATTCGTTACAAAGTTATGTCCATTTAATAAGTTATACAATTTCTGGCCGTTAAAGTAGCAACAGTCATTGATATACTGAACGCTAGGAATTTGTTTGGGGCTTTCATCACACAAGAAATGGTTGTCATTATCGGAGAGATAATTACTATAAAATTCGTCAATGTTACCATTAGAAGTTCTAATGCCACCAGTTTTAAATCGTTTTATCATTCTTAAATTGATGACAAGACTTGGGATCGAAGCAGGTAGGAGCTCACAAAGTGGATCCATATGACTGTACCTCGACCAACCAGTTAAAATGATCCCTGTAAAAGTATAAACATTTTTTTCACCGGGAATCTTCGAAGTCTGCAAGTGTGTCATCCAGCTGAAATGGTTCATGACTCTTTTATGCAAATTTGGTATCGTAGCTGTTCTGCCATCGGCACCTTTGAAAGCGGAAGCGATCCACTTGTTTTTAAACTTCTTGTGGTAGTTCATAATATTGACATAAGGAAATTTATTCAATTCAGCGTAGTGCCAATAGACTGGTTCTACGTTATAGAAGTAGTCTACTTTTTCCCATGCGAGAGGACTGATTTTTCGGAACATGTCGTCCCAGATCAGAACGGTTGTTTCTTTGCTCAGGTTAGCAATGAGGTCCGACGTGTGTTTTACGTAGTCTATGAATAGGCCCCTGAAAAAATAAGATAAAAACATAAATAAGAAATTTGTAAAAAAGCACATAACGGCATGTCTTTAATTATGTCATAAATTCTTAGCAAAGACGTAATCAAAGGCGTTAAATACCAAAAAAATACAGCCGCAGCTGCACACGCGCATTCACCTTGAAAAGAACGCCAAATACGGTTAAAACTATAGTCGAAATAACCAGCTTAATCATACGTGAGCAATCCCCGTCTAATATAAATAAAATGTGTGAAAGTTAGTTTCCACAATAAAAAAAGGTCAGGTCATAGTGAATTTTACAATTTCCGTAAAAACAATAATTATTGCTAGCCTGAAAAAAAGACGGATGGACGGACATACAGATGGACAGTACGAACTTGAAAGACAAGTGTTCCTTGTAAGAACTTTGTTCTGAGGGTGTTCTGAGGTAACAAACATAAAAAGACAACCGAATTGAGAAACCCTCCTCTTTTTTTAAGTCGTTTAAAAGTTGGCGCTAATTTAAACCCAACAAAGGAGTTTTTGTGTATTCTACGTAATTGCACTTACATATCAGAAAACAATTTCTTCTTGCACTGTTCACATTCATTTAAATGGTATACTTCATCACATCCCACATGAATATGTTTTAAGGGTGAAACGCTTTTATGAAATTGTATCACCTGGAATAATAGTATAGTAGTAAGTAGTACCACTGAGGTCCCCTTTTGGAAAAACTCTAGAGTCACACAACGGGCAATGGAGAGAGCTATGCTCGGAGTTTCTTTGCGCGATAGAATTCGAAACGTGGATATTCGCCAAAGAACCAGAATCACCGACATAGCTGTTAAAATTTGCAAGTTGAAGTGGCAATGGGCAGGCCACATCGCTCGAAGAACCGATAACCGATGGGGAAGAAAAGTTATTGAGTGGAGACCATGAACCGGAAGACGAAGCGTAGGTAGGCCTCCCACTAGATGGACCGACGACATAGTGAGAGTCACTGGCATCCAGTGGATGCAAAAGGCAGGCTGTCGATCAGTGTGGAGGTTAAAGGGGGAGGCCTATGTTCAGCAGTGGACGTCTTCTGGCTGATGTGAGCGTAGCCTGCCCATTCTCACTTCAAATTGCACATTTTAATAGCTATGTCGGTGACTGGTTCTTTAGCGAATATCCACATTCCGGATTCTATCGCGCAAAGCATAGTTCTCTCCAGTCTCAAACACTGCCTCTTTAAAATATTAGTGTAGCTTTAGACGTAAATGCCGTGACTGTACGCTATACCTGTTCTAGCATCTCCTTGACCATGGCTCTACTTTCCAAGTTGCTCGGGCATATCGAGTCAGGGTGAGCTGGAATCTCCCTCAATTGTCTGAACTCTTCAAGCTTGAGAGCATACTCGAGGTGTCCAAATGTCTGTATAAGAGGTATGACCTCAAATCCGAGATCGATGGCAATCTCAATGAAATCCTTGAGCTAGAAAAGAAAAAGAACTGATCTGATAAATTAAGCGGCTGAAGTTAGGTGTTGTTTCCCGGGGTGAGCGTGGTGGTATGGAGGAAGCCTGCAAAGCTGAGACTTGTATAGTATCATCAGTTTTTTAATAGTCCACTAATGGACTTAGGTCTAAACCCGAAAAGGCGATTGGGCCATATCCACTACGCTGGCCCCTTTGCAGGTTGATGATTAGATACCATTGATTAACTTATCTTTTCTCGTACGTAGGCAGATTTTCTCACGATGTTTTCCTTCACTGAAAAGACGGTTATTCTACGAATATAACAAGGTCATGGAGGTATAAATAATATTATCGTACATGCAAAATAACCTTGGGGAAATCTAGTTATAGTGTAAGCCAGTTAGCTAAATGGCCAATAGATTGGTCAGTTGGTTGGTTAGATATATGGTTAGCTATAGTTAGCTAGCTAGCCAGTTAGCCAGTAGATCGGTCGGTCGGTCGGTCGGTTTCTCGATCGTTCGGTTAAACTACTTAGTTTAATGGTTAGCTGATTATATGGTGAGCTTCCTTTGTAAATAATATAAAGTGTATAAAATGATTGCATGTGGATGGCGTGATTGCCTTGATAAAAATAACTACCTCTAAGAGGTCATCGGAATGTTCAACCAACCCTGTATAAATACTAACCTTTGAACGCTCGTAACAGTTCTTGGCTCTCAATTTCACGAGTTTTCCTTCATATGGGAACATATCTTCGTACTCCATTAGCAAGCCGTTGACTCCATAGTCTTTTAACATCGGAAGTAACGAACGCAGATAATCCAGCTTTGGCGGAGCTCCTTTCAAATCTATATGCACAACTACGTACTGTAATTTCACAGGATCCTTCATTATACCATCCCATACTTTATGCGTATATACATTCTCTTTAACTTTATGCGAAGGCCAAAGATATAATGCGTAGAAACACAAATTACATATAACACTGATAGCGATGAAAATAATTAAGACTTTTAACTTGAGACTCCTTGAAATCACACGATGCATTTCACTCAAATGTGACATACAAAGTATCAATTGAATATTTTCCGTATATTAATATTTTAATTCAATTTGCTTGATCCTTCATCGAACTTTAATCACATTCACAGCAAAGAGAATACAATAGATTCACAGTTATACACTATACTCACATTTCTGTCACAACAAAATGTCACAATAAGTTAGAAAGTGAAAAAACGTTACCATCTGTCCAAAAAAAATTCACTTCAGTTTTCTTCTTCGGTTTTCAGTATTGACTTTTTTACTGCATACAGGTTATTGATAAGCGTCCTCCGACCTGTAGTCCGACCACAGGCTATTCCGCCAGCAAAAAGCTGACAATACACTGTATAGACTAGACAGAGAAGGGAGGAAATTACCAGAAGAGCACTAGGTACTATGACATATGACACAGTTTTGAAGTGAAATCTTCTTTAGGCGCGCTAAGTATTTTATTTGTTTAGGTATTGAATGAAACTGATCCGTCACGCTCGGCTATGTAACGCTCGTAAAGTTTTCTCGAGTTGACTAATGGAGCGAGAGAGATATAGTCAACTTTGATGAAGTTTGCACTTCTGTCGTGTGGTTTTAAGTAAACACACATTTTTTTTGTTCATGAGTGTCCATGCCATAAGGTCAAAAATGTAGGGTGGTTTCACAGCTGTACAAGTGACCCGCATGGGTAACCCTTACGGGCTCCCGAAGGAGCTAGAACATCGTTTCACAGCGACGCGGATTGTAGCGTCCGGACTTGCCTCCACGTAGATCCCGTTTCCCGTAGTACGGGCGACCCGCACACGGTCTTCCGTACAGTTGTGAAAGTCCCGCCAGCCCCTACCCATCGGGCTGAACCAGTATTTATTTCAATTACACGCGCAAAATAACAAATATTATAATTATAGTTATCAGCCATTTTGCTAGATGTTTCTGATACGGAGCAAAATAGAGTAGCACTTTCCACAAAATATTTGAACTATGATAAAAAATAACTATTAAATACGATGTTTTTTTTTACAAAGGACGTCACTAGCCCGTCATCTGTTCGAATAGTTACCTACCTACTGAATATATAGATCATACATTCCACCTGAGTCCGATCCGGTCCGAGTCCGGTAAGGCTTCAGTTAAGCTGCTTTAAGCATCTTGTAGGTATTACCTTACTCTACTTTACCTTACTATAGTCTATTATGTCTTCTGTGCTACAGTTTTCGTAGTCGTTTTTAGAGTTGGGTTCCATAAGGATTTCAGCGTGACTTGAAATAATTTTTTACACATCACAAAATAATAACTACATAAATACACGAAACAATAATATGAAAATTGCTTCAAATCATCCGCAATGATAATCGAATCATCATCATCATCGTAAGCCAGAAGACGTCCACTGTTGAACATAGCCCTTCCCCTTAGACCTCAACACTGAACGACAGCCAGCCATCTGCCTGCATCCACTGGATTCCCGCGACTCTCACGGTGTCGTCGTCGGTCTATCTAGTGGGAGATCTACCTACGCTGCGTTTTTCGGATCGTGGTCTCCACTCAAGAATCGGTTATCGGTTCTTCAAACGATGTGGCCTGCCTATTGTCACTTCAACGTGCAAATTTTATAGCTATATCGGTGACTCTGGTTCTCTGGTGTACTATCGCGCAAATAAACTCCGAACATAGCTCTCTCCATCAGCCGCTGTGAGACTCTAAGTTTTTCCAAAAGGCCACCTCAGTCTCATTACCGTAAGTTATCACATCAACTCATCATAAGTCAGCAAAGAAAGTATACTTTTTTTAAACAATAGTAGGTACTGAAAAGTACCGCCAGCATATTAGATAAGCTGTCAATTTGTAGTAGGTTTGAGCCAAAGACTTAGCTTTACCCAGCTTTACCTAGAGCATTTGGATTGTATTAAGACCTTCAACGGTCCATAGGCAGTCCCAACTGTTTTTTTATAGGTCAAGTAGTTTAAGTTTTTGTTGCTAATTAGCTTATATATATTGTTCCTAATACCAGCATTCGTAACTGTCCATCACCTATTGTAGAACATATTCATAGTAGGATGCCAAGATATCCCATTCAACCTCAGACGAAGGTTACAACGATAATGGAGTCTTAACAATGGAGAGATACAATAGCTAAGGCTGAAAGCATAACATAAACAATAATCAGGTACAGAAGGCCTGTTTACCTCCTACGCGCAACCGTAATGCTAGGGCTGGCAATGCAAACATAATTTTCTGTGAAAAGTTTTCATTTAGGAGTTTCAAAAAGAAACAATTTTGAGCCAGTAGACGCAGCGTAAGCATCCCAGTAGGTAGACCGCCGACATCGTGAAAGTCACGGGCATTCAGTGGATGCAGATGGAAGGCTGTCGTTCAGTGTGGAACTCTAAGGTAGCCTATGTTCAGCAGTGGACGTCTTATGGCTGATTTAAGGATTAAACAATTTATTAGGTATAAATGTTACTTTAAAATACATTTATTTCTAATAGAAAAGGGTAACCAAATAATAATCTATAAGTTACCGAGAAGCACTTCGTCGATTAATGCACGTACATAAGGTTGATTATTATATTTTGAAGTATAATAAAGCCTTATTCTTAAATCAAGATTTTTTATAATATGACAAAAAAAATGTAAATTATGAAAATTGTCACACGAAACGATAATTACGTGTTTTACCAAAGCGCGGGCACTCGCGACTGGCGTTCAACCGACTTGATTGTACGTACGCGTCTTTGTGTGCGTGTGCCTGTTAACAGTTGTTGTATAGAAAGAAAGAAAGAAAGAAAAATATTTATTTATGACAGAAACAAATTACAAAGACATCACGAGTTAAACACAATAAAAAAAATATTGTTCTGTCACAAGCCGGTGCCAACTCAGCGTAATGCTGGTGTAGGGATGGCCTTCTGTGCCTATTTATTTTGAGCTGGAAGGCTGCATATTTTGAACTATATCTTGGATTTCTATTATGCGAGGAATGTCTTGGAAGTTGGGAGTTGGAATTACTAACTGTTACGTTTTTAAAGTACCGCAAACATGAAGCTTAAAAAAACACTTACTAGCTGCGCTCCTGGAATCAGGAACCGCATATTTTTCGGGATAAAAAGTATCCTATGTACAGGCAATTTTTCTTAGTAGCAGCACATAATCATCATCATCATCATAATTTCAGTCGTAGGACGTCCACTGCTAGACATAATGTGACATTTATTTAAAGTTATATGATTATTTACGGGATATTTACCGTGGTAAGGTTGTGGAATGAGCTCCCGATATTTCGGCGCAGTTACATGCACCATGTTCACGGGAAGACTGAAGAATGCGGGTGGTTGGAGAACAGTTAAAAAGTTAGGTGCAGACATAACGATCTACCCTCTTTCTTAGTCTTTTGCTACGGTTATCACTGGAACTCGAACTCGAACCTAAGTCCCGACAAAACACACTCACTGTATCACTGCGTATAGTATTTTGAACACATTTTGAACGCGAATTTTAGTGAACAACCGTGATAGTTTAAAACAGTGTTTTGACATTTATTTATTTTATTTTTTATAAAAAAGAGCGGCAAACAAACATTCGGATCGACTGAACCGCCGCCTATGGATACCTACCTGCTACACTAGCGGTTTTGACGGTGCGTTGCCACTACTACGAAATAGTGGTAGCGAGTGGAAGACTGTCATTTATTACGTAACTAGCGACCCGCCCGCCCGGCTTCGCACGGGTGTAATTTACGTGCGAAGCCGGGCCAGGTCGCTTATATATATATAAACCTTCCGTGAAAATGTATCTAACTGATGATGAAAACTGCATCAAAATCCGCTGTGTGGTTTAGGAGGAGTTAGCGGCCATACAGACAGACAGACGCGGACAGCGACTTTAATTTATACTATGTAGAGATAGAGATAGAGAGGGAAACTACATTTAGACATCTACAAAGAAAGGATTTTAGAACACTGAATCAAAAAGGGCTTGAAAGTTTATATTATCAAAGTTGACGCGAGCGAAGTCGCGGGCAACAGTATGATAATAAAAATATAATCTGACTAAACAAAAAACTTTAATTACGAATATGTCATAATAAAAAAAACAGACAAGAAAAGACACAGGTCACAGGGGAGGGACAGGGGGGATATCAAGATGTCAAGGGCAGGGTGAGGTAAATAGGTATAGTTTTATGTATGATTTCTCTGTTTAAATTAAAATAAGCAAATAAAGCTACACAAAAGAGAAACTAATAGAAATAAAAAAGCGGCGTGGAAGAATGTAGGTAAATTTAAAATAACAGAAACAGTCTGAAATCAACTCGGCAAATAATCAAGTGCAATACAGTAAGGTCACAGAATAAATAATTGTACAAGGTGCTATTCTAATGGCAGCTGCAAACCGAATGAAAATTGCAGACCGCGTACTGCAGACCGAAGACAATTCAAAATCATAAATTGCATTGAAATAAATAAAACTATAGTTATATGATTATTTACGGGATATTTACCGTGGTAAGGTTGTGGAATGAGCTCCCGATATTTAGGCGCAGTTACATGCACCATGTTCACGGGAAGACTGAAGAATGCGGGTTGTTATGTCTGCACCTAACTTTTTTACTGTTCGACCAACCACCCGCACTCTTCAGTTTTCCCGTGAACATGGTGCATGTAACTGCGCCGAAATATCGGAAGCTCATTCCACAACCTTACCACGGTAAATATCCCGTAAATAATCGTATAACTTTAGTGAACAACCGTGATAGTTTAAAACAAATAAAACTATGATCTGTAAGAAGGTGAAATATAAATATTTTCGATTTTATTTCAATGTGAAAAGGGTTCAAGCATGTAAGAGCAAATAAAATGTTTTTTTACCACATTGTGACATGAAAATATTAAGTAGTTTGTACAATTGGATAGGTGGTTATGGTCATCCCTAAACGAGTATTAAATAATAAAACAACTGGAGAATATGTCCCATTTCTTTTTGTACCACGAATAAAAGTTAGATAAACATTTGATGGAAGGATTAAATTCAATAATTATAAATAGACAGAAACTCTCTTGCTTATCCTTGACGTTAGGATAACAAAAAAACAAAAGGCTCGTTTTCAAAAAGTTTTTTTTAATAATAGTTAGTTTGGCGTATCGAGCAAAAAGCAGAGTAAAATATGAAATGACCAAAACGCAGAATGGTATGATCCCGATGACTGCAAATTATAGTCTGCAGTTTGCAGTCACCATCAGAATAGATCCCTAAAAGTAGAATAACTAGGTTTAATAAAAACACGCTTTCATGCGCAGCACAGAAAAAAAATTGTACAAACGTAAGCTAATTTAATTACTTGTCTGCTTCCTGGTATTGGAGAGCACTCGGCTTCGCAAACAGAAATAAATAACATTTTTAATAAACATAAAATGAATGCCGACATAGTGGTATTCACAGACTAGGTACAGCTACTACGTAGCCAGTCTTTGGTGGTAATTGGCTGACTCGGTATGCAGGGTTACAAATAAACCTTATATCAAGCTGAAAGAAGGTCATTGTACTCATCATTATGAACAACTTTTATTAAGTAGCTAACCCTGAAATCGCGAAAAAAACAGCTGTTTTATAAATTTTGTCGAATATCAATGACCGGATTCTATGGAACCGAGATTAATTGTTTGTTGATTGAGTCCTAAAAGATCGATAACGTATTTGTCACGTCTCTGGTGTTACAAGAAACCATAGGCAACGGTGACTGCTTACCATCAGGCAGCCCATCTGCTTGTTTGCCACCTATGGCATAAAAACTGTTTTTTTTCGCGATTTTAGGTTTGGTCCCATAGTAAAAGTTTTCATAATGATGCGTACAATGACATCCTTTCGTCTTAGTACAGTGTATATGCGTAACCCTGTGTATTGAAAAATACATTGAAATCGTTTCACATAATATAACCTTGTGTAACCGGGGGTTTTGCTGGTTCATATTACTCGACTTTATGAGCTCTATTCATAAGAAAAACCTGAAAAGATCGTCAAATAACACGTGTGAAAGGCTAGTTAGTAAGCTCAGGCAAAATAAAAGGGTAAACTCAAACTACCCGTTTCGGTACAACCAATGAATTTTAATCTTGTAGACACGAAGGCAATCACTTTCAGATAACACATTAGCAAAAGAGGCGCCTATACAAGGTAACTTTATATATAAAAAAACACTTATTAAGAAGGCAACTAAATAAATGCTAAGTCTTCCTTATCAGTGTTCATGTAATGCGACGAACCTAGTAAAATGGAAAAGCATCGCCAGATCCTTCGACTAAAATAAAATGAATGAATGCCCTAACCATTGAAATTGCTGAGTAAAAACGAGTCAAAACCGTCGGAAATATACTTCAACACCTAATTATAAAAATGTACAGTATATTTGTTACAAAAAATTGATCCTGGTTTTATTTGTGTATTTACACTTCGGGAAAGCATATTATGAATGCATAATTTTGTCAGATGTTTCGTTATCGCGTAACAATAGACACGTGTTGTACTTCCTACGGCTAGAGACCGACTGAAACGAAATGAGAGCCGGCGCTCATTTTGTTGTCTTCAAAAATGTGCTTCTACTGGGCCTGTCCATCCATTATTTTGGTCGAAGGCCAGATCAGTGATCGCCGCCGGGAAGACTGACGACGTTGAAGACCTGCCGTGAACCACCGTCTTACCAACCACGATGACTCTGCTGACTCTGCCAAGAGTATCCGACTAAGAAATAGAGATTTAAAATAATAACAAAACAATAAACTACGAATTTAACTTACGGCAAATTACAGATTTATATTTTATTACTAATTTAATAACTACAGTCGGATATTATCTGTTTGTGTGAGAGGATGAAACTGTAAATGAGAGTGTGAGAGTGAGCATCAGAGGATGAGTGTGCATGAGAGGGTGTGAGAGTGTATGTCAGAAAGAGAAGAGAAGATGCGTTGCGAATGTACGTTTGCACTTTTTTTGAGCAACATCTTGTGGTTTTATCCGCTAACAAGAACTATGCATTATATCAACAAACAAGCTGTTAAAAATTAAAAAGCATGTATGTTGATACTGAGTATGAGCTACATTCATGTTGAATTTTACTGAAATCCGTTTAACTGTAACGGAGTAGAAAGAAACAAAATAAATATACACGTACACACAAACCTTTGCAATTTATAATATTTGTGTGGCCAAAAACTACTGGGCGTGGGGAGTTCATTGAGAAACATGCCAAATCATCAGCAACGAAACAGTTCAGACTAAGCTTCTGAGCCTTGAACATTGCAAAGTTGCTAGTCTATGGGTTTTTGTCGTATACATTTCGGAGAGTGTGCATCGAATCTGCATGATTTAATTCCCTCCCCCATTATTCTATCGGACATTCTGAAAACCCGTATGAAGACTTGATTCCTTTTTATTGTACGAACCGCTAGTATGTATAGAATGCGCTGCTAAAATGGATACAAGATGTAGTGGTAGAGGATAGTCACCAAATATGGAATAGTATCCTAATATGGAATACCTTCATTTCTCTAAGACTTAAGTATGAAACGCAACACTTGACCATCTTCTGTTTCATTCGGTCTACTACATATCGGCGATAGGTAGTAGACCGAATGAAACAGAAGATGGTCGAGTGTTGCGTTTCTTACTTAAGTCTTAGAGAAATGAAGGTATTCCATATTAGGATACTATTCCATATTTGGTGACTTTCCTCTAATGGTGTAGATACAATTTGGGTGTCTTCAAGTCGCGAGTAAATTAGTTTTATCTGAGCAAGCGTGCTCCATCGTAGACCGCATCATCGCTTAGTATCAGGGGAGGAGGTAGCAAGCCAATTATTAAATTAAAATAAAAACTTATTGCAAGCGTTTTGGTTTTACTTTCCAGAAGAAAGAGTATGCGAAACCGAAAGGAGTATGTTATACTCATATATTTACTATGAGACTAACCGTGAAATCAAGAAAAAAAACCAGCTGAAATCTGATATAAAAAACCGGACAAGTACGAGTAGGACTCGTGCTCTGAGGGTTCCGTTAGACGGAACCCTCAGAGCGCGAGACCAAAAAAAAACTAACTGAAGTTAAAATATTAAAAGACAAACTTAAGTTTGTAGTTTTTTTTACTGGGCAAGTGCCTTTAATAACTAAACAAAATACAAGCTAAAACTAACACTACAAATACAGTTAGACTGCCCATAGACCGTTGAAGGTCTAAAGACAATCCAAATGCTGAAGCCCACTACCAGTTGGCAGCGTACCCAACATGCTGGCGGCATTACCACGTTGAATGGCAATGCTAATGCGTTGAGCCAGAAACACGCCAGCATTTTGGTCACGCGTCGCATTAACCAGGCGCTCTGAAAGATTTTTGAAAATGAGGTGAGCTCCCGGTCCCCAAGGGCCCAATGTCTCGACCCCAAACGCCTCAAATATGTAACCACTGCCGAGGTTAGCATATTTGCGACGCTTGTGCTGCTCTGCCGAATTAGCAGCCGCGCCAGCCCTACCCTGTGTCTCAGGAAGATGTGACGGCGCCAAAGTATCGACACAAGTTGCGTCCCATACAAGGGGCCGCCCCAACCTCCAGGGCACAAGTGTCATACCGTCAGGCCTCTTTCCATCGTCACGCGCAAGACCACTCGGTTTGAGCACAGCTGCGAAATTGGCGGTGGAAAGTGCCCTGCGTATGATGTCGTTCAGGCTAGCGTGTCGGCCAATACGACCAGCGCTTCTCGAGCAAGAGAGACCATGGTGACCGAGCTGGTCAACAGCAGTACCACACTGACAGCGATGGGCCTCACAGCACCTTGCACCCAAGCGTAAGCTGACAGCTAGACGAAATGCGGTTGGATCTAAAAGGCTACCTGTGTTAAAAGAGGGCATGGCTTGCCACCAAAGTCCCGATTCCCAAACAGAGACAGCAAGAATACGAGCGCGATCTGCAATACTAGGACACGTATCTAGTAGCGATTTCCATGCTAGTTCGCAGATCGGCCGATCCCACAGTCTCTGGGAAGACAACTTTGAAGTTTGTAGTTGACAATAAGGTTCTTCCATACATCCCAACTACAAAATGTAAGTTTGTAATAGCAAAATAATTATTTTTAAATACCTTCAAATTTATAACTTTCAGATTTATTCCTATATATGTACTATGATACCTTGCCTCTTGCCAAATTTCATGATTCTAGGTCAACGGGAAGTACCCTATAGGTTTTGATTCCCCTGTGATATCGCAAAATATACGACATAAAGGAACCCTAAGAGCGCGAGACCAAAAAAAAAACTAACTGAAGTTAAAATATTGAAAGACAGACTTAAGTTTGTAGTTAACAATAAGGTTCTTCCATACATTCCAACTCCAAAATGTAAGTTTGTAATAGCAAAATAATCATTTTTAAATGATATACCTTCATATTTCTAACTTTCGGATTTATTCCTATATATGTGCTATGAGACCTTGCTTTTTGCCAAATTTCATGATTCTAGGCCAACGGGAAGTACCCTATAGGTTTTGGTTCCCCTGTGAAATCGCAAAATATGCGACATAAACGTTCATATCTTTTGATTGCGTTGACTTACAACTTTTATTTTTTTACAGCCGAAAGAAACCGTAGACCCAAGTATTTAGTATAAATTTCAACTTGCTACCTTTACGCGTTCTTGAGAAAAAGGGTCTTGACAGACGGACAGACAGACAGACAGACAGACGGACAACGAAGTGATCCTATAAGGGTTCCGTTTTTTCCTTTTGAGGTACGGAACCCTAAAAAATCAGGGTTTCAGGGTTGGTCTATAGTAAAAGTTGTTCATAATGATGAGTACAATGACCTCTTAGTACAGTCTATATGCGTAACCCCTGCGTATATTTTCTTTAAATAAATGTTGATTTCTGTAATGCTTAAAGAAAACTTTTCTTTTGCAGGAGGCCATGAGGATAGATTCGACAGAAACTTGACTGATGTAAGAAGAGATCTTGCAGATAAAATCATGAATGTTATTGTACAGAATAACTTACCACTTGAGGTGAGGAAATTTAGAATAAATCTGAAACAACATATCACATAACACTATCTTACGGAGCTGCAACCTGCAGTTTTATACTGGGTCGACATTCCCGGAAGCGCCGTGAAATTTTCCGGGATAAAAAGTACCCTGTTACTTTCGGACTTTTCAACTATCTCTAGGGAGGAACAAAAAATATTTTCTTTGACAAAAAAAAAACCGTCTTCTAGACTACATTATTGTACAAACTTGAAAGTCCTCATCAAAATTTTTGTTGAAGGGAAGAACAAACCAATACGTCATCTCCGTATATATTTATTGTTTTTGTTGATTTTGTCTAAAAGCGCTGAATCAATTTCGATAAAATTTATATTGGACCACCTCTAAAGTAAGACCTACCAAACGAAAATAATCATCAAAATAAATTCAAAATTTGCGGACTAATCGTATAACACATATACCTACAGTTGTATTGAGAACCTCCTCATTTTTTGAAGCCGGTTATATAAAGCAAACCAGTACACCTTTCGTCGAGTACACATTTAGTTTTTTTTTTCTAACACGCATTTTTAAGTAGAAGCGACTTGATTTTTTTTTTCTGAGTTAGGGCCCTTTCTTATTTCTCTACCATCTCTTCCAGGACTCCAGTCTTGACCTGCTGACGTACATAGGAAAGGAGCTGGCAGACTATGAGACGGGTTTCACGGAGTGCATGAAGCACTTAAACGACAACGATACGCTGAAGAAGAGCTGGTCATTCTGGAACTCTATGTTCTACGCGGGCACTATTTATACCACCATAGGTTTGTATTTTTTCTTTATTTTTTCCATTTACTGCCTGCAATGGATCTTTTTTATGCCATAAGCCATAGCTGGCAAACAAGCTAACAGGCCGCCTAATGAGAAACGAATGCCATCGCCAATGGATACTTGTAACACCAGTGGCATCACAAATACGTTGCCGACCTTTAAAGACTCCAGCATCATCATCATCATAATCAGCCCCGAGTGACCCACTGCTGGGTATAGGCCTCCCTTTGTTTATGCCACTCTCCCCGGTCTCTCGCTAGTCGCATCCACTCGTTCCCGACAGTATTTTTGATGTCGTCAGTCCACCTCATCTTCGATCGGCCTAGGTTCCGTCAACCTAGTCTCGGCTGCCACGCGGTTACTGCTGTACACCACCTCCCATCCTCCCATCATTACGTCTGGCCATGAGTCCTGCCCAGTTCCACTTAAGTTCCTTCAGTCTTTTTAGGACGTCTGCAGCCTTGGTGACTATTAACAGCCATTATAAAGAACCCCATGTTAAAGTTACTCGGAAATGCCGCAGGAAAAAAGATTGCGTTTTGCACAGTGCTCGATTTCTGCACATCTATGATAGCTATATAGCTCTAGCTGTTAAGACTGAACCTGTTTTAGGATTTTACTAATTCCAAGACAGTGTGACAATAAATTAGCTCTGGTTCTGATTCTGATGATATGTGGCTGAGTTTTCAGGCAGTAGCAGTACGAACTTACTCATCTCGTCTCTCATTGGTCGGAACGATCCAACGTGAGCTTGAAATATTTTTCTCAAATATGGTAGTATTTAAATTGCTTATATTTTTTAATAACACATTTCGTGAAACTTTTGACTTAACGGTTTTGTCTAGCTAGAACTTCAACCTAATTAGAGGTCTAATTTTGCTCTTATAATTTCTTGCATTTACGTTATTCAACGCGTATAGAGGTTTGATTGTGTTTTCTGACTGAAACAGGTAAATGCAAAGATGTTATGTTAAGGTAGATAGAAAAACTCATTATTGCGCAAACTAAAAATAAATTTACATATTATATTAAGTATAAATACCCAAGACTGCCTAATGCGGTTGAAACTATAGTCGGAGTGACCGGCTTAATCTTACGTGAGTAATTCCCGTGTAATATAAATAAAATATAAATACCCAATTTACAGACAAAAAATAATCACAATTTCCAGTTGGCTATGGCTATATAGTGCCCTGTGATTGGCTCATAGTGCCCTACCATAGCCCATAGAAATAGGGATGAATAACGTATTGAATTTTACAGTAATATGTGAATATTATTTCATAATGTTTCTGATAATTTTTGAGTCAGCATCATTACAGCTCATGAGAAAAGTGCTCTAGAAGCCTTATAGTGGCAACTGGGAAAATATGCACACACTTATGCTGGCCTTGGCCACGCCCGATCCACTTTTCACGTGTAAAATGCCTTTGTTGACTGCCGCGGCAGTAACGTACCTACTATCGTATAAAAGCTATCTCACGAAATCCCAGAGGCGATTCCCATTGAAACTTGAGTTAGATTAATTATTCTCCAGTTCTAAAGCTTCTAGAACAAACCGGATAGAGAATCTGCATTCATTAATTAGTGCATTTTACCTGCAGCTCTCGAGTCTAATGGTCGAGTAAAGAGGCGAGGCGCGATGCTAGACTCGTCTAATGGACCTCTTTTGTGCTTTTTATTAAAAATATAGTATGTAGGTATTCCAGGATTGGATTCATTCAATTATATATTTAATAAAAAGATCGTTTTGCCTGCATCTAACTTTGACCATTCTTCAGTCTTCCCGTGAACATGGTGCTTGCTTCCCTTTAGGGTATACAAAGTAAGGGTGCTTGTAACTGCGCCGAAATATCGGGAGCATAATCCACAATCTCATCACGGTAAATATCCCGTTATTAATCATTATGACTGTAAAAAAGGTACACTTTTTAGTTTTGGGGTGTCACAATTGTGGTGAAATTTAGCGCAGAGCTGACTGCTTGAAAATGAAAAAAAAACGGAAGAAAAATAAACTATGAGACTTTTCATTAAAAAAAAATCGCAACTGCAGTGACTTGCTTTCAGTATTTACCCGGTCCACAAGAGTCTTCGAACTATTAGGGTTCCACAGCCAGTTAACTAATAAATAATAAAAAAGTCAAGTAAAAAGGAAGGGGGGTCGATACAAGAAACGTATTTTTGTATTATCTCGGCTTAAAACGGTAATACGTACAAACGTCAAACATGGTATAATTATAGTACACATTCTAAATTATAACGACAAATAATAAATAATGGACAAGTGTGAGTCGGTGACAAATATCTATTCATTACCAAGTTAGAACTTGTAATTCCTTATTTGGATAACCTCCTTATCATTTCACCGAATTAAAATGGCATATTTTACTAATTTTGGAGTATTATTTTATTGATACTTATTGTATTTTGTGTTGGCACGGAACCCTCAGTGCGTGAGCCCGACTCGTACTAGGCCAGTTTATTCTTGGTACAATGCCTCGCAATATTTGTAAGCACCCTAAGAAACAGATTTGAAAATTAACTTCCGCAAAGTCGTGCCTGGTCTTATCAACAATTAAATTTGAAATTCGCCTGTAACATTTATAGAAGCAAAACACTCAATGAATTGAAATCCACAACAAAGTAAGGCGTCATCGTGTTACCATTTTACAGACAAAATAACAGAGACATAACAGTAAAATTTATGAAGAGAGAATAACGTCTTTTGCTTTGTTTTGCTGCATGCGTTGTTAACGCGCTCGGTGTTTAAAAGAAATGTTTATTTTGTTTTCCTTTGTGGGCGAGATGCGACAATACCTACAACTTTAAAAAGTATGACGGTTTTATATTTCAACGAGTTAGCAGTTTTTATTATGAGTGAAATAAATATACTTACTCGTAATTGTATTAACCTTTTTATATGTTTTTTAGGGTTCCGTACCTCAAAAGGAAAAAATGGAACCCTTATAGGATCACTTCGTTGTCCGTCTGTCAAGACCCTTTTTCTCAAGAACCTGTAAGAATCAAGTTGAAATTTATACTAAATACTTGGGTCTACGGTTTCTTTCGGCTGTAAAAAAATAAAAGTTGTAAGTCAACGCAATCAAATGATATGAACGTTTATGTCGTATATTTTGCGATTTCACAGGGGAATCAAAACCTATAGGGTACTTCCCGTTGACCTAGAATCCTGAAATTTGGCAAGAGGCAAGGTCTCATAGCACATACATAGGAATAAATCCGAAAGTTATAAATTTGAAGTTACATCATTTAAAAATAATTATTTTGATATTGCAAACTTACATTTTGTAGTTGGAATGTATCGAATAACCTTATTGTCAACTACAAACTTAAGTTTGTCATTAAATATTTCAACTTCAGTTAGATTTTTTTTGGTCTCGTGCTCTGAGGGTTCCGTCCAACGGAACCCTCAGAGCACGTGTCCTACTCGTACTTGTTCGGTTTTTTTTAACGTGGACATGTCTACGTTTGAACATCAACTCGCCTGTTGGTTATGCGAAAAGAGTGTACTAAGCCGAAAGGGGTCAGTTATACAACCGTTAAGGCAAATGTTAGTGCATTATAATTATTTAGGATAACATAACAAATAGTCTAAGCTAATTTTCCTGTTGATTTTATAGGGTAGGATATAGATAGAATATAGGATAGGATATAGATTGAAAAAAGCCTCGAGTTTTTTTATCGACTCCTCCAACCTTTAGAATTTCAATGATGTTGATAATGTGCGATAGATCTGCTATGGCCGTTGAGCGCAGCCTTGACAAGCATGGGGTCCGCCTGATGGTAAGGGGTCACCGCCGCCTATGGAAACCTGCAACATTTAGCAGTGTTTTCGATGCTTTGTCAAGCATTCAATTTATATATGACACCATTTTTATAATTGAAAACCTCGCCTTAAATATTTATAGTCACGCCTAGTACCTAGATATATTTTTATTAACCGGCTTCAAAAAGGAGCATTCTCAATTTTCCGTATTTTTCCATGTTAGGCAGCCTTGGTGTGGTTTATTTTAGATGTTTTCTAGTTTTGCCCAACAAAAACACACTTTTGAATTTGTAATATTAGTAGATATTATGGTGAGGACATTTTAAGTAACTACTTAAACTTTCGATAAGTAAATTTTAAAATTATATTTTTTTTTTTATTTTTTTTTTTTAATATGGGTTTTGCACACGATGCATCATACCACAGAAAAGATTTTTTTTGTTTAAATTAGAACGGTTGTCAAGGCATTTTTGTAAGTTGCGCCCATATAAACAAAACGTCAGCCATTCGAAATCAGTTAGCAACTGTGATGCGGAGTTCGACGCGTTGATCTAAATAAGAATGTTCAATCAAGATTCACTCATAATGCCTGGTAACAGATTTTCCTTCTCATTTCCGTTCTGTTTACTTCTCTTTTCTGTGCATCAAACCAATACAAATAAAGAAGGATGCACATATGATTACATACATGCGTCCTACGGGGAGTAGGACCCTTGTTTAAGTTCAACAGATTGTACGTGCAAGTAGCACGTATTAGCCACATTAGGCACCTAACTCAAATTAGATTCCTAATTATTGGAAAAAAATCTTTATTTTGAGATAAAAGTCAAAATTGAGTTTAAAATAGTATTACACTGTTAGAAGAGTCTATTTTATTAGTTAATCAATTTCATTATAGCAAATGAAAATTTTCAGGCGCTCACATTCAAATTTTCTATTCAAACTACTTGTCTGCGTAACTTTTGGCTATCAACCTACAGTCAGTGTAATACGAAAACCTTTATCAGGCAGGGCTTGAAACCGGTTGATGAAAAACTATTTAAAACTGTTAATATCGGTAAGGGACGAGGTAATTTCGTTCAGTTAAAGAGTTATAAAATCTTTATTTTCCCGGTCAATTCCGCAAGATTATTATTTATTTACATTGCCACATAATTTGATAAGCTTCATTTTCAAAATGTACTACAGTGCACAATTCTGTTTTTATAGTGTTATAGTAAATTTGTTTTCATCACACTTGTTTTGTACTACACATACGTGAATAATTTACTTAAAGTGTTATATAGCTCATCAAAGCTAAATGGTAACAATCAAAATGTTTGCTTGTTAATATTATATTCCGTGAAATGAAGCGATAATAAAACGATTTTTTGTTAATATATGTTAAGGTAGACAGATAAACATGGTTTTGTCACTATTTAACATTCAGACTCAGTGATAATGTGATAAAGAGCGAGCGAGAGAACTGCAGACGAGAAGCCCCCTTTAATTACAAGCTCGTCCTACCTCGTGCTACCTCGTGCGGATAGGCTTTCCGTCCACCGTCGTCCCACGCCGCATATCGCACGAATCACTCGCAGCTACTTCGTGTTTTGTTTGTAGATAGCCTAAACCATGTTAACCAGTTTATCGCCAATCATTTCCCAATCGCTCTTGCATTAAACTAGACTTCATTCGTCTCAAAGCCGTACAAAACCTCAAAGTTCTCGATGTCAAAGTCGAAGAAATTTCGCAATATTTTTTAAGTTAAACAAACCGGTTAACCGCTTTAAATAGTAAAATCATTCTGCCAGTCAAGCCCTTACGCTAAGTAACATGTCTGCTCGAAACGCTCAAAATGTTTTTGTTTCAAGCAAAAGTTTATCGGGTTATTTAAGTATTTACCTTTATCTGATCAACGTTTCTCCCAGACGTTGCAATAAAAGTAAAGAGTTGAATGAAGGCTGTGTCGAAACAAACACGAGTATAAGTAGACTAGACAATTAGATTTCAAAGAAATAAATACTTTAGTTTTCCGACGTGAGGGACGTGCTATTCTTTAAACGTTCTACAAAGTCGGGATAAAATTCTTTGAAACTGAATTTGAAGCTTAGTGGTATTGAGAGATTTTCCTATTTTCCTAAAATTAATTGTGTTTTAAGACTGGATTAAAAGCTAAACTTGCCACTAGAATTATTGGGGCCGCGTTTACATGATTGAAGGAACTGTGCCTGTAAAAATGATAACATAAATAAATTGCTGCACTCCATTGATTTATAGGTACATTACTTCGTAAGGACCGGGCCCACTCAGTGTATTAGTGATTAGTGACTCAAGGATATTTCTTTGTTGTTGAGTGGTCATTCTCTCAGAAAATAATAATAAACGGAAGCGTTATACCTACAATTTCCCCTTTAGCAGCACTAAGCCCCCCCCCCCCCCGTGGTAGTCAATTTGATTAGATTTTGAGCATATCGTTTGCCGCTCAATATTGAAGTGTGCGTTTGTAGTGACTAAGAATATGTCAGTGTGTGCAATACGTGTTTACCTAACCCCCTTCAGTTTTTGGCAAACTTTTTTCGCTAGTACCTTGAGTTTAAAGCAGATCCAAACTATATTACATTATCAAAGGGTGCTTGAAAATACCAGTGTACTGTGGAATACACTGCCTGAATGGATATTCCCCGATAGTTACCTGCGATCGGGTATCTTCAAATCGTGAATGAATAGGTTTTTTATAGGCTAGCGTGATCCATCGAAGACTGCATCATCGCATAACATCATATTCTACAAATGAAAAATTAAGAAAGCGCAAAATTTACAAGTAAATTCAAGACATACTGGGATGCTTTCAGATGAGCATATCCTTACCTTTAAGATCTTTGGAGATTTTTTATACTATGAAATTAGTAAATGATCTCTGTAGGGTCTTACGCTTAGTTTGGTTTAAATAGATTACACAGTCTCTCCTTGGACTAGTTTTGTCTTAAATACCTAAGTTCTAGAGAAGGTCAAATGCAAAAGAGAGCTTAAGTCCACGGTCATGAGACGGAAGGTCGTTTTCTTCGAACATTTATATAGACAATGATTTATTAACACTGAATACATTTAAGAAAATGAACACACACATCAATGAAATATACCGTTTTCTCCACAAAGAAATAACTTAACCTACAAAGGTTGAGTTAAAGTTTTGGCACCTGTAAAAAAAACATGCCGTCTGATTATACAGTCAGTATCATTTTCCTAAACTTGTGTATTTTCACGGGTTAATTTGTAAGCAAGTGATTTTTCTAGTTAAGTCATGTATTTTCATGTTGTTTCCAAACACAATATCAGCTTCTAGTAAAATCTCCGCCACTTTACTAGGGCGTGAATTGGACTTGACCGTGATTCTGACTGATATTTTAATAATCATGTACTTTAAACTGGCAAATGCGCAAAACGTCAGACGCCAAAATCCTGCGAAGCCAAAGCCCTCTCACATTTTTTGCAGAAAAAAGCAACGAAATCTGGATATTTGGCGTTCTGATTTTATCAAAGAGAAAAATCTTTGTATAATTCAATTTCTGTATTAAATAGATTGTATTTTTTTATTGAAAATGACATCTTAAAATGTTGGAAAACGTGAAGTTTTTCCAAATTTTGGAGCCGTATTTAATTGAGTAATAATATTGAATTTACAAAAAGTTTTTGATTAACTGTCGGAGGAAAAGTTTCAGAGTGGATTCCTTTAAATTATTAACAATAAAATAAACAATTTTAATGTTATGGTTTACTTGTTTTATTTGTCTTGATAATTCAGGTCCAGATCAAAGGCTGAATCTAAAAATTCACTCTTCCTGCAATATAAACTGCTGTGTTTGTGATGCTATCTCTCGGACACCATCAATACAATATTTAGGGGTCACAATTGACGAACAGCTATCGTTTAAAGTACACATATCAACCCTAAGTAAAAGAGTTCGTAAACTCATTCACGTGATGAAAGCACTACGAAACCCAGCCAGCGATAGAGTCCTTCGCATGGTGTACGTGGCTCTATGCGAATCGATCGCTTCCTACTGCATAACTGTGTGGGGAGGAGCCGGAGTTACAGCAATGCTCGAAGTGGAGAGGGCACAGCGCGCTGTACTTAAGGTCATGTACAAGCTGCCCTACCGCTACCCGACGTCTGATCTATACGCTGAAACAGGCATGCTGAGCGTTCGCCAACTGTATATCCAGAAAGTTACACTGGCAGTACATAGGCAACAGTCTAGCCTTCTGGAAGCTGGTACACCCAAGAGGAGACCTCCACGCATCACTGAACCGAGTGTAAACACTACCTTTGCACAGCGACTCCCAGAGTTTAGGTTCCCGTACATATACAACAAAATTAACAAAAAATGTTTTATTCGCAATACAACGTTGAGGGAATGTAAATACTTGCTGTTCAAATATTTAAATTCACTTACTTATGGTGAGACTGAGAATTTACTGGAAATTATCAGTTAATCTGGGGTCGGTTATATCTCACAGTCAAGGAAATGTTTGACTACACCGCTGGAATTATCAGCATCACAACAAACACGCTCACGCACACACATAAAACACAACACGCTCACGCACACGCACACACACACACACACGCGCGCACGCTCACGCACGCGCACACACATCATGTCATCATACACTCAGGCATCAATCAAATTATTACTATATATTTTTTTTTCCAAATCTCATTAATTTAAATTTAGTATATGTATTTAATTTCAAAACCAAACGGTAAATAAAATGCATTGATACTGCACCGCACTGATGCTAAGTAAACGCTAGAATGTGGGCCCTGCGACACAGGCGTCTCGCCTAGTGCAGGGACTACAAGTACCGTAAACCTTCATTAGCTTGCCTTGTTCCTGTCTACCTTAATGTATTTTTTCAATTTGTTTTACATTAACTATTGCACATATTCTTGTAAATTAGGTTAAGGAAGTGTACTGGAAAATTAAATATTTTGTATTTGTATTTTGTATTAATTGCGGCTTTAATTTTTTTCGTTTTATGCTCGAAAATTCAACAACCACACTATACGATGCATTTTGTAATATGGCTCTTAAGAGGAAAGAAATAAGGTTGAGTAATTTTTTTTTGGAAATCTCCCTTGTAAAAAGTGTTTAAAAATTAAAACAACATTCGGCAGAATGACTATCTACAACATACACAATACAAAGTACTTATCAAGTGGCATTTCTACCTTATGCATCTAATTATCTTAATTCAATAGGTATGGTATCTATAATTAGTAATGTGTTAGTGACGTAGAGATCGAATACCAATCGACAGCTGATAAGATACTGTTAGATATACCTACTAACCCAACTCTAGAGCCCAATTAACCTAGACCTAATTGCCAGAAGAATTTCTTCTAATGGAACGTAGTTATTACGTGTCAATAGAAGCTGGTCGTAGGTAATTATTATTTTCAGTGTAGATTGCAAAGCCACGGACCGGCCTGAATGTAGGTGTAGTTGTTTTAAATTTGGCTCTTCGCCCGGAGCTCTTGGCTTTTCAGCTCAGTGTTCGCGCGTTCCATACGTCTAATGTTATACGGAAATTCTTTTATTTCACGAATGTAATACAAATCCCGGTCTGAAGGACGATTCCCATAAGAAAAGTGTTTTGATCAGAAAATCAGCTGGGAAGTCGACGAAGATGGATCGCGCATCTTTCTCATTCCATGTTTGTTTACGAAGACTCTGTGATGGCTAAAATAGAATCTTTTATTAGACATTCGTTTTGACCCCGATACAAAAAGCGTTTGTTTTTGGGCGCCTCGACGAAAGGTAAGTTAACGTTTTATCAATGCTCATCATTGTTGGCTCGATGTATTTATGTCATTATTATTGGCAGGGGATTTATAACGCACTGCCAAATCAAATGCTTTTGTTTCTTGACGAGTTCAATTGCCTCAGTTATATCGTGATCGTTTTAATAAAACGACGTTTGTTTTTTGTTTCAGTGCGAGTGGAATTCGATTTAAGTGGTTATGAGTGAAGAATCTTCAGACAAGGATATTTCCCTCACCCTTCAAATCCCTGTTATTAAAACGGAAGCTGAAGAGCAGCCTTCGAGTCCGTCAAAAATTAAACCACCTGAAGTTATAGAACCTGAATCAGACTCAATGGAAACGGAACAAGATAAACACCATATGACGATCAGAAAAAGAAGGAACTTGTCCAAGAATAGAGGACAAGCCGCCAGACAAAGAGAAAAGACACCAGAACCCAATAGAACTCCCATTCCTCACGAAGATACACCAACTTCAGAGGATGAAGAGTTTTCACCACGTGATCCCAGAGAAACTGAAGCCGATGATACTTATCAGGAAATGAAAAGACTAGTACAAGAAAGAGCTAAAACTAAAGATCCTGTCTATGATTTGGACACAGATGAAATTCTTGAAGCACGAGCTGTGGCCCAAATTGATAGAAGACGTAGAAGTATTTCTCCTTTTGCTATATTAGACAAGGAAATTGAAGAAGCATCTAAGCTTGAAAGAAAAGGGAGCTTTATAGATCCAACCAATAAACTTTTAAGCACCAATTACACTTTGAGCCCCAAAGACGACTCTCGCCGTGATTCTCTCGTTATAGAACCTCCAAAAGACATTATCAATTCTTTATCACCACCATCAACAGCAACTGCGTCTCCTAAAGAAAAAGAATTTCCATACCCAATGCCATCAACCCCCAAGAAACAAGAGCAAATGGTTTATCCAGACGAAAAGAAAACGGAAGTTGTACCCAAGAAACCAAAAACTCCGGTAACAAAAGAAGAAATGTTTACATTTGAGGAAAAAGAAATTAAACAAAGTGCAAAGGCAACGCTAAAGACTCCTGAGTCACCAACTTCTTCAGGTGAACTTGTAACAAAAGTGATACAACTGGAAAGGTCACCCAGTAAAAAATCGACACAAGAAAAAAAACCAGCCGTTGAAATAAGAGAAAGGATAGTTAGAACTCCTAGTAGAAAAACAACAGCCGAGTCCAAACCAACTATCATTAAGCAAACAAAGCCAAAAGATGAACCTCAACCACAAAGTAGAGTACCACCAGTGAAACCAGCACGAAGCAAATCAGCTACCAGAATTGGGGTCAGTTTTTTCATAAAATTGTTTTTCGTACTAGTAGTCGCTTTGTTAATAGCCCTGTATTTTCTTCTGCAGAATGAATAATGTGAGGGTAATGTAAATATTTTTTGGTAGTTGTTTTACATAAGGAGAGGTATTGCTAACTTATTAATAATAATATTTACAGAATAAGACTAGTGAGAGTGAGATGAGTGAAGACCAAGCTAACCAAAATCATGCCAATGCAGCAATGAAACGTAAAGTAGTACCTACCCCACGACGTTTCCAGAAAAATAGATCTCCGAAACCAAATCGCTCTCAATCCGTTCACAGAGCAGAAACTGTTAGAGTAATAGACAGAGTTGATAGAACTGGAACAGGCATGAGTCAGACAAGTCGTGAAATCATAGAATTAATGCAAAAAGCGAGAGCTAGAAGCTTATCGATTCCAAAAGATGACCCCAGGCTTCCAACAGCATACAAAAACCTACCAGCGAGTACAAGAAAAGCTAGAGAGCTGAAAACTCCGAATAAGACACCTAATAATCTCCGTCAGTCAAGAGGAATATCCTGTCCCAAAACTATACAGATAATTTCCAACAAGGAAATTCTGTCAGGAATAACGAATGTGCCTAAACCTGATGTGGAACAAAAGAAACACAGTAGACAAAGTTCCGGGTATGTTGACGCAAGTCAGTCAGAATGCACGTCCAGCTGTTACTCTTCGTCACCAAGCGAAAACGAATATGAATTCGATTTATCCGAACGAACTGCCGAGCTGACGCGAAAGTTAAACATTTTAAGTCAAGAAGTAGTTAAGCGTGAAACTATTAATAACATAATATTGGCCCCGGATGACACAGGTGTTATTAAAACAGAAGTTGAAAAACCCGCACTGAGAAAAAGATCAGTAACAAGTGCAAAAACCATATCGAAAAAAGAAAATAAGGAAGTAAAGGAAGAAAAGATCAAAATGAAAGTTGAAGATAAAAAGAAACAAGTCACACGATCACGATGGAGAGTCATTGCAAATTGGCAACAATTCAAATTAGAGCAAAATTTACAATGTGAGAAAATTAGATTGCTTAGAAATAGATGTGTGTGTGATTTGTTGTTGTTGATTATATTTTGCGGAATAGGTGGAATGATGTTTAAAAACTTGGAAGGATCGTTTGAAAATGCTTTTAAATGTGGCAGTAGAGGCATGAAAAGAGATTTTATAGAGAGTTTGTGGAGAGGTAGCCATTACCTTAGAGAAGAAGATTGGAAGTCGATGGCCAGGACCAAGCTGTTCGAGTTTGAGAACCAGCTGCACACCGCGCACGAAGCAGGGGTAACTTCTTACAGCGGCCAAAGGTCTTGGAACTTCATGAACTCTTTCGTATACTGCATGACGTTAGTTACGACTATTGGTAAGAACTTGTATTTAAAAACTTGTCAGTACACGTTTCTGCTAGCATCATTATTTATATAAAATACATTGTAGTTGCAAAAGTTTGAAAGTTTTTGTTTTATCGACACTGAATTCTTTCCTTACTATATTTTCTGTGATAATTTTTTTTTGAAACCCATGAAACTTCCCCTTTTTTTTGCATCACCAATACACACACGGTACATTTTAGTATGTTTATGTTTTCTCTCATAATTTAGATTATGCTATTTTGGAAATGCAGAACGGGAACTCAATAATTACATCGTGTTTTTGTCGATATTTCAGGATATGGTCACATAGCGCCAAAGACAACCTACGGCCGAGTGGCTACTATCATCTACGCCATCATTGGCATCCCGCTGTTCCTTATCGTCCTCGCTGACTTCGGCAAGCTCTTTACAAGAATCATCAAGTTCTTTTGGGCATTCATCAGAAGGTTCTACTACACCAGGAGCTGCAGAAAAGTCAGACGAACGGTGCATGTTGAGGTAAATTAAATTTTATGTTTGCCTATAAGATGATAGTTAGCAAATAAAAGTGGTTTTTCTATAATATTAATGACAATAAGAGTCGGATGATGACGAAAAAATCACGTTTTTCAGTGTCGATAAAATGAAACGCGTTGCGCATGCGGCATTATAGTTGGCGTCTAACCCGCTAGATGGCTCTGTCAGTATGATTCACACTATTGAGGCGTTATACTTCCCACCTCCTGATCCTCATCAAATCTCCTTTTAATGGTACCAAATTATTGGATTGTCATCCGAATTGCATAACTTGCAAAGTTTCAAATTGATACGACAAACAGAAGTAGGTTAAAATTATCTTACTTTTTAATTATAAATTATAGTCTTGCGTTTGACCACCATCTCGCCTGATGTTGAGCGATGATGCGGTCTACTATGGAGCACGCTTGCCTAGAAGAAACCGATTCACTCGTGATTTGCAGACACCCAGATTGTAACCATCGGAGAACATCCATTCAGGCAGCGCATTCCACAAACTAGCAGTTTGCACAATAAATGTGGAATCAAAGCGCTTCGTACGGGGTTTGGGAATATCAACCATAAAGCAGTGACGATTTTCCGTGCCCGCTCTGGCAGTCCGATAGAAAAATGGGCAGGAGGGAATTAGATCGTGCAGATCCGATGCACACTCACCGAAAAGTATCCAATAAAAAACTGAGTAAATTGTATTTTTTATTAATAAATCACTTATGACCTATGAAACTGCGGGGCGCTGTTAGTCAGAAAATAAAATATCCTTACTCATAAATAGCTACAACTCCACTTATAATAATAAATCTGCCGAAAACTGAAACTCTTTCTACAAGGATCCGCTCGTATCGTATTTTAAAGGAAATCAAACTTACACAAAAATTTATTCGGTATAACGCGTTCCCACTGTTTGTAAGTGTATGTTTGTCTGTCATTTTCTTAAAAACTTACTTGATTTGGGTAAAACTTGTTAAGGGTAGTGATATAAAAAAATATGCCAGAAAGTGTTTTTTTATTGTTAACGAGTAAAACAGCTGGGCTTGCTAGTAGAGTATAATAAGCTCGCAGAAATAACTATTTGATTTTCTTGTTTTTTTAACCATATAAATTGAATCAAGTCACAAATTAATGTGTTTACTTGGAATGTTAAATTACAGAATCACAATTGAAAATAATTTGAAAATTTAAGTAGCCATAAAGTAATAAAGAAAACTGTGTTTAGTACATACAAAAATCAGCGTGAGGTATCACGTTAGTCATGTTGAGAATACATATTATCTAGTTCACTTTATTACGTTTATTTTACGAGCAAAGCCAGCAGCGCGAAATAACCATTATCAAGCATCACAACCAAGGATAAAAAATCTTACCAGTGTTCACAAAAGTAATGTACAAATTACACTGGGAAAGAAAACAAAGAAATATTTCTTTTTACACAAAAATGAGTAGCGCCCGAAGCTATATGGTTCAATCTTACAATCCCAGACCTTTTGTATTTCCAGCAATTATTTCAAAGATCAAAGATAAAGAAAATATTTTTGATTTACAGGAGGTTATGAAGGGGCTTAATATTGTCTACGACGTGGTGAGACGACCTTCCCAAATATTCTCCGAAGAAGATGAAAATCAAACGAATGAAGCCCCTGTTCTTAAAAGAAAACCGAGCGACGTTCCACCACCGTTGCCTCCAAAGCCTGGCCACCTGAGAGACCCTGAAAATGACACCGACCCCGAGACTCCAGCACCATCCGTTTTCGAAATTGACGACGAGTTCAACTTACCTATTTCGTTAGCTATTATCATTTTAGTCGTCTATATAGTTATAGGAGCGTTAGGTTTTAACATATGGGAAAAGTGGAATTTCTTCGAATCCTTTTACTTTGTTTTTATATCGATGTCTACTATCGGTTTAGGAGATTTCGTTCCAGACCATCCAATGTTTATGATGGCTTCAATTTTGTACCTAATTTTTGGTCTTGCTTTGACGTCTATGTGCATTAACGTTGTACAAGTTAAATTGACAAATACATTTAGACAGGCGAGTGCTAAGCTAGGTGCCACTATTGGTTTGAAGGTGGCTGAAGAAGATGGCAGTTTAGTGCCAAATACGCCGCCTGCGACAGAAATTGCTCCTATCCACAAACCCAAAATTGAAACTGACGAGAAAAGTAGAGAAACAAACGACAACGATTCAAAAAATAGATAATTCGTTTACCATGGCCCAAATCTGATCCACAATGGATCCAATAGTCCTGCTGCCTAATACTGCATGTACTAGGTACTAATAATGAAAGTTGTATGTATTTATACAGAAAATCTTCATATTATAGTTATAGATACTTAAGATAATTAAAGGTAAATGTAGATATTAGGTATGATGTTTGAATTTCTGAAAGAGGCTAGTCAAATAAAAGATACGTGTTTTCAACTATAATCCATTCGCTATCAGACGATCGCTGACATCTGCAATAAAACGCAAAAGAACTAATGAAAATTTCATGTATTAATTTGCCATTTTAGATTTTTTTGCGTAAATTAATAAGTTGCAGTATTTTTTTTTATTAAACAACACATGATTTACATCAGTACTTTTTTCAACTTACTGCATTGTCATCGGTCATCTGATAGAAATAGAACATAAATATAAATATAGGATTTGAATTAGTTATTTAGAGTATCACTAATTATCTTAGAAATATCACTGATTTTCCTAAACTATTGTACTTACCATATTGTAAAGTAAGAAAAAAATACTCGTTTTCATACGACTCTCCAAGAATTATCATAGATTTAAGGATGATCTAAGGATAAGTTATTTAGAGAGAATCATAAATTTTCTAAGAAGTTTCAATGATTTTAAATTAAATGTGTTATGTAAAGTAAATTTAAAATAAAAAAATATCTTTTGATTGAACTTCTTATAAGCTTGCTCCTCACTACAGCTATGTATCTCGCTCGCACATTTGAAACATGTTTTTTTTTTCGGTAAGTAACTAGATTTTTTTTCTATATCTCCTTTGATTTTCTCGGAGGAGATCGTAAAAAATCACAGAAAGAATTGTTTGTCTCGATTTCCTTCGATTTTGTTGGTGAAGACCAAAGTAAATAGTTTTTCTCGATATCTTTCAAGTTCGTTGGAGAAGAAAGAAAAAAAAAATTCTCGATACTTGATCAACATGAAAATAGTTTGAAACTGATTGCAATACTATTTTAAAGATTATATAAAATGTTTTTTTTTTAAATTAATTTTTTAACTAGGAAAATTAGGGAGGTTCTGTAGGAACTTCAGAGCGATGATTGTTGCCAAAGATTTTATATGGTGCTAATTTATGACATAGACTGCAAGCTTGAGCTTGCGTGATATTATTGTTACTAATGCATACCTCTATTTTATACTCTATAATAAAAATAATTGTAAGTATTTGTTGCTGTGAGTGGAAAATAAAGATTTTTTGTAATTTGTTTTGTTGTTGTTACAAAAAGTATACAAACATTTATAGCAAAAGGTGTACTAACCCGAAAAAGGTCCATATAATTATGAACAACTTTTACCAAGTGGTCCCGGAAATCAAGAAAAAAATATCTGCTGTTCCATACTTTTTATCGAGTGTGAATGATAGTTTTCTATGGAAATCTTCAAAAGATACCCAGCTGCATTGTGATGTAGCCGGCTTATGTGAGATTGCACCCACTAAAATCCCTTCAGTGGCCGGCCACTGTGCCAAACGGAGGGCATCGAGAACCCTCATAGGAACGCACTGGTATTCCTAGCACGCTGCCTGACGCAACATTCCTGGGAAATGCTTAAAGCAATTCTGCTCTTATTCTTTACAAAGGCATGGGCCACACAGCGCCGTTGTCTTCACTGGGCTCATTGTATGGGAGGGTAGATCCCCAAATCTGACCACCTACGAGCCCAAAGGCCCTCTTTAGTCGGCCAGGAGATACCGAACCAGTATTCGAAGACCTCGGCTCCAGGAATATGCCGTAGAATCGGAGTTACGCGAGTTCCAAGTCGCCAAATGGCGGGAGACATTGCGAAATCGGGACGTTCTCTTGTGTCAGAAGCCAGTTTCAACTTAACAGCCGGTTATCCGAGTCGCGTAGGCAAAGCTCCCTTAGCCCCTGCCAAGTTATAGGCGACGGTGTATTTTGCCACGCTATGTCAGGACGCCGGGGTGGGGGGGGGGGGGGGAGTGCAACGAACATAGGTCCGACCTCGATGACGCCTGGCGCGGTACTGAATGCGGCGCGCGCAAATTATTGAGACCTTTTTACGCTTTTAATTTCACAAAAAAACGAAACTATTCACTATCAAAATCTATCCAAATAAAAAAATTATGAATAAAATTGCATTTCAGGACATGAAATTTCCAGGTTGTTACGAGCTTTCATTACAGCATAAAACGAAAAAAATAAACTAACTCGACTTTTTTCCAGACTTTTTTTTTGATCGAGGCAAGTTTATTCTGTCGTGTTTTGAACCAAATCATAAACTCAAACACAGATGTATCTGTGACATGTATTTTTTTCCAGCTCAAATATTGTAATTTATCTGAATAAAATTGATTTAAAACCGTCAAATTTGGTATATGAGGCCGTTAATATCGCTACGCCAGCAGTGTAAGTATAAGTATATAAAAATCAATTCTTATTAATTCTGACGTTGAAATAACTTATCACCACCATTGACAATTTTTTGCAGAGTAAAACAAAAATAATTGATTCCAAATAATGCGACGTTAAAGCGGAAATACCTACACTAGAGACTAGAGATTCGTCTTGTTTTTTTTTTTTGATATATTGATATATTCGTCTTGTAGAGTTTTGTAGATGAATTTCCACAAAGTAACGACCGAAAGATATCCAAAATACAGAATATAAACCAGTAATCATATCACCGATAATTTCCAAATTATGGCAAGCCTACTTCACATTTCTTAACCAGACAAATCCCAAAGGAATCCATTAAAATAATAATGGACCCAATTCAATTCTCATGTAGCCTTCTTCCTAATATTATAAAAGAGACGCGAGAGCTGAAATATGATTTACTTCTTTATTTTGAACTGTATAACTTTTGAGTACTAAAGTATAATTTACCTACAGTGTCACCAACTGTTACCAGCTGTTAAGGTGGTCAAAATTGGAACTACAGCTTTTTCTTGGTGATTTTTTAGATAGCAATACCCCAAATTCTCTACTAGCGTATATAGCTGTCAATGCGTATATGGCTTGCGTCTACTATCTACCTACTATAATTAGTTAGTTTCAGCTGTTTGTTTTCCGTATAGTGTAAAATAAAATTAAAGGAAAAAGTATAAAAGCGGTAACTAACTAAACAAAAAATATATACAGCTACAATTTAAAAACAATTATTGATTTAGTAGAATCGGGCCCTGGACTTTCAAATGGCTGCAATTAATAACCCTTTAAAAAAAGTAGGCATACCTAGTTTACTTAATTGCACTTTCTCAGATAACAAATTGCTTTTACTTTAAATGAATCACATTAATAAAATGAATAATTTACAAACTAAAACATTGCTCTCAGTATTTTTAAATTAAGTATTTGCAAAACATTTTGAATCTCTTACTCTAATTTATTAAACCGTTATTCCATTTGTATCCAGTAAAAATAATGAGACGTATTTTAAGCGCTGAATGTTATATTGTACTTACTTATTTAATGTTGTTTTTTGTTTAAATTATATATAAAACAAATTAACGAACAATTATTTAATAATATTATCGTAACCAATACCGACATAGCTGTTAAAATTTGCAAGTTGAAGTGGCAATGGGCAGGCCACATCGCTCGGAGAACCGATAACCGATGGGGAAGAAAGGTTCTTGAGTGGAGACCACGAACCGGAAGACGCAGCGTAGGTAGGCCTCCCACTAGATGGACCGACGACATAGTAAGAGTCGCTGGCATCCAGTGGATGCAAAAGGCAGGCTGTCGTTCAGTGTGGAGGTTAAAGGGGGAGGCCTATGTACAGCAGTGCACGTCTTCTGGCTGATGATGATGATGATGATTATCGTAATCGCGTTCTCGAAAACCTTCAATGATATTCCCTAAAAGTATCTAAAAGTTAAGCGCAAAAATTCAATCTATAACATTTTGTAAGAGTATCTACTAGTTATGTGCTAAAATTCGATCTAGGTAGCCAGCCTTTTAGGTTGCCTGGAAGATATTGAGGGTTCCGTAAACAAAGGGTTTTAATGGGACCCCATCACTAAGCCTGCACTGTCTGTCTGTCTGTCCGTCCGTCTTACCTTTTAACAGAAAAATTCCTTTCAAACCGTAATAGATGCCAGCTGAAATTTTGTTCTTACAACATTAAATACATGATTTGTGGTTTTTAGAGTGAAGATAATTTATATTCTTGAAAAAATTTACGAGTTCCCGAGAGAATGCTTATTGTCTTCCGCTGCAGTAATTTCATCATCATCATCATCATCAGCCCTGAGCGACCCACTGCTGGGTATAGGCCTCCCTTTGTTTATGCCACTCTCCCCGATCTCTCGCTATTCACATCCAGTCGTTCCCGACAGTATTTCTGATATCGTCAGTCCCCCTCATCCTCGGTCGGCCTGGGTTCCGCCAACCTAGTCTCGGCCACCACGCAGTTACTGCTGTACACCACCTCCCATCGCTACGTCTGGCCATGTGTCCTGCCCAGTTCCACTTAAGTTCCTTCACCCTTTTTACGACGTCTGCAGCTTTGGTGCGACGTCGTATTTCAGTGTTTCGGATACGGTCCTGCAATTTGCAGTAATTTACTATAATAAATAAGTATTATAATCTTGAATTAAACTCTCTCTTTGTAGTTAGTTTTTCACTGAAATTAATAAACTAAAAATGCTTTGGCAACTACTGAAAATATGACGTCAATATCAGCTGTAATTAAACAGTAAATGGTAGCTATAGCCCACTTCCAATGAAATAACCAAAATTTACTTATCTAATAGCATACCAGAACGACACTTAACCTAATTTCGGGTAACTTCATCAAAATATTCAAAACAACATTAGGATTCCGTCTAATGATTAATACTACCCCAATCAGAATGGAACCGGACAGGGGAAAATCGGGTCAGAGAACTGGCAACATTAACTTGCTACTTACAAACCTCTATAAGCCTTGATTTAAGGTTCAAAATAGCGTAATTAAATGGTATAACTAAAGTAGGATGTAAGCCAAAAAGCCATATTTGATTTGATTCCAAAACTGAACTTGTTAATTGCTCCAATTTATAGTGATGGAAAAGTTTTGATTATAATCGATTCTAATGGTTTGATGAATAGGTAGGTCTCTACTCTCTACAATATGTCGCTATCTGAGCCCCGCGGTTTCATCCGCGTGGATATTCCCTGGAGAACTGTAAATTTTTCCATTGCATGTGCGCTTTACGATCTGATGTCGACCGGCTCTACAGCAATTGTGAGATGTTAATTATAGTAGTTGGCAATACCAATGAAAGGACTTGTAATGGTCACACTGTGTCAACACACTTAGCGATAAAGATGGCGTATAATAAACTACATTGATTTATGTCTAAATTGTATTATCATTTACAAAACATTACATGGCGCAGACGAAGTAACAAATACGATGGATCACCTCAAGCAGCCCCCACCGTTGGCCTTGGCGCCAGGAGATTTGTGTGAGAACTTTAAAAAGTTTAAACAAAAGTTTATGTTCTACTATACGGCGTCTGGAGCCAGCAGGAAAGAATTAAACAATGACGAAAAAGTTTCGTTGCTCCTACACATAATGGGCGAGGAAGCAATTGAACTATACAATACCTTTGAATTAGGCCCGGAGGCAACAATGGAGCAAGTACTAACAAGATTTGAAAACTACTGCACGCCATTAAAGAACGAAACCATGGCTCGTCATTTGTTCTTCAAAAGGGAGCAAAAAGAGGCTGAAACGTTTGACGAGTTTCTGACAGCCTTAAAAACACTATCAGGCGATTGTAACTTTGAAAATCTAAAGAACGGCCTCATCAGAGACCAAATCGTAAGAGGCATCCAAATGTGAATTTGAAGGAGAGGTTGCTCAAAGAAACTGACCTTAACTTAGAAAAATGTGTACAACTATGTAAAGCATCTGAAATAGCATCAATAAATTTGAAAAGCCTGACAGAAAATCCTAGTAGTACTGTAAATAGAGTGCAAGAGTACAAACACAAGAAGCAAGCTCCAGCTAGTCAAGAGGAGACACGCAGGTATGGCAAGCAGTATGAGAAAAAGAAGTGCACAAGGTGCGGCTATGAACATGGTTTTAAGTGTCCTGCCTTCGGTCAACGCTGTAAGAAATGTAAAAAATTCAATCATTATGAAAAAATGTGTCAGTCAACGGTGAACATTATACAGGAAGAAGAGGACAGTGATTATGTGTTAGGAAGGATACAGATGGACCGATCTCAGTATGAATGTCTAGAAATAAATGACAGGTTAGTGGATTTTAGAATTGATACTGGCAGCGACTGTGATGTTTTACCATGGCATATTGTAGAAAAACTAAAATTAAAGCCAAAAATAGACAATACAACATGTAAGTTGTTCAACTATGATGGGTCACCATTAAAATGTATGGGCAAAATCAAGTTAAATTGCAAGTTGGTCAATGGAAAAAAAGTTTTAATTGAATTTCAGGTGATCGATCATAAGGGTGCATGCTCAGTGCTCGGAGATAAAACGGTGAAAAGATTAGGACTGATAGAAAGAAAATATCTCAATAAAGTAAATGAAAAAAATGAATATGACCAATTGGTAGACTGTTACAAAGATAATATATTTAACGACCAAAAGTTAGGATTGTTGAAGGGTTGCGAGTATGACATAAAATTAAAAGAAGGTAGCACAGGAACAGTAGCTCCACCCCGTAGTGTACCCATGAAATTACACAAACCATTAAAGTTAGAATTGGAAAGGATGGTGAAAGATAATATTATCGAAAAAATAACCGAACCTACTGATTTTGTAAGCAATATCGTGATTGTTAGGAAACCTAATGGTAATTTAAGAGTTTGTTTAGATCCAAGCAACCTAAATAAATGCATAAAAAGGGAACATTTCAAACTGCCAACATTTGAAGAAGTATCGGGTAAAATGTCAAACTCGAAAATATTCTCAAAATTAGACGCTTCTACTGCTTTTTATCACGTGAAATTATCTGAAGAGAGTTCAAAGATGTGTACTTTTTCAACTCCTTTTGGTAGATTCTGTTTCAAAAGATTGCCATATGGTTTATCATCAGCGCCTGAAATTTTCCACAGGCAATACAGTGAAATATTCCAAAATATTGAAGGATGTGAAATTTTTGTGGACGATTTGGTGGTTCATGCTGAAAATAGGACAAACCATGATCTAATACTGAGACAGGTTCTAGAAAGAGCAAAAGAAAATGGTATTCAGTTTAACCTCAGTAAATGCCAATTTGGGGTAACTGAAATTACCTACTTAGGACATATTTTTAGTGACAAGGGCATTAAACCAGACCCTAAGAAAATAGAGTCTATATTGAATTTGGAAAAACCAAAAAATGTTAAAGAGCTACAACGATTATTAGGAATGATAACATATGTTTCTAAGTTCATACCGGCTATGTCACAAGTATGTAATCCATTACGAGAACTGATTAAAAAGGGCAAAGAGTGGGCCTGGACAAATGAACATGACTTGGCGTTCAATGAGCTAAAACAGATTTTAATGTCGCAACCAGTTTTACACTTTTATGACCCGAGTAAAAAATGCAAAATTTCTGTAGATGCCTCAAAAGATGCCCTCGGAGCGGTACTTTTGCAAAATAATTTACCAGTAGCTTACGCATCAAAAGCGATGACTAATACTCAAAAAGCATATGCACAAATAGAAAAAGAAATGTTGGCAATTGTATTTGGCTGTTTACGATTTCATCAATACATATATGGAATGACTGTAGAAGTTGAGAGTGACCATAAGCCTTTGGAAATAATTTTCAAAAAACCATTGTGTGAAATACCTTTAAGATTACAAAGAATGAGATTACAACTACAAAAATATGACTTGGTAGTTAGGTATAAACCGGGTAGGGATTTGCTTTTAGCAGATACACTGTCAAGGGATGTAAGAAATAGAAATGACGATAACAATATTGTAGAAGAGTTGTACGAGTCACAGGTTTGTTTAGTAAAATGTAATTTATCAATTTCAGATCATAAATATAAGGTGTTTAAAGAAGAAGTACAGAAAGATGAAGAAATGCAAAAATTAAAAATATTTATTAATGACGGATGGCCAGAAAATGTACATCATATTCCAGATAGTTTAAAACCTTACTATACTTGTAGAGAAGAATTATATGTGTATGACGGACTCATATTTAAAAATAACTGTATTGTGGTACCTAAAAGCTTGCGATCAGATATGCTGTATAGAATACATTATAATCATGCAGGACTCGAAAAATGTAAAAATAGAGCAAGACAGTGTATTTTTTGGCCAAATATGACAAGAGATATTGAAAACAAAGTTGTAACATGTAGTACTTGCGATAGATTTAAGAAAAATAATTGTAAAGAACCTATGATAATAAGAGAAATGCCAGATAAACCATGGTCTATGCTAGGCACTGATGTGTTTCACTACAAAGACACAAATTATTTGATTGTAGTAGATTATTTCAGTAAATATTTTGAAATATTGGAATTAAAAGATTTGTCGACTGACTGTACTATTGACGCATTAAAATCTGTATTCTGTAGACACGGTATACCAGATAAATTGTATTCTGACAATGCAACTAATTACTCTAGTTACAAATTCAAAAACTTTAGCAAAGACTGGAATTTTATTCACATGACCAGTAGCCCGCTTCATGCACAGTCAAATGGTTTAGAGGTATATTATGGCAGAGAGGTATATTCAAACTGTTAAAAATATATTTAAGAAAGCCGATTATGACGGAAAAGACAAACATTTGGCATTGTTAGAATATAGAACCACACCAATAACAAATTTAGATTCTAAGACTCCTTCAGAATTGTTAATGGGAAGAAAAATTACAGGTCTTCTTCCTAATTTAAGTAATGAATGCAAAAATGAAACAATTCAGAGTAAATTGTATGAAAATGCACACATGCAAAAACAATACTATGACAAAAGTGTTAAAAAACTTAAAGATTTGAATGAGGGTCAGAAAGTGATTGTTACAAGTGATAAGAAACCATTGTCTTATGCTGAGGTGTTAAAAAAATGTGATAGACCTAACTCTTATCAATTGTTAACGGAAAATGGAAATGTTATAGAAAGAAATAAGAAGCATTTAATTGAAAGTAAAAATGATCAAAAACTTATTGTAGCAAAAAAGAGTGTAGAGGTTGAAGAACATTGTGGAATGGATAAAAATATGTTAGACAACAATAGAATTAAGGATAATGTTAGTTATAGTAATAATAATGATAATGACTTGATTGAAAAAGAATTAGAGATAAGTAAAAAAAATTGTAATATGAATGAGAATGTAAGCAGATCTGGTCGGCCAATAATTAAGCCAAAATATTTAAATGATTATGTTGCTTAGCTCATTTTGTTTTAAAAGAAAGGAGATGTGAGATGTTAATTATAGTAGTTGGCAATACCAATGAAAGGACTTGTAATGGTCACACTGTGTCAACACACTTAGCGATAAAGATGGCGTATAATAAACTACATTGATTTATGTCTAAATTGTATTATCATTTACAAAACATTACAGCAATGATTTATTTCATCACCATTATCATTTCAGCTAATGGACGTCCACTGCTGGTCATAGGCCTCCCCTATCGATCTCCAAAAGGGCCGGTTGGAAGCGACCTGCATTCAGCGTTTCCCTGCAGTCTCTTGTACCTACAAGAGACCGCAGGGAAACGTCCGTCCATCTTGTGCGGACGTCCTACGCTGCGCTTACCGGTCCGTGGTCTCCATTTGAGAACCTTTCGGCCCATCGGCCATTTGTTCTGCTTGCTATGTGCCCTGCCCATTGGCACTTCAACTTGCTAATCCGATGGGCTATTACTGTAACTCGTTCGTCTACGGATCTCCTCATTTCTGATTCGATCTCGTAGAGAAACCTTCATAGCCTTCTCCATAGCTCGTGTGACTTTGAGCTTGCTTATTTATGAGGCATATAGTGACAGACCACGTTTCAGTGCCGTATTTTATCACTGCCAACACACACTGGTCGAAGACTTTCGTTCAATGACTTATTTTAATTAAATAAATTATGCGCAGTTTTGAAGCCTTCGCTCAATATAATATTGTGTATATAACGGAGCGTAGGTAGTCCAGCTGCAAGATGGGTCGACGATATTATTACTATCACGGGTCGAACCTGGACTCGATTAGCACAGGACCGAGGCAGATGGCATAGCAAGAGAGAGGCCTATACCCAGCAGTGGGATAAGGAAGGCTGTGGATGATTATGATATAACGGTGGAAGAAAACATCGCAAGGAAAACGATATGTCGAATAACCTCAAAAATTCTAAGACATATTGAAGACATATTTATTATGACGTTTACAAACATGGTGGCTTAGGCCCCATCCTTTCTTCTAAGAGAAAGCTTCTGTCCCAGAAGCGGGAACATGTTAAGTTGATAATAATAATGTTAGGTTTGATCTGTGTAAGGTAAGCGGAGGCCGGAAGACCAGTCCAAAGGTGGCGTGATGATTTAATTAAATTTAGCGAAAATACATGGAAGCGATTAAAACGTTCAACATAAAATTGGCGTGAAAATTGGCGATTGGAAAAGGGGGAAGAGGGCTTATGCCTTGCAGTGGGCTCAATGAGCTGCTAATGATGGCTGGACCGATTATGATTTATCGCTTTGTCGCTAAATGTTTCTGAGGGTGGGTTGCAACATCTTACTAATCTAACAGATCTAAAATAACAGACTAATCTAAAAATAATAATCTAACAGACATCGACATTTCAGTTAAAGTACCGGTTAGGGAGAAAAATATTGTACCATCTGACAATTGTGACGTCATAACTGACCGACTGACTGACTGTTAACCGTAACTGCCCAAGCTTCGCTGGTTAAGGGTGAGTTCGTCCAAACTTGAATTTATGCGCGAGTAACTATACCAGGGATAAATCTATTCCACGATTACCACTCGAGTAATTCATTCGTCGTTTTTCCACGCAATACAACGTATAGCTACGCTTAGAATTGCTATACGCGAATAGCGAGATGAATGATGCAGGAATCTATTACCCAGCTAACAACCATTGTTCTACAACGCCACGGTATTCAAGCTTATGTCATATCAACTCGCTTTTGTCGTATTATGGTGTAGGAAAATAAATTTCAAAATATCCGCATTCGTCGGACGTCGAAAGTAGAATCAATTGTTTATAACAAAACTACGATCTTTACTATTCAATTAAATTCTTTGGTTTATAATTTAGTTTTTCGGTGTTTTGCAAGTTTTATTCCTAGTTTAAAATTAATCCACCTTGGACGTCTAGATATAACTTCCTCGTCACTATCACTATCTTCAATCAAATTTCTTAAGCGTTGCATTTTAATTATTTTATATAACAATAATTACTGACGAAGTGAAAAACAAGACAAAACAAAACAAAGATAATATAATCACACAAAAGAGCAGAATCATCTGGCGCGCTGCCGCCATTAAAATATTCTCGGAATAACTCTATTATTCCACCAAAAACGGTGGTATAGTAATTATTCTCGAATAGGCTTGCTATTCTTAGAATAGTAGATGGTAAAATGTGAAATTGATTTACTCTCGAATAACTGGCGATTTATTCCAAGAGTAAAATTTGCTCTCGTTTGGTCGAACTCACCCATGTCTGTCTGATGCATAAAATATAATTCCAGCTATGCATCTGGGGTAAATACAGTCTCGTTTGACTTGCAACCCTGGTAACTTTCTATGCTATAGTGAATTCGCTGGCGCAACGCATTTCGCAGTAGGTAACTGCTAAAGTCATCGTTACTGTTATTACCCAATTCGTCATAAACCTTTACTTTAACTACTACTATGGTGCAACGAAGCCTATGTATGCATAAAAAAATTGTAAATTTGTCGTATTTACGGTTTTTGCGTCGAACGGTTTAGCGGTATATTGAAAGAAGTGGGTGAAAAAACGGAGACATTTTAACACTAACGACAATAATTGTTCTAAGGCGTATTATTATCTCCCTTGTTTATCTGATCTGAGGTTTTTACTCTGAATAGTGACTAAATATCTTATTGCATAACCTGCAATGTGACATAGTAAACCATATATATATAAATGAATCCCTATTTACCATAACATCTTTTTTTAAAGATTTCTAATACTTTGTAGAAGGTTGTTACGTACGGAAAGAAAAATTAAGAAAATTGAACAGGAAAAATGGAAAATTTCAGAAAACTTCACGACGATTTTAACTCGCGGGTGAAACCGCGGGGCGCAAGTAATTACATATAAAATTTACTTTTACCACATTCCATTTTCCATAACAAGCTTAATAGGCCATAAGCGTAGTTGGAAACTTTATTAGGTGCGCTTTAACTTTCGTCGGCATTCCCCTTGCTGGGGTAATGCGGTATAATGTGCTATAATTCTAGGTGGTGAACTTTCATAACATGATTTCACCTGGAACATAATCATGCGGGGAGTTATGCAAGCAAGGAATAAGTAAAAAAACCTATTAGCTACCCGAGAATTACAAGGGGGTTACGCGGAAAGGGACGTAAGCCGAAAGGAGTCTCTTATACACATCATTATGAACAACTTTTACCATAGGACCAACCCTGAAATCGCAAAAAGTCAGCTGTTCGTTTTTCATTCATTTTGTCGAGTGTCAATGACCGTTTTCGAAGGAACAGTTTATTTTTTATTAATTTTTATGCCATAGGTGGCATAAAAAAATATACCTATACCCAGCAGTGGGATAAGGAAGGCTGTGGATGATGTTGAAGACGATAAGAGGCAAACAAACTGATGGGCCGCCTGATGATATACAGGGTTATGCATATAGGCTGTACTAAGCCGAAAGGAGGTCATTGTACTCATCATTATAAACAACTTTTACTAAGAATTCTAGTATGAAATCACGAAAGTTGTTCCATAGAAAAACCGAAATGTATGAAATAGCTGATTTATTATCGCGATTGCAGGGTTGGTCCCATAGTAAAAGAGTTAATGAATATAATGATATTCTCTAATATGTCCGTCATCTAAAAGAACACCCCATATAAATTACTAGCTGCACCCCGCGGTTTCACCCGCGTAGTGATAAAAAATTGTGATGATACTGATGATGATCAAAAGTAGCCTATGTCACTCTCTGGCTCTTGAACTGCCACGCAAAAAATCAGGTCGATCCGTTGTTCCGTTGAAGCGTGCGAAAGAGGAACAAACAAACCAACAAACAAACACACTTTCCCAATTATAATAATTATTATAGTATAGTATGATAATAATATAGCAGAGCTGATAAAATTTGTTGTTAATACAAAAAAGCTAAATATACACGCCCCGGGCAAATATTTCCCTGTATTCATTTTCGCAACAAAAATAAACAATTATGAGTAAACCTTAACTCTGATTTGATTACTGAACCCCTGTGAATACCATTAATTATCAGTAATTTAACAAGCATGACTGTCCGTTTAGCATCCAAACGAATGGAAACTGACAAGTCACGAGTTTGAATGACAAATAATGAATTCATGGAGAAATGAAGTTTGGAAATGGAGCATGACTTTACTTTCTGCCGACTACAAAAAGAGGAGATTTTATATATTAGACTGTATTTTTGAAAATGAAAAATGAAAATGAAAATATATATTTGGTGTCTACAAACGTTGTCGATCATAAACATTTTACAATAGTTTGTTCCTTAAATAAATAATCCATGATAAGGAGCCTTGTTACCCAAGCTAGGAATTAACCTGTGTTATGGCGTAACAATACCCTCCGCCGGACAATATACATAATATTATATTATCATCATCATCATCATCATCAGCCCTGAGTGACCCACTGCTGGGTATAGGCCTCCCTTTGTTTATGCCACTCTCCCCGGTCTCTCGCTATTCGCATCCACTCGTTCCCGACAGTATTTCTGATGTCGTCAGTCCACCTCATCCTCGGTCGGCCCGGGTTCCGCCAACCTAGTCTCGGCCACCACGCAGTTACTGCTGTACACCACCTCCCATCGCTACGTCTGGCCATGTGTCCTGCCCAGTTCCACTTAAGTTCCTTCACCCTTTTTACGACGTCTGCAGCTTTGGTGCGACGTCGTATCTCAGTGTTTCGGATACGGTCCTGCAATTTGATGCCGAGCATGGCTCGCTCCATGGCTCTCTGTGCGACGGCTATCTTGTGCACAGTCTTCTCCGTGAGCGTCCATGTCTCAGCACCATAGGTCATGGTGGGCAGGACACATTGGTTATAGAGACGAGTCTTCAGGCACTGTGGTATCTCTTTAAAGAGATACCACAGTGCCTGATTATATTATAGTCACGATTAAATATTATAAGACAAAAACTTATGGAATATGAAAATACTAAACGTGAGAAAAAAATTATTAAATAATTTGGAATATAATGTTTGGTATACACAATAATTTAAGAATCAGATAACTTACGTATATTTAACGACCAGTTGATGCCCGCGACTTCTTACGCGTAGACTTTCTTATGAACTTTAAGCTCCTCTTTGCCCCCCTTAACCTTAAAGTGCTGACGTGCAATTTTTGTAAGATTAAACTGAAGTGCGGTCTCTCAGACCGCAAAATTAAAACACTCACAGACATAAAAATCATGTTTATACATGTTTATTTGTTTGAATACAAATCCATTTAATCAAGTTTGGCTTGGTGATAATCTAATAAGTCCAAATGTATTGATGATTAAATTTTTTAATGAATTAAGGTGCCTCATTTTGTCTCGTTTCGCGCGAATATAGGTATTTACGGGCACGGCCGGCGCTCAAGCACACCGCTATGAGAGTTAACGAGAGTCGAGCTACGCATGGCGTAAAACAGTTTTCAGCCATTACACATTTTTATTCAGGTAATAGATTTGAAATCGGGGTTGTATTGATTACGTAGTCGTGTTTCTATACTTTATTTTTAAATTTAACAAAAGTAATAAAACTCATTTGCTTGCCGCAGTCGGGTAACAAGACCAAATAAAAAACACCAGATATAATTAAGAAAAAAGTTGCCCAGAGAGCTATAGAGCGAACCATGCTCGGCATCAAATTGCAAGATCGTATCCAAAACACTGAGATACGAAGTCACACCAAAGCTGCAAACATCTGCAGACGTCGTAAAAAGGGTGACGGAACTTAAGTGGAACTAGGCAGGACATATGGCCAGACGTAATGATGGGAGGTGGTGTACAGCAATATGATGATGAGCAAGGTGATAATGAATGTGGGCGCAGAGACTAGGTTGGCGAAACCCGGGCCGACTGATAAGGGTGGACCGACGACATCTAAATAACTATCGAAAACGCCACTACTATGCGATGCTAATAGCGAAAGACCGGGGAGAGTGGCATAATCAAAGGAAGGTCTATACCCAGCAGTGGGTCACTCAGGGCTGATGATGATGATAACTGTAGATCACATCTGTTTAGTTCCATAACAGTTTCAGCCCAAAACCTTTCTAAACAGAGGTGTAAATAAATAAATAGTTTGGGAACCCCCGTTTCTACCCTTATTAGCGGCCGCATTAAATCGGATGCTTTAATTTAAGAATTCATTTGGAGGACAAAGTGAGGAGTAACTTATACGGTAAATGACTAATCAGACGAAAATAAACCAGCCTAGTACGAGTCGGGCTCACGCACTGAGGGTTCCGTAAAACCACAAATAATATACAAAAAATGCAGCAAAAAAACAACATCACGCCCAGGCGGTCAAACATCCAAGTAACGACGGCACCCTACGTTGCCAAGTGAACAGAAATTTGGTCACAGACTCTCACTTGACCATTATTTATTATTTTACTTTGGAGTGTGTATACTATAATCATGCCAAGTTTAACGCTTGTACGTATTACCGTTTTTACATTAGAGTAAATACAAAAATAACAAAAAAAAAAAAAAAACGTTTGCGATTCGGACACCTCTTTAGTTTTTACTTTTACTATATTATTTCTTAGTAAATCCGCCGTAACGTTACATATTCTGTGAAAATTTAAACTGGCTGTCTATTACGGTTCGAAATAAAGGTAGGACAGACAGACAGCGTAGACTTAGTAATAGGGTCCCATTTACACCCTTTGGGTACGGAACCCTAAAAAGACAGTAAGCACGAATAAATCTGGGTGTCTTCAAATCACGTGTGAATCGGTTTCTTCTAGGCAAGCGTGCTCCAACGTAGACCGCATCATCGCTTAACATCAGGCGAGATGGGGGTCAAACGCAAGCCTATTATTAATAAAAAAATATATTTAAGGAGACAAAATTGGCTGTTAGTTACTCTAAAAAATGATAAGAATAGGACGAGACCATCAAGTCGATTTTTCGTTGAAGTGCATTATTAAAAATATTGCCTCATTAAACAAGCTGTTTGAGAAAAATGAAGCATGTCTATTTCGTACCTAAGCACAAGTCGTTTCGTAAGGAAACTCAAAGGTCACAAACTGTCATCCTATCACAAAATGAAATATCGAAGGCCATCACTGGAAGCGCCTGAACGATCCTTAAGGAGAGCTTCGATGAGGTATCACCTTATACTTTACAGATGACCTGTCCTCGAAGAGTTGAGATAGATAGCAGCTACTTATCATCAGGTGTCTGAAGACTTAATTTGGTGTCAAGTTTCAATATAGTTTAATTAAATTGTAGAATAGAGACTTAAGAGATAGGCTCACAATTTTTGACAAAAAAAAGCAAAGAAAACTGGACGTTCTCGACGTGGAACTGGCGTTCTGATTTTATCAACTTTGACATGTTTGTGTATTATCAGTCTATCAAATAGAAAGATCTGTAGAATTATTTGTAAGAAATAGATCTGTATTTTTTATTGATATAACCGCAATATATCAACTTATTACCGCCAATTTACAAAAGCAGTTTTCCTAAAACTCTCGTAGGGAAAGTTCAAGAGTGACTTGATAAAATAAATAATTTTAATGTTATGGTTTAGGTACTTGTTTTATATTAAAATCATCTCAAAGAATAATAATAATAGCGAAAGCCTGTAAAATCATTATCAGATTCATACTGTGTTCAATTCGTGGTTATATTTGTATACCTTGTTTAAATAAATAAATGAATATAGATGTTGAACATTTGTAAATTTATTTCCGTAAATAGCGCGTTACTCCAACATTTTAGATAGCTTCCATGGGTTATTTCCCTTCAGTCATCTCCTTGCCAAACCTGTCACGTCTGTTCTTTAATATGAAATGATAACATCAAACGTTTCCATTCATCACAAGAAAATATGAAGGGATAATAATGAGAAGTCATTTTGAATGAAATAAATAAGAGCATTGCGACAAAATTATTTGTGGAATTGAATTGGAGCCACCATAATATATTCAGAACAAAGTTGATAGACGTTAGTTTAAAATGTTTAGTTCCTTTATTTGGCCAAATCCATGGATAAATTGGTTGGTTTGTGCCAGATACGAACGAATGAAACGAATCGATATCATGTTTGGAAAAATATTGTTACATGAAACCACAAGATTCAAATATAACAAAAAAAAACACTTTTTTTTTTTTTTTTTTTAAATAGAATAAGTGGCAAACAAGCAACGGGCCACCTGATGGTAAGTGGTCACCGCCGCCTATAGACACCTACAATACCCGGGGCCTTGTCAGTGCGTTGCCACTTAATACGATTTTTTGTCAAGAGATAAAAAGAACGTCTTGAAAAAGACCGCCAAATGCGGTTGAAATTACAGTCGGAATAGTACAATCCTGGGTTAGGCATGGCAAGCATGCTACCAGTTGAGATTGGGTCAAAAGCATGCCTAATCTAAATAAATGCCTAAAAAGGAAATGCTGGCGTGTTTCTGGCTCACCTTCTGCTCGCTTTCTGGCGTAGTATTGCGCGGTAATACCGCCAGCATGCTGGGTACACTGCCAACTGGTAATGGGCTTGAGCACCTGGATTATCTTTAGACCAAAGATGTCATCTATGCTTTAGACCTTCAACGATTTATGGGTGGTCCAACTGTTTTTGTAGTGTTAGCTTGTATTCTGTTTAGTTAGTTAAATTCAAGTTAAATTTGTACATCCAAAATTTTCGGCGCAAACTGCATTCTGTAAGCAAACACTGGAATTTACGAGGACGTTAATCAGCCTCGTGTTGCACGTACTGGTTCATAACAGTAAGGCATCTCTATACCCATTTTTTAAAATAGGTATATATATAAATATATATATTATAATATATAATAGGCGATTTGTGTGTGTTCCCTATGAACTCCGACCGCTGGACCGATTTTAATGAAATTGTAAAGCATTCTTCAGACTAATCCAGCGAGTGAGACTGGCGTCGATTCTGTCATAACTCTCACTAAACTAAACCAATCTGACAGGACTAAAATTATCTGCCTCTATTTTCATTTTAATATATGAGAGAATGATGGCTACAATTTTAGAGCTGTCAAATTTAGTTATATTATAATTTATTAGAGTACATCTGAATCGATGCCACTGTGAAGTTTGGTAGCAATTGGATAAACATAATTATATAATTTTTGTGTTTGAATATTTTCCTGTAGTATTTTCCCTTCAAGAACAAGAATTGAAGTCTACACCATGAATTATTACGTCATAGAAAGAAAAAAAAACATCTAACTCAAAGAAGGTTTTTGTCGCTACCAAGGAGGTTGCTTCAAGTATATCGCGGTGCGCATTCCGAGTTGGCCGGTTTTATTAGAAAAAAAAACCTGAAATACATAACAATCCCCCAAATGTCAAAAAAAGCCAACGGCTATCCCCTTCAAATCCCCCTGAAAGTCGCACGCACGATCACGAACGCCCGGATATCTACTTTCCCGAACTACTCGTCAACTGTCACCCGTCCGCTGTCTACCCGTCTACTGTCATAAACTCAATAAATATAGGAACCAAGTTCCCATACCGTTTCGTAAGTGTACAAACGCTATGCTTGTGTTAATCTAAACAGAGTTTAAAGCTTTAAAGTGCTTTTAACTCTTCTCACGCGAATATTTAAACATTTAAAACAATCTTTAACGTGTTACGCGCGCTTAAAATTTTGAAGTTTCCTCTTAATTAATTTTCTTCCTTGCGTGGAGCTTAGGAGGAAGTAATTCATCTTCATTTATAATTGAACAGTGAACAGGTAAGAGCTCTTAGGTAGTACATATTATGTGTGAGGGAAACACAGACTATTACCAGGATAGACCTATAGTGAGTTCACCTATACACACCTATGTACATGTCTGTGGCCAGTCTTTAGTTGAATCAATGTGCAAACTATCATGCCGCATAATTCAGTTAAATTTTCGACGTCCTGGCAGTAGCACATCAGACGTCAATACAATATCCATTCTGATAACTGACCAGCTTGAGCTTTTGGGCGTTGATATGTCTCCTACTCTCAGCTTTGGCTTTTATATTGGAAACAAGGCTCAATTGGCTGCCAAAAACTGGGTATCTTATCGAAGGTGCGACGGTACTTCACGTTGGAACAGTTTCTTTCACTGTATCAAGCACAAGTTCGGTCGTGCATGGAGTACTGCTCTCACCTTTGAGAAGGATCAGCTAAGTATCAGCTTGGGGCGTTGGAGTCTATTGAGAAACGTGCCAAGAGGCTCATCAACAACGAATCTCTGGTTCATACTAAGCTTCTTAGTCTTGAGCATCGGCGCAAAGTTGCTAGTCTATCGGTTTTTATCGAATACATTTCGGAGAGGGGTACAAAACTTAGGCACATATCGGAGAATGCGCATCGGAACTGCATGATCTAATTCACTTATGTCTATTTTTCTATCGGACTGCCAGAGCGGGCACGAAAAATTGACCCCGCTTTATAGTTGATATTCCGAAAACCCCTACGAAGGGCTTTGATTCCAATTTTATTGTCTGAACTGCTATCTGTGGAAGGCGCTGCCTGGATGGGTGTTCCCCGATAGTTACAATCTGAGTTTCTTCAAATCACGGGTGAATCACGGGTTTCTTCTAGGCAAGCGTGCTCCATCGTAGATCAAACAGGCGAGTTGGCGGTCGAAGGCTCGGTGTCTATTTTATTATAGGTCTGTCGAGGAAAATATTTTTCGACAACCCCGCTCAAGTTGTTGATCTATCTTTGTGTTTTACAAGACGTAATTGGAAAACAAAGTAGTATCAAGTAAGAACTTAGTCTCAAGTTTGTGTAGTGTCTCAATGTTGTAAGTGGTGATAACGTAAAAAGAGGGGTGTTATAAGTTTAACGTGTGTATATGCGTGTATAAGTTTTTTGTTGTTTTTTTTATGCCACAGGTGGCAAACTAGCATACTGGCCGCCTGATGGTAAGCAGTCATCGTCACCTATGGTTACTTGTAACATCAGAGGCATCACAAATACATTCTCGATTACCTCGCCTTTTGAAGAACCCCATGTTGTAGCTTCTCGGAAACAGTGGAAGGTAGGAAGGTAGGATGGTTGTAAGTGGCAATGATTATTATTATAACCACTTGATCGCGCACAAGTCATTATTATCTTACACTCCCTTTTCATATCCCATAGATATAAATTGCTTGTGCACGATGTAAGCCACGTGGGTCATGGGGGTATCGTATGGTGCTTGTGATTGGAAACTCAAAAGTCATTCGTTCAATTCGCGTCTAGGATTGGCCCGCCCGAAAAAGATTATGCTGAAAATTCGTAATAGTTTCTTTGCCTTACGGCGGGGTGAAGGATGAGCAGTCATGTGGTTATATCGTCATTTGTCTGTGGCATCGTAGCTCCAAATGGCTGAACTGATTTTGATTTAGTTTTTTATGAAACAATTTTATTATTGCTGATTTGCTGATTTGAAATCGACTCGTATGCCGTGATGGCTAAAATATGACGCTCTCTTATGCCGTCGTGTTTGACATCTGCCGGGCGACCCGTCACAGCCAAAAATTTATTATAAGAGTGTTTTTAGCTATGATTTAACAAAATCTGTTCAGCTGTTTGAAGATTATACATTTTTATAGTGGGCTTAAAGAAAACAATTGATACGTTATATGTATGTTAAATGATTATATATAAATACCTACCCTCCGCAGTTTTAACCGCGTGGACATTGCTTTAGGAACTGCACTTGTATTGTAAGGCCCTTCAAATACTTATTAGAAAAAATCACCTCAAAAAAGAGGAACAAACAAACACACTTTTGCATTTATAATATTTGTGAGATGGCAACCAGCTTTCCAATGAAATCAAAACAACACCAAGCTAAACCTTTTCGGACAGACTAGAATTGGCCAGTGAAGGAACTAATATTTTTAAACGGAAAGCTCTCAGTTCTGGCTAGAAAATGCGATAATAGCTCTTCCACTCGACTCAACAAATAAGTTTGTCGCCTTGTCAGGGCCTGCTGATTCTACATTCGTTGCAATTTGTTTTGTAAAGGCCAAACTGTCCTATAAATTTGGGCTACAGGGCAGCATATTGCTTTTTAGGCTCGATGCTTTTTAGGCTCGATGGTTTGCATTGGCTTTGCCAGTGTTGCCAGTTTAGAAATGTTACCTTTATTGCGTGGGTATTCTTTTGTAAAATCTAATATTAATACTATTTACTAAGCGAATGCTGGCATTTCGCATAGAAATTGAGCATTGCCATTCAACGTGGCAATGCCACCAGCATTCTAAAGACCTTTATAGACCCTCCATAACAGTATTTTAGTTTAAGTTTTTATGTAGTCATTTTAAGTTTTAGTTTTTGGTTAATATTTTAAGTTAAAGAGATGGGGGAGATCTGTGCCCAGGAGTGGGACAGTATAGGTGAGTAAAAATTAAATAAAAATTTAGTTTAGTGTAAATTTTCTGTTTTTTTTAAGTTTTATATTATAATTATATTTTATATTATATTATTGGTTCAACATTGTATTTATTACTTACTAGCTGCGCCCGCGGTTTCACCCGCGTTATGTACCCGTTATATACATCCTTGGTAGCTACAGCAACCTCCGTTGACTTAGATGACAATACCGAAAAAAAAATCATCACCTGAACTAAACTGCGTTCGCTAACTAATCCGGTCAAGCTGTAGAGGCCGTAAATAAATAAATAAAAATAAAATAAATATTTGGGACATTTTGCACACATGGTCATCTGACCCCAAACTAAGCAAAGCTTGTGATATGGCTGCCAGAGACTGATATACATACATATATAGTTTTAAATACATACTTAAATAGATATTAACAACCAGATATAGAACAAACACAAATGTTCATCACACAAATGTTTGTCCTAGATGGGAATCGAACCCACGCCCCCAAGCTCAGAAGGCAGGTTCACTACCAACTGGACCAACGGGCTATCAAAAATCAAAAACTGTAAGGCCAACAGCACAAGTCAATGTAAAAAAAAGGATTGCTTTAAACAGCTAGGCCCCTGGCCTTTTGGGACGTAAGGCCCCTGGTAGCGGTATAACTTCTAAGTAAGTAAGTTCCTTGTTTCCTGAGAGATATAACCTGGGCCTTTTCAAGGCCAGAGTGAATAGGTATCTTCTAAGTCTGCGTGCTTCATCTTCGACCACATCGTCGCTTACCAACAGGCGAGTTGGTGGTCAAACGCGGACTTATCAGCGTTAAAAAAAAAAAAAAAAAAGTTAAATTTATGTTTTTTTTTAAAGAACAGTAACCTTTTTTCATCAATATCAAAAAATGTGTCTACGTCTGAGGCACCTCAGGTCCAGCATTCTCATAAAATCCAACACAGATCCAATTTCGTCGCGGAGCATTAAAAATTAAGTTTCTCACGACACTTTACGAGGGAGGTAATCTCAGTTACTGTGGAGGCAATAAGCAGCTGATGGCTGAGTATCTTGTTTAGAGGCTAAACGGTAGGTAGTTACAGGCGCCCTAAAGACATCAAGTCACTCGACCCAAACGATATTTTTACTTTGTACAAAAAACTAGCTGAGCTTAACGGTCTCACCTGCATTTTCACCTGCATGGTGAACAGTCTGTTTTTAAGAATTCTACCTTTTTCCGAGATAAAAATTGAAAGCTCCCCAACTATCTCCATGCCAAAAATCACGTCGATTCGTTGATTTGCCGCTGCGTGAAAAGGGGGAACAAACAAACTTCGCGCAACACACTTTTGCATTTATAATATTAGAATGAAGAATCGTAGTAAAGAACCGTAAATTTTTTCGGTATAAAACCATTTTATTTCAGCTCCCGCTCCCCGACGTTGTCCATGCCAAAAAATCACGTCAATCCGTTGCTTGTTGCTGCGTTAAAGAGAAACAAACAAAACACTATCGCATTTATAATATTAGAATGAAATATGATACTTTAAAATCAAGTACTTATGTTTAGGTACGTAAGGTACTGAAATGGGCGAATTCTCAATCTGTGATTGGCCTTTGACTTATAGCGTCATTGTGGTAATTTTGTAGTAATATAAACAACTATATGCATGCTTAGGCATTCGCCTACCCGTACCCTAAAGTTAGTGCCTAGAAGGCTAACAGCCTGCACTAATCTGGAATTTGCTAGTTTAATCTCAAACTACAGTGTCTTAAGGCGAAGAGCAACCACAAATCGAAACACGAAACGCTACGAATATCTTATTCTATCTACAGACGCCAGACATCGGCAACAGCTATAAATTTCGCTCATTTTCAACTTTATATAGGATAAAAAATCGCTGAGCCAAATTAAAAAATAAAAAACATTTACCGTCTTACTACAAAAGATTTAAGAACGCTTTAGACATGTGTTTAGCATATTTTTCACCGTAAAGGACCGCTAAACTCATGTCTAAAGCGTTCGTCATTCTTATGTTGAAACAATTTTGGTGACAGAAATGTTTTTTTTTTAAATCTTTTCAGCTTTCCTGTAAAATGTTAACATAATAAGTACTTAAATTGATTTAAACCATTCAAAATGTTATGCTAAATATAGAGCCCAACCGCTTTTTAAGAATTGCAGGTGTGAAGCAAAAAAATATCGAGTAAAATGCACAGTATCTGATTTCCACATATCTATACTAATATTATAAAGAGGAAAGATTTGTATGTATGTTTGTAACGAATTAGCTCAAAAAGTACTGGACCGATTTAAAAAAATCTTTCACCATTTGAGTGCAACATTATCACTGATTAATATAGGCTTTATAAATATACCCGTGCGGAGCCGGGGCGGACCGCTAGTCTATGATATGTGGATGAACTTTTAGGCGGTGGCGGCTAGTGCGATGATAAAACCGCGACGCCGACATCAGAACAAACAGTTCTTCAGAACACTCCCCGTTGCGATAAAAGTTACAAAGAGACTTTATAAACGTTTAAAAGCAGCAGTAAGATAGCCGCGTGGCTTCAGCTGCCCCTTAAGCTAGCACGGGCATCTCGTGCCCATCTCAACTCAAATTGCGCACTCAGCGTCGTTTATATTAATTTCAGAGGATGATGTTATAATTATGAGAATGTTGCAACCACGTCCCTACATTACATGACTTTCATTACAAGTATACTCATTATGTAAATACACGTCGTTGCAATGCGGTAGTAGTTCAAATCTTACTTAGAAATTGAAACAAAATATATATTAATACAGCGTTTTATGATCCTACAGCGACCTATGACTCGAAAATCATACTTAGGGTCTTAAAAAAAACCGATAAAGAACTAAGATACAGCGATACACAGACACTCAGGTACCTTAAACTTGTAACACCCCACATTTTTAAGAGCTATGGTGGCCGAGCAGTAGCATATTGGCGCTTTACAATCAATGATTTATTTAGTACTAATTTTATTTATTTACACGAAAATATTGACATTATTATACATACGTGTTATCGATTTTTTGACAGGGTTTATATGTTAGTGCCGTTTAGGGTCGAGACCGTCCTAAGGTCTCGACCCGTGGGGGCCGGCCGCTCATGATTTATATAGGGACTTGGCCAAACGCTTGGTGGAGGCGACATAATAATATTGTGACCGCAATGCTGGCGCCTACTTTGGCCAAAAAATCTGCCAGCATCCTGGCCAATTTTATTCCTTTTAGATTAGTAATTTTTATTTAAATTTAGTACCAATATTAATTATGTGTAGTTTCGATGTCATCGCTATAAAACGGTGAAGAAAAACATAGTGAGGAAACTGGTATGTCCAAGAACTTCAAAGTTCAAAGACATGTCTCATTCCTGTACTGGGCCTGCATGGTGGATTAAGGCCCATCCTCTCTCTCTGAGAGAAGGCCTGCGTCCCAGCAGTGGGAACATGATAAGCCGATAACAAAGACTTTACCTAGCCTGTGACTGATTATGATGATAGCCCCTTTTTTGTGTCGGCGGATAATAAAATGACCTAGACTATTATCTAGCTACTTTACCAGCTTTACTTTTCTCAGAAAAGTTTACCTACCTGCTAAGTGGGCTTGAACATTAGGATTATCTCTAGCCCTTTAACGGTCTATGGGCAATCTAACTGTTTTAGTATTATAGGCGTAACAGTTTAGGTATATTAAGTATTAGTTAGCTTGAATTTAGTTTCGTTAAAAATGCCCTTGCCCGTTAAATAAGTACTTACTTACTATGAAAAAAGGTTTTTTCAAGCACCTATTAAAAAATTATAGTGTTTCGGTTTTTTATTTTTTTTCCTTATCTTAAGGTGCGTTGGTAAAAAGCGCCCCATTATCTTGCAAGCCTAATGTAAAGCTAATAAGTCATTTAATTCTAAACTTACTTCTACGTATGTTATTTTAAAAACAAAGAATGTGTCTATGCCCAATAATGTTTCTTATTGACAATTTTACTGTCATAAAATGAAATAAAATTATGTTAAGACCAAATATGCTTCAAATTTGACGATTCGTCATCACGAATATTCAAAAGTAGACCTTTAAAATCGATTAATTGAATTATTTTTAATAAATTTTCTTGAAATATTTTATTCGGATGTGTTCACCGATACACGATTAATGAAATTTGGCTCGATAGAAAAAAATCGTACACTTTCCTAAAAAACACCCGCTTTTACGTTCCCTTCAATGGATTGAATCAACTTCATTCGGATTCTATAGAAGATATTTTCATCAAAAAAAATTGTGTGTAATCCTAACAATCATTCAAATACTTTAGTGGTCGCAGTTTTTTGTAAAAGCGTAAGATTTATTTGTAGAAAATAAAATATTAAAAGAATATTGAATATATTAGAAGAATATAAAAAGAGAAAATAAATGTTGAAAATATTTGAAAGCGCGCACGCCGCATTACCGTCATACAAGTGTACGGTTCTTTACCATTTCGCCTTAAGGTTTAATCATCATTTCAGCCGTAGGACGTCCACTGCTGGACATAGGCCTCCCCCATCGATCTCCAAAAGGGCCGGTTGGAAGCGGCCTGCATCCAGCGTTTCCCTGCGGTTTCTTTTAGGTCGTCTGTCCATTTTGTGGGTGGAGGTCCTACGCTGCGCTTACCGCTCTGTGGTCTTCATTCGAGAACCTCTCGGCCCCATCGGCCATCTGTTCTGTGTGCTATGTGCCATGCCCACTGCCGCTTCAACTTGCTAATCCAGTTGGCTATGTCGGTACTTTTCGTTTGTCTACGGATCTCCTCATTTCTGATTCGATCTCGTTAAGGTTTAGTTGTTTATATTCGTTTTGATAATTACAGCTATATATGTCCAAAAATGTAGAAACCTAAATTTAAACGATGCATTTTTTAATGCTCTTGCTTTAAGGCTCTTTTTTAGTAATATTAATTTACCTCCGCCCCGTTTCCTTTTCCGACGTTAACACAAATTTACCTTCGTTTCACATCGGACGTGAAATCAGACATACAGCCAGTGTTTAGTGGAAACCTGTCCTGATACCATCTAGCATGTGTTAAAATAAAACAACGTATGCATGATTGCATGTTACGAACCGAACGAGAACGACCGTTCTCGTTCACCAGTCCCGTTCGTCCAGTCAGCTATTTCGCTGCGAAACCATGTGTGATAACCGAGGCTTACCTTCCTAGAATTTGCGAAATGATCAAAGTAAGTAAATATTCATTTTCTGAATCACTTTTACAATATTACTTGTAAGATAATACAATGCGATTATATTAAAAATTGGATCGGACTAGCGCCATTTTGTGACGCCATAAAGCGGTAATCTTCAGTAATCTTGGTACAATTTGCCAATAAAGAAATATAATAAAAAAATAGTTTATTTTTATTATAAACTAGCTGCACCCGCGGTTCGCCCGCGAGTAAAAACGTAAATTTTTCTGAAATGTTCCAATTTTCTGCGCAATTTTCGTTATTTTTCTTTGCGTAAGAATCTTCTACAAAGTATTAGAAACCTTAAACAAATATGAAAAAAATATTGGTAAGTTGTTCTCAAGGGCGTAAGGTAAATACGGTTAATTTTTAGGATTCCGTAGCTCGACAAGGAACCCTCATTAATTCGTTCTGTCCGTCCATCTGTGTGTCTGTCTGTCCGTCCAATTTATTTGAACCTTTTAACTTCTATAGTAATTATTTAGCCAAGTGCTTGAAACTTTGCACAATTACAGTCTAAGTATCGATCTAATAGAATAATATAATTTTGCTTTTTATGTACATGTGAAATGAAGATAATTTTGATAATTTTTTTTCGTTGCACCTCCTCGTGGTAGGCGTGGGGTATCGTTGAATAGATTTTTTTTAAATGAACACAATGTTTCATACATCACTTTTTATCTAGTGTATATTTTGTGAAATATGGCCTGCCAAAGAGCCCAACGTTATTTTGTTCGGTGTATAATATTGTATAATATAATATTGATATTGCATTGTATTGTAAACGACGTCATAGTCTCCGTAGAATTTCATTTTCCATCTTCAGTCCAACGGTCGTAATTCTATTGCATTCCACAGACTATAATCCTACATACGCTTGCACGTATATATTATGCTTTCATAGTAGACAGTATCAAGATCGGAGATTCCTTCGTCGGATACCACGGGATTCCTTGTATTGTATTGAAATTGTATTGTGTTCTGAACGGAGAGTTTGTGTCTGAGGCTAAGATCAGACAGAAAAGGGAGATAATATAGTTGATTAAGGCAAGGTTTTTCCACTTTTTAGCAACGCTTATTACTACAGATGACAATAAGGTTATTGTAATAGTCGCATTTATCGGAGCAAAATCATGGCGCTTACACACAGTCGTGCGTTTCGCTACTTCTATTTTTGGGGTTTATCTCATAATTTTCGAAAAGTATAGCTGTAATGTAAAATGTACTTTTGCGGTTTCATCATGGGTCCTACCTGCAAAGTTTAAGCTGTTGTCCTTGCTGAGACACGCTTAAAACATTGCTTACCTTTAAAACGCCGTCGGCATTATTTATTTGTGGACAAAACTTCGTTACGAGTCTTACGAGATAATTCGAGAAGGCCCAGAGACTTCGAAATTTCTTATTTGTTTTACAATGAGGTGTTGACCTGAGGTGTTGAAATATCAAATACACGACGCTTATTAAAATAGACATCTTCGTGAACGAGCTTGAGTTTGGGCAAGTGATATAATGAAGTGAAACGTGTATTTTCAGGTTACTTCCAAAATTCTAGAAAACTCTAGTAAAGCCTCCACTACTTTACTGGGGCATACTTATTCATTATGACAATAATATACGTAAAACGAAACGGCATGACCATAATGGCTTTAGCCTGAACATAACAGGCAAAAAACAAAAAATGAAGCTAGTAAAACATTAGAACTGTGGCTCCATTTGCAAAATTCCAGTTGAGCTATTTTATGGCCAAGTCGTATAACTACGCGGCACATGAACATTTCACTGCATTTGAAATACTGACTGCGTACTTACTCGGAGTAAGTTCAAAATAATCCTGGTTACTAATATCCGGTAAAATAATCCTGGATATTAATAAAACCTATCGTAACGCTAGTCCAAATCACGCCCCCGTGGTGAAAACTTTAATAACCACTAGTATTTATAGACATCCGTCATCATAGTATTTTTTTTTTAGTTTGGATAAACGACTGTCAAGGTTTTTTTGTGAGACTTAATATTCAAAAGTTTATAAACATCGTTTTGTAAAAATGATAAAGATAAAGATAATTTATTTGCAAAACGTAGTTGTCAAAACACGAGTAAATCATACACACATTTAAAAACGCATGCACAATATCGTAGGTAGTGAAAAATTTACCTTCGCATCATGCAATAAGATTGAGTCTCCAGCGCATTTTTGAGGAATAGTTTTGTTATATTTACTGTTGCTAGTCCCAAAATATTGCACGGTTATTGTGCAGTTCTTGTACTATTTACAATTTTGGCGGAACTAATATTGTACTAAAAATTAAAGATAGGTCAAATATTTTTTTTCTAGATCTACGCGCTCCATGCTCGGCCAAACCGTCGCTTACTATCAGACAAGTTGGTGTCCAAACGTAGATTAAATATATTAATTCGATAAAAAATGCTCTTTCAACAAAGTATTGCAAATTCATTCGAGAATCCAAATTTCTGAACGCGGATTTTGCATCTTAGGAGTCTCAGAACGGTTTGCGTGGAGCATTCCGTGGCAGTTGAAAAATGTACTGAGATTCCTGTTGGAGCACTGAACAGGGGTGATATTTAAGGAGCATCAAGCACATAAGTGCTTTGCAGGAATAATCTTTTGAATACTAAGTAAAAACCAAAAGCAATATATCTAGGTAGAAAAGTTAGCTTTTTCCCTTACCCTTGTTTTTTATACTAAGCGTTTTAGAACTGCAATGTCAATTTAAATTGTTATAAATAAATAGGCCAATTCAATAAACAAAATAATAACAGTATCTTCAGATAGTTTAGTTTTGTGTTTGGCTTATACGAAGGTGTTGACTTTTGTTGTTGAATCGTTGTTGTAAATTTTTCAATAAAAAATTAAAAACTGTCAAAAATACAAATGAGTTTAAAAAAACCTTTGGACAAACCTAATCGGTACTTACTATACTAATTATTTGTTTGCTGCCCTAAGAAAATTATATAAAAACCAGCTTGAGTCGTTGGGAGTCCATTGAGGAACGTGCCAAGAAGCTCATCAGCAACGAATTCCCGGTTTTTTTTTTTTATTACATCCTTACAAAAAAAAAAAGATTTGTTTTCGTACAATGGTTTTAAATGTGAAGTTTTTAAATAGAAGGCTATGTAGAATTTAAATTAAAAATCGTTATTTGTTATGCAAGATGCAAAATTGTTTTTTGGCGCGAGTATTTGTATTGAATCCTGAGCGTAGCGAGGGTTTCAAAGGTACGAGACGCAGAATAATTTTGCTTCCGAGTGTCCACCAAGTTATGTCGAACGCACTCTGCGTTCGCTAACTAGTCCGGTCAAGCTGTAGAGGCCAAAAGGCCAACAGTACAAGACAATATTTAAAAAAAAAAAACCGGACAAGTACGAGTAGGACTCGTGCTCTGAGGGTTCCGTTAGACGGAACCCTCAGAGCGCGAGACCAAAAAAAAAACTAACTGAAGTTAAAATATTGAAAGACAAACTTAAGTTTGTAGTTTTTTTTTACTGGGCAAGTGCCTTTAATAACTAAACAAAATACAAGCTAAAACTAACACTACAAATACAGTTAGACTGCCCATAGACCGTTGAAGGTCTAAAGACAATCCAAATGCTCAAGCCCACTACCAGTTGGCAGCGTACCCAACATGCTGGCGGCATTACCACGTTGAATGGCAATGCTAATGCGTTGAGCCAGAAACGCCAGCATTTTGGTCACGCGTCGCATTAACCAGGCGCTCTGAAAGATTTTTGAAAATGAGGTGAGCTCCCGGTCCCCAAGGGCCCAATGTCTTGACCCCAAACGCCTCAAATATGTAACCACTGCCGAGGTTAGCATATTTGTGACGCTTGTGCTGCGCTGCCGAATTAGCAGCCGCGCCAGCCCTACCCTGTGTCTCAGGAAGATGTGACGGCGCCAAAGTATCGACACAAGTTGCGTCCCATACAAGGGGCCGCCCCAACCTCCAGGGCACAAGTGTCATACCGTCAGGCCTCTTTCCATCGTCACGCTTTCACGCGCAAGACCACTCGGTTTGAGCACAGCTGCGACATTGGCGGTGGAAACTGCCCGGCGTATGATGTCGTTCAGGCTAGCGTGTCGGCCAATACGACCAGCGCTTCTCGAGCAAGAGAGACCATGGTGACCGAGCTGGTCAACAGCAGTACCACACTGACAGCGATGGGCCTCACAGCACCTTGCACCCAAGCGTAAGCTGACAGCTAGACGAAATGCGGTTGGATCTAAAAGGCTACCTGTGTTAAAAGAGGGCATGGCTTGCAACCAAAGTCCCGATTCCCAAACAGAGACAGCAAGAATACGAGCGTGATCTGCAATACTAGGACACGTATCTAGTAGCGATTTCCATGCTAGTTCGCAGATCGGCCGATCCTACAGTCTCTGGGAAGACAACTTTGAAGTTTGTAGTTGACAATAAGGTTCTTCCATACATCCCAACTACAAAATGTAAGTTTGTAATAGCAAAATAATTATTTTTAAATACCTTCAAATTTATAACTTTCGGATTTATTCCTATATATGTACTATGAGACCTTGCCTCTTGCCAAATTTCATGATTCTAGGTCAACGGGAAGTACCCTATAGGTTTTGATTCCCCTGTGAAATCGCAAAATATACGACATAAAGGAACCCTAAGAGCGCGAGACCAAAAAAAAACTAACTGAAGTTAAAATATTGAAAGACAAACTTAAGTTTGTAGTTGACAATAAGGTTCTTCCATACATTCCAACTACAAAATGTAAGTTTGTAATAGCAAAATAATCATTTTTAAATGATATACCTTCATATTTATAACTTTCGGATTTATTCCTATATATGTGCTATGAGACCTTGCTTTTTGCCAAATTTCATGATTCTAGGTCAACGGGAAGTACCCTATAGGTTTTGGTTCCCTTGTGAAATCGCAAAATATGCGACATAAACGTTCATATCTTTTGATTGCGTTGACTTACAAGTTTTATTTTTTTACAGCCGAAAGAAACCGTAGACCCAAGTATTTAGTATAAATTTCAACTTGCTACGTTTACGCGTTCTTGAGAAAAAGGGTCTTGACAGACGGACAGACAGACAGACAGACAGACGGACAACGAAGTGATCCTATAAGGGTTCCGTTTTTTCCTTTTGAGGTACGGAACCCTAAAAAAGCTGCCGAGCGAACCACAGAACCTAAATTTTGTATTGTTCTAAGTTAAAATAGAGACCTTGAGGTCTGAGGAAATTTGAGGTGCTATTCAACGAGGTAACAATGTTTTAAAACTGAAAAAAGAAATAAAGCTCCGACAAATTCATCACGTTTAAATTTAGAATTTACTTTCCACGCTAGCAGCCAAAAACGACTTTTGCTTGTAGATTTTAAACGATAAAGAAAGCCTTTCTGGACTGGTGAGATAAAAAGAATAGTTATTTATGATACAAGCTTACCATAGTCACGAGTTTGTAAAAACCAATCCGCACGTGTGCCATACAACGTTTTACAACACATTTGCGAGAAAAAAAGGCTACAAATGAAAAAAATATATATGGATATGGTAATTAAAAAAATACCGCAAAATACACGCACGGTGCTATACATCTGAGCGTGCGGTAAAATTAATTACCGCACGCTCCGTTGTATGATGCGTAATGTTTAACTTTCGAACGATGTATACAGGCTTCGTAAGTGCACTTTTTAAGCAAATGTGTTGTAAAATTATTTACTTTATACGGGTTGTTTTTCTTCTACTAAAAGAGCGAAACGTGTATAAACGCTCTACAATAAAATAACAATGTATATTTTACCTTTTTACGGAAATTGCTTTAAAAGTTAGCGTTAGAAACTAACTTTTAAAGCAATTTCCGTAAAAAGGTGAAATATACAGCTACTTGGTTTTCCTCCTTCTGCGCCTGATTGTCCTTGCAGAAATGCATTGCCCCCACCTGGCGGGCGCATTTTTCAAATAAATTGCTATCGCGTCTGCAACCGCGTCGGCAAGTTTGAATTATTCATTAAATAACTAATATCACAGCAGTTTATCTACTTTTAATGGAGATGAAAAACAGGGGGAGGGGATAAATAGGGGAGAGAAACGAGACTGAATAGAGTCATCAACGTACAACAGGTTCGATCGGACATCGTATAATTTTCATACATCATCATCATCATCTGATTTAACTGGACGTAGGGCATCCCTCTTTTCTTTTTTTTTACATCGGACTAGGCTAAAGTTTGACCGCGATCTCGCTTGATGGAAAGCGATGATGCGGTCGAAGATGGAGCACGTTTGCCCAGTATTAACCCTACACTTGAACACTCCAAGATTGTAATGCTGCGGAAACACAGACAGGGGCAAGGGCCTCTTAGAGAGGGTCGTTGCCATAATCCCTACGCTTGGCTTTTCATACAACCTAAACACAAGAAATACTAATATAAAAATTGAATTTGTATGATTAACGAGTTCAATGCTACGTGTTTATTTTTTCCCTCTTAGGCTTGGGTAATGTTTCTATTACAGCACCAGAACCACAAGCCACATCCTAAAGGCCTCTAACAAGCCTCTGCAGTCATAGTCCAATTTTACTCATTTATTTCTAAGTATAATTGAGGTAAGCCACGCTACGAATTCGCCAAAATGTATGAAATTTCGGTGGCAAATTAATCATTGCCATATTTAGCAGCTACGGGCATTAACAAATAGTGGTCATCCATTTCACGGACTCGTATACCTACTAATTATTGCATTTACATATAAAGCCCCAATCAGCGAATAAAACACAGCAAACCATCATAAAGCCCTCAAACTTATTGTAAACAGGGCTGGTTTCCGAGAACGTGGAATAATTTAAACATTCGACCACGGATTATAGAAAAAGGTGGACGCCGCCCCAACAACACACGCTGGAGCACCCAAAGTAAGCTGGTGCTTCCATAAATACATAACGTACATTGACACATACACAGACCCAGCATTTACAGAAAACTTTACCGCCTGGTAAGTCAATCGCCTGCCAATACCTTTAAGCATTTAACCTCGGGAAGGACAAACCGGGGCGTACCTATCAAACAAAATCGTTAAACCATGCTCAAAACATTGTTACACTCGACAGGGTTACGCGGAAAGGGTTCGCTAAGCTGAAAGGGGTTCATAATACCAATCATTATTAACAAAAACATGCATGCATGGATTATCGCGTTGGCACCTCTCTTGATTATGTGCTGGAAGGACAACACGTGCCACTGCATATAGTTATAAAAATTCACGTTGCTACCATTTTAGCACCCAAGTCTTTATTTACTCTAAGTTTAATCTATCTTTTCTCTTCGTTCAAGCCTTAGAACTAATAAAGCGGCCCGCCCGTTGTTGATTAAAAACAACGGCGCCCTATAGGTGATTAGCATGCAAATACCCTGAAATATCCCTTCCAAGTGAGCGTGAATTTGGCACTGTTGACGTTGTAACTTACGTTTAATCAACAATCCTGGCTTTTTGTCACCTTTTAACTTGGTTTAGATCTGTTAATTAGCATTGTAATTTACGTTTTTGTACTTATTACTGCCTCTAGCTATTTAGATAGCATTACGCTTAATACATTTTGCTAATTCATCAATGGTTCGTTATTCAATGAATTGAGTATTTAAAGGCCCGCTTTCCATGACAGCTATCTCGCTCGCACATCATCATCGTTATCAGCCTATCATGTTCCCTCTACAGGGATACAGGCCTTCTCTCAGAGAGAGAGAGAGGATGGGCCCAAATCCACCGTGCTTACCCAGTACATATTGGTGAAGGTCATATGACTGAGCTTTTTGAGGTTCTTATAGATACCGGTTTCCTTACGATGTTTTCTTTCACCGTAGTATCGAGTATCGATTCTTAAGCTTCTTCTGTATCTCATCATCATCTATCTTATCACTGTCTACTTCATCAGCTGCGTCTTCCAGCTGAGCACTCAATTTTAGTACTCCAACCATTTGAACGAGTCGTAAACGCCCAAAAAGTTCATCGCAGACTGATTCCGGATCCGAAACATAAATCAGCATCATACCTCCACAAAAAACGTCGCGTCGTAAACTCAGAGATAAACTGTGTAATTTACGAGGCTCTCACTGCTAATGGTGAAAGCCTTTATTGCGCACCCATCATAAAACTTAAGCAGACGCCACTCAAGTGGCATATCGCGATCGTTTTTCATTTACGACGGTGATACACAATTATGGCAATAGAAAAAGTGGCAAGAGATTACGTATCTTGAAAGCGGACACTTAAAACTTGAAGCTACAGTGGCAGGACTGTGACCGTAAAAGACAGCTCTAGAAATCTTGGAAACTAACTAAGTTGGCAACAGTTTTCTTCGTCAAATATTATGTAGTAGGCTTAGAATAACTACACAAATAAACCAAGTACATTCGCAAAATTTAAGCCTTTCAAAAGGTGTCATATATGACACCAAAAAAAAAAAAAAAACTATGACAATTTGCGCGGTGAAATCGTACCACAACAAATCAGAAAAGCAGCATAAGAGTTATGGTGTGACATTCCACAGGTAATCCATTAATTTACTTGCTTAAATCGTTTAAAATACCAATCGAAACGTAAGCTACAAAGCGAATTTGTAGCTTACGTTTTGAGAAGGCATTGTTTGGAAACCTTCTCTGAGTAGTTATTCTAAGGTAGTAGGTAAGCATTAGAAGATACTTCATCATTATCATCAATATTTCAGCTTAAGGATTTAGGCCTTTTTTCTGAGAGAGATGATGACCCTAATCCACCATGTTGGTGAACGTCATTTATATCTTTGAAGTTTTGAGGTTCTTGGATATGCCGGTTTTACTCACTATGTTATGGAACGACCCGTTTTCCTTCGGCGTTTTTGATGGATGACATCAAAAGTGCACATAATTTATTTAGGTATACCAAGTAAGATATGTTATCGTACGTACATACATATTCGTCGTATTATCATATCGCACGAAAATATCATGCCAAATGGAAAAAAAAAACTATTGACAGAAAGCTCTTTGAAAGCAAATTCGAATGGTTCAAACATGGTTCAAACGACTCGGTGCGCTTAGCGAGTGACATAATTATTTCAAAAATGCAACTTTTGTTTGAGATTACGTTCGAAGTCAGTCATTTCACATGATTTCGCATGATATTTTCGTGCGAAATATCATACAAGCGATTCAAAAGTAAAGCCTCAAAAAACATTATGGGTAGTATGATTTTTATCTTATAAAAGCTGAAGCCAAGTTTTATCTAGATACAAACGTGTTTTCGTGTACGGAATGTACGTATTTGAACTGCAGATACAAAGTTACTGTTACTGCTTTTAGTGTAGGTTTTCTTTGGAATGCAACATTTTGTAAAGTTTTACGGCCGTTTCCCGCTGTAACAGTTTTATGGCCCGAGACGGCGACGTTGTTGGTACTTCGACAGAAATCGCTCGCCTCTAGCTTCTATCGGAAATCTTTCTTTAAAGTTGCTTTTGTATTAAAAGTTTTCAAAATTGATTAACAATTACGTAAATAGTCCAAAGAAAAGAAGATAATGCTTTGTCCTAAATACACGGACAATATAAACAAGTATAGAACACAGAATGCAAACTGGAAATGCTAAGAGTATACAGTGCCGTCGCAGAAAAATACGTTTAACATTTGCCATAACATTGTAAAAAGCTGAACGAAACTGAATTGGGGACTTACGGGTACCCCTTGACGCGGACTTGAAACTGCGCTGAAACAGCGCAGTGCGGAAAATCACGCGAACGTGAACCTTAACGCGCCTTGTACTCAGGCATATCTCTTTTTTAAAATATTTCTTTATTCATTTTTGTTTTGTGGCTTTTAGACAACATGTCTATGTCAGCCCCATCGTATCCTGACAAAACATAAATATGGTGAACACAACCACGTTTCTCGGCTTTGAGGTCGATTCAGGCCTAACGTGGGAGAACCATGTTGACAGGTTACGTGGAAAGATCGGAAGTGCATGCTTCGCATTGCGGCGAGTGGCTCGAGTCGTGTCGGTGGACGTGGCCCGCACCTGCTACTTTGCTACAGTGCACTCACTCATACAGTACGGTGCGGAGCTGTGGGGAAGATGCGCAGAGTGGGAGAAGGTCTTTCGACTCCAAAAACGCGCCGTACGAGCAATTGTGGGAGTAGACCAGGAGACCCACGCAAAACCATATTTCAAGAGCTTAGGAATTCTTACACTGCCATCAATAATTATATTGCAGGTGGCAATATACGTAAGAATAAACCTAAGCTCTTCGAGTTGCGTGGTAAGTACCATAACTACTCCACAAGCACTGCGGGTCATCTCGCCGGCATCAGGCGAACGCTGACCAAGTCAGACAAGCTTACTCATGTCATGGGCCCCGACGTGTACAACCACCTCCCAGAACATGTCACTGCAGCTCCTAGCCTACAATGTTTCAAATCACGCTTACAACGTTGGCTTGTTGAGCAAGCATTCTACAATTACAATGAATTCTACAAATTTTTGTGCTGATTTTATCTACTAAGTAGTATTTTTTGTAATTCATTACTATATTATTTATTATTTTTAATCTGACATGTAAATTGGCTTTATGAATTAAATGACTATGACTATGACTATCCTAAATAAATGTACTTAAAACTTATAACCTACTAAGGTTCCGTACTTAACCGGTAAAAACGGGACTCTATTACTAAGCCTACGATGTCTGTCTGTCTGTCCGTCTGTCCGTCAGTCCTACCTACTAACGGCTGTTTTCGCACCGTAATAGCTATTCAGTTGAAATTTTCACAGAAAATTAAATGTTACGGCGGAAAAAAAAAAAAAAGTAAAAACGGAACTGCAGATCGGCCTTATACAACAAATGTATTTTCTCAACGTATTTTTGTATTAGCTCTAGTGTAAAAACGGTAATACGTACAAGCGTCAGACTTAGCATAATTATAGTACGCACTTTACAGTATAACAACAAATGATAAATAATGGCCAAAAGCGAGTCGGTGACAAATTTCTGTTCATTACAAGTTATTATACTCGAGCGCCTGTAGCGAACTGCGTAGCAAATTACTTTTGGAACACAATTTTGGAAGGCGCATTACAGTTATAACTGATATTGTATTTTGTGGTGGTACGGAACCCTCAGTGCGCGATCCAGACTCGCACTTGGCCGGTTTTATTTTTAATCTGAGGGCGCACCGTTTGCCAAAAATTATGCATCAAATATGCCGTGATCGAATTATTTTTTGGGAAGAAACTTTTACAGGGAAAATGTCTACGAAGAATCGGGATAAAAATAATTATTTTGCAATATATTACAGCCGTTACGCGACGATTATTACGCTCATTTTGCTCAACGAAATTCACTCAAAGTCACGTCTTTCTCCTGTCTATATATACAGCATATTACAATAATAATTACTCAATGTGACAAGGATCATCATATAGAACTTTACCACATTAAACAATCTAGCGACGTCTTTTCCCATCAAAGGCTCGTAAATTTTATTTTCGGCGACAAAGTTCCGAAGCTAAACCTTCAACGCTCCTTACATTTCGATTATATTAAATTGTACTTTGATATGGTGCCAAATGCATCCAGATGGCCGGAAGATGTCAAATGGAAATGAAAATAGAATAAATCATTTTGCGTTTCACATGTGAATTTTCGTCGTAATTTAGTTTTGATTCAGCTTATTAAAAACATCTAATCATCATCGATGTAGTGTTTCTATCCATTTAATAGATAATTGATCGAGATACAATACCTATAGAGTCACAATCTCTAAGTGAAAACAGTCAGAAATCATCCAAGCGTCGTTATACATAACTAGACATCAATTATATATGTTTTAAATCGCGAAAGTTTAAAAATTACTATCAATTATATAGTTCTCAATAGAATACAATATCATATAATTTTATTTAACCGCCCGTGTGCACTAAAGCATTAATTTTGTTTTATGCCGTCAAAATGTTCCGCAACAATTTATATTAATAAGGGTTGCCGTAGCCAAGTCGATCAAATACTAGATTAGCTGAAGTAAACTGATGGTGCAGTACAACGATGTTTTAACTATGGATTCAAGATCAAAGAGACAATATGGCTCGAATACACAAATGGAACAACAACAATGCTCGAACAATGGAACGCCTTGCTCTTGTCTGTGTTTCCGCAGCATTACAATCTTGGAGTATTCAAGTCTAGGGTTAATAGGTTATTACTGGGCAAACGTGTTCCATCTTCGACCGCATCATCGCTTTTCATCAGGCGAAATCGTGGTCAAACGTTAACCCAGTCCGAAGTAAAAATAAAAAAAATATGCAGTACTTATACAAGGTTATCGATGATTGGCAAACAACCTCTTGCAGGCAGCAATCGTGGAATCGGTGGAAACCAGCCAAGTGCGAGTCGGGCTCGCGCACTGAGGATTCCGTACCACCACAAAATTCAATAACGAAATTACCAGTTCTAACTTGGCAATGAACAGAAACTCGTCATCGACTCGCTCTTGGCCATTATTTATTATATTTTAGAATGTGTACTATAATCGTGCCTTTGACGCTTGTACGTTTTACCGTTTTTCTATTAGCCCTAATAGAAAAATACGTTTTTAGGGTTCCGTACCTCAAAAGGAAAAAACGGAACCCTTATAGGATCACTTCGTTGTCCGTCTGTCTGTCCGTCTGTCTGTCCGTATCTCTGTCCGTCTGTCAAGATCCTTTTTCTCAAGAACGCGTAAAGTTATTAAGTTGAAATTTATACTAAATACTTGGTTCTACGGTTTCTTTCGGCTGTAAAAAAATAAAAGTTGTAAGTCAACGCAATCAAAAGATATGAACGTTTATGTCGCATATTTTGCGATTTCACAGGGGAATCAAAACCTATAGGGTACTTTCTGTTGACCAAGAATCATGAAATTTGGCAAAAGGCAAGGTCTCATAGCACATATATAGGAATAAATCCGAAAGTTACAAATTTGAAGTTATATCATTTACAAATTATTATTTTGCAATTACAAACTTACATTTTGTAGTTGGAATGTATGGAAGAACCTTATAGTCAACTACAAAGCATTATCATTAGCATTGTCATTCAACGTGGTAATGCCGCCAGCATGTTGGGTACGCTGCTAACTGGTAGTGGGCTTGAGCATTTGGATTGTCTTTAGACCTTTAACGGTCTATGGGCAGTCTAACTGTATTTGTAGTGTTAGTTTTAGCTTGTATTTTGTTTAGTTATTAAAGGCACTTGCCCGAAAAAAAAAAGTCAACTACAAAGTTAAGTTTGTCTTTCAATATGTCAACTTCAGCTAGTATATTTTTTTTGGACTCGCGCTCTGAGGATTCCGTCCAACGTAACCCTCAGAGCACGAGTCCTACTCGTACTTGTCCGCTTTTTTTTTTGTATTTATATTTTGTATATTTTTCCTTTCGTTTTTACTATTTGACTTTTTTATTAATTCTTAGTTAATCCACCGTAACATTACATATTCTGTGAAAATTTCAACTGGATATCTATTACGGTTCGAAAGATACTGCCACTAATATGTAGGACAGACAGACAGACAGACAAACATCTTAGGCTTAGTAATAGGGTCCCGTTTTTACCCTTTGGGTACGATACCCTCCATTATAGACTCTATAATTGTTCAAATAAATATTATAAAATTATCAAAAGTATTGTTCTTTCGAACAAAACACAAAAGTGAAACGTCTATCTTGATATTTCTGCTTATTTCGACTAAAATAAATCTACGGGCTTTTTACCGTACATAAACCGGCTCGGAGTAAAGGTGTTACCAGCTACCTGACTACTTTTATTTCACTTTGGCATCAGAGTTTAGCGCCTATTAATTAAGTTTGCTAACTTTTACGATGACCAAAGTTTTTAATTATGGTTCGAAATCCTTTCGATGTAGCTTTTGCGGTGCGTGGATTATTTTATGGGTTTTGTAATGGCTTTTTGGTAAGCTCGGTCTTATTTTATAGTAATTATTATTTTTAGAATTTTTATAGATTATACAGTAACGAAAAACAAACCTTTCTCAAAACATCATCATCATCAGTAGCCATTAATAGTCCACTGCTGTACAAAGGCCTCCCTTTTAAAGAGGTGTGTTGCCATAATCCCCACGCTTGGCAGGCGGCTTGGGGATCGCAGTACATTCACCGTGTACTAATAGGACGCTGCTGCCCATCCTCCGGTGGTTCTGGTCGTCCAAAACATGCTTAAATGTTAATCACAAATCTTGGGCCTTACGGCTACCTAAACGCGGGGCTTGAAATAGCGCTGTGCAGTGCAGTGTGGAAAATCATGCGAACGTGAACCTTGACGCGCCGAGATACGTTTGCGGTTTGCGGTTTCGCAAATTTTCGTAAGTCGCTTAAAACCCTACCTGCTGATGCTTGCAAAATTTAGAATACTTTAAAAAAAAAAACTGTTTGTTGCGCGATATATTTGCCGGTTGTGAACCAATAGGAATGAGTATTTTTATTGAATTGGTTTTTTATGATGTTTCAATGGTGGTCCACGGTTGAAAAAAATATTCTCTCTCTAAATAAATTTTATCTCTAAATGGATGGGAAATGGATGTAATTTTTTATGCAAACAAGTATACATATAATAATGAAGTAAGTGTAGTTGATCTTAAATCTACAACTTGATATACAAAAAAATACATTTTTACAGAATAATTGCAATTAAAAAGATAATCATGCATATCAATTATTTTCTCAGCTATTATTAAAATTCATCTACGGGGTATAAAAAAACACTAACCTCTACTACGACGTAGGCATTCTACGCCGTAGAGATCAGTGTTTCTACGTCGTAGGCACCTGCGCTGTCATTCGTCTTTTTATTGGGCACAAGACCAGTTAATATTGTGAAAAGCAATAATTCCGAAACGTGATTCCGGAGCATACGCGATTATAACGTATTTGAGCATTTTTTTAATGTTATAGGTAGCAAAAAAAGCAGACGGGCTGCCTGATGGTAAGCAGCCACCGTCGTCTATGGATACTTGTAACATCAGAGGCATCACAACTACGTTGCCGACCCTTTATAAGAATATATTAACTTGCCTTTTGAAGAACCCCATGTTGGATACTCGGAAACGCCACGGAAGGTAGCTCATTCCTCATTTTGCAGTCATGACTAGAAAGATTGCGTGAACCACACAGTATGCGATTTCCACTGAACTATGATGACCATTCAGGCGGTGGTGGCTAGTGCGGTGGTGGCTAGTGCGGTGGTGGCTAGTGCGATGGTAAAACCGCGACACCAGCATCAGATCAAACAGTTCTTCTAAACACGCTATTGTGTATGCGATAAAGGTAGAGAGAGACACAACGTCTTCGTTCAGACGTTCAGACGCACGCGAAGAATCTTTCTGTTACGAACTCCTTGATACAATACTGTTTTATGTGCGCTTTTACTTGTAATAAACCCAACACTGTGTAGACAAAGGTAACGTAGATACCGTCAATTTCAGCGAGATCCAAGTTAATCTGACAAACGATGAAATATTAACGCTTTGGAAACTTGATAGTCTTAAACGAGATGGTTCAAGATGGCATTGTCTTATTCATGGCCGTATTATTATTTCTTTTAAGATCTGGAAACACGATGCGCTACCCAAAACTGACATATTATGAGTGCTGATTGGACGGCAGATATCTATACTAATATTATAAAGAGGAAAGATTTGATTGTTTGTTTGTTTGTATGTTTGCATTGAATAGGCTCCGAAACTACTGAACCGATTTGAAAAATTCTTTCACTGTTGGAAAGCTACACTATCCCCGGGTGACATAGGCTATATTATATATTTTTTCAAATAGGGATCCTTTCTAAAACTCCAATAATGTAACCCAAGGTGTAAAAAAATAAGATTTACAATTTTAACTTTGCGTGTTTGACAGTTCTAAGACAGGACAACGTCTGTCAGGTCAGCTAGTAAATTATTATACCTATCTTATTCAAACTCAAAAATATGTTTATGTTTCCCATTAATGTGCTCCAATGGAAATAAATAAATATGACTATGACTTTAGCAACGTTTGTCACTGCAGATGACCATAAGGCTTAACCAATTGTGTTTAAGTCGTATTTAGTAGAGCAAAACCATGGCGCTTTCACACAGTCGTGCGTTTCGCTCCTTGGTTTCGCCACTTCAATTTTTCAGGTTTGTCTCATATTTTTCGAAAAGTATTTCCACCTTAATTATATAATCTGTATATTAAGATATCGTAGACATCATTTAATAAAAAGATATTTGAATAAATCCAAAAAAAAACAAGGTGTAAAAATCCGTATTTTTTCCTACAATAACGCGGGCGAAGCCACGGGCGGAAGGAGTTTGGAATGCGCAAATAAGCAAATTGGAGCCTCAGACCTAAGTCTACCTCATTGAAAATAAAAAGGTCCACAGTTTCTTGTTTCACCCTGTTTGGAAAAAAACATTTTTTATAAAACTTTTTTCAGCGTTTTATACACTACTAGTGACCTCTGACCTCTGCTAGTAGTATACAAAGCCGGGGCGGATCGCTTGTTACATATAAAAACCTTTCACGAAAAATTATCTATCTAATGGTGAAAACCACATCAAACTCTGTTGCGCGGTTTAGGAGTTAGTGACAGTCGCGGCAAACGACTTTATTTTATACTTACTAGCAATGCATCCTGGCTTCGCACGGGTGTAAGTCTTATTTTTTTACACCTTGGGCTACATTATAAGAGTAAGGATTTTTTGGTAAGGATCCCTATTTAAAAAAATATAATTTAGCCTATGTTACCCGGGGATAGTGTAGCTTCCCAACAGTGAAAGAATTTTTTAATTCGGTTCAGTAGTTTCGGAGCCTATACACTGCAAACAAACAAACAAACAAACAATCAAATCTTTCCTCATTATAATATTAGTATAGACTATGTAGAGATACTATAATATATATGACATGTCAAGTTGGTTGATACTCTGTAGAGATAGGAAGAATAGAATGAAAACTATTCAACCAGAGTTCAGTAAAAAAAAAAAAACTGAGACATTTATTCTCACTAGTTCAATGATTTTTTTTCATTGAACTAACGAGACTAACATAGCTCAGTAGTTCAATCAATGGAACTGGTAACTGAACTTCTGAGATTTTTTAGTCTCAGAAGTTCAATCAAATTATTTCATTGAACTAGTGAGACTAAAAAATCTCAGTAGTTCAATCAATTGAACTGTTGATTGAACTACAGAGAATAGATGGGGTTTTGTTCTCATTGACACATTTCTTAGTGTAGAGTAAATAAGGGTAAATCGAGAGGCGTCGGCTGGAGTCTTATGCAAATGTTTGCCGCGGGCCGCAATGTTTGCGAACGGTATTTGCTCTTAGCATAGTGACTGTTAATTCGCGTTACTTTAGTTCCTGCAGTTACTTCTGGGGAGGTTTCAGATAGACCTTAATCCACTCCACTGAACGCGTCCATCAATGGATTTGATTCTACTTTTTGTTCCACTTGTATCCATCACTGGATTTGATTTCATTTTTTGTTCCAAATCAAATCAAAATATTTATTTGTCAGAACATGGCAGGTACACATACATTTATAAAGTAGCATACAGAGTCGTACAAATGGAAACGTATCTCATGTCCTTGCGAGGATCCTTGATTCATTGAGATCCATCAATGGATCTGAATGGTTTAAAATTAATTATTATAAACATATACTATTATTTTGTTTCAAATGTTTATCGGGAATTATTTTATTTACTTAAAAATATGTAGGTATCTATTATAGGTAGGTAGGTAGGTTATAAGTTGGTTTTTTAAATTGATAATTATTGTATTTTGTGGTGATACGGAACCCTCAGTGCGTGATCTCGACTTGCACTTGGCCGGTTTATTCCTTATTTTAATTAATCATCTCATAATTTATACATTATCCAATATCCATGTACTAACGCACCTATCAGCCGATTGTTTCATTTTTACAAGCTCCCAGTCTGCATTGAAAACCTTAGGTTTTCTGTCTATACTAATATTATAAAGAGGAAATATTTGTATGTAAGTATGTTTGTAACGAATTGACTCAAAAAGTACGGGACCGATTTGAAAAAATTCTATCACTGTTGGGAAGCTACACTATCCCCGGGTGACACAGGATATAATCTATACCCGTACGAAGCTGGAGTGGACCGCTAGTCTAAAATAAAATCCTACTTCGTTTCTTGCAACTTTGTACTTTTACTTTTTTACCACTAAAAGTTGGCATGATGTATCAAAATCCTATTTATTTCTACGCTTCCCTATTCAATACCTGATGAAAATAAAGCTTAATGTTTCATGGTTAGGAATTAAATTCGCTTGGCAACGTTACTAAAATTTAATGAATTCATTAAACGAAGTGACGTTGATCTCGAGGGCTTAGAACCCTTGTTTATTATTCGATACAATATGTAATTTGTGAAATTCTCTGTAGACTGCTTTGATAATTATAAAAGCTTACAGTTTTGCCTGTTTGGTTCAATTGTATAAATGTATTTTAGTCAATATTGCTGGATTTACGCGCCGCGCCTGACGTAGCTTCACCTCGGTGATCGTACGAGAACCGCTGGTGAACAGAAACTTGTCATCGACTCGCATTTGCTCTTTATTTATTGTGTGTTGTTATACTGAGTATGTACTATGATCATGCCAAATTTGACGCTTGTACGTATTACCATTTTTACATTAGAGCTAATACAAAAATACGTTAAAAAAATACGTTTGTTTATAACATTTCGTTTTACTTTTTTATTATTTCTTAGTTAATCCGCCGTAACGTTGCATATTCTGTGAAAATATCAACTGGCTATCTTTTACGGTTCGAAAGATACAAACGTTTAAAGGTAGAACAGACGGACGGACGGACAGACAGACAGACACAGACAGACAGACATCGTAGGCTTAGTAATAGGGTCCAGTTTTAATCTTCGGGTACGGAACCCTAAAAATGATATATTGTCATATTGTAGGATAAGATAGCTCGTTAATTTATTTGATCTAAATAACAAAGCAAATTACAAAGTATTCATTACGTCCATTGAGGAATAATACTTCCTCAATGAGTCTTAAATTGAAGGTAGGTAGTAAAAAAAAAACATACTAGGTACTTGGTAATTTTTATCTTTATAGCTTCGCAATAAAAAAAGTAATATAGGTACAAAGATAATACAATCATTGATATGTACTGGTACTCACCTAGCTCGGAGGCAATACTCCCGGATATGCTCGGACCGTTTCCTCTACTTCTCTCTGCTACAGCGCGGGCCACGCCGCGTGGCAAATGGAAGACCAGATCCCCAAATCTGACCATTCATAAACCCGAAGATCCTGTTTAGTCAGCTCTTATGTAAGAGATACTAAGACGTATGTAAGACCGGCTTCAGGGTCAGCCACAATCTTCACTTCCACATTCTCAAAACTAACAATGTGCCTTCTTTCTTTATCTGTAGTGAAGATAGATCGAGAGAATACCCAAGTAGAACTGACAAAAGAATGCTCAAAGAGCAGGGTGGTAGCTCCTTTTGAATCTAGACTTCTAGGTCTCTTTTGATATTCATCGCGGTAATGATAATGATCTTCATTTGTTACATTCAGAGGCTTTCGCGAGATTTTCCTACAGTAATTTTTCCTGCTTCAGTGGCTTTACATGAGTTTTGCTATTATTTGATGTCAGATTGGGTAACAAATAAGAATAAATTATTATTATGCTCGTGTTATGGAAAAACTTCATCTAATAGTGATAAACTGGCTTCGTCATCCACTCTGATCTAACTATTTATGCATCGAATCAACACGTCTATGTTCTGGGTGTAGATATCTCCATATTTAGGCATTTTTTTCTCGTTCGTTCGTGTGCAATCGACATTGTTAAGCATGTCGAATAGCAATGAATTTGAAATACCTTAATGGATGCGTATCACATTAACCATACCTTGATCTGACTATTCATCTATGTATTCTACTCGTCTTAATTCTGGTAGTTTATTCTCGTTCACGCTATTTTTCCTACTCTTGTGCCTGCCAAGCATATTGAATACAATAGATATCATCATCATAATCAGCCTTTTAATAGTCCACTGCTGGACTTTTAGCCTACCCCCGAAAGAGTGATTGGGATCCACCACGCTGGCCTAGTGCGGGTTGGTGGATTCACATACGCCGTTAAATTACTTCTCCGTACGTATGCTGGATTCCTCACGATGTTTTACTTCACCAAAAAGCCAGTGTTAAGAAAATCCGTACATAAGCTCCAAAGAACTCATTGGTACGGTCTCGGGGTTTGAACCCGCGACCTCACGCTTTCAAGTCTAGTGGTCTCCCAAACGGGCTACCACGGCTTTTGATACAATAGATAAACTACAACCAAACTTAACTTAAGATATTCTATCAATTACAAAAGTAATGTTTCTTGGTAACGTATAAATTGTTGATTATGTAATTAATTAAATATAGATACTGGATGATATCCGAAGACATGCCGGTCATGACTGGATGCTAAAAGCAGAAGATCGCAGATCGTGGAGGAAATTGGGAGAGGCCTATGTTCCAGAAATGGACGAAGAAAGGCTGAAGAAGAAGAAGAAGATACTGGAATGGAATGTCGTACAAATATATTTTTAGAACGGCATCTTTGCGCGACTTCTCTTCAAATTTCTCTATCCCCTCCCTCTTCAAAAGAATTTGAAATTCTTATTGATTTAATTTTTCCTTGATCTAACTTTTCATCCATCTGATCAACCCGTTTTCATTCTGAGTGTAGGCAAAAACTATTTCTAACACATTTCCAAATATAGTTTAAAAAATATAAAAATTTCTATTGTATATTTTAGGTTTCTTCGCGCTCGTGTATAACCAACATTGTCAAGCCATTGATATGCATTACTTTTCGACCTGATTGATAATATCGTCTGATCAAGTGAAAATCAACCTGGAGTCTTTCTCCACGTCATCACCGATAATTGCGGATACGGTGACCACTTTAGTTCACCTGCTATCACCTCGTCTAAGTTTTGCCTTGTCTTGTCTTGCCCCACTTCAGTGAAGTCTTTTTTCAAAACTAGTTTTGAAAACAGAATTATAATTCCTATTTGGCAACCAGTTTCAGAAGCAGAATCATTTTTCATTTTCAGAAACTATTTTCGTAACTTGGTTTCAAAAGTGACCAAAGCGGTTTTTGATTAACATTCTGCAAATCATCTAGACTATCTAGATAACGAAAATCCCAGTATTGACGTCATTCCTACGTCACAAACCTTGGAACTTTGCCATAAGTACGTTAGTATTCTATATTATATTCAGTCATGATCGAAATCAAATTTCAGCCAAATTTGTCGAAATTTGCAAGTTTAAGCTAAATCACTTTGTTGCGGACACATATATAGATATATAGATCGAAGTTAACACTTACCTAACGACTATAGAAGTTAGATGGTTCTAAAGAATTAGGATGGACGGTCGGATATAACGAACTTACAAGGGTTCATTGGAGTACTACGGAACCCTAAAAATTACTTCGATAAAATTAAAGGTTATTTTAAACCATAAATTTTACTACTATTATAATAATTATACTAGCCGTGTACGTACACTACTCTCTTGCCTAATTTCATCAACTTCCATTCAGTGTTTTAGTCGTAGAGTAAAAAACATAGATGTCCTCCTAATTCTTTATAATGACGTCATTCCTCACATCTGTAACAGTAGCATTTATCATCTTGGATTGAGAGTTTTGTGTATCTTGTAAATGGACTTCACCGTGACTTTAGGCTGTTCGTACATAAGGCAACGTAAGTATTGAATACTCGATGTCTCAAAATAAATATAGCGCCATGACTCGTCGTGCGCTTCTGTGGACTAAGATTTGTCGTATAATTTTTTCTAAATGTCTAATTTCATACAATACATACATATACATACATACATATTTTAATTAAAATTTCTCAAACTTCTTACTTATTTCCTTCTTCTTCTTCTTTCTATTTTCTTTTGTTTTCTTGTGGATTCCTCAAACGTTTTCCATCTTAGAACATCCTTGACTTCTTGTGTTTATGGCCACTGCGACTAGTATCACAATTCTGTTAATGTCCGTTTCATGAAAGTATCATAAACGGAATAGTAGGTCGCAAAATAATAATATTAATATGTTCGGTGTACAATCCACGACCCTTCTATTAATACATCTATAAAACATAGAGAACAGATAGCCGATGGGGCCGAAAGGTTCTGGAATGGAGACCACGGACTGGTAAACGCAGCGTAAGACGTTCACCCACAAGATGAACGGACGATCTAAAATAGACCGCAGGGAAACGCTGGATGCAGACCGCTTCCAACTGACCCTTTTGGAGATCGATGGGGGAGGCTTATGTCCGGCAGTGGACGTCCTATGGCTGAAATGATGATGATGGTGATAAAAACAGAGAGGAAAATGCAATTAACAAAGATACAGTTATTTCTTATTATACGATCTGTCAGATTCACGACGCGGGGACGACACTAGTCCAGTTTCGAGTATACTCGATGTCTATACTAGTATTCTACACTACAATGGTGTCGCTTTGTGTACGACCGGCGTAACGTGAAATGTTCAGAGGTCAAGCGGGCGTGCTCGGAGTGCTCTTGAGTGAAGTAACTTTGCTTTTGAAGTGTTCCGAAATGCGGGTGCTATCCAAACGCTATAATTATATTACGCTTGAAATGTAATTAAAACACTAGAATAAAAAAAATTCAATAAAAGAGGAATTAAAACATTATTTATTTAATAAATCAACTCTTTATTTAGGGTTTCGTAGTACTAGGAACCCTTAGAAGTTTGTTCTGTCCGTCCGGCCGTCCCAATTTTTAAGAACCGTCTAACTTCTATTTAGTGCATGAAAATTTGTATAATTATAGTGTAATTACAGCATTTTAGGGGTGGCTCTGGTACATGTGAAATGGGGACAATTTTTTCATTAAACCTTCTCGTGTGAGGTAGCATTGAATACGTATTTTAAAATGAAGTTATTTATTTTTTATATAATAGTAGACAAACAAGCGACGGGCCACCTGATGGTAAGTAGTCACCGTCGCCTATGGACACCTACAATACCCGGGGCATTGGCGGTGCGTTACATTCTTATATCACCCTTTTATCAAGGTGTATACATTGCGAAATATGGCTAACCAAAATGACAAAAAGTTGGTCTCCCTGCATTCTAAACTATTTCACATAGAAATTTGCCATGCTGATATGACCTCACATTAAAAAACTTCATATTTTTTTTTATTTTTTTTTTGAGTTATTGTATTAAGACTATTATATTAAAGGCGTTCCAGCCCAAAGGTCATTGTCCTTTTCGTGAAATTATCGTACCTTCAAAATAGATAGATAGATAGATAGATAGAAACTCTTTATTGTGTACACCAGAAATAAAAATTACAACATGATAGAAAACGCTTACGAGCTAGTGCCACAAGTGGCGGCCTTATCGCTAAAAGCGCTAAAATAGTTGAATATTATGCGAAATAGATAGCCTTGGTTGGTGACCGTGGCCTTAAATATTATCTGCCCTGTACAAATAGTTAACTGATCGCCAATGTCAAGTTCCAAACGGGAATCAAAGGCCGAGGATATTTCCATCATTATAATTGTTTTCTTTGGAGCTTCAACTATAAATCGAGCTAAATCTGAGACGACATTGGCCTTGTGTTCCATTTCTTGCCAAATTAATCATACCACGAGTTGGTTTTTTTAAGGATTTGCGTGAACTATGTACCTAATTACGTGTGTGTTTGTTGCCACTATTGTTGCCGTATCTGCTACGGATTAGGTACACGACGGTGTGGAGATAGGCCATACTTAACGGCTTAAGGCTGCATATACACCAGGGAATGCGGGTAGACGAGAAGAGCGCGAGGAAAAAATCAACCAATAAGAGACGAGGCGAGACGAAATGAAGCGATTCTATTGGCAGATTTTTCCCTCGCGCACAGTTCATCTTCCACGCTCCACGCACATCTCTGTTAGAAAAGCATCCTAAATTAAGGCAAAATGAGTTCCAAAATGCTTTTCTGTGAATTGAAAATAATAGCATTACGACGCGGATTTAAATTACAAAAAAATAAATTGTTATTCAGATCTTGATAAGGCTCGCTTGGAATCGAAACACGATTCGGAATATTTCGCTTGATTTTGCGACTTTTTACTATTTATTTTAGGGTTTATGTGATCAATATCGTCTATTTTTTAAGATAAATTGAATAATATATTTTAATTGTAATTGTAAGGCGTTTTAAGAAGCCAATTATGACGAATCTCAGGTGTGATTATTCCTCTCCTTTACTGCGTACGAAAACTAATACTGTTTTGCCAAGTTTTGCTGCCCTCTAAATTTTGTCGCCGTAGGACAACGAGCTATAGAGAGGGCTATTCTCGTGGTTTCTGTGCGAGATCGAATCTGGGGTGCAAGTACCGTTCTTTTAGCGATCGTCAAATTGACAGTTGAGGTCGTCAAATTCGATAATATGCCATTTTTTCAGTACTCGCTGTGATCGATTCTATGGCATTTTAGCGAATTTGACGATCGATAAAGAACGGTACTTGCACTGCTGAAACGAGGAGATCTGTAGACGAACGAAAGTTACCGACCAAAACCCACCGGATTAGCAAGTTGAAGTGGCAATGGGCATGGCACTTTGAACACAAAACAGATGACCAATGGGCTCGAAAGGTTCTCGAATAGAAACCACGGACCAGTAAGCGCAGCGTAGGATTCACCCACAAGATGGACAGACGATCTAAAAGAGACCTCAGGGAAGCGCTGGATGCAGGCCGCTTCCAACCGGCCCTTTTGGAGATCGATGCCGATGGGGGACGCCTATATCCAGCAGTGGACGTCCTATGGCTGAAATGATGATGATGAGGCCCAGGCCTATAGGGAAATCCGCTCCTGCTCAGGATTTATAGTGATGAGGAAGAATATGTTTAAAACAACCAGAGCAGCACATCAATAAACTTAGTAAGCTTTATAGATAACGATAAGTTACAGTATGTTTATAGTTCTATTTCCTATCACATTGTATTTAATAGTAACTTTATGATTCATTCAGGGAATAGTGCCGATGACCGATCAATATCAATGTTACAATGTTAGTTTGTATTAGCCACTTGGAATCGGAGCGCTATTGTGGTCGGATTAACTGTCGAGCGCTTATTCTGTGATCCGATAACATCTAGTTGTGGTTTGCGGTTGGGGTTGGGGTTTTCAGGCTTTTTTCTGGATTTGCACGGTTACATGGAACGGTAAAATAAAACTGAAATGAGGTGATTGTATGCCACCATTATTTAGCATTATGAAGACATTATTTGTAACCCATGTGTTCATAATGTCAGATATTAAAATATTGTAAAGTACACCAGTGAGTTGAATAATAGAGACGTTATAGGCGAACAACACGGCTTTAAAAACTGACTAAACGCAGCATATATCTACTTAGGTACCTACGCATGTATATGTGCATTTTGTGAAATAAGGGAAAGAATATGAAAGACTTTTTATGCTATATCTGTTGTTAGAAAGAGACAAAAATACAATTTGCTGTGGACACTCGGAGTGCGTGACTGAAAGGCGGCTGAACGAAATCGGGCAGCCACCCTTGCATTCGTCTAGTTAATAATATGTTGGCGGGAACCTGTCTACAGGTTCCCTACAGGTTTCTTCTACAATATCAGAAATACCTACACGCGACAAAATTCCGTAAAAACTTAACTATAAACCTAAGAATATGAAAGCGTAAAAAATACGGATCGAATTTTTAAAATTAAGTTTTATACTCGTTTGGCGGCTTGACAGGAAGGAAGAGAAAATGCACAGATTATACAGACTTGAAATTCAAGCAATTGACACTGACATTTCTTACACTCAGAGTTCACACTGATCATAAAGTTTTAAAAGAGAAGTTTTTGCGCCGACGTGAAAAAAACATGTCTCGTATTATTTTCCTAAACTTCTGTATGTTTGATTGTTAATGCGTAATAATGGTTGATTATTTTTAATAATTGAGTTTGGTGTCGCACTCCTTACGGCACAGAAGACACTTACGGCTGAGAAAAGAATTAAAGTTTAAATTGCAATTTAATTTAGAATCCGTGTATAATCCAGAATAGGTTGAATTCTCCTTGTAGATGAGATCAGCGAACAATGCGTTTCTATTGTCACCGATAATGCATTATTGATCGCAGGCGCTGTGTTTGCGACGTACCTATATAGAAAACAGTACAGATCTTAGTACCTATACTTTTGTATACTAATCTAACCGTCTGACTGAATGGACAACTTTTGTTGAGGGACCAACCCTGAAATCGAAAATAAAACAGCTGTATCATACATTTCGTCGAATGTGAATGAAATGTTTTGTATGGAATAGCCTGACTGGCTGCTGGCCTCAGTCGTGACTGCGCGGAAAATTCCCATGTTTTGATGGTAGCAGTTGAAATTAAACCCTGCACTCAATAGTGGTTCATTTTAAGTTGTTTACTCAGCGAGTGGTCATTTATAAACTTGTTTACTCACTGGTGTGACAGTTGCATTTGAAAAGATATGTTTCCAGTATCTGAGCCATTTCAAAAACATTCGTCGAGCCAAGATGAAGTGGCAATGGGCAGGCTACATCGCTCGAAGAACCAATAACCAATGGAGAAGAAAGGTTCTTGAGTGAAGACCACAGACCGGAAGACGCAACGTAAGTAGTCTTCCCACTAGATGGACCGACGACATCGTGAGAGTCGCGGGCATCCAGTGGACGCAGATGGCAGGCTGTCGTTCAGTGTTCAGTTCGGAGGTCTATAAAGGGGAGGCTTATATTCAGGAGTGGACGTCTTCTGGCTAATGATGATTATGATACAGCATGTTTAGTAAATTTACTGGTTGTTAATCTTAGGCCTGCGATGAGTTTGAATATTTATGCGAAGATAATGATATGGACCAAGGAAACATGAGTGGTTATATCGTCATTGGGACCAAGTGAACAAAATAATGTGCTGCAATTCAAAAACATGCCCAATCTTATCGACCGCAAATCAGAAAACTGCGACTGACTTCCATACCGGAATGCGGAACAGTGGAATTAAATTTAAGCAGGTAATTTTTGAGGCCTCTGTCCAGCGTTGGATAAATGTGAACTGAATAAGTTGACGAGTCATCTCATTAATTTTAAAATTTTACGATTGAATCTAGAGTGAAAGCGGCAACACAAACGCACTTACGACGCGAACATTCGGGTCTTATTCTGGTACAAGACTTTAGTGTAATTTTAATAAAAACTTTTTGAGTGTTCAGTCAAACTCGCTACAAATCTCTTATTTAAACAGTTTCTTGAAACTTTCTTTGAGCCTAACTTCATAAGGAGCTTTTAGTTCATTTCGTACTTTATTGAATGGGTACGAAAAAGGACAAAGAGCAAAGTTATAATTTCAAATTTTAGCATTTGTCACAATTGCGAAAGTAACTGCAATCTGCTTGTTTGTTATCTATTGATGACTAAACGGCTGGTTTAATTACTAGTTATTAGTGAGTCATATTACACTAGTTTATGTCAAATTATCATATTATCACTAAATAACTGGTAATAAAATAATTAATATGGGAGAGGCCATTGGCTCTGAGACAGTGAAAACTAGTTCAATAGTCAATGGTAGAGTCAATGGGTTCGAATTTACTTTGTATTTGTAACTTGTCTACTAATAACGTGAAAATCAAGCAAAAATACGACAAAAGAGACCAAGAAACGGAACAAATGCTATAAATGTTGCTCTCGAAAGACGAAAGAAATTCCTTGTTTAGTAAAAATTTTGCAGACCAAATGCTCGATAGCCAAACTTCGCTTAACGAATGCGAGCAGTGGATATAGTTTTATGCATTAGTGCAGTGTATTTATTTTGCGTGTAATATCGTCATTTGTTTTATTTAGAATCACCAGCTGTCGCTAGCAGCTTTGCCGGCGTGTATTTACAAATGGAAATCATTAATATTCGTAATGTAGTCTATTTTGAATCTATTTTAAATCCGGAACGTAGATATTCGCCAAAGAACCAGAGTCACCGACATAGCTGTTAAAATTTGCTAGTTGAAGTGGCAATGGGCAGGTCACATCGCTCGAAGAACCGATGGGGAAGAAAGGTTCTTGAGTAGAGACCACGAACCGGAAGACGCTGCGTTACCTACGCTGCGTCTTCCGCCTCCCTAAGACCGACGACATTGTGAGAGTCGCGGGCATCCAGTGGATGCAAAAGGCAGGTTGTCGTTCAGTGTAGATGTTAAAGGGGGAGGCCTATGTTCAGCAGTGGATGTCTTCTGGCTGATGATGATGAGTCTATTTTGAGCGATTGCAATTTAAGATGCTATATGTTCTTTCGTTTTTAGAGCTACAATTGAATAACATACGGTTAGGACGACAAAATAAATTATGACAGTGGCAGCAAAAGCCATTTAGGCATCATGAAACTAAGATGCATCAAGTGCAAGGCAATGTTTTTTTTGTAAAACTTATTATACAATTTTCATCTTAAATAGACTAAACAGTACTTACAACTTAAAAGACACATCCTTTATTACCTTTTCCAGCCATCCCAGTTAGTACTATTGCACTTTCTAACCACACAACATGGCATTTATGATTATTTTTCATAGGTACTCCAAAATTGCGATTATACTTACGCTTGCAGATAATTGCAATTGTTTGAAGATAATTTGTGTACCGTTCATTGGATATTCATGAAATTTTGTAGCCAGTTCATTGCAATATTTTTTTAAGTTAGTCCCAGTTCGGGAGGAATTACTAGATTGGTATTCACGTCCTTTTCAAAACCTTTCACAGCGACGAGCGAGCAAAATGCTGAGGTGTTTCTGGCCCAATGTATAAGCGTCGCCATTCAGCATGGTAATGCCGCCAGCATGCTGGGTTCTCTGTTACGTGATAGTGGGCTTGAGCAATTGGATAGTTTTTACACCTTTAACGATCTATGGGCAGTCTGACTGTATTATTGTAGTTGTTAGCTTGTATTTTGTTTAGTTAATAAAGGCACTTGTTACGAGTTTGGTTATAGTCTACTTTTGACTCGGTCAATTTTGAGCGCACGACTGGCATCCATATTTTACATATCTTTGTAGGAGGCCCATAAATATCGAGAATACTGATTTATTATTTGTTTTTGTATACTTATCTGAAAATAAAACTAGTAGGAGCTGTATGATTTAAAGCCGTGATGATATGAAAAATACGAATACATTTTGTGTATTTAAATTGGAACGTTGCAGAGTTCGCGGAATTGAGATTTTGTGTTTTTAGGTAACTGGACTACGAGAGAACGATTTGATCGGCAAAGTTTTGAATTTTGCTTCGAAACAATATTTTACTAAGATTTTTTCTACTTTTGGCCACCAACTCGCCTGATAGTAAGCGACGGAGTGGCCGAGGATGGAACACGTTGACCTAGAAGAAATTTATTCACTCTAGCCTTGAAGTTGCCTAGATTGTAGTTGTCAGGAAACAGGGAGGACGGCGGGAGTTCCATTCTTGGTCATTACGTCTCATAAATGACGACCCAAATCGTTGTGTACGAATTTCCATGAGGAAAGGGTGGTATTGTGCAGTCCTTCTACTTGTCCTGCTAAATAGTAAGCATAGCAACAAAATAAATCAATTTCAGAGCACGTGATCGCCTGTAAGTATTCATGGATCTCAAATTATTCGGCAACTCACTATCCAATCCATCTACAAGAGATAATTCATATAGCGTCCGAAATACATTGTCCGTCTTACTAAAAAAGATTTAAGAACGCTTTAGATAGGTGTTTAACATATTTTTCACAGTGAAACAACTGCTAAACACATGTCTAAAGCTTTTGTAGTAAGACGGGGTATTTTTAAATCGATATTACTTACACTAATAAACTTTAAATTATTTATTAGTGTAAGTACAAAAAAAACTTAAAACTATTGTAAAATAAGAAATAAAAAGTACAGTAATAATAATAATAATAATTTATTTATTTCTAAGTAACATAGACTCATACAAATCAAAAAAATAATATCAATAGAAAAAATAGAATAAATTAATAATAGTAGCTAGTCACATTACACTAATAATAATTATTACCAATTAAAACGACAGTGACGACAGTGATTTAAAATTAACCGTTATAAATTTGCTTCTTTGCTAATAATGACGGTAAGAAATATATATTATTTTCTACTCAGTCACCAACACACCTTGCTACAAAATGTGATTAGATTTCCTTTTATTTCTTCTTTTTTATGCCATAGATGGCAAGCAAGCAGGCGGGTCTCCTGATGGTAAGCAATCACCGTCGCTTATGGATACGTCTTGTAACACCAGAGGCATCACAACGACATTGCCGAGCCTTTTTAGAAAATTTATGGATTCTTGTTTACATAGACCAACATAATATATGGTTTACTTAACAACTTAAAAAAAATCTGTCAAAAACTGAGCCATGTTATTAATTTTTCATTCTTGCACTAATTTGACAGGTCACACAAATTGCGAGAGTTTTGAGACATTTGTCAAAATACATATTAATCTTCTTGTCAAATAAGAGAGAACTGAACGGAAGCCACAAGGGAGAAGTTTAAGCGTCGGGAGCAATGAATTAGATGTAATAAGTCGATGCTGTACAATTTCATCATCATCATCCACGGCCTTCCTTTTTTATTATATATAGGCTTGCGCTTGGCCAGCAACTCGCTTGATGTTCAGCGATGATGCGGTCTACGATGGAGCACGCTAGTCTAGAAGAAACCGATTCACTCTCGATTTGAAGACCCAGATTGTAACTATCGGGGAACACCCATTCAGGCATCGAATTCCACAGACTAGCAGTTCGCATAATAAATGTAGTATCAAAGCGCTTCGCACGGGTTTTTGGAATATCAACCATAAAGCAGTGTCAATATTTCGTACTAGCTCGGGCAGTGCGATAGAAAAATGGGAATTAAATCATGCAGATCTGATGCACACTCTCCGAAATGTATCCGATAAAAAACCGATAGACTAGCAACTTTGCGCCAATGCTCAAGACTAAGAAGCTTAGTCTGAATCAGGGATTCGTTGCTGATGAACCTTTTGGCACGTTTCTTCCTTACCTCTTTTCTTCCGCGGATCTGCAAGGTGTGGAATGACCTCCCCCAAAGGTCTTTCAGCCGAACTTCAACATGAAGCGTTTAAAAAAGGTGTAAGTATATAACTACCTCTCCGACCTTTCAAAGCACTGTCAACACCGCTAGCGTTACAGGGGGCTTACAGCTAGCTGTTATAAGCGATTCAGTTTACGATGAGAATCTCGGCTCGTTATGGTTCACGTTCGCGTGATTTTTCGCACTGCGTTGTTTCGCACTGCGTAGAGAGGCCTCATTAGTGCGTTACGTTGCGTCGCCGCAGCGTCAACGTTGCTTCGTTTTTCATATATTTTTAGTGACATGCAACATTATGCGTTGCGTTGTCGCACGTTTGACGGACGAGAGACGAAGCGGGGAAGGGTGATGCGCTGGGTGGTTAGAAAAGACCCACTTGCTGTTAGCGTTAACGCTTACGGAAATATGAAATTGTATGAAATCCTGAGCTGTCAGAGTTACTCGCAACGTAGGTGTGGCATACAATGCGATCCGTTGCGACGACGCAACGCAACGCAATAATGAGACCCCTCTCTAAGGCCCAGGAAGCATATACTTTTAAGCCAACAATAATGTGCTGTAGGCTTATGTCGTGATGTAAAACAACATTGTGTGGCTAAGAGGACCCAAGATGGGTATTAAAGCTCGTATTCCTTGTAGCTAGCTTGTAGCCCGCTTTACTTTGTCAGGGATGAGCAGCTGCTAAAGTTGTGAAAACTTAGTTCTCGTCAAAGACTTTTATTACGATAGAACACCGCAAGCTCGTAAAATTGTGTAAAAACCAGCGTGCCGCGTTTTAAGGGTTCCGTACCCAAAGGGTGAAAACGGGGCCCTATTACTAAATCTACGGTGTCTGTTGGAATTTGTGGTGGTACGGAACCCTCAGTGCATGAGCCAGACACGCACTTTGCCTGTTTATTGTATTGAATAATGACGTGCTACTGCTGTGACAATGGAAATCAATTGAATTTTGTGGCGTGCTAGTTGGAGCATCGATCCAACTTAAGGCAGGTGACAGACATGCGAAGTACGTGAACTCGCGGTATCTATCCTGGTAAGGTTTGTGGTCCTCGTAAAGTTTCTAGAATGTTTCACAGAATACAAATGCTGACACGGATATAGCTGACAAGTTTTAGTGGAATATACGATACAACAAAGAAAGGGATGTAAAATTCAGGGTTGGGTTGCTACTCAACGAATAATTTTCACACGTTTTTGAACCGGCAAAACTTAAAAAGATTTTGTTTGTTATATCATAAATAGCCTTTTAACAGTCCACTGCTGGACTTTTAGCCTACCTCCGAAGGGGTGATTTGGGCCATATCCACCACGCTGGCCCAGGAGGCTGCGGGTTGGTGGATTCACATACGCCATTGAATTCCTTCTCTGTACATATGCAGGTTCCTCACGATATTTTCCTTCACCGAAAAGCCTGTGGTATGAAAATCAGTACATAAGCTCCAAAGAGCTGATTGGTACAGGCCCGGGGTTTAAACCCGCGACCTCACGCTTCCAAGTCTAGCGGACTCCCAAATGGGCTACCACGGCTTATAGAGACTTAAACTAATTGTTATAAAGACAAATCAAAAAATTTACGATCAGCGGTGTTCTAACCTGGGCCATCCGATTTTACGTCTCGAGCGCTTCATCACCCACTTCCACGTTTTATCCCGGAAAAGTTCATGTTCCTGTGATAAAGATGCTGCTGGGAATATATACTTCCTATAACTTGATATAATTGGATCCGGGTATGTCCAAAAAACTCCAACTAGTCCCACCAGAGGATGGGCAGCAGCAATCTCCAACTGCACGGTGAACACTGCGATCTCCAAGCTGCCAAGCGTGGAGATTATGGCAACACCCCCGCTATTGGTGCTCTAAGGGTTTTGACGCCAACGCGGAAAAAATATGTCGGCTCGTTGGATTATTTTCCTAAACTTGTGTATTTTCGAGTGTTAATGTGTACTAAATGGTGAATTATTATTCATTAAGTGCTCATAAACGTGCTCGAGTGTGGGTAAGTGATATAACGAAGTGAAACGTGTCTTTTCGTGTTGTTTCCAAAACTCCATAGGAGCCTCTTGTAAAGTCTCCACCACTTTACAGGGGCATGAGTTCGACTTGACCGTGACTTACTTAGCTTGACTCTGTCTGTGACTATGACTTGTTTGACGCTATTAAGACAAAGTAAACTGTTTAATATTACGAGTAATGGACATTGAATCCACGCTCATGAATATTTTAACAAAAAAAAAATGGTGCTCTAAGGAGGAGGCCTATGTTCAGCAGTGGATGTCTATTTTCTACTCGTTGATGATGATGATGATGACTAATATATATTTTGTTTTAAATGTTTACCGGGACTTATCGTGCATTATTTTATTTAGGTAAAAATAGGAAACGACGTGCGAAATTTACCAATTTTACAAGCTTTTATTTAGTTTATATATAAAGTAATTCGCGATAAGTCCCGATAAACATTTAAAACATGTGTCCAAATCGCGAAATTTACTTTGAATTGATATTTTGATGGGAATATGATGACCCCGTAGACGAACTTAATTACTACTAACCTACAACCTATTTATAGCCAGGTTTAGCCACAGTTTACGGTTTCAGGCGAGAACAATTACATCACGGATCGGATCCATCTCGGACCCGTCTTGCTACCGGATAATCCTTTATTACGGTTATGCGGAAAGCCGGGTACCTACCCCTTTTATAGGGGTAGCCGTATTTAATACGTAAATTCGCTATTACATTTTCGTCACAATAGAGTAAAGAGATGATGCCGTGATTCATACCGAACGAAAACTGTAAAGTAACTCAATGGCATAATAATTAGCAGCAAATTAAATTTAAATTTGAATATATTTAGTGTAAGTCATCATCATTTCAGCCAGAGAACGTCCACTGCTGGACATAATACCTCCCCCGTTCGATCTCCAAAATGCCCGGTTGGAAGCGGCCTGCATACAGCGTTTTCCTGCGGTCTCTTGTCCATCTTGTGGTGGACGTCCTACGCTGCGCTTACCGGTCCGTGCTCTCCATTTGAGAACCTTTCGGCTCCACCAGCTATCTGTTCTGCGTGCTATGTGCTCTACTTCTGCCACTTCAACTTGCTAATCCGGTGGGCTATGTTGGTAAATTTCGTTCGTCTACGGATCGCCTCACTTCTGGTTCTTGAAATACTTGGAATTAGTAAATAAACTTATTGGTGAAAATCCCAAGATCACAAGAGATATACAGTCAAGATCTACGCACACAAACTTAGAAAAGCATCGCTTATTTGTCGTGTGAATGAGTGGGTAACCTTAGTGTCAGGCCGGCAGGCCTTCACAGATATGTCCAACACGTCAATCTCCGACTTTAGGCTTTTTTTGGGGTAAGGGGGCACTACCTTCCCCCGTTCTGCTGCTATACAACAAATCCTCCTGGATCCAGGATTAACACATAATCACATACACGAAACAGTGACACCATTTCATGGTTGAAATTTCGAAAATCCGTATCGAACCGCTTTGATTCCACATTTATTGTACGAATGCGAACTGCTAGTCTATAGAATGAGCTGCCTGAATAGTTTTTTTAATGAAATGGGCTAGCGTTTGACCACAACTCACCTGATGGTATGTGACGATGCAGTTTACGATGGGGCACACTTCGCCATGAGGAGTTTAGTTCTCTTGTCTTGAAGAGACCCAGGTTGTACCTTATAGTGAACACCGAGGCAGTGAGCAAATTAATTTTTTGCAGTTCGTATTAGGAAGGAATTGGGTGTTCCCCGATAATTACAATCTGGGTGTCTTCAAGTTACGAGTGAATCGGTTTCTTCAAGGCAAGCGTGTTCTATCGTAGAATCATCGCTGCGGTCAAACACAAGCCTATTATTAAATATAAGCTTCTTTTATCCCGGAAATATTAAAGTTCCTATAAGCGCTGCTAATGTAGGTACTCCAAAATATTTATAGAAGAAGAAAATATAAATTTTTGCAATTAACAGCATTTGGTGATATGTGAAAACCAACCATTTAAATAACTACACAAACGCTTCAAGATAACCTTTTTTCAAACGGGATATTTACCGTGGTAAGGTTGTGGAATGAGCTCCCGATATTTCGGCGCAGTTACATGCACCATCGGGAGCTCATTCCACAACATTACCACGGTAAATACCCCGTAAATAATCATATTATAACTTTAGTGAACAACCGTGATAGTTTAAAACAGTGTTTTTTCTTTTTTTAAACCTCCAAGATAGGAAACAAAGTTTTCCCAAACGTATTTTATTGTATCAATAAAAGCAAGACGAATGAGAGTTTCGACGCTAGGATCAGAGGATCGGTTCTTTTTATTGGTCAATAAAGCATTAGAAATTTTACAGCCCCTCAGATGATTATATAAGTCATAAAACACCGTGACACAAGACATGAACCGGCTTTGAAACCGCTTTATCTTTGAAAAAGTTAAAGTGCTTTTCTAGTACAGGTTCTTCAGGCGTCCTAAAATCTATCAAGGCTATAAATTCTGTCTGCAACTCTGGTATTGGCGTTTTCCGGAATTTGGCTGGGATTTTGAGCTACGAGTATCATTCATAGACAACCTCCAAAATTCAAAGTTCAAGTTCATTTATTTCTGGTAAAAACCCATATGAAGCGAAACAGTAGATAATTAATAATATTCTAGTCACTCATAATAATAAAGTCATAAATTATAACAATTAATAAATTAAGCATGTCATCAAAAATAAAATTTCATTAAAATGTATAGGTAGGTAAATGAAATATACCTCGTAGACGGTAAGTAAAAAAAAATGAATAAAACATAACTCTTATAATTTTCAGGAAATGAAAGCAATTTCCTGGAAATGCAGATAAAATAGACTGGAAGCGTCGAGGACATTTAACTGTAAGATGACTCGTAAATATTTAGAGATGGCCGTCTGATCTACCGGCACAAAGTTTTGGCGGACTAACAGCGTAACTGCTAATTTAACTTCCAATTTAAGATCCAAATAAGCCAGAGAAATATGCCTTGCCTTAGTACAATTATCGTTCGTGCTTCAATGTCACGAACGTTAATAAAAAATACATGAACGAATAAAGAATAATTATATAATATAAAATTTCCAATTTTATTGAAACAAGTTTTCTAACATGTAAACTACATAGATAAATAATTGTACTAGAATAGATTTTTAATTATCTAAACTTATTTGAATCCAAATGAAATTTAACTGAATATTTGTAATGTTATTTTCTTAACTAGTTTTGCTAGTTATGCTTAAAAATTCAAAAGTTATGCTTAAATTTTGAATAAAACACATGTTTTTTTTTTATTTTTTTTAATATCTTCATTAGCTTTGGGATGCGCTAGTGAGAAAGATGATGCACGAAGCATATACTCTTAACAGCATACTCATAAGTGTCTAAGTAGTATAAAAAAACACATGCTATAAAAATATTGGGGGTCCCAGTTGTGTGAATATGAAACTTCGTTAAAGATCCATTATTTGTATTAGTCGGCAAATAGAAGCGCTAGTAAAAAATTATCTTATGTGTTGATGTCCCATCACTATTAAAGCAGTTTTAAATTTGCAATTTGGTGCGCTCATAATGCTGCAACGGACTTTACTGCCGTTTCAGTTTAATTAAGTTTTAAGCTAAACTTCGTTCTAGTTCTTTGTTTCTGCTGTTTGCGAGCGCTAGGTTTTTTAAGCTGTTCCCTTCAAGGTTTCATCTCCGTTGACTCCGTTTCATTGTTTTAGTCAGATGAAGTCGTCCAAGGCTGGTTTTTAGATAACTAGATTTCTCACTAAGGTCGACCACATATTTTGAAAGATACTTGACGAAAATCATAATAGTGGTGCTACCGTTCAGCCAGTAACCGTGAGCAAAATCATTGCTTTTTGAACGTTTGTGATCTACCTATATATAACACTTCATAATCGACAGCCAGAATACTTCCACTGCTGAACATAGGCTTCCCCCTTAGCACGCCACACTGAGCGACATCCTGCCATCTGCATCCACTTGATCCCCGGGGCTCTCACGATGTCATCGGTCCATTTAGTGGTAGGCCTTCCTACGCTGCGTCTTCCAATTCGTGGTCTCCACTTAAGAACCTTAGTAGCTAAGTCAGTGATTCTGGTTCTTTGGCAAATATCCACGTTCTGGATTCTATCGCACAAAGAAACTCCGAGCATAGCTCTCTCCGTTGCCCGCTGTGTGACTCTGAGCTTTACCAAAAACCAGCAGTCTCAGTATTATTTATGTCATCTATACTAATATTATAGAGAGGAAAGATTTGATTGTTTGTTTGTTTGTTTGTTTGCATTGAATAGTCTCCGAAACTACTGAACCGATTTGAAAAATTCTTTCACTGTTGGGAAGCTAAACTATCCCCGGGTGACATAGGCTATAATCTATACCCATGCAAATCTGGGGCGAACCGCTACTCTATTATAATACTTGGTTATTAGCAATGGCTAATGCACATCTTTGCAAGTTTTTCAGCACCAAGCAAACATTAGCAAACATTACCGCATTTTTGACTGCAATTTCCAATGAAATAAACGGGCAATAAAAATTTAACTTCTATAATAATATTATCTCTAGATAACGAGCTCATTGTTTGCTAGGGGCTTAAACTGTTGAAGCTCTAAATACTGGATGGAACTGAACTGAGACTAGCACAAGACAGATACTTATATATTTATGATATTGAAGGCCTTGACACTTTAGGTCACTACGCCAACATAGTTACGAGTTAAGTAGTCTGTATTCAAAGTATGAAAATAACCTAATATCCTTGGTGCCACTTTCTATACCTTCTAAATTACATTGATGGAGGACCGTTAGCAATTCTGACGTGCAAATCAATTGTCGGAACTAGGCATAGGGGGGAAAGACTAATCGTACCATCCAGTAACTGGTCGCGTACAAAGTTTCCCTCAGGCTGACTGGCGTTGATTCGAATAGTATCATCCGGTAAAGCGAATGATTAGAGTCATTGGGGCCGAAACGACTACGACCAAATAAAACACTGTTAGACCAATGTTTGTTTGTTTAATCACTGTTTTTTTTACCTCAACCTTTTCTTATGTTTAAAAATGTACTTCTACACAATTACCAAATTCATCACAAACTGCCTTTATCTTTTCCGATGTAAATTTTTTTGAAACAGCAAATGTGATTCCAACCTTACTGTAAGATTGCATGCTTATTCCCAACATAAATAGGCACCCATTTCTAAGATGCATTCGTTGATAAAAACTTCCAATATCAGATGGAAATGAGATCGTATTGAAATTCAACTATATGCGCCTCTCTATAGAGCTTATAATATAGCCTTGAGAGATTCATTGAAAGAAAATATTCTACAAATGTAAAAGGGTAAGAAATGAATAAGATTGAAAGGCCGACCGATATTTCTGTTTCCTATTCATGTTCACCGCTAAAAGTAAGTCGTATAGAAAGTAATTTTTATATAGAAGTGGTCCACACTTAAGGATTAACTATTTGAATGTAGAGATAATTTAAAAAAAATAATACGTCTACCTATACGTCGTCGGGTTTGAACATGCGCCATCCAGATTTACGCCCTTGATGGTCTTTGCTTTCCTTTTTTTTATAGACAGGCTTGCGCTTCTCGCCATCTCGTATGATGTTAAGCGATGATGCGGTCTATGATGGAGCACGCCTAGAAGAAACCGATTCACTCTCGACTTGAGGACACTCTGATTGTAACTAACGGGGAACACCCATTCAGGCAGCGAATTCCACAGACTAGCAGTTCGCACAGTAAATGTGGAATCAAAGCGCTTCGTAAAAAAATACTTTCCGATCGGCCTCCAAATTTTTGAGCTGTCTTTGCAAGTAATCTAAACATTGTTGACGTTATCTATAATTCTTGCAACAAGCTAGTAATTACTCGAACCACAGGACCTAAAGCTGACTTAGAAATGACACCTTTTCAGAAGCTTTTTTTACTTGCCTTGTTTGTAAGGGTCAAATATTGCAACTGAATTGTAATAGTTTCCCCCACCCCGACCGATTGATTGATTGACCGATTGATTGATTTTGCATACACGTTTAATTTTGATCACAATACACGGTAAGCTAAGTAAAGTCATTCTAAATCCAATATGGCGGACTCCCAAAGATGGCCGATCAACTATTTTTATGCTCCCTTATGATGGATTTTAAATAAAAAGGTTTGCTAAGAAGAATACAAAAAATAACATGACGTAACATAAGTATATCTTTTTTGTTAATTTGTTTTATGGCCTCCACGAGACAGGCTTTGTCCTAGTGTGGGGACCAACAGTAAATTATTATTTTTAAGGTGTTACTTTTTTAAGAAATAAAAAATCTTTATAAATCTTTAAAATCGTCATAAAACGACATTCAATATGGTGGACACCCCAAGATGGCAGAAAAAAATTACTTATCTACCATCATGATAATTATGGGTATCATATGAAAGGATTTGCTGAGGATAATATAAAAAAGCTTGTTTTTAATTTATTTATTACTTATTTTGCATGACAATGACATTTGGATGACAACGCATGGTTTGCCAAGTGGCGTTATTCTAAATCTATAGTATGGAGGACTCTTAAAGCTGGTAGACCAGTTATTTTTATGCACCCCCATGATATTATGTGTATCAAATGAAAATGTTTGCTGAAAAGAATACGAATTTTTTTTTTTTTTCTTTATAACTTTTTTTTTATTTACACCCTTTTTGCGTAACCTTGTATATTAAACGATATTTTTTTGCATTAATGTTTTATTTTGTTTTTCCTTAGTTAGCTTCTAACTAACTAATAGGATTTTTACATTGTAGTCTTATAATAACTACTCAGAGAAGGTAGGTTTCCAAGCAACACCTCAAAACGTAAGCTACAAATTCGCTTTGTGGCTTACGTTTCGATTGGTATGTTAAACGATTTAAGCAAGAAAATTAATGGATTACCTGTGGAAGGTCACACCATAACTCTTATGTTTCTTTTCTGATTTGTTGTGGTACGATTTCACCGCGCAAATTGTCATAGTAATTTTTAATTTTTTTTTGGAGCCATATATGACACCATTTGAATGGATTAAATTTTGCGAATGTACTTGGTTTCTTTGTGTAGTTATTCTAAGATTGTAGTATTGGCTGGAATGATTTGTTTTTGGTTTTTATTTAGACTACTGGCTGAACCCGATTAGGACGCAGCAATGTCCGAATGTCCTGTCCGGATATGTGAGTCACCTCAAGTCGACCCTGTGTTTGTTTTTTCTCTGTGTTTTGTGTACTAATTATGTCATCTAGTTTAGAACATACAATGCCTTGTAGAACGCATTAAAAGTCCCAAAAAAAATTGGAATAAAAAATAATGTGTGGTGTGATGTTTTTAGTCTTTACTTTACTCCCATGTGTAGAAAATATTATTCTTTCCATTTTCACGTCGTTTCTTACAAGATACTGTTTCACGTCACGAGAGTGCTACTCGCAAATAAATTTTGGGTCTGGTTAAGTAATGCCATAATCATAAAACCCAGAGACATCGTGTTAAGATGTACTTTAGATTAGGTCCCAAAATCTGGGTGGCTTTGAAAGACTTTACATAGGAGTCTATGTATAAAATCTGGAAAACTTGGAAATGGTGTGAAAATATGCGTCGAAAATATATATTTTTCTCTAATTTACCACGTTCTTTAGATAATAATATTTCTTATTTATTTGAGAAAAACAGAGTTAATACATTAGTGATTACAGCTAATCTATGATTACAGTCTATGATTATAAGTAATCATAGACTTATTAGTGTTTATATAAGGTACTATTACTAGCTATATTACTCTTAAGATATTTTTTTGAAAGGCTCACTCTATTGCACTTCTGTCCATCTAATCGTTGCCTGAAAGAGATCGCTTTTGGGTTTAGACAACCACGTCTACATTTTATTTTGTCTCGCTCTCTCGGCTAATGAGAGAGCCAGACAAAAATCAGTGTAAGATTATTATTAATATTATTGTAATAAGAATGTTTTTGAGATTATGGTAACTCATTGTCGCCCTTTTTACAAGGCTTTATTTAACTTGCCCTGTTAGTATCATCATCATCATCATCATTTCAGCCATAGGACGTAGACTGCTGGGCATAGGCCTCCCCCATCGATCTCCAAAAGGGCCGGTCGGAAGCGGCCTGCATCCAGCATTTCCTTGCGGTTTCTTTTAGATCGTCTGTCCATCTTGTGGGTGGAAGTCCTGCGCTGCGCTAAACGCGCGCGCTGTTAGTTAGTGTGTGTAGGACAAATCTTGAAAATGAATTTTAGACCAGTTATCCTCAACCGATAGAGCTGAAATTTGGCATACTTTGGTGAACATGCAATGTTACAGTACCATCTAACAGGTCTAAATATGGAGACAGAAGATGGCCATAGGAACTCTTAAACGAAACGACGCAAACCCGTCCAGTTTGGGTTTGTTGGATTTGTCTATCTAAGTACAAGGTATTCTACTGGGTGAGTTCGACTAAAAGCATCAAGCCTGATTTAGGCCAGATGCGTTCGCACTCGCCATGCCACCTTACCATACCTAGTTTGTCTGATCTAAGGGTAAAACAAACGACGCCAGTTGCCCATACAAAATTATCCATTGTCCTTTGTGGAATTTATATCGATTAAGAGTTTTAGGGTGAGGTGCATGCAATATAACCGGGAGGCTTTAGCAAGGTTAATGAATTTCTAATTAAGCATGCCAATCTATGGTTGAGCCAGCCCAAATTAATGTAGGCACGGTATTTACATTAATACTGACATGGCACTGCTTAATTGGCTATGTTATGTAGGTATGCGTAATTAATTAAAATGAGCTTCCATGAATAGGCATAACTGTGTCCTGATGATTAATACTCATACTCATACTTTTTTATTCATAACAAATATAGTTACATGTCACAGTGTATACATTCTTATTATCGTTACATATTGATCAAACACGGGAAAAAAAAACACGATAGAAAAAAAAAAAACATACAAATAATAAAATTAAAAATAACAAACAAAATAATTAAATTGCATAATGTCAAAATTAAAATTAAATTAAACAATTAGAATAAACAAATAATATTAGTCAATAATAATAATAATTTAAAATGTCAGTTTTACATTAGCAAAATATTGTAAATAATTAATTAATGCCTATTCTACCTTAGGTAGAAAGTCATTCACCTTATAAAATGTTTTCTCAACAAGCCATTTCTTTGTTCTACATTTAAATGAGTGTCGTGACGGTGCCTCCTTTATGTCAATTTATAAATTTGAAAATCTTGTTAATTTATTACAAATAAAAGGCTTAGCGATGAATATAACTAAATACATTACACATACTGAAAAATAAATCCAATTGGCTGATAAATCTCTGAGATATGAGCGTTTAATGTTTTAGGTGGGGATAGAGAGGGGATACTCTGTCTCTTTCTCGCAAAGCGTGTGTTAGTATAGCTTTTGTATGGCGCGCCTGAGGCGTGACGTCATAGCTCAATATGGAGCGCTCTCTGTTTAGCATGAAATTAAAATGCTTATAACTTATTTGTTTTTTAACTAATTTTAATTTTGTTTTATTAGATGGGCTGTATTTATGATCAGCTTTTTTATGAGGTAGTAAAAAATATTAGTCGCCATGCCTATTGACAAATTAATAACGTCCAAATTATACCGGTTACATCTCTAGACTACGGACATATTCTAGGATATAATTGTAATCATATTACTAGACGAAATGTATAAAAAACTATTTTCTTTCTCTATGGGTTGATCCAACAATTGTAATTTTTGAATAACGTATTTTTTTTTATAATATACTAGCAACGCATCCCGGCTTCGCACGGGTGTAAGTCCAATTTTTTTACACCTTGGGTTACATTATTGGAGTTTAAGTAAGGATCCCTATATTTTTTTTAATATATAGCATATGTCACCCGGGGATAGTGTAGCTTCCCAACAGTGAAAGATTTTTTCTAATCGGTTCAGTAGTTTCGGAGCCTATTCAATGCAAACAAACAATCAAATCTTTCCTCTTTATAATATTAGTACAGATATAAGATGTAAGATATATATTAATTGCCAAAAAACAAAAACAATGGACATACTATTAGAAACATAAGAACAAACAGTGTATGGCAATAAGCTCAGCGCTGTACTGCGAAGTCCCGAAGGGTCACACAGGTTATGGTTGGATATGACATGTAATTTATAATAATAATAATCTCCATTTGGTTCAGCATATCCTTTCCAATTAATTCTACATAGATACTAGCTACACACATACGACGACGACGACATAGTAAGAGTCGCTGGCATCCAGTGGGTGCAAAAGGCAGGCTGTCGTTCAGTGTGGAGGTTAAAGGGGGAGGCCTATGTTCAGCAGTGGACGTCTTCTGGCTGATGATGATGATGTTGATGATGACTAGCTACCCATCATTTGAAACGCTACAACAATTTATTCATGGAATAACTTTAGAGTGTTCCCAGATAGACCAAAGTTTAAAATTGCCACTAGATGACTTCGAACAAGTGTGCATGTAACTTTTATTGGACCTTAATTTAGTTTTCTATCAAGGAGCTTAAAATTCTAGAATTGTTCAACAAAATCTTTTTTTTTACTTTTCTTAAAATTAAATAAATAACATGTAACCATATTTTGGAATTTGGTACTTTTCCTCGACGTCAAAAAAGGCCGATTTATGTTCAATCAATGATAGGTTTTTCTTTAATGTTTGTTACCTTAGATCTCCATTATTATAAACCAATGCGGAAAATTCTTTTACTATTTGAAATGACAATTGTTTTAGATTTGTACCATAGAATTACATATAAATCGTGATAATTATTGCATTATATTTACATATCAAGTTATATGAATATTTACGGGATATTCACAACCACAACCACAACCATCAACAACCACATTCCACAACCTTACCACGGTAAATATCCCGTAAATAATCATTTAACTTTAGTGAACAACCGTGATAGTTTACAACAGTGTTTTATATTTACATATGTCTAAGCATTGGTATTTACCATCGTACACACATTGAGGTACACAGGTGCATTTTACAAGCTGCAGTTTGCAAAATGACTTGTCATTTTGTTATTCACAAAAGTTTACTTTTCAAGAGAACAAACTCGTCATGACAACAAACATACATATATCAACATGATATCAAATTTGACACGATTTTAAACTCGCCATAATTTCATACTCGTCATGATATCAAACCCCTCATGATTTCACATTCGTCACATATCAAACTCGTCATGATATAAAACAAGTCATGATATCAAACTCGTCATAATTTCAAGCTCGTCATAATATCCAACTCGTCATGATATCAAACTCGTCATGATATCAAACTCGTCATGATATCAAACTCCTCAAGATTTCACATATCAATATATCAAATCCACCCTGATTTCACACTCGTCTCATATCAAATTAACCATGATATCAAACTCGTCATGTTATCAAACCTATCATGATTTCACACTCGTCACATATCAAACTCATCGTGATATCAAACTCGTCATGATTTCAAGCTCGTCATGATATCCAACTCTTTATGTTTTATTATCATAAGAAAAGAATTACTTACCAATTTACAAATTCCCATATTTTTTAGTATTAATAAATTTTATGTTTCAGGTTTATAATTTAGAATTTATATTATGATCATGAAATAAATAGCATTCCGATTAATTTTTTTATTTTTATCAAAGTTCTGCCTTGAAAAAAAATATTGATTCCTTATTCCTTATTGTACTTGAAACGACATTAAAGCGGAAATACACTAGAGATTCGTATAAAAACAGTTTTTATGATAAACTTCCGCAAAGTAACGCATGATTCAATAAATTAGTTAGGTACATCTTGTTTTTTTTAAACTGGCAGCCCAAATGTCCAAGGCGTCTCAGGCAACCTAAAATCTCAGGCCGTGCACTCAAAAGGCCCAGACTTCAGACCAGTCCTAAGGCTACAGACAAAAGGTACATAGTATGTAAATTTCTAACATACAATCATACTAGTATAGCGTATTTCATGTTTAATATTTATTAGAGACTAATAATATTAATATATTATCAACCTTAAGTGTGCCGACAGTATGAATACAGTGTGAATTCGTGTAAACAAGGAGGCGGCGCACAGAGTTCATTGGTCCTAGACATCGAATGAATATAATAAACCAATGAGTATCAAGACAAGACAAGAAGTTCTGTGTTCTATTCTGTGTACTCAGTGAAATATCACTTATCTACAATCTACATACATGATGGCAAGAAAAATTAATTGTGAGAAATTTATTTGCGACTTATGCTTTAAACTATGCCTTAAGTAGATATAACCATATATAACTTAGCGTTAAGTTGAAATTGTACTAGTGAAAAGAAAATAAATACAGTAATACAATCCTGAAAGAATATTCGGAGGCGTAGCTTGCGGTAACCAATGGTTTTTAGCCGGTAAGAATCCGGCACTGTCTGGGTCCTCCATTCCCAGATGTCCATGCAGGATTTTTTTGACCTGTCAATCACTTACGTAATTTTTTTTCTATTTGGGTTGTTTTTACTGATTTTTTTCTCCCCAGTTTCTCGCCAGTCGCATCGTTTTCAACAATTATTTTGATGTCGTCGGTCCAACTCATCCTTGGTCGGCCTTAGTCTCGGCCGCTTAATTACGCGGTTATTGCTGTACACCACCTCCCATCATCACGTCTGGTCATGTGTCCTGCCCAGTTCCACTTTAGTTGCATCACCTTTTGCAAGCATAATACTACAGATACATGTAATGTGCATCGTACGTATAAGACGCACTAGGCTAGCTATCTAGCCTACACAACAAGCAAGCATAAGTACTTAGCAATTTTCGTTTTTTTGTGTGATTAGACACATATAACCGGCACTAAGTAACAACTTTTACTTTTAACTTTTCTTCATGTCTGTAGTGTTAATTTCTCGCAAAATAAAGAGTTTTCATGATCTATACTTTAGGTTTTAAATGTTTGTCGAGACTTATCACGTATTATTTTATACGTACCTTTCACTCAACTTGATAAGTCCCGATAAACATTAGACCTTTATTTTTTTATTAGTCGGAGTGACCGGCTTAATCTTACGTGAGTAATTCCCGTGTCATATAAATAAAATTAAAAACATGTGTTCAAATCGCGAAAGTTCAAAAATTACTAAACATTAAGGATTTTTCTTCTCCATGAATTTACTCCGCCAATGGTTTCGTAAAAAGCCGTGGGTTGGAAAATAATAACAAACGGAAAAGAAATCCCCTCTCAGGATGTAGTATCAAAGGCATATAACGAGCATATAAATTACGCCATGTGGCTTGGAAGAATGTAGTGAGCCGAGCTTGTCATTGCGATGTGGATTCAAAAGAAAAAAGGCTATAAATTACTGTTATAACTTGTACAGACACTACCGAACACGTAGATATCAGCTCAGACAAAGAAGGGCCAAATGCCTTAGAAAAATAAAATTATCGTTCGTATCCTACAAGGAACCCTCTCTCCGTCCGTCTGTCATTAGTCTGTGCGTCTCCTTCATAATTTTTTAGAACATTGAATTTCTATAATTATTAAGATAAGTGCATGAAACTTTGCACAATTACATATGTAGTATAGATTAAAATTTTAAAAGCATAAAAAATTATATTTTATTGCATTTTAGGGGAGGCTCTGGTACATGTGAATAGCAATTTTTTTTTAAACACTGCTAGTGTTTGGCGCTGTGCCGGTACGTGGATTGATGACCGCCTGGGCGTTGAAGGGGATGTTGTCTTTTTGCACTATTTTTTTAAATAATTTAGTAGCTCACAAGTTATGTGGTGGTACGGAACTCTCAGTACGCGAGCCCGACTCGCACTTGGCCGGTTTTATTACCTAACTGATGGGAAATGCGATCATCAGATCTCGAATCGAACTGGTAGGCAAATATTGCACAGCACGTCACTCTAGAGAGATGAAACGAAGATGGAATTTCAATATTGCACGAAACCAACTGAGCCAGAGCAATACGCTTGGGAGTATGCTTTACGTTATCAAATTCCAACATCGTCAATTTTACAGGAATGTAGGTTTACTACTGTAAAAGCTTTCTAGCTGCAGAGTTTCCCTCAACCTACTGCAGCTTTTTTTGTAAAGTTGGTCAAATTATGGACTAAATTGTTTCTAGGATTAGCTTGTTATTTTTCATTTTCTTCATTTATTCTAATTCATTTTATGTTGGTCGAAAGTTTCATGTGTTTTTTCGTTGCTCCAAAACCATACAAATCAGATTTTAACAAAGTTGATGTTTCGTGATGCGTCTAAACACTCATGTGTGTGATGTCACACAAAATCTAATATGGCGGATTTTGTGATTTTATGATTTTATTGCGCGAAGTTTTTTTTTTATAAATATATAATCTTGTTTTGTACCAAAAGAAAGGGCTTGGTGAGTTCAATTCAATTCAAATATAATGAATTGTCTAGGCAAAGATTGGATACTACGTATGTCTTTGTGTCTAGGCTTATTCGCATAATTTATTTAAACTTTCGTAGGTTTTTTTTACCTTTACCTATATTTGTAAAGTCATCATCGTGGGAAAATGATTTAAGCTGGATAGTAAATAAAGATATAGGTAGGTATACCAGGAACTCCCCACCTTTCGTTCGCTATTGTTGACGTACATTTGACTGAAAATACCTCATAATCTCAGGCCCCATATTTCAGAGGGTGTAATATTTTATGGCCACGTCCTATTTTATTTATTCAGGACGGTGAAGGATCTCAATGGCACTTTGGCTCGCCTGAAACGTGTATTTTAAGATCGTAACAAAGGAAATATGGCTTCACGTACAGTTACGTAGATAATCGTGAGATTATGAAGCAACGTTAGGGTTTACACGTGGAAATTAATTAAGCATACTCGTGATCGGGTGCTGCTTCTGGGGCGCTGTCTGCTCGCGGTATACGAGTACGCACAAACTAGTAACAACATGGCTAAATGGTTTTAACTTTATGCTCGTTGCAGAACATGCGAAGTACACGTGGCAAGTACAAGTACCAAGTACAAGTGACAAGTACAAGTAGCAAGTATCTAAAAGCATCGTTTGCAATCAGCTACACACTTTTTGCTTAGTGCAAGATTTACAAGACGTGTACTAAGCAAAAAGTGTGTAGCTGATTGCAAACGATGCTTTTAGATACTTGCTACTTGTACTTGCCACTTGTTCTTCGCATGTTCTGCAACAGGCATTAGTCTTTCCCGACGAACGGAATATACAACGTTCAAAAACCTTACAAAAGTGATCAGAATCTATGGTTTTCATTTGGCTTTTTACAATCAACCGCAGGTATTAGAGCTAAAAATAAAACCAGCCAAGTGCGAGTCGGGCTCGCGCACTGGGGGTTCCGTACCACCACATAACTTGTTAGCTACTAAATCATCACCCAGGTGGTCACCCATACAAGTGCCGGCCGCTCCCGACGTTGCTTCACTTCGGTAATCGTACGAGAACCGGTGGTGAACAGAAATTTGACACCGACTCGCACTTGGCCATTATTTATTATATTAGAGCTAATACAAAAATACGTAAAAAAATACTGTTGTTATATATGTATGTTTGTTATAATCCGCCGTAACCTTACATTTTCCGTGAAAATTTCAACTGGCTATCTATTACGGTTCGAAAGATACAGCCGTTAATAGGCAGGACAGACGGACAGACAGACAGACAGACATCGTAGGCTTAGTAATAGGGTCCCGTTTTTACCCTTTGGGTACGGAACCCTAAAAATAGACCGAGTATAATAGGAACTAGGTAGTATTGCCATTTAACGTGGCAAAGCTTCCAGCATTCTAGACATTTTTCCATACATTAAAGGAATTTTAGATTATTTTTTATATATAAATTTTAAATACCTAGTTTTAAGTTTATATTTTATTCTAGATTAGCCAAATGTAACAGCACGTCTGAGATAAATTTGCGACGGCCAAGATTTATCTTTAAATAGAATAATAAGAGCATTAGCTCAGATTAGTTTGTCTGCTACTAAGGCAAATTAATAAGTGTTTATAATTTTTTTTTGCAAGTGCCTTTATTGACTAAACAAAATACAAACTAAAACTAACACTACAAATACAGTTAGAAAGTCCATAGACCGTTGAAGGTCTAAAGACAATCCAAATGCTCAAGCCCACTACCAGTTGGCAGCGTACCCTACATGCTGGCGGCATTACCACGTTGAATGGCAATGCTAATGCGTTGAGCCAGAAACACGCCAGCATTTTGGTCACGCGTCGCATTAACCAGATGCGACGTCTGAAAGATTTTTGAAAATAAGGTGAGCTCCCGGTCCCCAAGTTTATAAATTAAATTGTTTATGTACTGAATTATCAAAATGTTACAGGTTGATATTATCTGACAGAAAATTATTAAAAAAAACGTTTGAATAGAAACAAAACCAGCCAAGTGAAAGTCGGGCTCGCGCACTGAGGGTTCCGTACCACCACAAAATACAATAATTATCAATTTCAAAAACCGATTTGAAAACTATTAAAATATGGCAATACGATTCTTTGAAAGAAAATGAGGTGTGGTGAGTACTTTAAAGTGTGTACTATAATCATGCCAAGTCTGATGCTTGTGCGTATTACCGTTTTTACATTAGAACTAATACAAAAATACGTAAAAATTTACGTTTGTAGTTAATACGCTTTAACTTTACATATTTAGTGAAAATTTCAACTAGCTACCTATTACGGTTCGAAAGATTTAACAGCCGTTTAAAGGTAGAACAGATGGACAGACAGACAGCGCAGGACTAGTGTAATAGGGTCTCGTTTACATCCTTTGGGTACGGAACCCTAAAAAGCGGCACTTACAACTGAAAGTTCATTATCAGCAATTTCCAGTCAAACATCGCTTTACCATTATCATGTCGAGTGGCTCTGAAAACAATAAGCGGCCAACTTTGGACTATAAATTCATATTTATCTAATCTTTGACATGGCAACTGAAACAGAAGTTTGGTTATAAATTAACTGCTTTTTATGAACCACTACATGATCAAAAATCTACATAGAAGCATACACTCACTTTTAGTTGATTGAATCAGGCGTCAGTTTGCGAAATCCCATCTTCATAACTGTTTCTTTGACGTTTTTTTATAGGCTTGCGTTTACCTCCAACTCGTCTGAAGTTAACCAATGATGCGGTCTACGATGTAGGACGCTTGCCTAGAAGAAACCAATTTCCTCGAGATTTGAAGACACCCAGATTGTAACTATCAGGGAACACCCATTCAGGCAGACTAGCAGGTCGCACAATAGCGCAGTTTGCGTTCCCACTCTGGCAGTCCGATAGCAATATGGGCAGGAGGGAATTAGACTATGCAGATCGGATGCACTCTCCAAAATGTATCCGATAAATAACCAATAGACTAGCAACTTAGTGCCGATGTTCAAGACTAAGGAGCTTAGTCTGAACCAGGGATTCGTTGTTGATGAGCCTCTTCGCACGTTTATAGTGTATTTTCGCTCCAACGTCGCATTATGTACAATAAGGAATACTCTTAACCTTACCTTCCACACAAACTTCTTACCTCCTCCTTACCTTTCTACTACAGGACAATTAGGAAATCGGTCCACAACCACCATAGTTTGTGGATTTTCCTTGGATAGACGTACCAAACGTTTCGATGCTACGTTTCTAATCCGCATTCTAATCGCGATTTGAACACATGTTTTAAATGTTTATCGGGACTTATCACGTATTATTTAAAATCAGATATAATCTGGGCTTTTTCAAGGCCATAGCTATGATACAACTAACAAAAAAAGTCGGTGCAATGCGTAGCGTGCCCCAAGTTTTGTTTCAAAATCTTTTTTGTATGTTTGTGACTCTATAGGTATTGCGGGTGCGGACCTGTGCTCCACCTAGGTTCTCCACCTGGGTGAAGCACGGTGTATCTCGATGCTTATACAAAGCTGTAATTTAACAAGTAGATACCTTATGGGCTGTGTTATTTTAACTCGTTCACTTTTTTGCCAGTGAGGTTTTGGGAATTTTAATTGTTACCGGAAATTCGGTTATTTTTGTTTTAACCTTTTTGAAACAAAAACCATTCCAAGAAGGGTGAAACATAAGAGTACGGGTCCTTTTATTTTGAATAAGCTTGTCGTATGCAAACTTGTTTAAAATGATGGATAGAGACATAACATTTTGGATAGAAACGATAGGAATTTTTGTGCGTTACGACGGTGGCATTCCGTGTAGTCGGAGATCAGACAAACAAGGAAGATATGCCTTACAATAATTAACGTTCATGTTGAAGTGTTTCTGTTTCATAAATATATTTTTTCTCTATACCGCTACCTTTTATCAAAAAACTATAAGTAAATTAAAAATAAAAGTAACTGTAAGGATATTAATTAAAAAAACCGGACAAGTACGAGTAGGACTCGTGCTCTGAGGGTTCCGTTGGACAGAACCATCAGAGCGCGAGTCCGAAAAAATAACTAAATTTGAAATATAGAAAGACAAACTTAACTTTGTAGTTGACTATAAGGTTCTTCCATACATTCCAACTACAAAATGTAAGTTTGTAATAGCAAAATAATTATTTTTAAATGATATATCTTCAAATTTGTAACTTTCGGATTTATTCCTATATATGTGCTATGAGACCTCGCCTTTTGCCAAATTTCATGATTCTAGGTCGACAGGAAGTACCCTATAGGTTTTGATTTCCGTGTGAAATCGCAAAATATGCGACATAAACGTTCATATCTTTTGATTGCGTTGACTTACAACTTTTATTTTTTTACAGCCGCAAGAAACCGTAGACCCAAGTATTTAGTATAAATTTCAACTTGATACCTTCACGCGTTCTTGAGAAAAAGGGTCTTGACAGACGGACAGACAGACGGACAACGAAGTGATCCTGTAAGGGTTCCAATTTTTTTCTTTTTAGGTACAGAACCCTAAAAACATGCAGACTTATTAATAACCTCTTCCTTTTTGAAGTCAGTTAATAAAGGTAAATATTCATTTAAATTACACTGGATAGTCTCGAATCGACTCAACAATCTTACCTATAACAATTTCTTGTTTTACTACGGTACCCTAAAAACTTGGCAGTTTGCAATTTCAATAGCTATTCTGAAATCTATTTTTAGAAAGCATTCCCGATGTTTTGACATGTCTCGTCCGAAACGGCTTTTTGTTTTGACATTTGTGGTGCGGGAAAAATCGTCCGAAGCAAATAATTTCTAACGTAACGTCCAAAATTCCCAGATAAATATACGTAACTGCCATGACTATTTTTAATTCTAGATTAGAATTTTTCTGCTATTGTTTCTCAAGTTTCACTTTTATAAATTTCAGCTGCAGCTACTCACGTCAAGTAGCTTGCGCAAGCTACTTAATGTGTATTATACCACAAAATAAATAGGTATTTATATACACATTAAACATATATTATTTTAAAGGGCAAATGCCTTTATTATCTAAACAAAATACAAGCTAACACTAACACTACAAAAACAGTTAGACTGCCCTTATACCGTTTAAGGCCTAACTAAATACAATCCAAATGCTTAAGCCCACTGCCAGTTGTCAGCACAAGTATTGAGGTTACGCTCTATGCTCAGATCTATATCTTTCGTAAGGCCTTCCTTTTTTCCTTTTTTAAGCAATGCTTATTACTACAGATGACCATAATCCTTGGTCGCATTTAGCGGAGCAAAATCATGGCGCATACACATAGTCGTGCGTTTCGCTACTTATATGTTTGGGGTTTTTCTCATATTTTCGAAAAGTATAGCTGTAATGTAAAATGTTCCTCACCGGTTTCCTTCATAATTATGAAATCTATATATTAAGACATCGCAGACATAATTTTAACAAATAGGTAATTTAATGACTCCAAAAAAACAGGGATAAAACCGCAAATCAGTGCTACTTTGATATATTTTTTCTATCAAGCGAAATGTGTTTAATCGTGTTTCAGTCTCATGGGTTTCTATAAAACATTCAATTTCGTTATGACACCATTTTTATAATTTTGTGCTAACCATGGAGGTATGCACACTTAAACTAGAATGACCATGGGTGCAAGTACCGTTCTTTTATCGATCGTCAAATTGACAGTTGAGGTCGTCAAATTCGATAATATGCAATTTTTTCAGTACTCGCTATGATCGATTCTATGGCATTTTAGCGAATTTGACGATCGATAAAGAACGGTACTTGCACTGCTGAATTGCTAAAAGTCGGAAAAGAGCGTCTTAAGGTTACGCTCAACACTCAGAGCTATATATTTCGCAATTTCACGTAAAAATTTCAAAGAAACAAAGATTTCATACTATACTACGTATGTCAAAGAATCGTATTAATTTTACTTCCAGCCGGTAACTGTAGATGAAGATTGAAGTCTTCTATAAAGTCCTCAATAGACGGATATCTAATGATTTCCCATGCATTGTGTCTCACACAATGGGAAGAAATGACCATCGTTTCCGAACGATAGGATTTCCATTTAAACCCCTTTATTATCCTCATATTCATATAAAGGAAGCCAAGTGAAAAGATCCGACGTTAGATTTGAATTTCATTATGGGAATGGATTTTATTTTTAATCAGACTGGTATTCAATAAAAATAAAATAAAAAATATAACATTAGTAATAGTAAATATATTGATCTGGTGGGTTACCATAATCTCCAAAACATTCTTATAATAAACCTCACATTGATTTTTGTCTTGCTTTGTCATTAGCCGAGAGAGTGAGACAAAATTCAATGTAAGGTATAATAAGAATGTTTTTGAATCGCGCCCAGATACGGTTTGCGGTCGCGTGATTTTCAACTGAGCGGATTAGGTGCCTGTAATAGCAGTTGTCCGTAAGGCCCCTGGTATAAAGAATTACATTCTTTAATGAGAACAATATATTGTAGGTACTTACTATTGATATAGCTCAGGTGCGTTCGGTTAACTTACGGTAGCATCTTTAGCATTGTCAAAATTGTCGCTGATGTTAGTGTCTTTTATCCATAGGGTATACAAAGTCCTTGCTTTTATCACATTTACAACGGGGAATGTTCGATCTGATGCCAGCATCACGGTTTTATCATCGCACTAGCCGCCACCGTCTGAAAGTTCATCCACATATCATAGATATGTAGAATTCGCACACTGTGCGTTTTACGCTATTTTTTGCCTCACACTTGCAATTTGTGGAATGAGCTTCCTCCCGAGAGATTTCCAAGTAACTATAACATGGGGTTCTTCAAAAGGGCTGTTAATAGTCTTTAAGGGTCGGAATCGTATCTGTGATGCCCCTAGTGTTACAGGCATGCATAGTCGACGGTGACCGATTACCATCAGACTGCATGTTAGCTTGTTTGCTAGCTATGACAAAAAAGTTTTATAATTTTTGATGTAAAACGTTCGGTTTGAGAATCTTGCCTCTTTTGTCACTTTTTTTATACCCAAAACTAACGCTCAATCACCAGGGGTCGTGTAAACGTCACAGTGACAGCACGCTCTAGGGCTGTTTTGTTTGTTATTCTCTTATAATTGGTCTTAAATTGAAGTAATTTCGCCCACAAGCTAATTAGTATTGCTGATTCCGCCATCTCTAGTACTAACTGCGGTATGTATTCCTTTATTTTTGTTATTGGCCTCAGATATATTATATGAAAATATTGAAAATAAAACAGTTTTTTGTCTGATATTCATATACAGACAGTTATTAGAATATGTAGAATTATTACAGTCACGTGCAAACAAAGACCAAAACACTACGAAAAACATACGTCAAAATCTAAATGTAAAAAAACAATCACAATAGTTTATATACTTAGGCATTTTTCGCTTTTTTCGCCTATTCGAACGGTGAACGAAAACAGTTAAAATGCAACTTTTGCTCATACAATCGCAAACACTGCATGCTGCATCGTTTTTGGCGTTTGTAACAGTTATTTTGTCAACAAGAGGCTATCCTAACGCACCTTCATTGTAGTAAATGTAATAAATCAGGTTTTGATATAAAGTACCTATAGACCGTAAGCATTATCATTCGTCAAGTTAATGCTGCCAGCATACGCAGCCAACTGTGGACTTGAGCATTTGGATTATCTCTAGAACTTCAACGGTATCTCTATCTCGTTACAAAAATATTCAAGATATTAAATGATTTAATGTAGTACTCGTGTCAAATGTAGCTGTACGAAATACGAATAAAGAAAATAACATTTTCATTACTCATACTCGGAAAGTAGGTTTAAAGTTGCCTGAAGAGCGGCTTGAAAGTAATACATTTCAGCCTTAGGGAGAATCACTTTCAACTGACAGTGACAGTTGAAAACTGACAGACACTCAAATTATAAAAAAAAATACTAGTTCTATTTTAACATTTGTATTGAACCATGTTCCAATTTTTTTTTTCTCAGAGGATTATGGACCTGCACTTCTTGTGCAGTTGCCAGTATCAGGAAGTTAAAAAAAAATTGGCGGGAATCCGATCTCTTTATTGTAGAGTTTTGTTTATACTTCCGTATAGCAGATTTGTATTAACACAATCAGTTCATGTTTTTTTATTTTTAGTTTCCTTATATTCGTAATGAAAAGCACAGTGATTAAACCTCGGGATTAAAGACTTATTTAGTCCCTCGAACTATTAGACTGCCAAACACCGTCTCGGGACTAAATAAGTTACTTCCACCCCTAGGATAACAATGCACTAAGTATTATGTTCAAAATGAAAATGTCATTGAACATTTGGAAGCAGGTTGAAATGTCTTCAAAACATTTTGAAATGTGCGAGCTAAATAGAGAACACACGAAACATCGGCCCTTATGTAGCACTTCACATCGCCTATGTTTGCCGAATAATAAAGAAAGCTATGTGCCGGCTGCATAGCGTTCTTTTTAATTCAGCAAAGCGAGCGTTAGCTGCATCACCGAAGACCATAAAAGAGTACAACCTGCAGATGGCCATCAAAGATCGGGACGAGGCAGTGATGGAGGCCCTGGACCGGGAGGAGGCGATTAATTGTAATGTAAAAAAAAGCGTCTAGAAATAAGGACTGTTTGTATGCCTCGAGCATTCATGCTCACCATCGAAGGAACCCTCTTGCGGCGGCGTGGTGTGTCGGGTCGCTCTCTTCCCTCAGATATGGTTGAGGAGGACGATGGCTGATTGTGTCAACTCGTGATCAAGTGATGCTTGCGGGTCGCTGGTCTGCTCGCGGTTTACGCACAAACTAGCAATAACATGACTAAATTGTTTTAACCTTAGATTAAGATCTAATTTTCCTCTCCCAGTATTTTTCTAACAAAATTGTAGTTAAGTATATAACAAAAGTCAAGCACGATGTCCGTAGAGACGCTAACAAAAAATTTAATAAAAAAACATGTGGTGTGCCATTATTCGATCGCGTGGCTCATTTTATGTGTGTGTGTCTTGCACCTTACAGTGACGCTCTAGTAGTTGCAGGTAGGTCCATGAAAAGTTTTATTAACGCTCAAAAGATAATACAAATACAAAACTATCTGCGCAAAGTTATAAGTTTCTATGTTCAATTAAAACAAAATAATACCCAAGACAAAGTGCAAGTAGTTATTCAAACAAATTTAAGTTTTCTGTTACTTCTAAGTTCAACGAAATACAATAATGGTTTGGTAAATAAATACCTTAATGTTAAAGTAATTCTGCAAAGTGGCAATCACTGTTGGTACGCTATTTTGAGATAAAAATAATACTTGTTGATGGATGGTGAAAACTTTTAACATAAACGAAGACATCAAAATAAAATTAAGGATATTCTACATTAAAACATTTGCATTCCAGTACATCTATAATACTTGTAAAATTAGCACAATTTGCAGTAAGAAGTAAAAATGTCTTAGGTAATTTGTCAAAATCTCTACTAACTACGTCGCTTTGTTCTCTACTAATATAAGTCGCATCTAAACGTACAACTGAGTTTACACTGGTGGACAATTTACTTGAACCTGAGAACCTTTGGAGAAGTTCTATCAGAGCAGCGAGGAATTTCAACTTGAATGATCTCACCTTGTATTCGTTTTCTCTCTTTCCTTCCTTTCCAACTATAAATGTAAGTTTGTAATGGCAAAATAATTATTTTTAAATGATATAACTTCAAATTTGTAACTTTCGGATTTATTCCTTTATATGTACTATGAGACCTTGCGCTTTGCCAAATTTCATGATTCTAGGTCAACGGGAAGTACCCTATAGGTTTTGATTCCCCTGTAAAATCGCAAAATATGCGACATAAACGTTCATATCTTTTGATTGCGTTAACTTACAACTTTTATTTTTTTACAGCCGAAAGAAACCGTAGACCTAAGTATATTTAATATACATTTCAACTTGATACCTTTACGCGTTCTTGAGAAAAAGGGTCTTGACAGACGGACAGACAGACGGACAACGAAGTGATCCTATAAGGGTTCCGTTTTTTCCTTTTGAGGTGCGGAACCCTAAAAATGGACCAAAAACGAAGTACCTAATCATTTCAAGTTACGACAAAATCTTTGATTATAATAATGTACATAACCAAAGGGAAAAAAAACATGTAGAAGCTAAGCTAAAATTTCCACTATTCTAGATTAATCAAACGGTTATTTTGAATCAAACATTTCAATATGCACTCTGAATAATTCCTATACTAACCAATGTAAATACCTTAGAATAACTACTCAGAGAAGGTAGGTTTCCAAACAACGCCTTCTCAAAATGTAAGCTACAAATTCGCTTTGTACCTTACGTTTCGATTGATATTTTAAACGATTTAAGCAAGAAAATTAATGGATTGCCTGTGGAATGTCACACCATAACTCTTATGCTGCTTTTCTGATTTGTTGTGGTACGATTTTATCGCGCAAATTGTCATAGTAAAATTGTTATATTTTTTTGGAGCCATATATGACACCATTTGAATGGCTTAAATTTTGCTAATGTACTTGGTTTCTTTGTGTAGTTATTCTAAGGTAAATACAATGATTGATACGCGATTACGCTTGTTCATTCCGGACTCTCAGCGAATTGAGTGAACGATTGAATGATCCGATGACAGACAGGCATAGATAAAATACAGACACGAGCGAAGTGGTATTTACAGAGATGCGGGCCGAAAATATGACAATCCCTGAACTACGAATAGCTACATTCAAATTTTATGAATACCTATGCTCTGTTTTGGTGCCTATACGTGAAAAAATATTCCTCATTGTATTATTTTCCTAAAAATGTGTTATTCGGAGTGTAAATGTGTTAATTTTGGATTATTATTTATGTGTGAGCAGGTGACGAGGTGAAACATGCTTTTTCGAGATGTTTGAATGTCTCTATTAAAATCGCCAGTACTTTGCTAGAGCACATTGACTCGCCTGTGACTTACTTTGCTGGACTTTGACTGTGACTAAGACTTATTTGGCAACATTTTATAAAACGTGGGACGCTAAAATCCTTGCAAGGGGAACGAACAAAATATCTATGCTCAGTATAATGTTTAGGGTAAGTACTTGCTCTATGGTTATTATCGTACATTATATGGTACGTAGTATATATATATAGAGAAAACATAGTAATCACTTGTAATAGGGAACATATTATATTCATACACACATCGCCTTTTATATATAAGAAGACGTGTAGTTTCGATGCCATGGATCAATAACGACGAAGGTTCTAAGCAACGATCTATGTAGTATAGTATACAATCTTTGGTTCTAAGAAACTCAAAAAAAAATCAAAGGCATATTATGACATTCACCAACACAGATATACACTAGATCTGTGTTCACCATAGAACGGTGTTCACCAACTATATTATTGCGATATATTTAACGATATTGTTGTTGTATACTTTTTCAAACTTGTCATTTATCAACACTCATCCTCGTAGATTACTGGAAAGATCTTGAGAAATTAGTTTGATATTCCAGAAAAATGTAAATATTTTAGGTAGTTATATTTATAACAGCGCATACCTTCAATTGTGGCCTTAGATTATTAGTATAGTATGAAATCTTTGATTATGGCAATATAGACTGTTGGTAATTTCGTAAAGGCTTCCGTGATGATATTTTGTAGGACGGTAAAGGAGATCGAAATCTCTCCTCCACCATCTCGTAAAATATCAACACGAAAATTTATTTTATATTATTTGCAATATTATTCTTAAGATATAATACTCAAAGTTTTTTTAAAACGATGGGTATCAACATTGATGTAAGTAAATAGGGAGAAGATACGGGACGAACTTCTTGACGTGGACCGCACAATATAGGCTCCGGGGCACAATCCACTTCAGTCACAACTCACAATCGAACTGGCGTTTTGATAGCACGTGAATTACTTGTCAAAATTGTGTGAAATAAAGCAGCAAAAATTACTTCCTGCGTTTTCCACAAGGTGCACCAACAGTTCGAAGACAAAAAACAAGTTTTACGGCATTGCTTTTCACTCGTAAATACTTAAATACAATTAACTGAATTTTCTTTAAATGTCACTTCTATAGTCTAGTATAGTGTCTAATGGAGCGGTGAAGTTGACGTTACAGTGTAGACGTCAACGTCGCCGCTGACTCGAGCCGAAACAGAGCCATATTTATTGGGAACAATGTTTGGACGTCACGCGTCTTCTCCTTTTTTTAAAGTCATTGGGTATCAATGAATTAACTTAAAAAAAATTGTTATATATGCGAAAGAAAAAGAGAGACAGCTAAAGCCATTGGGACGACCAAGGAATATCAAATAAATATTCAGGATATTTCTGATTTTCGTTTTTTTTCATACTTCGTAACTCCTTAACCGTTTTAAACAAAGCTAGAAAACTCTTTAGAACTTTCAGTGTTAAATTCTTGTGTAAACAAGTTCGCAAAAGAAACAGAAGGCTTGCTACAGCATTTTAAAAGAAGTTTCCAAGAATTCTTCCTTTTGTAAGAAAAATAGGATGTCGTTACCAGCTATTCAGTTTTTGCTTTTATTCTGTGAGAACGCTGGTTAGGGTGTTGTATTTCTAACTTTGATATTGTAGTGTCTTTATCAATTGATCTTAAACAGGTTAGTTTGAGTGCCTATATTTAATCATTACAGTTTTTATTGGCTTATTTTTAACTTAATTTTGATAAGTATAAAAACTAGGAACTATTGCTATGTTTTAATAAATGGCCCGTGCATAGTATCGTTAGGAAATGCCAAACTCATCATCATCACCATCAGCCAGAAGACGTCCACTGCTGAACATAGGCCTCCCCCTTTAACCTCCACACTGATCGACAGCCCACCTTTTGCATCCACTGGATGCCGCGACTCTCACAATGTCGTCGGTCTATCTAGTGGGAGGCCTACCTACGCTGCGTTAACTTTGTATAATGCCAAACTAGTTTGTAATTTTTTTTTTTTTTTAAACTTCAAAAGTCAATCTTTAGGAAGTTAAAAGAACTAGGCTGTTTGCGTCGGGTTTAAACACATTCTAAACATCTGGAATCGCCCGGACTGCACTTTTGGCTTGGGATATTTTGTTCTAAGTACCTCCAAATATAAGTTCTAAGCAAGCTACCAATGCGGTTTCAACCTTATATGTAATTTATCTTCAGGGGTATCTACATAAGTAATAGTTTACCATTTACGGATTTTCCCCAAAAAAGCTGTCTCTTAGCGGGAAAGGTATCACCGATCGTAAGTTTCCTCAATAGAATGGCTTTCGGTGCTATTCCTCTTGCTTAAATGCGTGGGAGACGCTATAAATTTAGCTTAGCTACGAGAACGTAGCTTGTCTATACGGATTGATTCTTTGTTTTAACTATCCAAGAGGAGTAACACTACCTACATTTATTTGAGAAATTAATTAATATGTCAGGATATGATGGCGCTGACATGGACTGGTTGTCTAAAAGTCTCCAAAAAGTAAAGAAAAAAGTTTTTTGCAGTCATGTCAGCCGCAGTGATGCAACATAATACAATCCCGATGCAAAATCTAATTTTTATACCAACTTTTATGGGTAGGTACCATTCTTTCGTCGTCAGCAACACGTTTTCATCGATGCAGGCGGGTTTAGGTGGCAATTCAACCACAAAAATCTCACATATTATGGGTTTTAAATTTGAAAGGGTTATTTCTATCATATGGATCCTTGTTTCTGGCACTGGGTGAGATTTAACTGCTCAAATAAATTAGGTGAGGGTCGATTCACCAGTTATTTTTGTTTTCTCGTGATTCCGATTTGTAAGTAGTTACATATACATGTGTATTTACACATGTAAATGTTTATGTTTGTGTTGTGTGTTATGTGTATTTACATTTATGGTGCTTTTAGTAAACTGCTGCTATTTGTCTCCGACAAAGAACAGCAGCAGCTTGTTCACGGCGGACGCAGTACCGGCGTTAGGGTAGGGCGCGGATGGGCGACTGCCCAGGGCGCCAAACATAAAGGGGCGTGCGCTCCTTCATAATCTTTGTATCCATAATTCCATATCATACCTACCTCTAATGCTTTCTAAATCATCAGTTTTATTCTTAATGCTCCGAAAATCAGGGAGAAGGGCGCCGTAGAAATCTCACCCTGGGCGCTGGTAGTGCTGGCACCGGCACTGGACGGACGGACGTACTCAAACCTTGAAAGACGCTTGCAGACAATGCGTAGTACAAGTAACAAGAAGAAGTAGCAAATGCCTACTACGCATCTTCTGCAACGGTGTGATTAGTGAACGTGGTAGTGAAAGTGCTTAGTAGCACTTTGTGCTATTCTTTGGCGCCAAGTGAAGCTTCGTTTTCCCGCCCTGCTCGCACGACGCCCACTGCAAATCATTCGTCTCGTTCGAGCACTCGTGCGAATACGTACTCGCACGCGAGTTATGGCATCACCGCGCGAGTGGCTGCTTATCGTTTGAATGCCAACTTTCTTGCTACTTCTACTTGCTAATTCTACTTCTACTTGCTACTTCTACTTCTACTTGCTATATAATAAGAATAAGAATAAGAATAAAATATATTTATTGCCAAAAAACAAAAACAATGGACATATACTATAAGAAACATAATAAGATACAATGTTTGGCAATAGGGGTACGCTCAGCGCTGTACTGCGAGGTCCCGAAGGGTCACGCAGGGCTGGTTTTCAGCATACCCCTACTATATACTATATACCCCTATATATACTTGCTATTTCTACTTGCTATATATAATTGCTACGTCTACTTGCTACTTCTACTTTCTACTTGCTATTTGATACTTCTACTTGCTCCTTCTACTTGCCGCTTCTACGTGCTACTTCTACTTGCTATACTTCTAATTATTACTTGTACTAGGAATCGTCTGGGAGGCAAATCGGAATTGAACATTTGTTTGAAAGTCTACGCGTACGAAGTCACGGGCAACAGCGAGTTGTAAAAAAAACATACTAGAACTCAAATGACTAACATTAATCGAAATACAACGCCTACACAACTGAACTAATGCCGGTAATTCCGTCAAAGTCAAGTGGTCAGATACAGAGATAGTCAATGTTATCGTCTGATATATAAGATGAAAAGATCGACCACAATGACAGAATCCTTATCACTGACAGCTTTATCAGCCGATAACTTACCTGCGCGATCGAGGAAAATCTTGAATGATAAATATGAGAATGTTACCTCCATTTATTTTATTTTTCCGTGTATTTTTGTTACCGTAAAATACTTGTATTTGATTACTTTGGTTTCTCTCCGATGGCAAACCAAAGTAATCAAACTTTGGTTTGCCATAGGAGCGACACAAAAATAAAGGCACTAGTCCAGAAAAAAAAAAACATGAAGTCAAGTTTTTTTTTTTTTTTTAATCCCGACAACGGTATTTTTTGCGATGGTGACAAGCTCAGCGATGATGGCCAAGCGGTAGCATTATGCGTTTAAAGCACCCGGTTCGATCCTCAGCCAATGACTTATTTAGTAGGTACCAAAATAAATGATGTGCAGTTTTGATGCCATCTCTCAACAACGGGAAAGAAAACATCGTGAGGAAACCGATATGTCCAAGAACCAGAAGATCAAAGACATACGATATTCACCAACATGCACTAGGCTAGCATGGTGGGTTAGAGCCCAGCCTTTCTCCCTGAGAGAAGGCCTGGGTTCCAGCAGTGGCAACATGATAGGCTTATAATGATGGTGAGCATGAACGGTATTTTTGGCGGGTTATGCTTCCCAAACGGCACACCTGTACTAAAAACAACAAACCAGCCGGGCTAACATGCGCACCACGACAAAGTTTTGTAGACTCTTTTTATCGTGCCAAAGCGTGACAGGCGTGTAAGAAACCGTAGGCGCTGTGTCGCGTTCTCGCTCGTCAGAGTGACGACAAGATTTTGTCGCTGTGCGCATGTTAGGCAGGCTGGGGAGATTTGATGTGAGGTCTCTGTATCTTTTATCGTATTTACAACGGGTAATGTTGGGAAGAACCGTTCAATCTGATGCCGAAGTCGCCGTTTTACCATTGCAGCCCATTCGGCGTAGCACCACCGAAAGCCATTCGTGGAAATTGCATACTGTGCGTTTAACATGAACTTTTTGCCTCACACCTCTAATATGGGGAATGAGTTCCAACCGACGGCATTTCAAAGTAACTGTAACATGGGGTTCTTCAAAAGGGAGATTATGTAAAGGTTGAAACCTCTTTGATGTCTCTGGTGTAACAGGTATCCATAGACGACGGCAAGGATAATAATGGCATGTTTTTTTTATGCCATAGGTGGCAAACAAGCAGACGGGCTGCCTGATGGTAAGCAGTGACTGTCGCCTATGGATACTTGTAGCACCAGAGGCATCACAAATACGTTGCCGACCCTTTAGGACTCGATTAACTCGCCTTTTGAAGAACCACATGTTGTAGCTTCTCGGAAACACCGTGGAAGGTAGCTCATTCCACATTTTGCAGGTATGTGGCAAGAAGGGTTGTGTGAATCGCACAGTGTGCGATTTCCACTGATCTATGATGTGTGGATGAGCCTTCAGGCGGTGGCGGCTAGTGCGATGGTAAAACCGCGACGCCGGCTTTGCTTATAGGTGGTCCGTTAGATTGTTTGCCACCTATGTATCCAGCCTGCGGCATTTCCAAGTAACTATAACATAGGGTTCTTCAAAAGGGAGATCCCAATATAAAAGTATAACCTCTTTGATGCTTCTGGTATTACAGGTTTCTATAGACGACGGCAAAGATAATAATGGCGACGATGATCGCTTATATAGGTGGTCCGTCAGATTGTTTGCAACGGGAATAAAAATAAAAATGAAATGAATGGTAATGTATGTATGTATGGAATTAAAGAAACTCTAAAAGCGTCCGCTTTAAGGTAAAATAGCAGCTATTTTGTTAATCTCATAAATCTGTGAACTAAAATTACGTTAGCAAACTTAGCAAGGGGCGAGTGTTTCACTGATTCATGAAACCTTTCTATCCCGAATCTGTGAATCATTAAAATAAGCAGTATGTGATCCATAGTAGAGTAGGTAACTGCCTCGAGGGACCACGTATAAATTTTTAGGGACGTAGGTAAGCGAGCGGAACGGCCGTGTCGGAAATAATAACAGTTTATCAACCTGTCTCGATCGGATCTGAGCGCTTGTGAAGAATCGATGAGCGGACGGTAAAATTGTGTTAAATGCTTAGAATAACTACACAAAGAAACCAAGTACATTCGCAAAATTTAAACCATTCAAATAGAGTCATATATGGCTCCAAAAAAAAAAAGTTTTACTATGACAATTTGCGCGGTGAAATCGTACCACAACAAATCAGAAAAGCAGCATAAGAGTTATGGTGTGACATACCACAGGTAATCCATTAATTTTCTTGCTTAAATCGTTTAAAATACCAATCGAAACGTAAGCTACAAAGCAAATTTTTAGCTTACGTTTTGAGAAGGCGTTGTTTGGAAACCTACCTTCTCTGAGTAGTTATTCTAAGGTTAAATGTCTCAAGGACTCAGACATGGCAGGAGTTTTAAGGATTTTAGGCAGGTTTATCTAAAAAGTGCCCATCTAGCGAGCCCAACTCAGTTTTATTTAGGTAATCGTATGGTTCGTTTCACAAATGGCGGGAAATTCAAATTTTAAACAGTTTTCTTGTCCTTGTGCTAGGCTGGGTAATTATTGTAAACGATCATGATGTTTGCGCAAATTGATTATTATTCTTTACAATATCATGTAAAGCTATTTATCTTTAATGCACATTATTACTTACATTTGTAAATAAATTAATTTTTGCTGTTTCAAACGGTTTATTGACAAGTGTAAGTAATGTGGTGTGTTACTGTTAAATAATTGTACATTATAATGTGAAGAACAGCCAATATTTTGCGCAAACACTGTGTTATTTAAAAATAATTACCTGGCCTGGCTACTAGGACCAAAAAGCTGTTTAACTTAACTAGTGCTAACTTCCTGCTACAGCTGCCTCGCTCGGAAACTTTAGTATTTTTGTAAATAAAGTTAATAAAGTTAATAAATAAAGATTTATTATAAACTAGCGGTCCGCCCCAGCTTCGCACGGGTATATAGATTATAGCCTATGTCACCCGAGGATAGTGTAGCTTCCCAACATGCAGTGAAAGAATTTTTCATATCGGTTCAGTAGTTTCTGAGCCTATTCAATGCAAACAAACAAACAAACAATCAAATCTTTCCTCTTTATAATATTATTATATAGTATAGATAATAAATAAAAATCACGAATTAGGAATTTAGTAAGCAAGTTGGGTATTATATTTTACCCTATAGGTAGGAATAATATCGCCTGTAGGCTGTAGGGATAACATTGATTACTTTCTATACCTTCTACGTTTCATCGAGGGTAAAAAATGGCCATGTTAGAAAAATCATAGGGAAAAGAAAAGTTACACGAGGAAATGTGATGGGAATTTGAAACATCTTTATTGTGCCGGTTAATTTATTTTTTTGGTTGTACTAGCAATACAGTCTTTAAATAATGGCATTTTAAATAATATATCTCGCGAACACATTACAACGTTTTTGTAGTAACAAAATCACAGTGAGAATTTAAGAAAAACTATTGAAAATTATTATTGGATTAACAAAGAAAATGGTGTAAAAAAATCGTGTTTATATTTATAGGATGACAGAGGAGATATTTTTTTTTTTTTCGTTTTTTTTTTTCCTCTAAAAAAAATTGATATCGACATAAAAATTATTCTTACAATATGTTCTAATGTTATTTTAAACATAATGCCTATAAAAAACCAAATACCTACTAAGCGAATTTTAAATTTCTTTAAATTTTAGAATTGTGCGAAATAGATACGATAGCTCTAGTCAGCATGGCCTTAAGTGGGGCAAATGGAGGTTAGAAATATATATGAAAGTTAACGCATACGAAGTCATATGCAAAAGCTAGTTTTATATCATCATCATCATTTCAGCCGTAGGACGTCCACTGCACTGCTGGACATAGGCCTCCCTCATCGATCTCCAAAAGGGCCGGTTGGAAGCGGCCTGCATCCAGCGTTTCCCTGTTCTCTTTTAGGTCGTCTGTCCATCTTGTGGGTGGACGTCCTACGCTGCGCTTACCAGTCCGTGGTATAGTAGTTTTATATGTGTGCAGGTTATTATCTATGATTTTACAGGGAAAATGGAGATCTCATAAATATACGTAGAGCTAACATTAATCAGACAGCTCTAATGTAGAGCGACCAGATAATTTCTTAATCCTACGCTTTCCGTGTCAACTAAGTGTGATAGCCATCATATGCCTTTACTAGAAAATTATATTTCTTTTTAAATAATGTTTTCACACAAGGTGAAGTAAACAAGTACTTTTTTATTTACTGACAAGTGTCTTTATTTAGTAAACAAAATACAACCTAATACTATAACAGTTGGACATAGACCGTTCATCATTATCATCAGCTAGGAGACGTCGACTGCTGAACATAAGCCTATCTAAGATCCCCGCCCGCGAGACTCACGATGTTGTCGGTCTATCTAGTGGGAGGCCTACGTACTCTGCGCTTTTCGGTACTAGACCATCCATCCGGTTCCGGTCATAGACCGTTGAAGTAGTAAAAACATTTAACCCATAATGCTGCAGGAAAGTAGTTAGGTGGGTAATTTATCGTCGGTCGTGTCACTTCCCAATATCCGGTTCATCGCCACCGCACACTTTCCGGAGTTCATCAATATAAGTTCAGCACTGTCTAATGGACTTGCCGGGCTCTAATAGCTAGATTCCGAACTATGCCGTGCGTACACGAGGCGACCAAAGTATCGGGAACTTGAGTGTTCAGGGTTTATTCTCTAACTTACATGAGATTTCTTGCCATACTAATACTTACCATGCTAACATAAAAAAAAACACTTTATGCCCTTAGTTTCTCCGCGTCACGTTATATGCGTGGAATTGGTAATGTCAAGTTTGTAACGCGATGAGGTTCGTAACGCACTCGTTTTAAATTGTCAAAATAACATGGTGCTAATTGTGCGTTTCGTGCGCGTTTGTCAAGAGAATGTAGTAGGTATATGTTTCAATTATGTTGGTTACATTGGTTATCGTTAGTGACCATAGTTACTGTGTTATGACACGTTTGCAGCGTGATATTGGAGTGTTTTTTTAATAGACTAAAAACCTTTTATAAATAACTTGATATACCTAACAACTTAAGTTCTATGACTTTCAATAATTAGTCTTGCATTTTTGTTACATACAAATATATTATTTAAATTAAATATATTATAATGAAAAAGCGCGGGGACCGTAGTTGAGATGCGTAAGTGTACGTCTGTTTGTCTCTCTTCACGCAATAACAGAATAACGGTTCAACTTGATTTTTTGCATAGATAATTTTACTAAAGATTGTGGAGTGTGACGTAGAATCTTTTTAGTCCGGTAAAAATTACTGTTCCTTAGTGAATGTGCACTCGAGTAAAACCACGGGGTGCAGTTAGTTAAAAATAGCCCAGCTAAATCTCAAATGGTCACGATGCTAACATTTTGTGTATTTGTTCACCAATTGTCAATTCAAGCACACTGAGAGAGTCTCCTAGCCGTAACGCTACTCGCCGTTAATTTGATCGCTTCGTGTACAAACGGCCTATATTCGACGAAAAAAATCGAAATAAAGTAATTTTTCATGTCGCCCTGCTGTTAATATGTTTTCTTTTGAAAAATGTATGTATGATTTCTATGTGAAATGCGACAAAATAATGGAGTGTACTGAAATAAGGTAAAGATAATGGCAGACACAAAGACTCAACTTCATAAAATGGCAATAGTCAAGGCACTACTGGGGCCTTACGGACAACTGCTATTACAGGCACCTAATCCGCTCAGTTGGAAAATCACGCGACCGCAAACCTTATCGCGCCCAGATACGGTTTGCGGTCACGTGATTTTCCAACTGAGCGGATTAGGTGCCTGTAATAGCAGTTGTCCGTAAGGCCCCTGGACTGTTTTTTTAATTGTCTAATAAAGAAGCTGTCCATAAATAGAGTTGATCGCCAGTTAAATGGCGTGAAGGTGCAAACTGCGAACGCATCAGGCCTAAATCAGGCTTGATACCTTTAGTCGAACTAACACTGCAGGCGACGTTGCCGGAAATATTTGCAAAATTTGGACAATTAGTTCGTTGGTGTCACTGAAGGTTTCTTAATGTGCGTGGACAAATAGTAAAAGTGCCGTACACCTAAATTTTTATGGCAATTTATAGTTTTGTAAAAGGCCATGAAACCAAAGTTGTTTAGTATGATGTAGGGAAGTTGCCTGCGAGAAGTTGTCGTTAGATACAGTCTGGCCGCTGAGAGAATACGTATGACAGCTGTAATTACATTGCAAAAAATCTGAATGAAACTTTAATTATTATTTTACTGTGGTTAATTGGCTACAACGCTACGTTCACAAAGCTAGGAAAAGTGATCAGAATTTACCGTTTTTATTCAGACTTTTATGGCAACTGTCAGATGCATTCGTTCAGCAGCCGCACTATATAAATAGTTATCAATAACCCTCTATTCTTACACACATCCTAAAACATCACCCTCCTTAGGCAGGCGGGAGTAAACGCTGTTTTTCAAAAACAAAAAACAAAAAAAACAACCCTTTTTATTAGACGTCGAAAAACATTTGCATAATAATAATGTGCGGGATAGCACTCGATATGCGCTTGTGGAGATGTTAGACGGAAACACTGATGATGATAGTTTAGAAACTATTGAATAACTCTAATTAGATAAATTATTAATGCTAAATGCTGATGAATCCACCGTGGTTGCTGCTTAAGACGAAACATGCTTCAAATTTGACGATTCGTCATCACGAATATTCAAAAGTAGACCTTTAAAATCGATTAATTGACATTATTTATTTATGTTTAATAAATTTTCTTGAAATATTTTATTCGGATATGTTCACCGATACACGATTAAAGAAATTTTGCTCGATAGAAAAAAATCGTAAACTTTCCTAAAAAAACAGCCGTTTATACGTTCCCTTCAATGGATTGAATCAACTTCATTAAGAATCTATACAAGATATTTTTATCAAAAAAAATTGTGTGTTATCCTAACAATCATTCAAATACTTTAGTGGTCGCAGTTTTTTGTAAAAGCGTAAGATTATTTGTAGAAAATAAAGAAATAATTAATTTTGTAAATATTTGAAAGCGCGCACTTCGTATTACCGTCATACAAATGTACGGTTCTCTACCATTTCGCCTTAACGATGCATTTGAAGTGTCCTTTCTCTCATTTTATAGTACCTGTCTCTCTGTAATATTCTGTGGTATCTACTAATATCGATATTGCATGTGTATTGTAGTAAGAACGATTTTGTTATGAAATCGTTGAACTATTTTCTAGCTGTTGAACTTTTTTGTGCTTCTCAAACGTTTCATTAATGTGTAATGAGTAAATAACATCCGCTTTCAGGAAATGGTGTTTGAATTGACTTATAATGTTGCAAATGAGTAAGTTTAATGATATAATAAAGTCACTCTCGAGTTCTGTAAATGTAACTTTGAAACTTTTGTGATTTGAACACGTCTTGTTACAAGTTTTTTTTTTTTTGCAATGTAACTATGTTTGTTTGAGTGGAATCTTGCAACTCAATTTTGAAGCAGATATCTTCAACCCATTAAGCTGAAATTTGGCATACTTATGTAATTTTGGTAACAATGCAATGTTATGGTATCTTTAAGCTGGTCTGATGGAGACAGGTGGCCATCGAACGAATGTGAAAAAGTGGGCCGGGGAAGCCAAGGCGTATAACGTGTGTTCAGAAATGATTTCTTCTGGCTCACCTTCAATAACCTCACAACAATAAGTCCAACTTAAACTCATAGGCTAGAAATGCATAATAGAGGCCCTCGTGTAATGGCTAGAAATATTTAATAAATTACCTGACGTCTTAAAGAGTGACAAAAACGAACGTATTTTTGCACCTAAAGTGCTATTATTCAGTTTTTTATTTTCAATATTAAACACTAGAGATCCGCCCCAGCTTTGCACGGGTATAGATGATAGCCTATGTCACCCGGGGATAGCGTAGCTTCCCAATAGTGAAAGAATTTTTCAAATCAGTCCTGGCGCTTTGGAGAAAAATGGTAACAGATAATATACAACTCCTTACCCCAAACGTATTGTCTTCTGTGCCCAAACGCAACCTTCTTCATTTTACCGTCGGTAAAAAAGTCACTCAGTATTGTAAGCTTACGTCATATCAGATGATTGTGCCACAGAAGAGATAATAGTGTGTGTAGATAAGTAAGTAGTAGCTATAGCAATATTATTATGACCTCATCATGTAGTCATTTGTAACGGGTCTTACGGTCCGCTTGAGAACTTTTTGTCAATAGTTGTTGGAGCTCCTGCTGACATAATTTATTACTTACTTGCACCTTACTTGATGAATGATTTTGCGTACTGTCTGCGCAGCATTAGTGCTAACTAAACTCAATTTCGAAAATCGATTTTATTATTTTTTCGTTGAAAAACGGTTGGTGATGACGCAGGACATATAAAATAAAACATCAATGCAATGAATTGCTACAATTCTGAATATATAATACATTTAAAAACGGACAAGTGCAAGTCGGGCTCGTACATTAAGGGTTTACCACCGCAAAATACAAAAAGTAGTGCAAAAAGACCATCACGCTCAGGCGGTCACCCATCCAAGTATTGACCGCGCCCGACTTTGCTTAACTTATTGGTGAACAGAAATTTGTCACCGACTCGCACTTGGCTATTATTTATATATATTTTTGTTTTACTTTAGTGTTTTAAACGTTTATCGGGACTTATCACGTATTATTTAATTTAGGTAAAAAATATGTACCTTTCGCTCGACGTTTCGACCATGTTACAATGGCCGTGGTCACGAGCTGACTGAACACTGCGGGTGAGTCCGGCGAGAAGAGCGGGTGTTTTGTTCTCCTACCCTCACTTGATCTTGAAAAATGGCAGGGTTGTCACTACGACACACAACACTGACTGTATCGGTAAATGTCCTAGTACCTACACCGCGGTTTGTACACTTGCTTACTATGGGATTCCACGACGCCGCTAACTTAAATCCATCTTCCCGGTTGAAATTGCGATGTTTTCTAATTTCAACAGCTTCACGAACCATTCTAGAAAAATAATGTCGTTCAGTAGAGAGGACCTTCGGATCGTGGAGCTCGATCCAGTGACCGGATCCCGCCTCAAGCAAATGTACTATGTTACTTTAGTGTGTCTGTACCTACTATAATCATGCCAATTTTGGCGCTTGTACGTATTACCATTTTAACATTATGGCAATTTTTTTTATTTTTTTTTATTGTACGCTGTAACCTTATGTTTATGTGGGACCCTTTAGTTATTACTTTTTGACTTTATTATTATTTCTTAGTTAATCCACCGCGCGCATTAAACATTACCATATCCAGTAAAAAATTCAATTGGCTATCTATTACGGTTCAAATGACAGACAGACGGACAGATAGACAGAGTAGGCTTAGTAATAGGGTCCCGTTTACACCCTTTGGGTATGACTTTCGAGCTATTGAGCATTTATTTAAGCATAAGATCTCAAAAAAATCCACCGCTAAGGGTGTAAAATAAAAAAGATAAAAGAAATAGAGCCATAAAAAGAGAGTCGTCAAAATCAGGAGACAAAAAAGTGAATACCCTTTTTTGAAACGTTTGGAAAAAATTAGTAGCAAAACGTCATGTCGCCTTATAATTGAAATAAAAGCAATGTGTTTTTTTTTTTTTAAACCAATTTTTGGTTAAGTCTGGCGGGTGATCGCACTGTCTGGAAAGAAATGGGGGAGACCTTTGCCCAGGAGTGGGACAGTATAGGTTAACAAAAAAAATACCAATTTAATTTTTTGCAATCTATTAGATTCATACGCAAACAATAGCTGACCAACTCGTTCATTATTAAGATAGTAATTTCTTAGATGTGGATTAGTGTAATATGATTAAAAATTATTATGGAAAATGAAAAACCAGTGAAAATCATGTAGCGCACGGAAATCCACAGGTGCGCAGTAGAAAATGTAGAATCGCGCCAGCGCCAGTCAGTCGCCCGCCGTCAGCCGTCGAGTATGGACGTTGTTGCGTACTCTGCGATATACGGTGGAAATAAAAATAAACTTCGCGGAGTGATGTGTTAGTGAGGCCGACCCATCGAAATATGATTTAACAAGGATGTTGTTTCTGTATTGGATTACTGTTCGTCAGTTGGATGTTTAATTTAGTGTTTAGTATTGCTGATCAAAGTTTTGAGTTGCTGATCTCGGAGATTAAAAAATGTAAGTAATCCCAAGTAGTTTTATTATTGAATTTTTAGAATTACATTTACTAATATTTATAATTAGGTATATATTTAATTCAACGCGGGAATGCAGCCAGCGTTCTTGGCACTTTACCACACCGACATCTTGTTTTTGGATTTTGATTATTAATAATATTAGTGATAATTATTAATACCTAATTAAGGCGTTTTTATTTTTTTCGTTTGATATACCTTTGTACTTAAATAAATAAAGTTGAATGATTAGGTAGGTGCCTAATATTTATTTTGAAAGCACTTACCCGAATATCATGTCTGAAAAAGAATAAGAAAAAAAGAGTACATATGCCTATTTAAGTCATGTAGGTATAGACAAAGATAATTTACTAGAATTAGCATTAATTTTAACAAAGAAACGTTGGTAATTGGTAGCAAAGTTTTCGAGAAAATACATCGCCATTATTGTTCCTCAATGAGAAAACTACAGATCTTCTTTCATGACCTAACATTTTCATAAAACAAATGAACGATTGTGGACTTTTAACAATACTTACGTACTTATTTAATTTCAGCGAGATGCATTGCAATACGTGTTAAGTACATACCTAATTTTGGTGCGTAATTAGCCTTTTTTTCAGATTTTTCAACAGTTTTTGGTGCGCGTTGATAAGTTGTGATTTGGCTACTTACAGTCAAGAATCTCTATCTCTTCTCTTCTCTATCTCTTTTACATAGTTAGTTCTCTATTCTCTATCTCTTCTTCGCTTCTCTATCTCTTCTCTACATAGTATAAATTGAAGTCGTTTTCCGCGTCTGTCTGTCTGTATGGCCGCTAACTCCTCCTAAACTACGCAACAGATTTTGATGCGGTTTTCACCATCAGTTAGATACATTTTCACGGAAGGTTTCTACATATAACTAGCGACCCGCCCCGGCTTCGCACGTAAATTACACCCGTACGAAGCCGGGCGGGCGGGTCGCTAGTAATAAATAATATATGTTTTCTGCCATCGATACTTTAGTTTTTTACTTGTGCCTTGCTTCTGCAGTGGCAGAACAGTTGTCATAGGACAAATATGAATGGGTGTTCCGCGATAGTTACAATCTGGGTGTTAAAATCACGAGTGAATCGGTTTCTTCTAGGCAAGGCGTGCTCCACTGTAGACCGCATCATCGCTTAATATCAGGCGAGTTAGTGGTCAAACGCAAGCCTATTACGTTTATCTATGCTATTACTTACCTACTACCTATAAAAAAACAGTGAACTACAATTTAACGCGTCATCCGATCGACGGTAGCGCTCAGTTGTAATTACCGCTCACGGTCACCCATTTGAGAACTGACAGGATCGATAAACAATAGTTTTTAACTACTTACTTGTCTTATTATACCGTCATTATGTCCAAAATGTAGCTTCTATAGAGTAAAGGCGAGAATACATTACTTGGCTATGCTGATATTTCATGCCATTATAGATTGCTAGCAGCGGTCCCGTGGTTTCACCCGCCATCTATGTACCTACCTACTTATATAAATATCTTCAATTAATTCATTCTTGTTTTAAAATGTTTATTAACCTATCGCATTATTTTAATTTTGATAAAAATGTGTAAGTATTAGTATCTTTAACTTGAAGTTTTGACCAGGGGCTCGATTTTTAATCGGAAATAGGTATCATGAGATATTATCGAACGAAATCACCAAAAAAAAAGTAGATTTTTAATATAATCATATATTGCAACGAGTGGTTTAAATCGTTCGAATTTGCTTTCTATCAATAGAAAATCTTTCATAATGATATTTAAGTACGTACGTGCGAAATCATAAGATCTATTCAAAAATTGAGCCCCATGTTATAATGGCCGAGTCAGCTCGTGACCATCATTTCAGCCATAAGACGTCCACTGCTGGACATAGGCCTCCCCATAGATCTACAATAAGGCCTGTTAGAAGTGGCCTGCATCCAGCGTCTTGTGTGTCCAGCCATCTTGTGGGTGGACGTCCTAATGTACCTATTTTACCTAATTAAAATAATGCGCAATAAGTCCCGATAATCATTTAACATATTATGTTCTAATCGCGAAAGTTTAAAAGTTAATTTCCATTCATTCACTGACATACAACTTAGGTACAACCTAAACAGCTAGATCTAGAATATGAAATGATGCACACTAGTTCCTTATTCAAATTCAAATTCACATTATTTATTGAGATTAAAAACGGACAAGTCCACTAACATTTATCTCACATACTGTTAAGCTTAAATAGATTTCCTGGTAATAATAGGAATAATATTATTAAAAAACTAATACAATAAATCAATGACAGTTTTAAAAATAAATCAATTTAATATATACAACAAATTGCTGTAAAAGTATGTAAACATAAAATTAGTATGTCATACAAATTGACATCATAGTCATCGGCTTTTTTGCCCCTGTCCCATTCAAATTCAAATTCAAATTCAAATTAATTTATTTCAGGCAATAAAATAACCCATACAATTCAATTATTAGGTACATCAAAAATATATATAAATAAATGAAGGCAATAAAATCTAAATAATAAAGTGACACAATACAATTCTAAAGTAAAAAAGTAATAAGCAATGTCCAATAAAATAATATGTCAAAATAATAATAGTTCAGTTAATTTAGTCAATCATTAATTAAATCAATACAAAAATCAAACAAAAATACAATTCAAATGTCCATAGTCAAACAATACAATAAATACAACAGATACAATGTCACCATAATTAGTTAGTACCTTCGCTTCGGCATCGGTACTGGAACATGCCTGTTACAGCAATGCCGAAGGAAAGCACAATCGAGCCTGGCCGCAATCATCGCCAGGACGGCATTGGAACTGACCCGCACTCTGCGCACCAAGGACATTCCTCGCTTGCGCATGGTCGCGTAAAAACAGTCTGTTCGCGCCTCCGCGAACATGCCCGAGGCGCTGCAGAACCGGGGCAGCCCCAACACCGCCCTGAATGCGTTGTTGTATTGGACGCGGAGGGCACTGTAGCTTTTCTCCGTGTAATTAGCCCACAGGCTGCACGTGTAGAGCGATGTACAGTACGCTCTAAAAAGCGTAATCTTGACCTCGCTTGAGCATCGTGCAAACCTGCGGGCTATCATGTTAGCTCGTACAGACAGGGCCCTCCGCTCCCGCTCAATGTCTGCATGGTCCCTGAGATCAGTCATGACTATGTGCCCCAGGTATTTAAATTGTTCTACCCTTTCAAGGGGAATACCATTTAATTGAACTGGTGGAACGTTCTGGGGGCATCTCGCATTTCTGGTCTCAAAGACCATGTATTGGCTCTTAGTGACATTGTACATCAACCCATGACCACTAGCGTATTCCACACAGGTCCGCATCAGCTTTCTTAACCCACAAATCGATGCGCTCAGCAGCACCATGTCGTCTGCGTAGCTCAGGTTGTTGACACATATACCGTCAATGTGGTATCCGACATGCTGACTGCTGAGAGCGACGATGAGGCCATTAATATACAAATTAAACAGGGTTGGAGAAGATAATCCACCCTGCCGGTAATCCAACATTGATCAGTTAAATTTTCACAATAAGTCAAAAACACTTTCGTTGCAGTTTTCTAGTTCTTATATTATACCGTAAATGAATACTAAGGAAGAATTTTTAAAAATTCATCCCTTAAGGGGAACGAAAATTCGTATGGAAATTCGTGATTTATTGAAGTTAGTAACGTGGAATTTGAACTAGACTTCTGTTTATAAATAAATAAAAGTTAGTGGTATCGTCGTTTTAAAAACCAATTCCCTAAGGGGATAAATGTTTATAATGAAATTTCACATGTTATTTATTATTAGTAAACGAAATTGCGTATTTTACTAATTTTCATGTCTGTTTTTAAAATTGATAATTATTGTTTTACGTAACCAGTTTCGTACGAAAACATTTTTATTACGTAAACAGTTTTTTTTGTACGAATTTCTTTCAGAATTAACTAGGCATTAACCATTATCTTTTCCATCGACAGGAAGAATAACGAAAGAGGTGTTGGTGCTTATACTGAGGTTCATTATCATTTTCATTTGGTACGCATAAAATACGCATAATTTACAATGGAGTGAAGTATCAGCGTAACAAAAATAATGTATTGTAGTCTTTAAGGTCATTACGTAAATAATGAGAAAACTAGCTTATTATTTGAGGAAATCATAAGTGTGTAAATGAGTAGGTGTGTATGTTTTCTCGCACTTTGGTACCTATATCTGTAACGACTGAATGAGTTTTGATTAAATTTAGTGTATATTTAGAGGTGCAATAGGCATGTGTCCTTATGTTTAACTTATTACAAATAACAGGCTTAGCGATGAATATAACTAAATACATTGCTTCGACCAAAATAAAATGAATTGTAATAGTGAATAATAATTTATTTTGGTCGAAGATACATTGCACATACTGAAAAAAAAAATTAAATTGGCTTATGAATCTGAGATATGAGCATTTAAAGTTTAAGGTGGGGATAGAGAGGGGATACTCTGTCCCTTTCTGTATGTAGACTTAGTTCATTGGTTTCGCAACAAGATTTTTTGTGTGCGTGAAAAATTTGTGAACCTTACAGTTTTTTCGTTAAGGCGAAATGGTAGAGAACCGTACCCTTGTATGACGGTAATGCGGCGTGCGCACTTTCAAATATTTTCAATATTTATTTTTTCTTTATTTTCTACAAATAATCTTACGCTTTTACAAAAAACTGCGACAACTAAAGTATTTGAATGATTGTTAGAATAACATACAATTTTTTTTTTGATAAAAATATCTTCTATAGAGTCGAATGAAGTTGATTCGATCGTGAAGTTGTAAAGAAATAATGTCAATTAATCGATTTTAAAGTTCTACTTTTGAATATTCGTGATGACGAATCGTCAAATTTGAAGCATATTTCGTCTTAAGCAGTTCAGCGGTAGGTATAGTGAAAAAAGTATGCAACACTGACATATTTTAATACGAACGATAATTGTAGTAAAGCCTATCCCCCATGTAGAGGTAGGCCCCTGTATTAATAGCAATGACAATGATATTGGCATCGATTCTGAAGTACTCTAAACTAAACTAAATTTGACAGCTCTAAAATTGTTACCATCCTTCTCTCACATATTAAAATGAAAAGAGAGGCAGATAATTTATGTCCTGTCAGATCGGTTTAGCATAGTGAGTAGTATGACAGAATCGACGCCATTATCTTTGATTAATCGGCTACTTCTTATCTCGGAAACATTCATGCTTCCTTTAGAACGAGGCGAGCGCCCAATCTGATTTTCCATCAACTAAATAAGGATGAACAAAGAAACTCAAAATTTCAAAGACTTATTATACGACATTCACCAGCACTGGGCCTCCATGGTGCATTAGGGCCCATTCTCTGTTTCTGTGATCTGCCATTTTTCTATCGGACTGCCAGAGCGGGCACGAAAAATCGACGCAACTTTATGGTTGATATTCCGAAAACCTGTACGAAGCGGTTTGATTTCGCTTTTATCGGTCGAACTGCTAGTCTGTGGAATGCGCTGCCTGAATGGGTGTTTCTCGATAGTTACAATCTGGGTGTCTTCAAATCACGAGTTAATCGGTTTATTCTATGCAAGCGTGCTCCATCGTAGACCGCATCATCGGTTAACATCAGGCGAGTTGGCGGTCAAACGCAATTCTATCACAAAAAAAAGGCGGAGTCCCAGTATTGGGGAGAATAAGATAGACAGATATGATGAAAAAAAAAGATTTACTACTTAATCTAAGTGGGAATTGTTGCCAAAAATGCTGGCCCATTAAAACATTGTGTAGCAAATAGTAGCAATAGTAGATAATTTGAGCAAAGCAGAGCATATTATGATCACGAGTTGCATTGACTAGATGTAATGACTAAAATTATCTATTATATTATTTATAATAACATTAAAATACTATACCCACATTATAATAGAAAGCAGTTAAGACGATGTATGCTTCAAATTTGACGATTCGTCCTCACGAATATTCAAAAGTAGACCTTTGTAATCAATTAATTGACATTATTTCTTTATATGTAAAAATTTTCTTGAAATAATTTATTCGGATATGTTCACCGATACACGATTAAAGAAATTTGGCTCGATTGAAAAAAATCGTAAACTTTCCTAAAAAACACCCGTTTTTACGTTCCTTTCAATGGATTGAATCAACTTCAGTCAGTTTCTATAAAAGATATTTTTATCAAAAAATATGTGTGTTATCCGAACAATCATTCAAATACTTTAGTGGTCGCAGTTTTTTGTAAAAGCGTAAGATTATTTGGAGAAAATAAAGAAAAAATAAATATTGAAAATATTTGAAAGCGCGCACGCCGCATTTCCGTCATACAAGTGTACGGTTTTCTACCATTTCGCCTTAACAAAATTAACCAAGTTTAGTTAATATTTTCGTTACTATTATCTAGCATACCTACTTAATATATTTCTAACTTATTGCTTTAGTTCAAATTCTAATTAATTTCACACAGTCAATTTCAAATCGTTTTAACTCGAGAGATCATTTGAAAAGGCTCGAAACTCACGTGGATTTTACATTAAACCTCTTTCATTTCACGTCCTGATGCGAATAAAAAAACAAAGGTCAATCAATATTTTGGTTATCATCGTGTTTCATTTTTCGGACATACATTTTTCTTATTTTTTTTTTACCGTTGCTTACCAATGATCTTTAAAACTATAGATTCAAAACCGAAGCACGAAAAAATAATAATTCAAAATGCCACTGTGAGTGATCTACTCGTATATTAGCACTCTAATAATTATGTTGATGAGTCGGAGTCGAGCATTTGAGAATATTTTTTTATTGAGATATATGCGCCGTGATATAGTGAGATAACACATTGTATATTTTTTATACATACTTAGATCTGATATTAACACTTTTTACAGGCGTATACAACATACGCCATAAAAATCGAAATAAAACATTATTTATAATAAAATTCTTTTGTTTTTAAAAACAGTTAAAGTATCATTAAAATTAAATCCAAAAAATAAATAAAATAAAACACTCAAGGGGACGTTAAATTCATTATAAGTAGGTGCGATATTATCATTGTGTAAGGGAGTTAAGTGCCAAATTGGTTTTAGCAGCTTGCATCCAACCTAGAATTCGAAAAACGATGTTCCTAGGACATGGACGGAACGAGATTTCTTTAAAAAAAAGTCTAAGTTGTAAAAGCAATATGATAGATTTATTTGAAAATCGCTCCACAATCTAGACGGTAATGTTAACTCTATATTCTTAAACATTATTAACACATTCATCGGGACTATAATTATACCGTTGCCGACTGGTTAATTTTTATGCATGTCAGACAAGACTTTAAACTTATTCAACTTGCTTACTCGTTTATATGAGATCGATAAAACTGTCTGCAACTCAAACAAAGATTAGAAAGAAGAACAATAACGTACATCGTTTTTTTTTTTTTTTTTTTTTTTAATATAATTTTTTGTTTGGGGTTTTAGTCGCTATGCGATTATGCCAGCCCCGTTGTACATCGTGATGTTAACCGTCGCAACCGACCCAGAGAAGTTTTTCTAAAGTATTCTTCGCGACCCGCTGTAAGAATTTTTCTGTACAAAAACTCCACTCCGCGTACTCGCAGAGAGAAATTTCAACTTAAGAAATTTACATTTGCATTTTGTTACGTTTTACATATTTTTTTTACTGATATGCTATAATGTCAAGAGCAGTCCCATCATCATCATCATCATCATAGTCAACCTTTTAACAGTCCACTGCTGGACTTTTAGCCTACCCCCGAAAGGGTGATTGGGCCCATATCCACCACGCTGGCCCAGTGCGAATTGGTGGATTCACATACGCCTTTGAATTCCTTCTCCGTACGTATGCAGGTATCCTCACGATGTTTTCCTTCACCGAAAAGCCAGTGGTATGAAAATCCGTACATAAGCTCCAAAGAGTTCATTGGTACGGGCCCGGGGTTTGAACCCGCAGTCCCATAGTAATTATAAATAAAATATTGCACCTTTAAGGGTAAAAAATTAGGAGATGATTCCTGTTATCGAACTTCACCTACTTACCGAAAAGTATTTTTATTTGTTTTTTTATTTTCAGTACGGTTTCCTTACCAAAGTTCCACTCCGTTGACTCGTCTGTGCACATCGAAGTTTTCAATCAGTTTTATATTTACAAAAATTCAATTTTAGTAAATATTCTTATTTTTTTTTTATGCCATCGGTGGCAAACAAGTAGACGGGCTGCCTGATGGTAAGCAGTCACCGTCGCCTATGGATACTTGTAACACCAGAGGCATCACAAATACGTTGCCGACCCTTTAGAACTCTATTAACTCGCCTTTTGAAGAACCCCATGTTGTAGCTTCTCGGAAACACCGTAGAAGGTAGCTCATTCCACATTTTGCAGGTATGAGGCAAGAAGGATCGTGTGAATCGCACAGTGTGCTATTTCTATTTTGCTGCTCATTATTTTTCTGTTTTATTTTCTGAATTACTCCATTTCGCTTACTTCGCTTTATAAAACATCATGCAAGTAAGTAGATATACATACGGACTGATTTTTTTATCACAACACACTAATGTTAAAAAGCGGTAGTTTATGATAATAATGTTACCAATGTTGCCCCTCCGCGGCGCCAATATACGACAGCCTTTATGGCGGGGCCCATTTAGGCAAGATCTTTTTTTTTTCTTTTGTTTTTTTTTTCAGCTCCTTAGGTTTTTTTTTATTGTTATGGATGGTGGATGAATGATTGTATATGTAGGTATATAAGAGAGGAGCCTACAACTCATCACCTGCCGCAATGTATTTTGAGATGAGACAGGATAAGGCAGGTGCCGTTTTTTATCTTATTGATATGTAAGCGTTGTACATATCTATATATTAATTACTAGCAACGCATCCCAGCTTCGCACGGTAGTAAGTCTTATTTTTTTACACCTCAGGTTACATTATTGGAGTTTTAGTAAGGATCCATATTAAAAAAAAATAAAAAATTGCCTGTCTCCCGGGTATAGTGTAGCTTCCCAACAGTGAAAGAATTTTTCTAATCGGTTCAGTAGTTTCGGAGCCTATTCAATGCAAACAAACAAACAATCAAATCTTTCCTCTTTATAATATTAGTATAGATATTGTTACGGTGTAACAAGTTGTTCACCTCAATAGCCCAGTTTATTTATAACCCCATACCATCAACAGTCCATACTCCAAGACCATCCCAATCCACATAGCTTATTTTTTTTACATAAACAGGCGTCTCTGTTTTGGCCTTGGTCCCACTGATGCCGTACAAAGGTCTAGGCTATACCCGTGAGTATACATAAATATAAATGAAGTAAACAATAATAAGTAATTCATTTATTTGACACTATACACAATTTCGCAAAACTTGTGAATCCATTGGCTCCGAACCGAGTACTGTTTTTCGGGAATCATTCATGAATATTCTCATATTTTAAGTTCTATATAAGTGTGTATATAGAACTATATATACTTAACATCAGGCGTGATGGTGGTCAAACGCAAGCCTATTAATTATTTAAAATATATATATATATATATATATATATATATATAATATATAAACCTATTCAACGCTTCTAATACAGCTGCAAAGATTTAAAAGAAATTTGGTATGGAGAATATGGAGATAGCTAATACTAGGCGTTTTTAACGGATAGCGGGTAAACTAAGTGGGGCTGCAGTAGTCTCATCATAATCAGCCTTTTAATAGTCCACTGCTAGACTTAGGCCTACCCCCGAAAGGGCAATTGGGTCATATCTACCAAGCTGGCTCAGTTGCGGGTTGGTGGATTCACATACGCTAATTAATTTCTTCTCCGTACGTATGCAGGTTTCCTCACGATGTTTACCTTCATCGAAAAGCCAGTGGTATGAAAATCCGTACACAAATTCCAAAGAACTTAGTGGTACCCAATTGGTTGGTCGGTATTGGTGGTTAGTATTGGCCCGGGATTTGAACCTGCAACCTCACGCTTTCAATTCTAGCGGTCTCCCAAATAGGCTACCACGGATCTAGTAGCGGCACGCCTAGTAGTCTAATAATTATATTCTAGTGTGTTGTGAGCCTAACTGGCAAATGAAATGAGCGTTGGTGTCGGGAGAATCATTTTGCATATATTTACCAAGGAATTAAGCAAATCCAGCGCTGACGTACCCAGCTATGTCTATGCTAATGAGAGCAGACTTGACATCAGGTTTTCTGAATATATAAGGTATGATAATGGTAACGAGTAAAGCGTTATTTTTTCGGTGAGAATTCTTGAAGACGAATTCTAGATAGTTTGGGAAAATCTCATCGTTTTAGGGTTCCTTAATTCAAAAGGAAAAACGGAACCCTTATACACTTTGTTATCCGTCTGTGTCTGCCTGTCAAGACCGTTTTCTCAGAAACGTATAAAGATATCAAGTTGAAATTTATAGCAAATACTCAAAATTATAATCTCTTTCAGCTGTTAAAAAAAAAAAACTTGTAAGTCTACGCAATCAAAATATATGACCGTTTATGTCGCATATTTTCGCATATTTTGCGATTTTACAAGGGGATCAAAACCTATAGGGTACTTTCCGTTGACCAAGACTAATGAAAATTGACAAGAGGCTAGATCTCATAGCACATATAAAGGTAAAAACGGTGAACGGTGAGAGACTAGACTCAAAATCTACGTGTTTGTAAATCAAGGAGCGGAGCGCAATTTTTTCAGGGAACGAATTCTAGATAGTTGGTAAATGGGTTGAGAGAATTTAATATTTTTTTTATCTCTCTGCCTTTTTTGCTTAAGTACCTATATTGTGGATGAGTGCCTAGTATAATTTTCAAATAAATGTTTTTTTTCTTATATTCAGTAACAATTTGGCCCTGAACTCTGTTGACATTGTTTTTACAAATAAATATACTTAAGCCAACACTACTTAAACTTGTCTGTGGCATATTTACGCTGGAAGTTTTTTGCTTATAAAATACTTAAAGTAATTTGTTTTAACGTTATATTTACATATATCCGTTTGAATATGTACATAATTTTTATCAATAAAAAAGTATATTTCTTTGGAAGTTCGATTGATAACAGTTTGGAAAAATAATTCCAAACTTTTAGATGGTCGTATTCATTTCTATTGATACTGGAGAAAATCATTCGAATTTGAATTTGAATTTTATTTCGATTGATACTAAAACTTAACTATCATACTTAACTATTTGGACAAAACTATAATAAAACTATTCGGTTAGTTTTCGGCGTGTCCTAGAGAATTTTCAGCACCTTCGTGACCCATTGTTGTTTAAGATAATTATACGTTTACGTACACGTTAGACATTTTTTTTTAACAGAGGCTTGTATTCTTTTAATATCTGTTCAGACCACGTACAAACAATAAGAAGAACAACTCATCTACAGAAAATATTTAAGTATATTTAAATATATTTTTAATAGTGCTTGCAAGTTTTTAACGCTCTAATCTTTATCATAATAATTCGTCTGTCCATCTTGTGGGTGGACGTCCTACGCTGCGGCGCTTACCGGTCCATGGTCTCCATTCCAGAACCTTTCGGCCCCATCGGCCATCTGTTCTGCGTGCTATGTGCCCTGCCCACTGCCGCTATAACTTGCTAATCCGGTGGGTTCTAAAAGAGACCGCAGAGAAACGTTGGGTGCAGGCCGCTTCCAACCGGCCCTTTTAGAGATCGATGGGCCAGATATGTCCAGCAGATATGTCCAGATATGATATGTCCTCGCCTATGCCCAGCAGTGGAGGTCATACGGCTGAAATGATGATGATGATGATGATCATAATATTTATACGTCCAAATTATTCGAATCGCTTTCACCAAGTGTTTTATTCATTAAATGTGGATATTTTTTTTACATCAGAGATTTTAGTTCTTTAAGTATATCATTTTATGTGCGATAAGCGAATGTTTATATTTGTATACTCCTAAGTCCTATAAGCACTCAGATTGCAGTCGATTCTTCTTATTTTTTAAAGTAAAAGCTAAATGACAAATGCATTTTTAAATGAAAGACAATAATAAATGGTCCCAAGCAAAAAAATATGAGACGTCAGCAGAAGATTCATTGACTTTGGCAAAGTTACAGCGTCATCTCAAAGGTTGGCAAAAAATCGCAAAATATGTGTGTTTTCGCTAACATTTTAAAAGTTAGAGGCTAGATAACTGTTCAAGTAAACATTTACTATGTAGGTAAATACGTAGGTATGTAAATTCATGTCAATACGCGATTGTGACGATGTTACTTATTCAAACATGTGACGTGGCTTTGTGGTGTTTCTACCTACAGTTCAGTGCCTCTAACAAAATCGGCACGATACAAGAAATGAAAAAAAAAAAGCAATCGAAAAATGAAGAGGCCAAACAAAAATACGGTTCTACGGTTCAAAAATACCAAAAGGAAACAATTATGTAAGTTGAGATAAATGCAGTGGCCGAAAACGAAAACTATTCTGTTAGTTGAGAAAAATTAAGTGGCCACAAACGAAAACAATTCTGTTAGTAGAGAAAAATGGAGAAGCCAAAAAATATAAAACAAAAGTAACAGTAACAAAAAGCAGTCAGACTAATACAGGGTTACATGGAACGGTAAGAACTAATCGAGTACTAAGCTGAAAGAAGGTGATTGTACACATAAATATTAATTAAGAACAACTTTTACTATGAGACGAAATCTGAAATCGCAAAAAAACAGTCCATTCTCATTACTCTTCGAAAAGTGTAGCACAACAAATTTTTGTTTCAAGAATTTAGGGTAGGTCCTGTAAAAGTTGTTTATAATGAATAGTACCACGCCTCCATTTGGATTAGTACTGCCTTTTCCTAACCTTGTATACATATTATCACACGTCTCAATCGGTTTTGTAGCTTATTCTAGGTCTTCTTCTCAGTCGTTTCGCTCTTGGCAGAACGGTCGTGGTCGTCATGTAGTAGTATTGGACGGGGCAGGGGGGTTAGACAAGAGCCACTTTCTGTTAGCGTTACCGCTTGCGGAAAGATGAAATTGTATGAAAATTACATTAGCTTGAGATGACATCTCTCTAGCTAATGTCATTGTCAATGTCATTTTGTGACACTTTGAACTAAAGTGAACCTTTGAACGAAGCACTTCTTATTTAGACAGTCGTGTATAAAGTGACCATAGTAGAGGTCAGTAAATTGTCCAGACGTAACAAAAAAGTCCCAATTTAAGTCTCGAGTGCAAAAAATCATGCAGCCCAATGAATCGAATTTGAGTTCATTATTAAATCTAAAATTAGCGAGGGTAATAACTTTTTAACACCTAAGCATCAGCTAATGTATAAACGGATTTAGTCAACTTTTCACTGACTAGACAAGATTAGTCATGAACAAAAACAAGACAATGCATTTTAGGTAAAGTACCTAAGTCTATTACTGTAAAATGTATAATTTATAACATTTAAGACGTTGCGAACTTGAAAACATAGTTTTAGTACTTAACTTACCTACAATCTAATATACCAGACCAACAAATGGAATGGTCTTTAAAAAGAATTAAGACGCTCTTTTCCGGCTTTTAGCAATTTTGGTAGTTCTAGTTTAAGTGTGTCCATGGTTAGTTTAAAATTATAAAAATGCTGTTACATCAAAATTTTATCTTTTATCTAGGAAACCCCAAAGATCGAAACAGGATTAAGGACACTGTTTTAAACTATCACGGTTGTTCACTAAAGTTATATGATTATTTACGGGATATTCAATCAATCGAGGTGATGGTTTTCAACTCGCCAGTGCGTGGAATCCAGTATTAGGTTGCCTCAAAAATAAAAATAAAAATTTGCGTTCAAAATGTGTTCAAAATACTATACGCAGTGATACAGTGAGTGTGTTTTGTCGGGACTTAGGTTCGAGTTCGAGTTCCAGTGATAACCGTAGCAAAAGACTAAGAAAGAGGGTAGATCGTTATGTCTGCACCTAACTTTTTTAACTGTTCTCCAACCACCCGCATTCTTCAGTCTTCCCGTGAACATGGTGCATGTAACTGCGCCGAAATATCGGGAGCTCATTCCACAACCTTACCACGGTAAATATCCCGTAAATAATCATATAACTTTAGGATTAAGGACATTTCGCTCGATAGTTTTTTTTTATTAAAGTAACACTGATTGGCATTGATTGATTAAATTATGTCTACGATATCTTAATATACAGATTTTATAATTATGAAAGAAGCCGCTAAAGTAAATTTTACATTGCATCTATGCTTTTCGAATAATATGAGAAAAACCTCAAAAATAGAAGCAGCGAAACGCACGCGCACTGTGTAAGCACCATGATTTTGCTCCGCTAAATACGACTTTAATACAATAAACCAAGCCTTAGTCATCCGTAGTAATAAGCGTTTCTTAAAAGTGGAAAAACCTCGCCTTAAAACTAATGGAATCACCTGGTGGGCAATTCGCATTTTCTATCATATTCGTATCAGTTCAATTATTTTGCCGTGAAAGAAAGAAAAATAAACATCTTCACATTTCCTGATGCTGACACTGCATGTAAATTCAAGAGTCACGATTCCCATCTGTTCACAACAAGTACTCCTACCTACTCTCAAAAACAGCTAATTACCAAGTAACGTATAACTCTCTCAACCTTCCACTCGTTTTCCATTAGATTGAAGGTTAAGGTGAACGAGACTAGATTAGGTATGGTGCTGAAGCGATTATAAAAATTTATTGTCTGTGCAGAAAGAAAAAGTCTAGACGTTCTGGATTATATTGAACAGGATGTTGACGGGAATACGAGACTAGACTAGACTAGACATTCGGGAAAATAGACTTTGAAAACTGAAACTGTATGTACGTTTTTGGTAAACTGGGTTACGCGAAAAAGAAGTACCAAGGGGTTCAAATTACCCATCATTATGAACAACTTTTACTACGGGATCAACTATGAAATCGCGAGAAAAAAAAAACATCTGATCGATAGAAACTGTCATACACTGCTTTAAACTATCACGATTGTTTACTAAAGTGATAGAAAAAACCCCTAAACCCGTAACCGTAAACAACACGTAACCGTGTGTACCCGTAACGGTAAATATCCCGTAAATAATTATATAACTTTAGAAAACTGACATTATTGACACTACAAATTGTATGGAACAGCTGATACTTTTTTCTCAATTTCTGGGTTGGTCCCATAGTAAAATTTTTTTATTATGATGAGTATATCGGACCCCTTTCGGCATAAAATTTTAAGAGCCAGCATTCTGGAAACAATTACCACTAATAGCGGTTTACTAGATTAGTTTTTGACCCGTCTTCAAAAAAGAAGGTTACATTTTTTAATGTTTGTTATTTTACAACACATTTGCTCAAAAAGTGCTCTTACGAAGCCTGTATACATCGTTCGAAAGTTAAACATTACGGATCATACAACGGAGCGTGCGGAAATGAATTTGTCCACACGCTCAGATGTATAGCAGCGTGCGTGTGATTTACGGTATTTTTTTAATTTCCATCATAATTACATAAGAATTCCACAAAAGAGTTTCATATTACGAGAATAAATAAGCTGAATGATCAAACCTCCTTGGAAACGCTTTTGCTCAATACGTTTGTCTCAGTTTAATACTAAAGAGAAAATGAGACGAAAGATGTAGTTCTAATTTTCACCACGTGATAGTGGCGCTATTTGCATGTTCGCGCCATTTTCTTATTATATTATAGAAACTATTGTTGTGACTGATATTAAGTTATAAACAAAAATTGTTTCATTTGTAGCCTTTTTTTCTCGCAAATGTGTTGTAAAACGTTGTATGGCACACGTGCGGATTGGTTATTACAAACTCGTGACTATGGTAAGCCCTCGACTTCGTCTCGGGCTTACATTCGTCTACTCGTTTGTAATAACCAACTTTCCGCACTTGTATCATAAATATCTATTAAGACTACTTCATTTATGAACCAATTTGGAAAATTATTTATTTAATTGTAAGGATATTTTTTCAGATTGGTCCCACAGGAGTTTACTCTAAATCATTTTTGGTTTTTAAATCAAAATAACTGAAATTGCATGTTTCATTTCTGTTTTTTTATTTTATTGATAATATTATTTTTCATATTAACAATTTAAGTAGTTTTATGATATTTAATTCTTTGTACATACATTTTCTGATATTGTAAATAAATGTTACTTCATTAGCTTGTATTTTGTGTATTTAGTAAAAATATCAAAAACCTGACAGCGGAAATAAAAGTTACACCCGGATTTGAATATCATCAACGCTGTCTAGTTTAAATTATCTCAATAGCTCCAACGACCTTGTTAAGGCTAATAAAAACTCTTAAATAAAGAATAGGATCATTCCGATACCTATTTGTCTTAAGCTAGGAGCTGACTACGCAAAAATATGTGGACGTGCAGTATCAAATGGCTGTTTTTTTTTTACTGAATGCTGGGTGGAAGGTTACGAAACGATATTAATATATTATTATTCTCTAAACAATCGAATACCTAAATCCTTATACCTATGCCTTATCCTTATGCCTTATACTTGTAGTTTAGGTGTTAATTTTGTGGTTTAAATTGTATCAAACCATCAGTCTAAAGCGTATTAGCTTGTGAACCAAACAAAACAACATCAACCCAAATCAATCAGGGATAGGTGGCTTTCTGTGTGGAGTTAAAATTAGTTCATTAGTCCTGGGGATTACCTGAAACATACCGGGGGGTGTACCGATGCCGATGTAAACACTGGACTGTTCATCCTTTCCCCTGCGCGATGAAAGGTACAACATTTTCAGCATAATCTTTTTTGAGCGCGCCAATCCTAGGCGTGAATTGAACGAATGACCAAAGTCTTCAATCACAAGCGCTATTCGACTGCTAAGTTTTGCAAAAAATGTTTCGTCAAAAACACCGTTTGCCAGTTATTCATATTTTTTAAGTATAAAACTTGTTACTAGCCTGTCTTTTCATTCTAGTGTCTTGCATTATTATTGACACACAATACGTTCTTGTACTTAGCTACAGCATTAGCACTTTTTTGTGTAGTGTTGGTTGCCAAAAACGTCGGTATGTAAATATACTTAGCAACTAAAACTTTGGCATCGCCGCCTCCTTGACTATGATTAATCATTCGGATTTGACTCATCAGTATTCAATAGACGTTTTTATCGTATGAACAAACATTATTTTACTCCATTGTATTATTTAAATGATGTTACCTAATGTTGGCATCTGAATGATGTGGGTTCGTCTTGTATTTAAGCTATTAGTAAAATATATTATCATACTAATATTATAAATGCGAAAGTGTGTTTGTTTGTTTGTTTGTTTGTTGGTTTGTTTGTTCCTCTTTCACGCAACAACAGAGCAACGGATCGACCTGATTTTTTGCATGGGTATATTTCAAGGGCTGGAGAGTGACATAGGCTATTTTCATCATCATCATCATCACCATTTTTCATCACTACGCGGGTGAAACCGCGGGGCGCAGCTAGTTAATGTATAAATATAAAAATCGATGTGTGTCATTGTGTATGTTTCCTATGGACTTCAAAATTCACTTCAAAACTTCAAATGGCTGGACCGATTTTGACTGCTAGTTATTCATAAAAGACCGATAGTAGGTGCCTTATCCGAATTTCAACAAATTTGTTTAAATTTTGTGTTTTGTGTTTAAACAATAATCCCGAAGAAAAATAGCAGTTTGTTTCCCCCAATATTTTAAGTTTCCGGCCAACATTTATATTTTTTCTCCATAAAAACCTTGTCGGGTATCTCGCAGTCCAACAGAAAAATGGACATGGTTGATTAGATCATGCAAAGCAGATAAACGTAAGGTTAAAAATTCTGTTGTCAATGAGATACGAGTTATAATTTCAATAGGAATCATAGGGTGAAATTGTGGACCACATCTTTCTTTGTTAAAGTAACTAAGGTTTGGGGGTCGAGCAAACGGTCTTGGGTTCGAAGAAAATTCAATGAACAAAAATGTTAATATCTTGTAGAGGCCTTTCCCTTGGGAAATTCATAAATCTCTTAGAAGGTAAATACGTTTGCTCCGCAATTTTAACCAGTTTAATTTTCTATTCAAATTTGGGGTTTCGTCTTATCTTAAAGTCTTAGAGGCTCACCTGCAGATAAAAATGTACCTGCACAAAATGAATTGTACCTATTTATAAAAAAAGATAGATTTATAAAGACTTAGTAATTTTGAGAATAGCAGAGAACAATGAGCTCGGACATGGGGCAGATTTATGTTAGTGACTATTATACTTTTTTTTTGTAGCATTATTACATGAATAGCTCATTGGTGTGTTTGTCACTAATTTAGATTTTATAAATGATGAAATTTTACACATCATCAGCCGGAAGACGTCCACTGCTGAACATAGGCCTCCCCCTTTAACCTCCACACTGAACGACAGCCCGCCTTTTGCATCCACTGGATACCCGCGACTCTCACAATGTCGTCGGTCCATCCAGTGGGAGGCCTCCCTACGTTGCGTCTTCTGGTTCGTGGTCTCCACTCCAGAACCTTTCTTCCCCATCGGTTATCGGTTCTTCGAGCGATGTGGCCTGCCCATTGCCACTTCAACTTGCAAATTTTAACAGCTATGTCGGTGACTCTGGTTCTTTGGCGAATATCCACGTTTCGGATCTTATCGCGCAAAGAAACTCCGAGCATAGCTCTCTCCATTGCCCGCTGTGTGACTCTGAGCTTTTCCAAAAGGCCAACAGTCAAGGACCACGTCTCAGTACCATATGTCATCACTGGCAAAACACACTGGTCAAAGACCTCTATTAAAGAATTAAAGAAGTCTATAAAAAATTTACACACCAAGATATAATCAACAGTAAAACGACAACAACCCTGCCGTCCTCCTTGTTTCCTCAGAACTACAATCTAGGCATCTTCGAGGCTAGAGTGAATAGATTTCTTCTGGATCAACATGTTCCATCGTCAGCCACACCGTTGCTTACCATCAAGCGAGTTAGTGGCCAAACGTAGATTTATTTACACCAATATTATAAAGAGGTAAAATTTGTAAGCTTGTTCTGTATAAAAATAAAAACACAAATCTATCTCGCTTCTGTTTCGTAATAGTATACAATTTCTCAGATATATATAATTTAGTAAATTTCCTAACTACTTTTGTGATTTTAGAAAATGACTCCTAAACCGACAATAATATTGGTTCAATCGTTTTTTTTTTCTGAACTTAAGCGCTTATAATGGATAATATCAATAGTATTTTTTATAAAGTTATATGATTATTTACGGGATATTTACCGTGGTAAGGTTGTGGAATGAAAAATCATATATAACTTTAGTGAACAACCGTGATAGTTTAAAACAGTATTTTTTATCTTCAGGACCTGTAATGGATAATGCTTTTTAACAAATTGATATCTCCGTTCTTAGTTATCATGCGTCCGTTATTAATTTAGCTGGTAATTCGTTTATTGTGTTTGTTAATGCATAGGTAATTTTAAGTTTGCAATCAACTTTCCTAAAGTGATTTAAAATTTTCTTTGAAAGCAATTTAATTTATTCAGTTTGTGAAAACATCAGCTTATTTGGTATTACAATGCTTTTACAAGTTCAACAAAATAAATAATTGAAATGGCTTGAATAGGGATTTCGGTTTAGTAATAATGTTTATTGTAATTGTGTTGGATTAGGTTATATTCAAATATTTGGAATTTAGGCTTTGTATTTTCACAATTCAAGTCCAAATTTGCAACTATCGTTAATAAGTTACGAACAAGTAATCTTCTTTCTGTGGTATTTTATTAGATTCAGCATTTGTTTTTAATAGAAAGTTCCAGAATTTTCTACCACATCTAGTAGCATTATAATATTTCATACTTTTATAGGTTATGAGCCCATTTTGGGGTGGTTCACTTCGGACTGGTTGCACATAAATGATACCGTGGAATATAATAGCCCGTTAGTCCAGTTGGTAGTGAACCTAATTTCTGAACTTGGGGGCATGGGTTCGATTGCCACCTATGACAAACATTAAATTTATGTGATGAACATTTGTTTTTGTTCAATATCTGGTTGTTAATATATATTTAAGTATGTATTTAAAACTATATATATATGTATGTATATCAGTATCTGACAGCCATATCACAAGCTTTGCTTAGTTTGGGGTCAGATGAGCGTGTGTGCAAAAAAAAATGTCCCCAACGTTTATTTATTTAATATTGTGTTATTGAACAGCTATATTATATGTATAGGCATAAAACAAAATCGAAACTCTTAAACTAATCTTCAATGGTAGCATAATGCCTGCCGATATATTAGTAAAAAAGCGTCATGTCATGTCAGTGACCCAATATCGTATTCCAAAGAGACTGTTTGTATGGACTGAGGAGGGATTCGGAAGAAAGCATAATACGGGGTGTTGTATACAAATAGGATGTCAGTGCTGTTCTTATTTAATTGAGGCAAAATTTTCTAAGGATATGGCTGTATTGGGGCCTGGTGTCCAGGCAAGTTGTGTAGGTTTGCACTTCTAAAACCATCGGTATACGAGTATCTCCATAGGAACCCACGTACTCCACTTAGCACGTTACCGGAAGCAACACTTGTGAGAAACGCTCGAAGTACTTCATCTCCTTTCTTTTGATAACGGCCATGACCTCTAGTACCAAGAATGTCAAGATCCCAGTTCCAGGGTTAGTCCAGCACCTATCAACTTCACAAAATATTAAGCATTTTGATCTGAATTCTAGGATGATAGTATTAAACTACTCTTTGTCTAGTATCATTGTATCAACGCGTACATCGGATGTCTGTTAAATGGCGGAAGAGTCAATTGATCTGTAAGATGTGCCAATTGTCCCGTAACTGGCATGCAATGATCTGCGCGTTTCCATCAATTGTGTTCCTTGATTCGGTACTGGCCAGTTAATGGTGACATTATACAAGTTTAGGGCCCTGATTCCCTAACGACAAACACGCATGTAACGCGGCGCGTAAAGTTAACGTCTAAAAATGTATCTTTATACTCTAAGGAATAGAGGTAAAATTTTAAGAAGTTAACTTAACGCGCCGTTTTACGTTTGTTTTTTTAGTTAGTGAATCAAGGCCATGTGTTTTACAGGGATATAGTTAACTTATCTGAATTTTATGCGTAGGTAGTAAAAGCAATGAGCGCGGTGAGATACATAACGCGCTCGTTTACGGTCAAAATGACATGAAGCTTACGCGTTTCGTTCAAGTTTGTCAAGAGAACGTAGTATCCAATCAGAATACGCATTTGAGTTTGAATAACCTTGGTTATCATGTTATAACACGTTTACGGCGTGTTATTGGAGTGTTATGTGGTTTCATATAAAATCAGGGCCCAGACTTGGTAAAAATACGTGCGAATTTTAGCATTCCCAAGGATCTATCGACTTCACTACTAACTTTTGAATTGGAATTATAATTACCCGATGAAATGAGTCTTCAATATAAATGGTAATTAGTTATTTCATACACTAGTTTTGACAATCCCAGTTTATGCTCCCGAATTCAGAAGTAATTTTGTCACACTGTCCGTTTGTTATCTTTTCAAGTCTCAACCAACCTTGATGTGATTCGAAAAGATAGTAGTGCGTTTCAAGAACACAAAGTCAGAAACATTTGAGAGAAATAAAAATCGGTAAAAACCGAGGGCACAGATAGTAGAGTAAAAGATAAAAATGTAGACCCAGAGGTCAGAGGTCACAAAAGTAATAAAATAAACGATGCTATGATTAAACTAGCATGACGCAAGCCCTATAAAATTACTAATAAACTTCTTACTAAATTTCACATAATTAAGCGATAAATCAAAGTTTACAAAAGAAACAAAGGTAGGTACTTACTCTAAGTTGGTTGGGTTATACAGAGACGTCTTAGCACAGTGCACTTAGTTTCGCTCGGAAAATTGCATTATTGTGAACAGTCATAACGAGTGTGTCGTCCTGTGGAACCTAAAACGCATCAATGCCTTCTTGCACTTTTACCAAAGTAGATAATTATTAGCTTATATAGAAAGAAAGAAATAAAGAAAATAAATTTTATTCGACACCATTACAAAAACTTATATCTACAGGATACAATCAGTGTCGAATGGGTCCGTCTCAGCATTAATGCTGATAGTCAAGGGCTATCAGCGCCGATTTTCAGACGAACCCTTGAGTACCTTTAGGTATATCTACTGTGCTTTTACTCCAGGGAGAAAAATAAGTCTTATGACATCGCTTATCATTTGTAAATATGGTAAAAAATTATATCACACACATCATATCAGTCATAAAACGTCCACTGCTGGACAAAGGCCTCCCTCTTAGAGAGGGATGTTGCCATAATCCCCACGCTTGGCAGGCAGCTTGGGGATCGCAGTACGTTCACAGTGTATTAATAAGGCGCTGCTGCCCATCCTCCGGTGGTTCTGATCGCAGTTTTAGGATATACTCGGGTTCAAAAATATATGAATATCAGATATTTTATCTCTGTATATAATTTGTCCTATTATTTACATTAGCAGACGTCACTGTTTGGTTTTGTACAGTTGGCTCCTATCACGGACTGATACGCTCCTATTATAGCGTATCAGTCCATCCTTGTCATCTATATGCCTTGTGGTTTCAGTCAGAACTTAAAGTACGTGCGCCTAGCCTCACCGAGTCTTATGTTTTGTGATTTAGCTGTACGACACCTTGTCTTGCTCTGTTTTAAAACAGTTATTGCGATAAATGAAATGTTCAGCGATGATCACCGCTGCAACCGTACGCTTGCAATCGATCATCTTATTTAGAAATCTGCGATTTTTCTTGACAATTACACGACTTTATCTCGGAATAAGCTGATAAAGCGTGCGATATTTGTTTTTGTGTAGTACAACTTGTACCAACAAAACAGAATTCGGTAGTATTATTATGCCAATTTTGATAACCGAACTGGATGTTCTAGAGCGGAGACCGTGAGTTGACAAACGTAAATTGCATCATAGTAACATTTGAGGAGTCTAACCAAAGTTTTGTTGCTGTCACAACGAATTCGTGTGAAAAAATAAAACACATACTACAAATGTTAAAATTTTATTGCATGAAAGAAACATTTAGATATCCCGTTGGTCCAGTTGGTAGTGAACCTGCCTTCTGCGCTTGGGGGCGTGGGTTCGATCCCCACCTAGAACAAACATTTGTGTTTGTTCTATATCTGGCTGTTAATATCTATTTAAGTATGTATTAAAAAATATATATGTATGTATATCAGTCTCTGGCAGCCATATCACAAGCTTTGCTTAGTTTGGGGTCAGATGACCGTGTGTGCAAAAATGTCCCCAATATTTATTTATTTTTAATTGTATATTTTGTAAGTTTTTTAATGACATAGGTGGCAAACAAGCTAACTGACCGCCTGATAGTAAGCGATCACCGTTGCTTATAGATTTCTTTAACACCATAGGCATCACAGATACGTTGCTGACCTTTAAAGGTTATATTAACAGTTCCTTCATAATACTTGAGACCGCGTCAAGTTACTGCGATTTACAATTCTAATTTAAATAGTTTTGTTTTGTGTAGACGTAAAAAGACGAATTATTAAAAACCAGGAATTAGTTTCACGACACTTTTAATAATTCGTATTCGGAATGTTGCTGGAAACCTGCCTACGAGAGGCATCATCATTTCAGCCATAAGGCATCCACTGGTGGTCATAGCCCTATCGATGTCCAAAAGAGCCGGTTGAATGCGGCCTGCATCCAGGGCTTTCCTGCTGTCTCTTTTAAGTCATCTGTCCATCTTGTGGGTGGACCTACGCTGCGCTTACCGGTCCGTGGTCTCCATTCGAGAACCACTGCCACTTCAACTTGCTAATCCGGTGGGCAATGTGTTTCATTCGTCTACGGATCTCCTAATTACTGATTCTGATTTCTGATCTCGTAGAGAAACCCCGAGCATAGCCCTATCCATAGCTCGTGCTAGTTTGAGATTGCTTATGAGGCCCATAGTGAGAGGCATGCGAGAGGCTGTTAGCTAATAATTAGTAACCCTGTATGGATATTTTCCATCTTAAAACTTAATATGTATCCTTAACGCTCTTCTGTATTTCATTACCATGTTGTCTCGTATAAAGTTTCGGTAAGACGCGCTAATCTTTCAAGATTGCCAGTAAACTGACTTCAAACATTTATACGCGAAGATTAAGTTTGATATTGCATCTAAAAGCTGGATAAGCTTTAAACTTGTTGTTGCTGTTTGCAATTACTGTTTTAAGACCTAATAAAGTAACTGCACGTACGTTCACGTTTAGTAGTCTATTAAAACTCTTGTGAACTTTGGAATGCACCGCTAGTTTGATATTGACATAGTTTTAATCACTTGGCCCTCTGTTGCAGTAACTTAAAGTGGGTTCTGGCCTTCGACATGTAGTCTCTCGCCAGTTGGCGTCTTTAACTTCATGCAGGTTTAATTTTACTACACCATTATAGAGTTCTAGAGCAACTGACGTGACGTGTTGATTTTTTAGCTTCAAGATGCTCCTTCTTGGTTTTGCAATCTTATCTCTGACTTATTTGAAGGAACTTTTTTTGTTGTTTATTCGTGAGGAAAATCTTTCGAAGATACCCGGCTGCATTGGAGTGCAGCCAGGTTATGTGGGATTATACCCACTAAAACTCCCCCGGTAACCAGCGTTAGTGCTTGACAAGAGAGCTCTAGGATTTCCAGAGGAACGCATCTGAGCCCTCAGCACTCTTCTACGGCTCCTCCCGATACAACTGCGTGTTGTTTACCTTGTTTTGTGTTGCCAAATAGAGTGCGGACAGTACATATACAACTATAAAACATTGGGTGTTCTTGTTACCATCGCTGTCACTGATATTGACATAAAAGGGAGACACTCGCTGATCTCGCCTTTGTCTAGAATGAGTCTGATCAAAATAGCAGAAAATAATATATGACAAGTGACAACTAACCATGAAAACGTTTCTCCGATATTACAAATCTCTACATAAATTTGTGATTGCTAAGCCGTCTGTACACAATGCTACACAAGTCGGTGACTCGAGTAGCGCCGGGGCGTCGCGTCGTCGATGTACTCTTGTCATAGTAAAGCCGGCTACAGACAGTTTCATATCCAGTTTCGTGTGACACGTCTCTTTATTATTGGATTTGGGAAGCCAATTTCGTTGGCGTAGCGTGGCGTAGCGTATGTCAGCTAGCAGTGTGTTACCGCATTGCTACATCTAAGTCACGTTTCGAGTTCTCCTTGTGTCAATTGTGGGCATTACAGCTGTTTGTAGCCATTGGCGTAGCGTGGCGTAGCGTATGTCAGCTAGCAGTGTGCGGCCGCATCGCTACATCGAGTCAAGTATCGAGTTCTCCTTGTGTCAATCGTGGGCGTGCACAGCTGTTTGTAGCCAGCGTGAGCACTGCGACATTTTGAGTCGCCGAGAATCCAATATTTTGATCGACTTCGTGTACAACCAGCCTTTGTTGTTACGTGAATGTGACATGATATTGACATTGGACATGGAATAGCAATCAGAACGTTATCAAGCTGTCTGAAATGTCAAACATTTTATCGTGGTGTGCGTAACCACTTGTTTACTATGTAAACAAACCAATGCCGCAGGTTTGGAGATAAAGGATTAAGTGACTCAATTTCGGCGCCATCTAAGCCAGTTATAAAAGACTGATAAGGTGATAAATAACCACTTGCCCTTTCCAGTTACTTGTGATATTTTATGGTTATACAACTAACCAAGTATAGATAAGATATTAGTTACAATGGCGTATCTCATTTTAACAGACTTAACAAAAAAGGAGAGGGTTCTCAATACGTTTTTTTAAATGTTTGTTACCTTATACCTCCGTCATTTAAGAATCGATTTGTTTTTTTTATTTATTTGAAATCATATAATTATGCGTTGCATCAAAAGCGGTTTTGTACTTTGGCTTTTAAATCAAAATAACTAGAAAATTCTGTTACTTTGATGACAATATTATGTCATCTCATCCAAGTAACCAAAATTGCGTATTTTACTAATTTTATGAAGTTGGTATGAAAATTGATAATCATGTCTATTTTACACGGGAATCACTCGGGTATGATTAAGCCGGTTATTCTGACTATAGTTTCAACCGTATTCGGTGTTTTTTTTTCAAGGTGAGTGCGCGCGCGCGACTCCGTCTCGCTTCTCGCTTTTGGCATGGCTTGTCTCAAAATGTGTGGCAACCACGTCAGTTTCCATAACAAAATAAGGCATACTTATCATATCACAAGCTATGCTTAGTTTGGGGTCAGATAACCGTGTATGAAAAAATGTCTCGAATATTTATTTATTTATTTATTTATTTATCTCCCATATTTGTTCTGAGGTTAAACTATTCTCTAAACTTAACGAGTTTCCGTCTTATTTCGCCCCAAACTCAGACCTCGTGACCTTTATTATCTGAATAAACTTGCGACCGACTTTGCTCACATCCGAAATAAATAAACATAGTGATCTACTTGCGTACAACACGAGGACGCAAGTTACCAAAACGCAAGTTATCGTTCATTGAACATACAAACGCCAAGACTTTGTGACCATGGATTCGCTCGGTCATCTAAAGAATTATTGTCAGCCTATTTCTTCTGTGGCCTATTCTCACAAATACAATGAAAAGAGACGTTGACAATTTAATGACGTCGGCAAAGATCTCAAAAAGAAGGACATATTCATCTAAACATTTACGTCCCATCAGTAGGTATGTCTAGGATTTTACAAATTTGCGCCATCCCTACCAAGGTATCCCAACTTCTACTAACAACGTTGTATCGCTCTCTACGACCAACCAACGTAGGTGGCGTGCTACTATGTTTACTCCAGTAAACAACATTATTTTAGCCTATTTACTGCAAAGGGGGAACTCTTTTCCTATATCTGTCTTCCCAAACACATACAATCCGAAAAAAAAAAGTTGATAGGCATTTTCTAGGCAAGCATGCTATATCTTCAACCACATCATCGGTTCCCATCAAGTGAGATTGTGGTAAAACGCATGACTATTAAAAAAATACTTGTGTTCACCACTAAGTCAGTACCTTTGAAATAGTTCCATTGGTCCGGTCCTAGTAATAAAATCAATGGCCATCGAATAGACGCTAATACTGTGTCATACTCTAATTACTACAGTTACGTATATCGAGATATCTCCTTTTAACTCTGTCAATCAACTATACATGATCGCAGTGACCACATCACGATCGGATTAGCATTTGAAATGCGCTTCAGTTCTGCGTTGTTGTGCATTTATACATACAATTTCAATGTCATGTATGTGATGAATATGTAGGTAAGTAAGTACTGGGGCCTTACGGACAACAGCTATTGCGGTACCAAACTAACGTTAGATCCGCTCAGTTGGAAAATCACGCGAACGTGAACCTTAACGCGCCCAGATATGGTTTGCAGTCGCATGATTTTTCAATTGTTGCTGCTGTTGTTGTTTTTAAAACTGCGTTATACAAGATTATAATGAAAGGGTATGCTAAGCTGAAAGGAGGTCATTGTACTCATAATTATGTGATATCAGCTGTTCCATAGAAAACGGTTACACTCGATAAAACGTAGGGAACAGTGTTTTTTTGCTGTTTCACGAAATTTTATGAAAACTTCCCCCCCCCCCCCCCCCCCACATTCCGACCTCAAATCGCCCGTAAATTATTTTTCCTCTCATTTTTGTTATATTCTCTTCTTTTTCCAATGGGTTTCATCATTATTTTTTTTACTTTTTTAACATTTTCTAAGGCTTATGCCCAGTGCATCTATCTGGTTCCTTAGCAAATTTCTTCATTCTGGATTCCATCGCGCCAAAAAACTCCGTGCATAGCTCTCTCTATTGCCCGCTGTGTGACTCTGAGTTTTTCCAAAAGTCAAAGGACTAGCTGTTACAGTTATATTTTGTTAAAAATATATATTTTTATTTGTGTACCTTAATTTATGATATAATTCCATTTAAGTACTACATATAGAATACAAAACTCACTTACCGGGTCTTTACAAAGTACGAGTAAAATCTACGCGTACTAGCCCTCAAACCCCTTTCTACCCTCAAATGTCAACTAAACCCTGGCTTTTACCAACTACAAAACCATCTGTTTACCTTTGTGCGTATCCACATTCTAATTCCCTCTCAACGCACGTACAAAATGGTCTACACAATGTATATAGGCCGGATACAAAACTACGGGACGTTTCGACTGAATAAAAATATAACAAATTCTAAACATGGCAATTGTCGAAATCTAGTTCAATTTCAAACATATAGAAGTCAGGTGGGAATTTATCGTATTCGGTTTGATTTTTGATAGTGAATTGAGGTGACATAAAGGTTCAAAATTGACATTGAATTGCTACAGTCTCCACTGAGAACAGTAGTGGATCGCGACGAACTTGCGGAGTGCTATTCGAACCACTGGTGGAACCAGAAGGTAGATCATAATGGAGTTGAAGTGTTACAGGATCCAACCAGACCAATGGTGGATCACAGTGAACTCTAGTGGTATTCAATCCACTGGTGGATCGAGTAAGTATATCCTACTGGATTGAGGAAATTAGTTTTGTTTTTTATAGTGGGATTGCTGCGTCCCACGGTTTCACCCGCGTGGATTACTCAAATAGATCATCAGCTCCTGCCAGTGAAATTCCCGTCAAAATCAGTCCAGCCGTTTTGGAGTCCATAAAGAACATAGAGAGTATGTTATACGATATACCTACATACACATACGTAATATACACATCGTACTTTATATATAAGAACAAGAAGAAGAATAAAAGTTTTAGAGGGCTAGTTTTCGCAGTTTTATCGAGCAAAGTCTCACCAATATACCATTGTTTCGAAAATTGTATTATACTTATTTCTATAGGTATCCTAAATTATTTATAACCAAAATATGAATATACGTATATATGTATATATGTGTGTGAATGTCTATTTACCATAACCGCGCACGACACATAAACTTTTAAATCAGGTGTAGAAAACCACCTAGCTTGTCAAGCAGAAAAAAAGATTCATCAAAATCGACAGCGCTGAAATTGGTTTGGTAGTATAGTTAATATTCAACGCAACGCACGTACAAAATGGTCTCCTCTACACAATGAATTAGAAGCGAGATTTAGTGCCAGGTGGGTCCGTTGAGGACTGAATAAAAATATCATAAATTGTTAGTCCCTTTGCAGTAGAAGTTACAAGTAACTCGGCCGTTTTTTGGGGAATATATTGGTGTTTTTTATGTATTCTAACAACCATTTGTAGACATTGAAACTTCACAACTTCACATCAAAACTTTTCTGTGAATGAAAAGTCAAGTAAGTAGTAGGTTTATTAAGAGGGCATACCACGGCCAAGAAATTTGATGAATAGGTATTTAGAAAATCTGTTGCTGTCCCTTGACCTCAAGCCTCTCCCCGTAGAGCGCAATAGGGACAACTGCAGCTCGGATCGTTTATACCAACGAAAAGTAGACAAAATCATCGTCTCGTCATTTTCTGTTTCCTCATTCAAAACTAGGCCGATTTCATCGTTATTTTAAATTAATATTTGTGAAAAGGATTGAACTATGCTTCTGTCATTTATTTTGGTTTTATAAACTCGTCTCGTTTGATAGACGTATGAACATGGCGGTAAAAAAAATAAGCTTATTTAAAGGCTCATATTTCTTTTAGTAGTTAACTTACTACTTACTAAAAAATAAATGATATAAGCATGACAATAGAGGAGATAAATTTTATTTAAAAAAATTACAGCTCTAGCGGTGCTATCCAGGGAGGAAACACGAGAATACGTTTGTATGGACAAAACGCTGCCTATGTGCCCATTTATATACCTTTAGCGGTCTAACTGTTTATGTTTTTTAGTGAAGTTTTTTCGAGTTAGTTTATTTTTTTCGTTTTATGCTCTGCTGAAAGCTCGTAACCACCTGGAAATTGTATGTACTGAAAGGCAATTTTATTCAAGATTTTTTTTTGTTTGGATAGATTTTTGATAAGGAATAGTTTCATTTTTTTGTGGAATTAAAAGCGTAAAAAGGTCGCGAGAATTTTTGCGCGCCGCGTTCAGTACCGCGCCAGGCGTCATCGAGGTCGGACTTATGTTCGTTTTTGTCGTTGCCCTCCCCCCGCGGGCGTCCTGATTCTAGCGTGGCAAAATACATCGTCGCTATAACTTGGAGGGGGCTGAGGGAGCGTTTTGTTGCCTACGCGACTCAGATAACCGGCCGTTAATAAAGGCACTTGCCTAATTATAGTAATATATTTAAAAAAGTTTATCAATTTCTTTTCTGTATTGATTATTAGGCTTAGGAATGACCGCCACCGCGATGGTGTGGTCTACTATGGACAATTGCTTAGAAGAAACTGGTTCATTATCATTTGTTTTTCTTTGCTTATATTCATTTATTATGTGCTTATACTTCGACCTTAATAGCTTTTGGTCACTGCTGTGCGGCAAAACCGATAAAGTTCATAATCTTTTGCTTTATTACTTTTACTCTTTTATTAAAACTTTGGGTTTGATGAAAAAGTGAATCTATTAAACCCCAGCTATCTCGTGGGATTTTACTAACTGATATATTTTAATCTGATTTGGAAGGATTCGTTAGTATTATGCCATCTCACAATTTTCCCTAGTTTGGGTACCAACGCAGTTCAACCAGGAATATAAAAAAGCTACCAGCACCTTCATATTTCATGACCATCATAATTTCAGCCTATCATAATGTATGTAAAAAAATCTTACTGAACAATATTTAGCTGAAGTGGTCGAAATAATTAAATTTATATAATTTGAAAGACTTAACTCTGACCATCATAAAGAAATGCTTTGTGACAAAATATTAAAGTTAGACTATAGATGTCAAAAATAAGCGCATTGTTCAAAAGTGGCTTCTATCCTTATCTTATGATGAAACAGAAAACTTTCAAGTTTTTTGTTAACCTAGTTTTTTGTCTGAGCTCCTGTCGTAGTCGTAGAATTAATATTTTTTTTTTTCTTAATTTGTTATAAGGCCTTCACGAGACAGGCTTTGTCTTACCCATAGTCCCCATAGTTAAATATTATTTTTAAGGTGTACTTATTAAGGCGAAATGGTAGAGAACCGTACATTTGTATGACGGTAATGCAGCGTGCGCGCTTTCAAATATTTTCAATATTTTAATTTTCTTTATTTTCTAGAAATTATCTTACGCTTTTACAAAAAACTGCGACCACTAAAGTATTTGAATGATTGTTAGGATAACAATTTTTTTGATAAAAATATTTTCTATTGAATTTGGATGAAGTGGATTCAATCCATTGAAGGGAACGTAAAAACGGGTGTTTTTTAGGAAAGTTTACGTTCTTTTTCTATCGAGCCAAATTTATTTAATCATGTATCGGTGAACACATCCGAATAAAATATTTCAAGAATATTTATTAAACATAAAGAAATAATGTCAATTCGGTATGCTAAAAACATTAACCTATATGCCAATTCCAAAACCATTTCGAGATTTTATGTTACCAACCCTTATTTTTCTACTCTGACCTTTTAAAACGATAAGATGCCATTTGTTTTAACATAAAACTAAGAAATCATTCGACTTTCATTGTCCTCTAAATGACGTCACATTGTAGCATTTTATTTTCTGTGCCTTTTAAGAATAAAAATATTATACATTTGACACACTGTTCGTCACACAGAATAGAATATTTTTTAATTTCTGTGGTTTGACTGTCTGGTTTTTTTCAGGGCTGCCAATATGGGGTGCTTTTTTAGGCTTCTCAACGCAACGAAATTTTGTGCTATATGGTGACGTCACATAATTTCAATTTTCAAAAAAATATTGTAAAATAACTACTCAATAGAAAACAAAAATATTGAAATTAGTTTCTTAAAATAGCCTTATCTACGAAATAAAAATATAAAAAAAATACAAAAAAAAAACTTTACATACCGAATTAATCGATTTTAAAGGTCTACTTTTGAATATTCGTGAGGACGAATCGTCAAATTTGAAGCATATTTCGTCTTACGCAGTAAATATATTTAATTCTTAAATCTTTAGATAGCTAGAAGTAAAAAAAAATACAGTAAACTTAGTTATTTACTTAAGGATTAATATAAATCTCTAGCTAAAACAGTGCTGAAACCTTGATTATCTTTTTTGTAGTTCAACCGTAACCGTCTTCCGCTTTCAGAGTAGGTACTTAAAACCAAACGAAAACAATGTGTGGATATTTTGTAGATCATCAAAAGCAAAAGCTCACACACATTCATCAAATTTTAACCTTATCTCTCCAGTTTTAAGACTGAAACTGATATACAGTAATGTTACGCGTCTTATGGTTTGAATAGTCTAACTTTTACAATACATTTTGAACCTTGTGTTTTGGAGATAAGGATGAAAAGAAGATGAATGTGTAGCACATTGTGATGTACCGTACACCCAACTTGTTTCGTCGTAAATTTGGTTGGGTTTCATTACTGTAGTAAGCTCTTTGCTCAATTAACGTCAGGAAATAACTATTGTATCTATGTTGGCTAACAATATGTGTATGGTGCTGTTTTATGTGCTGACTATATGACTATATATGTGTTTGTCAATATTAAAACTTTTGTTGTTGTTTTTTTTTTGTTTGGACTCACGCTCTGAGCATTTTGTCCATCCAACGGAAACTTCAGAGCGCGAGTGTACTCGTACTTATCCGGTTTTTTGTAAAAAGTTAGTTACCTACAAGTTTTCTATACTAATATTATAAAGAGGAAAGATTTGATTGTTTGTTTGTTTGCATTGAATAGGCTCCGAAACTACTGAACCGATTTGAAAAATTCTTTCACTGTTGGGAAGCTACACTATCTCCGGTACACATAGGCTATTTTATATTTTCAAAAAAAATAGGGATCCTTACTAAAACTCCAATAATGTAACCCAAGGTGTAAAAAATAAGATTTAGAATTTTGACTTTGCGTGTTTGACAGTTTTAAGACAGGACGACGTCTGTCAGGTCTGCTAGTATTAATATAAAGCGTATAAAAACATGACCTACACATTTAATGTTCCAAAAATACTTATGTCGTTAAAACTTTTCTGTCCCCACAAAAGTACTAACATCCCACTTTCCTAATACTTTCCCACACAAAATCTTGCCCGAAGTAAGTAAAACTTTCCCATTTCCACTCCGGAATAATCTGACTCCATTTGCTGTAACAATTTCCGCCTAAAGTACTTTCAATGGAATAACTTAACGCCGATCATAATGTTCCATTGTGGATCTGGGTTCTGGTTCTGTTCATTTTTGGAAATCAGATTTATATACTCACTGCGCCCTGCAGTTTTGCCTGCGTGGACATTCCCAGGAACCGTGAATTTTTCCATACAATGAGATAAGATAATAAAACCGGCTAAATGAAAAGTACTTTTTTTTCAAGTAAAAGTACTTTAAAAAGTACTTTTTTTTTGCAAATTTTCGGAATCTCTTCAACGCCCAGACGGTCACCCAAGGTCATCCAAGTACCGGCCGCGGTCGACATTGCTTCACTTCGGTGATCGTACGAGAATCGGTGGTGAACAGAAATTTGACACTGACTCGCACTTGGCCATTATTTATTATTTGTAGTTATACTTTAGAGTGTGTACTATAATCATGCCAAGTTTGACGCTTGTACGTTTTGCCGTTTTTACATTAGAGGTAATACTAAAATACTTTATTTCGATATTGAATTTTTTGGTGGTACAGAACCCTCAGTGCGCGAGTTTGACTCGCACTTGGCTGGTTTATTTTTATCTAAGCATTCCCTATGTTATACAGTAGTTGCTCACAGTGTCAAGAAATCTATCACTTTCATCGAATTTTAGGGTGCGGACTCGTGCTCCACCTAGGTTCTCCACCTGGGTGAAGCACGGAGTACTTAAACGTCCTCGAGCTCGAACCACCAGTAAGTACAGTTGTATGCAAGTATTGAGCCTGATAGTTCGGTAACCCAATAAAACAGGGTATAAAAAATCCTACCAAGAAATTTTAATACAGACATACTTAAATGAATTTGTCGATACCAGGTACTAGGATAGCAGAAATGATGGAGAGATATTTCACTCTAAATTCACAAAGAATGTGATCACGGGTCGCGAGGGGAAAATTTCTTCATTACTTTACTTACAAATGACTGGAATTGCGCAGATGATATCTATCATCCAGTCCAGTCCAGCGCTGGATTCTGATTCACTAGATTACTAGACTGGAACAATGTAAGCCGGCCTTTACGTAATATAATTTTAAAGCCACCGTTTCTTTCACGTGTTCCACCGCGGGCACTTAAAATGACGCATTGGTTCACTCCTATACGATAATAAATAGAACACGCCTTGAATGCCAGTTATAAATCGATGGCTGCCAGATATCAGATAGAAATGGATCGAAGAGTTCCTTCAGGTAACAGGAACGTATTATGAAGTTATACGTATTGTGGGCATCTTATAATGGTATTTTATCATCGAGATGCAATTCATATAGAGTCACAATTGTGCCATAAAATTTCCGAACCAAAACTCGGCGCAAGCGTGCACGAATCGTGCAGACTTTTTGATTAGTTACAAGGTAGCCGCGATCCGACTATAACGCCGCGCGATGCCAGAGCTACGATGACTTATCGGACAACTAACGATGAACACTATGCAAGCGACGTCTAAATTGGAATAAATGTGGCACTGTGAAGTATAGTCATAATAATTTTTTCATAAAGCCAATTTACATGTCAAATAAGAAATAATACAATAAAATTACTAAAAATACTACTCAGTAGGTAAATTTAACATACAAATTTGTAGAACTCATTGTAACTGTAGAATGCTTGCTCAACAAGCCAACGTTGTAAGCGTGACTGGAAACATTGCAGGCTAGAGCTGCAGTGACATGTTCTGGGAGGTGGTTGTACAGTGTACACGTCTAATTAAAACAATGACGCTCAAACGTTTTTTGACTGTTTTCACTGAGAGATTGTGACTCTATAGAAATTGTATTTCGATGTATTTTATACATACCTACTAGTAGTATTCTTGTTCATTTAGCAGCCGCAATTTTCAAAGTTTTTTTCTCTTGACACTTCTCATAAACGAGAAATTGATAGAGCACGATGTTAGTAAAAAGTACTGTTTCGGATTGAGGGGCAATGATTCCAGTGAAATCACTTGCACACTAGACGACCTGAATGAAACTTAATTTGAAAACAAAATAATAATTTACGAAATACAACTCGAAAGAAGAAATCTAGGCGTAAAGTGATTTAAGGTTCACTTCCATGCATCGCGGCCGATCGTAGCCGCGCGCGTCTGATGCATGCGTCTAATGTGCGCAGCTGATGCGACAAGTCTTTGCACCATGAACATGTATGGCGCCGTTTCTGAGGTATGCGTCATACGCGTGCAGCTTACGACTGACGTCATTATACATTTTCGAATCTCATCATCTCAGTCTGCTGCGATGATGCGACATGCTGGGGCTACATTAGCGGGCGAAGATTCGTGTCGTGTTGGCGCGCTAAAAACATCATGTACGGGCGGGCATACGCGATGTTCTTGTCTACATTAGGCGGACAAAGATTCGGGTCGCGTTGACTCCCGTTGATGCCGCCAGTTTACTGACAGTGCCCCAATAATACATCGTCTTCGCCCGAATACTACGCGTTGCAACGATCTACCCGGCCACACTCATATTCGCCGTAGCCCGCTAATGTGTAGCCCAGCATGCGCCAGACGCACGCGGCTCAATTCAATTTCAAAGTATCTTTATTTCTTATTAATAATACAAAGAGTGTGTACGTAGACAAGCTAGTAAACTAGTGTACCTAATTGGTCCTGGTTTACAACATTTTATTTATTTATTTGTAAACAAATGTACCTACTGACTTATGTAAAACTTACAACTTACAATTTACTGGATAAACTTGACTTTATGTTATTATCTCAGAATACAGAACTGAGGTTATTATTTATACAGCAGTAAAACTTAAAAAATATGCATCTTAATTATGTACACTTTAGTATACACATTTTGTACACTTTTTTTTTATGTTTTGGGAGAAAATATGTACCTATTGGGGGGTATCAAAAATAAAATAAAAATGATGTTAGCCGACGCGCGCGGATGCGATCAGCCGCGATGCTTGGAATCTCAGTGACGAGTGCAATCGCAATGCATTGCCATTTGCCGCGCAGGGTTTTAAATTGTTGAAGTTCTTTGAGAAAGGAGTATTCTTTACGTCATCGTTGAAGTCCGACATTTCGGGTGACGTTGAATTATTACGAGGCAAGGGTGACGGTTACAACCAGGCGAGCAAAGTTGAAGAATTGATTCATAATTATGCACAGATCAATTATGTCTACAATGACCTCCTTTCGACTAACCATCGTTCTATGTAACCCATGTAAAAAGCGTAGGTACCTATATTGGAGTTGAAGTACCTGACATTACACCTAAATGGAAACCACATTTTTTTTATCTATTCTGATGCTATTTTGTGAATAAACATTGTTAAATCCGGTTCGAAGAGCAAAATGGGTATGTTATGTATGTAGTCTATACTGATGTTATAAAGAGGAAAGAATTGATTGTTTGTTTGTTTATTTGTTTGCATTGAATAGGCTCCGAAACTACTGAACCAAAAAAAAAAATTAAAAAATTAAAAAAAAATTGAAAAATTATTTCACTGTAATGTTGGGAAGTTACACTATCCCCGGGCGACATAGGCTATAATCTATGCCCGTGCGAAGCTGGGGCGGACCGCTAGTATTCAATATAAAGGTTGTACTACAGAACTTCTAAATTTGTTAAACCGATTCACGTGAAAATTACACGTAGGTATACAACAACCCCTGAACCACTTTAAACTTTTTTACCAAAAACTAAGAAAGAGGAGAGATCGTTTTGTAACCTAATCTTGAACTTATTTTGCCAACTGCATTTTAGTCTGCCCGTGAACATGGAGGTACATAATAATATTACTGTGCCGAAATTTTACGAGCTCTATTTATAATCTAACCACGATAAATATTCCGTTCACAATTATATAGTAAACAACCGTAATCATACTAATATTATAAACGCTTGTTGAAAGTGTGTTTGTTTGTTGGTTTGTTGGTTCCTCTTTCACGCTGCAACGGAACAAAGGATCGACCTGATTTTTTGCATGGGTATAGTTCAAGAGCCAGAGGCCAGAGCCCATGTGACATAGGCTTTATTACTTTATTATTACATATTACTTTTCATCATCATCATCATCACCATTTTTCATCACTACGCGGGTGAAACCGCGGGGCGCAGCTAGTAGTTTATAACAGTGTTTTTCTCTACCTCATACTTATAAATTTACTAATATTAATCTATTTCTTGTAAAGGTGTAGGTTAGTTTATTTTTGTTTGTTGACCAGTTTTTTGTCTTTTAGACTAAGTATAAAGTATTTTTATTGCACGCCTTATATACCATTTGTTCGAAACCGGTGGATGACTGGTAGAAAATGTTTAGCAATAAGTTCTCCATTTCTGCATTTCTACATAATTTATAAGTGTGCAATAAAGTATTAAATAAATAAATAATATTGCACAAAGTGCACTAAAATAATAATTGTAGAAGATATATTCATTTTATGACACTTGAGACTAGTTTCAAGTGTCATAAAATGAATAGCTATAAAATAAAAATAGCTAGCTATTTTTATCTTCAGGTTCGGCTCTACACAAAAAGTGTATTTACTGAAACTGAAGATAAAAATTAGAAAAACTAACATTAACTGTTTTTATGTTGTTGTTGTCTAATCTGTTAGATTAGAATTAGAAAACATCTAAAAATTTGATTTGGTATGACTTCCATTTAGATTGTACAAAAGTATTTGTCTGAATATGTAAAATATGTCCCTCAGCATGGTGCTATAAGCACCGTGTTGTAGGTATCATTATGAAATCTACAACATTGCTATACAGTACTGAATTATTACTATTGGATTTAGAAAAACTCACAGTTGCACAGCGGGCAATGGAGAGAGCTATGCGTGGATTTTCTTTGCGCGAAAAATCTGAAACAAGGATATTCGCCAAAGAACCAGAGTCACCGACATAGCTACTCAGAATTGCAAGATGATGTGGAAATAAGCAAGGCACATAGCATGCAGAACAGATGGCTGATGAGGCCGAAAAATTCTCGAATGGAGACCACGGACCTTTAAGCGCAGCGCAGGACGTCCACCTACATGATGGACGGACGACCTAAAAGAAACCGCAAGAAAACGTTGGATGCTGGCTGATTCCAACTGGCCCTTTTAGAGTCGATGGGGGAAACCTATGTCCAACAGTGGACGTCCTATGGCTGAAATGATGATGATGACTGGGTTTGTAATTTATTAAAGCGTAGAAGTAAGTACGCTTAATGAACGTACTTGCATTGTAGGGCTCTTTGCAAGCTGAAGGGTATGTGAAGTGGATCATTACGAAGGGTCGTGGCGCTGGTTATTGCTTCTATGTCTAATTACTGGACCTACAAAGGACTTCATAATGTTGGTTACGAGTGGTATTCAATAGAAGTATTTTTTTTTTCATAATTTCAAGATTACTTTTATTTTATTTATTTTTTGTTTAATAATAGGATATTTAAGTCAAGGTTAAAATGAGTTTTATGCACGAGTTATAAAATCTGCTTTTCACTTTAATTGCGAAGAAATTACACAGTGATTTTGATAGTGATTTTACTAGAGGCTTCTACGGAGTTTTGGAAACAACATGAAAATATAAGCACGTCCGCACGTGCATATAACACATATGCACATAGATGATATTATTTATTAAGTATACGCGGGTATACTTAATAAATAATAATCCACCATTATGACATATCACCACTCGAAATAACACAAATTTAGGAATACTGTCTGTCTGTGGAATGCGCTGCCTGAATGGGTGTTCTCCGATAATTACAATCTGGTTGTCTTCAAATCACGAGTGACTCGGTTTACTCTAGGCAAGCGTGCTCCATTGTAGACCGCATCATGCGAGTAGGCGGTGAAACGCAAGCCTATTTTATTTTTTTAATAATGGTACATTTTTTTAAATAAATATTTGGCTTGCGGTTGACCACTAATACCACCATCTCGCCTGATGTTTAGTGATGATGCGGTCTACATTGGAGCACACTTGCCTAGAAGAAACCAATATTTACTTAACCGTGGCGCCAAAAACCTATTATATTCGATAAAAGCTATGTCTGGGTCTTAATAACAGCCTGGGGCCTTACGGACAACAGTTAATTGCGGCACCTAATACGCTCAGTTGGAAAATCACGCGACCGCAAACCGTATCTGGGCGCGATAAGGTTCACGTTCGCGTGATTTTCCAACTGAGCGGATTAGGTGCCGCAATTAGCTGTTGTCCGTAAGGCCCCTGATCTATGGTTATTATTAGAGACCGAAGCAAACTTCCAACATGAAATATATTACAAACGGAACCTATTTAAACTATTTTAAAAAGGCAATTTTTACTTTTATGCTCTAGTGCACAAAAATAAAACTTTTATGCACTAGAGCATAAAAATCAGTTTTTGTTTAGCGGACCTAAACCGTCCGGCTTAAACAATACTTTACGAGCATAGATATGAGAAGTGAAATGTAAATATAGAAAAGAAAACTTTAAAACTGTTAGAGATATTTTTCCATCCCAAAACGAAAGGTTCAAGTTTATTTTCAGGTCTCAATGTCCCAATCACAATTTGATGATTTGACCAAGGTTCTGGGCTTCTGGCTCTTTCATCCTTATGCTCATAAGATTTGATTGTCCCGATGTCCGATTCAAGGTTTTTTTTATTACGTGTTTATGTGAAAATGTACTATTGGCGAAAGTTTTGGGTTAGAAGGAAGAACTCTTAAAGTAACCCATTGTATAAACTTTCTTGAGAAGTCTCAGGAAATTTAGGTATCAATTCAGCCTTTATTGCATTTTCGGAAAATCTGTGGGTTTAAGTTTGAAAAGTAAAAAAATAAACAACATTTTTGTGTTTTTTTTTAACAGACTTCTTTAGTGTTATTTTATTGCCAGAATTACTGCTGCATTTTTTTTTTTTTTTAATATTAGATAGGGTTGCGTTTCGCCGCCATCTCGCCTGATGTTAAGCGACGATGCGGTCTACGTTGGAGCACGGTTGCCTAGAAGAAACCGAATCAAAAATAGCCACAAAAGCACGCTAATCTTCTCCAACAAACTAGCTCATAACAGTTTTGTATCTGTTTTCAATTTTTATTTCTTGTGTACACAATAAAGATTTTCTCTCTATCAATCTAATAAAATTTATGTTACAATATATTTTGTTTATATTAAGGATCCCAAGACATTTTTTTATGTCGAAGTAATGTTTCCTGGTATGTACTAATTAATAGACAATATAGACAATTTTTTATTAATGGAAGAAAAAAAAACAACATATATTGAGAATTATGTGATTTTAATATCTTATTTAAAGTTTTCTTTGAACCATAAAAATAACCTAACATTTTTAAGGCGAAATGGTAGAGAAACGTACACTTGTATGACGGTAATGCGGCGTCCGCGCTTTCAAATGTTTTCAATATTTATTTTTTCTTTATTTTCTACAAATAATCTTACGCTAAAAACTGCGACCAAAACTGCGTATTTGAATGATTGTTAGGACACATTATTTTTTTTGATAAAAATATCTTCTATTGTATCCGAATGAAGTTGATTCAATCCATCGAATGGAACGTAAAAACGGGTGTTTTTTAGGAAAGTTTACGATTTTTTCCGTCGACCAAATTTCTTTAATCGTGTATCGGTGAACATATCCGAATAACATATTTCAAGAAAATTTATTAAACATAAAGAATGAATGTCAATTTATCGATTTCAAAGGTCTACTTTTGAATATTCGTGATGACGAATCGTCAAATTTGAAGCATATTTCGTCTTAAGGCCCTTTTTTCCGACTTTTAGCAATTTTGGTTATTCTAGTTTAAGTGTGTCTACTTCAATGGTTATTTAAAATTATAAAAAACGGTGTCATTTATCATAGTTTAATGTTTTATCTAACCCAAAGACCCCCAAAGACCGAAACACGAATAAGAACATTTCGCTCGATAGAAAAAAAGTAACACTAATTTGCACTTTTCTTCAAGTTTTGTTGGATCCATTCAAATACCTATTTGTTGAACAATGTCTGTAATATCTTAATATATAGATTTCATATTTATGAAGGAAACCGCATAGGTACATTTTTACATTACGCTATATTTTTCGAAAAATGTAAGAAAAACTCAAAAAATTTAGTAGCGAAACGCACGACTTTGTGTAAGCGCCGTGGTTTTGCTCCGCTAAATGTCATCAAGCCAGGTCATCTGTAGTAACAAGCGTTCCTTAAAAGTGGTAAAATCTCGCCTTAACAAAATCCTACTCAATCCTACCTTGTTATATCACTCGCTCGTAAAAATTTGGCTACCAGAGGAAACGTTTCCTATCCAAGTCTGCATACGTTCAAACAACGTCCAAACAGATATAAACCGTATTTTACGAGATATTTATATCAAATCGTAATACGCGAATAGCATTTATACTATAGGCTATATTAATATAACATAATAATATTAATATAACATTTTGTTATTTGAATCACGTCGATAAAGTTATGGGTTTATGATCACATTGTTACGTGCGTCAGTATACGGCTAATAAATAATTATAGACAGCGCATTGATGTTTTATCGCCAATTCGCGATATATTATAATAAACTTGTACTAAAACAATGGACAGTAAATATAAATGTTGCTATAATGTTTTGTATAGGTCTAGACTAGACTATTCGGATTTTTTTTTCAATCATAGTCGTCCTATTGCCCCTTCCTTTCTTGTGGCTCTATTCTGCGCTACGGTGGACTATGCAGTCTTTTGTAAGGAAGTCTAAACTCGTCTCGGCAACTTTTTCTGGGCCTTCCAAGAGGTCGTATAGCATGTGCATTCAATAGGTATATCGACAGTAACAAAGATTTACTGAAATACTGCTTTTTTGCGGATAAGTCCGTTTTTGACCACCAACTCGTTTGTTGGTAAGCGATAATGTGGTCGAAGATGAAGCACGCAGACTTAGAAGATACCTATTCACTCTGGCCTTGAAAAGGCCCAGATTATATATCTCAGGAAACAAGAAAGCGGGCAAGTTGTATAGTTACTGCTCGGCCACCATCACTTGTGCACTACAATCAAAATAGGAAATTATTTTCAAGGTCAACTATCGATGACTGCGGCCGCCCATTTCGTTACGCGGTCCCAAACTAACCAGTTCAGGTGCGACGATGCGGTCTACGATGGAGCACGCTTGCCTGGAAGAAACCGATTCACTCGTGATTTGAAGAAACCCAGATTGTAACTACCGGGGAACACACATTTAGGCAGCGCATTCCACAGACTAGCAGTTCGCATAATAAAAGTGGAATTCGATAGTTTGGCATCACTCCTAGCTACATTGCAGTAAAACAGTTTTATACTGGAACTACTGAGAAATAATAAGTAACTTAGACTGGAACGAATAATAACCGTGAGAGCAGTTATTTAAATAATATATAATCGTTTGTCATTGTATTCTTTACAATGGACGATTATACAAAATCACCATAATAATAGCAGAAAAACAGTTACAGAGAATTATTTACCCATTAGGAACTGTGTGTGTAAACCCTCTTTGCAATAATTCAAATGATTGTGTTTGTTCATAAAGGTTTTGGAGGTCGGATGACGAGTTTTTTTTTGAGATGGTGGTCAAACGCTATTTATTATTTATAAAAAATATATTCCAATTTCATACTTATACTTAATTCTGAATACATACTTAAATTGTAAAAATTCTTAATTAATTAAAAATGTTAATTGTATCCGGAAAAAAAATATGTTACGTGACCTAATTTATGTAATATATGTAATTTTTGTTCAATTTTAACTAAACCTAATGAGTGTTCAAACGGAGGACGCTGGTGCCTGTAGCACAGTTTAATTACTAGTACGGGTGCCAGCCAGTTCCACACACAAACAACATTGTAAATTTTTAAATGTTATCATTATGTCCAGTTCGATTGCTTTTTTTTAAAAAATAATACATAGCTCAGGCCCGAGAACCATTCAAACAGAAAATAGGTAAGATCCTATAAACCAATTTACTAAAAGAATAGAAGTCAAGGACACCCATCAGCCTAGGAGAGTTTACGACTTGACAGTTTAGTTAATAGCTTTTTTCTTCCTTCATAGCGCTATAAATTTTTATTATTCCTCAATTAAGGCGTTGTTTCGGAAATTGGGCCTAATGGCTGTCTAGTGTAATCTTTTGCCCACGGCTTTAGTAGTTTAAAAGAGCTCCTACAAACACGCAGTCACAAATTTACAAACTATTCTTCCATAATTTACCATACTGGGATATATATTCGGAAACTGGCGTATTTTCTCGAATTTTTATGCCCTAGGCGCATCGAGATACAATTCCTATTGAGTCACAATCTCTCAGTGAAAACAGTGAAAAAACGTCCGAGCGTCATTGTACATACATTGTATCAATTATATAGTTCACAATGCCACATTTACCCAAATTAAGAAGTTACGTCGCTTGCATAGTGTTCAACGTTAGTAACAACGGTCTGAAAAGCGACTCATGTGTCATATTGTCACACCTAGTTTGGTGGCTATGGCTGCAATCTTAATGTGTTGTACTTTAAAGAAATAAAATGTTTTTTTTTTTTTAAATATTACTCTGGTAGTTTTTAACCAATAGTTTGATGAGTTGGTGATGGAGCTAACATCGTTGGTAAAAAAAGTCGCAAGTCTCGCATTTCATAAAGTCGGCGAGGTCACAATTCGGGAAAGTAAACTATAGGTACTACTTACTTACTAATCGTAGTTCAATTCAAAGAGACAAGTACATTTACCTTAATATTTTCCGTTAATTAATTAATTACTTTTTTGGCCCTAGCCTTCATAGAGACCTTTTTTATTACCAAGACCCTTAAACAAGTGAGATCCGGGTAAAAGTCCAAAACCCTCGGGCTATGGCTCACAGAAAGGCACCTAAATACCTTTGATATCTTCTTTGATCTTTAATTACGTTAAATTGCCTCACGGTTATTGCTCAGAATTATTATCTTAAGTAATTAATTACGGGAAATTGAATCATGATTAAAGTTTTAAGTAAGTGTATTCCACTTAGTATGGTATACAATTTGTTAATGCTTTTATTTGAAAGCAACAGGAAATATACGCAGTCAAGTTTATAAATATGATATAGCTGCAGTAGGTAGATAGTGAAAAAGCTAGGCCAGCTTTTCTTTTCCAATAGGACTGGTGATCTGTGATGAATGATGACATATTTTTTTTACCTCATATATTAATAAGTTATAAGTATTTTAATTTCATGCTAAACAGAGAGCGCACTATACTGAGTTACGACGTCACGCCTCAAGCGCGCCATACAAATGCTATACTAACACATGCTTTGCGAGAAAGGGACAGAGTATCCCCTCTCTATCCGAACCTAAAACATTAACCGTCTTACCACAAAAGATTTAAAAACGCTTTAGACATGTGTTTAGCAATTGTTTCACAGCTAAAAATATGTTAAACACTTGTCTAACGCGTGCTTAAATCTTTTGTGGTAAGACGGTAAGGTAAATGCTTATATCTCAGAGATCTATCTACCAATTAAATTTATTTTTTCAGTATGTGTAATGTATTTAGTTATATTCATCGCTAAGCCTGTTATTTGTAATAAATTAAACATTAGGACACATGCCTATTCTACGGTAATCTAGGCAAGGTATTCTTAAAAAACATTTTCGTCAAAATATTTCTTACCAACAGCGCCCTGCGGTTGTAGCCGGTATCCATAACAGAAACCGTTCATTTTATCAGGGTTAAAAACACCCTATGTTTTAATCTAGGGTATAAGCTGCCCTTATCAAATTTTCTACATCTGGTCAGCTGTTACGAAGCTGAGACAAAACTACTAGGAAACTCTAATAAAAAAAAAATGGTTTGTTTAGATAGCCCGTTGGTCAAGTTGGTATAGTGATCCTGCTTTCTGCGCTCGGGGGCGTGGATTCGATTCCCACCTAGGACAAACATTCATGTGATGAACATTAATTGTGTTGGTTCTATATCTGGGTTTTAATATCTATTTAAAAATATATATGTATGTGTTATGGATGTCTCTGGCAGCCATATTACCACAACCATATTACAAGCTTTGTTTAATTTGGGGTCAGATGAACGTGTGTGGAAAAATGTGCCGAATATATGGTTATATATTTACACATAAAATATGTCTCATAAAGTTTCGCATTCATAATAATATAAATGTGATGTGTAGTGAAGTCTTTCCCGTAAAATACACTAGTATTTGTGTGCGGAACCGCCTCCGACGAACGGTGGCGGTGGCAAGCCTCAAATTCCATTATGACCGCAAACTGCGGGCGATGTCAACAAACATTTTCAGGGAAAATTCTGCCGCAGGATTTTCTAGGACGGCAATATAGGCATTGTCATGTCTACCGCAATAGTTTGTTATAATAATGAAGAGATTGCATTTTTTACGTGAATTTATGGTTATTTTGTTGGGTTACGGTACATAGGTAAATATCACACCTTAGTGAAGAGTTTTGACACAGACTCAAAGGCTCCTCTGTGCAAAAAACTATGGAAAACATTGTACTGACTCGAACGCAACTAAGCTACAGAAGAAGCGCTAATCATTGACGCGCAACTAGTCAAATCCTATAGTTATTTCCATTATAATGGCGTCGGAATCCTTACAGCCATTTGCTCAACTCAAGTCTGTGTGTATTCCACTCAAAAGTGGAATTATGACTTGTATGTAGTTTTTGACTAGATTCTCCCAAATTATGGTAATCTACACTTTACAAACACAGTAAAACCTTTTTGTTTATATTACACGGGAATTACTTACGTATGATTTTGTCGGTTATTCCGACTATAGTGGTCTTTTTATACTAACATTTAAAAAAACACGTCAGTTTCCATAATAAAACTGTATAGAATTTATTAAAATAACAACATCAATTCTACATTCAACAACTACAAACTAAACACAAAATGATACAGATATTACGCGATTCAAGTAATTCGAAATGCTATTTATATCTTTCGCATATTTTTTACCATGGTTCTTGCGCCTATTGTGTGAACGAGCTGTGAGGATGATTCACTTCGTGATGAACTGTTCTCATTAGTGGCATTGCCCTCAACAATCAACATGTTTATATCATGTTTCGTCATGATAATCTTATCTCTTATTAAGTAAAGCAGGTTTGTTGAATTAACTTTTTGAATAATTATGTTTTTAACCTAATGCAGGGTTAAAAGGAAAGGACATGCTCAGCCGGAAGTAGGTCATTGTACTCATAATTATGAACAACTTTTACTAAGGGACCAACCCTGAAATCATGAAAAAAAAATCTAATGTTCAGAGTGTGTACTATATCATGCCAAGTTTGACGCTTGTACGCATTACCATTTTTACATTAGAGCTAATACAAAAATACGTTTTAAAAAAAGTTTGTTGTATGGGGACCCCCTTTATGTTTTTACTTTTTGAAATTTTTATTATCCCGGCGTGTCCGCTACAAACATATTCTGTGAAAATTTCAACTGGCTGTTATTATGGTTCGAAAGATACAGCCGTTAATAAGTAGGACAGACGGACGGACGGACAGACAGACAGACAGACATCGTAGGCTTAGTAATAGGATCCAGTTTTTACCCTTTGGGGAACGGAATTGTTAGTTAGTTACAGTGATGCTTAAAATGCTTTAATAAAATTCGATGCTAGGAAACGTGTAAAAAAGGTAAGTATTTTAAATACATGTCAACCTTGGACAATATACACGACCTTACAACTTTAGTGGTAGTTGACCACTAAATTACTCACTTAAATATTAAACCAAGGAACTCGGAATCCCAAGGATGGGCAAAACTAAAGGGTTACGCGGAAAGGGTGTACTAATCCGAAACGGGGTCATAGTACCGATCATTATGAATAACTTTTACTATGGGACCAACCCTAAAATCGCGGATTTTTTTCCATTGCGTTTCGTCGTGTAAGAATGGCTGTTTTCTATGGAACAGCTGATTCATTTTTTCTATGACTTCAGAGTTTATGTGAGTTTATGGACGGGTACTACACAGGGTTATAAAGCAAGGGTATGCTAAGCCGAAAGGGGTTCGTTATACTCATCATTATGAACAACTTGTACCTACTATGTGACCAAACCTGAAATCACGAAAAAAGCAATTCCATACATTTTGTCATGTCTCAATGACCATTTTCTATGGAACAGCTGATATATTTTTCACGATTTCAGGGTTTCTTCGACCAACATTTGTTTTGGTCGAAGAGTACTATGACCTCCTTTCGGCTTGGTACATCCATTCCGCGTAGCCCAGTATAATAACGGCTCATCGAATGTACAGAAATAGCCATGAGAATAGACATGTGCATCGTATTGTATTGAATTGAATAGGTACAATACATGCCATAGAATCGAGCTGTGGAATGAAAACTGTAGGTATAATCTGCTTTGATAAATTGTGGTCGAAGGAAAAAAACGCATTGGAATAAGTTTTGAAAATAATACGAAAATGTATGAAATGTCACTTGCCACATGAGCATTTTTATTGACGACCAATTATAATAAATAAATAAATATTCGGGACATTTTTTTACACATGTTTTACACAAGTTATGTTTCAAGTAAGGAAAACTACTACTATGAGCGATGGTGACCGAGCGGTAGCATGTGCGCTTTACAATCTGACGGCACCCAATTCAATCCTCGGCCCTGCAAAAATAACTTATTTTGTACTAAAAAAAATGCAGTTTCGATGTAATCGGTCAACAACGGCGAGGAAAACATTGTGATAAAAATGTCCAAGAACCTTAGAAATTCAAAAACATATGAAATGCACTGAGCCAGCATGGTAGATTAGGGCCCATCCCCCTCCCCCTCCCTCTCTCTCTCAGGGAGAAGGCCTGTGTCCCATCAGTAGGAACATGATAGGGATGATGATGATGGAAAACTACAGATGTAAAGTACACTCAATTGGATTACTAACACGTTAAGAATCTGTTTGTTTGCCCCGCGTAAAGTAATGTACTATTTTAGCCAAAACGACTGAGCTACCTATATCCGTTCATGCAACTCTCTTGCATTGAAGCTTTCATCGGACGCGGTTCTAATAAATTACATCCAGCATCTCTTTGGCTATTGGAAACTGTACATTGATAATATTGAATTTAGATACGTTCAGTTCAGCGTATGTATTTCTCATACAAGCGTTCGAGAAATGGAGACTAAACAGCTTAGGTTGCTTCCAAACTGTTTTGATTCGAACATTGCAACATGATGCTGTTACCAACGGCTACAATCGTAAAACGCGTTATAATAAAATTCTATATTCAATGAAAAGATATTTTTTTTTTAAAGCAGCCCGCGTTCCGTTTCGAACGAAACGCGTCCATAGGCGACGAGGACTACTTACAGGTGGCCCGTCGCTTGTTTGTCTACTATTATAATTATAAATAAATAAAAAATATCAAAGAGCGTTTGATAAAAACAGTTAAAATGCGATGTAGTTGTTTCGTTATTTCTGACTGTTTTATCTTTACAAATTATAATATTTAGGTACTTAAATAAAACCGAAAATAACTAAAAAATTACAAGTATTTACTTTTACTTAAATAAACACACGAAATCGCGCGCTATATAGTACTCACTTAGCTCATTTAATAGCTCACTTAATCAAAACTTGCGTGAGGATTCATTATAAATTATTATAACACCGGCTTGCACTCACGATGATGTTTTATCGGTCGAGACTACTCGAGACGATCGACCGGTTACGGAGCCATTAGAGCCCCTTCCTCAGGGAAAGAATCGTGAGTGCAAGCCGGTGTTATAATAATCTATAATAGTACTCTTAATAATAGACAACAAAATGAGCTTTAAGTTGTTTGTTCTCTGTGCTATATTTTTCTAAAGGCTTTTTTATCTGCCATGTAATATTACAACGAAAAGCTTTACTGTTAACGATTTGGTGGAGCTTTAAAGTTAACAACATACATATACCATACCATATACAATTCTAATTGTTCAGATCGATTTACTAACTGTAAAGCCCAAACCCAAAATACATTAAGCCAGTATTACCATTACCATTCGTCAAGTAGTTATTTCCGTATCTTTGAAGAGACAAACCCTATGCTGCTGTGTGTTTCCCATCTTCAACCACACCTTAACATCAAATGATTTGTGGTAGGTAAATCAAATTAATTTTTTATCAACAAAACGACAAAATTTTAAGCCTGAGCTCATCGATTACTCGAATTTTATTTTTTGAAGTTGCTGCAAACACTAGTTAAAAAAATAAAATATATCGGGGTTTAGCGAGTTTTGGCGCCAACGTGAAGAAAACATGCGTCTCATTGTATTATTTTCCTAAACTTGTGTATTTTCGACTGTTAATGCGTAATAATAGTGGGTAATAGTGTTCGTGGACGTCCTCGAGTGTGGGAAAGTGATATAACGCGTTGAAACAAGTATTTTCGTAGTGTTCCAAAGATCCGTAGAAACCTCTTATAAAGTCTCCACCACTTTACTAGGGCATGACTTTGACCGTGACTTACTTTACTTTTACCTTTACTTGACTTTTCTGACTCACTTGTTTGACTTAATTTCATCAAACTTGATAATAATTTAATAATTGACACTAGCAAATGCGCAAAAAGTGCGACGCCAAAATCCTCACAGAGGAAAAAATTAAGGGGTTTAGTTATAAAAGCACATAGAAAAGGAAAACTCAAACGCCAAACGTCAAAGTGCTCCAAGTCCGTTTCATAAGCCTGTCAAATAAATCAGATAGGAGCAAAGCTTCTAATATTGCAGGTGGGCTACCTGACCCCACCGACCCTTTCAAAAAATGGGTCAGGCGACCCAATTGCCATTATTTTGTATCCAATATCTGACGTAAATAAAACGCTAGCTGCGCGGACTATTAATTATTGCCTGGTAATTTTATTGTGTAGAGCGATGGTGGCTGAGCGGTTACATGTGCGCTTCAATCTGACGGCACCCGGTTCAAACCTCGGCACTGCACCAATGACTTTAGGTACCTAAATAAATTATGTGCAGTTTCGATGCCATCGCTCAGAAGCGGTGAAGGAAAACATCGTGAGGAAACCGGTATGTTCATGAACCTCAAAAGTTCAAAGAAACACCAACATGCACTGGGCCAGCATGGTGGATTACGGCCTATCCCCTCTCTCTGAGGGAAGGCCTGAGTCCCAGCAGTGGGAATATGATAGGCTGAAATGATGAATTTTATTGTAACTTGTAAAATTAACTTGTTTTTGAAACATTATTTTATTGTATGTATACACAAGTTCAACGCTTGTGATTCTATTATTTGTTTATTAAGTATGAATATACAATGCTTCCAACCAGCCCTTTTAGAGATCGATGGGGGAGGCCTATGTCCAGCAGTGGACGTCTTATCGCTGAAATGATGATGATGATGAGGATGATGAGGTTTAATATTTATGCACCTAATAAAAATTACCTGGCTTGTTGATTAGATGGACATCGGGCATAGAATAGTAAAAACTCTATTATTCACAAAAAAATAATAATCGTAACTACTAATATAAATAGAAATGATAACATAATGATCTAACACTTTGGGCAATAGGTAATACTTAGAGCGATATAGGTAATCAGCAGTTCCATAGTTTTTAACTGGGTGTTCAACTATTTAAAAAATCGAGTGTGAATTATCATAGGTACTTTGACATTTCTGATACTTTTTCGCGATTTCAGGTTTGGCTATAATGGTAACGGACCTCTTTCGGCTTAGTACACCTTTTCCGCGTAACCCTGTGTAGGGGTTTCTTTTTACTAAGGGACTCTAAAAAGTTAACTACTCGAAATATATGTTCGACTGTTCATGTATCATTCAGAATGTTTTATTTAATAAAATCATTTATTTTGCAGGTAATTGGAGCGCCGATTTCATGCATCCTCGATTCAAATATTCGTAAGTATTTTGATTTACAACTTTCAATTGGGTGTTTTACATATTTTTTATTATACTTCCATATTTTTTTGGTCTTCTGTTGATAAACTGGTGACTGGCCTTTCATTATCATAATCAGGCCACCTTAGTCCACTGTTGGACATCCAACGTCACGCAGACTGCCTTAAGTATATCGTCAGTCCGTGGAATCAGGGTGTTCTACGCTACGCCTGCCGACTCGTGGTCTTCACTATATAACACGTCTATACACACTGCGGACTGACCCTTGCCTATCTCAAAATAACAATTGTCAATGTTTACACATTGTTTTATCAAAACAGGAAGCTCAAACAAAACCAACCAAATAAAAGCTTGACTCGCATATTTTATTGCGGACATGATTCTCGATCAACGCTTGCAATTCAAGTCGATTCATATCGATAAAAATTCGATTATCGGTTCAAGCGCTCGATTTAATTTTAACCTTTTCAGTAACCGCGGAACGTGGGAATAATAAATTAAATAATGGCTCTTACACACCAAGAGCACATCGAGAGCAGCGTGCAGCAGCGCACTAAACTCATATTTGATGTACTCGTATAGTGGTTATTTTACATCGTTCCTCACATTACAAACGCGTTGGCGTGTTCAACCCGATGCAATGACTATTTATTATCTTTGACCCGATGCGAACCAATTCGTTCGTTCGCTCTTATTTAATTTATCGTGGATCATAATTATAGTATCTTGCTATTCATTTCAAAACAACCACAATCAATCATTGGGAAAAAAACTAGTAATTTTTAAACTTCTACATAGATTTTCTTCAAATACAGTTATGAACCATTCGTATTAAACTTATTTTCATAGTAAAATACTCATTCAAGCCACAGGCAGACACAACACACTGATACACAGACAGATATATAATAGGCGTCAAAAATACCGGGTTTATCTCTAGACTATGACGGAGAGATATTCGAGGATAGTACAAATTATTATGAAAATCTTTTGTTATAAGACCAACACCGAAATCTCAAAAAAGCCTGCTTTGTGCTATAGAAAGATATTATTAACACAAAGAAATAAATGGAACAGCTGCAGCTGGAATGCCATCCGCACATTATAGATACGTGGAAGTCTCGCACTGTTCGATTTAATCGATTGTTGCTACCACGTACCTGTAAGTTGTGAAATGGCTTACCACCTTCGGTTTTTCCTCCGAGGTATAATTTGGACTGCTTCAAACGAAGAGTGAATAGATTCCTCAAAGGTAGGCAACGCACTGACAATGCCCCGGTTTTTTTTTTATGATTGACTTTTACTGTTGGCCTTTTGGCCTCTACAGCTTGACCGGACTAGTTAGCAAACGCAGAGTGCGTTCGGCATAACTTGGTGGTTAAGTTTGTAGGCGACTAGCACAAGGGCACCTCGAAGGTACGAACCTCGGCTTGGGCCGTCGCCGGGAGTGGGAATCAGACTTGCCCAGGCACCCCAGAGGGGGTGTGCCCTGGAGCCCTAACGGTTTGTTGAACTGAATGATTATTTGGAGAGAATCTAACCGATCTTCTAACAGATCCTGTGGGTCTACGATCCTGCCGGCGGGATCGCTGTGTGTGTGTGTGTGCCTCTGGTAACCGACGCCTGTACCAAAAACTGAATATTTCCTATTGCTAGGAGCAGTCGGATCGGGCGAGCCCAGCGCCGCCGCGGTGACGACGGCGATGGGGTCGTCCGGGTAACAATGCCCCGGGTATTGTAGGTGTATATATGTAGCGGTGACCACTTTCCATCAGGTGGCCCTGTTTGCCACTTATTCTATTTAAAAAAAAGCTGCTATTTTCCCGCGCTTTATGGCTGATACCAAAGTGAATGTTGTTTATAATGATGAGTACAATGATATACGTCGTCGAGAGAAACACCCGATATAGCCTCCATTTTCTGAACGCGTGGGCGCGCATTCAACCCGCGCTGCTACTGACCTGCTCTTAGTGTGTAGAAGCCATAATTTTTCGGTGACCGCCGCCATTAAAAGTTGAGCGGTAGTGAAGAATACTTCAACTTTGTAGCAAACTCAGAGACAGAGATTGATGTTCAAACTTGTGATTCGGAAGCAGGTGCGGCGCATACATCAAAATGTTATTGCATTTTATAGACTGTATATCAGTATTTTCAGCACAAAGTAATTACATAATTTATTTGCTAGTGAAATACTGTGATGGCAGTGTCTAGGTTAAACCGGAGTTTTGTTGATAATAGGCGACTAAAAACGGTGATTCGTGGTCGGTAATGATTTCTAGAAACTGTCATATGTGATTGTAAATCATTTCAGTCTATCATCTTCCCACTGCTGGGACTCAGGCCTTCTCTCAGGGAGAGAGTATGGGCCCTAATCCAACATGCTGGCCCAGTGCATATTAATGAATATCAAATGTCCATGAACTTAAAATAGGACAATAAAACTTTAAAATAGTGAAAAAATTGGCGGCCTTATCGCTATAAGCGATATCTTCCGGGCAATCTTACTATGGAGAGGAAATACGAAAGAGGTAAAAAAGGACTGCGGATACTGTAATAATGGCATACGTTGTATATAAGGCAGACGACAGCACAGTTACTATTAATTGTAAAAATAAAATCACTTACGAATCGGAAATAAATAATAGTTTAAAATCAATCATTCAATGGCTAGATGACAATAACTTAAAAAAAAAAATAGACAAAACGAATATCATCCACTTTCGGCAGCGTACAGTACGTGATAAAATAGTTTTGCAATATAATGGTAGAGTCATACAGGAAGTGGACTCAACTAAATTTCTTGGATTGACCATCGATAGTAAACTTAATTGGAAAGCACACATAGATACATTAACGAAAAGAATGGGCTCGACGGCATACGCACTATTTAAATTGTCATTAGTTATTAATCAAGAAGCTCTAATTACTGCATATTATGGCATGGCAGTATCTATTCTACGATACGGGATTATTTTCTGGGGGAACTCTACTGACAAAAGGATTGCTTTCAAAGCCCAAAAGAGGTGCGTCAGGGCAATGTTTCATCTTCATAAGACTGATAGCTGTAAACCGTTCTTTTTAAAACACAAGATTCTGACATTACCATCTCTATACATATTAGAAATAGCTACTTTTGTAAAATTAAATCCACATCTCTTTGGTAGTTGGACTGATGCTGGTATTCGAACTCGCACACAGGCCGAGATGAAGCTCTGCCCACGTACGGCCAAAACTGCACTCATGCAAAAAAGTGTATTCTGTATGGCTCCTTTAATATATACTAAAATTCCTAAAATCATCAGAGAATTAAATGTTGGAATGTTTAAAAATAAACTAAAAACTTTATTAGCACAAAAAAGCTACTATGAAATTTCAGAATTCCTTAATGATAAAAATGTTTTGATATGTAATGTAGACATAAACAAATAAAATAATAATAATAATAATAGCTTAGATAGGTAGTAATAAACATCTAATTAAGGTATAAAATACAACTAAACCAAAATATGATTCTAACAATATTCTAACATAGGCATAATTTTGTTTATTTTTTTCCTTTTTAACTTTAACAAAAACTAATAAAAATATTAATAAAAAACTAACATTTGTACGCTGTAACAGGCAAGGACATGAGATACGTCTCCATTCTTACGACCATGTATGCTACTTTATATGTATGTGTACCTACCATGTTCTGACAAATAAATAATTTGAATTTGAATTTAATTTGAATTTGACATACATTATAATAATACACTAATACCGAAAAAATAATTATATACAATAATAATATACATACATAATAAATAAAAATATTAGATACATACTTATAACAAAAATGCGAGATCATAACGATACAGTAGCTACGTACTCCGAGATATTATAGTGCAGTTTCACACGACGCTTGAAGGCTTCCTGTGAATGCCCGTTTGATTTCTGTAGGTAGCTCATTCCACAGAGTTATAAAACGAGGTTTTGTGAGCAGGAATATCCAAAGAAAACATAAAAAGAAGTGAGAATTTTTTGATGACGATTGCGTAATAAAAATTTGCTCTGTCTAAAAAATAAACCAGTGTTTATTTAATTGATAGTGATGCATACTTGTATCGTTTAGTGTCTTTTGCAACCTCCATTGCGGTTCCAGCCCGCAGGCAAATTTTTGTAATAGGTAAAATAATTTGGATAAGTTGATTTAGTTTAAGTGCTGTTAATAGAGTCTTCAAATGTCGGCAATGTATCTTAGATACCCCTGGGGGGTTAGACAAGACCTATTTTCTGTTAGCGTTAACCCCTGCGGAAAGATGAAATTGTATAAAAATGACATTGACAATGACATTAGCTTTAGAGATGTTATCTCAACCTAATGTCATTTTAATACAATTTCATCTTTCCGCAGGCATTAACGCTAACAGAAAATTGGTCTTGTCTAACCCCCCCTGGTATTACAGGTATCCCAGGCGGATCGTCAGCTTGTTTTCAACCTACAGCATTAATAGAAGGAAGAAAGGCTCTGTCACCGTTTCTCCCCCGTATATTGAGATACCCGAAAATGTCTGTTAGCCCAAACTTTCCTATTCTAGGCCCCGATCCTTTGTAATTGAATTATGAAGTTTTAGAAGGTTTAATTGAATTGTTTGTTTGGATTTCAGGTCGGTCAGTTTTCAGTTACTTTTCTAAGAAGCCATACCAGTACTATGATTTGATAGAAAAAAAAATAGATAGATAAACTCTTTATTGTTCACACCACAAATTTCATAGACACGATAAAACAGCTAATGTCTTAAGTCATATGATTATTTACGGGATATTTACCGTGGTAAGTTTGTGGATTGAGCTCCCGATATTTCTCCCGTGAACATGGTGCATGTAACTGCGCCGAAATATCGGGAGCTCATTCCACAACCTTACCACGGTAAATATCCCGTAAATAATCATATAACTTTAGTGAACAACCGTGATAGTTTAAAACAGAGCTAATGTCTTGTCAATGTAACCCACATTGAACGATAGTAAGCCAATAAGGTCTTGTCATACGAACAACTTTTAGAATAGAAACGGACCTGAAATCGTAAAAAATAACATATAAACTATTTCATACATAATATTGTTTACAGATTATCTGCTTTTATTTTACTGCTTGTTATAAAACATGGGTACATTTGCACATAAGTAACAAAAAAAATATACTATAATAAAATTAGTAACACTGCCTGCTACTATAGCGTTAACTATGTTGTAGCAGACAGGGCTTTCGGAAAATTATCTTCAAAATCGAAGCTCTATTATAACGATATCTATAAAAACGAGTATAATAATATAATAACGAATAAATAAATATAATAAATAAATAAATAAATATTTCGGACATTTTTGCACACACGGTCATCTGACCCCAAACTAAGCAAAGCTTGTGATATGGCTGCCAGAGACTGATATACATACATATATAGTTTTTAAATACATACTTAAATAGATATTAACAACCAGATATAGAACAAACACAAATGTTCATCACACAAATGTTTGTCCTACGTGGGAATCGAACCCACGCCCCCAAGCTCAGAAGGCAGGTTCACTACCAACTGGACCAACGGGCTATCATGAATAAAAATAAATATAATAACGAATCTCTATAAAAACGAATATCTATATTATTTCTTCTCAAAATTTATACCAGTTTTATAGTTTATTGTAATTAAAATATATCACACCTACTGGCAATTGGTATAGCCTACATGGAATGCATGAAAGTTATTTATTGGTACTATACCCAATATTATATATTTTCATATAATTTTTATCACCAAACATATGTTGCGTTTACCTAGACTAGAAGAATAGCTTTAGTTTCTCATTATAAGTGAATGTACAAATTATTTTTGAGAAAATAAAGGTAACCATCAATAGGCATGATGACTAATATTTTTTTATTACCTCATAAAAAAGCTGATCATAAATAGAGCACATCAACAAAAACAAAATTAAAATTAGTTCAAAAATAAATAAGATATAAGCATTTTAATTTAATTTAATTTCAAGCTAGACAGAGAGCGCTCTATACTGAGCCGTGACGTCACGGCTCAGGAGCGCCATACAAATGCTATACTAACACACGCTTTGCGAGAAAGGGATAGAACATCCCCTCTCTATCCCCACCTAAAACTTTAAATACTCCTATCTCAGAGATTTATCAGCCAATTCAAATTATTTTTTCAGTTTGTGTAATGTATTTAGTTATATTCATCGCTAAACCGGTTATTTGTAATAAATTAAACATGAGGACACATGCCTATTGTATTTTTGCAAATTTAATATTTAATACTAAACGCGCCCATATTCTCTAATCTCTCTCAATCAAATTTTTATCGACAAACTTTAATACAAAATGAATTCATATCTTCAACTCGATTATCTCTCAAACGATTCTTCCGAATTTCATTAAAGAATTCCTGCCATTGATGTCTCCATCGAAACCCTAATCTGTTAAATCGAACTTCTGGTGAAGAAATTAGGATCTTTCGTAATTGTTAAACTTTTCGAGTTTCTAAAATTTATTCGAGTGGTTTTGAGGTAGATTGTGGCGGAGAACCCTTTGTTAATATCGATTCAGTTTTTTTTACTTGCTTAGTCATCTACAGGGTTATTTTTAATTATACCAAAAACCTCTCTCAGGCTGCCTTCCTACATCATATTTAATAACCTTTGTTCCATGACATTTCATAAAACTTCACTCACCATTTTTAATGTTTTTTTTTAACGTTACCTAACGTTTGGCTTCTACTCACCTGATGGAAAGCGACATTGTGAACTAAGATGCGGACCATGTAGGTACTTAGGCCTAGCATAATCAGCCTTGCTGGACTTAGGCCTACCCCCGAAAGGGCGATTAGATCATATCCACCACGCTGGCCCAGTTACGGGTTGGTGGATTCAAAATACGCCATTGAATTTCTATAATAAATATTGAATATTTCTTTCCTAGACCTAGAAGCTACTTAAATGAAAATAATTATATGTTTATCGTAAGGTAATGAAATATTGATAGCAAAGCTACAGATCAGCCAGGTAAGCTATTCCAGGATGCCCGTTCCCGCGATGCCCGCATTCCAGATATAGTCGAAGTTTACCTTTCCACTTTTGCCGCATTTTTGGGATCAAAGTATCCTTTATATTTTCATGATCAAACCACGCTAAATGCCATCATTATTAGTTCAGTTATTTGTGAAAAGGTAACAGACAGACAGAGAAAGGCAGAAAGAGAAAGACATACAAAGGAGAAACAGAAACATAGCATTTATATTTATATTTACTGGACGTAGGCCTCTCCCTTCATCTCCAAAAGTGCCGGTTGGAAGCGGCCTGCATCCAGCTTTTCTTTGCAATCACTTGTAGGTCAATATTCTTGGTTCAATATTATTGAGTATTCTTTCAATAAATTTTCTTAATCACAACTGAGATGTAATATTTATTCTTTACTCAACCAAATAACAGCATTCTTTTAAATTTTCTTAATATCTCAACCAAGATATAAAATATTTTATATCGGAGTTCAAAATAAAAGACGCCCCGGAACACAGCATGATAGATTTTCAACTTGACTATAAATAGCATCAAAATGGATTGTACATCATTTTGGGTGATTGAATGATTACTCTTGTAACATAAAACTTTGTCCCCCAGATAGACTGTTCCAACTGTAGTACAATTATATAGTAGTAAATTGCCTCGGGTCGTCTGAGGCCAATTGGAGGTCAATCACGGGACTCCACTCCCCAATGTTGAGTTAATTGTGGTCTGCGGTCACTACTTGAGATCTTGAGAGTATTTATGAATGTGAGTTAGTTTATAATTACCATATATTTTGTAGTTAATCATTATCATTATCGTCCTATCGTGTTCCCACTGCTGGGACTCCTAATCCATCATGCTGGCCCAGTGCGTGTTGGTTAATGTCATGGCTTTGAACTTTTGAGGTTCTTGGACATACCGGTTTCCTCACGATGTTTTCCTTCGATCTTTTTGAGGGATGGCATCGAAACTGCACAAAACTTGGTGCAGGGCTGAGGATCGAACTGGGTGCTGTCAGATTGTAAAGCGCACATTCTACCGATCGGCTACCATCTCTCATTTTATAGTTCGTTCTACAAATTCTAATCACATGAAAATAAACCAAGAAAACCAAAGTCACCGACAGCTCAATGTATTGAGCTGAAGTGGCAGTGGGCTTATCATATCTGTCACAGAACCGATAACCGTTAGAGTAGACGTCCTACGTCCAGCAGTGGAATAGTATAGACTAAATTATGATGATGATGAAGATGATGAGTTGTCGTAGAATGATCATAAGGAATAACCTATTTGTAACACTAAAATCTTATCACCCCACAGGAGTACACAATTACGTACCTATTTATGTACTACGCCCTCGGAATAACAAATTGTCACCTATAATCTATACACATGTCATCTTACGTCACGATTCACCCTAACACGCTCCACTACCCCTAAGCTCGACGGATTATCGTATTAACTTATCAACGTTGGTATTTCTTATCTACGGCCCACACAGGCCGAGTACACACTGGTAACTTTTTGTTGACATTTCTTGTTGCGATGCGACAAGTTGGCTGTAAACCTTGTACATACTGGTATAAGAGTTTTCAAGTAACTAGTATCACTGTTCTCTGTTTCAATATTTGTTGTTGTTATTTTGTTTATTTTATAAGGCTTTTTATGTGCATACTTATCGAGCGTGACGTCACTTGCCGGTCCCAACAGAATACCAGCGCTGGTTGTGTACAACCAGCAACCTGCTGAGTTAGGCCAGTTTTTGTGACAATGTACCTGTATTCATCTACTTATTATTTCATGTTTTTATTTAAAAAAAAATATAAAATAAATTACTGCAGAAAATTGTCTGTGGGCCCCAAACTCGCCTCAGTCTGTGTCCAATGACCATATTGTCACAAAATAATTTTTCTGACTTCTGATATTATTCAGTGTAAGTTGCGATGCATATCGCCGATAGAGGAAGATGGCGTAAGGTCATTAAGGAGAGACTGATGGGAGGTGGGGGTCACGACGTTGACATGAGGAGCACAACGCGAGGGGAGAAGCGATGGTATTAGGATGATATATGTTACTTTAATGTGGGCTATTTTGGCGTACAGACACATTGTATGCATGCATTGTATATTATAAATTATTGTCAATTCTTCCAAGCCATGTCAATGGTCTTCGTGTGGATAAAAAATCGTCAATGCTAAATAATTGACATATTACGACCGAGATTAGGATCTAGAAAAAAAACAACATAGGTAGTAAATGACATGTTTTTTCTTTCTTTAATTAATAAAAAAATGGAATAATTAAGGAGTGGGAAGAGATGGGATGGGAGATGAGAGCCCAGGAGTGGAACAATATGGGCTAGTAAAATAATAATAGGTAAAAACAAGCAAATTTTTTAAGTTTAAACAAAAAAAACTCATTTTTATACGCCACACCTGGCATGCACATGAGATACAACAACATTTAAATTATAACTACCCTGTATGCTACTTTGTATGTATGTGCACCTACCATGTTCTCTAAAATTAATGATTTGATTTGACAATAGAACTAGCTACTACTATCCATTCTGCCATCAAGATAAACAAACTAGCAATATCATAAATGCGAATGTGCGTTTGTTGGTTTATCCATGTTCCACATAGAGCATTGCATCGACATTATTTTTGCATAGAAATATTCAAGGTTCTGATAATGACATAATTTTTCATGATTTTTCATTTTTCATGATTTTTCATGATTTTTCATGATTTTTCATGACTAATTTTTCTCAGAAAATATAAGGTTCCTGAAATATGCCGTAAAACCGTTGTCTATACTAATATTATAAAGAGGAAAGATTTGTATGTAAGTATGTTTGTAACGAATTGGCTCAAAAAGTACTGGACCGATTTGTAAAATTCTTTCACTGTTGGGAAGCTACACTATCCCCGGGTAACATAGGCTATAATCTATACCCGTGCGAAGCTGGGGCGGACCGCTAGTATTTATATAATACTGCTTTAAACTATCACGGTTGTTCACTACAATTATATGATTATTTACGCATGCACCGCGCATGTATCTGCGCCGAAATATCGGGAGCTCATTCCACTGCCTTACCACAGTAAATATCTCGTAAAAATGCAACAAATGCCAACATCAAAACTGTAATGCAAGTGCGAACAAGGCTTTACTTTTCTGCCTTGTTTATCACTTTTATCAGTCTTATTGGCCGTAGAACAACATTTATCTATCTACTATAGGATTTCCGCTACCAAATTTATTAAAAAGATAAAATAGCACGTAGCGTTGTTAAAATATCAACATAATCGGAAGTTGATTATAAACGTGAGCTGTTTATAATTAGATAATCTTGGTTAAAAATAGAATCGATTTAAGTAATGAAATTTTATCTGTTTGGACATTAAACCTAAGTAATTTAGTATGGGCAGATTATAGAGCAATAATTGACAAAGAAATTATACCTACATGAAACTGGCTAAACAGTTTTTTTTTTTTTTTTTTTATTGTAAATAGGCTTGCGCTTTGCCGCCAACTCGCCTGATGTTAGGCGATGATGCGGCCTACGATGGAGCACGCTTGCTTAGAAGAAACCTATTCACTCTCGACTTGAAGACATAATACAGATAAAATATCTAGAGCCAAAAAAAAAATGCTGATGTCTATTTTGTCTGTCGTATCTGGCTAATGTATACTGTCTTTGTAAAAAAAAAATTTTTTGACAGCTCAGAAAAAATAAATTAATGGAAGCGTATTACCTACAGTTTCCTCTTTAGCACTTACACCCTCACTTGGTCGTCCATTTGGTTTCATTTTGAGCATATCGTTTGCAGTTGTGTGCCGCTCAATATTAAAGTGTGCGTTTGTAGAACTAGTAAGAACATATCAGTGTGTGCAATACGTGTTTACCTCGCCCCTTCAGTTTTTGGCAGACTTTTTTCGGTACTTACTAGCTCGAGTTTAAGACAGTTCCAAGCTATATATTATCAAAAAGTGAGCAAAACAGTGTGTTGCTAAAAACGTGTTAAAAAGACTGGTAAAAAGTCACCATCATCATCATCATCGTTTCAGCCGTAGGATGTTCACTGGACATAGGCCTGACATAGGCCTCCCACATAGATCTCCAAAAGTGCCGGTTGGCCTGCATCCAGCGTTTCCCTGCGGTCTCTTAAAAATTTACCTCTACTGAAATAAATCTAAAGCAAAACTCACCACATTTATTCCCCCACGCAAAATCTAATGAAACATTCACTTACCGCCGCCAGTTCGTTCCCTTCAACATATGGCGCACTTTGGAACTAGCCCAAACGTATCCTCGTTCATTTTTAATGCGGGTAGTTCTGAAACAGTATAATTAGTAACGACTTGGATCACACATCGTCTATTACGACTAATGTATTATTCAGGGCCGTGACGAAATACATCCGTAGACGCAGTACGTTAGCTTGATAGCAAATCGGATTATAAAATGGCGTCTAATACATATTGGTAAATGCAAATCAAATTACAATAATTGGACAGATGGACAGATCGACAGATGGACAGACGTACAGACGGATATACGGACAGGACAGACGGACAGACGGACGGACAGACGGACAGACAGAAAGACGGACGGACAGAACGAACTTATAAGGGTTCCTTGTCGGGCCCTACCCTAAAACAGCATCTAACACTCCTTGAAAAATATAAATCAAATTACAAAAGTTGTCTACTTACGTACGAGTATAATAATTGTCTTGGATATACTCGTGCCTAGAAGACACTTACTTTTAAAAGTTTTATCATCGACGAAACATACTAGGCCCAACGCTGACTGTAGAGCCAAAGTGGTGTCGCGGAGTCGAATTTAGTTTTTGCCAGGTTCAAAATTGTACCTCATTCACTAGCTTCTAGTAGAATATTGACCTTAATAATGGAAAGTGTATATAAGTCCAAAATGCACTCTTCAAAATGTATCCTGAAAAAACTGATTTGCTAACTTTGCGTCCAAACGATAGAATTTGGAGGCTAGCAGAGAAAGAGTCATTGCTTAGCACGATTCTCAATCGACTCAAACGCCTCAAAGACGTTCCAAACCTAAATCAATTTATTGCGTTTCTGGTGGCAATGGCAGATATATGTCATCCTGCTTGCGCGCGTAGCGCAAGTAATTTGACGCGAGCAGGATAGCAAGATCTCCAGGTCAAAAAATCAAAGGACTAAGGATGGGAAAGTTGAGCGACTGTCTCAGCATAAACTGCGTGATGACTCCACGGAGTTGGACTTCGACTAAGCCCAGCTCTGTTATACTTAGTCCTCAGCCGTAGAACCCATCTCTCGGGGATTAGGGGGTTTGATGTTTGGCCTTCTTTCGGAAATCTTGGGATAGGAAGGTAAGCGACATTACCTTGATCCTGCGCCAATATTCTCAATATCTGTAATTGCTTGTACCTACTTATCATTAAAAAGAACCATTAGGTATGTGATGGCATTATAATTTTATTATTGTAAAATTGTGTAATTATTATTGTATGGCTGGCGTAGCCTGAAATAAATGATTTTGAATTATAAATACTATATTATACATTCTTCCAAGAAAACCACAAAAAATGGTAGTCTTACCACGTGGCAGTTACATAAAATAAATAATAAATAAAATAACGTTTATTTGCTCAAAATTTTTACAAGCTTATGAAATAGGTACAAAGATTAAAAAATAAAATAAAATAAATAAGAGTTAGTGGGTAGGTGAGAAATGTTTACATACCTACTTCAAATAAAGTAGCCCTGTATCTCACACTAGGTGGGTCCTGTGTCGTGAGATTCAGTTCTTCCTTCCGAGTTCAAGTTACAGTTATTAGTAGACATAAAAAATAGGTTAGTACAATATTTATACGTAGGGTAGTTAAAACTTATATATATATATGCTATAGCAATCTACAATCTTGGTGGCCAAACATAGATCTAAATGTAGTAAAATATACTAAAACTATGTATAATGCAAATATTTAAAACACAGATATTTAAAATCTAACTAACCTATTACGTTGTTATTATATTATGTACTTACGAATATACAAAAAAAAAACATAATCTCAAACCCCTCGGTGGAAGGAAAAGTAGACAGAATACTTACTGGCAGTATTGCAAACGCGCTGGATGGCAATGATAATAATTTTCTAGGCAAAGTAGGCGCCAGCATTCCAGTCACCTGTCGAGTTTGGCCAAGTTCTTCTATGAATCATGGGCGGTTACCCCCACGATCCCGAGTCTCGAGTCTCGGCACCAATTAAATTTGGTCTTAAAATATATTTTCGTTTCGTCTAGGGACTCTAGGGAAGTTGTGCTCTATCATAGACCGCACCAATGCCGAGGTGGCAGTCAAACGCAAGTATGTTACCTATTCAATATTTGAAAACAAAATCTACGTACCAGAACTACCATCTTATAACTGTTATCGTCGCATACTTGATTACACTCGATAAACAAGGTCAATAAAGGAGGAAGCAGTGTTGCCACATAACCTAAATTGCCGGATGTTCGGTTACGCGATTCGATACGGTACTTGAGGTTGAATAGTCAAGTATAGCGTGGGTTATACATAATATTGTGATAACAAATATATACAAATGTATGCATATAACACAAGCTATGGAGAGGCCTATGCTCGGGGTCTCTCTACGAAACTGAATCAGAAATTAGGAGATCCGTAGACGAACGTAAGTTACCGACATATCTCACCGGATGACCAACTTGAAGTGACAGTGGGCAGGGCACATATCACGCAGAACAGATGGCCGATGGGACCGAAAGGTTCTCGAATGGAGACCACAGACCGGTAAACACAGCGTAGGACTTCCTCCCACAAGATGGACAGACGACCTAAAAGAGACCGCAGGAAAACGCTGGATGCAGGCCGCCTCCAACCAACCCTTATGGAGATCGATTGGGGAGGCTTATGTACAGCAGTGGACCTCATATGTCTAAAATTATGATGATGATACATAATATAACAAATGTAGGGTGGGAGAGTAGGTCTGATTGATATTTACGTTAATGAAGAGTAGGTATGTATATAGAATCCAAAATGTCACTCTCCAAAATTTATAGTCATGGATAATCACCGACGAAATCATCACCTTACCTAACAATATGCTAAATTAAGTATTCAAACATTATATTTATAAAATTAACTGATGAAATTATTAACATCCCGTTTGGCAAGCATTTCGGTTTGTCCAAACACTAATTATACCTTAAAAATGGCTATTCGCCAATATTTACCCAACTTTTCCGATTTCTGTCATGTTTAAGATGATACACATCTGTTTGTACACGATGCAAGTAGCTGGAGCAAGTAAAGGTAGGCTACACATAACATGAGAGAGAGGCGTAACTTGCTCGATTTGTGTTGGAGCAAGTACAGGTGCGAGTCACATGCTGCTCGCGCAAGTTACTGAAATCTGTGTGGCTCGTGTCGGTAAATGCGTACAGCATAAAGTGACTTCTTAAACGCGATTCAATTTAGGTGACTGCAACAAATTACGCAAACGCAAACCGTATCTTGGTGAGTTAAGGTTCACGTTCACGTACTTTCCCGCGGTAACATAACTTGAATAGCTTTAAAAAGGCTACAGTACGTGCCTGTATACTTCCTTACACGGTACTTTATGACGTGTACGACTGTACGTACAGACCTAGCGAACGAACGCATAGGCGAATGCGCAGCTAGACACCACACGCTCGTTTGTTTTCGCTGCTATAATAATAGTGTGTTCGTGTGTATGTGAGTGAGTGTTGTGTTTTATGTGTGTTTGTTGTGTGTTATGTCCAAACACAGCCGATCGCCTTCTCTCTCGCAACGTACTGACATTCGGCAAGTGCTGACGCGAGCGAATTACAAAACATCTAATACGTCCACACCAAACCATTCGCTCGAGCAAGTACATCAAACCGCGTATGTTACCATACCGTGTAGACGCACCATTATCCGTACAAACTTAGAATAGGTAATGATGCAAATCCATTGTTGATTTCCCTTAAGCAAATATGAGCTGTGAATACTAGGCTCGACGTTTCTAGGCCATGTATGGTTAGAATTATGGATTTTATATTATACTAGCTGCTCCCCACGGTTTCACCCACGCGAATTACTTCTTATATCATCAGCTGTCTAACAGATAAGATAATATTTGGGACATTTTTGCACACACGGTCATCTGACCCCAAACTAAGCAAAGCTTGTGATATGGCTGCCAGAGACTGATATACATACGTATATAGTTTTAAATACATACTTAAATAGATATTAACACCCAGATATAGAACAAACACAAATGTTCATCACAGCACATGTTCAGATGAACATTTGTGTCCAGTGAAAGTGCCATCAAAATCGATCCAGCCGTTTTGGTCGCTCAGTCTCCAGAAATAAAGGTGTATGCAAAGCTTGATGATTTTTACTTATAACAAACTACCAAACATTGCAAGTTAAATAAAAACTTGTCAAGTACAAATATTATCCCAAAATATGGTAATCCCAAATAAACTAATTTAAATACTTTTTTCTTAACTACCGAGAAGATTTTGGCGCCCCACGTCTTGTGCATTTGCCAGTGTCTAGTATTTTTAATTGGTTATTTTTCAGAGAACCACAATGTCAGGGTTCAACTATAAACCTCAGAATAATAACAACTGCGTTCACTAACTATGTAGTTTGTTTATAGCTATAAACAAACTACATAGTTAGTGAACGCATGTTAAACAGACTCGAAGCCGGTTTCCCGCTTGTCTTTGGTGACGTAATGGCCGAATGAATAGAAATGTCAATGTCATGGGAGCGACGTCACACGTCCGGTGATCCAAAGCATGCTCATGACTATGTGACTATGCCAGTACTGCTGTTTATTCTGTGATATAGCCGTGACACTAGCTTAGGCGAGGAGAGAATGATAGATTAACCGGCATCGATTCTGATGCACTCTAAACTAAACTAAACTAAATTTGACAGCTCTAAAATTGTTGCCATCCTTCTCTCACGTATTAAAATGAAAAGAGAGGCAGATAATTTTAGTCCTGTCAGATTAGTTTAGTATGACAGAATAGGCCTCATTAACTATTAATACCATACCTACATAATATCAAGGAACATAGACTAAAAGGAAAGACAATAGCGGAACATTAGAACGTAGCTCAGAAATTTGCCTAAAACCGGTATAAACTTAGATGGCACCGTAATTTGAGCGTGCTATAGGTTGTCTCGAACTTCCGTAAGCGCTGCAGTCAGATAGCGTACGAAAAGGTACTATACAAATTAGCACTAGTATTGCAGTCTCCCTTTCGTTTTTACTTTTTGACTTTTTTATTATTTGTTAGTCAATCCGCCGTAACATTACATATTCTGTGAAATTTTCAACTGGCTATCTAAATGGAACGCAGCGTGTTGGGTATCAAAAGAATGGACAGAGTCCGCAACAGCGCGCTGCGCTCCATAACAGGTGTGGTCGACGTTGGCCAAAAAGCTGCCAGACTAAAATGGGATTGGGCGGGACATGTGGCGCGTATGTATCCCGACCGATGGGCCAGGATCGTCACGCAGTGGGTGCCCGATGGACGACGCAGTCAAGGAAGGCCCAAGAAACGCTGGCGTGACGATCTTGACTCATTCCGGAGAGGTTGGCAAGAAGTGGCGGAGGACCGAGATTTACGGAAGGAAATGGAGGAGACCTTTGCCCAGCAGTGAAAGACAGTATAGGTTAAAGAAAAAAAAACTATTACTGTTCGAAAGATACAGCCGCTTTAAGGTAGGACAGACAGACGGACAGACAGACAGACATCGTTGGCTTAGTAATAGGGTCCCGTTTTTCCCTTTGGGTATGGATCCCTAAAAACAACAGATTAAAACCTACATACTAAACTAATGGATTGACATTTTAAAACTAACGCTAACCGTATTTTATTTATTTTATTTTATTTTATTTGTTTATTCATCAACAGAATGCTTACAGTTAAACCAAAGCGCAAACTATTTAAATAACAAAATATGCAGGCATATCTCCCACGTTTTTCTGTAGTGAGGCGCCACCCCAGTATAAAAATAGTTTTCAATTTCTACTAACATTGAATTTCCAATTTTATGCAAAATAAAGTAACGTATACTGTATTCTGAAAACATCAAGATAAATGTTATTCGTAAAATGTCCTCTAAAATCTTCTGCAGGTCAACCAATGTCACTCCTTTCTATAAGACGCATCACGCACAATTGAAAACGTTTTTTTATAATCTCCCAAAAAGCATATAAATAAGAATACAATTCCATTCAGTATCAACAAGTGACATCACGACTGTGCTAGCAACTATTTACATTGTATTCGTATTTAGACTGGGAGACAATGACAGGGTTTCTAAGTCAAACCACATTTTGACAAAGGCACGTGTCCTTATGTTTAATTTATTATAGGTTCAAATAACAGACAGCAAAAAATATAACTAAATACATTACTCATAATGAAAAAATAATTTAAATTGGCTGATTAATCTCTGCGATATGAGCTTTTGAAGTTTTTGGTGGGGATAGATAGCAGATGCTCTGTCCCTTTCTCGCAAAGCGTGTGTTAGTATAGCATTTGTATAGCACGCGCTCGGCTAGACATCATCACGTGCAGTAGTGCGTTCTCTGTCCAGCATAAAATTGTAATACTGTCACTTGTTTTTAATTTATTATTCTTTTGTTTTCGTTGATCAGCTTTTTATGAGATGTTAAATAAAAATTAGGACTTTGCTGTCACACTTTTTGTGCATTTGCCAGTGTAACGTATTATTATTATCAAGCTTAATGAAATGTCGTCAAACAAGTCATTGTCTCAGTCAGAGTCAAGCAAAGTAAGTCATGGTCAAGTCAAAATAATTTCAATTATTATTAAATGTGTAAAAAAAATTACAACAGTCTTGTTGTCCATTTAAACTTTACAGAATGGTGCAATATCAACTGTCCCCTGTTCCATAGAAAACAGTCATTGACACTCGACAAAATGTATGGATCAGCTGTTTTTTTTTTCTTCTTCGATTTCTAGTTTGATCTCATAGTTAAAGTTCTTAATTCATAAATTAAGTTGTTCATAAAGATGAGTATAATGAGTCCCTTTCCCCTTCCCTTTATTGTGTTCCTAGTATAGTTAAAAAATCAAAATTGTATGAAACAGATAAGTAAAACAAAACGTCAGTAACTCTCTACCTAACATACAAATAAATATTTCAAGCTGTCGTTATTTGAGCAACGTTTATTCGAGTTCAATTCGAGTTGATGTTCATATTTTATTAAATTCCAGTAATCGGTTTACTCATCTTTTAACTATTGTGAGTACATTTGAGTGACAAAAACTTTTAGAGTGTTTTTGGGAAAGTTGTAGAGTTGCCATGAAATGGTGTTGCTCTTTTGTTTAGACTAGGTTGCACTTTGATTTTACTCGTGATTTTCAATTTCCCCCAAATAATCCGAAATAAGAAGTTTAGTATACAATTACGCACACAATTTTTTCGCCAAATTTCATCTAGATTGGTGTTGCCTTTCGGACTTGAAATTATAAATTTGACACTCGACAAAATAAATAAATTAAAACGTTCGGGGCATTTTTGCACAAATGGCCCGATCATCTGACGTCAAATGGCATCTTTAAATCACAATCTTTCCCCAAACTAAGCAAAGCATAAATATGGCTGCCAGAAAAAAACACACAAACAATCAAACAAAACACAAACAACAACAAAAACAACATAAATGTATGGAACAGCAGATTTTTATTCGTGATTTTACTGTTGGTCCCATGGTAAAAGTTGTTCATAATGATGAACACAATGACCTCCTTTAGGTTTAGTTCAGTCTATAAGTATGCGTAACCCTATATTACTTATGCGAAAGTTTGTTTGTTCCACTTTCAAGCAGCAAAGCAACGGAAGATCTTTTTGACATTTTTTTGTCATGGAGATAGTCTGATACTCGGAAAATGACATAATATGATACTTTTTATCCCGGAAAAATCTAGTTCCTGAAGGAAAATGTACGCGCCGAAACCGTGAGGTAAAGATAGTGATTAATAAATTATCGCCATTAATTTAGTGTGTTTTAAATAAAGCGGTGTTATTCAAAATTGTTTATCACAGAATTAATTACTAAGGCCAAGGTCAGAGTGTCGAATAAATACGTTGTCAAGCTGGCATTATCAATGTAGATTGACATTTACTTCGACAGTTTATTTATAGATGATATTTTTAGTTTTTGATTTGCCTAATAGCTGGTTTTGTTGCCGTGGACTCTTTGAAATTATTTTTCCAACAATTTGTTTGCTCTTCAAATAAAACCAATCGGTTGAGAATATTAAATTTTAAGCCTTCAGTGTGATAATAAGGGCTATTTCTCGTCATAAAAATTGAAATTGAAATTGACAAAAAAAATGATACCCTAAACTTAGGCCAATATAGGCTTAAACCACAGCTTAAACAATGTAGTTTCATCTAACGACATCACGGTAACATCAGGCGAGGTGGCTGACTAAACAACGCCAAAAATTAAAAATAATTTATTATACTGAAGCAAGAAATATAGTCAGGCCTCCTTTCCTCTGTGAGTATTTTGGCGTCGCACTTCTTGTGCATTTCCCAGTGTCAAGTACTAAAATATTTTAAATTTTGTTGAAATAGTTATAGTCACAGATAAACTCAAGCAGACTAAATAACTATCAAGTCAACGGCATGCCCTAATAACAATGACGAACGGAAACCACAGAATATAAATGAGACTTCACAAGTGGCTTTTATAGAGCTTTGAAACAACATGAAAACATGTTTCACCGCGTTATATCACTTTCTCGCTCTACCTCTATCTTCTCTTCTCTATATCTTCTCTACATAGTATAAATTGAAGTCGCTTTCCGCGTCTGTCTGTCTGTCTGTATGGCCGCTAACTCCTCCTAAACTACGCAACGGATTTTGATGCGGTTTTCACCATCAGTTAGATACATTTTCAAGGAAGGTTTATATATTTATAACTAGCGACCCGCCCAGGCTACGCACGTAAATTACACCCGTGCAAAGCCGGCCGGGCGGGTCGCTAGTAAATAATAATCCACGATTAACACTCGAACATACATGAGTTTAGGAAAATAATACAATTAATAGTCGACACGTTTTTTCACGTTGGCGCCAAACTCCAAAGTCCTCTCATGAGTGACAGTTTTATATTGACTTTGATTTGACGTAATCCCAAAATCCTCTCTTTTAGGGTTAAAAACAATTGATAGCATCCCTGCATGCACCTAATGTTAAAAATAAAGTGATGTTTGGTACATCATTTTGCTAAGGGGGTCTAGACAAGAGCCACACACTGTTAGCGTTCACGCCTGCGGAAAGATGAAATTGTATGAAAATGACATTGACAATGACATTATCATGAGATAAATTATCTGAAGCTAATGTCATTTTTATACAATTTCATCTTTCCGCAGGCGTGAACGCTAACAGAAAGTGGCTCTTGTCTAGACCCCCAGGTGTGCTATTTACGAAATATGACCCGCCGAAAATATCGTTATCGTTTTTTAAAGGAAGAACATCACACTAATAATATAAATGCGAAAGTGTGTTTGTTTGTTGGTTTATTAGGTTCTTGGTTTGTTTGTTCGATCCGTTGCTCGATCTGATTTTTTGCGTGGGTATATAGTTCAAGGGCTGGAGAGCTGGAGAGCGATAGGCTACTTTGCATCATCATCATCACAATTTTTCAGCACTACGAAACCGCGGGGCGCAGCTAGTGTAAAATATAGGTGCAAATTTTCAAAGTGATACGTCAGTAACAAGCAAGTAAAAATCTACTTATAAATTTTATTTACGTATTAACAAGTAAATCTAATAAAAACATGTTAAAAATATTAGGTGATACCTTGGTAACAAGACCGAAGTATTGCCCATCGATCCAGAAGCACCGGCGGCGACGCTTCTTTGACAGACGACCTGGAATGACAGGCTGATACCGTGACACCGCTGGGTGTTCGACTGAAAAATATGGTTCTATCCAATGAGTCAGTTTATATATAATATCATTGCCTATATCAGCATCTTTTTCGCAAAAAAGAACCGTTAATTACTATACAGTTTTTTCATGTTTACATGTCAGGGTTTGTGGGATTATACCCACTTAAACCCCCCAGCCAGCCTTAGTGCTTGACAAGAGGGCTCCGGGATCTCCAGAGGAACGCACCCTCGGCAGTGCGCTACGGCTCCTCCCGAAACAACTACGTGTTGTGTCAGCCCCTCCGCCCACTACAACATTGGCCACATAACGTTCCATCCAGGGGCTCGCTTAAGTGAATGGTCAAAGCCCCAACTTTGACCATCCCGAGCCCGGAGGTCCCCTTTTAGAAGCCTCTTACTACAGGCAGAGGGTACCAGTGCCGTATTCTATTGCCCCAGCGCCATTGGGTTAATGCTCTACCACCTAGCTTCGTATTGTTTCTCTAATGAAAAGTAATTATTAATCATCATTGCAGTGGTAATTGTGTTCAACTAATGTTAATTAATTATATTGCCTGAAAATTGTAATAAATCAACAGCTATAGGCTATTCATCGATTGTTTGTTTATCAAGATGTACACAAAATAAAATTAACTTACCTAATTTGGGTAATGCAGCGTTTCGCACTGCATTTGGTTCGCACCATGGTGTGAATCGCTCAAGTCTTGAAGAAAAAACCAGTCAAGTGTGTGTAGGAATCGTACCCTGAGGGTTTCGTACAAAATTAATCAATGTATGTAGATCCCGGGAATCAAGTCTTGACGAAAGAAGGTTAAAAAGATTGAAATATTGAATGACATACTTAAATTTGTAATTGGCAAATAGGTGCTTCCATAAATACCAACTACAAAATGTAAGATTTTAATAGCAAAATATTTTGTTTGTTTGATGTAGTAATTGCAAAACATTATTTTTATATGATACTAGCGACCCGCCCGCCCGGCTTTGCACGGGTGTAATTTACGTGCGAAGTCAGATCGGGTCGCTAGTTATATATATAAACCTTCCGTGAAAAATTATGTAACTGATGATGAAAACTGCTTCAAAATCCGTTGCGTAGTTTTAAAGATTTAAGCATACATAGGGACGGACAGATAACTTCAAATTAACAACTTTCAGATTTATTTCTTTATATGTGCTATGAGACCTTGCTTCTTGCCAAATTTCATGATTCTAGGACAACGGGAAGTACCCTATAGGTTTTGATGCCCATGTGAAATCGCAAAATATGCGACATAAACGGTCATATCTTTTGATCGCATTTTTGACTAACAAGTTTGATTCTTTCACAGCTAAAAGAAACCGGAGGCTTGAGTATTTGGTATATAAATTTTAACTTGATACCTTTACGCGTTCTTGAGAAAAGGGGTTGACACACGGACCGACGGACAGGCGGACAACAAAGTGATCCTATAAAGGTTCTTTTTTTCCTTTTGAGGTACGGAACCCTAAAAATGATATTTTAGAATCGTCCAAAGAAATCCATGCCAGCGCATACCAGCGGATGGGACGGCTGACGATTTTAAATGTATCAAAATATATTATTATACTATTTTTCCAATCTAAAAATTGCCCTTATTAAGTTATTAACTAAACAAAACAATCTAACACTAACACTACAAAAACGTTTCGACTACCAGAGTCCTATAAACCGTTGAAGGTTTATAGATAAACTAAGATTTGGATTACTTAAACAATAATTATTGTTCCTATTTTAATAGCTTTCTTACTTGGCATTTCGTTAAATTTGGCAAATTTTCACTCATAAAATTTGTATAATAAATTATTTTTTACAGCTTAATACTCATTATTAATGGTCACCTCGTAAAAACTTCGCCTATTAACGTAGTCATTAACGTCGAACTGAACACTAATTAAAAGTAATTATTTACTTTGTACCTATTAGAACTTTAAAATAATCTCATCACATAGACGAATATTTTAAAATAATAACTTAGTCTATGAGAACAAAGGCATTGTCTCAGGCACGTCCAGCTCATTATAAAGATTTAATAAACTTGATAATTATAATTAATTAACATATTTTGATCATATATTATCAGCTTTTAAAACAGTTCATTATAATGTTTATTAAATACTAAGACTACTTTTTTACGACCACAAGAATTTCTAAATGTAATCGTGTTGTTTTTAGGGTTCCGTATCCAAAGGGTCCTACCTATTAGCAAAGATTAAAAGATTATATACTATTAGTAAGCCTTCGCTGTCCGTTCGTCCGTCCTACATTTTAACGGCTGTATCTTTGGAACCGTAATAGAAAGCTAGTTAAAATTTCACAGGATGTGTAATGTTATGGCGGATTAAAAACTAATGGGGGGAAACCCCCCCCCCCCCCCCCCCGTGTTTTTTGTATTTTCAATGTACAATGTAACGGTAGTAGGTACGTACAAGCGTCAAACTTGGTATGATTATGGTACACATTCTAAAGTAAAACAGCAAATAATAAATACTGGCTAAGTGCGAGTCCGTGACAAAGTTAAGCAACGTCAGGTGCGGTCAGTACTTGGATGGGCGAACTGAGGCGTGATGTTGTTTTTTTTTTGTACTACGTTTTTGTAACTACTTTAGTAGGTAGTTAATAATTTATGTAGTGATACGGAGCTCAACTCGCACTTTGCAGTATTTTTTTACGTTTGCACCAAATCTCCTCTTACTCACGATTTTGATAGTTTTTTTTATGTACCTTTTTTTTGTTACTTTATTAAACGGCCCGTTAGGTTATTTGCCGCCATTTCGCAAATAATAAAAAACCGAGTTTTTTAATGTTTTGGATAATTTATTTCATTCTTCAAACCAATAAAATCTTACAGTTGTTGAAAGCTAAAATTATTCCATCTATTTATTGTAAAGTCGTTCATAACCACGATTCAAAGTAAGTAGTATCAATATAAATTGAAACGTCAAACGCAAACGGTCCACAATTTTGTTATGACAAAAGTAAGTAAAGGAATGTTATTTTAATATTTGTAGATGTAAAGCTAGGAAAATAACTTTATTCAATTTAGAATTATTCAATGCGTCAAAAAATTATAACCAAGCTCTCTGTAAACACTTTTACAATAAATTCTTGGTGCCATCACGTTCTATTTTCATTTAATTTTAGCTTGATTGATAAAATTGTAGAAACTATCAAAGCCTTTGCCTTTGAGGGATACACCTTATAGTGCTAACAGACGCTCGAACGCGGCTGACCACAACCGCCGTCTGACCAATGGGAGAGAAAGAGAGGGAAATATGATATTCTCACTCTTTCTCTCCCGGTTGTTGGACGGTGGACCGTCAGCCGCGTTCGTGCGTCTGTTAGCACTATTAGATTTAGATACGTCTTCTGAGCGCGTTAAAGATGAATATATTTTTAATAGAATACGCAAAAGAAATTGTGCAAATGTCTTCACAATTGTTGCACTTTTTCCCTATTTTTTATACGTTACAAACGAAACGTTTCATACGTACCTACATGAATACTAGTATAGTTCACTCAGTTGAAGCACTTGCAGAGCATGCGTAGTACAAGTAGCAAGTACAAGTTGCAAGTGCCTACTACGCATCGTCTGCAACGGTTTGCTTAGTGCAAGTGGTAGTGAAAATGCTTTGTAGCTGATCCTTGCGCAAGTGAAGCTTCGTTTCCTCGCACTACTCACGCGACGCCCACTGCGCATCGTTCGTCTTGTTTGAACACTCGCGCGAGTGCGTACTCGCACGCGAGTTGTGCGCGTCACCGCGTGAGGGGCTATTTACGTTTGAATACCTAGTTTTACTTGCTACTTCTACGTGTTTTTGTACTTGCAAGTTACTTCGCGTTGTCTGCAACGGGCTTTAGTTCCTGAATCTAGTATATTTCAGAGTACCGGCATTTCCAAAATGAATCTATCACAGTGTCACGCGACGATGATAGATGGTTCATAAACATGTCTCGGCATCAGAGGAAGTTGTCACTACCTTTGTTCTACCTTTGTTCTCGCACGTAAGATATGTAACGTGACTTTCTTCTCCATGGAATTCTCTTCTGAATGGCTCGCGACAATTCTTTTTTGTACACTTCTAACTTATTACTTCCTATCAGGACTTCATTAGTTTTAATATAAAGCTGTAAAACAGTTTTTTGCACATTGAATTTGCTTGAGTAGAATTTGAATATTGCTCTTCTTTATCTATCTACATATTTATATCTATATAATTACCTATATATAAATCAATCCACATTTACCTTGGTCACGCCATAACTCGAGAACGACTTTACCGATTTCAAACATCTTTTATTAAAAGTTTTCTATTAATTTGTTGATGACAAGATCAAGATGGACAGACGACCTAAAAGAGACCGCAGGGAAACGCTGGATGCAGGCCGCTTCCAACCGGCCCTTTTGGAGATCGATAGGGGAGGCCTATGTCCAGCAGTGGACGTCCTACGGCTGAAATGATGATGATGATGATGATTAATTTATTGAAGGTTCTTACGGAAAGAAAAGTTAAGAAATCTCGTAGTTGATTGGTAAAATTCAGGAAACTTAACGACGGTGTTATCTTCGCGCATTTGACAGTTGAAGGTTCTTACGGAAAGAAAAGTTAAGAAATCTCGTAGTTGATTGGTAAAATTCAGGAAACTTAACGACGGTGTTATCTTCGCGCATTTGACAGTTATAAGACAGGACAACGTTTGTCGCATAACTAGCACAGAATAAAAACTGACAAGATGATAGACTTGTGATCTTGACTTGTGACTTTCGAAAATCGTGATTCACATCGCGGGCGGTACCAGCCGGGCGTAATAACTGAAACAAAAGATACTAAAGGGACCAAAAAAAATAAAAAGGGGAAAGGAAATAAGAAAAAAATATACGGGAAAAAAGATTTAGAAAAGAAAAAGGAAAAGAAAAAAATATATAGAAAAATGGAGGAAAAACGTAACGAAAAATGCGGAAAGTAATGGGTTGAACCAAGATATAAAAGTTTCAAATGCGAAGCACATGCCCGGGCCATTCATCAAGCAAGTCCAGTATCCAGGTCGGATCCATCAGCCGGCATTACACTGTTATGATTAAGATTGATAGCGAACCGTGACACGCCATTTCGTGTGTTTTTAATGGTCCCGGCCGCACCACGCGCCGTTTGGTTCTTTGTCTGGGGTCTGGTTTGGGGTGACACGGTGCTATGTTTATATACCCCTTTTCGGCAGCGGTCAATAAGGTAATCTATGCCATAAAGTGCTTTGTCGACTGCTGGGGCCTTATGGCATTTTTTTTTTAATATTATAGATAGACTCTCCGATCTTGAATTATTCTGGAGGGTGGCGGAGGACCGAGATTTATGGAAGGAAATGGGGGAGAACTTTGCCCAGCAGTGGGACAGTATAGGTTAAAAAAAATAGACTTGCGCTTGAACACGGTGCTATATACGCCTATTAAGCAGCGGTCAATAAGGCAATATATGCCATAAAGTACTTTGTCGACGTCTGGAGCCTTATGGCAACTTTTTTTTTAAAAATGATATAGGCTTGCGATTGGCCGCCAACTCGTCTGATGTTAAGCGATAAAAAAAACTTGAAACTTGTTATGTGATGAAAAAAGTTGCGCGACCGCAAACCGTATAGCGTGATTTTCCGCACTGCGTTGTTTCAGCGCTAATTTGAACCCGGGTTAAGAGTTGGCCGTTGGTTGATTGTAGAAAATTGTCACGAGCGAAAACGAGGTAAACCACATTTTAAACCAACCGTCATTCATGGATTAGACTAAAAAAAGAGATATGGTAAAGAAGCCTGGCAGGTGCAAACGCGTCAGACTTATCCTACATGAACATGAACGTGTTTGTACTAAGGCATATCTCCATTGTTTATCTGATCTGAAGGTCTATTAGACGGATAAAAACAAAGAAATTTAGAAATTTGTGTGACATTAATTACTAAGTCAGCTGCTAACAGACATGTGGATTTGGTTGACGGACCGCCGTCCAACCAACGGGAGTGAAAGAGTGAGAATAATATATTTCCTCTCTTTCTCTCCTGTTTTTCATAGACGGCGATTGAAGTTAACCAAATCCACACGTCTGTTAGCACTTTTTGGTTATCTTCTTGCTATTACTTCTATCTTATTACTCAGTAAATTCCTTTATTTAGTAGTAGGCTTTGCTTTGTAGTAGTAAATTTATTAAGCGACACAACACTTTGAAACAGACAGAAAAAATCCAAAAAACACAATAATAATAAAAGATGCCAGTAGAAAAATCAACAATCAAACGAGTGAAAAAATAATTTTACAGATAACAAAAACAAACGAATGAACGGGACGTCTCCCAATAACAGCAAAATCAAATTAAATCAATGCTCCTCTTTCATTTTTGGTATAAAAATGTTCGTTGGGCAAACAAGTTTGTATCAAAAATTCAGCTCGAACCTTTCATTAGAGATTCCATGCTATCGCGACTGAGGCCAATTGGGTCCAATTTCGTTAGCTTAGAATGGTACCACCTGGGTTCCGCCTAACCCGATAGCCGCGTTCGATTTTACTGCAGCGCAAATGTCATTACTGAGCTAGCTTTTATGCAAGGGAAATATAAGTCAATTTCATAAATATGAATCAAACATCTTTACATCATATTTGGTCCTCCTACTAGTATTATGAGTGTTTACCGATTTCATAAGTTTGCGATTTTTTTTATTTTATTATGATGGACTTGCCTTTAGCCGCCAACACGCCTGATGGTAAGCGATGATGCGGTCTACGTTAAAGCACGCTAGAAGAAACCGATTCACTCGTGATTTGAAGACACCCAGGTTGTAACTATCGGGGAACACCCGAGAAGCTACAACATAGGGTTCTTCAAAAGGCGAGTTAATAGAGTCCTTATGGGTCGGCAAATTATTTATGATGTTACAAGTATCCATAGGCGACGGTGACTGCTTACCACCAGGCGACCCGTCTGCTTGTTTGCCACCTATGGCATTAAAAAAAACACCCATTCAGGCAGTGCATTCCACTGTTATGTCCGCTTCGGCCATATTCGAAACCAAGTTTCGAATATAGTATGTAAGTGGCCAGGAAATTATTTCTCGTTAGTGTTCTAATTCAGTTTCATTTAGGACTAAGGAGTTTCGAAAGAAGAGTTATTAGTCTTTTATCGAAACGAGTTTCGGAAACAGAATTATAGTTCCTACTTGGCAACCAGTTTCAGACACAATCATTTTTCTTTTTTCGAAACTAGTTTCGAAACTTGGTTTCGAATATGGCCGAAGCGCATCTTCTATGCTAGCAGTTCGTACAATCAAAGTGGAATCAAAGCGCTTCGTATGGGTTTTCGGAATATCGTCCATAAACCAAAATATATTAGTTAAACATCCTTATGTTCCTATACCTATTATTACTGTATGTATATGCATATAAATTGTTTAATGATTTCTTAAGTTTGCAATTATAACATTAAAATATTTTTAACGGATTTTCTCGCGTGTATTTTTTTTTTTTTTTTTTTTTTTTTTTATTCTTGACGTTTCGAACACAATGTCGTGGTTGTGCAGAAAGAGTTTACTAGATGAAGTATGTCTAAAGATGTCTATGGTATGAAATTAGTTACAAGTACCACACGTTTTGACTAATGACTTTTAGGGTTCCATACCGAAAGGGTAAAAACGGGACCCTATTACTAAGCCTACGATGTCTGTCTGTCTGTTCTGTTTGGCTTGTTCGCTCTTCGAATCTTGCCGATCATCACATTTTTGCATACCTAACCTAAACTATAAACATTTATACAGTTACTTTTCAAAGTTCCTTCTACAAAAAGTTCAGGTTACAACATAAATTGACATCGTACCCAATCGGGACAATCCCGTTATCCCTTAACCACCTGCGTGCCATTTTGGGCGACCGATTCTGTTTCATCTGGTCGGTCCCAGCCGTCCCATTTGACGTTGAGCCTGCGGTGAGTGGATTTGGCTGTTGCGCCTTTGACGGCCGTGATAACAGTGGATATAAATGGCTACACAAAAGTAGGGCCAGTTTTAAGGATCACATTTGACACTTCATCAAAATTCAGTAACGTAGCCTGGTAACGACGGTTTATTTTATCAAAGTTAGAACTGCACAATTTCTTAAGTTTTTTCGGTCACTAGTACATATTTATTGTAATAATGACAAAAGAAGCCAATTTTACGATTTATTTTGACATATAAAGTATAGTCTGACAGATGTCAAATGTGATCTATTAAATTGCTACTTTAATGTTTTTACCATTTGGAACATTACCTGACATTACTAACCTTGTAAATAATAACTGGCCAATAGCGTGTCGATGGGGAAGAAAGGTTCTTGAGTGGAGACCACGAACCGGAAGACGCAGCGTAGGTAGAACTCGCACTGGATGGACCGACGACATTGTGAAAGCCGCGGGCATCCAGTGGATGCAAAAGCAGGCTGTCGTTCAGTGTGGAGGTTATGGTTGATGATGATGATGATGATGATGATGATGAATAGCGTGTCGAAACATACATAAATATTATGTTCCCTACCATACAAGTAAATATTATCCCAAAATATTTATGCTTATTTTTATGCTTGATTATCCGCACAATGTTTGAGAAAAGTAAGTACTATACTAGACTTGGTGGAAACTGAGCATGTATAGAACCACGTATGCTTTTTATACGTTGCATCCATTGCCAGCCACTGCAGTAATACGGGTTACGCGGAAAGGGGTCCATAGAAAACGGTCATTTACACTACAAAATGTTTGAAACAGCTGGTTTTTTTCTCGATTTCAGAGTTGCTCTCATAGTAGGTAATAGTTGTTCATAATGATGGGTACTCTGCTTTATTACACCCTTCCCGCATAATCTTGTATACTATGCTTAATATCCAGTAGTCATTCTAAGGAACTACGAATAGACTACATATTTTTTGCACATGTGACATACCTAATACCTATCCGCCGGAATAGACGGGCATCGCTTCTTGCCCACATTAATAAGGGCTGTCTCGGAGCGGTTTCCAGTTTTTCTCCCGAGGTATAATTGATCCGCCGACAAGGCGAAAGGTTTCCCTTGATTCATTAACGCGCCGCTAGAGTGTTCTCGGTTCCGATTAATTTAACGGGCAAAAACGTTTCTGCACGAAGATAGCTACAGTTGATGTCGACATTTTTGCCTTTACTTTGGTGATGATGGTAGAGACGGTACACTTGTCTGACGGTAATGCTTGCGCGCTTTCAAATATTTTTACTTTCTTTATTTTCTTTATCTTACGCTTTTACAAAAAAACTGCGATCACTAAAGTATTTGAATGCTTGTTAGAATTACATATTTTTTTAAGATCGCTGTATAAGAAGCTTCACGGTTATTACCCGTTCATGTACCCAACTAAATTCTTGCTCGGCCAGCTCGGCTACAACTCACTAGAAGTGAGAAGGATGTCGGATCAGCTTGCTACTTGCTGCAAGGTGCTCAGAGGATCGGTTGACTCCTTGCATCTGCACAATTTATTGTGCACTTTGTTTGTGCCAGATAAACCCGGGTTTCCGGCTAATAGGCGTGGAAAATTGCCCAAGTTTTTCCACGTGGATCACAGCCGCACCGTGGCGCGCTCCATGTCTCCGCTGATTCGCGCCCGCCGCCACTTCAATGCACTCCTTTCCGCCAAAACTGATTGTGATATTATTTGTGACAATTGGAAAACAGAAACGAAAGTGTTTTTAACTTATTGTGAAAATTTAACTAATCAATGGGACAGAGGCAAAAAAGCCGATGACTATAATGACAATTTGTATGACATACTAATTTTATGTTGACATATTTTTACAGCAATTTGTTGTATTTATTATATTAGTAATTTTATTCCTATTTTTACTAGGAAATCTATTTTCGTTTTAACAGTATGTGAGATAAATGTTAGTAGAATTTGTCCGTTTTTATTCTTGTTCGTTCTCGTTCGTTTTAGTCCCGTTGAGTTGTAGTCATGACACCTCTCTGAAATGTAGTTAATTACACAGTTGCATTTGTTAGTTTTTTTTTAAACCACTCATTTCTAAACTATGAATGTGACTACAATTATATGGGTGTAGCTACGGAACCCTACCATACAAGTGTCTTGACATGCTCTTGGCCTGTTATTTTTATAATTGTTCGACTACATTATAACGCAATAAAACAGGCACGATGACGTGAAGGGAAGTGAATATGCTTCGTTAAAGTAATTAATTACATCACTCACGGACGCCAACCTGTCAACACTGCCAACTCGGTTTTGAGAAGATTTTTCCCGGAGACTGACGAGAGGAAATTTAAGACTATGTTTTCAGCTAAACATATACATCCGTTAATTGTGTAATCAAAAGCATTTATATTTTTATGGGCATACATCATCAGATGTCATCATTGAATTAATACTTCGAGACTAATATGTAATACTACTGGGACCATCGAGATACAATACCCATAGAGTCACTATCTCTAAGTGAAAACAGTAAAAAAACGTCCGAGTGTCGTTGTACATACCTAGACATCATTTATATAGTTCACAATGCCTCATTTACTTCAATTTAGACGTCGCTTACATAGTGTTCAACGTCACTTGTCCGCTATTGCATCGTGGCACTGGCATTGCGCGACGTTGTAATCGGATCGCGGTTGCCTTACAATTAACTAAAAAGCCGGCGCAATTTGTAGCATGCGCAAGTTTTGGTTCGGGTTTTTTTGGCACGATTGCACTGTGGTATAAGTATTGTATCTCGATGACTGGGACTAAATAAAATTTGCAAAGATTTTGCCAGGTGGCGCTGTTTTTACCCGACTGCGCAAAGAAAGGTTATGTTTTTCGAGTTTATGTATGTAAATAAAAAACTTAGGACCCGAATAAAAACAGCCTTCGTGGAAGGATTTCCTTTTTAATGAGGATGTTACCCGACCCTTGTATTAGAACAATGTAAATAAATTCCATGAAAAATTCACTCACGGAAAAGTATCCCGCAATTACACGGAAAAAATACACTTGGGGCTAAAAACCGCAGTCATTTCTTCCCTTTCGGGGACAAAAAATAAACAAACAATACAAAATCCGCAAAAACACCTTCCCTTTTAGCGGAAAAGTAACGATTTCCTTTCATCTGAGTGGTCGTGGTCGAAGCAACCCCGCGCCTAAGTTCATAAAGGGTTGACCTGGGCAATATGGAAAGCAGAGAATAAACTCGGTACGCGGTGTACTCTAGTTGATAGAAAATAGAACACGTCGATCTAGGAGAAATCTTTTTACTTTAGCTTTATTGAAGTTCTCAGAAAATATACTTGAAGGCAGTTGACGGTAGGAAGTTCCATTCTTGAGCCGCATCCTCACTGAGGCCGCATGTATTCTTTGATTATGTACATAGTCAAAGCGTGACACCAGTCAGCGAATGAAAAAGACTTACTAACTACACTGTGGCATACGTTTTTAAACAGCAAGAATATAAGTAACATTAGCTGGGTTTTTTTCCATTTTTAATAAGTTGACATTTGTGTAAATATTGTTTGATTTTTTTTATGCCCTAGGTGGCAAACAAGCAGACGGGCTACCTGATGGTAAGCAGTCACCGTCGCTTATGGATACTTGTAGCACCAGAGGCATCACAAATACATTGCCGACATAGAACTCTATTAACTCGCCTTTTGAAGAACCCCATGTTGTAACTTCTGATATACATACATACATAGTTTTTAAATACATACTTAAATAGATATTAACAACCAGATATAGAACTATCAGACACAAAAAAATACACACAAAACACTAAAACCAAAAAATACTTTTTGAAATCTAGCGGTTCAAAGTAACTAGTGTACAATTTATGAGCTGAGACTGTTACCTTTAACTGTTAATAACTTAATACTAACTAATACAAGAAAACACCGTACTGGCGCGGTGCTGCTATGATCCTGCCCTACAAGGTAAATTATTAACTCAGCATTGGACAGACGCTGGAGGTTGGAATCTTAAGCAGCTATAACACAGGTCTTCCTAGAACTGCTGCTAACAAGACAAATATTAGTATAATGCCTCTTATAAAGTTAGGTTAATCTTGTTAAATTAGATATATTGTTAAATAAAATGTAATTGAATTGAACTATGTAATACTTAATGTATCTACTTTGTTTCGGTTTGAAAGATATATTTTTCTAGGAAATTGCACGACATAGCAAAATTTAACAGCTAATGCCTTAAAGTGACTAAAATCCTAATCTTGCCCGCAAAAAACATAACTTCAAAGTTCTAGGTAGTCCACGTATATTACGAACATTTTCACGAAAGACCAAAATTTCCAAAAAAGTTTAAGGAACAGAATCTTAATTTTCACTGAAGACTATTCTACTGAATTTTATTGCAGCTTAGTTACTGTCTCCATTTACTTACAGCGCGTCTCTGTCAAAGGTCAACCCTTTAAACGCGAGAGTTTACCTCCCACGGTAGATAGCGATTCTCTATAATGGGGTCTGCGATAAAGTATCAAATCTTCTAAGTGCGACTATCATTTAGTAGTTCTGTTGGTTACTAAAAGTTAGTTGGTCTTTTGGGAACTTTCATGCTCTAATTGTTCATGGCTTTAATGGCTGTTGGGGCGATGTCTCTTTGGATAACGTAGCGTAATGGTTTATTCTCGACTTGACATAGTTTTGAGGGGTCTGCGATTAAGTATCAAACCTACTAAGTGCGACTATCATTTAGTAGTTCTGTTGGTTATTATAAGTTAGTTGCTATTTTGGGAACTTTCATGCTCTAATTGTTAATGGATTTAACGGCTGTTGGGGCGATGTCCCTTTGGATAACGTAGCGTAGTAGTTTATTCTCGACTAGACATAGTTTTGAGGGGTCTGCGATTAAGTATCAAACCTACTAAGTGCGACTATCATTTAGTAGTTCTGTTGGTTATTATAAGTGAGTTGGTCTTTTGAAAACTTTCATGATCTAATTGTGAATAGCGACGGGAGAATAGAAGAACGGATAAATCTTTTTCCGACGTGTCAAAGACAAGTTTTTTGACAGCTGACGATCTTTATTTTTATTTGCAGTTTTTTTTATTCCTTTGTCAATTTTTTTTATAATTAAATATTATTTTTGTTACCTCGCAATACCTGCAATTTTGTTATTTAGATATTTTTAGTTGGCGATTTCTCCTTGATTATGTAAAACTAAAATATTGAAAAATATTTTACTTATTTGAGTTTTCTCACTCCATATTTGAATAAAAATAAACCACTGCGTTATCCCTTTAAAGTAATAATTTTCAGTGTTCAAGGGGCTCTTTAGAAAAATCATTGTTTTTTTTTTAATAAAGAACCCTATCATATTCTAACGGGTCTGCAAAGTCTGGACAGAGTGGTTATCAAGTGCTTTAAGTGGGATCTTGTGGGTATTATCCACCACTCAGTTAAGTATCGTTGAGACTACTGTCTGAGAGGTAAAAGATACATCTAAAAGAAAATAGATCTTGAAAGAACCATTCTTCTATCAGTTAAATTGTGTAAAAATACTAACTGTGCATAATTGCGTTTATTTCCAGGTAATTTTCATCTTGGCTGAATTAATTAAGGTATATAACATTTTGAATTATTAGCTAAATAATTATATATAAGAGTTTCATCATCATCATCAGCCTATCATGTTCCCACTGCTGGGAGAAAGGAAGGGCCCCCTAATCCACCATGCTGGCCCAGTGCATATTGACGAATGTCATGTCTTTGAACTTTTGAGGTTCTTGGACATAGTACCGGTTTCCTTACGATGTTTTTCTTCACCGATTTTGAGCGATGGCATTGAAACTGCATTTGTTTTTTACTGAAGTTTTATCGTATGGCGCCTGTGATTGGAGACTCAAAAGTCATTCATACAATTCGCGCCTAGGATTGGCCCGCTCGAAAAAGTTTACCTTTTGGCTTATGGCGGGGTAAAGGATGAGCAGTCAAGTGGTTATATCGTCACTGCTCTAAACTGACCTAAACAATGTATCGGTTTTCAATACACAATACAGACCGACCAACTTATTTGTGGAATTCCTCAAATAGTGGAACAAAAAAAATATAGAGATGGCTGTCCGTTTTGGTTATAAAATACGATAGAGTGGGGACTCTATCGTATTTTATAACCAAAACGGGCATCCAACTCTACATGGGTCTATGTAGCCAACCATGGCTACACAAAGTACTGGTGTATATTTAGACCAGCATCGTTCATATCGAAATGGAAAAGCTTTTTGCAGTTACTAAATCACTGTTCCCCGGACATTTTCAATCAAGTCAGTTTACCGTGCAGTTACTGTAAAGCCGGAAATTTGAACTAAACGAAAATGTTCGACCAATTTCCTGATTTCAGTGACCCAGCCTATTTCATAAAACCATAGTAGCCTGACAAATGTCAATTTGAATGCAATGCAAATGCAATATGACTGACAATCATCAGTCACGTCGTTATAGAAACGCAGGTTTGGCGTATTCGACTGATATTTGTAGTTTTATTATGAACTAGCTGACCTGACAGACGTTGTACTGTCAAACACGCAAAGTCAACATTGTAAATCTTATTGATTTAACACCTTGGGTTACATTATTGTAGTTTTAGTAAGCATATCTATTTTTTTTTAACATATAAAATAGCCTATGTTACCCGGGAATAGTGTAGCTTCCCAACAGTGAAAGAATTTTTCAAATCGGTTCAGTAGTTTCGGAGTCTATTCAATGCAAACAAACAAACAAACAATCAAATCTTTCCTCTTTATAATATTAGTATAGATAGTATAGATAATTTGTATAATACGAATCTCTAGTGCAATAGGCATGATGACAAATATTTTTTTATTACCTCATAAAAAAGCTGATCATAAATAGAGGACATCAACTAAAACAAAATTAAAATTAGTTCAAAAATAAATAAGATATAAGCATTTTAAATTAATTTAATTTCATGCTAGACAGAGAGCGCACTATACTGAGCCGTGACGTCATGGCTCAGGAGCGCCATATAAATGCTATACTAACACACGCTTTGCGAGAAAGGGATAGAACATCCCCCCCTCTCTATCCCCACCTAAAACTTTAAATACTCATATCTTAGAGATTTATCAGCCATTTCAAATAATTTTTTTCAGTATGTGTAATGTATTTACTTATATTCATCGCTAAGCCGGTTATTTGTAATAAATTAAACATTAGGTATCATGCCTATTCCGTTCCTACGTCGCTTCGAGTACAATAACAATTTTGTGATACATTATTTTTCTCTACAGATATTTGTGATGCTAATTTTAACCTAACCTGAAAAAATATATAAATTACGTAAAAATGAAAAATTTACCTAGAGATTCGTCATATGCAAATTAAACATGGACTTCCGCAAAGTGATGCCTGATTCAATCAACTGTTTTATTATGATTTGCCCGATTGACAACGTGACTGATGATTTTCAGTCACATCGCAATTGACATTTGTCAGTCTACTATGATAGTTTTATGAAATAGGGCCAATGATAACACTTTTTAGCACAAGAATTTTCGGGTCCGATTTTAGGCCAGGGCATATGTTTGGCTGACGAATTTAAATATCTTTATTGGCGTCGATTCTGTCATACCACTCACTAAACTAAATCAATCTGACAGGACTAAAATTATCTGCCTCTCTTTTCATTTTAATATGTGAGAGAAGGATGGCAACAATTTTAGAGCTGTCAAATTTAGTTTAGTTTAGTTTAAAGCACATCAGAATCGATACTAATATCTGGGTTATATAATATTTTTTCTTTTCTATATCTGTTAGTTTTCGTTGTGTTTGTGTGTGTCCATGGCATCTATGGCACAGGTAATTTTAGTGAAAGCTATGAGTTTGAAATGTTATTTATTTATTTCACTAATAATTTATAGCAATAAGTTTGAAACGTCATTTATTTATTTATTTAATGTTTTGATTAAAAATCATTAGCGGTACCTTACTCATAAATAATTTTATTACATTTCTATACTCTTGTCTACCTGTGACCAATTTCACTAGAAACTGTTTGAAATGCCAAGAATTAAAAAAAAAGATAAATATACGCTAAAGTCTGTTAAAAAAGAAGAGAAAAGTATAAAAGTTATGTAGTAGTAGCAAACACCTAAGAAATCATTATATTTTACTGTTTCCGATATAAAATTGTTAAAATAAGTAGTACGTAGTCATTTCATCGTCTTTCAATTTTAACTGTAAAAGCTACCATTGGTACTAAATTTTTAATTTTTTTTATCGTTTCATTTATATATACGTGTTTTTTTAAAGCTATTAAGATCCCCGATTTCACTTAATTGCGGTCACTAAAATGGCCTATTGTAAACAGCTTTAGAACAGTCATAAACATTTCAGACCAAACTGAACACGCAAGAAATTTTCCTAACGCAAAGAATAAAAAGATGCAGATGGGTCTATATTACCCTTCGGTTACGAATGGGTAAAAAAATTATGCAAATAAAAAATATCCGATTTTTTTTAACGACATCCAAACTGTCAAAAATTCAGATGTAGCTATTTTATTTTGAATTGACCGATTTGAAGCAGGTTTTTTTTTAAGTTAGTTTTATTGCGATGGTTCTTTGCAATGTTTGATTAAAATATATTCAGGTGTTTAAAAGTGATGGACTCTCTTACGAACTAGTCGTGTTTTATATTTAATTTTTATGTAATTTGAGCTAGAATGAATTTTGTACTAGGCAAGAATAAAATTCTTGTGATTGCCGTTGTCACCTTCACTGTGGTTAAAATGTACAATTCGAAACAGTCCCAGTAATTATTGTAACTAAAAAATCTTATACCCAGCTTCATGACGCACAATGTCTTGCCAAATTTCATCAAAATTGGTTATTTATTTACGCAATATTTACGCATAGACCACAGGAGTAAGTAGATTTTCGAATAATCGTTACCACAAATTCGAGTTTTACAATAATTTTTTTTATTTTATTTTTTAGTTTTTCTTATGTTAACTATTTTCTAATCACGGCAAATACGCCGTAAATAATCAATTTTAGCCACCCATATTTACACTTTCAATATAAGAGTGTTTTTTTTTTACTTTTATTTTCCATCTGTGATTTGCTAATTTTCACTTTTATAGCTCATTCTTTCTGTAGGAGGCAAAAAAATTATGTTTTGTAAATAAGGAAATTTTTGACTGCCGTTACGACAACGAAGTTTTTTTTTCTTTCTGGTTTATGTTCTTACTCCTTTCCTTTGCCGGTGGCATATAAATCTTGGAGATAGCTTTGTGTGTTGCTTTCTGACTTTTATGGAAAGCAAGAAATAAAAACCTAGCAGGACAGAGATAACATATTCGGACCTAGACATTTCGTACCTACTCCAATACAATTATTACTGACAATATTAGTGTTATTATACCACTCACACATTAACTGACTCACACATTAACTGACTCACTGACTGACAGACTGACCACTCACGAAATCTTTTTCACGAAATCTCAGAAACGGCCGAGGCTCTGTTGAATATAAAATACAATAATGGAATGTGTTTATAAGGGAAAAGAAACAATTCTACAGTATATGATGATGACTTGCCACCCACTAAATGGGTCCTCAAAAAGGCTGCCCTATATTGGCACAAGAGGGATAACATTGGCGTATAGCTTAGGGTGTCGAGTGATGTGCTACTCTTTCACTAAACGCTCGCAGCTTTAAGCCTTAACACTTTTACCCTTGAGCCCTAGGGTTCTTAGCTCTTGCGGTTTCCACCCCCAGATAGCCAGTTATGGCAAGTTTCCCTGGCTTGCCTTAACTGGCCATCGGAGTTTCTGGGGTTCTAGCTCCATGGAATAGAGGCACACAGTGTCGCCACGTGTTTTTTTAAATTTTTTAATTTAGTTTCAATTTACTTTACTTTAAAACATAAATTTCTCTAATAATAATATGATGATACAATATTTCCCCAAAAAATAAAGGTACAACCCTATTCTATATCAGTTTGATAAACCGTTCACATTTTATTGTCCATTCGATCACAAATATTGCTGACCGATTCACCATTAAACTGACCGTCACGTAGATAGAGGTCCTCAGAAATCATCCAAAACGCTCGTGAAGAGATCTCTGAAAATGCGTTTCAGGGTTTATTTATAAGTTTCGGTAGCTTAGTTATTCCTTAGTTATTTGGAGTTATGACTTAAATATGAACCCGTATATTTATTTTATTTTGATTATTTCTACTTTTGGCCTACTCGCCTGATGGTAAGCGATGGTGTGGCCGGGGATGGAACACGGTGATCTAGAAAAAATCTATTCACTCTAACGTTGAAGATGCCTTGATTGTAGTTCTCTGGAAACAAGGAGGGCAGCAAGGAGTTCCATTCTTGAGCATTATACTCATAAATGACGACACAAATCGTTGAGTACGAATATTTGGAATTTCCACGAAGAAGGGGTGGTAGTGTTCAGTCCTTCTACTTGTCCTGTAGTAAAAGGGGGAGGGTGGAATAACGTCATGAAGCTCTTGCGCACACTCGACGAAATGAATCCGATAGAAAATAGGCAGACAAGCTACATTACGGCGGTGCTCGAAGCTTTGCAATTTTTTGGCGGATCCAAGGGGGGGGGGGGGCATGGGGGACAGGCATAGCGATTCCATACATTCGACTCAACTTTTTGATTTGATTCGGTGCACCTTGTCTCAATGCCCCTAAAAATGAAATCCTGGATCCGCCCCTGATTTTTTGGCGACTTGTTTAATGTTATGCAAATTCTACTTATCCTATTTGAAGGCAGGTACGTATAGTGAGAATGAAATGGCAAGATGTTTTGGGTTTGTATCCACGGATTGAATTAGCCACGGATCCCGGAGAGTTGTATCCACCGATACCGGGATGAGTTTCCTTCAATACTTGGTTTAAAAGAGGTCGCAAGATTACAATTCGGGATGAATTACTAGTTTCAGTGAATATGTCCATCCCTATCCCACCATTTGCTCACACTGTTTTTCGCCATACAGTGTAATCTCTATATAGCGACATCTGACTGACTGCGCATTTTATGGCGCTATGAGAATTGTCGTTAAATGGAGAGAAGAAAAATCTATATTATTTTACTATTATAACATGGTATTTACTAGTAAAGTATAAAATTAACAAACAACAAACATTCATTTTGATACCAACGCATATTGCGTAAAGTTTGTTATCTTCGTCGGACGTTTTTAGCTGCTCCAGTATTTTATTTTATTTTAATTACTAGGAGTTTTTTTTTTTTTGCATAATTATGATTTATTTTAATCGTTATACAAAGTGTCTGTGATGCTACATAGAATGTATCATTGTATGGACAACAAGGTAAACCAAACAAAGTCAACTTAGTAACAGTACTTTCGTACAACAATTATTTTCGACATTTCAGAGAATTTGTCGTTAAATCGAGTGTAGCCATATAGAGTTTACACTGTATTGGATAATACACGATACAGATTGACCGTCACGTAGAGCCCGGTCGGTGATTCTTACGGGATAAAGAACCTATAAGTTTCCGGATTCTCGACGCCCTTTTATTGGCCATTGTTTGGAGTTGTCGCTTTGGAGAAGAATGTCTAAAAGACGCAGCTTTTCTATTTATTTATTCTTGCCTTGGCTTGCGCCGTAGAAACTTTATCACGGAGAATAATGTAATATTTCTCCTTTGAGGTATTTAACTCAGCGCCTGAATTTCACACAATTTTTACTGCAAATAAACTTGAAAAGGATACCTAAATGTTTGTTTTAGTTTGTTATTTTTACTTAGTATATTTTCCTTTTCCTGTTCATTGAAAATCAAAAACTTATTTTTTGCATTTTCTGGTACCATTTTAAAAGTGAACAACTTTTCTATGGGATCCACAGAAATCGAAAAAGTCACGGGACGCCCGGCAGATGTGAAATGTGATGGCATAAAAGAGCGTCACGTTGTTTGCCATCACGGCACACGAGTCGGTTTTACTATCAAGGCATAACACCATTAGATGTTTCACATCAAAAATAAAAATAACCCCAGCAATATTGCCAAAGTTTATTTTCCTTTAAGTATTTTCCAACATTGTTCAAACCCCGCTGACAAAGAAATTGAACGTTTTGTACAAAAACAAATTTCTTTGTGGAAATTAAAAAACTTGCGCTGAGTTTCTATTATTTTAAAGCGGTCTGGGTTGCCATTTTTCATTTTCTTCGACAGTTATATTGTACAATCGTTTTGAACCTAAATCCAATGCCATTAGAGTTAGAAGTAGTTAGTACTCGAGTTTATAGGTTTTATAGTTACCAGAACTGCAGGATATTGGTATAGTAAAAGTTCAGTAGAAGCAAGTTTTTTTAGTCAACAGCGATCGTTTGAACCAATTGGTTTTCTTTCAGCGATTTCTTATTATTTTCTTTTGTAAGTGCCAAGTTCCAGTTTGTGTAGAAACTGTTACCTACTTTGTAGTGTATACCTTGGCTTATCTCTTCTTATTTTTAACCGACTTCGAAAAAGAGGAGGTTATCAATTCGACTGTACGTTTTTTTTTTTGTTTTTTTTTTCCTTTTTTTGTATGTTTGTTACGCGATTACTCCGCCAATTTAGAATTGTTTTTGATGATTCTTTTTTTGATTGCTAGGTCATAACTCATAGGTGGTCCCATAATTTTTATGTCGACATTGATTCATTGCTTTTTGAAAAATCTACAAAAATATCTACAAATTCAATGTACATTGGAAACATTGTACAGTGCCACCAACTTAGCTGTTAAGGTGGGCAACATTGGAACTACAGTTATTTCTTGGTGAATTTCATACTTTGTTCTCCACTAGCGACGCTGTCAACTAAACAGCAAACATCACAGATCTACTACTGACAAACAGAGGAACAGACTTCAAAAAAAACAAAGAAGTGTCTCCATGGCGATCGTGCCCTGTTGTTTTTGGTTAATTTTTTCATGATTGACATGACTCCAAAAATAACTGATTATAAATTGTAAATATGTATATAAGTAGGTAATATATGTATTAATAATTTCGTTGATTGTCCTGTAATGCTCATTGCTTTGAAGTTATTTAAATATTATTTTCTACTTTTTAGTTTTAGTTTGTATATGAAGGTATAATCATTAAGTCGGTTCTTTTTTTTTCTAAAAATTATCTTTATTTTATTTTCACTTGTACTTCCCCCAACACAAGTATTGTCAAGCTGAACATGTTACTTACGCAGTTTTCTGTTTTGTTAACATCCAATTTAGATAGCCATAATTATGCAATATTTATTGTATTTATTATCCCTTCTAATGAAAATTATACTTTATGTAAATAAAGACTAATTTCCATAATAATAAAAAATATATATTAAAACCTGCTTCACGGAGAGTGGGTGAAGTTTATTAGCCATAATCATACTTTACCATTGGTAATATCGTCACAGTATCAATCGTCATCGTCAGCCCAGAGTGACCCACTGCTGGGTAGAGTCTGTTCAAAAAGAGAATTGAGTTGGCTAAAAGGAGCACTAGACGATTTTTAAATGGCAATCCGCCTCTGCCCTCTGGAGTTGATGTCAAACTCAAAGCTATCATGAGCGTCCTAATCGTGTTGTTTTATTGAGTGAATTTGCGTGTTATTTATTGAGATTGTCCATTCAACCAACTCCACTCTCTTTCTGAACAGATTCTATAGGCCTTCCTTTGTTTATGCCAGTCTGCAGTCTCCGGCGGAACCCGTGCCGACCGAGGATGAGGTGGACTGACGACATCAAAAGAACTGTCGGAAACGAGTGGATGCGACAATATAAATAGCTAACAATAATGGAGAGATAATTAACACAATGAAATATTAAATAATTAAGACGTACGACTCATTTGAATGTCGAAAAAATCCTCATATTTATAAATGCTTCATCTCTTCTCGCATCTTTTTAGTTGGGTTAAAATGATGCAAAATTCGGAGCATCTACGACTGTTTGTGGAAGTCTATTATAATAGGCATGTCCCCTAATGTTTAATTTATTACAAATAACCGGTTAGCGAGGAATATAACTAAATACATTACACGTACTGAAAAAATAATTTAAATTGGCTGATAAATCTGTGAGATATGAGCGTTTAAAGTTTGTAGGTGGGGATAGGGCGGATGCTCTATCCCTTTCTCACAAAGCGTGTGTTAGTATAGCATGTGTATGGCGCTCCTGAGCCGTGACGTCACGGCTCAGTATAGTGCGCTCTCTGTCTAGCATGAAATTAAATTAAAATGCTTATAACTTATTTATTTTTGAACTAATTTTAATTTTGTTTTCGTTGATGGGCTCTATTTATGATCAGCTTTTTTATGAGGTAATAAAAAAATATTAATCATCATGCCTATTGTACGCATCTGGTCTCACCACGTAAAGCAATTTGCTTGATTTTACCAATTACCGTGGCACGGTAACTATAGTCCCTATTAAATAACATGGCAGCTACTAACAGACTAGTTTTCACCACTAGTTTTAATAATAGCGCTGAGCTGTAATGTTTTCGCCGCAAAATGTATAAATCTTTAATCTAGTTCTGTGACGTCACATTCAATATTTACGAATCACGTTACATTCTATCGTACTGTCAAACCACCTGTCAATACCCATGCTATATGATAAGGACTATAATATAGTTTGTCTTTGTATACGTTGGCCCGAGGCAGCCATTCTCTTTTAGAGTACAAATGCAGATTTTCTCTAGTATACCTATAACGCTGCTTGCATGTGGAGATCAATCATACTCGTATATTATCAAGACAATAAACGGGATTCATCCCCTAATTTTCCAACATCAGAAGTGGAATATTTTCTTGAAATTTAAATGGAACGACATTCAAGATTGGGACTATAATATAAGTCTCGATAAACATTTAAAACACATGAGTTCATGTGTTTAATAAACTAGCAATAAAAATTATCAGTTCCGCCGTCTGACGCTGTTCCTGTCAACGCCTATTTGAAACCAAATAATTATCTGGTAAAACATGTAAATCAAACAAGTAACAACACGTAGGCGTGAAATATTAGTTTACTACATAGAGACATAATGGTGTGTTTTCATGCGTTATAAATAAATAATTTGTTTGAAAAATTTATTTATTTATTGCTGGGTAAATAGTTGACTCATTGATCCTTTAGCTTGCGGTTTTGATTTATCATTGTTTCTAGTTTAACAAAAAATTTAGTTATCCTACTAATCCTACTAATATTATAAACGCGAAAGTTTGTATGTATGGATGTATGGATGTATGAATGTTTGTTCCTCTTTCACGCTGCAACGGAACAACGGATCGACCAGATTTTTTGCATGGGTATAGTTCAAGAGGCAGAGAAGGACATAGGCTACTTTTCATCGTCATCATCATCACCATTTTTCATCACTACTCGGGTGAAACTTGGGCGCAGCTACTTATATATATAACAAAATTAAAATCTAAGACCCTGATGTCCGTGTTGTTATATTTTTTTTACGCATGGCCGAAATTAAAACTTCATAAAGGTTGACTATATCCCTCATTCTGCCTAAGTCGACTCGAGCCGACTTTTCCCGAACGAGTATCTCAGCGTGACGGTCGCGCAAGCTGAGTACTTTTTTCTCATCAAAAAAGTGCAAGGTGGGGAAAATGAAATGGTATTTTTTTTGGCCTAAATAAGTGTTTGCTACAACAACAAAAAAATCCGCGACTATTATTTTGACGGTCACTAAGCTTTTTCTTAGACAACAGAAATGATCGCTGTATCTTGTCACTCTCATTAAGATGGATACAGGTGTGACGGGAACAAAAATAATTTCAATTGCTTTATACTCAGCTCAGATAAAAAACCTTGTTTTTATCACACACCGTATATCAATCAGGCCGTACTAATGACGTCCATACCTATAAATACGTGCGCTTTTTACACTACCCACTTTTTAGTCAGCTATTTATAACAATGTTTGGAAGAATGCCTGAGATGATCTACTGATATGTATTTGTTTATGCTTGCGCATGGAACGACGTCAGAGAATAGGTAGTAGTTCCGGCACGTTACTGAGACGTAGTTGGTGGGGAAAGTGATGAAAGGCAGCGAGTAGATGTTTTTAGGGTTCCGTACCCAGAGGATATAAACGGGACCCTATTAGTAAGCCTACACAGTTTGTCTGTGGGTATGTCTGTCCATCTACACCTATTAACGGCTGAATCTTTCGAACCGTTATAAATAGGCAATTTAAATTTTGACAACAAATGTTACGGTGGATTAACCAAAAAAAAACAAAAAGTTAAAACTAAAGTGACCTCTTTACCCTCTTTAGTGACCATTCGACAATTAACCGTTTTTAAACGTATTTTTGTATTAATTTGCTCTAATGTAAAACCGGTAATACGTACAAGCGTCAAACTTGGCATGATTATAGTAGATATACGCACTCTAAAGTAAACCAACAAATAATAAATAATGGCCAAGTGCGAGTCAGTGTCAAATTTCTGTTCACCGCCGGTTCTCGTACGATAACCGAAATTAAGCAACGTCGGGCGCGGCCGGTACTTGGATGGGTGACCGCCTGGGCGTTAATGGGATGTTGTCTTTTTGCATATTTATTTATTTATTTTAGTAACAAGTTAAGTCTTTAATTCAATTCTTTAACAATTTATATGGTGGTACGGAACCCTCAGTGCGCGAGCCCACTTGGCCGGTTTTATTTATTATTCCGTACTTAATTCGCTGTAACTATATTAGATTTACTCGTTTCAAATATTTACTGACATATTCCGTTAAAATTTCAACTATCAATTATGATTCGAAAGATACAGCCGTTAAAAGGTAAGACAGACGTACGGACGGACATACAGACATCGTAGGCTTAGTAATAGGGTCCCATTTCCACCCTTCGGGTACGGAACCCTAAAAACAACAACATAAATACCACGACAATACTCATGCAATAGTGTGACAACGCTTCTCTTATCCATTGCACCGCAGACCACAGCGGTTCCTAAGCGGAAATGAGAATCTCTCCCACATGGCTTAAAAAGCTGCACTGACGTGCACTGCCCTACCGTACACGATAAATATCTTCCGACAGAATCTTGGCTTCTACACTGTAAATTATTAATAAGTACGCCTTGGGTTTTACCCACGAATTTAGTTTTCTTTCAAATTCCGGATTATTAAGATGTCCAATTTCCACGACCACGAACCACGAACCGGAAGACGCAGCGTAGGTAGGCCTTCCACTAGATGGACGAAGACATAGTAAGAGTCGCTGGCATCCAGTGGATGCAAAAGGCAGGCTGTCGTTCAGTGTGGAGGTTAAAGGCTATGTTCAGCAGTGCACGTCTTCTGGCTGATGATGATGGAGATGTCCACTTTCGGTCATGGGAAACTTTTCTGTTCAGCCCTTTAATTCAAAAAAAGGTAACAGACAGAAAAATAAAATTATAAAACTTTTGTGTACATAATACAGGGATACGCAGAAAGGGTGTAACCTTAGAATAACTACATAAAGAAACCAAGTACATTCGCAAAATTTAAGCCATACAAATGGTGTCATATATGACACCAAAAAATATATAAAAATTTTACTATGACAATTTGCGCGGTGAAATCGTACCACATCAAATCAGAAAAGCAGCATAAGAGTTATGGTGTGACATTCCACAGGTAATCCATTAATTTTCTTGCTTAAATCGTTTAAAATACCAATTGAAACGTAAGCTACAAAGCGAATTTGTAGCTTACGTTTTGAGAAGGCGTTGTTTGGAAACTTACGTTCTCTGAGTAGTTATTCTAAGGGTGTAACTAATCTGAAACGGGTCCATAGTGCCCATCATTATTATTTCTTTTAAACCATGGGAACCCAACCCTGAAAATTGCGATAAAATATCGGATTTTCCCTGGCTGTGCCATAGAAAAAAGTCTTTTACACTCGACAAAATGTACCCATGGAAAAATTGATATTTTTTTCGTGATTTCAGGATTAGTCCCGCATTAAAAGTTGTCCATAATGATGAGCATAATGACTTCCTTTCAGCTTAATACCCTTTCCGCGTAACCCTGTATAATAATAACAGCTAATAATATTAACCCCTGTATAATATTTTAAAATATAACCAACTAATAAACTCGCAAAAAGACCGACGCACATTTAAAAAAGTTGACAGATGCGCGGGTGAGATAACGACGAAGCCCTATCTAGTATGGGGCACAAATTAGAATTATTGATTTGATATTTATCATGATAATTTTAAATCATCATGCATAGATATTCGAAACATTTAAATCATTATTGCGTATTTATGTACGTATACAATACTGCACAGTGTCTAAACAGTTCTTGTAAATCAGCCAAAACCATTGCAAATAAACAATCACTAAATGCACTGCGAATTAAACGTTCGCACTTCATCAACATTCTTGACCTGTGAATGTCTGAATCATCACTGAAGCAACCATAGACAACAGACGTTTAGTTGATAGACTTTTTTTGAAGTGAAAACTTCTTTAGGCAAGTTAAGCACTTTTTGTGATGAGGAAAAAGCACTGAACTCGCGTGACCAGCACGCTCTGATACTCGTTCGGGTAAAGTCGGCTCGAGTCGACTAAGGGAGCGAGAGAGATAATAATATAGTCAACTTTGATGAAGTTCTGCCGTGTGGTCAGTGGTAAGCACGCCCTTTTTTTCCTGAGAGCATTTTGACGCCTTGTATTGTCTATTTGCCAGTATGAAGCTGTACCTATCCTATGGTCCTTAACTGTTGGCCTTTTGGAAAAGTTCAGAGTCACACAGCGGGCAATGGAGAGAGCTATGCTCGGAGTTTCTTTGCGCGATAAAATCCGAAACGTAGATATTCGCCAATGAACCAGAGTCACCGACATAGCTGTAAAAATTTGCAAGTTGAAGTGGCAATGGGCAGGCCACATCGCTCGAAGAACCGATAACCGATGGGGAAGAAAGGTTCTGGAGTGGAGACCACGAACCGGAAGACGCAACGTAGGGAGGCCTCCCACTAGACGTGAGAGTCGCGGGCATCTAGTGGATGCAAAAGGCAGGCTGTCGTTCAGTGTGAAGGTTAAAGGGGGAGGCCTATGTTCAGCAGTGGACGTCTTCCGGCTGATGATGATGATATCGTCAAACAATTCATTCAAGCAAAGTATGTCACGGTAGTGGTGGAGACATTACTAGAGGCTTATAAGGAGTTTTGGAAACAAAACTTTGAAACTGGTATTTTGTGGTGGTACGGAACCCTCAGTGCGCGAGCCCAACTCGCACTTGGCCGGTTTATTTTTCTGTTTTTTAAATAAACATAATTATAAATACTAAACCTGAAAACGAGTTAAGCCCAAAACATACCCAAATTTCTGACAAGTGGTTAAATATTCTCTCTCTCTCTCTCCTCTCTCTCCTCTCTCTTTCCTCTCTCTCTATCTCTCTCTTATAATTATGTTTATTTTGCTTATGCCTGATATTGACACCATATTAAATCCAGTTTATTCCCTTTATCCTAGTCTATAAATTACATATAATATGGTGCGATCTATGGCAGCCTTTGCTTGTTGCAACGTGAAGGGTTAAAAGGCTGTCAAGCCGTCATCCTGTCAAGTCAACAAGCAGTGAAAGCATTATTGTATCCGTAATTTCCTTGTATTCCCTGTGCTACACTGCTTTTCCCCCATCCACATAATAGGAATCGTGAATGATTCTTCTAGCGTTTATTTATTTGTAAAATTATTATAACGACTAGCCGTTGCCCGCGACTTCGTACGCGTAGACTTTCACCTAAACTTTCAACACCCTTTTGGACCCTTTAATTCGGCCCTTTCACAAAATATTTGTTTAGTGGACGTCTACACCTCATTAGGAATCCCACTTTGCCGAATTTCAGCTTCGTAAATGCAAAACTTTCAACAAAAAATTTAAACCCCCATTCTCTAAACTTACTACTTAGTACTTAATCCCTCTTTTTCGGAAAAAATAAATATGCAGTCTTTATTTAAGGTTATAATTATGACTATATACGGGATATTTACCGTGGTAAGGTTGTAAAATGAGCCCCGATACGAAAAATTGCGGTAAATATCCCGTAAATAATCATATAACTTTAGTCAACCGTGATAGTTTAAAACAGAGTATTTATTTATTTTAAACCATTAAACTGAATACCAAATTTCATGTCCCTCACATCAAAACAAAGGACTTTCATACAAACTTTCAACCTCCATTTGCCCCCCTTTATTCAGCCCTTTGTTCTTAGCGGATCTCTACACCTTGGAATCTACCTGCCAAATTTCAGCTTCACAGGTCAATTAGTGTTTGAGATTTCGTGATGTAAAGTGTGAGTGTAAAGGGTTGTCCGGTCCGGGGTGTGTGGAAATAACACTTCGAGGTATTTAAGGTTGTAGTTTATTTTTGGCAATCACAATGTTCACATTTAATCTTAAAAACAATTCTCCGAAGAAGCGGTAATTAAAATGTGGCGCGTGCGCATAAAGCTAGTAAGGCACTGTACCGTGCACTCGGTGCACTCGCGATAACTTCGCCACCGGTCCCGCGTCGCAGCGCATTCATAGTTCATACGCCATAGGCGGCGAGCGTTTAATTATTTAAGTACTTATGGAATATATATATATTTATTTATATAAAAGTATTTATGTATGTGTGCATGATAAATAAACGGTAAATATAATATGAAAGGAAAGGAGTAGGAAGGACGCCTACAAGTGAGTGAATGAGTGAGTGAGTGAATGTTTGAGTGAGTGAGTAGGTGAAATTCGCTTTTATGTATATAGATTTACGGTGCTGTACGGTGTAGTCCTGTAACTACTGCAATAAGCATGATGACTAATATTTTTTTATTACCTCATAAAAAAGCTGATCATAAATAGAACCCATCAACGAAAACGAAATTAAAATTAGTTCAAAAATAAATAAGATTTAAGCAGATATAAGCATTGAATTTCATGCTAGACAGAGAGCGCACTATCAGGAGCGCCATACAAATGCTATACTAACACACGCTTTGTGAAAAAGGGATAGAGCATCCCCTCCCTATAACTTTAAACGCTCATATCTCAGAGATTTATCAGCCAATTTAAATTATTTTTTCAGTATGTGTAATGTATTTAGTTATATTCCGCGCTAAGCCGGTTATTTGTAATAAATTAAACATAAGGACACATGCCTAAATTGGTATGTTTTGATGGTATTCGATTAATATTTCTTTAGTAAGCTAACGCTGGTTTCTGTTATTTTAAGATCTGTGTTAGATTGTGTGAGGATTGAGGCTGACCTGTGATTAACTGATGCAAGCCAGTGCGTCGATGTCGAAATATTTTGTTCTTGTAAGTGAAATGTTCACTCCTACGGCTTCCCCCGGTGATGAAAATTGAAAAAACAGTTTTATTTTGCAGTAAATTGTAGAATTCGTCTTAGCAAAGAAAAGCAAGCAAACGTGTAGGTACCTAATAATATATACCTACAAATATAAATAAACATTCGGAACATTTTTGCACAAATCATCTGGCCCTTAACTAAGCAAAGCTTGTACTATGGCTGCCAGAGACTGATATACATAATACATATATATTTATACATACTTAAATAGATATTAACACCGAGATACAGAATATAAAAAAATGTTCATCACATGAATGTTTGTTCTAGGCGGGAATCGATCCCACCCCCTTGAACGCAGAAGGCAGGTTCACTACCAACTGGACCAATGGGCTTTCTAAACGAGGCGAGACGACTTTAGACGACTCAGAAAAATGTAACAGGGTTTAATTTTACAGCCGTTTGGGAGCCACTGACAGATAGGTACATATAAGCTAAATTTATGACAGCCCTCTTTTTGCGTTAGTGGTTAAAATCGGGCACTTCTATTGTTTTTACATACTACGTAATTACTTATAATTATACTCACAGACTTAGTAACTCAAATTATTTCAATTTTGTTTTTATCATTAGTGGTGTTTAAAATACACATTACACATCATCAGCCCGTAAACGTCCACCGCTGAACAAAGACAAGACATCCTTTTTTTTGTAAAATTTTTCAAGGCCCAGGATACAAAGTCCTTTAGTCGTAATATTAAAGAAGTTTTGTAACATAGTATTAATAGCGTCAAACAAGTCAGAGTCAAGCAAAGTAAGTCACGGTCAAGTCAAATTCATGCCCCAGTAAAGTGGTGGACATTTTTCAAGAGGCTTCTATGGATTTTTGGAAACAACACGAAAAGACATGTTTCACCTCGTTATTTATCACTTGCCCAAACTCGATCACGTTTACGAGCACTTGAAAAAAATACACCATTTAGTACACATTAACACTCGAAAATACGCAAGTTTAGGAAAATAATCCAATGAGCCGACATGTTTTTCCACGTTGGCGCCAAAACTCAAGGCATCCCTCTTAGAGAGGGGTGTTGCCTTAATCTCCACGCTCGGCAGGCGGTTGGAGATCGCAGTACGTTCACCGTGAACTAATAGGACGCTGCTGCCCATCCTCCGGTTGTTCTGGTCGCAGTTTTAGGACATACCCGGGTTTAAAATACTACGTTAAGTAATATATACTTCGGTAATAAAATACATAAACACATGCCGAGAAACTTACATAATTATAGGTACACTAATGAGTAGGTATGTTATTTCAAATCATTATTATACAGAGATAATTTAGAAAATGTTAGTAAGTATACAATAAACAATTTTACCTAGAAATATTACTTGAATTCTACGCCTTAAGATAAGTAAATGTATCAAAATAACATAAAGCGAGATTGGAACATGAAATATCAATTTAGAATTCAATAGAATACCTACTTATATAAAATAACTAACTACTACATTTAGAATAACAGACTTCAATATTTGAATATGAAACAGTCTGTCTTGTACTCAAATATTTACGTTAATTTATTATTAGCATTACTTTTGCCATATTTTACGGTGTTACAACTAAATGTACGGTGAAAAAAACGGTCATTGTTCACACGTTAAATTAAATACCTACATGGGACAAAAAATCAATTCTTGGTCTAATCGCTAGGAACACAGGTCTCAAACACCGCAAAACACATCGTGCCGTATTTTTCGACAATAACTTTCACGATTATGCAGTGCAAGTACCGTTCTTTATCGATCGTCAAATTCGCTAAAATGCCATAGAATCGATCACAGCGAGTACTGAAAAAATGGCATATTATCGTATTTGACGACCTCAACTGTCAATTTGACGATCGCTAAAAGAACGGTACTTGCACCCATGGTGGTAATATAACTCCATTCGCAAGACCAAATGATTTCAAAGAGATTTTACAGTTTAGTATAGCGCAATTTGTTATTTTTAGGGCTCCGTACCCAAAGGGTGAAAATGGGACCCTATATTAACCTATGCTGTCTTTATGTCCGTCTGTCCGTCCTACCTTCTTTCGAACCGTAATAGATAGCCAGTTGAAATTATCAGAATATGTAATGCAAAAAAATAAACCAATAGTTGATTAATAATTAAGCCGAAAGGAGGTCATTGTAACCAGCATTATGAACAACAAGGCTCAAACGCTTATTTGAGTCAAAATTGAATATTTATTCCATATTCAATCTCAAGTTGAAGGAACCGTTATTTGATGGATATTTCTGTCAGAAAAACTAATTTCCTTTTTGCTATCCTGAAAAGGGACCAGGGTTTTGCATGCGCCAAGGACTTTGAATATCAATATGATTCACTTACGAGTTGCTAGATTTCAATGATGATTATTGTTGATACAGTATTCTTTTATGATGCAAAAAGTTCTTTTCATAAGCTCTTGCCGGATATTCGGCCATTATTATACCTTTCTTATGGAAAGTAACCGTTTAATTTAGATGAAACATCGTTAAAATATCTGCATGGAAAATTAGAAAATGACCCAAATATCCGGGTGCTGTAAATTTTTAGTACTGTTTGCCATAACCCAAGAAGAATTTAACGCAACCCAAGTTGACAAGCTATTCTAATCCTTTTTTAAACAGTCAATGGCATCGATTCTGATGCACTCTAAACTAAACTAAACTAAATTTGACAGCACTAAAATTGTTGCCATCCTTCTCTCACGTATTAAAATGAAAAAAGAGGCAGATAATTTTAGTCGTCAGTTTGGTTTAGTTTAGTAAGTATGACTCATATAGAATAAATAGGCCTCATTGTCTATTATCACTTTGTTTCTGACGGGATGGGTAATTACCTAGTACGAATGGATAATTCTCAATGTATCTAAAATTATTTGCCATGTAAGGAAAGCCTAACTTCAAGATACGGGTGATCAAACCCAGTTTGATGGTTAGCGCAGTTATTGTTTCTGGACAGTACTATAGAGAAAATAAATTATTTGTATTTGTAACTACCTTGAATGTTTGAAGTACCTATTTGTACGTACTTGAGGCTACGAAGATACACGTGTTTCTGTAATCAACGCTTAATATCTTGAGATGCAATGCTGTCGACTGAGTGCTATACATTCAGGGTTACGCATATAGACTGTACTAAACCGAAAGGAGGTCATAGTACTCATCATTAAGAACAACTTTTACTATGGGGGCAACCCAGAAATCGCGAAAAAATATCAGCTGTTTCATTGAAAACGGTCATTGACACTCGACAAAATGTATGGAACAGCAGATTTGTGGGGATAACGGTTTTAAAATTCAGTAAAAAGATTTGACCCATACTAACAAGGCTAGTTAAATAAAAACTGTAACATAGAAACTGACGTGGTTATCACACATTTTATTTATAATACACGGAAATTACTCACCTAAGATTAAGCCGGTCACTTCGACTTAGTTTCAACCACATTAGGCGGTTAGGTGAATGCGCCGCGTTGCTGCATCTCGCTTTGCACCTAAAAGACGGAGTGGACTAGTGGACGGACTAGTGGGAGTGACCGGCTTAATCTTACGTTAGTAATTCCAGTGTAATATAAATAAAAATATTAGTTAAATTCCACAACTCATAACTAGTTCATTATGATGTCTAAAAATAACAACTTAATAGGTTAGTAACCGTTTAATTTTAATGAACTCTACAAAACCGTGAACCTGGCCACATCAAAGACTGTTTATAATCTCAACCAAGTACATTCGCACCATAAAAACTGTTAACGCAGACTTCGGGGCGTCTTTGTTTATGAACAGTTAACAAATTGTGTTTTAACATTGAGACAAGGTGGGAACTCGCTCTTATGCGGTTATCTATTGCGGTTGTCTAGTTCTAGTAGATATAATTATATACTGTATTATATTATATAGATAACTAGCTGCGCCCCGCGGTTTCACCCGCGTAGTGATGCAAAATGGTGATGGTGATGATGAAAAGTAGCCTATGTCAATCTCCGGCCATTGAACTATGCCCATGCAAAAAATCAGGTCGATCTTGCTCTGTTGCTGCGTGATAGACGAACAAACAAACCAACAAACTTTTCGCATTTAAATTATCAGTATGTTAGTAGATACTACAGACAGCGGCCGGCAATAGAAACGTTTTATGGATGAGCGTGAAAATATAATTATAGAAAACAATCTAACCTTCTTAGTCTTGAGCATAAGCTTGTTTAATAGGTATAACGACTGAAGGAATCTGTATCCATGGTCACGAAAATAATAAAAAAGGCTTGTTACTATACAAGCCTTTTTTATTCTTCACATGTTATTTTTTCTACCTTTTTTGTTTACATTCAATTTTCCTAAACCAACAAAAACAGTCGAACAATATTTTGCAACAAAGTTTAGGATAAATAGCTATCACACTGCGATAATCACTCATCCGAAGCTCACGCATCTAAGTTTGAAGTCACGTGATCTATTGTTACTCGAGACACGTTCTAAAGTTCCTACAATAATCCATAACTGTGAAGCCCTCCTCAGACAACGCCATTTTTTATTATTTTAGGACTTTCCTCCACCGTGCGATGCACCCAGCATGCCCTGCGGCAGGGATGGCAAACTACTTAATGGCACGCGACAAACTATTTTGGGCACGCTACCGATCAAAATGGTTTGAATTTTAGTTTAAAGTAAAAAAAGTTCACTATGAAGTATTACGAACATACAGTGAATTTTTTTTTTTTTTTTGTAATAAATGAAGAGTTCTGAGTTGATAGTATTTAATATGATTATTTTCCCTATAATCAATGAGTCAAAATTATTTGACGGCAAGCGTCTATGGCATCCTAAACATTTCTTTAGATAAAATGACACGTTGATCCATAAAAGGTTTGCTATCCCTGCCCTACGGTATACAGTTAGCTTTGTAGTGCAACAATGTAGTTGATTTTGAAAGTTTCAGTAGACAGAAATAAACAATATTTTTTTATCGGACTAGTCAAATAAATACAGCAATACTTTACTCTAGTTCTTTCAACTCCTGCAAAAATCGACCACAGTCGCTTCGATTCTGACGTACCTTGACAGAGCTCTTAAAATTATTGCCATCCTTTTCTCACATATTGAAATTAAAAGAGACGTAATTTTCTGCCGGTCAGATCGGTTTAATTTATTGATTGATACAACAGAATAAACGCCAAAAATTATATTAAAGAGGTTCGCGACCTTTGTTTAAAGTAAGTGGCAGCCAATTTTTTTAGCAATATTTTAATACTTTCATCAGGGCTTTCTGCTAAAAATAAGTGCAAAAAATAATTGGCATTTCCAGATTGTTTCCTGTGATTGGCTCAAAACGCAAGCGATCTGGGAATGTTTCTTTTTTAAGAAGTTAGATTGATAGGCAACGCTTAATGAAATATGAAAATTACCTTAGAATGAATGTATACTTTTACGTGAATATCGATTCAATGTTTGAGAAATACCTATAGCGTAATCTGAAAGCTCCGTAAAGTTTCAATATTAATCTATAGCTGTGAACGTAAGGCGCGCGATACGAGTGCCATTGCTGAATCGATATTAGAGGAGTTCACACCTCGATAGCTACGAATCAAGGACTTATAAACCACTGGATGTTCTACGGGTTGATAAACCACCCGATAATACGTAGATTGTATTGTATTCTATAGCGATTGCAAGGAATGGCTCGTCTTCTTGAATTGTTGTCAAAGATATGTGAAAAAAAAGATTGATGTTTAGATGTGATGTGAAACATCTATTGGCGCACCTTGATAGTAAATTTGTCTCGTGTGCCGTAACCGAAATCGACTCCTGTACTTCATCATATATATATATATATATATGATACTGAAATGTAACTTTTGCTGACTCCATTTCTTTTAGTGGTGAACAGTGTGTGGTTTTAGTGGTGAGCGGTGAGCTGGCTAGGGCCAGCACTGTTCACCACTAAAAGAAATGGAGCCAGCAAAAGTTACATTTCAGTTATCAAAGTTACATTCATTTACATCAGTTACAAAAACAGCAAAAGTTACATGTCCTGTGTTTATTCGTTGAATCTCCGTAGATGCCTATCCATTGTATTCTATAGACGAACTCAAACATCATGTAGAAACGAGGTCAAATTCGATTGACCGGCGATTAGGGCTGCCGACTGACGGTTAATAATTTAAATCACGGTAACAGATTTCACTGGTAAATTGATTTACGGCCGGTTTAGTTTCCGTAGTGAATTACGTGATTTATTTTTGGAAAACAGGATTTTCATTCACAAATTGAATGCAATATCAGGTTGTTTTTTTTATGAATAGCATTATTAGCAATATCAGGGCTATTCCCAGTAAAAGTTAGTTATAATAAAAATATATAAATATATACGTATGTACATCAGTCTCTGGCAGCCATATTACAAGCTTTGCTTAGTTAGTTGGGGTAAAATCACCGTGTGTGAAAAAAAATCCCGAATATTTATTTATTTTATTTATATAAATAATAATAAGAAGTTTTAGGAGTAAGGTATCGGTCCACATATTAGGGAAGCGTACCTGTGCTGCGTCTTCTGGTTCGTGGTTTCAAGAAACCTACTTTTCTCTGATAATACGATAGTGGCTCCCTTACTCAGCTAGTATGTCTCACTGTAGTGACAGCCCTACACAAGTGACTTTGACATTGCATCCTCAACACTTCCGCGAACTGTGACAAATGACGTTATAATTGCGTGCGCGTCGCCTTCCAACGGAAAATTATGTTCCAATTTTAAATCTGAAAATCGAACTTCCTACCTGTTTTAAGACAGTTTTAGGTTTATAACTCTTTTCTTTAGATTAGGGCAATCGTACAAGAGGCGACTATGATGATAACGTCGCGCTCTCGCAGTAGGTAAATTGAATGGAGCGTTGTACACAAATCGTCCAAAGGCGACAGTTACATATGCCCATGGTATAATAATATACTCCTCCAGGTATAGCGCTCCGAGAAATTATGTCACGTGGGTGACACCCACTGACGTCATCGATGCCATGGATTAACGTACACGTGCATAAGCAAGAGCAGAATAAGTAATTTACAACAAGTTCGAGAGAGATGACGATACACGAAACAATGGCGGACTCTCTATGAAACAGCAGATTTTCTGTATTACCAGTAGCGTGAAATTATAACTCCCCAATCTCCGTATATTACCTTTGGGAATCCAATAAATCAATGTGGTTTTTATATAAATAATGTAAATTGGTGCTTAACTTGAATTGCTTTGCTTGAGCGGACAAAGAAATGACAATTGAAATGCTTTTGTATTTTATTTTATAGATTATTAAAAAAAATGTTTCCCAATATCTATGCTTGTTGCAATAAAGTGGCAACTGCACAGTGACATTGGGTGTCAACTCCCGGATTCTTGGATCATGCATATGCCATACAATGGCATGATCATGACCCCTCCAGTCAAGTTTGTCCACTTCTTAACTTGTCCATTTCCAAAGTTATCAATTTCCTAATTCATCCATTCCTAACACGTCCTTTTCCTCAGTTGTCGTTGTCGAGACTGACTTGCCAACTTTTCCTTACCTTGTGTACGAACCGAAAAACTAGTTCGAAACAAAAATTACCAAAAATTCACTAGAAAGTCACAGCACAGTTTGTGACAGGTTGAGAGACCACCGTTGAAATACTAGTGTTCTGACTTTATATTGAGTTGTAGGTGATCATTTGGTGATTTATATTTGAAAATTGTTTTTTTTTTCGTTATATCGTAGTAGATGTGCCTTAGATTTAAAAACATGATGCCCGTTTCACTAACCACGAACAAGGCGACGCCTAACTAAGGAACTCCTAAGAGCTGCCTATCATTAGCACCCCCGAATCGGTGTCGTAACTTTAGGTGATGCCTAACACTCAGTTCAAATTGAAATTGAAAACGTCACAAGTTATCTATCACCTAAAGTTTGGTCGATGGGGCCAAAAGGTTCTGGAATGGAGACCACGGAACGGTAAGCGCAGCGTAGGACGTCCACCCACAAGATGGACAGACGACCTAACCGCAGGGAAACGTTGGATGCAGGCCGCTTCCAACCAGCCCTTTTGGAGATCGATGGGGGCGGCCTATGTCCAGCACGTCTTATGGTTGAAATAATGATAGTATAGTGAAACGTTTTTTTGCCCTAGGCAACTTCTAAATAAATAGACATCTGATTTATGCGACTCTTAGGGTTACTGAAAACGGACATTACTGTTTGGATAGAAATCACTTTTTGTTAGTTAAAAATTAAATATTTTGTCAGCTTTCTCTAGTCACATAATCTTCCTGGTGGAATGAGATGCGTCTAGACTGTCTATTTTAATGGGTTAGCAAATGTAGGACACGTGTTAAAATGTTTCATTGGTTGACAGGACGTCGCTCGCAACCAATATAACTGTCCTAGTAATTCAAACTGTTTTTAAAAGCTATTGTCTTTTTTTCGGATGAAGTATTTTAGTCGATGGTTCGGTATATCGTCCCAGACATTATTTTAACTTTTTGACTCCTGACGCAAAAAGAGGGGTGTTATAAGTTTAGCATGTGTGACTGTGTGTTTGTTTGTGGCATCGTAGCTCCCAAATTTTTCAGTTTTCTGCCGTATGAATAAATGTATCTATAATCCGTATTCCCCACAAAAATAAAGATAAAACGATAAAGATTTAAATAAAATAACGATTTAAAGACAAAGAGAAAAAACTGCAAATTATAACTACATCCCATAGGGAAAACTGCAGTGCAAGTACCGTCTTTTATGGATCATCAAATTTGACAGTTGATATCGACAAATTCGATAAAAAGCCATTTGATCAGTACTCGCTATGATCGATTATATGGCATTTTATAGAATTTGACGATCGATAAAGACTTACACTTCACTTATTTTTGTTTTACTCTACAGGAATTTGTCAATTATGCTAATTGAAACTAAGCTAAAACAATCATTTCACAATTAATAATTTCCTTCTAAAACAAAGATTTCGTTACACCTGAAACTAATTTGTAATTAATCTGTAACAATGATAATAATTATCTATTATAAAATCTGAAATAATGAAGATAAATGTGACTAAAATCAGTAATTAACGTGTAATGGCAATAAATATTAAATAAATTACCAATTAAACCCTTATCTTTAAAGCATTTTGTCGACAGTACGTGTTTCGCCTGTTTCGTTTTGACTCATCGATTGCTTGGCTTGGGTTGTTTTTTATTTATTTGGAAATGAACTTCCGCAAATAACGCCGGATTCAATTAACTTTTTATGCCATAGATTTCTATGGTAATTCATTGAATCAAGTTTATCTTCGAAACTACAGTAGAATTTTATTTAAGAAATATTTCAACTTCTGTCTGTACCTGTCACATCAATTTTTTTCCCTTACGGTTAAAAAATCACCTGGCATAGTCACACAAAATGTTATATTTGTCGTTGCCCATTTTATAAGAAATCAAATGCCATAAAAGGTACTTACTTACTTAAGGCTAATGTTCAGATTTCATGGGAAATTCACAAGTGTAAAAAGTTCATGGACATCAAAACGCTTCTATCTTCAACGAATTAGTATTCTATGGCTTTCCAATATGGTTGAGATTGGCTTGAAACTATTTATGATGAGACACAAAGAAATATTATGTCGTGTTGTGTGGGTGTGCAAAGAAAGTTGAAAGGTCTTGCCTTTATAATGAACTTTTTCTATCCCTCTATAGAAAAAAACCGGACAAGTGCAAGTAGGACTCGCACTCCGAGGGTTCTTTCCATAAATCCCGGTCTTCCAACACGTCTTGCCAACCTCTCTGGAAAGATTCAAGATCATCACGCCAGCGTTTCGCCTTCCTTGACTGCGTCGTCCATCAGGCACCCACTGTGTGACGATCCTGGCCCATCAGTTGGGATGTATACGCGCCACATGTCCCGCCCAAATCCATCTTAATTTTAACCCAGATGTGGCACATATGCTAAAAAAACTTACATTTGCATAGATTGATTTGCATTTAGATAAATGTCTGTAAAGCTAACCGTCCGTGCCACTTAAGCCAAAACCCACGATTCCTGTCAGCCATAATTAACTTTTCACCTGGCGTCTTCAGAGATGTTTAATTTATTAAGAGGCCCTTTAGGCTAAGTTAATTACTTAATAACCTTAGCAGGTGAGACGCTGGAATAATTAATTACTCGTATTCTTGAAATAGAAAATATTTGTTAAGTTATAATGTAATGATTTTTGCCCGGGGTTTCGCTAGTATTGAAATCATTCTACCTACTTTTCTGCCCATGTTCTTCTTCCAATCCGTACTACTCCAGCTCCCGCTGCCTTCTGCCTAGTTCTGACCCATCCCGTTTCTGTCCTTTGTTTGTCTCGTACCAAACCCTGCATCCACCTCATTACCGTCCCGCTTCCACCTCAACACCACCACTCACCACTCCTGTCCCACATTAGTACTTACCTAATTTTATTATTTATTTATTTGTCAATCGAATTCGGAGGTAACTCACTGTTTTAAACTATCACGGTTGTTCACTAAAGTTATATGATTGTTGGAGGTAACTGTTTTAATAATGAAAATATTACTGTGCAGAAAGGTAAGAAAAGTGACATACGGCTGTTTCGGCCAATTTTCATTTTTGTTCCACAATTATAAACTTTGTATAACGAAGTATAGTTGACTGATATATGAGATAGTATTTTTATATAAATTTGTGGTTAAGTGTTAACTCGAGGGTTCATCTGAAAACCGGCGCTGATAGTCCCCGACTTTCATCATTACGACGACAACGAACCCATTCGAATATATAATATAATATAATCATATATTATATTATTATATATATTTATTATTATTATATATTTATATATATATTATATAAATATAATACGATATAAGTTTTTTGAAGCTATGTCAAATAAAATGTATTTACTTTGTTTCTTGTCTTTCAAACAAATATCAATGAAATATTATAATGTTTACTTTTCTATAAATTTTATAGCCTTTATAAGTAATTAATCTTAGCAGTCGCCCCCCGCCTATCAGAAGCTAAGGCGCTTTGACCTATTTGAACTGCCGACGCAAGTTGACCCGAATGTTAAGGGCTACTGGAGATTTAACTGGAAATGAGCTTGAATTTTCATCTCAATTCACTTGTTGAGCTCGTTCCATGAGCATTGCACGGATTTCCGGGCATTTTGCGCTAAAGTTGTACTCTAAAGATTTTTATTTTTGTTTCGTGAATTTCGCAAATATAATTCGTAATCTTTAATGCCAGAGGTTCTCTGTTTGTCATCTTTGTTAACTTTTAAGATAGCGCTCACCAAACATTTTCAATATTTTAAAAGATTTAAATTCGCTAATTAGGAATAAATAAACATTTCCTTTGAACGTTTCAAAGTACTCTTTTTCCATCTATGCCCCCATCCTAAATATAAAAATATCAACACAAAAATTTATGTCGAACAAATAACAACCGAATTACGAAAAAATAACACTAGGATTTTTTTGGGTAAGTAATATCGTTTTAACCAAGTATACTTAAAGCAAAACCATTTTAGCATATATGCAACCAGGTTTGGGACAATGTCGACGCCGTTTACCCTAATTTTGTTTTACTATTCTATTTGTTTTATTGCCATAATTTACAGAAATTATTTCTTCATCGCCCGCTTCATTTTTCACAATGTTTATTGCGTTCATTCATAAAATAAAAGTAATTTTATCACATACAATACGCACATCATCAAATTGCGCGATTAAATTAATTTATTGCTTGTAAAATATGGCGATGTAGTCATATTTATTGCTGTTTAATTTATTATAATACACTACTTCCAAAAATAAACTTCCTGATTTTCGCCACACGCAACAAAACTTCTTGGAAAATATTGAAGTCTTAGCAGCAAAGTTTGTAAAGAATTAATTTAAAGTTTACGCTGAAAGAGTTGTACTAAACCAAACCGAAAGGCCTCCTTTATACTCAACATTATGGACAACTTTTACTATAGACCCAACCGTAATATCGCGATGAAAAAATCTGCTGTTTCATAGTATGTAATATCTATGGTATTATGTAGTAGTATGTATTGACATATTTATTTAATTTTAATCTGACTATGAAAGTATTTAATCTTATTTTTTTTCTGGGGCAAGTGCCAGACTACACTACAAATACAGTTAGACTGCCCATAGATCGTTGAAGGTCTAAAGACAATCCAAATGCTCAAGCCCACTATCAGTTGGCAGCGTACCGTATCTCTTGAATTAGTATTTTTGTTTATTGTAATCTTTTGACATTTGTTATGATTTTGTGTTTTTTAATGTTATAATGTTTAGTGTAAGCTTATATTTTGTTTAGCTATAAAAAACACTTCCCTGAAAAATATATATATTATTTTTCCTCTCTCTCTCTCTCTCTCTCTTTATCTCTACGAGAGAAAGCCTGTGTCATAGGAGTGGAAACATGACAGGGTGAAATGATGATGATTTTAATATATAAAAAATGTATTGACTAGAGAATCTCCTCATTTTTCATCGGTAAAAAAAAACTAACCTACGTAAAAATCAAAATAAACAATCATTTTTAGAAAACGGTGTAACCGTTTTAAATGGATTCATAAACTAAAAGTCTAGCAGGCGATAAGCAAAACGTGTGTGTATTTCAACACATTTGAAACATAAAAGCATCTAAAATTGATCTTTTAATGTATTAAAGTTTACTCAAAACATCAATGCTCAATTACATGTTCAAACAAACTCATATTACTCTCATAGACAAACAAACAGAAGCTACTTTTCGTAATGATGATAAACTTTTACGTCTACTTCCCTGAAACTTGTTGAATCATTCTAGATATGTATCTACCCGAATATTTGGCATAAAATTATTTAACGCCTTGCCTAAATCCATAAGGGACGCCAAGTCGCTGTATTTATTCAAAAATAAACTTAAGGTCTTTCTGACTGATATGGCGCCGTATAGCGTAGAGGAGTTCATTCCAAAACTGGAATGAATAATTGATGCTTAATTATAATTGGAATGACATTGTTAATGACAGTGACAGTGTTTGTACTTTGTATTTGTATTAATATATTTTTGCTTTAATATTATTAATTCTATGATGTATTTTTTCTAATTTTTAAATGTTGACATGTAATTGTTATTATGAATAAAATTATCATTATCATTATCATCTATCTACCTACTGGGTGACTGGTTAAACAGTGAAAATGTTCGGGGATGTCACTTTTCTCGTTATTATGAACAACTTTTACTATGGAACCAACAGTACAAAACTGTACAAAAACCTTGCGTTTGACAGTCTATCTACGTGACATTGGCGGAGTTGAAGAATCTTCATTCTTCACGGGAGCCACAAACTCAGAGTTGAAGTTGAACCCTGAAATCGCGGAAAAAAGTAAGCGTGCATACATTTCGTCGAGTGTCGATGACATTTTTATATAGTCACTGACAGCTGCCAAGATTTGCAAGTTTAAGTGGCAATGGGCAGGCCGCACCACTCGAAAAACCGATAACCGATAGGGAAGAAAGGTTCTTAAGTGGATACCACAAACCAGAAGACGCAGCATAGGTATGCCTCCCTCTAGATGGACAGACGATATCGTGAGAATTGCGGGCATCCAGTGGATTCAGGTGGCAGGCTGTCCTTCAGTGTGACGTACTAAATGAGAGGCCTATGTTCAGCAGTGAATGTACTCTGGCTGAGAACGTTTATGGTGCCCTTCAATCTGGTTACACATCTGGGCACACTACTAATTTACGGTTGAATAACTGGCAAAGGTCTGGTACTTCCCCAGGCGATGCAAGAGTTCTACCACTCAAGAACAGACCCAAAAACTACAAAAATCAATCACGCATACACATTTTTCCGAAAAAACGCGATGGAAGTAGAAAATCGTAGATCGATATTCCGTAAAATAACGCATGTTGATTGCACAGTCTGCTATATTTATCACATAGCTGCAATTCAATTCAATTCTTTATTTTTACCTCTTGACATTGTCTCAATGATCTTAGGTACGTCAATTAAACATATTTATGCAGCTATACAACGGCTTTGTATACAGTACAAAAATAATAATAACTAAGATGTTTTTATAAATAATCAGGTAAGTTGCAGCTGTATAGGGGCTGTGCCAGAGATTATATGTGATGATTCTGTGCAAGTCATGATGTATGTCAAATGGTTCTCGTCGTTTGAAATACGTTAAAAACTGATTCGTTTCATATAGAGTTACCTAATGTTTAGTTTTCCGGTATTTTGAACTGTTGGATGTCTTCCAAAAAATACTAATTTGTGTGTTATATCATGTCGTCGTTTATCCTTTGTTTTAAAAAGACTCGTAATAGTTATTTATGATACAAGTGCGGAAAGTTGGTTATTAGAAACGAGTAGACGAATGTAAGCCCGAGACGAAGTCGAGGGCTTACCATAGTCACGAGTTTGTAATAACCAATCCGCACGTGTGCCATACAACGTTTTACAACACATTTGCGAGAAAAAAAGGCTACAAATGAAACAATTTTTGTTTATAACTTAATATCAGTCACAACAATAGCTTCTATAATATAATAAGAAAATGGCGCGAACATGCAAATAGCGCCACTATCACGTGGTGAAAATTAGAACTACATCTTTCGTCTCATTTTCTCTTTAGTATTAAACTGAGACAAACGTATTGAGCAAAAGCGCTTCCAAGGAGGTTTGATCATTAAGCTTATTTATTCTCGTAATATGAAACTCTTTTGTGGAATTCTTATGTAATTATGATGGAAATTAAAAAAATACCGTAAATCACACGCACGGTGCTATACATCTGAGCGTGCGAACAAATTCATTTCCGCACGCTCCGTTGTATGATCCGTAATGTTTAACTTTCGAACGATGTATACAGGCTTCGTAAGTGCACTTTTTGAGCAAATGTGTTGTAAATTGTTTTTTGTTGCGGTAAGTTCTGTAAAAAAAAATACTGTTTTATTGACGTACTGTTTTATTGTATTTACTGTTTTGTTTCGTTTACCTAATTGATTGTTTAGACATTATTTTAAATTTTATTTGTGTGTGTGATTTTATTATTGTTAAATTATTTAATTATGTTATGGGTTTTATAATAGCCTGAAATAAATGAATTTGAATTTGAATTGACGGATTTTTTGTAAAATATTACATTTCGTAGGGTATTTGGTTGGTATCGTTAGGTTGCAGAATTAAATTTTCTAAAATGTTTATGTTACATGATTGCCAGATTTATTTATGGTGGTTTTTACTATTTTATACAACAGAAAATTTAGAACTGACACATTTGGAAAAACCACAGATTACTATACTACAAGCTTCTGCACCAAGTATCTGTCACACGGTTTCGGTAAAAAAAGTCACCGGTATGAATTGCATATCCACGTTAATATTTAATGAAATGAAATGAAAATTTTTATTATCCGGACTTGCATCCATAACTTATTATACAAATTAAATTAATTAATTGATGATTAGAAAATTAAAATTAAAATTAAATTTAAAAAATTCAAATACAAAAATTACACATAAAAATTAAAATTAAAATTTAAAGATAAGATTAATACAACTAAAATAATTAGGTAATGGGCGTGTGATACGCTCTCCATGTGCGATGTATCGGGCTGGTGTGCCACTCTCGTACCGCAGCCACCAGTGCGTTATCGGAGCGGTGCAGGGTGGTGCGCGCGGCGGCCGACCGGCTCCGCAGCAGCGCCTGCCAGCAGGGCGCGCGCCCCGCGGCGAACATGCCGTGCCGCATTAATCTAGTGGCATTTATTAATAAAACACTTATTGGTTTAAAAAATAAGATAAAAATAAAACAAGCTTCTTTAAAAACCAGCCTTTATTTATATGACGCTTTTAAATTTAATTTAATTTTATTTTGGCGACCATTTTGAAAATATTACAATATTTGGTATTGCATACCTATTATATTGTCACCAGAACTAAAAATGTATGCAAATATCACCAACATACCGATTCTAATTGAGCTTGCAATATTTGTCCGCAACAAACCCAAAACATTGCAAGATAAATACGTTTGTAATAATCTTAATTAGGGTTCCGTACCTCAAAAGGAAAAACGGGAACCCTTATAGGATCACTTCGTTGTCCGTCTGTCTGTCCGTCTGTCGAGACCCTTTTTCTCAAGAACGCGTAAAGGTATTAAGTTGAAATTTATACTAAATACTTGAGTCTACAGTTTCTTTCGGCTCTAAAAAAATAAAAGTTGTAAGTCAACGCAATCAAAAGATATGAACGTTTATGTCGCATATTTTGCGATTTCACAGGGGAATCAAAACCTATAGGATACTTCCTGTACCTAGAATCATGAAATTTGGCAAAAGGCAAGGTCTCATAGCACATATATAGGAATAAATCCGAAAATTACAAATTTGAAGTTATATCATTTAAAAATTATTATTTTGCTATTACAAACTTACATTTTGTAGTTGGAATGTATGGAAGAACCTTATAGTCAACTACAAAGTTAAGTTTGTCTTTCAATATTTCAACTTCAGCTAGTAATTTTTTTTTGGACTCGCGCTCTGAGGATTCCGTCCAACGGAACCCTCAAAGCACGAGTCCTACTCGTACTTGTCCGCTTTTTTTTTACGTTTGACCGCCACCTCGCCTTTTGTTATGCTATGATGCGGTCTACGATGGAACACGTTTACCTAGATAGAAGATATCGATTCACTCGCGATTTGAAGACACCCAGATTGTATCTTTAGGGGTTCTATTTAGTTAGAGTACCTACTAGCGAGCGTAACTTTGTATAGTTATCGTAAACTTGTCTTTATGTAAACGCCTGACAACTTCGTTAGTTGAAATCCGTCTTTATCATCCCACACTTTCTCAGAAACTGCGTGTGTACTTAATCCCTATCGTACTTGTTACAAAACAAAAAGTAGAAGAGCCTCCGTCAAAGCCATGCGATACGAGCAAAAACAATGGTGGCTCGTTCGCTTCGGGAAATAGCTGTTTTCGGGCTTCATCTTACACAAACCTAATTAAAACTGACGCAAATTTCAGCAGTTTCGTGAGTCGAAACTATGTTAATTATAGCTCCTTTTTTGGAATAAAATAGGTAAGTAGTTTGAAAGAGCTTGCTTTTATTTTAGCGATGATACTGTTGGCTTTTGAATTTTTTATTTGTTTTAACGATGCTACGAAAATTAAGCAATTTGTACACTCAATTTTTTTATTTATTTTTGAAATTTTTCTTTTTGTGTCGTTTGCGTTTGACTGCCACCTCGCCTGGTGCAAAGTGATGATGCAGTCTAAGATGGCGCACTCTGACTTAGAAGAAATCTATTCGCTCGGGACTTGAAGACATTCGACGTAAGACGTAATAGGCTTGCGTTGGACCGCCAACTCGCTAACATCAGCTAAGCGATGATGAAGTCTACGAAGCACACTTGCCTAGAAGAAACCAGTTCAACCGAAATAACTAATTTAATTTAAACCCTGGCCTCTAAACTAGGATCCCTATTTTGAAGAGATAGATAATATTGTGTGTTTCATCTTAATTCAAGTTTATTACGTAGCTAATAATGAAAACTAGCCTAACCTAATAGAAAGTTAGCTGAACAATATCAATAAAATCTAATAGATATTTGATTTAACCCAATGTTAGAAACAAATTTAATTTCAGAACCATATTAGCACAATCTTCCAGCCCACTGAATTTCGCTTTAATTTCAAACCATATCAAGAATTCCAATTGGCATCAAAGCCTGCCAAAAGTGTCGTCCCGGATCAGAGCATCCGAAAAAAACAACGCTAAGCCTTATCCCGGCCCATCCATCACCGGATGTAATAGAAACCTTCTCCCCCCACCCCCTGGACGTCAGTCACGGCGGTTTATTGGTTTGTCGGCTATTGGACACTGACTGACGGACACTTCGTTCATTTGTGGGATTACTTCGTTTCCAACACATTACTTACTTACGAACCTAATAGGAGTAGGTAGGGCCTAGCCTGACAGATTGGACAAACAATGTTTGAGGTGGGAATGTCACGTGACATTGGTGAAGATGAAAAACGCTGTGGAATGCGCTGCCTGAATGGCGGTCTCCGATGGTTACATTCTGGGTGTCTTCAAAGCGCGAGTGAATCGGTTTGTTCTAAACACAGAAAATATTTATTTTTTCTCTTTTCTGTGGTTCCAAAGAAGCGTGCTCCATCGTAGGCTACATCATAGCGGGTGTTTGTCAAGCAAACCTTCTTTTTTTAAGGCATTAGATAATTATATAAACACTTTTGTTCACACCAGCAATAACCTCCATCTATTAAAAAACAACACATCAAACTGTTGCTCTGCTCACTTTTTTTAAATATAGAATAGATCTACGTTTGGCTACCAACATGCCTGATGGTAAGCGATGGTGTGGCAGAGGATGGAACACGTTGATCTAGAAGAAATATATTCACTCTACCCTTGAAGATGTCTAGATGTGAAATAGAGACAAACAAACACACTATCGCATTCATATTATCAGTATCATGATAACATAGGTACAAACGCGAATAGCTTTAGTGAATTCATTAAAACAAATCTGAAATGATTCAGTAGTTTAGTCACTAAGTTATACGTACAAAAATCTTATACTTATCCACAAAAATCATAAATTAATTTATTCACTAACAGAACGCCCAGCCTAAACCGCTGAGTCTACGAGCATTAAATTTTGCACAAGTGCTCCTTGTATAACTGAAATGGCTATATCTCTTCCCTGAAGGGTTAAATAGGGGATGAAAGTTTGTATATTTGTAAAGTGACCAGCTTCAGGTCAGTTTTGAAGTTAGAAACGTAGAAGTTGACACTAGACTTACCTATACTTACTTACTTAGACTTCTGTTTATAAGTTTAAGTTAGCTCATCATCATCATCATCAGCCAGAAGACGTCCACTGCTGAAAATAGGCATCCCTTTTTGAACTCTACACTGAACGACAGCCTGCCTGCCACTGAATGCGATGTCATCGGTCCATCTAATGGAAAGCCAACGCTGCGTTTTCCGGTAATTTTTTAATAGAAAACAAAAGTGTGGTTTTTAAAACTCGTCCCTAAAGTAAAAAGGTTAAGGGTCGAAAGTTTATATGAAAATTCGTAATGTTTTAAAGTTAAAAACATGGAAATGGTTCTGTATGCTTCTGTTTGCAAATAAAAGTCAGCTGTATAAGCGTTTTTTGAAAACTCATTCCCTATGGGGGTTAAATAGGGCATGAAAGTTTGTATGAGCTGCGTCATTTCCTACTTAACTGATGGGAAATCCCATCGGCACACGGCTCGTACGTACAGAAACCTATAAAATATGCGCATACGGGCTATAAAAGAGCCCCCACTAAAGTTAAATGACTCCATGACGTGTAATTCTACAATAGGGTTGCCAAAGCTCGTATAACTCCCTCGTACAAACACGCCCTTGTTCTAACTGAGTTATATCATAGCAATCAAGTTTGCGAGCACCTGATGCCTCCTAAAATATTACGTCTACTCACTCAGGTAGCATCCCACTTCTGAACTGAGAGATATTACCTTCAGCTCTCTCCTGAAGTATGCGAATGTTGATATTTTGTTGTATTTTAGGTTCACGCGAGTTTTAACACAAATATTGGTCCCGCATAGTTTATATTGCAGAAAAATTTACGTGTACAATATAGATACATCACAATATCATAACAGCAAACAACAATATCATAAAATTTTGGTTACAATTTAGGTATTAAAGGCCGTTTTATCATATTTACATTACTAATTTTCTAAAACATGGTATAGTATATACTATGTTTCTAAAAATTAATCTATTCTAAAAATTATCTCAAAAAATTATCTCAAAAAACGGTGTTATTGACGTGATAGTGGAATAACTCACGTCAACTTTTAAAGAATACAGCATTATAATGATTATTAAACGAACTTTTTATGGAGTGTCCTATTCTTACGTAAGTCATATTCTCACCATCCCCTTACGTGAGAATGGGACACCAAATCTCACCAAACCCCTCGATTTTTTGGGAGATTTGAGACTTAGGTGGGGGCCAAAATTAAATTATGGATGATTCTGAACGAAAATTTGACTTTAAGGCATTATAGGCATCGACATTAAAGTAGTTACCTATGCAAGTTTTCTCTGGCGCGTACAATATTTTCATCGTGAGAGGTTTGATTACGTTTTTCCACTAAAAAGAGGCGAATGCACAAAATGATTGTTGATATGTAAGAATTTACAGATAAAAAATAATAATTCATATTTCCAGATAATGGCATGTGATTAGATAGATAGATAGATAGAAACTCTTTATTGTGTACACTAGAAATAAAAATTACAACACGATAGAAAACGCTTACGAGCTAGTGCCACAAGTGGCGGCCTTATCGCTAAAAGCGATCTCTTCCAGGCAACCATTTTATTAGCTCATTATACAAACTTTTTTTGTTGGTTGATCTGTATAATTAGATTGTGCTGTTCAAAACCCGTCTGTGCTTGAATGTCCGTTTGCGGTCACCTTTTTTATTTTATAAAAAGAATGGCAAACATGCATGCGGTAAGCAGAAACTGCCGCCTATGGACACTTGAGTGTTGTCGATGCTTTGCCAGCCCGGAGAGACTTTGTAGACACCCTTTTTGAAACGCTTCATGTTGAAGCTCGGCGGAAAACCTTTGGGGAACGACATTCCACACCTTGCAGGTCCGCGGAATAAAGAAGCGGAAAAATTCGCCGGTGTGGGATTGCCAGCTTTACAAGATGTGGGGTAAAGCTGACTGAACTATCATAACTTTGGTTTACCTGAAACTATGCTGCGAGCGCTACATTTTGGATAAACTTGTTTTAAACCTTAACTTTGTAGTGTTCTGTTCAATTGTGAAACTAATATATAAGTACATATGTATTATAATCGTAGAACACGTTTTCTTGTTAAATTCCCCAAAGACTATGTAAACGAAGCGAACCGACATGAGCTCATTCATAAAAGTTCGTCCGGCGCCCGCAGAGCGTTGTAGAAAACTTTTCGTTTTGAGGTAGCTTATTTAAAATGTTCTCCGAGCTTCGAGGCTTGTTGTTTCCATTACAGTCGTGTTGTATTGTATAGTCTGAGAGATTCGGGCTAGTCTAGCTTACGTTTTTGCCCCTATACTGTCATCGGTCGGTAACGTCGGTCGCGCTTACGTATTTACATTGCGTTTTTCAAACACAGCACTGTAAATTTTCCCCTACACTGACGTCGGTTGGTAACGTCAGTCGCGCGTACGAATTTGCATTGTGTTTTTCGAACACAGCACTGCGACGCTGATGATCAGCGACGCGGGAGTTTGTAATATAATATATGATGCGCGCACATTTATATTGCTACGCGTGACCGACGTCAGCATATGACGAAATCAAGTACCTGCTATGTTATCCGCGATTTCTCAGTTTACCAGCATTTTTGTTAGATAAAATTAAAAATTCGTAAATAGAATGGGAAAGTTAACTAGCTCAAGGCTGTCTACCTCTCCTCTGTCCTTCTGTCTTTGTGTCTATTGTCTTTGGTTTAATTTAACAAAGATTGTTGTAGATCAGTAAAGTGGACGTAGGAGTTAATGTGTTGTTTATTTTATTTGTTGTTAAGACAGAAATCCTCCAAATAAACCAGGTTCAGCCAGATTAAGTAAAATTATATCCACTTAATCATTATTTTCTAATACTGATAGATAATTTTGCGATGTTAAAATTATTACCAAGATTTCACCATCATTAGGAGTAAACGAGCTTACAACCTTCTTTACATTTTCCGTAGCTCAGCTCTTTGTGGATTTCCTTACCTTTATAATACTATCAACTACCTACAAAAGCTTGTTAGTGTTCGTAATCACGGCTTACCCAGAAACTGTATTTGTAAGAGAATTCATCAAGAAAAAGCACAAGAGACTTTAAAATCTATGCGATATGAACACATGTTTTAAAAATTTATCGTCAGTTCGTGACCAATGCCATTATAACATGTTTATATTGGATATTATTCGATTTTTAGACAGGGTGTTTATGTTTATGCCGTTTAGGGTCGAGACCTTAGGACCGACCGACGTGGGGGCCGACCGCCCATGATTTATATAGGAACTTGGCCAAACGCTTCGTGGAGGCGACATGTGACCATAATGCTGGCGCCTACTTTGGCCAAAAAATTAGCATTGCCATCCAGCGAGGCAATGCTGCCAGCATTTTGGCCACTTTTCTCTACACCGAGGGCATTTTAGATTAGTTTTAATTTATTTATTGTTGTATATAAGTAGGTAGGTAAATAATATAATTATTGTTTTCAATATTATCGTGTAAATAAATAACATGGTCGAAACATCGAACGAAAGGTACCTATTTTTGCCCAAATAAAAGAATGCGTGATAAGTCCCTATAAACGTTTAAAACAAATAAAAAGCACTACGCCCAAGGGAAACTATATTGTAAATTGTTGAAAAATATATTGTTACCAACATAAATCCCCAACGAGTTACTAAAAAGTCACAGCACTGGTATTTCAATGGTAAGGCACTAACTGCTGACGTATCAGTTACTAGTTGGTGATTGCCATGTGACCGACGTTGAAATGCTAGTAGATTGTAAGAGAATTCTTTATTGCTACCACCAAAAATCACATAAATAGGAAACCAGTGAAATAACTGGCAGCTTTATCGCTATAAACGATGTCTTTCTGGCGACCTTAAATAGTATGAAAATGAAAAAAAATAAAAATATATTTATTAACATAAACATAGACTTAAATAAGGTATGTACATCAAACAAACAATATAGTAAGGCTTATGCTTATGAGAGAGTTGGCTGGGCCTGTTAGCCCTGGCGCCGGGGCAATAGAATACGGCACCGGTAACCCCTGCCTGTAGTAAGAGGCTACTAAAAGGGGACCTCCGGGCTCGGGATGGTCAAAGTTGGGGCTTTGACCATCCACATAAGCGTGCCCAGGGAGAGAACGACAACGTTGTGTGACCAACGTTGTCGTGGGTGGAGGGGCTGAGACAACACGGTTGTCTCGGGAGGAGCCGTAGCGCAGTGCCGAGGGCTCCGGTGCGTTCCTCTGGAGATCTCGGAGCCCTCTTGTCAAGCACTAAGGCTGGTCACCGGGGGGGTTTTAGTGGGTATAATCCCACATAACCTGGCTGCACCCCAATGCAGCAGGGTATCTTTAGAAGATTTCCCCCTCGAAAAAAAAAAAAAAAAAAAAAAAAAGGCTGGGCCTGTATCGCGGGAATCTGGTACGGTTTTTCATAGATTTAAACCTCTAGTTAAGATATTGTGATTTATTCACATAATAATGTATTATATATATATATATTTATATATATATATATTTATATATATATATATTTATATATATATATATATATATATAATACATTATTATGTGAATAAACCACAATATCTTAACTAGAGGTTTAAATCTATGAAAAACCGTACCAGATTCCCGCGATACAGGCCCAGCCTAGTGCGGGAATCGCTGTTATTATATAAATATGTATTATGTATTATATGTAATATGTATTACAGGAGTTGGTTCTATTGATTATGTATATGAATATATTATGTATGCTAAAATTAATTTTATAATTAAGTATGTTGTAATTTATTATTATAAATGATAGTTTCACATTGTACATTTAGGATGTGATCTTCAATAAATCTTCCGTCTCCTTATAGCTAAGTGAAGTCAGAAACTTGCAAAGTGTCTTTTTGACTTCGTAAACACTTTTTCCTTTTAAATTACAGTATTTATCTACGACATTGTATACATGTGCTCTAACAAACTGGCCAAATCGTCGGGCAAAATTTGTATGGAGTATGGAGATGACATACACAAAAAGTTAAAAATACTACTGCTGTGAGTTTCCTGTTACTTCGATTTATGTTTGAAACTAGGTTTTTTGCCCCGTAGGCCTTTAAAGCTTCGCGGTATTTCAATACATTTAAATTAGTATGTACGGTATATTTACCGTGTTCTTTTTCCTGAGTTTTGAATTTTAAGATTTACGGCGGAAAACAGTTAGATACCTCTTTGTCCGCTATTAACTTTAAGCTGTTTTGACATCCCTTGCATTTGTGTGCCCGTGAAGATGGTGCACCATGTTCACGGTAATTATATTGGCACTTTATTGGTTTCTTTAGCTGTAAAGCCTTACAGCTGTAGATTGTTTATCTTACAGCTGATCAGTGAGCGCATGAAAAATAAATGACGTATTAGGTACAAGGTTTTTCTTATTTTAGGGTTCCGTACCCAAATAAAAACGGGACCCTTTTACTAAGCCTATGATGTCTGTCTGCACGTCTGTTTGTCTGTCCTACATTTAAACGGCTGTATCTTTCGAACCGTAATTTTTTACAGAATATTTTCTAAGAAAGAGGGTAGATCGTTATGTCTGCACCTAACTTTTTAACTGTTCTCCAACCACCCGCATTCTTCAGTCTTCCCGTGAACATGGTGCATGTAACTGCGCCGAAATATCGGGAGCTCATTCCACAACCTTACCACGGTAAATATCCCGTAAATAATCATATAACTTTAGAATATTTTATGTTCGGATTAACTAAGAAATACTAATAAAGTCAAAAACTAAATGAGGGGCCCTATACAACAAACATATTTTTTACATATTTTTGTTGGCTCTAAAGCTTGCTCTAATGTAAAAACGGTACAAGCGTCAAACATGGTATGATTATAGTACTCACTCTAAAGTATAACAACAAAATATTAAACAATGGCCACAAGCGAGTCGGTGACAAACTTCTGTTCATTACCAAGTTATACTTGTGTTATATCCGAGCGACACTGTAGCAATATATTAACTATGTTTTACTAGTAAATCGGTTACTTGAACAACCTTATTGTATTTTGTGGTCGTATGGAACCCACAGTGCCTCAAGACGAGCAGCCTTTTGGAAAAACTCAGAGTCACACAGCGGGCAATGGAGAGAGCTATGCTTGGAGTTTCTTTGCGTGATAAAATCCGAAACGTGGAAATTCGCCAAAGAACCAGAGTCACCGACATAGCTGTTAAAATTTGCAAGTTGAAGTGGCAATGGTCAGGCCACATCGCTCGAAGAACCGATAACCGATGGGGAAGAAAGGTTCTGGAGTGGAGACCACGAACCGAAAAACGCAGCGTAGGGAGGCCTCCCACTAGATGTGAGAGTCACGGGCATCCAGTGGATGCAAAAGGCAGGCTGTCGTTCAGTGTGGAGGTTAAAGGGGGAGGCCTATGTTCATCAGTGGACGTCTTCCGGCTGATGATGATGATGATGATGGAACCCTCAGTGCGCAAGCCCGACCCGCACTTATTATTTTTTTCTCATAGGAAAACTTATAGCCACGTATAAAATAAAGTAAAAAAACATAAAGTTACAAGTTCAGAGGCCAATTACAAGTTTTCACAAATAGTTTACAGTGTTTTTATCTAAGTAAATAAAAAAACCTGACAAGTACAAGTAGGACTCGTGCTCTGAGGGTTCCGTTGGATGGAAACCTCAGAGCACGAGTCCAAAAAAAAAACTAACTGAAGTTGAAATATTGAAAGACAAACTTAACTTTGTAGTTGACAATAAGGTTCTCCCGTACATTCCAACTACAAAACGTAAGTTTGTGATAGCAAAATAATTATTTTTAAATGATATAACTTCAAATTTATGATTTTCGGATTCATTCCTATATATGTGCTATAAGAACTTGCCTCTTGCCAAATTTCATGATTCTAGGTCAACGGGAAGTACCCTTTAGGTTTTGATTCCCCTGTGAAATCGCAAAATATGCGACATAAACGTTCATATCTTTCGATTGTCTTGACTTACAACTTTTATTTTCTTACAGCTGAAATAAACCGTAGACCCACAAGTATTTAGTATTTAATTTCAACTTGATACCATTACGCGTTCTTGAGAAAAAGGGTCTTGACAGACGGACAGATGGACATCAAAGTGATCCTATAAGGGTTCCGTTTTTTCCTTTTGAGGCACGGAACCCTAAAAACACTGTAAAAGACGGACTCGCACCAAAATACACAATAATAAGAAAGCTAAGGTTGGAGTACAATTTTTCATAATATTAAAAGAGAACAAATCAAGACGTCAAGCGTCAGCGCGCCGACTTAATAAGAAAGCTCTTACACTCGTACAAAAATAATCTCCAATACTTTTTCAGCTGAAGGGCTGTTCAGGTGTCCTGAGATAAAAAATTAAAACAATCTTCGAAGGGAGATTGCTCCGATGCTTTGAAGTTATGTGACGTCACAAACGGGCTGTTGTTCACACCGATATGAACAAAATATCAGAAACAAGCTGCGGCCTTCGGTTTCGCCCACGTGGACATTCCCTCAGAACATATCCCATGCAGTTTCGTTATAAATATGTACCTAAATTATAAGACGTTTCTACCATATTTTATTTATGTGACACGGGAATGACTGACTTATGATTAAGCCGGTTAATCCGACCATATTTTCAGTGCAAAACGAGACGGAGCCGCACGCGCTGCTACCAAAAACACCGCCAAATGCGGTTGAAACTATAGTCAGAATAACCGGCTTAATCAGACGTGAGTAATTTCCGTGTCATATAAATAAAACGTTTCTACCACCATTGTACTTTTGTTATTATCATCTTTAACGCTAGCCGTTGTACACCGTTCGCTAACATATTCTGTACTTCACTTTCCGATCCTCCAATAAATTACAAATCCATGCAAAAACATACGTCCTTCCTTGATTATGTTACTGCGTAAAAGAGGACTGAACAAACCTACAAACAAACACAGTTTCGTATTTACAATATTAGTGTGAAGACTGTGAAGTATGATTATACTACGTGGACACACCACGGATCCCGGTATCAGATTGCATTAGCCACGGATCCCGAAGAGTTGTATCCTCCGATACCGGGACTAGTTTCCTTAAAAAATTACATTTTACCCGCTGATCCCGGTATCCATGGCTACAAGTAATAAAATAATATCGTCCAGCAAGTTTAATTTATCTGTGAGGATACTGCGTTATTTTAAAGTGCTTACCTATTAGAGACGGATGGGGGATTTTATTGCGGCCCACAGGTAATGAAACAACTTAAACTAAGTAGTTCTACAACTCGCGGCGTTTTTACGCTAAAAGCTTTCTATTCGAAGCTACCATTCTTTATATCTAGTACCTACTTACAATTAAGAATTGTTAGATCCTAGCTCATCATATTTCCAAAAATCTTTTAGAAGCGACGCGTATTCAAAATGTCGCTGTTTCACTCAACGTATAAACATTGTTTCTAGAAAATATATTTTAATTTACTTTGTTACAAAATATTTGATTGATAACTGCTTTTATCAAGTTCAAATTGATGATGTTATTATAGTTTTTACCCTATAAAGAGATTTCAGAAACCACCGTAACTACACTCTCTCATAACAAAAGTAATTTCCTCGAACTATCACTCCTCCTTCCTTTTAGATAAACTTTACGACTTCCCCTTTCCTCACCCCGCTCCCCTTCCTTCCGCTAGTTCGAGCCACATAGTCAACTGCCATCGAAAGTTTTCCACTTTACATAATTACACCATTCGTTTCGGTGTGACAGTAATCCATCTAAATGTTTGGTTGCAATATTGACGTAACGGCAGTAAGGGCAATTCGCACGGGAAAATTCAACGACAGCGTAATTTCCATAGACAAAAACAGCTACGTAAGTCGTGTGAAACAAAATCCAAACGCGACGTGCATTTAATGAATAATTTTTTTAACATTAAAATTATCTAACGACATTTGACACTATTCAAATAATTCAAATTTTTTGAAAAAATAAATATTTCTGGGTTGTTCACATTGTAAAAGTTGTTCTTATTGATGTGACCTCTTTTCAGCTTAGTACCACCATTCCGTATAACCCTGTATAGCAGCATACATAACAATGTATGTTATTATTTTTATAATAACTTCTAATCATGATACATTTACATAAAACAGATGTAACAAGCAATTTAACTTTTGATTTATTTTTTTACTCGCCTTCGTTAACGAAATTACAGAACAAGCTATAAATTAAAATAAACATAAAATATAAACTAATTTAAATCCTAATACTACCTACTTACAAAGAATAAGACATCTAAGATTACACTAATCTAATAGACCGCATCGTAGGTAGGCCTCCCACTAGATGGACCGACGACATTGTGAGAGTCACGGACATCCAGTGGATACAGATGGCAGGCATTCGTTCAGTGTGGAGGTTAAAGGGCATATGTTCAGCAGTTGACGTCTTCTGGCTGATGATGATGATGAATAGACCGCACTGCCTGGAGGCATCACTCCTAAAATGCTGGCTGCATTGGCGTTAGTTCTCTTACTGTTCCTCTTTGTAACGTGGCATCTACACTCGTTTCGTTTGAAAAATTCATCCGATTTCAATTGCTAATACCTAGAGTTACGAACTTGATTTTCCTTCTAACACTTTGATATGCAACTTAGGATTTATATTCTTTCCAATATCTTTGAACGCGTATCTTCTGAAACGATTTCAAGAAATGGAAAGCTGATAAAAACTTTATTGATAAGAGTGATTTGTATCGTGGATAAGTTGTTTAAGTTATCAAGAAGTAGTAATTAAAAAAAATCCAACAAACAAACACTTTGGCATTTATTATATTATTATGATGAACAAAACACCAAATATTCTTGCAAATAATGTGTCAATAAAAATACTTTTGTTATTTTGTTCACCATGATAAGATTATCTCATGAACTTTTAATTTTTAAACTATGGAAAGTAGTTTTTTTATTTGCTTGTACGACAATATTTAAATAGGACTTGAGGCATTTTGGTTTTAGACGGCAATTATTAGTGCAAACACCAGATTTAAAATCCAAATTTTGTTGAAAATGTAGTAGACTTAGGTATCTAAGAACCATTTTGCAAACGAACGAAAGAAAACTCCAGATCTTTTAATTCGCTTCGAAAGCTTAGTGGACATTTTAATCCAATAATTAAGAATGCAAGCTCTTCAGCGGTTTTAACCCAAGATAAGTAGGTATAAATAAAGCAAGGGTTTCAAAACGAATAAAATGGCGTTCTGATCAGAACTCGTTGAGTTGGAACATTTGTCATAGATTAGAGCAATTTCTGTGGAGAAACGATAAGGGGCCAAATTCTTACGGATTTTGGAACCATTTTGGAAGAGTAAAGAGTTTTCCTCAACGAATGTTGATTTTCATTCTATCAATAGCTTTTTATTGCTGATGGCTGATTCTACTTTTGTGTTTACGAAAGTTTTTTTGGGTTATTTTTGGGGTTTTTCTTATTCGCTTAGAGCCAGAATACTAGGTGCAGCGATCTCGCTCGATTGATTTTTTTGATTTGCATTTGATGTTTTTTAAGATATAAAATGGCTGTCTACTTTTGAAAAATGTGCTTCAGCCATTTTACGAGGTAGCGCGAGACTAAAAAACAACAAAAAAAGTTGAAATATGGAAAGACCAACCTAACTTTGTAGTCGACAATAAGGTTTTTCGATGAATACCAACTACAAAATTTAAGTTTGTCATAACTAAACAAGATTTTTTATATGATATAACTTCAAATTACCAACTTTCGGATTTTTTCCTCTATATGTGCTGTAAGACCTTGCCTCTTGCCAAATTTTATGATTCTAGATCTACGGGAAGTACCCTATAGGTTTTGATTCCCCTGTGAAATCGCAAAATATGCTAAAATATGCGACATAAATGGTCATATCTTTTGATAGCGTTGACTTACAAGTTTAATTTTTTCACAGCTGAAAGAAACCGTAGACTCGAGTATTTGATATACATTTCAACTTGATAGCTTTACGTGTTCTTGAGAATAAGGGTCTTGACAGACGGACAACAAAGTGATCCTATAAGGGTTCCGTTTTTTTCCTTTTGAGGTACGGAACCCTAAAAACATCAAATGGGCGAGAGAGCTAGTGAAGCGTCATACTCTGGGCCTTGAAAACTTGATCAGACAGAATGTATTTAAAGACAATGCGTTTTCTTTTAAAGCCAAGCTGAAACTCATTTCTAAATAATAAAATCTGTAAATACACACAAAAGCTCTTTTTTCAATGAGGGTCAAGTTCCGTTGTTGGTAAAAAATACGAAAAAGCCGATAAAACTGTAGGATGCACACAGTTCTCTCTGATATTTACAATGTAAATAACTAGCTTCGGGCATAGGTGAGGCTGACATCTCTATGCAAACTTATGAATTATGCAGTACGTACCTAACTAGATTCCTGCTGCTACACGCGTCAGACAATATTAACTGACAATCCTAGGGTTAGTGGGGAATTGAGATAATATATAAACGAGAAAATTATACATAGTCATCATCATCATTTCAGCCGTAGGACGTCCACTGCTGGACATAGTGGAGATCGATGGGGGCATCGATCTCCAAAAGAGCCGGTTGGAAGCAGCCTGCATCCAGCGTTAAGAGTTTATATGTCGTGAACTTGGGTAGCGTTGCATCAATTTACGCGGTTATGGCAAACAGCAACAAATTCATATTTTGGTTATAAATAGTATACAAATAAGTCAAATGTAATTATGGAAACATGATTGTTAAAATTTTTCTCTATAGAATAATTCGGCGAAAACAGGCATTCTAAAACATGTTTTAAGTTTTTTCTCCGCGTCTGGAAGTTCGTAACAATTTATTTATTCATATTCTAATGATCATTTGTATAATGTAAACTAATGCACATTCGATTTATTTAAAATTAAAATATTTCTTGAGTAATTTGATTTTTTTTGATATTTTTCGAGTATTTGAATTTGAGTATTTTTTTGATTTGCATATTATGTCGCTTTCGTTATTTAGTTCTGAGGCGGGTGCCGATTCGTGCGTATATCTTCCTGCAGGCGTAGATAGCATATTTTTGTCACTGTTTCGCGCAGAGGCAAAACTTGAATTTAAGCTGACGACATATGGACTCTTAAATTAAAAATAAACAAAATAAAATAAAATAAACTATTATACAATATAATAATGTTAGTTAGTGCTTGTGTTTGTGATACTGTTAAACATATTATTATTATTATTTTAGTTTATTTAAGTTTACCAACATGTGGAAGCATTAGTTACTAAATTAATTTAATTTCTCACATAAGTGAAATTGTAAATTTCTTGTTGAGAAAATAAAGCTCTTTAACCCGAATTATACATATTGGAATCATAAAAAACTAACTGGTGACCGTAATGCTGGCGCCTAATTTGGCTAAAACTAAGCATTGCGTGGCAATGTTTTCAGAATTTAGCCCGCTTTTCCTTTCACCATGGGACTTAGATCTAGTCTTTTTTCGTATTCTTTTATATGTATGCAAAATTAATTTTTATTATTTTTTTGTTGGTGAATGTTATGTCTTTGAACAGGCACTGGGCCCGCTGGTAGATTAGGGCCCATCCGCTCTCTCTCTCTCCCTCTCTAAGAGAAGCCCTGAGTCCCAGCAGTTGGGAACATGATAGACTGAATAGATAATGATGCCAATTTTTTGTTTTGTTACTCTATAAGTACATTAATTGAGCATTTGGATTGTCTATAGATCTTCAACGATATATGGGCAGTCTAACTGTATTTGTAGTGTTAGTTTTAGCTTGTATTTTGTTTAGTTAATAAAGGCAGTTCATTAATGAGTCTATTAAAGCTTGAACGTTATCGTGGTCGTTGGTCAAATTGGCTAAAATGCTCCATTATAAGTCATTAGTGCAGGTCCGAGGATCGAACCAGTGCCGTCAGATTGTAAAGTGGCATGCTACCAGGCGGTCACCATAGCTCTACTCGCTCGCTCGATGTTCTATATCTGGTTGTTAATATCTATTTAAGTATGTATTTAAAACTATATATGTATGTATATCAGTCTCTGGCAGCCATATCACAAGCTTTGCTTAGTTTGGGGTCAGATGACCGTGTGTGAAAATAAATGTCCCGAAATATTTATTTATTTTATTTATTTAAATTAACAAGCGAACCAAATCGTTAGGCAAAAATATTATACATTAAAAGTTATTCTACCTACCAATTTTAGTCCGTGACCGCAAAAAGACGGCGCTCTCCTCGCAAACCAAATTACCACCTAAGGTTATTTGTTCATCGAATAAAATAAATTCCATCTTCAATACTTCCTTCACGAAACAAATTTATATTTTCACAATAAATAATGGAGAAAATACATTTCCTTCGCAGATATTGAAAACATGAAAACGAAATATTTTTCGTACCTTTATTACGAGAATTAATACGGCAATGATTGCAAATTTTATCGGAAAGCTGTACCTTTTGTGTGTTCAATTACCACCCTCTTTTGGTGAGGTCTATGTCGGGTAAAAGTAAAAATCCCAATGCATTTTAACCGACTTCAAAACTATTTTGTTCTCAATTTGACTTATGTATTTTATTGTATGTTTGTTACGCAATTACTCCGCCATATATGAATCGATTTTGATGATTCTTTATTTGTTTGGTAGGTCATACTTCAGTGGTGGTCTGATATGAATTTTTAATCCCAAAATTAAAAAAAATTTGGTCAATAGTTTTTTTTAACTAAATTAAAAAATAACCACGGTGAATATCCCGTAAATATTCATATTATAACTTTAAATTAAAATTTACTTGATTTGATTGATTTCAGGTTGCTCATAATAAAAGTTGTTCTAGTTGTTATTTAGGGGACTGTTCCCGTCTGCAGCTCTCTCGCTCGCTCATTTTCACATTATTGAAGATAATATAAAATCAATGAGTGTGAATTTCCAACAAGTAACAAAATCATGTCTTGGTGTCTATCGTAACATTACAAACATAGAAATGTTTGTTTCGATATCTTGTAATTTGACGGAATAACATGACACGAGAAATAAAAATCACTTGTTACCATTTTACTGTGTCAAATTAAAATATATCAAATTGACAATTTCTTTGTTTGTAATTCTAACGATAGACACCAAGACATGATTTTGTTACTTTTTGGAAATTCACACTCATTGGTTTTATATCTTCAATAATGTGAAAATGTGCGAGCGAGAGAGCTGCAGACGGTATACAGGCCCCTTAATGAATTCAATTACCTCGATTCGGCTTAGTACAACTGGTCTGGTGTAACCATGTAAAGCTAGTTAGGAAGAAATAACAATAGGTAGGTATGTACTTACAGCTTGGAAGAAGTGCCAGAAGTCTTGAAACGAGAACTTTTTTTCTTCCTCTGATAATACTGTAGAACACCCGACAGTGGAAGAATTTTATTCAATCATTTTCCTTTTCTTTGCTGTCACAATGTTATTCCATCTTCTTCCATTATACAGAAAACAATAGAACTACGATTCCAAATAAACGACAAACAAAGTTGGACCTAAACGCGGCAATTAGTTCTGTAATGTCTTATTCAATTATTTCGCTCTACCCTCATTAGTGAAACCTACGTAATGGCTAACATTAATCCTGCTTACGCACGTCAAGCAGTTTTTGGGTCTTGTTTAATTATAGCAAAGTTATTTACAAACATAATATTATGAAGACAACGCAAAAGCCATTCGTACACAAGGCGACGAAAATCGGCGGGTCTGAAAGTTATTAAACATAATCATAATTATTATTATGAAGACAACGCAAAAACTATTCTTATTCCAGGCGACGCAAATTGGCAGCTCTCAAAGTTGTTTTGCCAACTTATCAATATGAACGGCAACTAACTGTCTCAAAAAAATACGCTACGTATTTGTGATGCCTCTGGTGTTGCAGATATCTATAGGCGACAGCGACTGCTTACCATCAGGCAGCCCGTCTGCTTATTTGCCCCTGTTTGCGCCTATGGCATATAAAACCAAAGCACCATTCGTACACGAGGCGACATTAGTCGGTGATTTTCGGCGTGCGCCCCTCTTTCTCTTTGTAATAATTCGGTACATTAGTAAGAACAGATAAAATTTAATATTGGAACAAACAATTTCATTTCAATTGATGAAATATCAAGGTACAATAAAGAAAACATTTAATTATTATAATTACTGAAAAGTTCACAGTCAAGGTAATAGCATGGTCAATTAAGAGCATAAATCAGTGCCACATTTTGACGCCAATACTATTTTGCCGATTATAGTTTGACCTAACCAAAAAAGTCTTGGTTAGCTTTTGCCAAAAAAGTTTTGGGCCTGTAAAGGTTATATCTCAGTAATTACTTGCAGGTAGCAAGAATTATAGAAGGCATCAGCAACGCTTCGATTGATTGCAAAGAATTTGAAGGACAACAGAAAAGCGACCGTAGCTTAGTGGTTAGAGCACTCGGGGCGTTACCCGGATTGTTCAGGTTCGATTTCTGCCGTTCGTAATTTTTTTTTATTTGTCTATAAGATTTGCGTTTTTTTATACCATAGGTGACAAACAACCTGACGAGCCGCCTGATGGTCAGTGATCACCGTCGCCTATAGATACCTGCAACACCAGGGGCATCACAGATCTTTTGAAGAACCCCATGTTATAGTTACTCGGAACTGCTGCAGGATACTCATTCCACAAATTGCAAGTGTGCAGCAAAAAAGTTCGCATAGTATTTTTACTCTGTGTAAGTTTTTTTAAGCTCTGTCAGGTGCTTATAAAGTACAAAGGTGATTGAATTATTACTATTTTTTTGTTGCTAGCTGAATCCTGCGGTGACAGCCGCGTTTTTTTCTGGGATGATTAGTGCGCTGCGTCCGTTCTTGATGTACCTATTACCGTTTTTAGTGAAAACCGAACAAACAGACAGAGAGCAAAGTTACTTTCACTTCTATAATATTAGTTAGGATATCGCTACCAGTTATAATTATCATACGTTCAAAATTATCTCAATTTGAAGATAATCAGAATTTGAATTTTTCATCCAGCGCTTAGCAATCTACTTTCTGTCAGAGCTAGAAAAACTTGGACCAATTTTTTTATAATTTTTTCGATGGGTAAACCAAAAGCTACTTGGACATAGAGAAATATTTTTAGCAGATGACACCCTAACATCGAATTTCATTTGGATGTAGGTACTAACCATCTAACTAAGCCTACTGATAACAATAATCTACGGAACCTTATCGCACAATGCGACCGTTTTTATCAAATTATTAAATTAATATTGGAGTGGGTGTTCATATATCGGTAAAGCGTCCTTGTTTGTTCCACTTCAAGGGGACCGAATATTTGTGTACAGTAGCTAAGATCTTTCGTTTTATAGATGATCCCTTTAAAGGCCAGAATACCGGGATCAGCGATCTCGCTCGCGCATTTGATGATTTTTTAAAGATATAAAATGACCCCAATGAAAATGAATCAAAAGTATATATATACTATAAATACTTTTGATTGAAAAAATGCGCTTTGGTAATTTTCCGAAGTTAAATGTTTAAAAATAATTAGAATTTTTTTTTTAATCCATTTATTCTGGTTATTATCGTATGAAAATCGAACTGTTCTTCCGGTCCTACTTATAATTCTGTGCCATAATAAGTTGTGTTCATCATCATCATTTCAGCCATAGGACGTCCACTGCTGGACATAGGCCTCCCCCATCGATATCCAAAAGGGCCGGTTGGAAGTGGCCTGCATCCAGCGTTTCCCAGTCTCTTTTAGTCGTCTGTCCATCTGTGGACGTCCTACGCTGTGCTGTCGTTGGCCGTAGCCGGGCGTCTGCCGGGGTTTCTTAGCACCCCCTGCCCCAGCGTTACCATGACCACTACCGTAGCCAGGAAAACTGGGACTGATGGGGGCTAGGGGCCTGATCCTTCTTGTACTAATCATTCAAGGGGGATTGCCAATACTAGCCACGCTTTGCAGGTGGGTTGGTGAGCATAGTTATATAGGTTTTGTTATACTCAGAAGACGCTGCTTCCCCTATCTTCTGGTTGATGTCCCTTAACCGACTTCTACGGCACCCACTGAAGAGAAGGGTAAGTTTGGAAGTTTGGGGAAGTTGTGTTACTGTTGTATAATTCCATATGGTGTCCGGCACCGTGTTATTGGATTACTTCGTAAATATTTTTGTATGGCATCGAAAGTTTGGCTCTGTTTTACAAATATTGCTTTTGTTGGAACCCGCAGTAGTTTGCTCTCAGTAGAAATTAATATTGCTGAAATGTAGGTGTATAGGTACCGCTCTTAATTAAACATAATTTATTATGGAGGAATTTTCATGTACACCAATTTCAGAGATATATGAGATATTTAAAATTGAACACAATGATGGAAATTTCTAAATTTAAACTTTGATTTTCATAGCAATCATAGTTTTTGTAATCAAAAGCTGTAAACAGGGTTTCACGAAAAGGTGGTACCATGCCGAAAGGATGCCATTTTAAACATTTACTACAATCGAATTGCAAACCTCCTTCTTTTTGAAATCGGTTTAAAATATGGCATTTTTTTTTAGAATCCTATCTTAGATGCAAAGAAAGCATAATACATCCCAATATCTACTAAACGGACCCAGACGGGTTTCCAAATTAGTTAGTTACCGTAATATTGGTTAGGCGCACGTTAATCTCCCATTCCACCATTGTGGCCTGAAGGACCCTAGCCACAATTCTACCAAGAATTTATAGTCGCGTTATAGTATCGAAGATCGTGCGTTTTAGCAATTTTCACATATTTTTTACAGATGCAAACTTGGCCTTACCCACAATCATCATCATCAGCCAGAAGACGTCCACTGCTGAACATAGGCCTCCCCCTTTAACCTCCACACTGAACGACAGCATGACAGACGCAGTGTAGGTAGGCCTCTCACTAGATAGACCGACGACATTGTGAGAGCCGCTGGCATCCAGTGGATGCAAAAGGCAGGCTCACCCACAATGTTACCGCGGAACATTCGCAGAAATGTCGACTCCTAGGATTCCAATGCTCTCCGAACTCCTTGAGAGGAGTGTTCTAATAGCGAGGAGCTACAACACATTTTTAGATGTTGACGATATCCTGAGTTATGATTTTGGCTACTTTTTTTATGCCATAGATGGCAAACAATGAGTCGGCTGATGGTAAGCAATTACCGTCGCCTATGGATACCTGTAACACCAGGCATTTGAATAACCTCATGTTACAGTTACTCGGAAATGCCGTAGGAGCTCATTCCATATTGTGGTGTGATTCCTCTAATAAGGAAATTGACGTGGTTTTCACATAATTATTTTGTTTTTACTATTTGTAATTTTTTTAGGAAATTTGATTTTTTTTCTTGCTTCTTGTTTATTAGCAACACCTGCGGATGAACCCGAAAAATTTGAATGCCTATTTTTTTCTCTTCTGTAAAAGGGTTTGCGAAAGGGACCGACACTGTTAATTAGTTAAGAGTTAGTATAATTAGTATATTGTTTTCGAAGGGACGAATCAATCTATCCTGTTATTGAAAGAGATGGTTTGATATTATATCTAATAGGTACTTTGACTTCGTATGTGAGAAAACTTAAAAAATAAAATGTAGTAAAGCTTGTTTTTTCTACTTTTTGCACCTTAATGAATCTTGCCGTCGATTTTTTAATTGTACATGTAATTAATAAAATAAACTCTTCTTAAGAAATTTATGTTTGTAAATCAATGCTTCTATCTAGCTTTTTTCTTGGTTTTCGAACCGCTTAGACGATACATCTTTTTCATATTATCCCACAGCAACTAAATAATCTATAGGATCATCTTCGAACATCTTATTTTCGACCTGAGTAACTGTCTCACCCTTACATAGTTTTTATAAGTCCGACGGGCCAATTTATGCTCTCTCTCCCTTTGACGTAAAGTCAAGAGTCGTTCAGCAACATTTAACTCCTCCATTATTCATTAAAGGTCGCATAATTTTCTATTCACTTTTGAAGTTTTTCTCAAAGAACTATGTTCGACTGCGGCCACCGATAGTATATGCATATGCTAAATATGAAAAAGCTGAAATGCAGCCATTTTGAATTTTAGATTTTTGTTACACAAATTCGAGGAAAATAGAAGTGAAGGGGTTCACGTAGTTTGAGGTTTGACCCAGTTCCTGATGTGAGTGAATTTGCAGAAATGTTTAAAGCATTAGCGAAAGTTTCGTTCTTTTGGAACGGAAAATATAGCACAACATGAATGTTTATAAATTATGGTTTTCATTATATTTATTGGTAATCAGTTAGAAACAGCTGATTGAAGTTTTTTCCCGCGAATTTTTATAAGTCTTATAAACAAAAGTCGCTTGTTTTGACGTATTGAAGCTGCCATTAAGAGGTGGCTGTTTAATTAAAAATAAATTATGTATATACCTTAGATTAACTACACAGAGATGGTAAGTTTCCAAACAACGCCTTCTCAAAACGTAAGCTACAAATTCGCTTTGTAGCTTACGTTTCGATTGGTATTTTAAACGATTTAAGCAAGAAAATTAATGGATTGCCTGTGGAATGTCACACTATAACTCTTATGCTGCTTTTCTGATTTGTTGTGGTACGATTTCACCGCACAAATTGTCATAGTAAAATTTTTATATTTTTTTGGAGCCATATATGACACCATTTTAATGGCTTAAATTTTGCGAATGTACTTGGTGTCTTTGTGTAGTTATTCTAAGGTATATACTTAATTATGTAGGTTTACTATAAGAATATAGTAGTTATACAGGGTTACTTGGAACGGTGGCACTAATCCAGAAGGAGGTCATGGTAGTCATCACTATGAACAATTTCATTATTGACAACCCAGAAATCACAAAAAAATGTCGCGTTGGTCACATAGCTCTTTATGATCAGTAGAAAAAAATACCAGTTTTAAATTGTTTTGACAATATTTTGTTTTGTGTACCAATAAAAATAAATAACCTCATCTCACATACAAAACATACAAATAAAACACACTACACAAAAAAGTACTATTTTCCACCAGTTTCACACCGCATTCACGCCATAACGTTTTGCCTTACAATTTAATGTTCCGCACCAAACATTTTTGGGGGTTTTCTGCCCTTATCTCGGGCCGTTTCTGCCCTCAGGATCAAAAGGGCCCGACGAGAAGGGGCGCTTTATGATTTATTATAGCACACGTCGAGGAGGACAGACTTGTGTTGTGACCCTCATCAACCTTGTGAATGGATATTTTGTTTTCCATACCTCTTTATTTAGACTGTGTGCTTGGCGCTGATAGAGTTTTACCTCTTTTATAAAAATATCGATAAGTAGGAAAAACCTTAACCTTTTTAAAGCTTTTATTTAACTTGCAATGTTTGTGTGGTCAAATCTTGTAAGCTGAAGTACCGTTCTTTATCGATCGTCAAATTTGACAGTTGAGATCGTCAAATTTACAGAAAAGAGAAGTAGGTAAATAGAACGGAAATGAGAAGGAAAACCTGTCGCCAGGCATTATGACAGAACCTTGATTGAACATTCTTATTTATTCCACATTCTACATTTTGCAGGTATGAGGCAAGAAAGATCTCGTGTTTCGGACAGTGTGCGATTACTTGGAAACAGATCCCGTTGGAGGCAGCTCTCCGAAATAAATCGCAATACCGATATTAATAAAGTAATAACGGTATCGATGTCCAAGCTACCGGAAATATTTAATAGCTGTTACCATTATTAAATTCGATATCGCAATTAATCGGCGATAAGCGCAATCTGTTTTGAGGGTGGCGAGGACTGAAACCGGGGAAATTTAAATAAAACAGGTATCGAGTAACCGCATTCCATTAGCTTCGGATACGTTTGAACAATACAATTTATGATATATATATTTTTAATATAAAATAGTCATCATCATCATTTCAGCCATAGGACGTCCACTGCTGGACATAGGCCTCCCCCATTGATCTCCAAAAAGGCCGGTTGGAAGCGGCCTGCATCCAGCGTTTCCCTGCGGTCTCTTTTAGGTCGTCTGTCCATCTTGTGGGTGGACGTCCTACGCTGCGCTTACCGGTCCGTGGTATAAAATAGTAATAACCTTTAAATGTTAATTTCCTTTATTCTATAAAAACGTTAATAATTTACTATTTTAACTTAAACATTCGTCCATTTCTTACATATTAAAATGAATAGAGATGCAGAAATTTATCAGTTCAATCCCGTCGAATTGGTGTAGTTTAAAATAGACAACACTTTACGACTTATATTCCAAAAACCCATACGCAGCTCTTTGATACCATTTGTATTGTACTGCTAGTCTGTAGAATGCGCTGCCTGAATGGGTGTTACCTGATTGCTAAATCTTATTGTCTTCAAATTACGAGTGAAACTGTTTAGTCTAGACAAGCGTGTTCTATCGTAGACCGCATCGTCACTTAACATAAAGCGAGGTGCTGGTCAAAACAAAACAAAAACAAAATAAAGTTTAGATACTGACACCATACAATCGACGTCAATACCCGTACCACCAAAATTTAGGTAATTCGGTCCTTGCTGGACAGCTCTTGACTTTATTTACTCGAGTGAATCGATTGGGAAAATTATTCAAAATAACTGGAGCAATAAATCATTCAGAGAGCTTTCCAAAGTTAACCTTTAGATAGCAAACAATGTTGTTTCGGTTTAACGTTTAACCATTCAATTGACAAATTATTCTGATACTGTTTTCATTTTGTAGATACCTACTTTACCTAAAAGTACAACGCTAGTACAGTAACAATAACTAATTCGTTATTGACTTATAATTAACTAATTAGTTATTGCACGTTACGTTGTTTTAGGTAAGTACAACGTAAAAAATATTGTGATTAGAAGCGCCATCGCTTAAAAAAACCGGACAAGTACGAGTCCAAAAAAAATACTGAAGTTGAAATATTGAAAGACAAACTTAACTTTGTAGTTGACTATAAGTTTCTTCCATACATTCCAACTACAAAATGTAAGTTTGTAATAGCAAAATAATTATTTATGATATAACTTAAAATTTATGACTTTCAGATTTATTCCTATATATGTGCTATAAGACTTCACGTCTTGCCAAATTTCATGATTCTAGGTCAACGGGAAGTACCCTATAGGCTTTGATTCCCCTGTGAAATCGCAAAATATGCGACATAAACGTTCATATCTTTTGATTGCGTTGACTTACAACTTTTATTGTTTTACAGCCGGAAGAAACTGTACACTCAAGTATTTGGTATAAATTTCAACTTGATACCTTTATGCGTTCTTGAGAAAAAGGGTCTTGACAGACGGACAGACAGACGGACAGACGGACAGACAGACGGACAGACAGACGGACAACGAAGTGATCCTATAAGGGTTCCGTTTTTTCCTTTTGAGGTACGGAACCCTAAAAAGTATTCGAGGTGGAAGGCAACTTTAAATAGCAACGTTATCAGAGTTATTAATGTATTCCATGCTTCAACTGTATCTGATCTGTCTGATTCAAATTAATGGTGGCATTAGCAAGGAATTTTGTTTTGTTTTCTTCTGGCCTTATATTACTATTATTAATAATAGATAAATACAATATGCCTTATTACATTACAAAATTCTAAGTAATACGTTTTTTTACCTATAGTGTCACACTGCTGGGCAAAAGTCTCCCAAGAAACACATTAAAATAAAAAAGTGTTGATGATTCGCATTTTTTTTAACGTGCATGCGTATTAACTAAACAAATTACAAGCTAACCAACACTAAATAGTGTATATTAACTAAACAAAATACAAACTAACCAACACTAAATAGTGTATATTAACTAAACAAAATAAAAACTAACCAACACTAAATAGTGTATATTAACTAAACAAAATACAAACTGACCAACATTAAATTCCTAAACTACTCACGCTTCTAAACCAGAGCTCACATTTTTCATTATTTTTGAAAAGTTCATTATTTTTGAAGATAAAATTAAATAAATATCAGTCCAAATACGATTGGGCATTATCTATCGAAGAAATATGACATTAAAATGGGCTAAATAAATCAAGTATTTGTTTTAAAATTCGAATTAATTGTGGTTTATCTTTTAAAAAAATATAAGAAAGGTTTGTTGTAAGATTTTATTTCCACTGTATAAAAACAACAAACAATCAATCTAATAATTAGAACTTTATAAAAAGACTAGCTGACCTGACAGATGTCGTCCTGTCTTAGAACTGTCAAACACGCAAAGTCAAAATTGTAAATCTTATTTTGTTACACCTTGGGTTCTATTATTGGAGTTTTAGTAAGGATCCCTATTTTTTTGAAAATATAATATAGCCTATGTTAACCGGGGATAGTGTAGCTTCCCAACAGTGAAAGAATTTTTCAAATCGGTTCCGTAGTTTCGGAGCCTATTCAATGCAAACAAACAAACAAACAAACAATCAAATCTTTCCTCTTTATAATATTAGTATAGATAAATTGAATGTTTCAAGTCAAAAGTTCAATTACCTACGCATCTCCAATAGACGAAAGAAGTTCTTTCACGTAAAGAATCTCAACACCTGAGCTCAACACACAATAACTAATAATACCTAGTACAATAATAGTAGTAGGTACAATAAAAGTTGGAATCAAATTGCTCGGAAAGAATTCCTGGAATGCTTTCAAGAGACTGAAGGACTGTCGTAATGATCCCCTTGTACAGGAAAAAGACATTTACAGGATGAAGCCCCCTGTAGTGTTGTACTGAAATCAGGTTACAAAGCGGAAATAAATGCTTTTCCGGGATTTTCAAAACATAAAGAATGTTACTGTCCTTGCATATAACAAATTTAAAATGTTTTAGATTAGTTTTAGTCCTGGTTATAAATTTAAATTTAAGTTTTTATTTTACATGTAATTTTTATTGAATAAACGTATTTTTTCCTGCTTCTAAAGAAATATCACTAATTAAAATACCATCAAATGCAATCAGATGGATTGCATTGGCGAAAGATCGGGAAGAAAAGTAGATTCAATTGAGGTGTGTGTCAGTAAGCAAGAGCTATTGATGATAATACTTATCGCTATGAGTAACATTGATTTATTTAAATGTAAATTTCGTTTCCATAGTATGTAAGTGCCAAATTTGCATGCCGAAAGGTAGTATAATGGCGAACCATTCTTTCTACACGACACCTGTAACTTTTGTAAACCCATTATACGCAAAAAATACTACTAATAATAAACTAATAATAAACAAATAGTAGATTGTTTAACAAGGGATGAAAGCAATAATATATTCCACTCATGATGTCCGAGGGCGTCTTTATTACGAGAGTGAAATATAATATAGTTTCTCCCTAGTTAAATAATCTGGTTAATCTGATAGTTAAATAAAACTAAAAATTAATTATTTAATTTGAAAATTGGCACTGACAAAATACAATAATCGTGTGATTCCAAAGTAAAAATTAAAAGCAGTTCACTGCGAAAATTAATCTCTTCGGCATCTTTTAGTTAGTATATAGTTCTTTAATTAAATTACTTTTTAATATAAGTTATGAAACGTCCTTTTCAAAGCGCAATTAACAATCGAAATTTTGGCAGTGATTTGCACAACTTTTAAAACAAATTAAATTAAAAAAGAATGTAAGGACTAAGTAGGTAAGTAGTTATAATATCCGTTATTTCATTTCAAAAATCACCTTGAACGCACCATAATAATAATTAAATTAGGTACAAAAATTAGAAGCGGAATACCTGATTCACACTTTTTATTTAAAAAATACGGGCCGAATTGAGAACCTTCTATTTTGAAGGCGGTTAATAAATAATAAAAATCATTTCCATAACGACACGCGCGATTTATCTCAAAAACAAATACGACAAAAAAGCACCACACATCCCAAACAAAAGTCACAAAAACGAATGGGGCAAATTCGTCAACCCGAAAATAGAAACGAAAATGATGTTTTATCGCTCGCTACAATGGCTACATCCATTTCGTTGCTCGTAAAATAATAATTAAAAAGCAAATGGAGTCGTTCTGACGTAGATCGCTGCGTAAGGCATGGTTTTCTTTAAGCGGCAGTTGGAGAGCTCCTAAACGAAGTACGTTGTCGAAATATACGTAACGAAGTACGTTTATTTTTCATTAAAGGTACAAAAAAATAATACAGTTATAATACTGGGTTACGCGGAAAGGGTGTACTAAGCCAAAAAGGGTCCATAGTACGTACAGACTATAGGTAACGCTACTACGTAGATAGTACCCATCATTATGAACAACTTTTACTATGGGAGCAAAATCTGAAATGGCGATATTTTTTTTGCTGTTACATAGAAAACAGTCATAGACACTCGACAAAGTGGATGGAACAGCTGTTGTTTTTTTCCGTGATATCAGTGTTGGTCTCATAGTCAACATACACTCTCATTTGCGCGTCTTAAGATATTCAAGGTCAGAAGGTCACAAAAATCGTTTTTTCGCAAATATCTCGTTTCCTATGGTTTTAATTATATTTGCATCCACTCACATCAGTCAGTAAATAAAATTGTAGAAATTATATGATTATTTACGGGACATTTACCATGGTAAGGTTGTGGAACTAACTACTAACTTTATATTGTTCCCGCATTCAGTTTTCCTGTAAAAACGGTGCATGTAACTGCGCCGAAATATCGGGAGCACGTTCCACAACATTACCACGGTAAATATCCCGTAAATAATCATGTAACTTTAGTGAACAACCGTGATTAACCGAACCGACCTTTTTGACTGTTCGACCAACCACCCGCATTCTTCAGTCTTCCCGTGAACATGGTGCATGTAACTGCGCCGAATATCGGGAGTTCATTCCACAACCTAACCACGGTAAATATCCCGTAAATAATCATATAACTTTAACCTAATTTGTTTGTGTTATTATGACAAAGTCCCACAGCATTATCTTGGTTTCACTAATGTTCCTACTTGCGATGGCTATCGACAATAATAATAGCTTGATGGCCATTTACGTAAGTGCCTCAATGTTCGTGATAGTGGACACTTGAAAGGACATTTTTACATTATAACCATTGATTTACATATTGCTTTGTAAGGACCGGGCCAGTGGCGGTGGGTAGAGAACAAAGTTTTTTTTAGTTTTTTTTTTAGTTAGAACTCTGTCAAGGCTTTTTTGTAAGAAAGTTGTAGCCAATGGGCATGATTCCTAATATTTAATTTATTACTAATAAATAAATAAATAAATATTTAATTTATTACTAACTAATATTTTTTATTACCTCATAAAAAAGCTGATCATAAATAGAGCACATCAACAAATACAAAATTAAAATTAGTTCAAAAATAAATAAGATATAAGCATTTTAATTTAATTTCATGCTAGACAGAGAGCGCACTATACTGAGCCATGACGTCACGGCTCAGGAGCGCCATACAAATGCTATACTAACACACGCTTTGCGAGAAAGGGATAGAACATCCCCTCTCCATCCCCACCTAAAACTTTAAATACTCATATCTCAGAGATTTATCAGCCAATTCAAATTATTTTTTCAGTATGTGTAACGCATTTACTTAAATTCATCGCTATGCCGGTTATTTGTAATAAATTAAACATTAGGAATCATACCTATTGTGAAATTCTAACTTTGAAAAATAAGTAATATCGTTTTCGTATCTTCATCAAAATTCAACAAAGTAAAGGATACTTTGTTGAATTTTGATTTTGAAGTGTCAAGTGTGATCTATTAAATTTGCTCTACTTTAATAACAATGCAGGTACAAGATCTTACGAGGCAATATCGGTGCTCTCAGACTAAGTGGAGAACTGTGTCATGTTCCCGACAATTACAACCGATGTAGACATCACAAGCTGTTTGCAACCTCTGTAAATCTAACCGTTGCCACCAAAATCCCCTATACCGCGTACCCTTACCGCACTAGAGCCCTTCTGGGCGCCAACCCAAACAGTGATGTGTTAAGTGTTTGCCGATGGAAGGTGAACTTCTAAAAGTTATGTGAGATGACTGCATGAGGGAACTACATTTTTAATCGATCTAATGAAATTAATAATAATGTTTTTGATAAAAAAAACCGGACAAGTACGAGTAGGACTCGTGCTCTGAGGGTTCCGTTGGACAGAACACTCAGAGCGCGAGTCCAAAAAAAAAACTAAACTAACTGACTATAAGGTTCTTCTATACATTCCAACTACAAAATGTAAGTTTGTAATAGCAAAATAATTATTTTTAAATGATATAACTTCAAATTTGTAACTTTCATATTTATTCCTATATATGTGCTATAAGACCTTGCCTTTTGCCAAATTTCATGATTCTAGGTCAACGGGAAGTACCCTATAGGTTTTGATCTCCCTGTGAAATCGCAAAATATGCGACATAAACGTTCATATCTTTTGATTGCGTTGACTTACAACTTTTATTTTTTTACAGCTGAAAGAAACCGTAGACCCATGTATTTAATATAAATTTCAACTTGATCCCTTTACGCGTTCTTGAGAAAAAGGGTCTTGACTGACGGACAGACGGACAGACAGACTGACAACGAAGTGATCCTATAAGGGTTCCGTTTTTTCCTTTTGAGGTACGAAACCCTAAAAATACTCCAAGTATGTATACCTACCTACATGTACAAACTTAAACTAATAAACCGGTTAAGTGTGAGTCAGGCTCGCGCACTGAGGGTTCCGCACCACCATAAACAATTACCAGTTATAACTTGGTAATGAACAGAAATTTGTCACCGACTCGCATTTGGCCCTTATTTATTATTTGTTGTTATATTTACCACTATAATCGTACTTGTACTATAATCGTGCCAAATTTGACGTTTGTACGTATTACCGTTTTTCCATTAGAGCTAATACAAAAATACGTTTGATGTATAGAGACCCCCCATTCGTTTTTACTGTCAGACTTTTTTATTATTTCTTAGGTAATCCGTTGTAACATTATATATTCTGTGAAAATTTCAACTAGCTATCAGTTACGGTTCGAAAGATACAGCCATTTAAAGGTAGGACATACAACACAGAGTAGGGCTGGCGCGCCGGCTGAATCCGCAGAAGACCTCAAAAGACGCAAATAAAGAACCCTGGGGGCTTAGTCCCAGATTTGATAGTTTCCGAAAACTTTTTTCGTTTACGTTTTGTTCCATACATTGCTGGGCTGAAAAAAACTTTTTTCGTATTAGAGTGAAGCAATCTATACCGCCGATTTTAGTTCCTCCGTGTTTCCGCTGGAGGCGCTTTACTAAAATGTTTGGAACAATAGGTAAACGAAAAAAGTTTTCGTTAACTACCAAATCTGGGACTAAGCCCCCTGGACAGTGGTGACCTTTTTTAGCCTTTTGGGGTCAAAACCATGGGCCCGTGGGGATCGAGAGCCATTTTTTTTCTAAAGATTTAGCAGCACTTCTTGTCGATGCCACTCTAGTGACCAATATCCTCCGGCTCCGATTTTGCTCAAGGGGTGAGCAATGTGAGCAGTGCCATACAACGCTTGCCCCATGCCAGCATTTAGGGAACTACACTGGTACGGTTTAATATATTAGTTTAGTAGATAGGTATTAATTTGTAGTTTATTTTTATTTTTTATTGTACGAAGATAGAATGCCATTGTATTATTGATTTTATATAATTTAATTCAATTGATAAATAACTAGAGATCCGTGTAGGTATTCAATAAAAATTACAAGTAAAATAAAAACTATCTTAAAAATAAATGTATAACTAAAACTATTCTAACAATCCGCTACCGGTGGGCAGCGTTCCCAAAATGCTGGCAGCATTGCCATGTTGTATGGCAAAGTTTAATCTTTGGGCAAAATAAAGGCCAGCATTTTGGTCACGAGTTGCTTCGACCAGTCGCCCTGATAAGTCTTTACATATTCGATGGGCTCCTGGTCCCCCCACTGTCCAAGCGTCTCAATCCCAAAAGGCTCAAATATATACCCGCCATCAATGGGATAAATTGAATTGATAAATAAAATTTATAAATAGCCAAATAATAGTAAGTATTGACCCTTAACCTACTGAAATCTGTGCTACGTTTCCGTTTTGAACTTATTTATAGGAACGTATTTACGAGAGAATCCGCTTACAATATGAAACCAATATCACGTTGCGTGCTAAAATTAAATTGAACTAGATGCGCCCTGCAGCTTCACATGTTTACCGAATGTTTTAACCTCCGACGCTAAGAGGGGTGTCATAAGTTTAACGTGTGTGTCTGTGAAAATCGGTTCAGCCGATTGGAAGCTACGATGAGCATCGTAGCTACAGCGTTTTTGTTTGTTTGATATGAGTGTTGTTCGACGCTGTTTTTTATGATTCGAGAAAATTTGTTCAGCCATTCGTAGATAATCAGCTCTTTTGTCAGGGGCTTTTGAAATTTTATAATTTATATGTGTGTGATACAAAATAAAGATGAATGTTGTACTAGCTACAATATGCACATATTATTTTGTTTGCCAATATCTGTGCTATGATTCAAACTATCTTCTTGCCAAATTTTATCGTGATCAGTTTATCCATTTCATCGTGAAAGGGTAACAGACAGAAAGACAGAGACAGTCATAATACTCTCGCGTCTAAGGTTAGACAGAACTGGTTTATGAAGCCGAAAGAAAGTCATTGAACTTATGAAACTCTAGAATAGCGGAAAACTTTCGTAACCTGTTGTCGGAAATTATGCCGTATGCGTTACGATAATAGGACTCGCTTTACAACAACATATTAATTTCCAAGAAGGCAATATTTTTCCCCCAAAATGTTTATTAACAATACATCAGCACTACGAGTTAAACCGATCCGCCGATGCTTTATAAGCATCCGCATTCAATATTTCATAATGATTCTGTCAAACAATGTAATTTTTCATTTCAAAACTCCAGTATGGGGTAGCACAGAACGGTGGTACTAAGCCGAAAGAAGGTCATACTCATGATTTGATTAATTTACACGATGAGACCAGCCCTGAAGGAAAATCAGCTATCCACAGAAAAATTTATATCATTCATGCAACGAAATTTATAGAACAGAACAGCTGATATTTTTCCGCGATTTCATGGCTGGTCTCAAATGACCTCCTTTCGGCGTAGTACCCACTACCTTTCTATGTAACCTAGTAAATATAAATTTACTATGACGCAAACCTTATTTGAGCTATTGATTTGAAACTGTATGCAGCTCCACGTCCTATTCTTGATTATGATTTTATGATCAAAAATAATCTAGTTCATTTTAATACTTTCTTGTACTAAACTCTTGTACTTTCTTTGTTGTTGTTGTGTTTGATTAAAATTTTCTTATCATCATCATCATTTCAGCCGTAGGACACCCACTGCTGGACATAGGCCTCCCCCATCTATCTCCAAAAGGGCCGGCTGAAAGCGGCCAGCATTCTAAAAAAAACTTTTTAGCGACGTTACAAGAGCAAATACATAAATATTCGGGACATTTTTGCACACATTGTCATCTGACCCCAAACTAAGCAAAGCTTGTGACATGGCTGCTATACATACATACGAGTATATAGCTTTAAATACATACTTAAATAGAGATTAACAACCAGATATAGAACAAACACAAATGTTCATCACATAAATGTTTGTCCTAGGTAGGAATCGAACCCACGCCCCCAAGCTCAGAAGGCAGGATCACTACCAACTGAACCAACGGGCTATTCTATAATAGAGATTTCTATAAACTTAGGTGTTTGTGTATAGAATCAATTTAAATTTAATTTAATTTAGACAAATCTGTGAATATAGACAAATCTGTGCATTCTTCGATTGTTCTTAGAGACTAAATTACTGTTTCCTTTTTTCGCAGGTCGCGGAAATGTTCAACGCCAATCAACGGCACTAATGAAGCAATCCGCAGACGGGATATTGAAGTAGCAGCCGCTCGAACAGCCTCCGAGCGCAATAAAACAACACCTCGATTCATACCAAAGGGAAGACAAACGATAGCAAACTGTATCACCTAAGAGAAAGAACGAGATTCCCATCGACGCATGCACAATCCAATGGCTCTATTCGGAATTGGAAACTCAATCCAAGCAATATGTCAATTAAAGCCTATTCTCGATTGTAATCGACGACGCCATTCCAAAACCAAAAAGCTGAACGACGAGGTTTTTCAAACCTGACTGATAAAGCACTTTGTTCTACAGTCTACAAGTAAATAGAGATAACAAAACCAATGTATGGTTATGATAAAAGTGCGAACCAGTTGATCGTCGCCCAACCCAGGGACTCGTATGGCGACCTCAGGTCCAAACTCTCACCGTGCACTGCCTAGCTTTGTTACTTTATCTTCGTGTCTTCTCACACTGGTGTCTATTCTGTTGCAATCTGAAGTGGCATTCGCCACCGACTTCAACGAATCCATTCCGGAATACTTCTCCAATGCAAACTCGACGGTCAACTGGACCCTTCAGGATACCAACGGAACTTCCCATCCACCTCCGCACATCAAACACTATAAGTACTCCATTCCTGTAACCATATTTCTCGTCATCATTTTCTCGACAGTCATCATTGGCACGATAGTGGGAAACGTGCTCGTGTGCGTTGCAGTTCGATTAGTAAGGAAATTGAGAAGACCTAGTAACTATCTAATAGTTTCACTAGCAGTAAGTGACCTTTGCGTGGCGTGCATGGTGATGCCAGTTGCAGCAGTATACGATATCATGGGGACGTGGCCTCTCGGACCTATTGTCTGTGACTTCTGGGTTTCAAGTGACGTTCTATCTTGTGCAGCTAGTATACTGAACCTGTGCATGATATCTGTGGACCGATACTACGCTATAACGAAGCCTTTAGAGTACGGCGTGAAGCGAACTCCGAAGCGTATGCTGTTCTGTGTATTTATCGTATGGGTGGGTGCAGCGTTTATATCGCTTCCTCCGGTCCTGATACTGGGGAACGAGAAGACCGAGACATCGTGTTCCGTTTCGCAGAACCAAGCCTATCAGATATACGCGACGTTTATGTCGTTTTACTTGCCACTGACGGTCATGGTCGTGGTGTATTACAAGATTTTCATGGCTGCGAGGAGGATCGTGAAAGACGAGAGACGAGCGCAGTCGCATTTGGAAACACACTGCTACTTGGAGATTAACGTGAAGAATGGGGGCGCTGCTGAAGCCAAGCTTCTGGGGAATCAGACACCGGTGCAGGTGCCGCCCAGGGGATCCACGGCAAGTACCAATACGACTGTGAGTAGTTAAGTTATTTAGAATATTTGTGTGCCTCTTGAAAATTCCATGCAAATGGTGCAAATTGAAACTCGATTACTTGAATCCTAGCATTCAATGAAGAGAATCGATGCTTATGTTTGTGTGAGTGACAACCAAACATCTTCGCTGAAAAACGTCGTACTGGGGAAAGTTGGGACATGTACAAATAGTACAACAACCATTCGCGTGGACTGGGGCGGTCGAAATTACTCTAAAATCCCTTTCGGTCCGCCAAAAAGACCTAATCGACTATCGTATATATTTTTCAAGGTGTTTGTCGTCTGTGTCTAGCATTTCTCCTTAGTATTTCTAATTGTCTGTACCCAGGGGGTAACCAATGTACAATTTTTACTGAGAACAACTACTTAAACCTTATTATTAACTATACTAAACTTTAAAAAATATAAAATATAGTTACAGTTTTGCTTCTATAGTAGAAATAGGATATTTTAATTAAAGCACAGGTTGAACTGTTTCTTCATTATCATTATCAGCCTATCATGTTCCAACTGGTGGGGCACAGGTATAGAGAGGATGGACCCTAATGCACCAAGCTGACCCAGTGCAGGTTGGTGAATTTGATTATGTCTTTGAACTTTTGAGGTTCTTGGAAGTAGCAGTTTCTTCACGATGCTTTCGATCGATTTAATTATGTGACCTTTGCAATGTGATGGTATTTTGATGGTATTGAAACAGTATATAATTTATTTAAGTACTAAATAAGCGAATAGTGTAGGGCCGAGGATCAAACCGGGTGCCGTCAGACTGTAAAGCGTACATGCTACTGCTCGGCCTCTATAGCTCGCTAATATCTTGCAATAATTGAACTATTTCTTGCCCATATTTCAAATGATCTCCAATTCGTTTTACATTAGATTTAGTTTCGTATTTAAATAGTTTTCAAGAGGCCATAGATAAGTCAAATCTACCCAATTTGTCCAAGGTTCAAAATTGTCCCGCCACACTACCATGCTGCATCGCGCCTCCGCCACGCCTTGAATGTTCTACACTGTAGCAAATACCAGTATTTTGAACCTAGCGTCAATCGAAATAAGTTGAATTTTCCACAGCCGCCTGATGCGACCCTGTCTTGACTCTAGTCGGCGCGGGCGTTTATCAACTTTCAACATTTCTTTTAGCAAATATACCAAAAACTGTAACCAATGTTTATGCCTTGAAAATAACATACATTTATTTTGTTACAGTGTAGCGTAGAGAAGACGGAAAGCACCATTGGCAGATGCTTCAGCGGCCAACGGAAGTCCAACGAATCCCAGTGTCCCATGCTGCAGCAGAACCGAACCCCCACTAAACCCATACATACTATAAACAAATCACCAACAACACTAACCCCTAAAACTCAGGGTATAGAGAGAAGAAGAACATCGTCAGAAAGCAATCAAAAACTGACGACGAATAGAATTCGATCGTCTCTTTCAAACTTTGCTCAAAAAAGCCACATCGCCAAAGACTTGCTGCACGTCCAATCGCCGCATCAAAAGAAGCTAAGGTTTCAGCTGGCGAAGGAACGCAAAGCGTCCACGACGCTCGGGATCATAATGTCGGCATTCGTGATTTGCTGGCTTCCGTTCTTCGTACTCGCCGTAATCCGACCTTTCGTCGCGGAGGACGCAATCCCCGACGCAATAAGCGCTCTTTTCCTATGGCTGGGATACTTTAATAGTTTACTCAATCCTGTGATTTACGCCACGCTCAATAGAGATTTCAGGAAGCCATTCCAAGAGATCCTCTTCTTCAGGTGCGGGAATCTAAACCATATGATGAGGGAGGAATTTTACCACACCCAGTATGGTGATCCTGATCAACATTACTGCGTTAATACTACGACAAAGTTGCATAATTACGACGAAGGGGTAGAAATAGTATCCGCAGTCGATCGAGAGGAGACCAGAGCTTCCGAGAGTTTCCTATGATTGTCGATGCCCGAGGTCCCTCGGGACCTAGATACTGTGATCTAAATAAGACTTTTAATGTTAAATCGAGGTCTAAACAGTGTTAGAACATAAACTTGTAATAAAAGGCTGTTTCAAAACAACTAGTCGTTACTTATTGTGAACTAGCTTGACGGTTCGATGATTCCCTGAATTGTAATTTATAATTGATTATATGTAATTGTAAATTATGTAATTTATGATAATTGTATATTTAGATGGTGAATGGTTTAGTGGAGTGCTTAGAACGACCAAAGAGGTATGTATTTAATTTATTTATAGTAGATTCTAATTAACGCAAGATTAGTGTAAGCTGTTGTGAATTTAATAAAGTTTATGATGTAATTTTAATCGTGTAATGTAAAATAAAGTAGTCAGAAGTATTAATCCATGTGATAGTAGGATTAGAATTAATAAATAAATACCTATTTAATATCCTTAAAGTTTCATAACTATTAAAATGTTTTCTACCTTCACTGTGTCTAAGAAATTGCAAAAAAATATCAATTAGCACAAGTTTTAAATAATTTTGAATATTTTCAAGAGATGTACAAAATAAATACAGTTATAATAAAAATTACATAACATAATAAGATTAATCAGCCTTTTAATAGTCCACTGCTGGACTTAGGCCTACCCCCGAAATTTGTGCAATATTTATAATTATTGGAACGTTGTGTAAGAACAGAAAATAGCATAACCTAATAATTTGATACTAAAAATATTGTATGAATATTTTTGTTTCACAGATTTTGTTATCCGTGAGATCTTTTCAGAGCCATTTCGATAAGCTTAACCAGATGGCGCTTTTTATATCTTTAATCACTAATAAGGTAAGACGCGAGCCACAGAATATAGATATGCTAAGACGTCGCTTTCCTTTCCGAATCAGCAGTGCAAGTACCGTTCTTTATCGATCGTCAAATTCGCTAAAATGCCATAGAATCGATCACAGCGAGTACTGAAAAAATTGCATATTATCGAATTTGACGACCTCAACTGTCTATTTGACGATCGCTAAAAGAACGGTATTTGCACCCCAGCAGTGCAAGTACCGTTCTTTATCGATCGTCAATTCAGTCAGTTGAGATCGACAAATTCGATAAAATTCCGTACTCGCTATGATCTATTCTATGGCATTTTATCGAATTAGACGATTGATAAAGAACGGTACTTGCACTACAGTTGTCCTAAATTTGGATCATAGCAGTGGCGCTACTTTCTTTACTTTACCAACGGGTAGTTCTGTTTTCTGGTTTCACTGAATAATTGCGGTTACATTGCCATCTATCGAGGCAGCTGGAACTATTGGTTTTTTTAAGTCAGCGCTCTGAAAACCTCTCTTTTCAAAGTTAGAATGATTAAAACAACAAAACAAATAGGCACTGCCAATGAAAGTAATAATAGTTGTTATTCTTATACAATAATATATTAATAATTGTAATTAAATAATAATAATTGCTTGTCATAACTCGCATCCACAGTCTTAATAAATACTGTGTTGTGAGAATGTGTTTTTTTTTCAATTACTTTCAAGCCTCTGTAGATAATTTTATTTTTTTCACGAGAGTTTGTTAAACGATTATTATTGTAATATCTTATTTTGTGTTTTATTTTATCCATAAGTATACTTACGAATTTAATTCATGAAATTGTGTTGGTCTATAATGACTTATGGTCCCAGTTTCACTATGTCTAAGCAGCAGTGCAAGTAACGTTCTTTATCGATCTTCAAATTCGATAAAATGCCATAGAATCGATCATAGCGAGTACTGATCAAATGGCATTTTATCGAATTTAATGACCACAAATGTCAAATTTGACGATCGCTAAAGAAGGGTACTTGCACTGCAGATTTAAGAAGGTAAAGAAAATGCGTAATATTAGTAGGAAAAGAAACAAAACAACAAGAAAAAAGTAGGATGGCGATACAGTACCCACAAAATATTTTTTCTAAGATAATATGATTGTCAAATACTTTGAAAAATATTTTATCATTACCATAATACAATACCTACGTTACGCCAAGTAGGTAAACAATTTTTCACTACTCATACTCGGAAAGTAGGTCTGAAGTTGCCTGAGGAGCGGGTAGAAAGTAATACATTTCAGCCTTAGGGACAATCACTTTCAACTGACAGTGACAGTTGACAACAGACAGACACTCAAATGATTTAAAAAATAGTTCTATTTTCACATTTGTATTGAACCATGTTCCAACTTTTTTTTTCTCCTCAGAGGATTATGGTCCCGCACTTCACGTGCATTTGCCAGAGCCAGGGTGTTAAAAAAAAATTGGCGGGAATCCGATCTTCATTGTAGAGTTTTGTTTATACTTCCGTATAGCAGATTTGTATTGACACAATGAGTTCATCTGATTCCGATATGGCCTGATTTCATAAGAGAAGAGGCTTAGGAGTGGAAAATAAAATTCACTTATATTTTCTTTAGTCAGTTCCTCGCTACGCTCGGGCGCCAAACCCCGCCTCGGGACTAAATAAGTTACTTTCACCCCTAGGGTAACAATGTACTATTAACATTGTCGGTCTCGCTAAAAGATTAGATCGTTTAGCCAAACAGAGCGTCTAAAAGCTGAAACATATAATTTATTTAGATATTTGGCAAGACAATAGTCAAACTGATTAACTCGTATAAGAGGTAATCTTTAGGGTTGTTACGTCCATAGAGTTTCAATAAATCAGCTAGTGTTTAGCTAGTCTACGCTTCCAAAAATGTCTGTGCCTATGGTATATGCAAAGTAAGATATTTGCATCAAAGGGAATGGAACGTCCTTGGGTATAAGTTGTGATTGGGTTCTTAGAGAGAGCTTAGAGTGAGTACGATCCAGTTCGAAAGATTCTAATGTAGTACAGATTTGTACCAATAATCCAAACCTGCATCTTGGACACTTATTTAAGAAGTTTTTAATTTTGGCTTCACACGACTAGTGCATTTAGGTAGTCCTAGACATTGTGAAACTGGAGCTTTACGACAAAATAAGTAGATAATTAATAAATTATAATTAAGATATGTCACTGTTGTAAATATTGTTGATTATATTATTAATGAATACGAATATAGGTAAAATATGGCAGTAAACCGTGTGGGGAAACTACGCTTGGAAAAAATTCTTTGACAGATTTGATGTTTATGGGATAAAAATTTATTTCATGTAGTTTCTTTCCATTGTGAATATCGTGGTTGGTTGTATATAAATATTTAAAACCACGGTTTTAATCGATTTAGGAATAAATATTTTGTAATAAGGTACCTTACCATGTATTAAATTTTCGAAAGGCTACCATACGACTGCAATCATGATCAATTTCAGAAACCTTATTTTTTTTCAGATACGTAACGTAATTGTGGTATTTAATTTTAATATAGGTAATTTCATTTATTTACATTACTATTCAAATTTCATTTTACAAAAAAACAATTTGACTTCAGTAAGTTTTGTTATTGGTGTTTAAAAATCTACTCGGTCCAAGCATTTATTTGTGCTTTGACAGTTGTAATATTGTATAAGCCTGCCTCGTCCCACTGCAGAGCAAAGGCCTCCTTTCTCTCCCATTTCATTCTATTTTGGGCAATAATTTAGGCATTTTTTTTCTTCAAATATTTCATTTAAGTATTTCGGCATTACCAGCAACAGTTTTACTTTCAACACCTACCGAAAGTGGTCGGAATTTGTGCTTTTAATTCGGTTTTTTGCAATGTTGCAGCTGTTTTATTGCAGCTGTCAGAGCAAATAAATGATAAGACCGAGTTTAGTTCGCAATTTTGTTAGGTTTTATGTAAGTACGTTTCTTTTCATTCTGTTCGTCCCACGGCCAAAGACGTAAAATTCAAGATATTTATTGATATTGGCGATAACTTTCTGGTGTGTGGTAGCTTTTTTTCCTATATATGTGGGGAATGCCATACTCTTGAAAACATTAGAATAAAAAGCAATAACCTTAGCAGTTTCGATACCTCAAGCTCGCCTATATACGTCGTAGGGATCGACGTGGTATACGGGTTGAAATCCAACTGTTTTAAAAACTATAGATTAAAGATCGATATTCCAAAAATGGAAACAAAATTCAGTGCTTATAAAAATTGGCAAGCATAAAAATGCAGTGCTTGTTTTTTTTATGTTGGTAATAGTCTGAGCGAGTTTTGTGGGAAAAGGAAAATTGGACATGTTGCCCGAAAAAAATGGAAAATTCTGAGAGAATCAGAAATTGCTTTTTTCTATGGAATTTTTGAAACCATCTTTTTGAAATTTGGACAGGATAGAGTCACTGTATATAAAAAAGAAATCCCAACTTTTTTTTTTATAAAGCGCTTAAACTATTTTATTTTTACCTCATTTGATTCTGTATGTATTTATTACCTTCACAGAAATGTATTTAATTTTATTATAATATTTAATTTTATTATAATAAAGAGCTCATAGAGTACAAAAAGGTTTTACTTTTGTAGATTTCGACATCCCTTTGCTTTTAATAACAACACTGTATTGAACAATACATTGATTGAAACTACATTTATTCTCTCGTATTTTATTTTATTTTTAATATTAGATACTGGCAGAATTTCTACACTGAATGGCAATGGCCAATCTTTGCGCCAGGAATCAGCCAGAGAGAATCTTTTTATCGGAATAAAAAAATTACAATTTAGAGTCTGTATGAAAAGGGTACAGTTATGGGATTTAAGGTACTGCTCTGCTTTGTATCCTATTTAATGTTAACAGTTTAAGTGAGTTTGTGTGTTTGGAAGCCTCTCTGTGTTAAACCCAAAATGAAAACGACTAACAAATCCAGACTAACTAATTATTACAACTAAAAATTCAAATATAGAACCTCGACAGGGTAAAAACAAAGGGTAAAAACGGGACCTAAGCTTACCTACCCTAACCTACGGTGGTAGGTTAGGGTAGGTAGGTAGGCAGACAGACATCGTAGGCTTAGTAATAGGGTGCTATTACTAAGCCTACGATGTCTGTCTGTCCATCTGCCTGTCGAACCGTAATAGATATCCAGCTGAAATCACTACAGAAACTAAATTTATATTTATTTTTAACTTTGCATTTATCGTCAATCATCATCATTAAAACTCATTCCACAAAGACAAGGGCCTCTCTAATGGCTAAGGCCGTCCCTGTTTCTCTTTACACACAGTTATAACAGCTATTTGATATTGTAATTTGTATTCGATAACGTAATATAATTGGGGTCGAAGAACCAAATAGCACATCTAAGAGAACAATATTAAACCTATATTTGCTAATTGTCCAATACAGTACTGTCCTGTACAATTTACGTTGGCCCTTTGTCCATTACCTTTACCGAACTTACCTTTGTTACCCGTTAACAAAGGTAAGGTAGGTAACGCACTGCCAAGTTTCCATACAAACTTCAACAGGAATTTTGAAAATATTCACGTACTTCTCTTACTGTTTTGTCCTCCGCGTAATTACGATGAAGTGTCAAGTGACAGAGCAGTGTGAAGGTTAATCGGTCGCGATCAAAAAAATGTTATCGCCAATTCAAAAGTTTGACAACCCCACTCAGACTAATTAGTTTTCCATAAGCTCTTTGCAAACCCAGGATTCAAACCTGGGGGTCTAGACAAGAGCCACACACTGTTAGCGTTAACGCCTGCGGAAAGATGAAATTGTATGAAAATGACATTAGCATGAGATAAATTATCTGAAGCTAATCAGTTCAGTTTCTTCAGTTTCAGATAATTTATCTCATGCTAATGTCATTGTCAATGTCATTGTCAATGTCATTTTCATACAATTTCATCTTTCCGCAGGCGTTAACGTTAACAGTGTGTGGCTCTTATCTAGACCCCCTGTACCGTCCGGGTTTACGCCACAAGCGCTCTATTTGCTAAGCTACGGTCGGGTTTACAATACAATATAATTTTATTATACACCGAACAAAATGCAAACTTAAACTTAATACAAAAACCTGCGGTATAATAGGCGGGGCGGCCTTGTAGCTTTAAACGATTTCCCAGGCAACCTTGCGGCCTCTAATTTTTCGAGCTGTCTTTGCAACCAATCTTTATAGGTAAGCATTGGTGATGACATATATAATTTTTCTACCTGCAAATAACATTGAAATAGTAAATCCTAAATTAAAAACTACAAATAAAAATACTTTATGAAATACTAGCTACCTGCCCCGGCTTCGCATGAGCGTAAATTTTATCATAATTATATATACCTACCTATACTTCCGTAAAAAATATCTAACTATGATGAAAACCACATCAAAATCCGTTGCGTTGTTTAGATGGAGTTAGCGGATATAGAGGCAGACAGAAAGGAAAGCGACTTTATTTTATAATATTTAGAGAATAGAGAAGTATGAAATGCCCAATGAATTCAATGTATTCCTAGTATATATATATATATATATATATATGAATGGAAATACCTTTTGTCTTCGTAGAAGTTTGTATGAAACCTTGACGGCGGTTTGACGCAAAAGCATTGGTTTTATGTAAGTAGTGTCTGGGATTTGTACATACTTAAATGTATTTTTTGAAATCATGTTTAGTTCAAACATGCTTAAAAACCTATGTTAAAATAATGTTATTGTATATCTCGATTTAATCCTGTTTATACCTAAATCTGTATAAATTGTGAGATATTCATTTTCCTATCTTAGCGTCGTTGTAATTTTCTTATCTAGGTAGGGTCAAAGAGACGAAAATAAAAATTAGATTTCACAACACTTTTTCATTTTTACCTCCAATTAGGTAGGTAATAATGTATTAAGAAATCTTTACATTTATTTATAAATATTTTTCCATTATACAGGGTGTAAGGGGAACACTCTCGAAGCCATAAGAAGGTAATTGTACTCATCATTATGATCAAACTTTTACTATGGGACCAACCCTGAAATCGCGAAAAAAATATCAGCTGTTCTATATAAAACGGTCATTCATACTCGACAAAATCTCTCATCTCCCGATCCGACTGCTCCTAGCAATAGGAAATATTCAGTTTTTGGTACAGGCGTCGGTTACCAGAGGCACACACACACACAGCGATCCCGTCGGCAGGATCGTAGACCCACAGGATATGTTAGAAGATCGGTTAGATTATCTCCAAATAATCATTCAGTTCAACAAACCGTTAGGGCTCCAGGGCACACCCCCTCTGGGGTGCCTGGGCAAGTCTGATTCCCACTCCCGGCGACGGCCCAAGCCGAGGTTCGTACCTTCGAGGTGCCCTTGAGCTAGTCGCCTATAAACTTAACCACAAAGCTATGCCGAACGCACTCTGCGTTCGCTAACTAGTCCGGTCAAGCTGTAGAGGCCAAAAGGCCAACAGTACAAGTCAAAATAAAAAAAAAAAAAAACGACAAAATCTATGGAACAGCAGATAATTTTTTTCGCGATTTTAGTGCTGGTCCTATAGTAAAAGTTGTTCATAATGATGAGTACAATTACCTTCTTTTGGCTTCGAAAGTGTTCCCCTTACACCCTGTATACATCATTTATTTAATTTAAGTAAACCAAGGAAAGATGCGATCTACAATGGATCACGCTTGCCTATAATAAACCAATTCACTCGCGCTTTGAAGACATCCAGATTATAACTAACGTTAACAACACCCAGGCAGTGCATTCCACAGACTAGCAGTTCGCACAATAAAATTAGAATCAAAGCGCTTCATACGGGTTTTCGGAATATCAACTATGAAGTGGTGTTGCCTTTTCGTGCCCACTCTAGCAGTCTAATAGAAAAATAGGCAGAAGGGAAATAGATCATACAGATCCGATGCAAACTCTCCGAAACGTATCCAAAATAGAGTATTTGCAAAATGAGAAGCATCGTAGAATTTGAGAGCACGCGTCTGCTAATTTACTGGATATTACCCCTAATATTACTGTACGAGATTAGGATGGCCCTGAAACAGCTCAAGAACAACAAGGCGCCGGGGGACGATGGAATCACATCAGAGCTTCTGAAAGCGGGTGGAACACCGGTACTCAGAGTCCTTCAGAAGCTCTTTAATTCTGTCTTACTCGAAGGTATAACGCCAGAAGCATGGAACAGAGGCGTGGTGGTGCTGTTCTTTAAGAAAGGTGACAAAACCTTGCTGAAGAATTACAGACCCATCTCGCTTCTGAGCCATGTTTATAAGCTGTTTTCGAGGGTCATCACGAATCGTCTCGATCGCAGGTTCGATGACTTCCAGCCTATCGAACAAGCCGGTTTCCGAAAAGGCTATAGTACCATAGACCACATCCACACGCTACGCCAAGTTATACAGAAGACCGAAGAATATAACTTGCCACTATGTTTGGCGTTTGTGGACTATGAGAAAGCCTTTGATTCGGTCGAGACATGGGCGGTGCTCGAGTCTCTCCAGCGATGCCGTATTGACTATCGGTATGTCGAAGTGTTGAAGTGTTTGTACAATAACGCCACCATGTCGGTCCGAGTACAGGAGCAGAGTTCGAAGGCAATTCCATTGCGAAGAGGCGTGAGACAGGGAGACGTTATCTCTCCGAAACTGTTCACTGCCACAATGGAAGATGCCTTCAAGCTCCTGGAATGGCAAGGACTCGGCATCAACATCAACGGCGAGTACATCACTCACCTTCGGTTTGCCGACGATATTGTGGTCATGGCAGAGTCGATGGAAGATCTCAGCATGATGCTCGAAGGCCTCAATCGAGTCTCCCAACAGGTGGGCCTTAAAATGAACATGGACAAGACAAAGGTTATGTCAAATATCCATGTTGTGCCCACCCCAGTATCAGTTGGGAACTCAGTTCTTGAAGCTGTTGACGCGTACGTCTACCTAGGACAAACAGTCCAACTAGGTAGGTCCAACTTCAAGAAAGAGGTCAATCGGCGAATCCAACTCGGCTGGGCAGCGTTCGGTAAACTACGCAACGTCTTCTCGTCCAAAATACCTCAGTGCCTTAAGACGAAAGTCTTCGACCAGTGTGTGTTACCAGTGATGACATACGGCACTGAAACGTGGTCTCTCACTATGGGCCTCATAAGCAAGCTCAAAGTCGCACAACGAGCTATGGAGAGGGCTATGCTCGGGGTTTCTCTACGAGATCGAATCCGAAATGAGGAGATCCGTAGACGAACGAAAGTCACCGACATAGCCCACCGGATTAGTAAGTTGAAATGGCAGTGGGCAGGGCACATATCACGCAGAACAGATGGCCGATGGGGCCGAAAGGTTCTGGAATGGAGACCACGGACTGGTAAGCGCAGCGTAGGACGTCCACCCACAAGATGGACAGACGACCTAAAAGAGACCGCAGGGAAACGCTGGATGCAGGCCGCTTCCAACCGGCCCTTTTGGAGATCGATGGGGGAGGCCTATGTCCAGCAGTGGACGTCCTACGGCTGAAATGATGACCCCTAATATTGCGTCGGGGTTTATATAGTACACTAGCGACCCGCCCGCCCGGCTTCGCACGGGTGTAACTTACGTGCGGAGCCAGGGCGGGGCAGGGCGCTTATTACATAATATATAAACCTTCCGTAAAAAATTATCTAACTGATGGTGAAAACCGCATCAAAATCCGTTGCGTAGTTTTATAGATCTAAGCATACATAGGGCCGGACAGACAGCGGGAAGCGACTTGGTTTTATACAATGTAGTGATGATAGTGATTGTTACCCCAGGGGTGAAAGTAACTTATTTAGTCCCGGGACGGGGTTTGGTGCCCGAGCGTAGCGAGGGCGCTAATAGTTCGAGGGACTAAATAAGTTTTTAACCCCGAGGTAAACACTGTGCTTTTTATTACGAATACAAGGAAACTAAAAATAAAAACATGAACTGATTAAAGAAAATATGAGTGAATTTTATTTTACATAAATCAAAATTTTTGGTGTGAAATTTATATATGGGAAAGTTATGGTAAAATTAGATATTCCACTATTGCTTTAGTCTCTTCTCTTATGAAATCAGGCGTAAATCCATATCGGAATCACATGAACTCATTGTGTTAATACAAATCTGTTATACGGATGTATAAACAAAACTACCATGAAGATCGGATTCCCGCCAATTTTTTTTTTAACGTCCTGACACTGTGATATTGTGACATGCTCGAGAAGTGCGTGACCATAATCCTCGGAGGAGAAAAAAAAAGTTGGAACATGGTTTTATACAAATGTGAAAATAGAACTAGTTGTTTTTTATTTTATTTCAGTGTCTGTCAGTTGTCAACTGTCACTGTCAGTTGAAAGTGATTCTCCTTAGGCAGGCATGGCGCACTCCGGACTTTAGGTATGTTCAGCCGGTGTCCCTTCCCGAGAGGGTCATAGCAGGGCAATCAGTGGCCGCTCGGCTCGCGCCCGGCCCGTACGCTACGCTAGCCACGTCGCGCCAATTATTTTCAACAGAATCAGCAAATTAGGGCTCCCAAATGAGGTCTCCATGTTTCATGTAGTTTTTACCTAAATATGCAGTGGGATGATGATCTTGTAATAGGCTTCTTAAACTTATACTTCTGCATGATTGTTATTGGACCAAATTCAGAATAAGCGTTAATTTTGTGCAGATTAAATTAATGTCGTTCCAATTAAAGTAGAAGATAAGTAATAGGATATATAGCTGGTAAGTAAATACTTATAAGTATTCTGTGTAACACCCTTCTCGAAGAGGAAGGCATGTGTTCAGCAGTGGACATTTACTGGCTGATGATGATGATGATGATTCTCTGTAAATATCAAGAAGACAACCCTAACGTTACACGTGCTGCGTCAGGAGAGATAGAGCTACGTGATAGAAAGAGAGCGGCCTTCTAGGTGAATATAGCGAGCGGTATCCAGCGCTGTACGAGTTGAATTGCTACTTTATTGCCTCTTAGATAGAGTCCTTATTTATTTAAATTTCTTCGCGGAGTGAACCTTCTGTGTCTATTATGTCTTCTGTGCCTTAGGGCTGAAATGCATTACTTTCACACCGCTCTTCAGGCAACTTCAGACCTACTTTCCGAGTATGAGTAATGAAAATAAAATAAGAAAATAATTTTTATAAATTATCAATAGGTAGAGTCTGTGCAAAAAGAGAAGCGTGAGGACTAACCGTTATTCCATGACACTTCTTTTTTTGCACAGACTCAACCATGATTGAGAAAAGCCATTTGCTACTTATCTATACTACTTTATTTGTTTGTTTGTTTGCATTGAATAGGCTCTGAAACTACTGAACCGATTTGAAAAATTATTTTACTGTTGGGAAGCTACACTATCCCCATATGACATAGGCTATATTATATTTTTTAAAGGGATCCTTACTAAAACTCCAATAATGTAACTCAAGGTGTAAAAAAAATAAGATTTACACCCGTGCGAAGCCGGGGTGCGTTGCTAGTTTCTTATAATAGTGCAATGGATACCTCGTTATCTGAATCATGCTAACTCACTGTCGTGCTATGTCTAAAATAAACGACCGATCGAAAACGCTCGCTCCACCATGCGTCATCGGTTAGCTCATTACAGAAAATACAAAAATTGTATTAGTGTAAAATTCAATGACACTGATGAGTATTACCTTGACTTTTTTACGCAGCTACATGTAGTTAACAAGGCACAAGCGGCATTCGAAACGCTCGAAAAGCTACAAATTTAGATAGCCCGTAGGTCCAATAGGCATGTGTCCTCATGTTTAATTTCAACAAATAACCGGCTTAGCGAGGTATATAACTAAATACATTACACATACTGAAAAAATTATTTTAATTGGCTGATAAATCTCTGAGATATGAGCGTTTAAAGTTTTAGGTAGGGATAGGGAGGGGATGCTCTATCCCTTTCTCACAAAGCGTGTGTTAGTATAGCATTTGTATGGCACTGAGCCGTGACGTCACGGCTCAGTATAGTGCGCTCTCTGTCTAGCATGAAATTTAAATGCTTATATCTGCCTATATCTTATTTATTTTGGAACTAATTTTAATTTTGTTTTCGTTGATGGACTCTATTTATGATCAGCTTTTTTATGAGGTAATAAAAAAATATTAGTCATCATGCTTATTGATAGTGAACCTGCCTGCTGCGCCGGGGCGTGGGTTCGATTCCCACCTAGGACAAACATTCATGTGATGAACATTTGTGTTTGTTCATTGGTCTATGTATATTAGTCTCTGGCAGCCATGTTATAAGCTTTGCATAGTTTAAGGTCAGATGACCGATTTTTTTTTTATTGGTACACATGAGTTAGTTGACAATCCCTATCACTATCATGTCGTCCTGGTCTCGCCAACTTACACGATGCATGCAAACGAGATGACACGATAGCGATAGCTATTGTCAACTGTTGTTCTATAAAAATTTCTTGCTTTCATGCGTTTTACTTTTCTTTATTTTTCTTTGCTTTATGCTTAGCATAATTACTTCAATAAGCCTTTCCCCTAATATACCACTACGCTAGACCTGGAGGTAGGTAAAGTGTTTGATCTCAACAAGCAAAAATGTACCCACTTTTGATTATTAGGTAAGTAAGTACCTAATATAGGAGACCGATAGAGGTCTAAAGGTAATTCAATTGCTCCAACTCAATACCAGCTCGTCTGTCCATCGCGTGGGCGGACGTCCTACGCTGCGCTTACCAGTCCGTGGTCTCCATTTGAGAACCTTTCGGCCCCATCGGCCATCTGTTCTGCGTGCTATGTGCCCTGCCCACTGCCGCTTCAACTTGTTCATCCGGTGGGCTATTTTGGTACGGATCTCCTCATTTCTGATTCGATCTCGTAGAGAAACCCCGAGCTTATTGAGCGACTTTGAGCTTGCTTATGAGAACCACAAAGAGACCGCAAGGAAACGCTGGATGCAGGCCGCTTCCAACCGGCCCTTTGGAGATCGATGGGGGAGGCCTATGTCCAGCAATGGACGTCCTACGGCTGAAATGGTGATGATGATGATGATGAATACCAGCTCGCAGTAGCGTACCTAGCATTCTGGCGGCTTTACCTCACTAAAAAGCGATGATTACAATAGGCATGTGGCCAATTTTTTTTATTACCTCATAAATTAACTGATCAGAAATAGCCCATCAACGAGAACAAAATTAAAATTTGTTCAAAAATAATTATCTTTTAAGTATCTTAATTTCATTTTAGACAGAAAGCGCACTATAGCAAGTTATGACGTCAAACGCACGCACGCCGTACAAATGCTATACTAACACATGCTTCACGCGAGAGGGACAGAGCATCCGATCTCGATCCTCACCAAAAACTAAATTATTATAATTATCTCAGAAATTTAAATTATTGTTTCATTATGTTAATGTATTTAATTATACCTATATGATTATATCCTTCGCTAAACAAACAAACAAAGTAATTTACTTTGACATAAATTTAGTTTTACATAACGTGATTTTCCATAGGCTCCGGAACTAGTCTGGGACTGTGTGTCGGGTGCCAGTGGCTTCTCTTTTTATAACAGTACAATTATACCCACAGAAGAAAAAAACAGAGTCGAATTGATAACGGTTAAAAAGAGAAGTAAATAGAAATGAGAAGGAAAATCTGGTACCTTCTAATAAGGGAAAAAATAAATAAAAAATACAGGGAAAAAAAATTCAAAAAAAAAACAAATCTAAATATAGGGATTCTTTCTTATTTACGCGTCGTTTTCCACATCAGAGTTGCTAACTGATTTCGAATGACCGGCGTTTAGTTTATAAGGGTGCAACTAGCTACAACAAATTACTGCTATATATATATATAATTTATGCTACAACGACTTTACATAATTATACCAATAGGTAAAATTTCCTTGCAAATTACTTGCAAAAATGCCTTGACAGCCGTTCTAATTTAAACCTTTATTTTTTTCTTTTCTGTGGTTATGCCAAGCAAACAGTTATTTCATGCAAAATACAAAGTATAATTTTTACATAAGACTGTTAGCTGTACTAATATTATAAAGAGGAAAGAATTGATTGTTTGTTTGCATTGAATAGACTCCGAAACTACTGAACCGATTTGAAAAATTATTTCACTGTTGGGAAGCTACACTATCCCCGGTTGACATAGGCTATATATCTAAACCCGTGCGAAGCCAGGGCGGCCTACTAGTTTGTAATAAAGGAAATACCGGCAATATTGCAACCAGATAAACGCCATTATTTTGGTCAGAATGTTTATAAAGTACTTGTAGGCTTATAACCGCAAACGCTTGCACCTTAGCCCACAGTGTCAGTACCCGACACTATTCCGTGTTACCTAGCTGTTTTTAACTGAGCTTTCAACGCTTTTATAACTATAGACACCATTAATTTTCACTTTCTAGGATAGCCCTCTGTACCTGCTTAACTAAATGAATTATCATTAGTCCTTTGAGAAAAAATTGACCTCAGATCAGACCAACATAGGAGATATGGTAAGGTGGCGTGGCGGGTGCGAACGCATCAGACCTAAATCAGTTGGCGCTGTTATTTTTATGTTAATTTGTTTCACGATCATGGATACAAAGTCCTTAAGCCGTAATATTGAATAAGTCGTCATAGTATTAAACAGCGTCAAACAAATCATAATCACAGTCAGAATCAAGCAAAGCAAGTCACGGTCAAGTCAAACTCATAAGACTTTACAAAAGGCTTCTATGGAGTTTTGGAAACAACACGAAAAGACATGTTTCACCTCGTTATATCATCACCACACTCGAGCACCTTCACGAGCACTTAATAAATTATAATACACATGAACACTCGAAAATACACAAGTTTAGGAAAATAATACAACGAGCCGACATATTTTTCCACTTTGGCGCCAAAATCCCAGTTTGCGCTCTCCATTCCTGGTGTTCCCATGATAACTCTTTGTTGCCACATACCTATATAATCCAACATTATAATAACATAATAATTATTATGTGTAAAATATTGTGTTCACTCGTATATAATAAAATTATGTAACGAGAGTTTTCGCGATTTCTAGGTTGGTCCTATCGTAAAATTTGTTCATAATGATGAGTACAATGACCTCCTTTCAGCTGTTTACAGGGTAAATGCGTAACCCTGTAGACTGGAGTATATTCTCTGCTTTGAATTTTTTTATAAATTTTTGTATTTTTAACAAGTCCTCGATTGCATGGTAACCCTCTCTGGCACCAAACACGACAATGTGACAATGACCTTTCCAGTGTCAAGAAAAAGTCCGAAATAGCCAAGCAAGCCTGTTAGCATAAGAAACTCATTATATTGATGTGCTCCAAAATGGACAGAAAGTGTGACGTGTTTCACTGTCTTTTGTTTGTTATTTAATTAGATTAGAGAAGATAAAAAGGGCAATCATTTATTTGTTTAAATCAAGCTTTAGCAAAAATCCAAATGGATTATGATATAAGCTTGATTCACGAGTTTTAGCGCCAACATGAAAAAAACATGTAGCTTCATTGTATTATTTTCCTAAACCTGTGTGCGTTTTCCAGTTTCCGTGTGTAATAAATGTGGATTATTATTAATTAGCTATTCGTGAGCGTGTCCGAGTGTGGGCAAACGATATAACGATATGAAACATGTATTTTCGTGCTGTATCCAAAACTTCATATAAGTCTTCACCACTTTACTAGGCCATGGCTTGGACTTGACCGTGACTTGCTGTGCTTGACTCTGCCTGTGGCTATGACTTTTTTGACGATATTTAATAAAACTTGAAAAATTTCATTACTTGACACTGGCAAATGAAAAAAAAAAACGCAAACACCTATCGAGTTTTTATGCGTAATGAAACCTTTAAACATCGATATAGAACAAAACTCAACTTGTAAATAATCTCAATAACTTCATAGCAACCAAATACACGTCAAACTTTTCGCTTTGCAAAAATAACATTTCCATGAAAAAGTTATGGAAAACATCGACTTAGTATTCATGTCGACGAGAGTCCATTTTGAACATTATTGGGGAGAACCTAAGTTGACTGAAGCCATCTTTAGTTGGTACATACAAAAAAGCTTTAAAAATATTGCTAACTTTACAATTATAGGTAATATTGTGTGGTTATTACTAGGCATTGGCGGATCCAGGCATGGGGGCCATGCCCCCCCCCCCCCCAAAATACCTAGAAATTCCATACATTCGATTCCCCCAAAACGAAATCCAGAATGCCCCCCCCCCCCCCCCCCAAAGGAAATCCTGGATCCGCCCCTGTTACTAGGCCAATCGATCTTAGAATAATGCCATAAAGCATACATATATGCCACAGAATAGGTAATAGCCAGCCATATCACACATAAAACATCTCAAAAAACATAAGTAGCGACATTTCCACACACAAAAAATATATTATTAAAATATATCTATTTTAGTTTTAACAGTATGTGAGATAAATGTTAGTGGAATTTGTCCGTTTTTATTCTCAATAAATAATTTGAATTTTAATTTGAATATTTGCTCTCACAAATTCACGTTTATTACTTGTCTGTCTATAGATGTCAATTATATAATAATAAAACACATGTTATCTAAAACATAGTTGATAGATATAGTATATAACCAGAAGGGTAGATCCTATATAAATTATGAAATAAAATGTAAAAATAAAAATACTTAAATAAATAATCGTATAACTAGATTTATGTAGGTAGGTATATCATATCATAATCATTACAAAAGTAAATTTGTGGAATGCTAAATTCATATTATTAATTAATAATAAAATATAATAATGATAACATAAATTATGTAAAAGTTTAAAAACATAGATTTTCGAAATAAAAAGCTTTTTTTTTTTTTTATTAGTCGTAACTACTCTTACTCTCTACTTATACTTTACTACTGTTACCAATGACAGTTTTACTATTTACTTACATCAATGACTGTTACTCTTTATATCTTTATGTTTTTGGGGTAAGACCGCAAGTCCGAGACAGCGTTCGGCCAAGCAAAGAATCACTTTGGGTGACTGTGGCAGCAGAGTAAGTAACATTACTGTTATGTTTATGTAAGTACCTACGTAAGTATGAGAAAAAAAACTTAAAAAGTCAGAAGTGAATAATTCATCAAGGTTGACTATATCTCTCTTACTATTAGTCGCCTCGAGCTGACTTTACCCGAACGTTTATCTCAGCGTGATGGTCACGCGAGCCCAGTGCTTTTCCACCATCTCAAATAGTGCCTAACGAGCCTGAAGAAGTTTTTCCTTCAAAAAACTGTAGAGAATGAAGGCGGTTGGTTATTTTCGTGGTAAAAAGTAGGTACCTCATTAGTTTTTAGTACCACCAGCATTTGATACTTTCCTTACGACCTTTTATAATCAAAACGTACATAATATTGGTACAAACTTGGCAATAAAATTTAATAAGGTTCCTACATACAGGCGTTTACGTACAGTATTACCTACCTTAGGTGAGTCATGAATTTCGTAATTACCATAACAAATTGTAGAGGTTTGATTGCCCTACTGAACGAACAAGTGATATTTGAAAGCATAAAAATGTACCTGTTTACTAAGTTTATTTATCTGCATTTGATTATATAGCACGGGAAGTACTCACGTACTCCGACTATAGTTTCAGTGCAAAGCGAGACAGAGCCGCGCGCACGCTTACACCTTGAAAAAGTCCGCCGAACGCGGTTGAAACTATATAGTCTTTTTGATATTGACTTGTACTGTTGGCCTTTTGGCCTCTACAGCTTGACCGGACTAGTTAGCGAACGACAGAAACTATAGTCGAAGTAACCGACTTATTTATACGTGAGTAATTCCATAATGATAGTAGTACTCATACTGCGTGTACTATAGAAACTACTGATACACTCATGTATCAGTAGTTTCTATAGTGTTTTTTTTTTTTGTTTGAAAACCATGTCTGTTTCCATGGTATTATTTCTCAGCAGTTTAATAATTAATAACGTTTTGGGTCCAGGCTTTAGGACCGTGGGGGCCGGCCGCTCACTAACTGTATAGGGACCCAGCCAAATGTTTGGTGGACACGACTGGTGATCGAAACGCTGGCGCCTTCTTTGGCAAAAAGGTTTCAGCATGGCAACGCTACCAGCATTAAAAGCAAGGAGCTTTTAGTTTACTTTTTTTTTCTTATTACTAAACTTACTTATAAGCTCCCTAAGGATTTGATAGAGTCCTACAAAATAACTATTTCTACAGTAATGTTTGGTTCTTTTTAACTCTTAGGAACCCTTATAAGTTAGTTCTGTCCGTCCGTCTGTCTTTCCTACCGTCCTTATTATTTAGATCCATGTAACTTCTACTAATAATATATAGAATAGGGCAATGGAGATGTTGTTAAAATTATAATTGCCGCAAATGTAGACATAAATTATTAACAACTTTATTACTGTCTGAGCGTCCCTTAATCCTTATGCATTGACTTATATATTATGCAAGGACCGGGCCAATTTAATTTTTTCAATGGTACAGACTTAGTGTTGAGCACTTAGCATTTAGTATTTCCCATCATTGTGAACTCAGACGCATGGTGACTTTGTGAGTGGTCGTTGCACTTGTTCATATTATTACAACGTGTACTATATATACTGGACGTGAATGTTCCGATACGCATTGAGCATATCCTTACAATTGAGATCTTTGTCCTTAGGTAATAATTTTCATTACACTTCCTTCCACTCAATAATTCAAGAGCCGAGCCGTATTGTAATAATCACTGTAGTTTGGCAACTTTGGAGGTTAAACGTATTCAACGGTATTGTTACGGCTTAGGACGTTCGTGCACGAGGCGATGCAAGTCGGCGACTATATAGGATATCGCAATTTGAGTGATGATTGCTACTTGAGTCGAGTATCATAAGGCGATCAAAGTATTAGATGTTCGCTACTTGAATAGTGTCACGAACCTCGTAGGGCGCTTGAATTGACCTTTATCAAGTTTATTTCTTTAAAGTTTTATAAAAGTTAAAACCAGACAAAATAGATATTTTAATTGCATCATTTTCGGTACACCTAAACCAAAAATGATGAACCAAATCTTACTTTCATTTTGACACGCTCCAGGGCACATCGTCGTTAGGCGGGCGCCTAAAACGCTCTTAAAATTACACGTGAATTATCCATACATATTTGTCACCGTTTAGTGACATCGTCACTATTAAGCAAGCTTTTTGTATATGACATGACACACTGCTTTTTGACGTGACTGTTGTGCGCTTCCATGGCGACACAGGCGAGACTGAGGCGTGGGGAAGTAATGTGACACTATGACGCTGCTAATACCTCGCAGTGTGACACAAATACGTTACTCTCAAGAAACTTTCATAGCAGACGCACCTAACGTTAAAACTCAAGCCGTCCACAGGCATTGTGTTCTATTGCGTGAGAATTTTATGCCCGCCTCTTGACGTCAACATGAGGAAATGATTGGGAGTGCAGTCAATATTTTTACATCACTACATAAAATATCTTATGTTTATGATGACGTCACCTAACCTACCCAGTGATCATCACCAAATCTTAGAGGAATCTATCTATCATTTACTAAATTTGATGGTGTCGTTTAAGCTGTGGAGGAAACATACATACATTCACGTTAAACACAATACCCTGTCTTTGATTTACGTCGTCGGGTAATAATATCAGCGACGTTCATACAAGAGCATGATGGTAGTCGCCACCTTGCGTGGCCATGTATACGAACTGTCTTAGATTAACTAAAACTGATTAGGCCTCCATAGTTAGGTTAGACCATTACATAGTTCTAAGAAACTGACCTAACCTCTAATATTGTAACGTGTAATTTTGTTTGCTTTCGTAATTGGGGCTGAATATTCAACGAATAGTGGTTAATTTAGGTTATTTTTTTCTTACATGTATACACGCATATAATTAATATATTTCCTCTATCATCATCATCATCATCAGCCAGAAGACGTCCACTGCTGAACATTGGCCTCCCCCTTTAACCTCCACACTGAACGACAGCCTGCCAGCATCCACTGGATGCCCGCGACTCTCACAATGTCGTCGGTCCATCTAGTGGGAGGCCTCCCTACGCTGCGCCTTCCGGTTCGTGGTCTCCACTCTAAAACCTTTCTTCCCCATCAGTTATCGGTTCTTCGAGCGATGTGGCCTGCCCATTGCCACTTCAACTTGCAAATTTTAACAGCTATGTCGGTGACTCTGGTTCTTTGGCGAACATCCACGTTTCGGATCTTATCACGCAAAGAAATTCCGAGCATAGCTCTCTCCATTGCCCGCTGTGTGACTCTGAGATTTTCCAAAAGGCCAACAGTTAAGGTCCCATAGTAAAAGTTGTTTATGATAATGTCCAAAATTCTCGGATAGGTATGTCCGTCGTCTAACCCAACACCCAGAATAAGTATATCTAAAATGTTTTATAAAACCGACCATCAATACTCGATGATCAGATCTTCTACACCATTAGACGCAATCAATCATCTTCATTAAATTCTATCACGATAAATACTATGATAGGAAGTATATAGGTACCTTATCATGAACGCCCGAAGTAGTTTCAGTTAGTTATTTTGTACTCTATACTTTCGGCATAAGATTTAAAGTTGAGGAGCACACGTAGAGGTAAAAGCATGTCACTTAGCGCTAATAGAGTGAAGTTACAAACTTAACTAGTTACTTAGTTCTAGAAGTGTCAAGAGAGAATGGTTGCTAAAGTGTGACAAAGTTAGGAAGGAAGTTGTGTTGCTGACCACTTGGTGTATTAGTTATAAGAGTCGCAGAAATTTGACGACCTGCGAGGATTAGCAGTGCACAGCGGCTTCCATAGTAAGACAAAACTGACTTCAAAAATACACAAAACACAAACATTGTGCCACTACAAAGAACAAAATAATATTTATACATGGATTTTGAAGTCGGGCTCCGAGCCTAACTTCAAAATTCCATTCAACCTCATCGGGTACCCAATATTCTACCCAATAATATTTTGTTCTTTGTAGTGGCACAATGTTTGCGTTTTGTGTTTTTTTTTTTAGATAATTTATTTTAGAATTGTCGTGAAACAACATTACAACCTGTTTACACAGCCATGCATGAATACCCCCTTGTTTTGACTCGAACAAAGCGCCTGAACAAAATTATTGTAATACAGTTTGTAATATTGTATCGAAAATGGAAGGCGCTCGAGCAAAATTATCAGTTTTATTCAAACTGGTTTAAAAACACTGAGTTCAAAGTAATGAAATTTTTGTGGGACCACCTCGACAGTTTCCTCTACATAATAAAAAAGGAACACGCAAATTGGTTGACAGATAATGGCGTAATCGACGCGTATACATAAAAAATACGTGCCAAATTGAGAACTTACCTCCTTTTTCAGAGTCGGTTATAAAACTTACTAAAAATATAATTAAATCCACTTTTAGATTTTTTCTAAAATAAACATAATAAAATAAATAAATAAGTAGTAAAGCTTGCGCGTTAGTGATCTTTTAGTTTCTAGTAAAACACACAGTCACATGTTTAGATTTTATGACTACAATAATTTATTCGTATCTATATTAATCACTGATCATGCTCAATACCCATCTGAGTAGGTACGTTGTTTTGCTGCATATACCTAAACACTTTTTGCGGGAGCGCACTTTGCTCTACAATCATGATTCAGCAAAATTATGCTGGTAACGACTTTAAATACGCAAGTCATTTGTCATGTACCTACATCTGTTAAGCATCTGTGTTGATCTTAAACGATACATTGTTTTTACCTTCGGCCAAAATAAAATTAATGGACGGGCCATAACCTCAGTACTTGCTCAGTAAAAGCAAGTCATGATGTCGGACATATACTTCAACACCTGATTATAACCATGTACAGATTCATTTTTACAAAAAATAGATAGCTGTTTTTGTTGTACATGAAAAACCGCTATCTACACGAAGACATAATTTTGTCAGATGTTTTGTTATCATGGTTACAAAAGTCATGTGTGGTACTTCCTACTAGAGACCGACTGAAACGAAGCGAGCGCCGGCGCACATTTGGTGGTCTTCAAAAATGCGCTCTTTCTGGGCCCGTCCATTAATTTTAGTTTGGTCGAAGATTTTTACCTAGTAATAATAGTTTTCTAGGTAGACATTTTTCACAAATTGTTGATGGAGTATAGGACGCACAGATTTAGCTTCGACCGATGATCTAAGTATAAATATAGGGTTACACAGAACGGCTGAACTAAGCTTAAAGGAAATAATTATATAGTGTTTTTTTTTTATTATTTGATCAACCCTGATATCGCGAAAGTAATAGCAGCTGTTCTTTAGAAAAATATCATTCAATTTCAACGAAATGTTTAAACAACAAAATAATCTTAAAATTATAATTATAATTATATACGGAATATTTACCGTGGTAAGGTTGTATAACTTTAGTGAACAACCGTGATATTAAAAAAAAAAAATGTAGGTATATTAACACAAGAAAGTCATATAATTTTACATAATAAGAACTAAAACTATCACTACCTAATTATTATATACAAATTAAAATAAACAATAAATTATCAAAATCATTAAAAATACTAATCTAAAAGCCCTTCGGTGGAGGGAAAAGTGGCCAGAATGCTGGCAGCATTGCCACGTTGGATGGCAATGCTAATTTTTTGACCAAAGTAGGCGCCAGCATTCCGGTCACATGTCGCCTCCATCAAGCGTTTGGCCAAGTCCCTATATAAATCATGGGCGGCCGGCCCCCACGGTCCTAAGGTCTCGACCCCAAACGGCACAAACATATACACCCTGTCTAAAAATCGATATTTGTGCCGTTTGAGGTTTTCAGCCTTAGTCGCGGCAGCTCCAGCCTGTAAAGATGTCCCAGGAAGATGAGACGGCGCCAATGTATCGACGCATGTAGCGTCCCATATTACAGGCCGCCCCATCTTCAGGTATATTATGATTCAACAGCTGATATTTTAGTTGCGATTACAGGGTTGGTATATTTAAATATAATAATAATAAATATTCGGAACTTTTAAGCACACACGGTCATCTGACCCCAAACTAAGCAAAACTTGTGATATGGCTGCCAGAGACTGATATACCCACACTCCCAAGCGCAGAAGGCAGGTTCAATACCAACTGGACCAACGGGCTATCAAATACACTGACCTCCTTTCGGTCTTGTATCACCATTCCCGTATAACCCCGGATACGGATCTAAGCTAAAACTGCTCATCCTTGCATCTAGGCTCTACACTCCATTGCATATTAAGTGGACGCTTGGAAATCTCTACCCAGGGAACTCTATAATTAGATATATGTATATTTTTCATATACGTTACATTTATATTTGCTGTGATTGTAGCCTAACTATAAAAAAACGTACACATAGCACACAGAACAGATGGGGCCGAAAGATTCTTGAATGGAGACCATGGACCGGTAAGCGCAGCGTAGGACGTCCACAAGATGGACGGACGACCTAAAAGAGACCGCAGGAAATCATTGGGTGAAGGCCGCTTCCAACCAGCCCTTTTGGAGATCGATGGGGAAGGCCTATGCCTATGCGTCAGCAGTGATGACGATGAAACTTTTTTTTTAATATTTTTTTATTTTAAATTAAAATAGTGTTCCATTTCTTAAACCTAATTGCCTTCAGCGTTCTGTATCCACATTTTTCACCGTTTCCAATTACTTAGCTCCGTATTCGAAACCATGTTTAGAATTTCTTAGTAATTTAGAGAAAGCAGACCCTCGAAGCAAGATTATTATCATTTTCTTACAATAGAAGGGCACGTTCCATTAGGCTTTAATCTGAATTTCAACATTTTGACACGGTCTATTTTAATAAAATCTTCGAGTAGGGTTCGCGTTGGCCGAACGTGCGGAGCCGAATTCAGTTTCACTCGACTACATCGGCCTTACTTGTAAACGTTACTTAAGTTAAGTGATGCTTAAAATTGCTATGTCTCACTCACTTTGTCAAACGCATCAAAATAAACCGGCCAAGTGCAAGTTGGGCTCGCGCACTGAGGGTTCCTTGCCACCACAAAATACAATAAGGTCGTTCAAGTGCGCGAGCCCAACTCGCACTTGGCCGGTTTATTTTAAATATATATTTATTTGCAAGAATATATTGAAAACAATTACTATATTATGTACTTACCTGTACCAATTCTTTTGTCGATCCCACTAACAAGTGTTGTTCGCATTTAATATTAACTGTATTCTGTTGCTAATGAAAACAACATAATGTTGAATTATCTATCAAATTAGACGATTGCTAATTCGGGTAGTTCGGCCTAAAACCAAACCGAATCCCGACTATGTCCCATCACTACACGTAATATGACCTGTAACAATGTTGCGAATTGTAAAAGCTTTATACGGGTCGTTAAATTTGATTAATTAAGTCGGCACATGAAGGGTTAGGTGCTGCTTAAGTAAAGACACCGCTACTAAGTGATCTCTTAATGAAAAACAGCACTTTATATCGTATCCACGAGTATTATAGTATTTCTAAGATTTAAACTCATTATTTTAAAACTTAGAAATACTATAATACTTTTTTTTCTATAAGTAACATTATGTTCATATTTGTAACAACATTATAAAAATATACATTATTTTTGTAGTAATATTATTAGGTTTTATTGACGGTGTGCAAAATTGCTTTATTTTTATCTGTAGTTATTGTGTATTTGTCACTTGTCAAAAATACTAAATTTCTTCTAGTTTGTAAAAAAAAAGTAAATCAAAAGCGAGACAAAGCGATTCGCAGTAGCGCGTGCGCATTCGCCTTGAAAAAGATCGCCAGACATACTACTTTGTCAAGTGTAAATAACTGTTTTCTATGGAACAGCTGATAATTTTTTCGCGATTTCAGGGTTGGTCCCATAGAAAAAGTTGTTCATAATAATGAGTACAATTTACCTCCTTTCAGCTTAGTACAGTCTATAGTATGTGTAACCCTGTATTGTGATTTATACCCGACAAAAAAAAAATATTCTCTAGTCGACGCTTATATTTTAAGAGAATGCGCTCAACAAAACATTGTGTAGGGTAAACTTATACCTACCAACTTGTCGGAAGTCAGCTAGTGACCTTGCCATCCATCATGAGTCTTCGCAATCGTTCTGGCTTAGAGCGCGTTCTCATAATCGAGAAAGAAGGCCGCAGACTGATTACGATTGATATTGTTTACTTCGGAAGCTTGCAGGTTTAGAATAACTACTCAGAGAAGGTAAGTTTCCAAACAACGCCTTCTCAAAACGTAAGCTACAAATTCGCTTTGTAGCTTACGTTTCGATTGGTATTTTAAACGATTTAAGCAAGAAAATTAATGGATTACCTGTGGAATGTCACACCATAACTCTTATGCTGCTTTTCTGATTTGTTGTGGTCCGATTTCACCGCGCAAATTGTCATAGTAAAAATTTTATATATATTTTTTGGTGTCATATATGACACCATTTGAATGGCTTAAATTTTGCGAATATACTTGGTTTCTTTGTGTAGTTATTCTAAGCTTGCAGGATATTTTGCGTTCATTTTCTTTGTCCTCAAAGGGTTATATGTTACTAGCTGAGTGCCGCGGTTTTACTCGCGTAAATATTCCGTCAGGAACCGTACATTTTTCCGGGATAAAAAGTCATGTCAAAACAAAACATTGGCTCTTGAGAAAATGTCCACGCGGGTGAAACCGTGAGTCACATTACAAAAAAAAAACCTTGTAAATTACTTGAGTTGTATCTATCTTCCTCTTTGCCTCTACGACACAACACATTTTTCATTATCTTTAAAAACGTGTCTTAAGGTGGTACGTTTCTCCTAAGTCGGAAAATTCAAATTTTAAACAGTTTTCTTGTCTTGTAGCTAGGCCGGGTAATTATTGTCAATTATTATGATATTTGCGCAAATTGATTATTATTCCTTACAAAAATCATGTATATAAGCTATTTATCTGTAATGCACATTATTACTGACATTTGTCAATAAACTAGTTTTTGTTGTTCCAAACGGTTTATTGACAAATAAATAAGTAAAAAAACAACCAACGATTTGCGCAAACACTGTGTCATTTCAAAATAATTAGACAGCCTAGCTACAAAAACAAAGCTGTTTAAAATTTACATTTCCCGCCATAGGTGAAACGTACCACCTTAAGCAACAATATACCGTGTTCGTTCTGTATTCCATTCCTTAAAAGCCCCATATATATTATCTGAGCGTTACTTTGTAACCATGTAGCTGTGTTTATACAGGCATGCTCCATTCTGTGAAACGGGTGAGTAGCAGATGCAGGAGTATACTATGTAGGACATTATTATGCGGTAGAAGTTTCACTAGACGACTGTAACTTGGAACAACAGAATTCAGCAACATAGGGCATAGAGGGGCCAACGTGAAAAAAACATGTCGTTTCATTATATTATTTTCCTAAACTTGTGTATTTTCGAGTGTTAATCTATACAGAGGAAAGATTTGATTGTTTGTTTGTTTGCATTGAATAGGCTCCGAAACTACTGAACTGATTTGAAAAATTATTTCACTGTTGGGAAGCTGCACTATCCCCGGGTGACATAGGCTGTATTATACATATATATTTTTATAGGGAACCTTATTAAAACTCCAATAATGTAACCCAAGGTGCAAAAAAAATAATATTTACACCCGTGCGAAGCCGGGGTGCGTTGCCCGTGTGTAATTGTGGATTATTATGTAAAATGCGGGTATAAAGCACACATACTACCGCACGGCCACGATCACTCACCCGTGTCCCGTCCGAGTATCTCGACAACTCCCCGATATTCTGAGCCACGAAATCTAGCGTCGACCTACCACTTCCCTGATGTTTTTCCCATCGTGATGGTCGCAGAAGTAAATCCTAGCTCGCCATTCTGTGAAATATTCAAAAGCACTATGGGATTGCCAAAGACATGCAAATATATCTTCTTATGTACCTATATAGACAAATCGTCAAGAATTAGAAGTATTGCCCTATTAAAATCCTCATTACCAAAATGAACTCGCCGACCTCAATTTGGCAGGAAATCAAAAGTCCACCTCCATCACAATGCGTTTCAAATGGCAGGTCGACCTTGAACCATTGTGGCGGCCCCTTGTCATTGACAAATGGATCCTCGGAAACAAAAGATGCTTTCAGCAAGCGTGTGGGAGCCCTCAGCTTGTGTGATTCATAATGGTGGCCGATTAGTCTGCATTTATTGATTTCTGAACTGCAGATAAGTTTTCCGCAACTCGGTGCAACCCTTAATAGCCTGTCTGTACTCCGATATAACTAATACAACATAATATTTAAAAGATCCCCTCTCCCTCTCTCTTGCCAAAAAGAAGTAAAAGGTGCTTACAAAAAAAACTTTCGGTAACGTTTTACTCAAAAAGTGCGCTGTTCAAACTTCATTATTATTGTTATCATGGTGACAATAATATATGATTTATGCTAGACAGGGGCGGGCACAAGCTGTGACCCGTACGAGGCGCGGACGAGGCCTCAGGAAGCTTCAGCTGCACGTACGCAGTTCTAGAAATCTCCTTCCCACGACCCTTCCTTAGATCCCATAGTTCTTTGAATAGCTCCGGTCAGGTCACCTCCAATATCATCAATATCATCCAGCCAATTATTATGAGTACAACCTCCTTTCGACTTAGTACTACTATCACGTGTAAAAACAATGATGTGACATGGATGTGACACTATTGCTGTACCGAAGGGGACACAAAACGGACAAAAAAGTAACAAAATGACCTCGGGAAACGCAATTTCCACTTAATAAAGTGAGGTCCTATTAGAGGGACAAGATGACAAGTGGTTTCTGAACTGACCGAGTTATTTATCAGTGTCGCGCGCATCCTGCCAGACCCTTGGATTAATATAGCACACGCCGACGACTGCACTCCATAGACACTCCATCATTGACGTATAGTATAAGGACTGACCAAATGGAACTTTTTCAACAGTAAGTACTGATTCAGAGATATGCAAATAGCGCACTATTGTGAAACTTAAAATAATGAAGCACGGCTTTGGGTTGCTAACTAAACTTTTCTACCCCTATTTTGCCAGGTGTTATGGTATTGGAAACTTGTTGTTGAGTTTCTTCAAGGAGTCTCAATCTTAATTGTATGTTTTCTTTAGCCTTGCAATGCAGTACTCCACGCTCTCGTTTTCCTGTAGACAACCTCGGCACAGGGGACTGTCGGTGGCTCCAATTTTTTACAAGTGATTGTTTAGCTCACAGTGACCTGTGATGATACGCACATAAAGCACATTAACTCAACGTTGTTTGAATTGTTTGATATCTGATAAGGCAGATGGAATGTCTATAGGTATTAAGTCGTTGGTACCAAGACTATTTCAAGGAGCATTGCTCGGCACAATTTGGCTGCGAAAGTGGATCGTTAGGTAAAGGTTAGATTTGCAAGAAAACTTGCAGAAGCTGTGTTTTTTTTAGCTTATTTACCAAGCAAACTGCAAGCAAGCAATTGCAGCAAGTTCATATCTGCAAGTTTTGGTAGGATATACTCATAGAAAAGAAAAAAAACCCGTTTGATATACTTACTGCACAGATAGGTAGTAGATCTGTGACTTACTGTGAACTCATTCTTGCCATAACTGTACTCAACTGTTGTGATGTCAGTCTTTTCAACAGACATAAAAAAGAGGCTCCTAATTTGACAGTATTTTTAAGGTTCCGTACCGAAAGGGGGTCTAACAGGGGGGGTCCTACACTGTCTGTCTGTCCGTACTACCTTTTAACGGCCGTATCTTTCGAACCGTAATAGACAGTTGAAATTTTCACATAATTTGAAATGTTATAGCAGAATAACTGAGAAATAATAACAAAGTCAAATAATAAATACTAAAGGGGGGTCTCCACTCAACAAACGTTTTTTTAACGCATTTTTGTATTTGCACTAGTGTAATGAGTACGTAGATATAAGCGTCAAACTTGGCATGATTATAGTACAGTCTCAAGTAAAACAACCAATAATAAATGACCAAGTGCGAGTCGGTGACAAATTTCTGTTCACCAAAGTTAAGCAACGTCGGGCGCGGTCGGTACTTGGATGGGTGACCGCCTGGGCATATGGGCGTGATGTTGTCTTTTTGCACTACTTTTTTGTACTTATGTAACTACCAATTTATGTGGTGGTACGGAACCCTCAGTGCGCGAGCCCAACTCACACTTTGCCGGTTTGTTTTGTGTGTAGATATTACGCTATATCTTCGCTGATGAACTCTTTTATTATTGAATAGGGGGGTAGTATTTGACGAAAATATTCCACCTCGAAGGGTTGAAAGTTAACGAATTAATCTCGTTTATAGAACTTTTACGTTCCGTGAAGTGGGTTTTTATTCATTTAGCAAAAAAATACATTCGAACAATTGAATCGAAAACAACAAAGTGCCTTACGAATTTGCATTTTAAATATACACAGCAAAATTGATTAACGTGATTTCTGCACTACAGCTAATCTATACCTACTTCTATACTAATATTATTAAGAGGAAAGATTTGATTGTTTGTTTGCATTGAATAGGCTCCGAAACTACGGAACAGATTTGAAAAATTCTTTCACTGTTGGAAAGCTACACTATCCCCGGATGACATAGGTTACATAATTAGCTATATCCGTGCGAAGCCGGGGCGGACCGCTAGTACGCTATAAAAGCAGAGTTTCACGTTGGTTTCTAATTTTACTCGATCACTCATGGTAAAACCTGTCTCGTACATCATAGCTATGACGGTTAGAAAGGTGACCTATATGTATTTTGGCATAATACTGAAATTACTAGATATCTTACTAGAGTTAATAAATAGTGATGACTAACCCTCTTATGCATAAAGGTTCGATAAGCAAACTTATCTTATACTTGCTGACCTGACACGTCTTAGAACTGTCAAATACGCAAAGTTTAAATTGTAAATCTAATTTTTTTACACCTTGGGTTACATTATTGGAGTTTTAGTAAGGATCCCTATTTTTTTAATATAATATATCCTATGTCACCCGGGGATAGTGTAGCTTCCCAACAGTGAAAGAATTTTTCAAATCAGTTCAGTAGTTTCGGAGCCTATTCAATGCAAACAAACAAACAAACAATCAAATCTTTCCTCTTTAGAATATTATATTATATTATATATATTGTATTATATGATATTGTATACACATATTGTTAGCATTTAGGCCAAGAAATCACCTTTTAAACTGTTTTACACACAATTCGTTTACACTTGTTATCGCTTCGAGGTTCGAGCAAAGAAAGAGCGTGATTGCAATGCAACCGCCACTTATATACTGTGTTCGTTGGCAGTCGACAAAAGACTGTCAACTGTCAACGAACACGTGTGAACTTCGCCAATACAGTTTCATTATAATGGTGTTGTTAGTTCATCTATACATTAAATGATTAAACTAAAGTTGTTTTACATTCGGCCATCCGACTCAATTACACGTCCTCGTGTATACGTGTCATGTATTATATTATAATAGACATTATACGTGTTAATTAAATGTGTACTTTACAATCTTATTTTGAAGTCTTATACTATCGTTTTATGTTACATAATATCAGAATGCAACTGCATACTGAAAAGCACATCATATCAGACTAAAACCGAATCTGGTTTAGTTAAGTCAGTACGCAACTGCGTACACTGTCTCTTACGCAACTGCGTACATCGGCTCTTACGCGACTACGTACACCGGATCTTACGCAACTGCGTACAATGTCTCTTACGCAACTGCGTACATCGGCTCTTACGCGACTACGTACACCGGATCTTACGCAACTGCGTACAATGTCTCTTACGTAACTGCGTACTGGAGGCTCCGCTGCAGGCTCAGCTGGCAGGTTCAGCCGCAGACTCGACAGCAGGCTCAGCGGCAGGCTCAGCCGCAGAATCGGCGGCAGAAATTTGCATATATAACAATAAGTACACTAATCGGATATATAATCTGAAGAACTTTTAACATGAGCACAGTTATTTAGTAATTAGTATTAAATTAATCATTAGTAAAGAAATTATAATCAAGAAAACGCAAGGAATAAAACAGCCACTTTGTACAATAACTATTAATTAGGGCTTTAAAAAAAACATGACTAGCAAACAGGTTTTGAACCACTTAACAAAAGACAAATTACACTCTGTGGACATGGGAAAATAAGAAGACATCTGTAACTTATTAATCCCGATTCTGATTTGTTAGCATTTAGGCCAAGAAATCACCTTTTAAACTGTTTTACACACAATTCGTTTACACTTGTTATCGCTTCGAGGTTCGAGCAAAGAAAGAGCGTGATTGCTTTTTTTTTTTTTTTTTTTTTTATGAGTGACTTTTACTGTTGGCCTTTTGGCCTCTACAGCTTGACCGGACTAGTTAGCGAACGCAGAGTGCGTTCGGCATAACTTGGTGGTTAAGTTTATAGGCGACTAGCACAAGGGCACCTCGATGGTACGAACCTCGGCTTGGGCCGTCGCCGGGAGTGGGAATCAGACTTGCCCAGGCACCCCAGAGGGGGTGTGCGAGCGTGATTGCAATGCAACCGCCACTTATATACTGTGTTCGTTGGCAGTCGACAAAAGACTGTCAACTGTCAACGAACACGTGTGAACTTCGCCAATACAGTTTCATTATAATGGTGTTGTTAGTTCATCTATACATTAAATGATTAAACTAAAGTTGTTTTACAATATTTATTTTCATTCTTAAATTCAAGTTTTTTAACATATTTACCTATAAAAACATAAAATATTATAAAAAAACCTAAACCTAGAGTGCCGCCGGCAGCGGGGCAGGGCCCAAGCTACCGGTGGTTAGGGCTGCAGAGCGAGGAAACTCCTGACAATACGTGCCGTGTCAAGGATTACCGCCCTCTGCATCTGACCCTTGACCCAACCATCTAGCGAGAGCCTCTTAAGGTGTTGGTCGAGGCTCTTCGCTATAAGACCGTTCACCGATACGACTATCGGGACAATGATCGTCGAGTCAACATCCCACATGGCGGTAACCTCGTGAGCCAAGTCAAGGTACTTGCTGAGTTTGTCCTTCTCGGCCTTCACGAGGTTCTCGTCATGTGGGATGGTGATGTCGACGAGCACTGCCCGGCGCTGGGATCGGTCGACCAACACTAACCAGATGATCGACTAACCAGATGGCGCTGCCAAGTAAACACGTAGTTCCGTGCTCTAAAATTCAAATAATTAATAAAAAATAGTTTTACGAGTTAAACAGAACCTAAATTTGTCCCATAACATAGTTTAAGTGATAATAAACTTCTATAAGCGTTATCCAAACAAAATGTGTTGTAAAAAGTGATAATAGACTATTTATTCCGAAGTGACCGGTAAACATTTTTGAATCTTGTTCAACATTGACTTTTGGTGTTAAAATTACGTGCCAAATCTTGTGAATAATCTATAAAATTGATAACAAACTTCTCTGTGTGTAATCCAAACCAGGTGCGTTGTAAAAAGTGAAAATAAATTGTTTCTTCAAAGTGACCGGTAAACCATATTTGAATTTTGTTCTAAGCATTGGCTTCTGTGTTTGAATTACGTGCCGAAACTACCGAATCTTTAGTGACATCTCTGTATTTTTATCTACATCTACGTAAGAAAGTTACGCTACTCCCCGACAGAGGGCCAAAGTAAAACATTTTAGTATACTGAGGAAACAGTACGTAATATCAATACACGGAGCTCACAGGTACTTGAATTTCGTATAATGAGCAAACAGTACATTGGTTGTTACAGTATGCGGAAGCTACAGTAACACAAATTAAAGACTGAATCCAAATTTTTTTTTTCCAAATTATTTTTCTTAAGTGACAATTAGTTACAAGAAATTAGACTTGGAAAGTCAAATAAACAGAAATATAAAATGGAGCACACACCAGTTAAAAAGACTATCATATCTTTAAACTGTGGAGGTTGCCCTAACAAAATTAGTGACAGACAGTACCTATTGTGCTCTTTGTGCAAACTTACTTACGACCTGATTTGCGGAAATGTATCATCAACAAGATTTTACATCATGGAACCTGAAAAGAAAGCGGCTTGGAAATGTCAAGCATGTATTTGTAAAAAAAAAACAAGTGGCGACAACTCAAACACTCCTGTGGGCGCCCACTCTCATACTAACAAAAATAGGAATGACCATGTCACTATAAGAAAAGCCAAGCCTCTGAACTTAGAAATATCAATAGATGATATATCATTGCTTAGTCAGTCTACCGATGATCAGACCTTCACAGATGATATGAGTACTCTAACAAATGATAGCAACATGCCTGCTAATAAAAATTATGATATTTTACACCTCAAACTAGAAAATGATGATCTAACTAAACAACTAGTTATGGCTAAACAAGAAATAAATAAACTACACTCTGAAAACCTAGCACTAAAGGAATCACTTTCAAAGTTAAATACCCCAAGTAAAACCAACAAAAAAGCTGATAAGAAATTCACAGCTGACTTCCCATCTAAAAGTCTAGAAAAGACTAAACAGGAAATGACAAAAACAAGCAAAAACGAAGCTCCAGGAAAAGTTCAAAATACTACAGGACACCAAAAACCACCAAGTGAAAAAGAAGCTAGACAGCAAAGAAGCGATTTAAATGAATCATCACTTAAAAATATCCCAAGTACAGATAAGAAGATATTGCGAAATAATACGTTACCAGTTTTTAAAACTGCAAAGTATAATCATAAAACAGTAAGTAATAAAAGAGCTAAAATAGTAATAGTCGGCGATCAAACCTGTAAAGATTTGTCATCAGTTTTAATAAGCATGAGATCTTATCACAAAAATGCAAGAACATACGGTATCACCAATTTTACTTACCCCGGAGCTCCAGGAGAGTACATATTGAAAAGCTCAGGCTTAAATAATCTGAACCTACAAGTACATGACTGGGTAGTGATAAGTGTAGGATCAAATGACTCTAGTCCTAAAAAACTAATGCTAGAAATGTCTAAAACTCTGAAATTGTTAAACTGTCAAAATGTTATTGTCGTAGGTGTATTGCAAAACCGATGCTTAAATGAGGATCTTTTAAACCTAACCCTCAAAAGCTTGCTAAACAGATTTACAAATTGTAAATACATACAACCAGTAAACCAGAAAACCTCGACGGCAAATGTTCAATGTTTGTCTAGAATGATTAATGACATAATAAACACAGATGACTATGCTTCATCATTTTTAGACCAAAATATAACACGGGCATTGGTGTCCTCAACTAAAAATAAAATAAAACCTGGCACTATACCTTATTATTTCGACAAAATAAACAAAACTCTCATGAAAACTGAAACTAACAGAACATCAAATGTTGAACAAAAATTGAAGCCAGGGACTATACCCTTTTATTTCAGGAAGGAACAAAAACAACAGATCAATAGCGATTCAAATAATACCGAAAACCGAACCAAGTTTTTTCTTGGCCAGTAATAATAATAATAAAAATAATTCATTCCAAATCATGCATATAAATATACGCAGCATGAGATACAAAGTAGATGAGATAGAAGTGTTAAACAATGAACACAAACCTGACGTATGCTGTTATACTGAAACACATCTAAAAGAAAATGAAGTAAGTGTATTACAAATTGATGGGTACCAAAAAGCGGCTCACTTTTCAAGAAAAATTAGAACTAAAGGAGGAGTGGCTATATATGTTAAAAATTCTATTAGCTTCAAAAAACTAGACTGGATATCTGACTTATCAATTGAAGGCCACTTCGAATGCTGTGGCATAGCCCTTCCCGAACTAAATACAATCGTCATAAGTAATTACAGGCCTCCAAACAGTAATTTTAATTTATATATAGAGACTCTTGAAACACTGCTACACAAATTAACTATTCGAGCTAGGAGAAATAAGAAAAAAATATTCATATTAGGTGATTTTAACATAAACTTACTGGATAGTGTCATTAACAAAAACAAAAGAGATATTTTCGTGAATACTCTAAAGTCTTTCAAGATGCACCCTGCTATAACAGAGCCAACAAGAATCACATCTCATTCACAAACATGCATCGATAACATTTTAACAAACACTAAACAACATGAAGTACAGATAATTAACCTAGGAAAACTAACTGATCACACTGCACAAAAAATAGAGATAAAGACAAATTTAAGTTATAAAGAAAAATACTGGTTTGTAGAAAAAAGGAACATTGATGTTTACATAGATACCTTTTTAAAATACATTGCACAATTGAGTTTTTCCAATGTCTACATTCAAACAGATGTTAACAAAGCATATACTGAATTCATACAGTTATTTATATTAATGTTTAATCTATGCATACCTCTACAAAGAAAAAAGATATTCCACAAAAAAAAACCAAATTGGAAAACGGCAGGTATTAAAATCTCAAGTAAAAAAAAGAGGGATTTATACTTTCAAACGTGCACAAAAAAATCTACAGAAATTGAAGAGATGTACAAAAAATATTCTAAAACATTAAAACGTATAATACAATATTCAAAAAAAGCTACTAATATAAATTATATACAAAGAAGCACAAATAAATCTAAAGCAACTTGGGGTATCATTAAACAATACACAAGCCCAATAAATAGTATAAAGACAACTATAGACAGTTTAAATATAGGTAATGAAGAAATAACAAATCAAGAAATCATATGTGAAAAAATAAATAACCACTTTATAAATATAAATAAAACTACTCAACTAAAACACAGTCCAAAACCTCACAAAATTACTGAACATCTAACGCAAAAAAATGAAAAAACTATCTTTTTGACTCCTGTAGATAGATTTGAAATTAAAAATATTGTTAAAAGTTTAAAAAACAAGAAGTCATGTGGACATGACAATATATCTATGCAATTAATAAAAAGCAGCATAGATTATATTGTTGATCCTCTCGTTCACATAATAAATTTGTCAATATCTACAGGGTGCTTTCCCGAGGAGCTTAAACGAGCAATAATAAAACCCATCTTTAAAAAAGGTACCAAAAATGACATAAACAATTATAGACCAATTGCGCTTTTACCATGCTTTTCGAAAATATTTGAAAAAGCTATATTTAACAGGTTATTTAAATTTCTAGATACAAATAATATTCTCAGTGATAAACAATTCGGCTTCCAAAGAGGTAAAAATACATCTTTAGCCGTTTTTAATATGCTTAAGCAGGTATGGGATGACATAAACTTAAAGAAACCAGGAGTGGCATTATTCTTAGATATGTCCAAAGCTTTTGACTGCGTGGTACATGACACACTACTGCAAAAAATGGAACATATTGGTATCAGGGGACATGGTCTTAAACTTATAGAATCGTATCTAAAAAACCGTACTCAAGCAACATGTCTCCAGGTTTACAACAAAAAATCAAAAACAATAGAACAAATCTTATCCATATTCAAAGAAATTTCACTTGGGGTGCCCCAAGGAAGTATTTTAGGACCACTTCTATTCTTAATTTATATAAATGACCTACCAAAATTAACAAAATACACATGCGTAATGTTTGCTGATGATGCAACGATATATCTACCGAAAAATGTATCCAGGGAAGACTTTGAAACTGAAATAAATAACACACTACATAATATTGTAACATGGCTTGAAAAGATAAACTTAAAAGTAAATATAGACAAAACCAAATTAATGCATTTTAGAAACTATAGACAAAAATCATTACAACTAAATATCCAAAACAGAGACAATAAAGTACAACTTGTCAACAATACAAATTTCTTGGGAGTAACATTGGATACCAACCTAAATTGGAAAGACCATGTACTAAAAGTAAATAGCAAACTGTCTCAGTATTGCTATGCTTTATCTGTTATTAAAAATGCCACCAGCAAAAGCATAGCAACAAACGCCTACTATGGAAACGTATATCCTCATTTAAGTTACGGAGTGATTTTTTGGGGTAACTCTGTAAATATACAATCAACTTTTGTTTTACAAAAACGATGTATTCGTGTCATTTATAACTTAAAAGATACTGACACATTGCGAACCATATTCAAAGAAAAAGGTTTCTTGACATTAGCTAGCATTTATATTTTAGAAATTTGTCTATTCGTAAAGAATAATGAAAAATACTTTCATGAAATAAACTCGAGCCGTGCTGGCATCTTGCGATTAAAACAAAAATACAATGTTGGAGTACCCCAGGTTAACAATGCTATGTTCTCAAATGGTTCATTCTACAGTGCAATTAAAATATTCAATCATTTACCGCTGGAATTCAAGTTACTGGAAATAGCACAATTCAAGCGCAAGCTAAAAGCCTGGTTAATATTAAAAGTTTTCTATACAGTGAAAGAATATTTTAATGATTAATTGTAATATAATGTTGTAAATAAATGTAGTTGTAGATGCCTAATGTTCATAATTATTATATAATTTCTCAATTATACCTATTCTAAGCCCCATACCTTCTGTATTATAATCTTTTCTTTTTTATGTTGTAATGGAAACAATATAAATATAAATCTAGGCTGAGAAAATATTGTACACCCGAAGAGGGTAGAACTGTGATACTCAATGATGTATTTGTAACAACTCATGTACCAGTTTTAAACAATAAAATTTATTCTATTCTATTCTATTCTATTCTATACACGATATCAGGCTTATTGGCGACAATAGTCCTGTCCGTGATGATAGAGCGGTCCCAATAGAGCAAAGCACGACCATTCTCGAGAACTGGCGCTGGTGCGTACTTATAGTACGGCACCTCAGACTCGACAAGGCTATATCGAAGGGCAAGTTGCTGGTGGATGATCCTGGCCACTAGGTTGTGCCTGTGCAAGTACTCGCCGTTAGCAAGATGCGAACAACCGGAAATTATATGTCGGAGAGACTCTCCAGGACGATGGCAAGCCCGACAGATGTCGACCGCACCGTCCTTCATGAATATTATATATATAATATTATATTATATATTATAATATTATATTTATTGACCTTCTTAAATTAACGTTTTTTTACAATATTTCCTATAAAAACAAAATATTATAAAAAAACCTAATATTATATTATTATTATAGTATAGATAAAGTAAATTTTTGGGAAAAAAATTACTTGAACTCTACATTAAAAAGTAGAAAAATTACAGTTAAAACAGAGATTGAAAGTCCTCACCAAACTTTTCCTAAAGGGACTTTTACTGTGCGAACCGCTAGACTGTGGAATGCGCTGCCTAAATGGGTGTCTCTCAACAGCTATAAGGTGTCTTAGTTGTCATAAGACACGAGTGATTTGGTTATCTAGCCAACCTAACCTATAGCCTAGTTTCTGGTTTGGTTTTAGTTTTATGGTTTTTGTGTTTTGGCTTCTGGTTTGGTTTGGTTACAAGCACCATCTTTCACATCGAGCGAAGTGGCGGTCAAACGCAAGCCTGGTCCTTCCAGCTTAGTACCACCGATCCGTGCATTTCAGTACTTTTTATTCAATATAGGTTTGCGTTTGACCAAATTTTGCTTGACATGCACTCAGGTAAGAACACTTTTCTAGGAGAAACCTGTTTACTCTTGATTTATGGATGTTAAAATATACTCCCATTTTTGGTCTTAAAAATCTTAAAACGAAGGTTTTACTTTGTCTATGTCATGTGGTCAGATGGCCGATGGGGCCGAAAGGTTCTCGAATGGAGACCACGGACCGGTAAGCGCAGCGTAAGACGTCCACCCACGCGATGAACAGACGACCTAAAAGAGACCGCATGGAAACGCTAGATGCAGGCCGCTTCCAACCGGTCCTTTTGAAGATCGATGGGGGAGGCCTATGTCCAGCAGTGGACGTTCTACGGCTGAAATGATGATGATGATGACATGAGTTAATGGACAAAGAAGATCCCCAACCATAGTACTTAAGTATGTACCTATTTAATTTCCTAACTCTTTCGACTATGAGCCAAGATGGTAATGAGCAGATATTCGCCAAAGAACCAGAGTCACCGACATAGCTGTTAAAATTTGCAAGTTGAAGTGGCAATGGGCAGGCCACATCGCTCGAAGAACCGATAACTGATGGGGAAGAAAGGTTTTAGAGTGGAGATCACGAACCGTAAGACGCAGAGTAGAGAGGCCTCCCACTAGATGGACCGACGACATTGTGAGAGTCGCAGGCATCCAGTGGATGCAAAAGACAGGCTGTCGTTCAGTGTGGAGGTTAAAGGGGAGGCCTATGTTCAGCAGTGGACGTCTTCTGGCTGATGATGATGATGAACGAGCAGAATCCAGCCCATGAGGAGTAGATAATATAGGTCATACTCGAAGGTACAAGAGTATTTCTTGCTACATAAGCTGAAGTGTCAGTGAGACATGACAAATGCGCAACACTTCTGTAAAGCAGCCAACCTGATTGCCATTCAAGCGTGGGCGATCCATCAATCATAAAAATATTAGAGCCCTATAGACTAGGAGCTGAGGCTAATTTAACAACTGAAGCCGGCTATTTTGAACACGCTTTTATCAGGTTCACTGAACTATGTGAACAAATTTGGAAGTCAACTTTAACCTACTTCTAATTGATGCGACAATTAGCAAGTAGGTATAATGTAGTTTTGATGACATTACAATAATTTGGTACCGTCAAACCGATCTGATGAGAGTTAGGAAAGAAAGAAAGAAAGAAAGAAAGAAAGAAAGAAAGAAAGAAAGAAAGAAAGAAAGAAAGAAAGAAAGAAAGAAAGAAAGAAAGAAAGAAAGAAAGAAAGAAAGAAAGAAAGAAAGAAAGAAAGAAAGAAAGAAAGAAAGAAAGAAAGAAAGAAAGAAAGAAAGAAAGAAAGAAAGAAAGAAAGAAAATAAAGGAAGTGGATATTGGAAATCTTCAATGGCTGAATCAGACTGGCAGAGCCATCTAGCGAGGAAAACGCCAACTATCATGCCACTTGCACAACCCGGTGTCACCCCCTCCCCCTTCCCGTCTCTGTTCAACGCCCTATAAGAGAGCGCGCGAGTCACATAAGCGTTTTTTTAGTTTTTAGAGTTCCGTACCTCAAAAGGAAAAAACGGAACCCTTATAGGATCACTTCGTTGTCTGTCTGTCCGTCTGTTAAGACCCTTTTTGTCAAGAACGCGTAAAGGTATCAAGTTGAAATTTATACTAAATTTTTGGGTCTACAGTTTCTTTCGGCTGTAAAAAAATAAAAGTTGTAAGTCAACGCAATCAAAAGATATGAACGTTTATGTCGCATATTTTGCGATTTCACGGTCTCACAGGGGAATCAAAACCTATAGGGTACTTCCCGTTGACCTATAGAATCATTAATTTTGGCAAGAGACAAGGTCTATAATATAAAGGAATAAATCTGAAAGTTGTTAATTTGTAGTTATATTACAAAGAATTGGTATTTTATCGATATTATAACATATAAAAAAATATTGTTTTACAATTATTACAAACTTACATTTTGTATGAAAGAAAGGATCAAATCCAAGTTGTCACAATTTACCTATGCATTAGCAACACTAAAAATCAACAGCAACTCAAACACTGCCCTCACCGCTTATTATGCTTACGCGTATTCGTGGCTTCGCTATGGGATAATATTATGGGGCAACAGTACTGATGCTGAACAACTCTTCAAAATGCAGAAAAAATGCATGCGTATTATCTTTAACATTTGCCAACGCACAAGTTGTAAACCCCACTTCAAACAACAAAAGATGCTAACACTACCCATGTCTCTATATTTATGAAGCGGCAAATTAGCACCCACACACACACCCGATACTAACCCCCGCAGACAATATAAACTCAAATTACCAGTCCCGCGATTAGAAATATTCAAAAAAGGCCCTCTGTACATGACAACAAACATATATAACAAAATTCCGGATGCAATAAAGAAACAAACAAATAACTATACTTTTCGGAACCAATTACGTAAGTTTCTAAGTCAAAAATGTTATTATGTGATAGATGATTTTTTCAATGATAAAATTAAATTATAATTAGAATATTAATGTCGATCTTTTAAGTTTAGTTAGAAGGTAGGTAGTAGGTTTAGTATTGTTTGCATTCCATTTCAATTATTACCTAACCTATCGCATTAAATATTTATAGTAAAACAACTTCATCCTAAGTTAACTTTAAGTATGTAACTTTATAGTAGATAATTATCATGTAATAGATATAATAGACTTAATTATAAGTGTATCTATAAGACTTAAATACAAACAATGTCTGTGGTCTGGTTTGTGTAGCTTTGCACCTCTTATTCATATAATTATAATAATATTTTAACTTGATAAAACCTATCCTGCAGTACAAGTACCGGTCTTTACCGATCGTCAAATTCGATAAAATGCCATAGAAGAACATAGCGAGTACTGATCATATGGCATTTTATCGAAATTGACGATCGCAACTGTCAAATTTGACGATCGGTAAAGAACGGTACTTGCATTGCAGTTTAGATAAGGCCCCAATTTTTTTGCACCAGGTCCTTTGCTTACGTAGCCACGCTACTGCATCTAGCGTCAGCTGATATTTATATGGATTACATTACGAACATAAAAAAAATATCACTTTTTTGTGTTATTTTATCACGTCTTCGTTTTCGGGAGCGTTTCCCTTACACCTGTAGTATATCAGTGAAATTTGCCGCCAGCTCTTACCTCGGCCTTCGTCAGCAGGTAAGCGTTTTACCGACTTGAGAGAACGACACTCAAAATGTTCCAATACCTAATACGAAGTTTCGCCCGTCTCCGAATGATGGATCTGCGTAACATACATGAGTTAGGTCTCGAAAGTGAAAAATGTGCTTTGTCCCGAACAATTTCTTGTATCAATTTATCAGAATTTGTAAAAATGTTTCGTACTGATCTGACAAAGAAACTTGAAGGCTTATGTCCTAATTTTTATTTAATATCATCATAAATAGAGCCCAAAAAAGAAAACAAAATTAAAATTTGTTCAAAAATAAATAAGTTATAAGCAAAGAAATTAAACGTAGTACATATAGGTCAATGGTTATAAGTGTTTCCATTTCACACTAGACAGAGAGCGCACTATAGCACGTGATGATGTCAAGTCTTTTTTTGCATTAAAAAAACTAACCTAACCTTATTTATGTTTTTACAATAAAAAAACTAACCTAATCTTACTTTTTTGCAATCAAAAACTAACCTAACCTATTCGATAGTGTTAACAATTGAAAGAAAGCAAAAGACAAAGCACATGACCATCATATAGCATATACCTATATTGCCTACAGTTGCTCAAAGGCAAACCATTAAAGCCACCAGTCCGCTGGTCAGCCACCAATGATATCTCATTGTCAGACACAGTCTAGGTAAAGCTATTGTAGTCGGACGGCGTTTATGTGATAATAAGGCTCATTACCCGCCAATTTACACCTGAAAGTCTTTGAAAACCCCTTGAATGAGAAAAAAGTGTAGAACATTTTAGCTCAAGGCTTTCTATTAGTAATAGGGATTTATCCGGAATAACGCTAAAGGTTTTTGCGAAGATTTAATGAAGACTACTGACAAAAATATTTCGCCGCAAACTAAAAGTTTGTAAAGAAAAATATTTATTATTCGTAGAAAACGGGTTTCTAAACTTGGTTTCCAAGACGATCGGAGAAATTTTTACTAAAATATAAATATGTATATAATATGAGTACACTTAATTGCCTATAGACCATTAGTTTGACTAATTTTACATAAGCGTACTTTACTTTACTTACGCATAGGTAGGAAATCCATGGAGTGGCTGTTGTCATTGAATTAGTAGGTATACCTATAGATTTAACAGCTGTCAAGCTTAGACCTTGACATCATTTTGATCAACTTTTACCAAGGGGCATAGCACAGAAATCGCAAAAAAATGCTTTTACATACATTTTGTTACGCGTGGTTGTTTTTTTGGGATTTCAGTTTTGAAACTTTATATCAGTTTTTTCATTTCATTTATTCAATAACATACAAAACAGAATGCAATAATTTTAAAAATAATATTGAATTTACATTTAGTAAAAGTTGTTTATAATGACCTCTTTTTGACTTGTAACCTGTAGATATCTTTTTATACTGAAGCTATACGACGCCATACGGTCTAGAACCTCCCCCCCCCCCCCCTCTCTCCCTCCTATTTTAAGAGACCCTATTTTACCTTTCCCTTGAAGCTAAATACCGCGCTTTTACCAACTCCACTCAAGTACAAAAGGAGCCAATTTTTCTTTGTGTAAAAAACTGGCGCCAGCAAGCCATTGTTCTAGTGCCTTTGAATTACTTATCATTAATTACTGGAGTTTAGGTGCAAATTAAAAATAGCTGGAGATTTTAAAAAATTATGTCATCCTATACTAATCTCGGCATAGGATTTAAAATTTGAAGTGGGAAGTCCTACTTACCTGTTTGCTTGCTTGAAATGCGTAGACGCTTCATCATCAGTCAGTTGACGTCCACTGCCCCTTCCCCTTTTAACCTGCACACTGAACGACAGCTTGCCATCTGCATCCACTGGATGCCCGCGACTCTCACAATGTCGTCGGTCCATCTAGTGGGAGGCCTACCTACGCTGCGTCTTCCGGTTGGTTTGTATTCTCCACTCAAGAACCTTTCGTCCCCATCGGTTATCGGTTCTTCGAGCGATGTGGCCTGCCCATTGCCACTTCAACTTGCGAATTTTAATAGCTATGTTTGTGACTCTGGTTCTTTGGCGAATATCCACATTCCGGATTCTATCGCAATTCGCAAACCAACCAGTATAGACGCTTACCAAGTATTAATTGCCATTCATTGTGATAATAAAAAGGTACAACAACGGTTGCCTGGAAGAAATCGCTTGAGGCGATAAGGCCGCCCATTATACTGCCGTATATTTGTTTTCTATGTTAGTTTAAGTTTTATTTGTATTTTCGGTGTGTAATAAAGAAATATTGTATTGTATTGTATAATGTCACTGGCATGCTGGGTACGATGCCAACTGGTCATTTGGATTGTCACTAGACTTCTATGGGCAATCCAACAGCTTAGCTATTTAGTGTTAGCTTGTACCTGCTTTATGTTTTAGTCTAGTTAGGTAATGCTAAACTTGACGAACATACTCTCTTTGGTTTGGTTGTTTGGACTGTACTTTCCAAAGAATTTACGTTGAATTCCATTTAAAAAAAATATGTCTTAGGCGGTAAACAAGCAGACGCGCCGCCTGATGGTAAGCAGTCACCGTCGCCTATGGATACTTGTAACACCAGAGGCATCACAAATACGTTGACGACCCTTAAGGACTCTATTAACTCGCTTTTTGAAGAACCCTATGTTGTAGCTTCTTGGAAACACCGCGGAAGGTAGCTCATTCCACATGTTGCATCTCATGATCACTTAGTGAAAACAAGAAAGGAATTTATTTTTATTTTCCAAAAATATTTTTATTTGTCGATAGGTTGTGCCCGCCACCATATTGACTAGACGAATGCAAGGCTGGCTGCCTGACTTCGTTCAGCCGTCTCTCAGTCACGCACTTCGAGTGTCCACAACAAATTGTATTCGCCTCTTTCTAACAACAGATATAGCGTAAAAAGTCTTTCAGATTATTTCCTTTATTTCACAAAATGCACATAATGCTGCGTTTAGTCAGTTTTTAAAGCCGTGTTGTTCGCCTATTACGTCTCTATTTTTTACACCTCACACGCAAAAATCTTCATGACGTGGTCAGTTGACTTACCTTATGGATCGGCCCGGTCGTCGTCAACTGTATAATATATTAAAATGGCCGAAATTGAGTCTCTCCGATAGCAAAGGCCAGCAATCCAGTAAAACCCAAACGAGTTTAATTCCCTATAGCAGCGAAAGCCATTGAATTTCAAATCAGCAAATAATCAACGAGATTTAATACGCATATACGGAAAGAAGCAAGGTTCTGCGAGGGTTGCCATGCGTTCTGTAACCAAATGAGAAATTAAGAAATTTAAAGTTTTTTTTTTTTTTTCTAGGCGTATTTCTCAAGGCCTCTTTTCATTTCGTTTTTTTTTTAATTTTACTTCACACTAACGTTATAACTTTTTTTTAAATAGGTATATTTTTCATAGCAATATGAGTAGACTTGAATCTATTAAAAGAAGCTTTATGCGATACATGCAATTGGAGTGCAAAAAACACGATAGAATAACCAAACCTACATTTTCTAAGTTTTCGTAGGTTCATCTTGCTTCATCATCATCATCATTTCAGCATATCATGTTGAACTGCTGGGACCCAGACCTTCTCTCAGGCTTTCTATTATGCGACGCGTGAATATTAACCTTGAAACAACGAGCCGCCTTAATTCGTGACAGCCCTAACCCCAAACCCGTAGGTATAATCACTCTTATATTATTGGTCTTTTACATCATTTGGCTTTTTAAAGCCAGCCTGAAATAATATTACTTATCTCTTCATTTGAATATAAAATATTTTTCATGACGAGGTTTTTCGTTATTATTAAACGCTTTATATTAGCTACACGTGTAAGTAACCTCTTTTTCAAAAATCTTTCAGAGCGTCTGGTTAATGCGACCATGCGACGCAGGACCTAAATGCTGGTGTTTCTGGCTGAACACATAAGCATTGCCATTCAGCATGGTAATACCACCAGCATACTGGGTACGCTACCAACTGGTAGTGGGCTTGAGCATTTGGTTTGTCTTTAGACCTTCAACGGTCTATCGGCAGTCTATGTAATTCGGATGTCAATACAATATTTTTTCACTAACGAACTCATGTGATAAGGATTAGGAAGTGGAAATTGTTTGCTGTATTTTTTGTGTATAATTTATCTTACCCACGTTTCTAGTTTCTTTTTTGTTTTTGGAAAATTTGCTGTATCATCTCTTCAGACGGCCCGATATAGACTAAGCCGTTATTTTACAAGTAACTGCTCCGTGTACTCATCTCAATTAATTTGATACACCAACTCCGTTTTAGAAATAAACGCATTGACGTCGGCACTCGAAAATCTTTATAAATAGTCCCCATCAGGAGAAATCCTGCGCTTATCCTCTGAGATCGGATAAGCTCTCTCACACGACAGATATCTTTTAGGAGCTGTCTGACTTGAAATGTTATATCGATCCTCTCTTAAGCTCGATTCAAATTAAACCGGGTTTCGTCCGGGCCTGAATGTACCTTTATGTGTACCTTTGTACACTCGCAGTGATACCTCGAGCCCCGATAAAGGCCACGACTTGGGAATCGAAGCATAGGACGCCTTGGCAGAAGCTGCAGTAGACATATTAGTAAAAGTACAGAAGATTCACTCCGCAAAATCATTTTAAATAGTAGCGACTTTTGTTACTACACAATAAAGTGCAATTCGGTATGCTAAAAAAAATTAACCTATGCCAATTCCAAAACCATTTCGAGATTTTATCTTACCAACCCTTATTTTTCTACTCCGACCTTTTAAAACGATAAGATGCCATTTATTTTAACATAAAACTAAGAAATCATTCGACTTTCATTGTCCTCTAAATGACGTCACATTGTAGCATTTTATTTTCTGTGCCTTTTAAGAATAAAAATATTACACATTTGACATACTGTTCGTCACACAGAATAGAATATTTTTTCATATCTGTGGTTTGACTGTCTGGTTTTTTTTTGGGCTGCCAATATGGGGTGCTTTTTTAGGCTTCTCAACGCAACGAAATTTTGTGCTATATGGTGACGTCACATAATTTCAATTTTCAAAAAAAAAATTTAAAATAACTACTCAATAGAAAACAAAAATATTGAAATTAGTTTCTTAAAATAGCCTTATCTACGAAATAAAAATATTAAAAAAAAAAACAAAAAAAAAAAACTTTACATACCGAATTCAGGACCTGCGAGCACTAACTACCTACAGCTATATTAACCTAGAAGTGGCCTCTCTGTCTATCGCGTAACTCTTGTAGCGTTATCTCTGTCTATCACGCGGCAGCGGACACGACAAGTCGGCTTCTTGTAGCTTCATACCTAAAGCACCTAAAGTGCGGAGTGCGCCAGGCTTGATTAGACTGCAGTTAGACGACGTGGACATTTTCTTGCGGCCACCGCACTCTCACGTACGGGAAAATGTGAATTGTATTTCCTAAGCAAAAACATTTAAAATAAACAAATGAAAATAGAGTACGTAGGAAGTATTTTGTTGTAAATGTAGTGTTGCATCATTGAAATAGGTATGTAGGTCACAGAAAATCTAATTCCAGGTAAACTGCTCCTAAAATGTAACAGGGCGAGCGTCAGGGAAATTGTTGTTTTATTAACCGAATTAAAGGAAAACATTGTAACTTTGAGCGGTTCGGGAACGATGCCTATTTTAATTACAAAATATCACAATCATTCATGCTCCTAAACTAGCTAGACTGGGTTTAAATTAATAAGTACTTTTTAGGTACTTCTTTTATAATAAAATTATCAATTGAAATACTGGGTAATGCGAAAAGGGTGTACGTCCTAAGCTAATGGTTGTCTACCGGGAGTTTTGGCGCCAACGCGGGGAAAAAACATGTCGGCTCGTTGGATTATTTTCTTAAACTTGTGTATTTTCGAGTGTTAATGTGTACTAAATGGGGAATTATTATTCATTAAGTGCTCGTAAACGTGCTCGAGTGTGGGAAAGTGATATAACGAGGTGAAACGTGCCGATTCGTGTTGTTTCCAAAACTCCATAGGAGCCTCTTGTAAAGTCTCCACCACTTTACAGGGGCATGAGTTTGACTTGACCGTGACTTACTTAGCTTGACTCTGACTGTGACTATGACTTGTTTGACGCTATTAAGACTATACAAACTGTTTAATTTTACGACTAAAGGACATTGAATCCACGGTCATGAAATTGTTAACTATAAAAAAAAACTGGTTGTCTACCTTTATTTCAGATATTATCGAGTTCCAAAGCAACCCGTAATCTTTTAAAAATCTTTGCCAGAAATGACTCATTGTTGCATTCATAAGTGAGTGTAAGAACAAACAATCTCATGCAGTTTACAAACTATCCCATTTACAATGTTAGTAGATACTTTAGCGTACTAAATCTGTTCTAATCCGCTCTGGTTGTAATAACAGTTTATCAACACGAGCGCCAATACCTAAGGCGATATCCAATTATTACTACACTAGCGCCATCGTAGTAATTATACAAATGCCACTGTTATCTTTGGTAACACAGAAAATCCTTGTACGCACAGGGTTCGATCCGTGTAATTAACATTGTAATGCAGAATTTAGGCCGGAGACAGACGACTGCGCACGACTACGCTATTTACACAAAAGTTAAAAACACAATAAAAATTAATAACTTACAAGTATCAAGTGAAATTATTGCAGGCATTTCATTAAAAAAATTGGGGTTTCAATGCTGATATTTTTAAATTTGCCGCGCTTTTTCAGTCTCTACTTTCATTAGCCAGACTCTAATAGCTATCTCGTTTTTTTTTAAAGTGACCTCTTTAGGCACGTTGGTCACTTTTTGGAATGAGGTAAAAGCACTGAACTCGCGTGACTATCACGCACAGATAGCGACATCTATTGTTGAATATGTGAATTACTACTTTAGTTTTCGCGACTAATTCTTTTTTTTACTTATTGAAGATAAAATTTGACCATAAGTAGTAATTTAGTAAAACCGATTAGGCACTATGTTATGAATAATATTAAAAATAAAATAAATAAATAAATATTTTGGGACATTTTTATTGGAACATTTTAAGGGTTTTTTCATGCCGATATTTAGATATCATAACAAGTAGATTTAAAATCAGTTGAGTATTTATTAGAGTTTTTCTCGATCTCCTCCGCTAAAACATAAAGAAAGAAACTCAATAAAAATAGCTTTTTTTTTGTTATTTTAATAATTATGTCAGATCGGTTTTCTTTAATTCTCACTCAGTAATTTTAATCTACTAAAATATTGAAATTATGCTAAATGGTAGCTCTGCCCGGAAGCGGGCTTTTAAGCGTCTTGATGGTAGCATTCCGATCTTGGCGACCGCGACCGGAGGAAGCGGCCGCGTCGTGTGACCCTCTGCTCAGTATGAATCTAAATGTAGTAGCACTACATATTATTAAAAACAATGCAAGCGACCGCGTCGCGCGACATGTGGGTTGCCGTTGCCAGATCGGAATGCCACCTTTATTTGAATCCAACGGGAGAGTGTGAATGGAGAAGGAAACGTGACTCCATCGAGTCGTGAAATTCGCTTGGACTGGATAGCGACACTGCGCCAGACCACGCGTGTGCCTCTGACGTCACATATCCACGCAGTCGTGCATAGCGTGCGCTTTGCTTGCTGCGTATGTATGGTAGCCTGAACTGAACAAAGCTAAAACAGGTGTCACACGTAGCCATACACAGTAGTCTGTGGCCGACTTAAAAGCAATTACTCACACGGTAGTATAACTATGTGCTAGAAACAAGAAAAATCAAGCAAGTATTCTCGCGAATCAATGAACTAGTTAATAAACAAAATGAACAAAATATTTCATGTAAATTGTCAGCTGACGCTATAAGTTATAGAGTATATAATTATTATAGTGTCAACGAAGACAACGAATGGCATGCACCACGCTGCCCCGCGCCACTAAAGACATTGGCCGTGCGCACGCTTCTACGCTTTACATTGCTGGTTTGCAATATTCTAAACAAAAAAAACCGGACAAGTACGAGTAGGACTCGCACTCTGAGGGTTCCGTTGGATCCTCAGAACGCGAGTCCAAACAAAAAAAAACAACAGAAAAGTTTAAATATTGAAAGACAAACTTAACTTTGTAGTGGACAATAAGGCCTTCTAAACATACCAACTACAAAATGTAAGTTTGTAATAGAAAAACAATTATTTTTAAATTATCTAATTTAATTACTTTCGGACTTATTCCTCTATATGTGCTGTGAGACCTCGTCCCTTGCCAAATTTCATTATTCTAGGTCAACGGTAAGTACCCTATTATGTACTTTAAACGGTTTCGATTCCCTTGTGAAATCACAAAATATCGAAAATATGCGACATAAACGGTCATAACATCTTTTGATCGCGTAGACTTACATAATTAATTTTTCCACAGCTGAAAGAAACTGTAGATTTGAGTATATTAAATATAAACTTCAACTTGATATATTTACGCGTTCCTGAGAAAAAGAGTTTTGACAGACGGACAGACGGACAACAAAGTGATCCCATAAGGGTTCCGTTTTTTTCCTTATGAGGTACGGAACCCTAAAAACAAGTAAGACAATTAGTTATTAATATTTGATTGTGTTTAGATAATATAGCAATAGCGTTTTGGCTTCGGGACCGTTTCCCTTACACGTCCTAGTATATTATTATTAGTGAAATCGGGAGATGTGAGTTAAACTAATAAATGTTCTTGCTGTTAATTAGTTCGCAACGCGACCACAATACCTAGCGCTATCTGTTGAACACTAACACAGAGGATTATCACATGTGTCCTTGAAAATATGACATGCAAGGCAGGTCGACTTATGACGTCTACTTGGATATAGGTCTGTGAGAAGGACTATACTTATAGGTACTTTACTTTTGACTTGACCGTTCCTTACTTTAACTTGACTTTTTTTATCTAATAAAACTTGAGAATTTTACACTGCTGTGAACATTGGCAAATACACAATAACGTGCGACACCAAATCTTTTCTAGAGGAAAAAATAAAAAAACTATAGCCGTCAAATTAATATGCCGCTGTCAAGGACCTTATTTTTTTCCTTCTTCCCCGTATTGCATAGATTCAGTATACTGAATCTATGCCGTATTGGGGCTTTTGGCTCCGCGTGATTAATAACAATAATAAATAATAAATATTCGGGACATTTTTTCACACGCGGTCATCTGACCCCAAACTAAGCAAAGCTTGTGATATGGCTGCCAGAGACTGATATACATACAGTATACACATATAGTTTTAAATACATACTTAAATAAATATTAACACCCAGATATAGAACAAAGACAAATGTTCATCACACAAAATTTAATGTTTGTCCCAGGTGGGAATCGAACCCACGCCCCCAAGCTCAGAAAGCAGGTTCACTACCAACTGGACCAACGGGCTATCCAGATTAACGCAGTTGCCATATACAAGTCGTTTCAGTTTTGTGTTAGAATTTAAAGGCTGTCTAGGTTTTAATAAAAAAAATTACAAACTTGTATCTTTCTGAAGTTACATCTTCTCTTACGAGGAGAGAAATTTACTAAGTACTTAACATAGACCAATCAAATAAGTCAATTTGTTTTGCAACTTAGCGAAAATAGACCAACTTGAACAAAAACTTAACACCACACTCGAATTGAAATCAAGACCTTTACACAGATTTGAAACTAGCTCTGTTTCTTTACACTGAAAATCTTGGTGGAGATTTTCCATTCCATAGCGGGCCTAAATAAACATCCAGCTGTTTATCTTTAATTCGAACAAGGGATAATGAAAATGAAAAAAAAAAAAAATGAAAAATATATTTATTAACATAAACATAGACTTTAATAGTAGGTATGTTATGTTACTAGCTTTACATTCTGTAGTAGCATACGTGATTCTTAAAAAAAAAAACGGAATTTTCCACTCACCAGTTCGTGGATGAGCGTAGTTTTTATCGTTCCTTAGTAAGAATTTTGAAGGCATAAAGCTTGTTTTTAAAAAGTTTTCTTTTTTAATCTGTACTTCTATACTAATATTATAAAGAGGAAATATTTGATTGTTTGTTTGTTTGCATTGAATAGGCTCCGAAACTACTGAACCGATTTGAAAAATTATTTCACCATCCCCGTGCGAAGCTGGAATGGACCGCTAGTAATTCGTGATTTTATGACTTTACTTGAAAGCAAAACATCTGAAGTGCTGTTTCACATTTAGCAAGGGCGTTATAAATTATAAGTACCCACGTCCTTGCATTTGCCATAGACAATTTAAAAAAATCGACCCGCAGAATACGAACCTGCACCATCCTGGTTTACGCCCCCAGCGCTTCTTAGGGTTCCGTACCCAAAGGGTAAAACCGGGACCCTATTACTGAGCCTACGTTGTCTCTCTGTCTGTACGTCTGTCTGTCCGTCTGTCTGTCTGTCCGTCTGTATGTCCGTCCTACCTTTTAACGGCTGTATCTTTCGAACCGTAATAGATAGCCAGTTGAAATTTTCACAAAATATGTAATGTTACGGCGGATTAACTAACAAATAATAAAAAGACAAAAAGTTAAAAAGAATGGGGGGTCCCCATACAAAAAACGTATTTTTGTATTAGCTCTCATCTAAAAACGGCAATACGTACAAGCGTTAAATTGGGTATGATTATAGTACACACTCTAAAGTATAACAATAAATAATAAATAATGGCCAAGAGCGAGTCGGTGACAAATTTCTGCTCATTACCAAGTTGTAACTGGTAATTTCGTTTATTTGGACGACCTCATTCTAGCGTCTATTTCACCAAATCGAAATGCCATAATTTTAAATCGGTTTTTAATTACGGTACGGTTCGGTTTGTAAATTGATAATTATCGTATTGTGTGGTGGTACGGAACCCTCAGTGCACTAACCCGACTCGCACTTGGCCGGTTTATTTCGCTAAGCTATGGTCGCCGGCCCTGCTTCCAAATTCTTGAGCTGTATTTGCGACTAATCTAACCGTTGTCAGCGCCACGATATAAAATTGTGTGTGTGTGTGTGTGCGTGCGTGTTTGTTTGTTTGTTACTCTATCACGCTGAAATGGCTGGACGGATTTGGATGATATTTAGAATATAGATAGCGTATATCTTGGATTAACACATAGACTACTTTTCATGATTATCGTCACCATATTTCATCACTACGCGGGTGAAACCGTGGGGTGCAGCTAGTTGTCTATCACATTTAAAACAAACTAAAGTGTGGAACACTATAGGTATACCTATACATAAAAAAAAACATATAAATTGACCTTTTCAGCCAAAGAAATATTAATTGTCCATTGTCTCAAAATTAGTTGCATTATAATTAAATTATTTCCAGCGATTATACTGTAAAGCGGGAAACATCGAAACGAATAATTAAATTTATTTCCACAAAACCGTTTCGAATTAACAGCGAACGACTACGATCAAAGAAGATTGGTTTTCATTAATAAAATGGCTGGCGTTTAAACAGATAATTTTCTACCTATAGCTATCTTAAAGTAGCCTATTTGGGAGACCGCTAGACTTGAAAGCGTGAGGTCGCGGGTTCAAATCCCGGGCCCGTACCAATGAGCTCTTTGGAGTTTATGTACGGATTTTCATACCACTGGCTTTTCAGTGAAGGAAAACATCGTGAGGAAACCTGAATGCATACCAAGGATTCATATTAATTATAGAGGATGTATATTCACCCAGAAAATTGCGTAGTCGCTTACGATAGATCCAAAGTGATTGTTTAGATGGCGCTAGGAGTGGTAAATAAGACTTAAACTGTACGAAACCACAGAATACAATAATAGTTAGATCTACGGCACCGAAAACTTAACCTTACCTCGCATTTAAGAATGCGTATAAAGCGAGGAAAATTTCTGATTTCACCCGCGCGTCTCGCATCACCCGCATTAGTGTGAAACACAACCACGGCAGCGCGGCAGTCGCGCGGATTCATCAAGATATTCATCAAGGATTCATATATAAACGGAGTTTTTTTTTTTTTTTTATTTGTACTATAACTTTCCGTCTCTTATGGAATATCCAGAGGCAGACCCAAGACAAGGTGGAAAGATGTCGTGAAGAACATGATGAAGGCTGACGCCACCACTATGTGGGCCTCATAGTCGGGAAGAAAGAGAGAGATTAATATATTTTTTGTGTTTTAATATTACTGTAATTCAGTAGCGCAATATTTTGACGTGAAAACGTCTTATAACTCGATGAACGCCGGCTTCACGCATCAAAAATTGTCACGTTCCGTCCGAGCCGCGCGGGCAAGCGAGAGCGCGGAACAAGCGCACAGAAAGAAAAAAAGTCTTGAATCAAGAGTATATTTATTGGTCAAGAATAATATAGTTTCATATATGGGGAAAACAATATTTTCTTGAATAAAGCAATTTATTGTTTTAGTTGATAAGCTCAAATCAACATTTTAATGTCTCATATAAAGACAATATATTATCGACAGAAGAATTAAGCAATTTCTTCATGCAAGAGGGAACGGTTTCTTGTTCTTCAAGACTCACAGTTTTCTTGAACAAAGACAGTTAAAGTTTTTGATGAATACCTATTTTATTTTTGGAGTAAGACAAAGTTATTTTTATAGAAAACATAATAATCTTCTAATAAAACAATCAACTTCTGCACTCAGAACGCAAAAGTCTTAAATTAACAAAATCTTAGCATTAGTAGAAGAGAATAGTATTTTTCAATTGAGACAATAAGTTTTATTTTAAATAGCCTTTTAATTTGAGTCAAAAATTTTAACGGCTTCTACTGAGAATTCTGTTGTTTGAACTAATTATAATATTTCTTAATTTAAGAAACTTAAAATTTTATACTGAATCAAATTTCTCTCCTTTCAATACTTTGTACATTTTATTTGAATAATGTCATTTACTTTTCTTAAGTATTTTAAATCTTAAGCAGAGACTAATACTACTTCTGAACTGAGAATATAGATTTTCAAGGTGAGATTATCAATGTTCTTTACTTGAATAACCAGGGATTTCATACTAAAACTAAATTGATCTCTGTTCAAATAATTACCCTTTCTTGTCCTAAGATTTTTAATGTCCAGTCAAGGGTAAAAATATTTTTGAATTGAAAATGCATACTCTTGAGTAAAGTATTTCTTTATCTTAACCTAAAATAACTAAGAGTCTTCTGCAAAGACAAAAGTTCTTAATTCGAATAATGTCTTTTACTTGCCTAAAGAATGTTTGATTTTAAGTAAAGACTGTTGATGTTTTCAAATTAAGAATGTATCTTCTTAGGGAGAGTATGGTTGGTATTCTTAGTTTAAATAATCGGGAGTTTCAGATCAAAACCAGATTGATCTTAGGCAAACGATTTCAGTGCGTTATTTGAAGAATATATTTGCTTATATCAAGATGTTTTGTTGCTTCAAGTAAGTAATTTCTAGATTTGAATTAATAATTCTACTTCTCAGTTGAAACTAATAATTTTCTTAATTGGAAAGTAGAAAGTCTCAAAGCAAGACCAGAATGAAACACAGGGTTACGCAAAAAGGGTGTACTATCCCGAAAGGGACTCATAGTACTCATCATTATGGTCAACTTTTACTCCGGGGGCTGCCGTGATATCGCGAAAAAAAAACAGCTGTTCCATACATTTCGTAGAGTTTCACTGACACTTTTATATGGAACAGCTGATATTTTTATCGCGATTTCGAGGTTGGCCACAAAGTAAAAGTTGTTCATAATGATGAGTACTACGAGCCCCTTTTCGGGTTAATACACCCTTTTCGCGTAATCTTGTGTTTCATTCTGGTCTTGCTTTGAGACTTTCTGTCATATATGCATATTGACAAAAGCTGAAATGCAGTGCTTATAGAGCAATACATTCTGGTATTGCTCTATAAGCACTTGACACATTTAAAAACCAATACATACAACATAGCAGAATTATCAATATAATCGATTTTAGCTCGAGTTAGTTACGACTTACGCCTTGGATCAATCTCATTTTAACCCTGACTTTAAATTAAATTAATTTAGTCATTTATCAAAATATTTATTATTATAATACATTATTTTAAAGGTTTGAAACACGTCATAGACACAATCTTAATTATTAACTTAGGTACATACAATATAATTAATCAAAAATATAAGATCAAAAACATAGTAGACTTTTAAAAAAGATACAATTCTAAAGGGCGTGCTCGCCTGCTATAAGCTATCCATTTCGCACGTTTTGAACTATTTAAAGATTACATCTGATTTTAGCGAAGGCATCAAAAAAAAATCTTAAAAAATTAATTTTCCCGATATCTTCTCCAAAATCTGAGATATCAGTGTGAAAATTGCTTTATAACATTTGCAATTTTTTCTAAACAAAATTACTATTTACTGTTATTATACAAATATATTGATTATTTATCTTAACAAAACGTTTAAATTGTGCAAAAGAGAAAGCAAAGAGGGCCTTAATGCTATAAAATGGGACTGCAGCCTTAACATATTAATATTGTGGGAGACAGGTACAAAGAATATTTTTGAATTTATATATTTAATCAACACATGAATTAAATTTTTTTACTCATTGCCCACATTTTAGTTGGCCTAAAAGCTATGAAACGGGACTGCAGCTTAACATATTAATATTGTGGGAAACTGGTTCACTAAGAATATTTTCGTATTTACACACGAATTAAAAAAAAATTACTCTATTGCCCACTTTTTTGTTGACCTTAAAGCTATGAAACGAGACTGCAGCCTTAACATATTAATATTGTGGGAGACTGGTTCCCTAAGAATATTTTAGAATTTACACATTTAATCAACACACAAATAAAAAATATTACTCTATTGCCCACTTTTTTGTTGATCTTAAAGCTATGAAACGAGACTGCAGCCTTAACATATTAATATTGTGGGAGACTAGTTCCCTAAGAATATTTTAGAATTTACACATTTAATCAACACACAAATAAAAAATATTACTCTATAGCCCACTTTTTAGTTGGCCTTAAAGCTATGAAACGGGACTGCAACCTTACCATATTAATATTGTGGGAGACTGGTCCACTAAGAATATTTTCGAATTTACATATTTCATTAAAACACGAAATAAAAAAATTACTCTTTTACTCTTTTGCCCACTTTTTAGTTGGCCTTAAAGCTATGAAACGGGACTGCAGCCTTAACATATTAATATTGTGGGAGACTAAGAATATTTAGAATTTAAATATTTAATCAACAGACAAATTGACTTTACGAAAGTTATGGTAGTTAATAGGTAAAATTTTGGTGAAAACCTGGAAAATAACAAATATATGTTTTAAAAAATAAGGCCGGAATTTGTGAATTTCTGGAAATTAGTTTCCACTCTGGTTCTGTTGGTTGTGGTTCTGAAAACCCAGTCAGTGTGGTTTTCACACATTATTAATATCTGAACGGGTGTTACTCACGATCCGGCCTAATATACCGTGAGTAACACCCGTTCAGATATTAATAAGGTCAGGTTTTTTTTTTGGCCATTTTTTTATTCTCCAAATGCTTTCCCGAACACACCCGTTCGGCTCTACATAACGCTCTGTATAAATAAATAAACTTACTCGTACATAAATATCAACAATGAGATTCTCGATACACTCCAGTGTCGAAAATTTTGTTTTTCTGTCGAGTCTCCCTTATGGAGGAATGAAGTGACAGCAGTTTCATTTGATCTGGAACCTTCCGGTCTGAAAAATAAACGTGAAAAATTAAACAACGGTACTTACGATATGTGTATGGCTAGTGGCTGGCTACCATGCTGTGATGTAGTAGATAGGTATCGAAAAAAGTATGTAACTCACCATCATCGGTTTCCTGTGTTATGCCTTCGTATAAACTTTCCAACGAATCATATTTATTTGTATTATTAAATTTCAAACTGATAATTGAATTTATAAACGTTTGCCACTTTGTATAAAAATTCAAAGAATTTTCCTTGTACTTTTCTTCGATATCCACCACATTAATCTGAAATCACATCACACTGATTAATATTATATATGCGATGCGTGTAAGTTTGTTATCCCAATAGCACGGATTGACACACAAGCTACATTTTTAGCTGCTTCACGCACTAAGATTTACTATTATTATTTATTTATCTTACTAAAATTTTGAAAATATATGAACTGTTTAAACAAAACCCAGAGATTCTTGAACAGATAATAATTGTCTTGTTTTTAGTTTTCATATTGAGAATAATATTATTTTTCACTTGCTTTAACACTAGATGAGTGAACTGCAGATCAAAACTAATAAAAATAAATATACCTACCTATACACAATGCAATAATTATAGTTAGTTGGCTACCAGTATACATACAAATTTGACCCCATAAAAAATAAATTAAATACTAATTATTAGTAGGTGTGTAGGTGTAACTTACATGTGCAGTGAAATATTCTTCAATTTTGGATTTAACCAGAAGTCTATGGCCAATTAAAGAGCATATCTCTTTGAGATAATCGTCACTTAGATGTGAATCGTCACTTAGTTGGTATTGCTGAATTTCATGTTCTGGAAAAATTAAAAAATAAAAATTAATCATCAATGTCATCATCTCAGCCGTAGGACGTCCAATGCTGGATATACGTCTCCTCCATTGACTTCCTAGAGTGGTTTGAAGCGGTTCACATTCAGCGCGTTCCTGCGATCTTTAATAGGTCGTCTGTCCACCTTGTCTTGTGGTGGGTCGTCCTACGCTGCGCTTGCCGCTTCCTCTATTCGAGAACTTAAGCGATACTGTATGTAATAAAACTTACCTTTAAATCTGTCTATAAGACTCCGGAACTCCCTATTTGCGCAATATAACTTCTATCGAAGTTTCATCGTCAGCCATCTGCATTAATATCACAACAAACTAATTTTTTGTAAAGAGAACTTACGATAGCTTTTTTGGTTCAATTCAATTCTTGGTGTACGGTGAATATGGATCACAACCGCTCTGCTTAATAAATGAGATTAATTGAAATTTATATTAAAATGTATTCGATGCGATTCGCAACCCCACTTGACGCGACAAGACAAATCAGAGAATTGGCGAGTACAGGGTTGCCAGCCCCGAAACATTTTCCCTTATAAATGGTAAAAATTCTCTAAATTCATTCAAAACATTAAACAACTAAACTATAATCGAATCAATCGAAGCGATTAGAGAGCTCAAGTTGACAACTCTCGGGGTTTTTGTATAATATGCGCGAATGGGTGATCGATCGGTAGGCGAACTTCGGTGATAGCACGAGACTATTTAGGGCGGGCCTGACTCGTACTTGGCCCGGTTTTTTTTTAGTTATACCACAGAGTGTGCACTATAATAGTACCAAGTAAACTTGTACTTAGCCTTGTACTTATTACCCATTTTGATGAAAAGTACAAAAATACCTTTAAAATATGGTTCTTTGTATGGGACCCTTAATTGTTGACTTTATGTTGTTTTTGTTTAATCCACCGTATTCTGTAAAAAAAATCTGCCAGCTCTCTATTACCTACGGTTCAAGAGATGCAGCCGTCTAAAGGTCAGACAGACAGACAAACACCGGAGGCTTAGTAATAGGGTCCCGTTTTATCTTTTGGGTACTAAACCTTAAATTACTAATCACAGCTCGTATATTACGGACATGTACAATACATGGGGATTTTACCCTGCAGTTCGAAACGCAGCAAGTACTCACTTCTTTAGTGCGCGAGGGTAGATAGACGTGCGGAACGCTATCTGTCTCTTTCAAATGAGCGGTCTCAATATCTGTATATACACTATTAGGCACACACTATAATCTACACTTCAACACACGTTTTATAAGGAGGTAAAGTTTGTGAGTTTGTGTGTAACGGGCAAACTCCGGAACTACTGGTCCGATTACTAAAAAATATTTCACGAATAGAAAGCTCCACTATCCCTGAGTGACATATTTCATATTTGGCTATGTTTTGTTCACAGTGCAGGTGACACCGCGGAAGAAATCTAGTGTACAATAAAGTAACATAAATGTTCAGTGAAACCAATCACCGAAATAAAAGCTGATACGTTGTGTTGTATAGTATCAGTATGTGTCAATAAATTGCGGCCAATATTATATAACATGGATGAATTGTACGACCTGATATTTGTACCTGCATTATTGGTTGTGCTTACTTACTCATGATTAAAAAAACTCTTCCACGAATACAAAGATACACTCTCCTCGAGTGACATAGGTTATGTTTTATTGACAACGCAGGTGAAGCTAGAGGCTTATAATCTCAAGGGTGGTCCAATATAATTATTCCACCCATAAGGGTAGAAAGCAGAGAAATATTTTATGTTAAACAATAGTCGGTTTTTGAGATTTTTAGCCTGGGTATTATTTTGAACTGTTCGGGCCTTTCGGACAACAGCTAATTGCGGCACCTAATCCGCTCAGTTGGAAAATCACGCGACCGCAAACCGTATCTGGGTGCGATAAGGTTCACGTTCTAGTGATTTTCCAACTGAGTGGATTAGGTGCCGCCATTAGCTGTTGTCCGTAAGGCCCCTGTTCTCACTTTGATTGCGAGGAAATAATTTCTTAACACACTTTCAGGTATTAATGCATATTCTCTTCTGAATACTCGCACTCTTCTTAAAATTAGGGAATTTATTTTAGATATGACAACACTCATTCATCCCCCATCCTTCCGTTGCCGGTTATAGTCAAATAATCTATTAGTCAAGACATTCGATTTACATCTAAGAATCAATTATTCTTGGATGAAGAAACACGACTTTCAACTTCTACTAGTTATAGGTAAGTTAATACCTACAAAGTAGAATTTTAAAAATATTTATTGAGTTCACAATTGAACGGCTTATAACGTGTAACAAGTACATTTCATGAGTTGTTCGATTATTACTCGTTATTATTATAATAAAGCCTACTTATCCGTGAATTCCGTGATAGAGACCCCTATGAGAATTAAATGACTATGGAACCCAGATGGAGATATGGAAAAAAGATAGTCCTTATCAAATGGTGCTAAGTTTCAATTTTGCAATAAAACCTACAGCTGACTAATGATAAAACGATCTTTCAGATTATATAACTAATATCTAGTAGTCAACCATAAAATTACTACAGATGCCTTTAAATTCAAAACCCAATAGTAAACCACCAAAATTAAAGCGTATTTAGCGAATAAAATTGCTTTTCAAGTTTAGACACCAGAGTGGTGTTTAATATTCAATGAAAAATCATAGCAACAGTGCAAATAGATGATCATAGATCATAGGTATCCTACGAAGCTGTTAGTTCGTAGGTTTGAGTAGTTAACTATCAGATATCAAAGATTCTGTTCAATGGTAAATTCTACCACTATTTACATAGAAATAAAGTCTGTAAAGGCTGAGCACTGGTGCAGGGCTGACAGTCGTTTTTTTACCTACTCGAGTTATCGTCGAACAAACAAGGTATAGGTATAAAATGCAAACTCCGATTTGTCCCGTTAGACTAAATGACTTTCTTTTGAATCGGCTAAATATATTAAGCATAATAGGGATCCTTAGTAAATTCGCGGTGTAATATAAAAGTATCTAGGTAATTTTTAAAATTAACAGGAGAGCAATTTCATTTCTTTGAACTTTGTAGAGATAAAGGATAATATACTCGTATAATTGACTAATGAAAAAAATATAGAGAAATTAACCCATACTATTAGAGAATAAAATTAGGCATAAAATATATACACTTATCATAGAACATATTTATATATTTTCAGAAATTGGTTGAAATACGTTATTTCGTCTCTTACTTACCTATTCTTAACTTGTTTGCAAAAATTTATTTTATTGGAATAATATGCGTTATTTGGGCAGTTAATTGGTATAAATGGGTTGATAATTACCTATTATCAACTAATTTAATTTTTTTTTTGTACCGGTACTCAAGTTACGTTCTTCTAGTTCAGTGAAAAACATTTTTTTTCCATTACGTTATTATTGAATTAGTGAAAAATTTACTGTACAGTTACGTCGTTTTGGCACAACGCGCAGGACCACGTTTAGTACCCATTTATGAAAAAAATATTATTTTCCAGTTTTTGGTAGTTACGTTCATCTGGTTCTTACACCGAGATTTGAGCAACCATGCACATACTTAAAAATGTTGGTTAAAAACATATCGCAATTCCTAGAGGTCTACCTTATTAATATGCTGAAAATTATTATGTTTGTCACTTTAATGCCTTATTTTTTGCCTTATTTTTTGCCTTATTTAATGCCTTATTCAGATAAAAAAAGCCGAACACTAATCATGCACTTTCTTGGTATTAAAACTTTTGACTAAGATACTTAGATAGGATTTAATTCATTGTTATACACCCAACTTCTTATTCCCACAAAATAGATAACTTGGTTAAAAATATACAGCTACCTTTTTTTAAATTATTATCTTTCTTGAATTAATGCTACTTAATTAAATAAAAATTCTCAAACAAATAATTTGCATCTTAAGAATTCTTAGTTGAACAATCCAATACTTGTTCCCAAAACACAGATAAATCTTGGCTAAAAACATAAGACGATCTTGCTTAAAATTATTTTGTTTCTTAGTTTGACGCTAGTAGTTACGTAATCCAATAAAAATTGTCTCAAACTAAACATGTATTTTCTTGGAATAAAATGTATGTCTATCTTATTTTGTATCATATAGGGATTCTTATTTGAAATATCCAATACGTATTCCCTCAAAACAGACAAATCTTGGCTAAAAACATAAGACTATCTTGCTTAAACTTATTTTGTTTCTTAGTATGACGCTAGTAGTTACTTAATCCAATAAAAATTGTCTCGAAGTAAACATGAATTTTCTTAGAACAAAACGTTTGTCTATCTTATTTTGTATCATATAGGGATTCTTAGTTGAAATATCCAATATGTATTCTCTCAAAACAAACAAATCTTGGCTAAAAACATAAGACCGTCGTGCTTAAAATTATTTTGTTTCTTAGAATGACGCTAGTAGTTACTTAATCCAATAAAAATTGTCTCGAACTAAACATGTATTTTCTTAGAATAAAATGATTGTCGATCTTATTTTGTATCATAGAGTTTCTTAGTTGAAAAAATCCACTACTTATCCCCTCAAAACAGACGAATCTTGGTCTAAAACACTCAGTTACCTTGTCAAGAATTAAATCAATTCTTACTTTAATACCAAAATACTTACTTAACCCAAAAAAATATATATCTTGAACCAAACAAGTGTTTTTTTAATAGAAAACGTAACTCTATCTTATTTTGAATCATTTTACAATATTGATTCAATACTTAAATTTACATCAAAATAAAATATTTTTTCTTCATACGAAAATTATTTTTCTTTAAATAAGACGTTCCTACTTTCTGATTTATGAGAATAATACATTATTTAAAGTAAGACAATATTTTTTTGAATCAAAAAGATATTCTTGAATTAACAAGTTATCTGTTTTAGTTTCAGTAAAGTGTCACAGGTTTTGAATCAAAGTTTTATAGTTCTTGATCCTATGCATTATTTTCTCACACTAAGATACAAAAAGATCTTAATTTAAAAAATATATAAATTGTTTACCCAACTCCCAGATATTCTTGAAGGAATAATAATTGTTTTGTTTGTAGTAAATATAATGAGAATAATATTGTTTTTCGCGAAGAGTATCAGTTGTGTTGTTCTAAGACATTATTATTAATTAAAGCATTTATTTACTTGATATTAAACAATATTCCTGAGAATAAAAATATTCTTGGTCGGAAACAAATTTCGCGAGGATTTTTTTCCGTGCGAGAGGAACGATCGGCCTAAGCATTATCACGTAAAATAATCGACCGTAAACCGACTTTACAGATAACCCCTTATTTACAGTTGTCGCCGAGAACGTGTTTCGTTTTGTACCTACTTACTTTCTATTGTCATCATCATCATCATTTCAGCCATAGGTCGTCCACTGCTGGACTTAGGCCTCCCCCAACGATCTCCAAAAGGGCCGCTCTATGGTTGTGCTATGAAATCCTTACTAATATTATAAAAGCGAAAGTAACTCTTTCAATTTCATTGCTCGGAGAACCGATAACCGATGGGGAAGAAAGGTTCTTGAGTGGAGACCACGAACCGGAAGACGCAGCGTAGGTAGGCCTCCCACTAGATGGACCGACGACATAGTAAGAGTCGCTGGCATCCAGTGGATGCAAAAGGCAGGCTGTCGTTCAGGGTGGAGGTTAAAGGGGGAGGCCTATGTTCAGCAGTAGACGTCTTCTGGCTGATGATGATGATGATGAAAGTAACTCTGTCTCTCTGTCTCTCTGTCTGGATGTTTGTTCGCTTTTCACGACTAAACCGCTAAGCCGATCTTAACGAATTTTGGCAGGATATTAGTGTACATCATATGGACGGACATAGGGTACTTATTCTCCCAGAAAATGCGGGAAAATTGGAAAATCGCGGGTAGCGCCGCGGGATTCAGCTAGTAATTAATACATTCCTAATTTCCTACAAGCCTGCACTAAAAAATATTTATAATATTTAAAAATGTTGAACTAAACATCCGTATAAACGGGTCCGGCGTTTATTATGTCATAAATATTCATCGGGCTATTTTCAGTGAACCCTTCTTCTGGCGAGGCGAGCCCGGTGTCATTATATAGTCGCTGAATATTTTTATACTTAAGAGCTGATATCTCGTCAACTTGGGTTGCGTTGTCTCAATTTCCGTCGTTATGAGAAAACAGTACCAAATTCATATTTTGGAAACATGATTGGTGAAACTTTTCTCGATATAATAATTCAGCGAAAACCGACCTTCAAAATACGTCAAATACGTGTTTAGTATATTTTTCTAATCGGGTTGCTCTTGTCAATCCAATTTTTTCTATTCCGATACCTAACCATTTAAGTAAAATAAATTATTGCTCAAAATTTTTTTCGACAAGAAAAGTGTACACAATATTTGGAATCATAATTAACTTACCCAAATTAAAATAAAGACAAACTTTACTAAATTAAAATAAATACAAACTACTATTTCAAATTAATTGTTTCTAACCCTTTGAGTAGTTTGATTGCAAGCTTAGTTAGTTTAAAACGTAGCCTAGTTAAAAAAAAAAAAAAATCCGTTTCAATAAAATTTTCAAGCATTACCATTCAACTTAGCGATGTGGAAAGATACAAAAAAGCTACGAGCTACAAACGCTACGCGTTGTAGCTTATTCTACGAAATGACAACGATCATCATCATCATCATCATAGTCAGCCTTTTAACAGTCCACTGCTGGACTTTTAGCCTACCCCCGAAAGGGTGATTGGGCCATATCCACCACGCTGGCCCAGTGCGGGTTGGTGGATTCACATACGCCATTAAATTCCTTCTCCGTACGTATGCAGGTTTCCTCACGATGTTTTCCTTCACCGAAAAGCCAGTGGTATGAAAAAAACGATCATGCTACAACTGAATTACAGAGAAACCTCTCTGATTACCTTCTCGTCTCTCCATCTTCATCTCCATCACATCTTTCCAGCAATCAAAAATTTTTGAATTGTTTTTTTTTTCTGAAATTGGCTCCAGCTCTGCGTGTTTTGAGGAGTTATTAAATAAATAAATAAACATCGTTTATTTCAGGCAATCTTGACCCCTAGAACTTATACTTACTAAAATAAATTCTCCCTGTGTAGGGGTGTTAGTCTTAAATCATACAAGCACACCGTATAGAGAAGATAGATGATATTCCAAATATCTCTACCGTGAAAAAAACTTTTACGAACACCTGTATATAATACACTGTCCATAATACAAGTACCTACATACTGCAGATTATTAAGTTATAAAAGGTATATTTAAAATTAATACATATAGTATAGATACTTGATCCAAGTTTTTTCGCTCTGACAGCTACAAAATTGTACAAAGCTGAATAAAACATAGAATGATGTAGTAATAGTTTTAAGCTAAAGAATAACTACTCAGAGAAGGTAAGTTTCCCAACAACGCCTTCTCAATACGTAAGCTACAAATTCGCTTTGTAGCTTTCGATTGGTATTTTAAACGATTTAAGCAAGAAAATTAATGGATTACCTGTGGAATGTCACACCATAACTCTTATGCTGCTTTTCTGATTTGTTGTGGTACGATTTCACCGCGCAAATTGTCATAGTAAAATTTTTATATATTTTTTGGAGCTATATATGACACCATTTGAATGGCTTAAATTTTGTGAATGTACTTGATTTCTTTGTGTAGTTATTCTAAGGTTTTAGGTTTTAAATATCTGTGTTTTAAATATTTTTCGAACAAAACATATTTTAATTGTTACCATTATATACAGGCTACCATCTACAATCTTACATCTACTGCTACAATCTTAGGTTCAAAAATTATAAAAAATTAAGATTTTTTTACAATTTTCTGCAGCTGACATAAAAAAATTACCAGTATTGATCATCATCATTAGCCAGAAGAAGTCCACTAACTTGGGCCTCCCTCTTAGAATCGCGGCAGTGTGGAACAAGTTTATTTGGGAGATTCGGCCTCTAGACAACTCCCTTTGTTGGTTTAATTCAGCGCTGGCCTTGGGGTAGAGCGAGACGAGTCGTCGCTCTAGGCGTCAGATAGCAAGGGGCGCCGAATGGCCAAAAGCGGAAAAAATAAAGCGAAAATTTATTTTTTGATGGTGCCCTGCGTCTATGTGCGGGGGCAGCATGGCAGATGGTGGGGCACACATGCGTTGTTAGTAACCAGCTTAAAATTTTATGTGGAAATAGTTTATATGCTGGAATAGCACTGGACTACTTTATATCTCTGAAAAATTGATTCATACCTGTACGATAATTTTCAGAAATAAAACGCGCTGAAAGACAATCTCGCTTTACCCTGATCAAATACCAGGGCTACCGCTGGTTCGATTTGCGTTTAGTCCAGGGGCCTTACGGACAACAGGTATTGCGGCACCAAACTAACGTTAGATCCGCTCAGTTGGAAAATCACGCGAACGTGAACCTTAACACGCCCAGATACGGTTTGCGGTCGCGTGATTTTCCAGCTGATCTAACGTTAGTTTGGTGCCGCAATACCTTTTGTCCGTAAGGCCCATGGCCACATTTCCCTCCAGGTCAGGTTTCATTCCGAACATCATCAATAAGGGTACTTTTATTCACACAATACTTTTCAACCTGCAAAAACATCTGACTCCTATAAACTAGAAAGCAAGATCGAGTGGGGTGAGTTGTTAACAAATATTTAACAAAAGTTTGTTAAGGGCGTGTACAAACAACCGAATTCTCAATGTATATTCATTAAACAAAACACAGCATCGTAATTAGGGCGCATGTGTTCGTACCGTGTAAACTCGACCTATATACAAATAAGTATCTAATAATTATACTAAATGGAAACTCCTTGCTCTTAAAACATACCAAACAACTGATAACAAAGTAATTTATATATTTGAAGTGTTGTTCAGAACATTAAGATTGATTTACTACTAGCCAAGGATGTTGTATATCCTTCCTTTAATATACAACGTCCTTGCTACTAGCTGACCCGACAGACGTTGCTCTGTCTTTGAACTGTCAAACACGCGAAGTTAAAATCGTCGTTAAGTTTTCTGAAATTTTCCAATTTTTTGCGCAATATTCTTTATTTTTCTTTCCGTAAGAAACTTCTACGAGGTATTAGAAAGCTTTAGAAAAAAGATGAATGAAATCGGTAAAGTCGTTCTGAAGTTATGGCGTGACCAAGGTAAATAGGGATTCATCAAGGATTTTATATATACCCTAAAGGGAACGGATTCATTTATATATATATATATATATATATATATTATATTATATGTATAGATTAAACAAAAACCTACTTTTTATTTTTCATGTCATCTTCTTCCTTTATTTCCTGTTTGGGGTTTAGTTTCATTTACTTTTTTTAAATTATGTATGTTCGGTACTAATAAAATATGTCCTAATTTATTAGTGATACTTTACTTACGAATAATTTGTCGAAGCCTTTTAAAAAGTGAGGATAATGTGACCAACTTATCTGTAGAGATGGGCAAACTCTGGAACTAAATATTCCTAATGTTTTGTTCAGAAAGTGCGAAGGTGGCTCCGAACTCCCAATAACCCAATCAAATACAGGGATAAGTCTTGTAACTCTATTATATTCCACGCACTTGCGCCACAGAGAACAAATTAAAACTTTTAATGACTTCCATAGACAAGGTTTACCCGATGGCGGAACAAAGGAGTTTCCATAGACATTAGCTTTGTTGTTTTCCCGTTAAACTTTGCGAGCAGACAATATAACATGGGCTTGAGAAAGTAAACAATACAGGAATAATATCGATTGTTCCAATCAACCCATTGGATTTTCATGAAATCGTACCAGTACAATGGGGAAGTGGTGGAAAACGGAAATAAAACGAAGTATCGTATGAAGTGCGACACATGCCATTCGATGGTGGCAAGTGATGACTTGCCATCCACTAAATGGGCCACCCATAAAGGCTGCCGTCTACTAGCGCCGGAGAGGTAACATTGGCCAGGGTGGCTTATAGGGTATGGAGAGGCTGCACTTTCACTAAGAGCTACTTACGGCGTTATGCCATTTAACACTTCCACCCTGGGGCTTACGTTCTTAGCTCTTGCGGTTTCCACCCCCAAACGGCTGGTAAAGGCAAGAGAAAAAGGAAGAGGAGGAAGAGGAAGGAGGAAGAGTCGGGGTACACGTCGCCACTCACCGACGCGGCTCGCCACAAAGCCCCGGCGTTATATTATTGTAATTATATTCTGAAATAGCGATAAGTGAATTCTCCAATAAAATGGATAAGCTGCTCCCGCTGTACTTCGTCACTAGCTGTACCCTGACCTTAATTAAATCTGACAGCATATTTTAACATTCTGGACGCCTGCGGCAGACAGCGAAATAAAGCCCTAGACACACGATGCAGCACTACATACCTACTATAGTTTTATAAACTAAAAATCACGCTTAATTGTGTCGATTCTCTTGTCATCATCATCATCAGCCAGAAGACGTCCACTGCTGAACATAGGCCTCCCCCTTTAACCTCCACACTGAACGGCAGCCTGCCTTTTGCATCCACTGGATGCCAGCGACTCTTACTATGTCGTCGGTCCATCTAGTGGGAGGCCTACCTACGCTGCGTCTTCCGGTTCGTGGTCTCCACTCAAGAACCTTTCTTCCCCATCGCTTATCGGTTCTCCGAGCGATGTGGCCTGCCCATTGCCACTTCAACTTGCAAATTTTAATTCTCTTGTACTATTATCTAAACTAAATTTACTTTGACAAGTCTTAAATAATTGCCACCCTTCTCTCACATATTGAAATTAAAAGAGACGCAGATCATTTTAGTCCTGTCAGATTTCATGCATGCAAATCAGCCTTTTAATAGTCCACTGGTGGGCTTTGGTCTACCCGAAAGGGTGATTGGGCCATATCCATCACGCTGGACCAGTTGCGAGTTAGTGGATTCACATACGCCATTAAATTTCTTCGTACGTATACAGGTTTCCTCACGATATTTTCCTTCACCGAAAAGCCAGTAAAATCTGTACATAAACTCCAAAGAGCTCATTGGTATGGGATTTGAACCCGTGACCTCACGCTTTCAAGTCTAGCGGTCTCCCAAATAGGCTACCACGGCTTTTTCGTTGCCTGTTACATTCGAGTTATAGTTAGTTTAAAGAGAAAAAAATATCGTGAAATAAATTCAAAAGAGGCCAAACTTGAGGGTTTTACTAGTAGCCGTTGTAAAGTTCCGTTAACCGCCTCCTGGCTCCATCATCAAATCAGTTCGATTGTACCAAAATATTGTCATCTAAATTACATAATACTCCATAGTTTCAAATCGATACGACAATCATTAGAAGTAGCTTAATATCGCTTTCCAAAAATTGTTTACATGGTTATAGTTTCAAGTGAAGCTAATGAATATAAGAGTGTAAATAAAAAATACTTGGAGTTTTTCAAATATCATTAAAGCCTAAAGACACCGCGGGCTCGATTTTTGAATCGTTCGTATAATATTTCGCACGGAAATATCATGCGAATTCATGCGAAATGACTGACTTCAGAACAAAATCCCAAACAAAAGTCGCATTTTTTAATTAATCATTCCACTTGCTAACGCAACGAGGATTTTGTACCATTCCAGTTTTGCGTTCTATCAATAGAAAAATCTTTCATTTAGCATGATATTTTTGTGCGAAATTATATAATAAATTATATATACGAGTGATTCTAAAGTCGAGCCCCAGTCAATGCGGGCTTGCATCGTACGTAGGTACGCGCAGGACGTGCGGGCAGTGAGACAAGACGGAGGATGAAGGCAGAAAAACACTGCATTTTGTAGAAACATCGCGCCGCCCTAGCATGCCGCCGTCGCTCCCGTAGCGCATCATGTGTCCGGACCCTTAGCGAAGGCCCCACGTGTTATCGGAGGTTTCCCAAATGACAAATTGCCCTCATTAATAATAACAGGCTTCCTGTCATGTATAATTGATAAGACGAATATAATTTCTCGGTGTTTTTCTGTATTTCATTATTGGATAGCATCGGCAAGGGAACTTGCGTTACGTCGCAGGAAAAGATAATAAATGTAGACCAAGTCGCAGGCGACCTACAACTACAAGAGCCGCTTTACAAACATCGCACATCACATACTTTTAATATAGAGATCTATACTGCTAAGTTTCATGCACTTATCTTTATATATATAAAAAAAATGTTCAAAAAATGTATATAGCTATACAACAACACTGTTTATACATGAATAGATCATTCTTCTATTCTCACACAATTAATATTTTAACACCAATTTGTGCAAGCCTATTGTTGATACCAATTTATTTTGACACCATTTTGTGCAAACTTATTTTGACACCAATTTGAGAAATCCCGTTTTGGATACCAAATTATTTTGACGCCCATTTTTCCAAGCTTATTTTGGATACCAATTTATTTTGACACAAATTTGTGCAAGCCTATTTTGGATACAAATTTATTTTGACACCAATTTGAGAAATCCCGTTGTGGATACCAAATAATTTTGGCACCAATTTGTCATAGCTTATTTTGGATACCAATTTATTTTAACACAAATTTGTACTAGCCTATTTTGGATACCAGTTTATTTTGACACCAATTTGTGCAAGCCTATTGTTGATACCAATTTATTTTGACACCAATTTGTGCAAGCCTATTGTTGATACCAATTTATTTTGACACCAATTTATGCAAGCCTGTTTTGGATCACAATTTATTTTGACCCAAATTTGTGCTAGCCTATTATGGATACAAATTTATTTGACACCAATTTGTGCAAGCCTATTGTTGGTACCAATTCATTTTGAAACCAATTCGTGCATACCTATTATTAGTGACACCAATTTAGTTTGATAACAATTTATGCCGCACAATCTAACACAAAACTAACACAAATTTTATACCAAGACTTTTATTAAAGCTAGACTTATTACTATTCAGAGCTAACACCTCTCGCTTAGAAAGATCAATGTAGGTATAAAGGATATAAAATGTTAACTACGACAAAAATCAATTGGGAGCCCAATTTAGGCGCGTGTCCCCAGAGCCTGCCTCATATCAGTTTGCGACCAGGAAAATGTGGAACCAACTTAATTGAATTGCGGATTTTTTCCTTCTAATTTTCAAAGGGCAACGTTGCAATTTAACCCTCGAGTAGTATTATTCTGTACAGACTGTCATACTGACTATAATACAAATTCTACACTCGCAGGCCTTGCAATTGCTTCAGCTTATGTCGTCGCGATCTTAAATACTACAAGTTAAACATCACTTTAACCTATTTTATTATTTATAACTAGCTGCGCCCCGCGGTTTCACCCGCATTATATACCTCCTTGAAGCAACCTCCTTGGTAGCGACAGCAACCTCTTTGACTTAGATGACAATTTATTTTTGTCTATGATGTAATATGTCAATGTATATAGACTTCATTTCTTGCCGTTCTTTATAAAACTTATGGGGAAAGGGTTTTTTATCATAATTATATTTTTCGTGATTTTTTTCAATAATTTAATTCTTAGTCTGCTATTCGGGGCGGAGGGGAATCCAAGAATTTAAAGATCATGAAAATCGGGCCAGCTGTTCTTGAGTTATAACTGGTGTAACTAACACGACTTTGTTTTATATAGATATATATACTTAGATAAACATAGTTTAGTGATTCTTTATTGCTGTCTTTAGCTCTATTAGATATAATATGTACCTAAGTTAAAACAATTTATAAGTCATTATTTACAAATATATTTCAAAGTAAATAATAAAATAAGATGAATAAATAATAATACCTACCTAAATAACAAGTCGAAAAAAAGAATTAAAGTCCGAAAAAGATCTTACTTACATACTCTACTTAGTTGAATATTTCGTAGACGAAAGCCTACCATTTCCACTTGTATATTGATGACTTCTGATTTCCCGTGATGAACGAAACGGGCAAATCTAGTAAATAAATAAACACTTCGGGCACAGAACACTATCCTGGGAGTAAGGTAAACAGGCCCATTCTTGAAACCCAAATATTAGGACTGACGACACTGCAGGTTTCAAATAGGCCTTGTCAATTTAAACGGGTATCAAGTTAAGTTACTTAGCAAATCTGATGTCGCCTTCAGTTTTTGCGTGTCTACTTGACACGGAAACCAAATAAATAATGGTAGCATTTTACTGGTAGAACTCCGCCTGGGAACCACACCTTAGCTCGTTCAACTTTGTAGAGTGTAGAGTTTTGGAGTTTTAGAGCCAACGTGAAAAAACACGTCTCATTGAATTATTTTCTTAAACTTGTGCATTCTCTATTGTTAATGCGTAATAATGGTGGATTATTATTTATTAAGTGTTCGTGGATTTGCTTGAGTGTGGGTCAAGGTCAAGGGGGTCCCTATACAACAAACGTATTTTTGTTTAAGCTCTAGTGTAAAAACGGTAATACGTACAAGCGTCAAACTTAGCACGATTATAGTACACACTTTAAAGTAAGACAACAAATAATAAATACTGGCCAAGTGCGAGTCGATGACAAATTTATATTTACCACCGGTTCTAGTACGATCACCAAAGTTAAGCAACGTCGAGCGCGGTCGGTATACTTAGATGGCCCCGGGCATGATATCTTTTTGCACTACTTTTTGTACAATGGTAGTTAACAATTTATGTGGTGGTACGGAACCCTCAGTGCGCAAGCCAAACTCGCACTTGGCTGCCTTTATTATAATAATCATAATCATATTTATTAATAACAGTTGTTACAGGTCATGTCTATTACAAAATCGGTAAAAAATTAAAATTATTAGTTTCAATATTGAATTGAGTACCTATATTGTACTATACTCGAGTATTTATGTCTAATCTCCAGTAGAAATAATAATAATAATATAACACAAAAATACCGAATTAGAATTAATACAAATTACTATTAAAATATATTAATTATCAAAATAGAATAATAGTATGTCAAATACAAATTTAAAATAATAAAAATACAAATACAAGTAAAAAAATAATAATAAGAACACGACACATCATACAAAAAATAACACTAACAAAATGTAGGTAATAAAATAAAATTATGTATGTCAATAATAAAAATTTAGGATTCAAATTGCACAAATTCATCTTAGCTGTAGAACGTTTGCTCGACAAGCCACGTGGGCGCAGACGTGATATAAATCGGCAGCTTGTTATATACTGTTGGACCCATAACATGTGTCGACTTTGCCGCCCTCTCCAGCGCGCGAGGCACCTCCGCGAGTATATTGTAGTATGTGCAATTGTACAACCAAAGATTTCATACTATACTAGGTAAGTACGTATGTACAATAGGTAGATGACACTGGAACTATTTTGGGCAAAGAGTGGGTGAGTAAGCGCCACACTGACAAATCTCACTTTAATAAAACTGATTCGCCTAGAAACACACATATTATTGATATAAACCCAGTAAGTATCCCATTCAAACCATTCAGATGTTATGGGGATACATTTCTATTCAAATCTTTCTATTTATTCGAATTCGAGCTTTTATAGGATCATTTCGCTTTTCTGCCTAATCCGTATTGGTCGACAGTTTAATCCGAATACTGTACTTCGTAGAACATAACAAGAAATGCTACCTACAACGACAATGGCTCAATGTTACAATGTGTATTCGAATACAGATCTCTCGATTTCCGTGTGAGAAGGTTCATTGTTTATTTATTATTATTTTATAATACACGTGTGTTTGGCCGCCTACTCGCCTGATGTAAAGCGACGACGCGGTCTACGATGGAGCACGCTTGCTAGCAGAAACCGATTCTCTCTTGATTTGAAGACACCCAGATTGTAACTTTTGAGAACTAAAACCTACCTAAGTACCTACCTATATTTAGAAAATTTTGATAGGTGTTAAACATTTTCGCAAAATAAACATTTCTGTATTTCTATAAAAGGCGCCAGAAGACAATTGCCGAAAGAAAATCGGCCAGAGCTGATAGAACGAGTCATATAAACGTGTATTTTTTAGTTTATTATATTATCATTGATTCCTACGTAGTTAACATTACTCTTATATGCTTGAAAGCTTAATACCTTAATTTGCATGAAGGGTAAACATCCCGAGATATCGCCGATACGGATGAAGTTACATTCGTATCGTAAATGGAAGGATTAGAGCGGATCTATTATTGGAATTTTGTTTATTGTAATGGATACTGATAGGAGTATCCCATTTCCGTGTTTGTAATTCAAATTTTATGTAAAGCAGCCTTGAAGTAATGAAGAAGAAGTTGACAAGTCAGCAGAGTTCAATGAGGTTTTACCAATAGAGACCATGAAAATTTACACAAGTGTTCCTTAAATAACGTAGGACAGCATTATGAAAATATTTTTGAAAATTATTCCTAATGGCGAGGGACGTAAAAGCCGAGGCATACGCACACAAAGTCGCGGGCATTTTTTTACTCAATCATATTATAAATTTAAAAAAAGTAATTTCTCAGTTGATAGACCGTTTATTCAATCCATCCACGTGTGTAAACTAAATCATAAACAGCACACCAATATAGCCTTCGCATAAAGCCATAAACATGATCATAACGACTTTACGACGATTTTTATGTCTTATTTAATTTAAAAATTCTACCCTCTTAAATAGGTATAGGTAGCAGTATATAGGTATAGGATCTTCATCCTATACCTATATACTAGTGGTAGCAGGCAGGGCACATAGCACGCAGAACAGATGGCCAATGGGGCCGAAAGGTTCTCGAATGGAGATCACGGACTGGTAAGCGCAGCGTAGGATGTCCACCCACTAGATGGATAGACGACCTAAAAGAGACCGCAGGGAAACGTTGGATGCAGGCCGCTTCCACCGGAACTTTTGAAGATCAATGGGGGAGGCTTATGTCCAGCAGTGGACGTCCTATGGCTGAAATGATGATAATGAAATCATCATCATCATTTCAGCAATTTACTTATTTAATAATAAGGATAAGATATATTTATTGCCAAAAACAAACAATAACAATGGATATATTATATAGAAAATGGACGTCATATTATACACACAGACATTTTTTTTTTTTTTTAGGTATCTGTACATCTGTACAATACATGTAAGTATGTATACTTATAACCTGGAATTTTACCAACCTAACTAATAAAACGGCTTATGAATACGAGTGCGCAATTAATTTCGATGAGGCCTATAGAATACTCACTCAACATTGATGACTCAAAAACCTCATGCTGACCAAAAACCAATTTCAATTTTGTAAGTCTTTTTCATATTAGTAAATCTGAATACAGAAAGCTGAATATATTTCAATTTATCTAATTGAAAATACGAAAAAAGTCCTCGATTTGCGAGACCCTTTTTCGTTCACTTAAATCATAACTCTCGGATACATAAGCAATGAGCACAGAGAAAACACAAAGGTGAGATGGCATACGTAAGTGCGCACCGTCTAATAGGCAGGTGCCTTAATGTTTAATTTACAAAAAAACACAAATTAATCAATAATTAAATAAAATAAAAAAAATGGTTGATAATTCGAAAATGTAAGTAGTTTCACCGCTACAGACAAACATCACCAGCCGAGCCTCACCTCATCATACGCCATATTAAATTTATAAGTGTTCATATTTTTCCATTTTGGCACGGAACCCACAAAAAATGATGTCACATTGTCTGAAAATACGCCCTCCATCTAGAGTAAAAGAAAACACCTGCCTTCTGTAACAGCTCTCACCATCAACCCTCGCAATATTATGTCGCCCATTCCTATAAAGAAAAATACTTTCATGCCACCTCCTCTTTGTATCTACTCCGTGAAATACATAGGGAATGAGGGCCGAGGCCTTTCAGCGTTTTTACTGTAAAACAGGTAATTGGCAGGCGGTCTGGGTAATGGAAAACGATAAATTTTACTCCGTAGAGCATTAATTTCACATTGTGGACTAGCTGTTTATATGGCAACAAGGATTTTGTTCGGATAATTGTACGTATGGTACCAATATGTTAAATTGTTGACCCACAAAAAAGCAATCATTTAATGATACCTTGTTATGAGTAGCACGTTCAACGCCCCCCCCCCCCCCCCCCCCTATCTGCCATTCAAACCGAAAAAAGGCAAAGAATAGATTTTTTTAATTGCATGAAGCATTAAGATTAAAACTGATGAAATAGCACACACGGTCATCGGATCCCAAACTAAGCAAAGCTTGTGATATGGCTGCCAGAGACTGATATACATACATATATAGTTTTGAATACATACTTAAATAGATATTAATAACCAGATATAGAACAAACACAAATGTTCATCACATAAATGTTTGTATAATAATATACTCCGCCAGGTATAGCCCTCCGAGAAATAATGTGACGTGGGCGTCCTGCAATGATGTCATCAATGTCATGGATACACGTACACGTGCATAAGCAAGAGCAGAATAAGTAATTTACAACAAGTTCGAGAGAGATGACGATACACGAAACAATGGCGGACTCTATGATTTTCTGTGTTAACAGTAGCGTGAAATTATAACTCCCCAATATTCATATATTACCTGTCCAATAAATCAATGTGGTTTTGATAAAATTGTGTTTAATATATTCAATTCGTGCTTAACTTGTTTGAGCGGACAAACCAAATGACAATTGAAATGCTTTTTGTATTTTATTTAATAGATTATTAAAAAAGTTGTTTCCCAGTATCTGTGTTTGTTACAATAAAGTGGCAACTGGACAGTGACGTCATTGCGGTACAACTCCCAGAGGGCTAGACCTTGTTTTCTTAAATCATGCTACTATGTTGCTAACAGTTTCCTAAAATATTGAAATTTTTCACACCATAGTTATTATTCGAATGCCACAAACAAAACAAATAAACCTGAGGTCTGTTCTGTGGTAATACGTATGGTAGTTCTATGGTAATACGCTAAAGTGGTAATACGCAAAAAAGTGAGGTCTGTGGTAAGCCAAAGACCTTTTTATTTTTTAAATCTACGCGCTTCTTTTTTGTGACAGCCCGTATTCCTGAATGTGTGTTCCCCCTACAATTTGGGTGTCTTCAAATCACGATTGAATCTGTTTCTTCTATATAGGCAAGCGCGCTCCATCGTAGATTCGTATAGACCGTATTATCGTCGTACACGTAACATCGTAAAATTATAATATAAAAAAAATATGGGCGCATTCAACAACCTCGACTATATCGTAACATAACGTCAGTATAAAATAAATCTTCCCATTTCCTACATTAGATAACCTATTTTAAAAATACGAGCTTGCCGAATGGAAACTGTCTGCAAACACGCAAAAGAGAAGACCTAAGTATGGTTTTTCCAATGTTATTCAGATATATCGGAAGGTAATAAGTTCCCGTGTGGTAAATAAGCGAGTTGGTTTTATGACAGCGAATTAGAGCCGTCGATCGGTGGGCACGGAAAGCTGTAATCAAAGCGGCGCTGGCGACCTATTGGCAGAAGTACAAGGCATAAGCGTTAGCAGCTTTTGGGGCTAGTACCCAAGGGTGTAAACGGGACCCTATTACTAAGCCTACGCTATCTGTCTGTCTGTCTGTCTGTCTGTCCGTCTATCCTACCTTTGAACGGCTGTATTTTTCGAACCATAATGGACAGCTAAGAGAGAGAGAGAGAGAGTAGATGGGCCCTTGCCAAAGATAATAATTTAAATCGTCATAGGCTGATGCTGACCCACAGTGCATGTTAATTAATGTCATACGTTTTTTGAACTTATAAGTTTCTTAGAAATACCGCATACCGATTTCTTCACGATGTTTTCCTTCACCGTTGTTGAGTGATGGCATCGATGACAAAATAAGCACTTGACTGCTCATCATTTACCCGGCAGTAAGCCAAAGTTCTACATTTTCAGCATAATCTTTTCCAAGCGGACCAATCCTAGGCGCGAATTGAATGAATAGCTTTTGAGTCTCCAATCAAGCGCCATACGAACAGCGACCTACGCTGTTATGACTCGTGCGCTATCATCTTTGGATGGCATCGAAACATAGCTTTTGAGTCTCCAATCAAGCGCCATACGAAAAGCGACCTACGCTGTTATGACTCGTGCGCTATTATCTTTGGATGGCATCGAAACATAGCTTTTGAGTCTCCAATCAAGCGCCATACGAAAAGCGACCTACGCTGTTATGACTCGTGCGCTATTATCTTTGGATGGCATCGAAACATAGCTTTTGAGTCTCCAATCAAGCGCCATACGAAAAGCGACCTACGCTGTTATGACTCGTGCGCTATTATCTTTGGATGGCATCGAAACATAGCTTTTGAGTCTCCAATCAAGCGCCATACGAAAAGCGACCTACGCTGTTATGACTCGTGCGCTATTATCTTTGGATGGCATCGAAACATAGCTTTTGAGTCTCCAATCAAGCGCCATACGAAAAGCGACCTACGCTGTTATGACTCGTGCGCTATTATCTTTGGATGGCATCGAAACATAGCTTTTGAGTCTCCAATCAAGCGCCATACGAAAAGCGACCTACGCTGTTATGACTCGTGCGCTATTATCTTTGGATGGCATCGAAACATAGCTTTTGAGTCTCCAATCAAGCGCCATACGAAAAGCGACCTACGCTGTTATGACTGGTGCGCTATTATCTTTGGATGGCATCGAAACATAGCTTTTGAGTCTCCAATCAAGCGCCATACGAAAAGCGACCTACGCTGTTATGACTCGTGCGCTATTATCTTTGGATGGCATCGAAACATAGCTTTTGAGTCTCCAATCAAGCGCCATACGAAAAGCGACCTACGCTGTTATGACTCGTGCGCTATTATCTTTGGATGGCATCGAAACATAGCTTTTGAGTCTCCAATCAAGCGCCATACGAAAAGCGACCTACGCTGTTATGACTCGTGCGCTATTATCTTTGGATGGCATCGAAACATAGCTTTTGAGTCTCCAATCAAGCGCCATACGAAAAGCGACCTACGCTGTTATGACTCGTGCGCTATTATCTTTAGATGGCATCGAAACTGCACATAATTCATTTAAGTGATAAATAAGTCTTGATGCAGCTCCGAGGACTGAACCGGGTGCCATCAGAATGCGACTACTTGAACTTAACTAGTTAAACTCTTGTTACTTAAGTATCGTAGTGCAGGGGTCTGCAATGCAGGGAATTATGGCCCTCGGTCATAGCGGCGAGCTACGTGCGGGCTTATCGGGACCATCTCGCTCGATACCCGCTCGAACGGCTTGGATCTAAGAAATGATAGGACGGACGGACGGACGGACGGATCACCAATATTGATAATACCGGTCATATAAACTACTAGCAGCGTCCAGCAGTTTTACCCGCTATCATGCAACTGTTTTTTCGTGATAAAAAGGTCCGTAATACAAAATGCATCGGTATTTCAATTTTCGGGCATAAAACGAAAAAATATAGCCGTAATTGTCAAGACGAATATAAAATAAGTAAAGCATAACCTTATTTTTTTTTTTTCATTATTTTGAGAGATCCACTCTCAAACTTTCTGAAAATTTTATGAAAAACTAATTGAATCAGTTGATAATTATGGTGAGTTTTCCAAAATTTGAAGCCTACATTCAGTAAAAATACTGATCTATTTATTTAAAAAAAACTATAAATATTTCTATTTGATAAAATAGAAACGAGTAATAAATAAAATCCAGTTTTCGTTGCTCTTTTCGTCAAAAACTGTGAGAGAGCTTTTAAGTAAGTAGGTAGGTACGTGTCAATAAGGCTCTAGCTGTTTGCTCTTCAATCTTGTGTCAAATTACTTCTTCGACCTCAGACCTCTACCATGATAGACACCATACCATGATAGATACCATGACCACGCCAAGTCGTGTGAAAGCAAAGTGAGACTATTTTTAAAATAAATAAATTTGATAGCCCGCTGGTCTATTTGGTAGTGAACTTAGCTTCTGAGCCTGAGGGCGTGGGTTCGATTCCCACCTAGGACAAACATTTATGTGATGAACATTTGTGTTTGTTCTATATCCTGGGTGTTAATATCTATTTTAGGTATGTATTTAAAGCTATATATGTATGTATATCAGTCCCTGGCAGCCATATCAGCCCTGGCAGATGACCGTGTATGCAAAAATGTCCCAAATATTCATTTATTTATTTTATTTATTTAATTATTGCGTTTGACTGCCAACTCGCCTGATATTAAGCGATGATGCGGTCTACGCTTGCCTAGAAGAAACCGATTTGAAGACACCCAGATTACAAGTATACGAGTTCGTCACGAGAGCATTTAGTGGTATAATGATTCCTTATGTTTACGCGATTATTACACATTAAAATTATGTTTATCGGCATACTTACACGTGTTTTTTTAGCAAACTCTAAATATCGATCTGAATTATGTCGCGTGTTAGTTGAAACATTGACCCAACTTAAGACAGCTGCAGGCATGCAATCATTATTAACAGCCTATAATGTTCCCACTGCTGAGACACCAGGCTATCTCAAAGAGAGAGGATGCCATCTACCATGCTGGCACAACGCGTGTTGGTGAATGTCATTTATGTCTTTGAACTTTTGAGGTATTTGGACATCCTCACAATGTTTTCCTTCAGCGTTTTGAGCGATGGCATCGAAACTGCACAAAATGTATTTAGGTACTACATTGGTCATGGTGTAGGGCCGAGAATCGAACCGGTGCCCATCAATTGTCAATTTATTTTAATGACATTATTCAGCGGCCAGTTAAACAAAGGAGAATATAAGTAATTAAAGTACGTAACATCATACATGACCAATCGAAACTAAAATAATCCATGACAAGTTAAAACAAAGTTCTTAGATGGCAAGTTGCAACTTTGTTGAGACGTGACAAATTATTACTAATTTATAAAAAAATTAGCACATGACCGATTAGAAGAAAAAAAAAGTGTGACGAATAGTATCCTGAATTCCATCCGATTGTAAAGCGCACATGCTACCGCTCGGCCACCATCGCTCGAACTAGTCGCGTGCTAATTGGTTTGATCCAACTGACAGGCACAGATATGTAAAGTAGATGAACCCGCGGCGTCTATCCTTAAAGTTATGTATCTTCGACCGAATTCCAGTAATGTAATTTAACGTAAAACAATTTGCGACGACATAAAAATATAATGGATGAAATTTACATTCTCATCTCGGGGTGGCGGCAATTTACCAATTGTGCTCGTCAACCTTCGTTATGGTATTTTACAATATTTACTTAGGTTATGCTGACAATAAATCGCGGGAATAAAGCATTTAGTATATTTTTTGAGTTAGAGTAATGTATTTAGATTTTAGATAAACCTGTATGGATTTTAGCTTGGTATGTATGTATAAATGAAACGGAACCTTTGAACTTGAACTTATAATAAGTGCATTGACCCTTGGTGGCTTAGCGTACCCTTCCCTGCTAACCTTGTAGATTCAAAGGATCGTCCAAAAGCACATCTCGAAATGAAACGCAGCCTTATTCTAATGCTGGCTTGAATTTTAATCCTTCAGGGCCGCTAATATTGTACTCTCGAGATTTCTCGGTCACTGTCTTTCTCAGTAGAAATGTCAAGAGAGAGAAAGCAACAAATGTAATCTCGACTACACGTGAATAGGAGCCCTGGCCTTTCAAGGCAGGCCGATTGCAAAAAGTTTCTATAGCGGTGGATTTATTTGACTCGGCGGGGCTCAGGCGTCATTTGAATTTTGATTTGGATTCATTTTAATTGACCCTAAAGCCACACTGGCACTTAGATGATTCTTTAGCAGATAACGTAAAGTTTTAATTGTGATAACTTTCAAATGGCCGCTTTGTTTGATTTTTATTGGAATATTCGTGAAAATAAGTAAGTGTTTTTTGTCTGCAAAATGCTACCTCAGAAAGAAAAAGGGAACGCTTATAGAATCACTTTGTTGTCCGTCTGTCTGTCAAGTAAGGGAATCAAACCTATAGGGTACTTCCCGTTGACCTAGAATCACCTAGAATAATAAAATATGACAAGAAGCAAGGCCTCTCAGCAAATATAAAAGAAAAGTCCGAAAGATGAAGATTTCAAGTTACATCACATTAGAAAAAAAAGTTGTTGTTATTACCAACTTACATTTTGTAGTTGGTATGTATGGGAGCACCTGTTTACCAAATACAAAGTTAAGTTTGTCCATCAATATTTCTAATTTTTAAGCGTTTTCCTCGACACTCGCTACTCGGAATGGATGAACTATCCACGTTCATATTAATTAAGTTTGTACGGAACCTTCAGGGTGCGAGTCCTACTCACACTTGTCCGGGTGTTTTATTTATGGTGTACCTACACAATAACGAGTTTCTTTCTATCTATACCATTTATATATTTTTTAATTTTTTTTAACCATTTTTTATTTATTTATTTAGTCCTTGACTATCAGCATTAATGCTGAGACGGACCCAACACTGATTGTATCCTGTAGATATAAGTTTTTGTAAAGGTGTCGAATAACATTTATTTTCTTTCTTTCTTTATCTACGCTAGCGCCATTCTGAAGGTTTTTTGAACTGTTCAATGACAATATAACCACTGGACTGCTCATCCTTTACCCCGCATAAGCCAAAGGTCACATGTCAACCTAAACTATTTGAAACGGGGCCAATCCTAGGCGCGAATTGAATGAATGAATTTTAATTCTCCATTCACAAGCGTCGAGTCGCGTCTAGTCTCCAATCACAAGCTGCCCCCCGCGACCAACGCGGCATCATTTTGCAAAAGGGAATTTTGACTAAATGCACGTACAAGTGGTATATTATCTATGGAACTGTTACAGCTTAGAGTCCTTTTCATGAAAGAAGTCCCACGGCAAACAGCGGAACTAAATTTCCATGTTGTAGTTGTCAGATAACAAAACACAGTAACAACATACTGTGTTTGGACGCTAGTGAGATTTTTATTAATTTTCCATCGTTAAAGAGTCGTGTACGATGCCAAAAGTTGTTAAAGTTCTACTCGAGAAATGATACTGATAGTGATTGATACGCGATGACAGCGCCGCGTCTGGGGGACTTCAAACATGAAAAGCACTCTACACCTGGACACTTTTTCAACTTATAAGACGTTTTACCTTAGTTCTACCCTCCATATCCAAATCTTAACCTCTAAAAAGATTATTTCTATTTCTATATTAAGAGTACTTACCTACCTACATTGCGATTACCGATAAGCTTTTTATCGACTCTATAAGCTTCTTGAATCGACTGTGACATAATTTCATCATGTGGTTGGCCATGATTGACCTACATAAATACTTATCAAACACAGAAACAAAAACACGTTTCCCTAAAAGGACAGCTACCAAAGCAGAAGCGCCCCCAAATATTATTTAATTTCCTTTTAAGCGCACCCATCTTAAAGACACTCGTCCATCTATAGCTATTGTACAAGGTATAATATTTAATCGACCACCAAAAAACGCAATTTTCAAATTGAATAACAGACCAAAAATATTATCAGCGCACCATAATATAAATATGAAATTTAAAAAAATGATGGTTCAAAATAAAAAAAAAAACAAAGTCTGTAAGTCAGTCTAAATTTATATGGGTAACATAAAACGGTGGCATCAAGCCAAACAGAGTTAAGTTAATGTACTCATCATTATACTTTGACTACAACTTTTACTAATGATCAACTTTGATATCGTAGAAAATATCAACTGTCCCATACATTTCGTTGAGTGTGAATAGCATTTCTCTATGCAACAGCAGATTTCAAATGGTCATATTATGGTGAAAGTTGTTCAAAATAATTGGTACAATGGCCTCCTTTCAGCTTATTGCCACTATTCCGTGTTACCCTACAGGGTAACATGACAGAAACCGAAGTCATAAAGGTTAAATTTCTGATCTGTATCGATAATTTCTGATAGGTATCCATGATGGATTCCCCCTCCCTGAAAAAAAAACGAGTTCTTAGGACACCCAAAGGCTTTTGACTTATCTATAAGGTACTTGGTATAGGATGCATTCATCATTTAAGAGCTTGCTCTTTTCGGTGGAGTTATTTTCAGACTACTCTGATAATTATATAGCTTTAGATAGCCCGTTGGTCCAGTTGGTAGTGACTGCCTTCTGAGCTTGGGGGCAGCAAGTGTTTTCACATCATTGTACGACATGACCTTTTGTTTTATCTAAGATAGCTCTTTTTAGTTTTCCTCTCTTTCCTTCTACTTTTCTCTTTATGGTTGTTTTCATTAATTTGTCATAACGTACAAGGTGGCCAAGCTTTATAGGATAGGTATACTAGCAACCCGCCCGCCCTGACTTCGCACGAGTGTTATTTACGTGCGAAGCCGGGACGAGTCGCTAGTTATATAATCTAAACCTTCCATGAAAAATTATCTAACTAATGGTGAAAACCGCATCAAAACCCATTGCGTGGTTTAGGAGGAGTTAGCGGTTATACATACAGACAGACGCGCTATGTAGAAAAAATGTAGAGAAGATAGAGAAACATAAACAGCCGTTTTCATTTGATTTCATTTTGATGAGCGTCAAGTATTTCTGATGTACGATAAAATATATCGCTTGTACCTATATACAAGAAGCGCTTCCAGGGCAAGTCTCGAAGTTGTAAGCCCCTGGAAACTTGCTCATTAAGAAGTTTCCTCGTCGCTCAGAAACACCCATAATTAACAGATAACTCCTGGATAACTTGACAAAAAGACATCCTACCATCATCCTACATGAATTATGAGGCTCTTTGATATTAGGGCCAAATTACCTGACATTTCATTATCGGAAAGCGTTTTTTTTTTTTCAAAATTTTATTTCTATCGTACTGCGTACACACATGTCCACCCAGAAATATGATCAAAATTAACACAAATGTAAACATTTTGCAAAAAAATAATTGTGAAGCATATTTTAGCTCTTTATATCGCCTTCAAATAACCAAACAAATCTAGTTCATTACTTCATTTTACCATTATAAACCAACCACAAAAACAAAACAAAAAAACAATCGACAAAAGGTTTTATTTTCCTTTTGTCGATGATTATAAACCATATCTTATTTATGACAACTTTATGTATACAAAAAATTGTACATACCAATTTGATATTATAACTAAATCAACTTTTATGCCCCTACTTATAAAATTGTTTAAAAAAAACCCTCGATGGAGGGAAAAGTGGCCAGAATGCTGGCAGTATTACCACGCTGGACGGCAATGCTAATAAAACCTTTAAATAAAATTCAAATTACTAAACGAGCTACCGTTTAAGCTAGAGTACCTATTATATCAGATTTTCCATTAGGATAGTCTTGATGTTGTAAATCCTTACCAATTGCGTTCTTTCATAAAATAAATTGAAATCCATTGGTTCCGCAGCGAGTGGATTTCCTGAACGGCGAACACAAAACTAGGTACGATTTAGAGGGAAAAAAATATCTTTAGATAAAAATTAGATATTCCTTTGTACATGAGTTTGTTAACACGCTTAAACAGGATTACCCGGAAAGGGTGTACTAAGCCGAAAGATCCATAATTCCCATCATTATGAACAACTTTTACTATGGGACCAAACCTGATATTGTGAAAAAAAAACATCATTTTGTTGATAGAAAACGGACAATAGGCATGTTTCGTTCATTAAAAATAACACGCTTAGCAAAGGATATAGCTAAATATATTACACATACTGAAGAAATTAATTAAAATGGCTGTTAAATATCTGAGATAGAGAGCAGATGATCTATCCCTTTCTCGCAAAGCCTGTGTTAGTTTAGCATTTGCATAGCGCACGCACGGCTTGACGTCATCAAGTGCTATAGTGCGCTCTCTGTCCAGCATGAAATTAAAATAGTTAGATTAATTATGCCTGTGAATGTATGTTGCATTATTTGTGTCATTATGTGTGGGACAAAAGCCACTGTAAAGTATGACTTGAAATTGTATGCGACCCAATACGTATTTTTTTCTATGGTCCTATATGGGTATATATATGTGTTCAATACACAGAAAGTATACTTGGCAAAATTGTGGCCTATTTTGAATGTTTCCAGCAGGCAGGAAGGTAAGTATTTCCCTTCATAAGGATTATCTCGGTATAAGCCCGCGTATTCTTGCCTCTAAAGCCGGCTTCATTATTGTTTTCACAATGATTTTGCTACCCAGCGCGTTTTCTTTATCGAGGAGTAAGTGAGAACAGGAAGGCAGATCAAATGTTTTGTTCGACAAGGTGATTTTGAAATATATTGAAATGTTTTAGGGTTTACCATCCCGTGCATATTTAAACATGTGTCTAATATGTTAGTACAGATACAGATAGAAAAAAAAGGGCTTATTTTAAAACGCATCGCACATTCATTGATAACAGATAAACAGATTGATTGATTGATTAACTCTTTATTGTTCACACCATTAAATTGATACAGAGGACAAAAAAAACTGTTAAAAACTAGTGTAACTGGCGGCCTACCATAAAACTGGGATTTATAGAAGATTTAGAAGACTGGCTGTGCAATACTAGAGGATATACTATTAAATTTGTTTTAAAAACTTTGTTTTTTTATAGCCTTGCGTTTGACCGCCACCTCGCCTGATGTTAAGCAATGTTGCGGTCTACGTTGGAGCACGACTGCCTAGAAAAAAGTGTTTCACTAGCAGCTTGAAGACACCCAGAACTACTTAAAGGTCTAGAGACAATCCTAATGCTCAATCCGGCTACCAGTTGACAGCGTAACCAGCATGCTGGCGGCATTACCTCGCTGAATGGCATTGCTTAAACGCCGACTAAGAAAAAGGCCTGCATTTTCGTCATGCAGTTATAGATATCTTCTTACGACACACAGTACATAACTAGGTTACGCTATATACAATTAGATGATGAAGAACCATTCATTAAATAATCGAGACATTGAGCCCTTAAGGGTCGGGAGCTCACCTCATCTTCAAAAATCTGCAGAGCGCCTGGTGAGCAAAATGCTGCGTGTTTCCAGCTCAACGCATAAGAATTTCCGTTCAGCGTGGTAATGCTGCCAGCATGCTGGGTACGCTGCCAACTGGTGGTGGGCTTGAGCATTTGGATTGCCTTTAGACCTTCAACAGTCTATGGACAGTCTGTTTTTGTAGTGTTAGTGTTAGCTTGTATTTTGTTTAATTAATAAAGGCACTTGTCCTTTAAAACCAATCACTAAAACAACATGATATGGTTACTTAATACCAACTACAGTAATTTCAAACACAAGACTTGTCACCACGTTCATTCATTCACTCTAATAAAATTATCGAACTTATAATTAAATTGAGGTTCAAACAAGCGATAGTGAACATCTGAGCAAGACTCCAAAGTTTGCGCAAACTTGGAGATTTCTGGACAAATCAACGAATGCTTGTAAAATTAAAATGGGTCGTTTTAACGTGGTTTTCATGATAGATTGAACAGATTAATACGCTGGTGTCCAGTGAACGTGACCTGTCTACCACACAGTAGCATAACCTAGCCATGTACCGTGTTTAGTATTTAGGTTGGATACCTATGGACCAAAATGTTGGCGTTTTTCTGACTCTGCGTATAAGCATTGTCAATCAGCGAGGTAATGCCGCCAGCACGCTGGGTACGCTGCCAACTGGTAGTAGGCTTCAGCATTAGGAGTGTCTCTGTCAATTAGCGTGGTAATGCCGCCAGCACGCTGGGTACGCTGCCAACTGGTAGTAGGCTTCAGCATTAGGATTGTCTCTAGACCTGCAAGTAGTTCTGCGTGTCTTCAAGTAGCGACCGGATCGGTTTCTTCTAGGCAACCGTGCTCCATCGTAAACCGCATCAACGCTTAACAACAGGCGAGTCAGTGGTCAATGAAAAATTTAATAGATGTTTAAAATCACTTCAAACCTTAGAATAACTACTCAGAGAAGGTAGGTTTCCAAACAACGCCTTCTCAAAACGTAAGGTACAAATTCGCTTTGTGGCTTACGTTTCGATTGGTATTTTAAACGATTTAAGCAAGAAAATTAATGAATTACCTGTGGAATGTCACACCACAACTCTTATGCTGCTTTTCTGATTTGTTGTGAAACGATTTCACCGCGCAAATTGTCATAGTAAAAATTTTATATTTTTTTGGAGCCATATATGACTCCATTTGAATGGCTTAAATTTTGCGAATGTACTTGGTTTCTATGTGTAGCTATTCTAAGCTTCAAACCTAGTTTCCAAGTTATCTCAAAAAGTGTGTGACTAAAATTTATTAGTGCTGTTTTCTCTGGTAATGTAAAATCAATCCAAAATAGCCGACAGAAACAAAAAGCTAGAGCAAGCTTATTTTCTAATACATGAAAAATCTACCTCAGGCGATGTTTTTCTTGCCGATGTGAGAGCATGTTTAACATTTTCATGTTTTTCTTGCAGAGTATCTTTTCTGTGGCGCTCGAGGAAACTCACTCTATTCAAATTAGGGGTATATCCTTTGATGTCACTCACATTAATAGAAATATCACGTTCCCGGAAGTAAGAGTGAAAAAAACAGCTTTGAAATACTATATAGCAAGAAAATTTAGGCGTAGCGATAACATGAGTGTTTTTCTGGCGTTGAAGGAGATTTTCCTGTACAAATGCCAAGACTGAGGGCAATGATACCGGGTGCAGCGTTCTCGCTCGCGTATTTGATGTTTTAGGGTTCCGTATACCCAAAGGGTGCAAACGGGACTTTATTAGTGCCTACGCTGTCCATCTGTTCGTCTGTTTAGAAAATGGTACATCAGAATCGACGTCAATGTCTAATTTAGCAGCAGGGTTTAGTAATTTAGCAACGATTTAGCAGGGTGGGCTTTACCCACCCTTTTAACCCAATTTTTGACAGCATTGACCAAAAAACTATTGATTTATTTTAGGAGCAATTGTTTTTCCTATTTGTTTTTACTGGCCGTGAAAAACATTAACAAAACGTCGAACAAAATTATACTAAAATTATCTGCCTCTCTTTGAATTTTTATCTGAGAGAAGGATGGCAACAATTTTAGAGCTGTCAAATTTAGTTTATTTTAGAGAACATCAGAATCGATGCCATTGTCACGAAACCCCTATGCTCAACTGCCAAACTCCTTGGGGTCCAAGAACATCAATTTGAGAAACCCTGTACTAGGAACTTATCTCAAACCTTTACATTACATAAACTGTAAAGAGTAGGCACAACAAGCTTCCAAGGATTCCGCCACAGGAATATACTTAGACAACAACAGGATTGCTCCAAACAACAGAACAACAAAGCCCGACACGACGGGAGAGTAATGTATCGTTACACACGGGAACCAAGAATAGCGAACTTGCGGGTAGTTTGTATTTGCTATTTAGCTTGCTGGGAACATTTGACGGTATCTTTCATTGTGGACATTTCAAAAATTCTTTATAAAATACAAAAATATTTATTTGTCTCTTAATAACAGATATACCGTGTGTGAGATTCAGATGATTTATTGCTACACATTGCATATGCATTGTATACCATGCCGAGGCATGACGTGTGTGCCTTATGTGATTTCCTATAAGTTAAATTGGAAATTGGCTCATACAAATTTTCATCCGCTATTTAACCTCCTTAGGGAAATAGTTTTCAAAAAAAGATGATTCAATTAACTTTTACTTATAAACAGAAGTCTGTGTACAAATTTCCACCCTTCTAACTTCAAAAATTACGAACTTCTCTACAAACTTTCATCGTTTATTTAACCTCCTTGTTTTTTTTTCTTAAATTCTTCCTCAGTTCTCACTTACATTATAAACACATGCAAAATTTCATGCTTCTAGACTTAGCTAACTAATATTATTATATTATTAATATTATAAAATTTTCTAGTGTTTAAAACAGTAAAGGCGTGACGCGGTGCAAAAGCGCAGTAGGTCGGACCTACAGTTAACCGGGAAGTCTTCCCGGTTAACCATAGGGCCAAAATCAAGCTAACCGTGGAAAAGTCAAGACTTGACTTTTCAACACCAATTGGCTTTGAGCCAGACTTGACCTAATGGCGTTGAACCCTTCAATGTATTTCAACTTTTTAAAGTCGCATAGTTTTCATGTGTTTTAAAGTCACGTTTAGATTTTAGAAGCTAAAGTCTTATTAAAATCTAGACGTTACTTACTTGTGATATCTTCTTTTTGACGGCGAGTCACGCAGTGTGATGATGTTGATGTATTCCTGGTGGATTTCGGCCACGGCGACTGCTTTTAATAAATTAAGTTACTTGGTGCGTCCTCACAAGGCTGATACAACCAATTTTAGCAGTGAAAGTTCGGAAACAATTGCTTCGCCGATTGCGATGCCGAAGGTGGTTTGTTTTTAAGGTGTTTTCTTTTTGCCTCTACATTGCGCTTTCTTTTGTCTTCGAAAGAAGAGTACTTTTTTTACCCCGATTACTCCCACTCAACACGAATGCTGGCTTGTTTTTCCCATGTGGAGGGCTCAGTCCTGCACCCTTTCATGAGCCTCTTCAAGACGTCTCGTCATGCAGAGTACAAATATATTGGCTCGCAAGAGGCCCCGTGTGTCAGCTACATTAGTTTGCAACTCTACAATCTTCAACGAGTTCTGTAATGTTGTCATTCGCATTAGTAACCTAATTATGTGTATCACGTCTCGTAAACACAAGAGACCAGATTTAGCCAAACATCTTACAAACTTCAAGATTGTGTACACTTGTACACTTGTTTGTAGGTCTGTGTTGAAATTTAGTAGTCTGTGTAATTGAATGTATGTAAAAAAAATACAATTTAATATTATAAACTTTGATTATGTATGCATAGTCAAAGATTGTAAACAATCTGTGCTGTGTGCTGTGTGTTGTGGGGTGGGTTGGGGGTGTGTGTATGCATGTGTGTGTGGAGCTGAGAATGAGGGAAGATAGCAATATCAATAAGGCGAATCTGGGAGTTCCCAACGGCATGGGTGTGGTGTGTGTGTTCGTGTGTATGTGTGTGTGATAGATACTTTTTATTTTGTAGTTTATAATTTTATTTGTAATAAACTTATGAAGTCCTAATGGTTGTTGATACGAATGTACCGAATTGTCCCGAATATTTTGCGACGACGAAATTAAATTGTATGACGAGTTATGAAAATAAGCTTTATGATGTAATGTGTAAGATCTATTACATGTTATCAATATGGCTATTGGTTTTATGACTAGAAATGGTTATGACTTCAATTTTTATGGTTTGTAATCGTTATGACTATCAATATTATTATTAGTGATGGTAGTAGTGATGTTATTCATTTTATTTTGGCCGAAAGTTATGGGCACAAATCATTAGTATTAACTAATATTATGTTAATAGCGCCTGGTTAATGCGACGCGTGACCAAAATGCTGGCGTGTTTCTGGCTCAGCGCATAAGCAATCATCGGTGACAAGTTTCTGTTCATTGCCAAGCTATAACTGGTAATTTCGTTATTGAACTTTGTGGTCATACGGAACCCTCAGTGCGCGAGCCCGACTTGCACCTGGCCAGGTAATTTATGTATCTTGTTATGTTGAAATGGTTCAGTCGGCATGCGTTCAAGGTTTTCTTTTTATATCATGTTAAAACAGAATAAAGCAACAAATGCATCTAAAATATACAATGCTTGACGGTGGTAGAGGCTTACCTAGAAGTTGAATCGAATGAGCGAATAAGGACACAGTGAAATTCTAAAGCAAACCTCATTGTATAGTATCCTCTTTATTTATCTCGTTTTTATCAAGACAGTCTTAATAAATATTGAAATTTATCTGTCATATTTTGCATTGTTATTTCGAGCTTGCGAACAGTAGATAAGCATATTGAGGTGGTAAGCGCAGCGTATAGGACGTCCACCCACAAGATGACAGACGACCTAAAAGAAACCACAGGGAAACGCTGGACGAACTTCTAACCGGCTCTTTTGGAGATCGATGGAGGAGGTCTATGTCAAGCAGTGGACGTCCTACGGCTGAAATGATGATGATGATGAATTGTAGATAACTAAAAGTAAGAAAAAGCTAAGTAAGTACCTATCTAAGCTTCAGTGTAGTACAAAAAACATTTTTGATTGTCATATAGGTACCACACCACATCCCACCACCACAGAACCGCATATAAATGGCATTTATTGCAGACAAATCTATGGGTTCTTCTACGCGTTCTCAAGCACCAAAAACTTCAGTACATCCGCTGTATCAGAGCTGCTTTGAATCTATACACACAAATAGACAGGAACGAGGCATTGATTTTAAGATTTAATACAACTTTAATAGTCAGTCCAGCCGGTTTACCTTGCACAGAGAGAACATCAGTAAAGCTTATGTAGCATTGGAACTGCTCGCCGAAATCGACAACACAGCCTATGAATATCGTGAAAATCATTATATCATCATTCAAGAGCGTGGCTCCTGGCGAAGGAGTAACTTCCGGATTTAGCAGTCTTCTGCAAGCGTGTTCACCTCTCTATACCACGTGACATTATCCTTCTGTTTTATCTGATCTATGAGTGCTCTATTTGGTGGTCTCTCTTTCCTTCTACCTTTTCTTCTATGATAGTTTTCATCTATTTTTCATTTCGTGCAAGATGTTCCAACATCGTGCTTCTTCTAGTTTCTACACGCTAGTAGACTTCTGTTCTTTTTTACAACTTCTAATTCTTCGTTTTCATTTTTTTGTCTAGCTTATTCTTTCTGTGCACCTCTAACATCACATATAGAATGGAAATTTGTCCAAAAACTCTACCACTAGTTGGCCCTCTGAGTCCACTGTGGCCTTGTGCCAGGCAGAATCATCTGAGCGGAAACAGATCCGAGTGAGGGTCGTTAGAGCACTTGTGAGCACTGAGTAACTACACAGTAGAGGCAAAGAGAACCAATCTAGATCCAGACTCCGGAATTTAACTTTATAGGTACTAAATAAAAACGCGGCATATTCTAGTTGATGTTTATTATAAATGCATGATTAGAATGTTTTAATTATTGAAAAAGAGAACGTTAAATCATGCTTTGCAATAAAAAAGATTCTGTTCTAAATTATTCTCAACGACTAATTTCACAGCTTTAAAACAAAACTAATTATTATGTCTGTAATTATAATTTGAACCTTTTTAGGTCATGGTGAATAGGTATCTTCTAAGCCTGCTTGCTTCATCTTCGACCACATCGTCGCTTACCAACAGGTGAATTGGTAGTCAAATGCAGACATATTAGCGATTTAAAAAAAACGAAGTAACACAAATCTTGAAACTCCGTCACTTTTCCGCTGGCAGTACGCACAAGCAAAGGGAGGCCTATACCCAGCAGTAAGTCACTCTGGGTTAATGATGATGAAATAAAAATACAGATTTATAAACCCTAATACATCTTTAAAAAAATCAAATTGTTATTTTCCTGAAACTTCATAGAGTAGCCACCCCTCTGCACTCAAAAGATTGTCGAACGTTTAAAAATAAAGCAAATTTTCACAGGCGTTCAAACTGGCAGTGACAATGTGAAAGTGCCCGTAGTTAGGGCACATTCACACGAGAGCCTGGCCCGTGTGACAAGCTTTATGTGCTGCCGAGCACACTGAACTAGCGTCCATAGCAAGAATAACAGAAGGGCAAATAGCACGATTTACCAATTTTTACAACAAAAAAACGTTTACGTACCCTAATTCAAATAAACTTTATTCATTAAAAAAAAAACTTCTTAAAAACAAGCTTTTTCGTATTCTTCTCAGCAAACCCTTTCATTAGATACCCATACCATATCATGATGGTAGATAAGAACATTTTGTCCGCCGTCTTGGGCCGTCCGCCATATTGAATTTATCATGAGCCGTTTGGAGATTATCAACAATTTTGGTGAAGGTTTAAAAAAAACAATTCATACAGTCATGTCAAATGAAAAAGTGCAATCTGCCGTAGAGGGAGAAAGCAATAGTATACTTAGCCTATGGCAATCTGCCCACAAAAACCTTGACGTTCTATACTGTGTAGTGGCTAGAAGCATAATATTTTTACTATGCTAGAAGTCTCCCAGCTTTTCAGGTTTTCAGACTATCGGATAACAGTTTTTTGGCTTCCTTTGTACGGGAACGCGTTTCATTCAACTTTTCTTTACGGTACTTTAAAAGCTACGATGATTTTCAAAGCATAAAATAACGTTGGGGGTCTATTTCGATATCATGACTTTTTTATTTCACAATATTTTTCCAGTCTTTTTAAAATCTGTCAGGCGTTAAAAGTTATTAGGGTGCGTTGTTTTGCGTTTTTAATCCCCGACGCAAGGTGTTACAAGTTTGACGTGTATAATTTTATTATCTGTGTATTATTTATTTTATTATTTATTATTATTTTATTTTATTTTATTTTAGTTTTTAGTCATTAATTTAAGTTTTCGTAAATATTCTAATGTTAAGTTGGCTTGTAATTTTATTGTTATAATAGTTGGTTTTAAATTTGTTGTTTATTTTATTTTATTGTTTGGTTGTACCTAGTAGTTTAAGGTTTTAAATATCTGTGTACCTGTGTGTCTGTCTGTGGCTTTGTTGTGTGTGCATATTTATAGTTTTGATTTGCCTTAAACTCGAGCTTGTACCGAAAAAAGTCTGCCTAAACCGAATAGGGCGAGGCAACACAAATTGCAATACGTGTTTACCTAGCCCCAAATTCTTACTAGCTCTACATACGCACACTTCAATATTGAGCGGCACACAACTGCAAACGAGATGATCAAAATGTCATCAAATTGAGCAGCCTGTCTACTTGTTTGCCACCTCATCATCATCATTTCAGCTATGAGACGTCTACTGCTGGACATGGGCCTCACCCATCGATCTCCAAAAGGGCCGGTTGGAAGGCCTGCATCCAGCGTTTCCCTGCGGTATCTTTTAGGTCGTCTGTCCATTTTGTGGGTGGACGTCCTACGCTGCGCTTACCGGTCTATAAGAAACTTTTACTATTAACCTAGCTTTTAATTTTACTCTAAGCTGCGGTATTTTAATGACTTCAATTCTATAGACAAATGATTATATATTTTAATATAAATGAACTATTGTGGTATAGGGTATTAAATTACGTGTATGTACGTATATAGATGGACGCTCACTAATGAGACCACGCACAAGATCCAAGTGGCACAAAGGGCGATGGAACGGGCCATGTTAGGCATCTCTCTCCTGGACCGCATACCAAACGTGGAAATTCGACGAAGAACGAAGGTCGAAGACGTGGCTAAACGGATCACGAGACTCAAGTGGAGATGGGCGGGTCACTTGGTCAAAAGGGAAGATGGACGGTGGACCAAAGCAGTCACAGAATGGTGACCACGGAACGGAAAGCGACCACCGGACAGACCACCAGCCCGCTGGTCGGACGACATCGCTGGGGCAGCAGGAAAACAGTGGACAAGGCTAGCACAGGACCGGAAAAGATGGCGCGCTGAAGAGGAGATCTTTACCCAGCAGTGGGTGGAAAATAAATATGATATATGATAAATATGTGGATGACGTATATAAATCATAGAAAAGAGAAGTACCTATATAGAACGTAAATATGAGAAGGAAAATCAGTTACCAGGCCTTATGAGTGAACCTTAATTGAACATTCTTATTTATATCAACGCGTCGAACTCCGCATCACAGTTGCTAACTGATTTCGAATAACTGACGTTTCGTTTATATGGGTGCAACATAAATTTCTTACAAAAACGCCTTGACAGCTTTACTCTTTTCTTTTAGGTATCACGGTATAATTGATGTCTTTTGGGATTCCTTTACGATTTGTATAGGTATATTCAAAAACTCAATATAGTTGAAGTTCTGAAATGCTAAGATTTGACTTGGCATACAGCTACTGCATAACTGATAAGGTTTCAGGGTATGTTTGCTTTTGTATTTATGGCGGGATCGAAGCTCGGGTCTTGTTCATATGAACGTTGTCAGTCAAATTTATCAGAAACAGTTTCTGATACTCTGAACTCGTCCGGGTTTGATGAAACGTAAAGATTTGTGGTATCCTACTCGTATTAGTAATCACTAGAAGAGAGAGTAGTAGTCATTAGTAGTAGTAGAGTGTAGTAGCTTTATCACTAGTCTTCATTTTAGTTAGCCTTTTCCTTAAATCCTGTATAAGCCAGCCAGCCAGACAGCAAGACAGCTCACCAGCCAGCTCACCAGCCAGCTCGCCAGCCATTAATCAGTTTCGTTTCAAAACAAACATTCCGAGTCAATTTAAAAAAAACTACTCTATTCACCCATGGTTCACTGTACATTTAACATTTGATTCCCGCTATTATATTGGATTCTGTTGTCAGTGGAAGTCGATAACCTAAAACAATAGGATCACTTCAAACACTGTGTCAATCGGCTACTGAATTAGTAACTCGATACTGGTAAATTGTGCCATTTACCCGGCTGAGTGGTTACTGACGGTAGGGTTACCATTGCAGACACATTTTCCGCTATTTTTTATACCGTTTCTGTCCACAAAGGCTTCCAATTTTTCTTATGACGTTAGTTATATCTCACTACTGAAAACCTTTCTTATTTATCGATAATTAGCTAACAACCCTGTATAAGAATTATACCACCTTTTTTAGGAACAAGAATGTAGAGGATTTGGGTAAACTACCTACCCAACTACCTGCCCAAACCCAAAGGGTTTACAAGTTGACATTGAAAAGATCCGCCACCTCCTGGTTCCAACATCAGATCAATTAATTATCAGCTTATCATGTTCCAACTGCTGGGACACTGGCTTTCTCTCAGAGAGAAAGGAAGGGCCCTAATTCACCATGCTGGCCCAATGCACGTTGGTGAATGTCATGTCATTGAACTTTTGAAGTTCTTGGACATACCGGTTTCCTCACAATGATTTCCTTTGCCATTTTGGAGCGAACTGCACATAATTTATTTAGGTCCTAAATAAGTGATTGGTGCAGGACCGAGGATTGAACCGGGTGCCGTCAGATTGTAGGTAAAGCGCACATGCTACCGCTCGGCCACTCATTCTTTCAGCCACCATAGCTCTACATTCTCTTCCAAGATTTGTTTTCCTACTTTGTTAGTTAGAAAGTAAAGCTAATAAAAGCGTATTAAAATCAACTATATCGTAGACTTAGCACATTTTAGTTTCCTTGTCCTAATTCTAGAACAAGCCAGGAACACCCTACCCACAGTAAATGTGTTTGCGGACCCTTATCTCAGCACTGTGTGGTTAGTGTCTGCTTTTTGTGGCCTTCAGTGTAAAACGATCCACATTCTGCCCTTTATATGACAGACGGACGGGATATGTTTGAAATACTGAAATATAGGGTTTTCCGAAAGAAAATAATGCCTGGATTAACCGCTGGATTGTATCAAACCCTCTTACGAAAAAACCTGAGCAAGAAAAAGATCTTGAAGAGCTGAGAAGTCTTGAAAAAGATTTCTGGTTTGTCTCTTTACTTAGTTATTCCGTTAGCGTGGCGACCCGAAGTGGGTCTCGGCCTCTGACACAAGAGAAATCCATCGGTTCCTGTCCGGTTTGTCTTAATGCAAGCTGTTATTTTTTACTTGTCTTGTTAGTTTGAGTCAAATCATGCAACTGAATTTTAAAACAGTTAACGCCAACCAATTGAGCTGAATTTTTTAATACATGTTCAGTTGCAATCGCTTCTAATTCTAATCTAATTCAAACAGGTAAGTGATAAGACCTGCACTGACATCCCGCTTGATACCCTACCCCAAAGAGAATATAAATACTACCCCTACCCTATGCCTTGCAATGGCTTGAGAACACTCCAACCTACTTTGTTTGCTTCCAAACGGGCATGAACAAAAAGCCCGGAGAGGTAGATAGCCCCACTTCGGGTTTCGCTTGATTTCACCACAGTGTCTCATCTACGGCTATTTAGACTTCCTTTGTCGTGTGCCAACGTTGTGGCCAACGTGGTGCCAACCAAAATAGTTTTTCGACGCTGGCTATGCTGGTCCAATCAAAAAGTTTTCATCTTCCAACGCATCGTTTGCCCTCCTTTCATCTGTATGTAATTTTTATACTTGGTATGCACAATAAAGAGTTTATATTTATGTATCATTATTAGCTAGACTGTAGAGTATTAAAAACATTATTGAAGTCAGTGAACTGAACTAAAACTATCGTCGAGGTAATGGAGTAAACATCAGCAGATTTATATCCTACACTAAATTAAACTCAAGTTCGTAGCATAAAATTGGAGAGAATCATCGGCTCTGACTTTATGGAGGATAGCGATGTGACTCGTTTGTGTAGAGCGAGTTTAGAATGTGACACGGCTTTATAATCAATGTTGAGAAAATTACACTGCTGAACATTGGCCTTCCCCTTCCAGACGACAAGCGACCTGGGTCGCAGTCTGTGCCATGTGTCGGTCTGGTGCCATAATCCCCACGCTTGGCAGGCGGCTTGAAGATTGCAGTACGTTGACCGTGTACTAATAGGACGCTGCTGTCCAGCCTCCGATGGTTCTGGTCGCAGTTTTAAGACAAACCCGGGTCGAAAGACCGGAACATCAATCGACTTGACTGTATTTGCAACTACCTTCGAGTAAGTACAATAATACCTTGTACTGGAAGCAATAAAGAATCTAATCAAATCTAACTAAAGTTAATACTATTAGTAACTGGAAAGTGTGGATCAAAAGCTCGTTCTATGTAAACGAGGCTAGCACCATTTTATTCAGACTAACTTTAAATATTTTGCCGACACCACTAACCACTGACGAAGGTGGGTATTAAGAATTTATGGTAATCTAGGATTTACATAGTGCGCAATTAATGCAAATCTTGTTTTACATTAGATATTGAACCGCCAAAATAACAGAGTTTTAAGCTTCATGTAGTCTTGTATTTTTTTTCTTCTAAATTTCATATTCATTGATTCTGTTTTCCAGAGTTCAAAAGGTGACTGTCTCTAATACCACAACACCTGGCCAAATCAGTTTGGAATCTCAGATAAGAAAAACAATCCAAAGTCATGCTCCGTCTGGTCCAAGCCAAACGAGTCGGTGGAAATGCATAATGATAGAAGGAAATGCACAATACACCTCAAGTGGGATATCATAGTCACTCGAAGAAAATCGCGCAAAAATGATTTTTTTTCTTTACATCAAATCTGCAAAATCTAATTCCTTCCTGCCCATTTTTTTTATCAGACGGCCGGGACGGGCATGAAAAAGGGACACACTGATTCATGATTGATATTACAAAGACCCGTACGAAGCGCTTTGGTCCCACTTTTATTGTGCGAACTGCTAAACTGTAGAAAACGCTGCCCGAATGGGTGTTCTCCGATAGTTACAATCTAGGTATCTTGAAGTTTTTTTTTTTTTTAAGCTTGCGTTTGACCAACCATCATGCCTGATATTAAGCGATGATGCGGTCTACGTTGGAGCACGCTTGTCTAGAAGGAACCGATTCACCCGTGATTCCACAGACTAGCAGTTCGCACAATAAATGTGGAATCAAAGCGAACTGGCAACTGAATCGGTTTCTTTTAGGCAAGCTTGCTCCATCGTAGACCGCATCATCGCTTAACGTCAGGCAAGGTGGTAACAAAAGTAACGACGAAAGAATACCAGTCCATAAGCTTATTGGACAAAACGTGGACAAAACGCAAGCCTAACATTGAATTTAAAAAAAAAGTTGGACATCTAAAAATAGATATTGCTGTCATCATAAAAAAGTTTAATTTCTACTAATAAGGCCTAAGCGTAAGATTTCATATTATAATAATAAATCTTTGGCCTATGCCTTTAAAATTGATATACGTAATTATTTACTTATCTACCCACAACACAACCACCAAATAATAAAAAGTGTTGGCTTGTCCAAGCGAAGTGGTTTAAACCATTATTCAAATATCCATAAAAAGTAAGCAGCAAAAAATATACAAAGAGAATAAAATTAGACGAGGTTTAATAACAAGGTAAAGCCCTCTGAATTAAAATATTTACGGAGTAAGTAACATCAAACGAATTCCAGCAAGGTAATCCTGCCTAAAACTAAGGACCGAATATACCAGATGTGTAATTATAATAGCGGTACAAAATAAAATAGCGGTGTTGATACGGAAACTGTGAAGTTAGCGTATAACAGATGTACAGCTGGTTGAACCTTATTCATTAATAATATCCAACTGGCTGCGCTACGCAGTTTCACCCACGTGGGATACCGTGAATTTTTCTGGGATAAAAAGTATCCTATGTCCCTGGCCCTTCAAACTCTATGCAAAAAATCATGTCAATCAACTCACCATTCGTTTAGTCAAACAAATAAACCAACAAAAAATATTATTTCGCAATTATAATATTAATATGATTGAATGATAGGCGTCCTATGTTTAACTTTGGGTAGCCAAATATTTTACTAAATAACTAATTGATGCTGTCCGCTTAATTTTTGAAATTATTTTTTTCTAGGATATGGGGACGCTAAAAATATTTTAAAGAATTATCTACAGGTCTTTTCAAAGAATTTCGTGACCAAATTGATGGTACCACAGGCTGCATGATACCTTGCGCAACGCATATCTGGCGTAGCAGTGCGGTCAGAATTTCGGATATACGGTCTTCTTCTTTCGAGTCGATGTTCCGCAAAATACAATTCTATTTTCAAATCAATACTATACATACGGATATACGGTGCCTGTGGGCAGCGTTAGTGTAGTTTTATACATTGATTTTAATGTATGTGAGTTGGATATTTTATGATTCCAAACATGGATAATTTTCTTGTTTACCTTGTTTCATCTAGTTGTTCTGTTATGTCACATCAATAGGCGAGTTGGCGGTCAAAAACAAGACAAAACACAACTAAAAACTTAAAAAAACCGGACAAGTACGAGTAGGACTCGTGCTCTGAGGGTTCCGTTGGACGGAATCCTCAACGAGAAGTACTAAAGGTTTTGATACCCCCTGTGAAATCGCAAAATATGCGACATAAAGTTCATATCTTTTGATTGCGTTGACTTACAACTTTTATTTTTTTACAGCCGAAAGAAACCGTAGACCCAAGTATTTAATAAGTTCCGTTTTTTCCTTTTGAGGTACGGAACCTTAAAAAAGAAACTTTTAATGTACTATTGTAAGCAGGTATAGAATTTATACTATGTACAAATCAGTATTAGCAGTACCGGTATTTTTAGGTTACTCGGTACCAGCCTAACCTTAGAAAAACACGCAGGAGAATTATGCTGGCGTATATTACAAGATGATGAATTATTTTCTGTGGAATTAAGCATTCTTATAAGTGCTTCATTCTCCGGGGGTAAAAAAAGAAAAACCAGGGTAAAATATTTATTTAGTAATTTATAAACAATGATTCCCGGTGATGGTGAAGCATGAGGTTCTGGCAATCAAAGTGGCGAAAAGACTTTTTAAATACGAACGTGAAAATGTTGGCTGAAGAAACCTAGGCACACATAATGTTAGTCTATCAATGCCTAATTGCAACCGCAGCTTGTACTTTTACACCTTTTTAAAACTGCGACCAAAACCATCCGTCAATCGGCGGTTATCAATTAAGCGGATGGGCAGCAGCATCCTATTAGTACACTGTGGACGTTCTGCGATCCCCAAGCTGCCTGACAAACGTGGGGCTTATGGCAACATCCCTCTCTAAGAAGGTGGCCTGAGTTTCAGCGCCAACGTGGAGAAAACATGTCAGGTCGTTGTATTATTTTCTTAAACTTGTTTATTTGGAGTGTTAATGTGTAATAATGGTGGATTATTATTTATTAAGTGCTCGTGAACGTGCTCGAGTGTGGAAATTATTCAAATATGTTTAAATTCAAATACTCTGATGCTTGCTTACTCTGACTATGACTGTGACTTGTTTGACGTTATAAGACTATGTATAAACATGTTTAATATTACGACTGAAGGACTCTGTATCCATGGCCATGAAAACAATTAACAGAAGAAGGCCTTTGTTCAGCAGTGGAAGTTTACTTGCTGATGATGTATGTATGTAATAATAATAATAAAATAATTTATTGAACCAAATTTTTTTAAATTGCTTAATTAACAATATTTGTTTTCAAACTTACAAAGAAAAATTAGACATCTTAGGACTACATTAAACATTACAAATATTGTTGTTTGTCTGAGACTGGCTATATGTATGATGCTTATACTTTTCTAGAACGTAGATATAGTAATATTTAGATAGATAGATAGAAACTTTTTATTGTGTACACCAGAAATAAAAATTACAAACAGATTAGAAAACACTTATGAGCTAGTGCCACAGTTGGCGGCCTTATCGCTAAAAGCGATCTCTTCTAGGCAACCATTGGATGGAAAAAATCAAGATGGAGATGGAAGATTCTTTAAGCACAATATAAATGATTTGTCTTGTTCTTTATAAAGGCTGTGTTTCCTTAGTCCAAAAGTACATACTTAATAAATTCATACGAGATTGGTTTGGGAGTTGAGCCGCTGCGGTAAACTTTGTTAATAAAAACCTTTCTTTTGCACTTTACGAAAATTATTAAACAGATAGGTACCCAAACAAAATCCATGAAAAAAAAAACGAGAAGCGTTCGAACAAGTTGGCGAGAAGTGAATATTTATAAGTAAGGTCTATAGTTAAATCCAAAAGAACCCGAAGTCCTGAATCCCATTAAAAAAAGTATATTTATACTGCCATTGAACATCACATTTTCACTCACTTTACATAAATGTAACGTCTTGTTTACACGCGAGAATCCCTCAATGTTTCAAGTTCGCGCCGCGCTCAAACTTAATTTAAAGTTAGGCAGTGTTTACACGGTGCGAGTGTTCGAACGAGATAAGCGGGAAAAGGATGTAAAGTGTAGCTTATGACGACAGGTAGAGATTAGTACAAAATAATGTGCAGATGCATTAAATTTTATATTAGTTTTAAGCATGGTAGCTATACAGTCAACACTGTAACGTACACACTGTAACATATTTAAACACGCCAATGGGGTTTGCCCTAATTTTCTGACCTGATAATTTGTTATTTTCTAAAAATATTGAATATTTTAAGATACTAATTTGAATAAATCTATTTTCCATAAGGTAGTTATTAAAAAAATAATAAGATTGTATTTTTTTTTATGTGATGACGTCACTATCGGCATTATGTTAGTTCGTGTAGACGTCTATGCAAAAAAACTAACTTCTGTCATATTTGCATCTGTCAATGTCATTAGTTGCACAGTGGTTTGGCTTTTTTGTTTGTTCGTGTAAACGACTAAGATAGATTTCAACATAACGCCAACTCTGACGTTATTCGAGGGTAAATAAAGGTCAATCATATTTAAGCAAAAATATTTGTCATCAGCACTTATTTTTTAATAAATATTGATGCAAGAATATAGTGATCAATATTTGCTCGAAATGGTTTTGTAATTACAATATATAAAAAAACATGAACAATCCTCATTATAAGTGGGTGTGAATATATGTGTCTCTATAGCTCGCACAGAATAGTTATCGTTATCATAATCAACCCATATTAGTCCACTGTTGGACATAGGCTTCTCCCAAGACACACCATTCAGCCCAATCTTTAGATTTTTCGGATTTCTCTTCCAGCCATTGCCACTTTGCGTACTGATCATCATCATCACCCAGAAGAAGTCCATTGCTGAACATAGGCCTCCCTATTAAAACTAAACGAGAGACACACACACACACACACACACACACTTTTCTTAGAGTGCGTAAAAATAGCAAGTAAGCCGTAGGTATACTTACAGTAGCAGTTTAGCAGTATCGTAAAAAAAATGAAACAACAATAACACACGATTTGAACACGAACGATAATTGTACTAAGGCATATCTCCCTTGTTTGTCTTATCTGTAGTTAAATCAGAATTTCCTGGCTTCCTTGTCATAATGGGTACGTCTACTTGGAAAGGGTGTTACTTAATATGATTAATATACAGCTTTAACACATTTGACCCAGTTAAGGCGTAAACAACCTATGTTACTTCATAACTTTACAACCTCTTATTTACTCCTTTGGCGCAACGACCCAAAGTGGGTCTTGGCCTCCGACAGAGTTTACAACCACTAACTTGTATATTTTAGATCAACATAACTAGTAGTAGCAAAGATGTTTAACACTATGGATTTTGGGCGCTCAATGCGCTTATAGAATTTGGGTCGACAAAAGTGAACAAACAGACAGAGACAGCTACTTGCGCTTTTTTAATATTAGTTAGGATTGACAATTAATAGTTTTTATTTTATTTTAAATATCATTTGTTATGACGAATCTTCAGTGAAGTCTAGTGTAAATCCGCTTCTACGTCGCTTCGAATACAATAAGGATTTCGGGATAAATTATTTTTCTGTACAGATATTTGTGATACTAATTTTAATCTAACTTGAAATAAAATATTAATTACAAACATTAAAATAAAAATAAAAAATAACAAACTAAAACCTAACAATTATCTATTAAACCGTTACCAGTGGGAATTGTTCCCAAAATGCTGGCCCCATTACCACGTTGTATGGCGATGCATGAGCAAAGTAGAGGCCGGCATTTTGGTCACGAGTTGCATGATAGACGTGAGACAAATAATTACATTAAATGAAAATATAACCTAAACTGAAACAAAAATTTATTAATTCTGTAACAAAAAATTCGTTATAATAATTTGTACTAATGATATTAATTTTAAATTATATAACTTTCATAAATTGAGTATAAATATTATTAACTAGCAGACCTGACAGACGTTGTCCTGTCTTAGAACTGTCAAACACGCAAAGTCAAAATTACAAATCTTATTTTTTACACTAGGATACACTAGACTACTTAGGATCCCTATTTTTTATATAATATATAAAATATAATATAGCCTATAGTAATTTTTAAACTTTCGCGATTTGAACACATGTTTTAAATAATACGTGATAAGTCCCGATAAACGTTTAAAACAAATATAGCCTATGTTAACCGGGAATAGTGTAGCTTTCCAACAGTGAAACAAATTTTCAAATCGGTTCAGTAGTTTCGGAGCCTATTCAATGCAAACAAACAAACAATCAAATCTTTCCTCTTTATAATATTAGTATAGAAAACACTATTTTTAACTATCACGGTTGTTCACTAACAACATGTATGTACATCATTCCATAACCTTACCATGGTAAATATCCCGTAAAGAATCATATAACGTTAAATATTCTTTAATTAAATTGTATATGAAATAAAAAATTATACCCGTTTCCTCAGTGCACCTTGTCGACACGTGGTTTGTTTCGTGTGTAATTTTTTATAGTATTATTTTAATTACATTTTTCGATTTATGTCCGAAAAACCAGAAACCTCAAAGTGAACCACGCATTTCATAATGCGGCTATGTCTCTAGTATATAATCTTTGGTTATATTTACTACCTCTTGTTAAATAAATCCTTCACGAACGGAATATCATTCTCGCAAATACCTACTTACTGAAAGCTGGGGAATCCTTGGATCCTCTCTAGTGAATACAATTTTCACGTTTGGATTCCCCCGTAATTCTGTTTTATTTACGTTTTGAAGGAAACAATTTGGCTTTAGATAATATAATTATTTGAGAGAGAATAAATGTAGAGACCACGAACTGGAAGACGCAGCGTAGGTAGGCCTCCCACTGGATGGATCGACAACATTGTGAGAGTCGCGGGGATCCAGAGGATGCAGATGGCGAGCTGTCGTTCAGTGTGGAGGTCATAGGGGGCCTATGTTCAGCAGTGGACGCACAGACCTATATCTGGACGTCTTCTGGCTGATGATGATGAAATTTTGATAAGTATAAATAATAGGAAGGTACGATGAAAAGTTAAATACTCGCATATGGATGCGGTGACCCCAAAGTGGGACTCTGCCTCCGATAATATATACACAATAAAATCATTAAGGTGGAAACCGTGACGCTGTACAACTTCAATAAATTCACTATATATGTTGACCTAGTTAAATTTTATCAGTCGAATTGTAGCGAATCTTAATTTTTTTTATTATAAACTTTGTAAGCTTAAATAAAAAAAACTGGCCTAGTGCGAGTCAGGCTCGCGCACTGAGGGTTACGTATCACTACAAAATTCTATAACGAAATTATCAGCTATAACTTGGTAATGAACAGAAATTTGTCACCGACTCGCACTTAGCCATTATTTATTATTTGTTGTTATACTTTAAAGTGTGTACTATAATCATGCCAAGTTTGACGCTTGTACGTATTATCGTTTTTACATTATCGGGACCAAATGACAGTAAAAAAAAAAAACATACATTCGAATTGATAACCTCCTCTTTTTTGAAGTCGGTTAAAAAGGGTACTTACATCAATGTCGGGACCCTTTTGGTTTTTTACTTTTTGCCTTTTTTATTATTTGCTAGTTAATCCGCCGTATCGTTACATATTCTGTGAAAATGTCAACTGGCCATCTATTACGTTTCGAAAGAAACAGCCGTTAATAGGCAGGACAGACAGACGGACAGACAGACATCGTAGGCTTAGAAGGTAATAGAGTCCTGCTGTTTTGGCCCTTTGGGTAAGAAACCCATTTTTTTTTTTTTTTTTCGAGGGTAAATCTTCTAAAATGTCCGGCTGCATTGGGCTGCAGCCAGGTTATGTGGGATTGTAACAACGAACGAATAACCGTAGTAGACGCGTAGCCGTAGCACTGTAGCGTTCGTAGCAGCCGTAGCCTTCCTAGCATAGAGGAATCAAACATAAAGACTAAATCAAAATTAAATGAGCTCATGCATTTCGAACAAATACTTAGATTCAAGATATTGAGTATAACCAAAACTTAGTAGCGGATCTCCTTTATGATACTTTTATGGAATCATCATCAGCCAGAGTCCACTGCTGAACATAGGCCTTTAACCTCCACACTGAACGACATTTGCATCCTGCCTTTTGCATCCACTGGATGCCCGCGACTCTCACAATGTCGTCGGTCCATCTAGTGAGAGGCCTACCTACGCTGCGTCTTCCGGTTCGTGGTCTCCACTCCAGAACCTTTCTTCCTCATCGGTTATCGGTTCTTCGAGCGATGTGGCCTGCCCATTGCCACTTCAACTTGCAAATTTTAACAGCTATGTCGGTGACTCTGGTTCTTTGGCGAATATCCACGTTTCGGATTCTATCGCGCAAAGAAACTCCGAGCATAGCTCTCTCCATTGCCCGCTGTGTGACTCTGAGTTTTTCTAAAAGGCCAACAGTTAAGGACCACGTCTCAGTACCATATGTCATCACTGGCAACACACACTGGTCAAAGACCCTCCCTCTTTTAACTTTTAAGCAATGAACTATGCCTACTAAAAACTTAACTAGACCCCAGACAGTATACTTCCTTAAGTACTATCTTCGAACATCCCAAATGACTTCAAGGGAAACTCTAAAATGTCTGCGGTAGTCACTTATCGCAGTGTAAGTTGGACCAGAGTCTACAACTTTATTTATTTAGTTAGGAGTTAGAACTCCTTAAGGCCCTCTTTTCCGACTTTTAGCAATTTTGGTCATCCTAGTTTAAATTTGTCTACTTGAAATTATAAAAACGGTGTCATAACAAAATTGGATGTTTTATCTTGGAACCCCTAAAGACCGAAACACGATTAAGGACATTTCGTTCGATAGAACAAGATAATTAAAGTAACACTTAGCTTTATGCTTAGCTTTGGCTCACTTGTGCTTTTATCCCTGTTTTTTGGATTCATTCAAATACCTATTTATTAAATGACTTCTGCATACAGATTTCATAATAATGAAGGAAACCGCAAAGGTACGTTTAACATTACAGCTATACTTTATGAAAAATATGAGAAAATCCTCTAAAATTGAAGTAGCGAAACGAACGAGTGTGTAAGCGCTAAGGTTTTGCTCCACTTAATGCGACTTTAATACAATAAACCAAGTCTTATTGTCATCTGTAGTAAGAAGCGTTGCTTAAAAGTGGTAAAACCTCGCCTTAACTAAGTACGGTATGCTGGATTAAAAAAAAAGATCTAACATAGTGGCAGAAACTTAGTAGGTTATTGTATATAGGGTTCGCATTGTAGGTGGCCCCCTTTGTGATTAAGACGTTAGGAACAGAGAAAAGAGAAGTTCTTTTCTGTGGTAGGAACGACAACATCGTGAGAGTCGCGGGCATCCAGTGGATGCAGGCTGTCGTTCAGCGTGGAGGTATAAGGGGGAGGCCTATATTCAGCAGTGGACGTCTTCTGGCTGATTATTTGCTGATGATGATGACACAGGGTTACTTTTTTTGAAGTGCGCAAATTTTGCAAGATCATTGAAAATAACAAGGCCCGTAATTTTATGATTCACCTTTTTGGAAAAAAAAACTAAAGGTTAAACCGCATTTAGGCGGTGCGGCGCTGCAAGGTTATTCTTCTAGGACCTGGAGTCTAGGGGGCCGAGTTTTGGTTCGGGTTTTTTTTGGCACAATTGTGACTCTATATGTATTATATCTCGATGGCATACTCCCCCCACAAAACAGAGTGGAATGGAAGGAGGTAACGGGGCCTTTGCCCTGTAGTGGGACGGTTCAAGCTAATATAATAATACATACACCAAAAACATTACGCTCTTTCTGAGCTGTCGGGTAAATAAATTCTAACCACCGAATCTCACCATAAGAACTTTTCAAATAAACATCCAGCTCGGAAGCTCACAATAAGTCCCAAGTCACATCCGTTTGACAAGTTGTAAAGTGGGGACAAATGTTCCAAGTTTAAATCCGGAGATATTCTCGTATTTCTGTGCGACAATTTGTCGACAAAAGCCTGGTGCAAGTACCGTTCTTTATACATCGTCAAATTCGCTAAAATGCCATAGAATCGATCACAGCGAGTACTGAAAAAATGGCATATTATCGAATTTGACGACCTCAACTGTCAATTTGACGATCGCTAAAAGAACGGTACTTAACATATGTTAAGTACCGTTCTTTTAGCGATCGTCAAATTGACAGTTGATTTTGAGTTTTAGAGCCAAGGTGATAAAAACATGTCGCCTCATTGTATTATCTTTCCTAAAAATGAGTATTTGGAAAGTTAATGGCATCGATTCTGATGTACTCTAAACTAAATTTGACAGCTCTAAAATTGTTGCCATACTTCTCTCACATATTAAAATGAAAAGAGAGGCAGATAATTTTAGTCCTATCAGATTGGTTTAGTTTAGTGACTGGTATGACATAATCGACGCCAATGTGTAATAATGGTGGATTTTTATTTTGTAAAATGTTCGTCAATGTGCTTCAGAGTGGGGGTGATATAATGAGATTAAATATATATTTTATCTGCTGTTGCTGATATTATTATACATATTTCATATCAGTGCTGTTTCTAAAACTCAGAAGTCTCTAGTAAAGTTTCCACTTCTATACGACTGAGACTTGACTGTGACTTACTTTGCTTGACTCTGACTGACTAATGACTAGGTAGGCGACTGACCTATGACTTAGGTATATACCTATAGTAAGTATGGTTTTTTTTTACCGGTTCTATTACAGAGTGTGGCAAGCAAGTTTTCGAAAATAGTTGAATGCAGTTTTTTTATTGAAACATTATGAAAATAACGTAAAAAATTAAATTAAATGCGATGAAATGATAGTTTTTAAACATATTACGTGCTCTGCGTTTGCAGTGTTTCCATTTCCGTCCAAGATAAATCCCGAATTACCGCGAGAACAGTTATCCCGAGATTTCCTTGAGTTGCCAGCATAAAAAATTGGTTCGCCAGCCAATTTAGAGCGGTAGCTATAACGAAGCTGGGCTCGTATCTCTTAATTAATCAATATAGAATGAATGGTCAGTGTTTATGTTGGGCCTAAGGGTAGAAACCACTGTTTATTTTATGGAAAAGGGTTTCCTGTTTATTATCTGCAGCCATTTTGTAATTTTAATGTTTAAAGGCTTCGATTTTAGAACTGCTATTTACTCTACGTACTATCTAGGTAGGTACTATTAGATAAATTAAACCTACTAATAGATACTTAAGGGCGCCTTTGCAAAATGCGCAGGTATTAAAGTCTTACTACTACACGCGCACGGCCCAGACGCACACAGCGATGGGACGACGGAGAACAAACACGAGTCAATCAAACCATCTTGATAGATTTAATTGTTAAAATCATATTTTAAAACTTTTGCTGTATGTATTTTATGTTTCCTTTTTGCACCAAATGTTATAATCTTAGAATAACTACTCAGAGAAGGTAGGTTTCCAAACAACGCCTTCTCAAAACGTAAGCTACAAATTCGCTATGTAGCTTACGTTTCGATTGGTAAACTTTAAACGATTTAAGCAAAAAAATTAATGGATTGTGGAATGTCACACCATAACTCTTATGCTGCTTTTCTGATTTGTTGTGGTACGATTTCACCGCGCAACTTGTCATAGTAAAATTTATATATTTTTTTTGGAGCCATATCTGACACCATTTGAATGGCTTAAATTTTGCGAATGTACTTGGTTTCTTTGTGTAGTTATTCTAAGGTTATAATATAGACTTACTCCAGGTATGATTCAACTAACTTGATGATGGAATTCGGAGACTGCTAAAACTACTAGACGGGGAGAGCGAGATAAGTTGAGTTTGGGCTCGTTTTATTTCGTGATGAGATCTTCCTCCAGGAATATTTCGACTGACCTGAACGAAGACTTCGGAGACTACTACTGGAACTGCTAGACGAATAGAGCCAGAAGTGCCGAGTTTCAGCGGATACGTCGTTACACCCTAAGAGTATAAAGTGCTGTAAATTTGAAAAATTCGGTTCCCTTAGAGGTCATGCCAGAGCCAGCCAGGCCAGCCAGGATAAGGCAAGCGCCACACCCTGCCCCAATGTGCCTACGCCCATGTAGGTAGCTACTTGTCTTTCATTAGGAGCGATAAGCAATTTATTGCGTAGCACTTCCAGGCCTGCAATAAATACCGAACAAGACCTGGAGGTAGGTACCCATAAATATGTCGAAAGCACCCGAAGACTTTGATTTAATAGGCACTTAACAACATTTAGACTCGGGCATTAGCTAGATTTATTTTGATTGAATCTTATGTAATAAAGCCCCAAGCGCTTATAAACTGAGCGTAAATTTAAAACCTAAGGACACTACGACATCTTCGAAATTGGGAAAAACTGGCTACAGTTTTAAGTTTCTAAAGTTTCAAAAAATGGCGACTGCGAATCAAAGTTTATATTCCGTATCTATTAATTAAACCCGTACGAAGCCCTTTGATTTCACTTTTATTGTGCGAACCGCTAGACCATGGGACACGCTGCCTGAATGGGTGTTCCCCGATAGTTGCAATCTAAGTTCAAGTCTTCAAGTCGCAATTGAATCGGTTTCTTCTAGGCAAGCGTACTCCATCGTAGACTGCATCATCAGTTTAGGCGAGGTAGCGGTCAAACGCAAGCCTATGAACAGTTTAAAAAAGGTAGGTACTTACCTAGGTATCGTAAATGTCAACTAAATCCAACTCATCATCACCATCAGTCAGAAGACGTCCACTGCTGAACCATGTACCTACATAGGCCTCCCCCTTTAACTTCCACACTGAAACACAGCCTGCCTTGTGCATCCACTGGATGCCCGCGACTCTCACAATATTGTCGGTCCATCTAGTGGGAGGCCTACGTATGCTGCGTCTCCCGGTTCGTAGTCTCCACTCAATAACCTTTCTTCCCCATCGGTTATCGGTTCTTCGAGCGATGTGGCCTGCCCATTGCCACTTCAACTTGCAAATTTTAAGAGCTATGTCGGTGACTCTGGTTCTTTGGCGAATATCCACGTTCCGGATTCTATCGCGCAAAGAAACACCGAGCATAGCTCTCTCCATTGCTCGCTGTGTGACTCTGAGTCACTACTCATATCAGCTAATCTATATTATACCTATTTCCTAGTTGGTAGGTACCTACCTGATGGCAAGAAACCACACAGTACAAAGGTTTTTATGACCAACTATTTTCATAAAAACATTGACAAACATAATGGGTAATAAAGTTACTTATAAGAAATAAACCATCAAAAGCCCCTTAGCCATCAACTTTCCCCAAATTATATGACACAATAAGTTATGACGTGTTTCTCCCTTATTAAGCCAACACTGAAAAAGTTATGACACGTTCACGATATGTTTGCAAGCCGTCACAAGCCCTATTCAGACTACGATATAATAAATCACATCATATCTGCTTTCCGAGGGTTTGCCCCATACCTACTTTCTAATTATCGAGGACCGAGGCGGAAGTGAGTGGAAGTGGAGGTGGTGACTGGCGACTGAGTCGAGTAGGTACTACCATAGATAAATATGTACTACTCATTGAAATAAAACTATGATGCGACATAATATTATAGACAAGTCTGAAGAGTCCTTCACGCCTTTCGTGATATTGTTAGCCGACGATCTTGTTAGGTATACCTTACTATGCTTTGTTATAGACCAACAGACGAGCGGTGACTGCATGACGTCGCTTAAATGAAACTCTCCGACCACGATGTCCGCATCAAACTAAAGAGAACGGCTTTCCTCACTTTTTTTGATAGCCCGTTGGTCTAGTTGGTAGAGAAACTGCCTTCTGAGCTTGGGGGCGTGGGTTCGATTCCCACCTAGGACAAACATCTATGTGATGAACATTTGTGTTTGTTCTATATCTGGTTGTTAATATCTATTTAAGTAGGTAATTTAAAAAAACTATATATGTATGTATATCAGTCTCTGGCAACCATATCACAAGCTTTGCTTAGTTTGGGGTCTGGGGGCTTAGTCCCAGATTTGATAGTTTTCGAAAACTTTTATCGTTTACGTGTTGTTCCATACATTGCTGGGCTGAAAGGTATTCGAAAACTTTTTTCGTATTAGAGTGAAGCAATCTATACCGCCGATTTTAGTTCCTCCGCGTTTCCGCTGGAGGCGCTTTACTAAAATGTATGGAACAATACGTAAACAAAAAAAAGTTTACGAAAACTATCAAATCTGGGACTAAGCCCCCAGATGACCGTGTGTGAAAAAATGTCCCGAATATTTATTTATTTCTTTCTTTCCTTCAAACTTAGCTAATACCTATGTACCTACCTGGAAAAATAGATAGGTACTAAAAACCAAAAGTTCTAAAATGGAGATCACGAATCGGCAAACGTAGCGTAGGGCGCCCTGAGACTTGATGGAGTGATGATATACGTTGAGCAGCTGGCAGTGGCTGGAATCGAAAAGCCTAAGATCGGGCTGAGAGTGATCTGTCCGTAACTAGGCTAAAATTAAAAAGACGGATAGGTACCTTATAAACTCTCTTTTTAGAACTGTCTTCAGTATAAATTGTCTGTCTTCTGTGCTTGGGTGAGAAATTTTTTATAGTTACATATTTTTATTTAAAAATCAAACTGCTAAACCGATTTTGATAAAATTTCTATGACCAATATAAAAGTAAGAGTAAATAATTACTAATACTTGTAATTGAAACACATAATTAGTTAAGAACACATTTTAATTATCTATCTAGTAATTTACAAAATTCATATTACACAGGACAAATCTGTATTTATACATCTTAGTTTATTTGGCTAAAGTTAGGTTTACAAACTTTCATACTTATTTCAGATAGCAATTACCACAGACGCAAATGGAAAAAAAAAACTTATGGAAAAACCTACTTAAAACCCCAACCACTTTCCACCGTAACAGGTTTACACGGAACCGTGGAACTAAACCGAAAGGAGGTGATTGTAGTCATAATTAGGAACCTATTTTAGTAAGAGACCAACTCGCGAAAATATTACATCTATTGACGAAACGACATCGAAAAATGTGTAATGTAATATGTATACAGGATTCAGATGATTTATATCGGGACTTTACTAATGGTCCTATACTAAAGAAAGTACCCTAGCCCTTATGTTAGTTTTTAGGCCGCTCAAAGCACAATTTTTTTTTTTTTCTGTGGCTCGAAAACTTCTCACATTACATAGGGCAAATACAGACTTCACAAAATTAGTAAATTACTCAGTTTCGGTCGGTTTCGGTCATTTGTATGACATAATATTGTCATCAAAGTAACAAAACAATGCAGTTATTTTGATTAGAACAACTACTGAATCGATTTCGATTAACTTTCTATGGGACCAAACTGAAAGTATATCTTTTTAATTAAAAAATTATATTCTAAATCGTTCTTATGTTACGGAGTTCTGAGGTAACGAGCATTTACAAAATTACAACCAAATTGAGAACCCCCTAAGTCGGTTAAAAATAAAATATTAGCATAAAAATCAAAGAAGTTGGGTACCCAAAAAGGTAAGTCCAACTACTTTGATAAAAATGCTCTGCCGACCAATGGTAAGCCAGTATCGAAGTCGCGAGTTTTCTGACCAATCAGCAATTAGTATCCACCGCCGCGGACGTCGCGTCGTCTATAGTTCGTTGGCTATCTGATGATCGCTCACAGCTGCTAATTATTCAAAAGTAAAGTTAATGTAAAGTTAAATAAGTTATCGGCGGGTTGCAGCCAATATTATTTATACTCAAAATCTGCAATTCATTCCCACACTGACCGCCAGCGCATAGCCTAAACTGCTGCGTCTATTCAGTTTTGGCGCCAACGTAAAAAGACATCGTACGACTATACTATACAGTTAGGGTTGCCACCCGTACTTTATAATAAAGTATTGTACTCTATTTTGGCCAAACGTACTTTATACTTTATGAGGGCAGTAAAGTACGCGAAAAAACATTATTTTTACCTGTGAAAAAATTGTGTCGTTTCTGCTATCCATTCCCGCTACTTCAGCATTCACAGAGAGAGTTTTTTTCTCTGATGAATGCTAAGTGGCGGGATGAACGCAATAGAGCGTCCCTTAACCTAATAAAAAACGAATTATGTATACATTTAAATTTAGGGATTGATTGTAAAGATGCCGTTAATATATTTAAGAGTAACAAATATTTGTTGAATGTTGCTAGAAGCAACAAAAAATATGTATGGAAGAGAAATAGTTTGGTAAATAAATAGTAACTACTTTATTTTCAGATTTTGTACTTTTTTTTTAGCCTTAAAAATTAAATATACTCTTTTGTTTAAAAAAAGGTGGCAACCCTATATAGAGTGGTGGAGGCTTTACAAGAGGCTTTTATGGAGTTTTAGAAACAACATATGTTTAACCTCTTTATAATTATCACTTCCCTACACTTGAGCACGTTTACGAACACTTAATAAATAATAATCCAATCCTAGGTTGAAGAAAATAATATAATAGGCGACATGTTTTTTCCATTATGTAGCTTGTTATAGGTTTTTTGTAATTAGGAAATGTCAAAAGTCATAATGACAACATTCCTTTATCAAAGGTACAAGCTATGCTAGCGCCACTGACAGTTGACAACCCCATTGGAAATATTATCTAAGTTGCCGACCGCATTGGAAATCTCTAAAAATCTTGCCATCTTTTCCACATAATGAAATGAAAAGCAACCGATTATTTAGTTTAGTTAGTTGGGAATGGTACAATAGACGCGAGTTATAATTTTTTGATAATGGATCTAAATTTCAGCTTTCAGCAAATTAAATTTCCAGTCTTTTTTACCCAACTGCCGTAAAGGGTGAAGGTTTTGGAGATGTATGTATGTTTGTCTTGTCTCTAAATTACCTCCTTAACGGCTTGACAGATTTTGGCTGTTAATACAGTGCCACCAACTTATCTGTACAGATGACTGGAGCCGCCACAGTCGTATTCTCGTAACCAAACTGACAGATATACGTAGAATGATTACAGTCCCATCATTTGACCAACTGTTCAGATAAGTTGGTCGCATTGTAGTAGATTAGTTAATGGATACAACGATATGGATACCATTTTCATTGCAGCATCCCTGTATTTAAATATTTTTTTGCTGTAGTACTCCAGAAATTAAATTTGATATTTTTTTAGTATTTTATTAACACGTTTTGGAAGGCAGACAAAGTTTATGATACCTAACATTTATGAGTAAAAAAAAATAAGAGAATTTTCACAGATTTCACTTTCTCGCTTGTGCATTATTGTTAAAGATATAAATGAGTTTTATCGAAAAATTTAGTTATAATATTAAATCCTTCACAGACCATGCGCGTGTCAGCAGCGGCTCGAATTGTATGTAAACTCGCGAGCCAGGGGCGGATCCAGGATTCCATTTTGGGGGGGGGGGGGGGGGGGCATTCAGACATGGTGCACCTGAATCAAATCGAAAAGTTGAGTCGAATGTATGAAATCGCTAGGTGTTGGCATGCCCCCCCCCCCCCGGAACCGCCAATGTCGCGAGCTATGTAACACAAGGAAGTATATATAATTATCACTATGCACCAAGTATACCGGCAGCATGTAGGCAGCAAAGTTGCGAAGCAGTTTGTGCGGTACGTAGTCCTTCATACAGGTCCTAGTATTACGAACACGGCCCGAGTTCAAGGTGTGCTGCTGCTTTTGGTCACCCAAAAATCTTAAAAGTTAAATTGTTACAAACAATTTTCATACCAAATTTAATTAACTTTCTTAAATAATGGTTTTGTCGCATATAGTTTTCGTTGTCACTTTGTATCTTTAAAAACACTGATTGCGAGCGAGAGCGCGCGAAGCGTGAAAACACTCTTAAGATACCTTAGTAATTTCTATAGACTTAAAATAATCTTAGTCCAGGAGCATTACTCTGTTCTTATCAACTCTAACGTTTGGCGCACTCTTCAGTTTTTTTATAAACTTGTCAGCAATTCTGTCATCAATTTCTCTGCCGGTGGATTCCGAATACTCTGCCAACACTTTCTTCTGCAATCTTTTAAATGGCAGCTCATTGTCTTTTTTCTGTAAGACAGACATGATGACTGCATGCCAGTTGAATTTATCAGTCATAGCTAACTCGCTGATCTTTGCAACATTCTGATCGTGGAGGCACATGCTCTCTTCTGCCTCTTCTTCTACTTTCGCTTTCTTTTTCTGAGCTTTGACAGTTCCGTTTTGAACCTCTGCCCCGGTTTCTGTTACTTCTTGGTTACTGGAGACACTGTTAACAGTATCCTGTCTTTTACGCTTGTTCTTTTTACCTTCTTGGTGTTCTTCATTCAGAGATTCAGTCCTGTTCTTCTTTTTCTTGCCTTTTTTGCTTTCTTCTTCTTCATCTATTTCCTCAGGAGGCGCTTCGGCACTCTGTAATTCTGCTTCATACTTCTGACGCTTTTTTTCTTCTTTACGCTGTTTCTTCGTCAGCTTTTTGTCTTCCGAAGGTTCTTGACCATTTTCCTGGCCGTTTTCTTGCACTTGGTCTTGACTAGCTTCATCGTGGCTGTTCTGGCTTAATTCATCTTTGTTATTCTCAGTATCATGACCATTTTCTTCTGTTCCGTTGGTTTTAGCATCGTTTGATTGATTCTGATTTCTTTGATTAGCACTTGATAGCGCAGCGAGCTTTGGAGAGATCAACTCCCAAGCCTGCTCAATCTCTTTAGCGCCAGTTTTTGCTCCGCATACATTTTTAACAAAGTTAAAGAATTTTGGCTTCTTTCGTGGCGTGTTGGTGTGTTTGCTGATAGTTTCGATAATCCTAAGAACGTTTCTAGGAGCACTCTTCTGTTCGTCTAATACGGACTGCACAAGATCTATCCAGGTGTTTTGTTTCTTTTCACCTTTCTTTTCTTTAGCCACAAATCCTTTGCCGGAATAGCGTTCCTCTTCCGTAATACATTTTGTGTGTTCCTCATAAGCATTACCTCTGAAAATTAAAAATAGACACATCAATATATCTCAACTATTACATGGTCGAGCATGCATTCGGTAGTCTTTTTCAGAACTTAGGAGCCTTGTTAAAAATGCTTTTCTTTCAATGTATGTCCCTCGCCTTACAGTAAGAGCATCTAATAGGGCCAAGCTGGGCAACTGCAGGCACCTCTCAGGGACCAACTGTGGGGTTTTGGAATAAGGGAGTATTCCCATGGATATAGTGCTCTGTCTCCAACTTTAATGTTTTATTTTATCAGGCTTGCACTTTACTGCATCCTCAGGCTTGCCTATAATAACCAGATTCACTTGTGACTTGATGACACCCAGATTGTAACTACACCCATTCAGGCAGCGCATACCAGTCTAGCAGTTGCACAATTAAAGTGGAATCAAAACGCTTTGTACAGGTCTCCATAATATCAACCACGAAACGGTGTCGGCACTTTGTGCCTGAACATGGATGACCGATAGAAAAATAGGCAGGAGAGAATTAGATCATACAAGTCGATACATTTCAAACAAGGAGCCACGGACAGTCTCCTGTTTTATGGCTGCATGAAGAAAAACAAAACTTTAGATCATGTGCAGTGGCATTGTGAAGCCACAGATGAAACTAGAATCGCTACCAGGTTGCATGAGCCATCATTACCTTCATCGTCCACCTCACCACAACAGTTAGATTGCTTTTCATCGTAATTATGCACACTTCCATCTACACCACTGGAGCAACTGTGCCAGCGCCCCCGAGCCTTACTCCGATATTTTAAGGACTTGGGTTGGCTCTGGTAGGTGCTGGTAGGGGGAAATGCACAATACAGCCCAAGCGGGATGACAGTGCAGGACTTATCGCCCCCATCTCGAATAAGAAGGTCCGTACACTCTCCGGAGGCTATTTGTAGCAGATAAAATTATCCACTTTCACAAGGTCATAAATAGGGGTGAGGTCATGACAGTTACTACTACAAATAACAGGTATTACATTAATTGTAGACTAATTATTACTAATTTGACCTCTATATCACCTCATGGAAAGTTTCCAAGAAAATCAGAGTTCACCACTTTAAGATTATGATAGCATTTATATGCTCTTTGTTGTATTTTGAAGTATCATACGTTATAGTAAATAGTAGTAAAGAAAACACTATAACATTAATTAATGGCATTAAGTTAAGAGCTCTAAGATGTATACTTACAGGAAGTCTTTGAAGCAGTCCATACACGACAGGTTAGGGTTCCTGTTCCTACATTTCGTTGCGGTGTAATGCTTCTCCACTTTAGGCTTTTGTACAGATTCTCCGCAATAACCGCAAGTGAATACAACCATAATGGAAAGCGCAGATTCAACACGTGTTTAAATTTTTGCAGGTAAACACTGATGTAAATAATAACCTCAAACCTGTAAACAAGTCAAACGCCATGGAAAGTTTAGTGCACCGCAAGTCAATTATAAGTATTACAATAATACGTAATAAATGTATACGTACGCAGTCTGTTTGTAAGCCTCAGTGAAATTCAATCAATTTAGATGAAAAGCTTGATTTTATTTAAAATAGTTTAGATGTTTTTTTGGGAGGCAATAATGTACGACACAGATAATGTACACCATGATATTGTACGGTATAATAATGCACAGCATGATAATTGGTGTACATGTACATGGAATATCATGTTGTACAATATCGTGTCGTGCATTATCATGCCGTACATTATCAGGTCGGCCCAATAATGCACACACGATAATGTACAGCATGATATTTGATGTACAAGTACACGAATTATCATGCTGTGCAATATTGTGGCGTACAATATTATGCCGTACATTATTGACACGATTCAATAATGCACACCCCAATATTGTACAGCACGATAATTGGTGACCATAAAAATTGGGAGGCAATAATGTACGACACAGATAATGTACACCATGATATTGTACGGCGTAATAATGCACAGCATGATAATTGGTGTACATGTACATGGAATATCATGTTGTACAATATCGTGTCGTGCATTATCATGCCGTACATTATCAGGTCGGCCCAATAATGCACACACGATAATGTACAGCATGATATTTGATGTACAAGTACACAAATTATCATGCTGTACAATATTGTGGCGTACAATATTATGCCGTACATTATTGACACGATTCAATAATGCACACCCCAATATTGTACAGCATGATAATTGGTGACATAAAAAAGTAAAACTGAAGCTTCGTTTAGACGTGGACATTCCACTCGCATGCTAGTTGTACCACAGATTCACTCACATTGTTGTAGCATTCATTCATTTAAATGTCATTGTCAATGTACAGTTTTATTTAGCTGAGAACTTTCATCTTTCAAAAAAAAAGAAAAACTTTTTTCCGTGATGATTTTGGCGTCGCACTTCTTGTGCATTTGCCAGTGTCAAGGTTTTTTTTAAATTTGGATTCTTTAACGCACGGACTTTTAGAATTCTCAAAGCGCATGTAACGCGGCGTGTTAAGTTAACTATTTAAATTTTCATCTCTATTTCCTAGGGAATAACGGCAACTTTAGAGGTTAACTTAACTCACCGCGTTACACGCGTGTTTGAAGTTATGGAAACTGGGCCCTGCCTTAAAATCAAGCTTGTACCATAAAAGTTTGCCAAAACTAAAAGGGGCGAGGTAAACACGTATGCATGCACTGACATATTTTTATTCTACAAACGCACATTTAAATAAAGAGTGGCACACAACTTTACTGCAAACGATATGCTCAAAAGTCATCAAATGGTCGACCAAGGTAGTGTAAGTGCTAAAGGGGAAACTGTAGGTATTCCTATTTATTCCATTTATATTTTTTTTCTGAATTGATAATAATCTCCTTGACTTTTTTATTTTACTCTTTGTAAGCTTATTTTTCGCCCCTTACAGAGCAGGCTAAAGCCGCTATTACCATACCACCTCGTTTTCCATAATATATTTTACTGTCATTTTAGATCATAAATAAATAATATAGGTTTTCTCTTCTTTCAGCGCACAGTTTCAGCGAGCTTATTATGGATGTATGTTCGAGACACATAATAGGGACAAGTAGCATAGGAGAAGTGCTAATTTAGAACGAAACTAATGACGAAGACGAAAACGACGACCAACGAACGACAAATGATGATGTTACATTTTTATGCCACAACATTTCATTTATTATCCCCTGCTATTGATGAATTGAAAATATATATTTTTTTTAATGTGAGCCTATGTTTTAGTTTACTTTAAACTCCATTTTTGTATTTAACCTATTTTTTTTATTCCAAAATAGGTAGTAGATCTGTGAAAAACTGTTACGTTTTATGACAGCTTTACCATAGTTAGGATAATTATTATAAAAAAAGTAAACGTCAAAGTCTGACTCAAGTTCACGAGAGGTTGTCTGACGGAGGATAAACCTGTGGGATAAACAGTCGAATAGGGTATTTGACTGTGTTGAAAATATTATGCCAATTGACATCATCCATAAACATGACATAATGAAAAAGCATATTTCATGGATTTTTTCTAAAAATATGCTTATTTTTTGTAAAAAACGCGAATAAAATAACTGTATTTTCGACATTTGATCAAGTGATCGTAAACGGTCTGTAATTGGCTTCATCCCTAGTGACGTCACACAGATCTAAACAAACAGATTTTGTATTGATATTTGCGAATTTAATGTTGTAAAGCTATTTTGAGAGCGATTTATCCAGATATTTAGCACCAAAAGCAGTCCGGAGGTTAAATGTGAGAAGAATGGAGAAACATTTTGTGCAAGCAGACAGCAGTAACTTACCCAAAATTAAAGTATTTATGGTTGGATATTTCTTCAATAATAATCTAAGTCATTGTTTCTACGCTGCAGAACTCAAAACGTAAACACTACAATATAAGTATTTTTTTTATTTTTTTTTACTGGGCAAGTGCCTTTAATAACTAAACAATATACAAGCTAAAACTAACACTACAAATACAGTTAGACTGCCCATAGACCGTTGAAGGTCTAAAGACAATCCAAATGCTGAAGCCCACTACCAGTTGGCAGCGTACCCAACATGCTGGCGGCATTACCACGTTGAATGGCAATTAACAATAAATTTTTAATTGTTCTCCAAGCAAAACATTCAATCAAGTTGTACAAAAAGTATGTTGTAGTAGGTAGATATGACTATTTTGTTAGGTTATGTCAAGCTTTACAATGTTTAAAAAGAAAGTAACAGTACATAAAATAGTAATGCAATAAAAACAGAAATTATAATAGAAATATATAGACTCAAATATGTACCTCAAAATGATCTTCGCACATAGAAACACTTGAATTAGCTCCAATACTTTTGGGTTCTCCACGAGCTACTTAGTTCCAACCACTTTTTGCGAGTTTGCGGGTCCATTGGAACAGAAACGAATAGTTTTTCCGGTGTTTTATGGAAGTATTTGTACATTGTGGCACTACACAACATTTATAAACCATTACTTCTATTAGAAAATTAGTGATTATCAACCTTTTGCTGCCTGGCTGCAGCTGTTTTGTTTTGTGTGACGTCAATCGTCGCTCGACCGGAGCTATGACGCAGGTCTGCGTTTTGGCGCGATATTTTTTTATTCAAACTTTAACATCGATTTATATCGCAAATACGACTGATATCCAGAAAATATAAATGCAGTATACATTAAATTATATCAGGCAATAATGTGCAATAGTTTCCCAAAAGTAGTCAAATACCCTATTTTTTTTTTTTTTTTTTTTTATGCCATGAAGATTTTAACAAAAAAAAAAACAAGACTGTAAACCACAGAAAATAAAAAAAAAACTATTCTGTGTGACGAAGAGAAGTGTGAAATGAATTTGATTTTTTAATTCCTAAAAGGCACAGATAATAAAATGCTACACCGTGACGTCATTTAGAGGTCAATGAAAGACGAATGATTTTTTAGTTTTATGTTAAAATAAATGGCATCTTATTGTTTTAAAAGGTCAGAGTAGAAAAATAAGTGTTAGTAACATAAAATCTCGAAATGGTTTTGGAATTGGCATAGGTTAATTTTTTTTAGCATACCGAATTTCGGTATGTTAATAGTTATTTATGATACAAGTGCGGAAAGTTGGTTATTAGAAACGAGTAGACGAATGTAAGCCCGAGACGAAGTCGAGGGCTTACCATAGTCACGAGTTTGTAATAACCAATCCGCACGTGTGCCATACAACGTTTTACAACACATTTGCGAGAAAAAAAGGCTACAAATGAAACAATTTTTGTTTATAACTTAATATCAGTCACAACAATAGTTTCTATAATATAATAAGAAAATGGCGCGAACATGCAAATAGCGCCACTATCACGTGGTGAAAATTAGAACTACATCTTTCGTCTCATTTTCTCTTTAGTATTAAACTGAGACAAACGTATTGAGCAAAAGCGCTTCCAAGGAGGTTTGATCATCCAGCTTATTTATTCTCGTAATATGAAACTTTTTTGTGGAATTCTTATGTAAATATGATGGAAATTAAAAAAATACCGTAAATCACACGCACGGTGCTCTACATCTGAGCGTGCGGACAAATTCATTTCCGCACGCTCCGTTGTATGATCCGTAATGTTTAACTTTCGAACGATGTATACAGGCTTCGTAAGTGCACTTTTTGAGCAAATGTGTTGTAAAAAAAATTAACCTCAATTCAAACCAAAAATTCAATTCAATACGCATGTAATGTTCTGTTCTTAGAATGAATAGTTATTCTAAGGTACTATTAGTAGATTATTAAGTTTTCGTAAATGTACTCGAATGTGAACAAGTGGTATTTTAATGATGTGAAACATTATATTTTCGTGTTGATTTCAAATCTCCAAAACCTCTAGTAAAATCATCACCACTTTACCAGGGCATGACTAGGACTTGACCGTGCCTTACTTTGCTTAACTCTGCCTTGTTTGATGATATCAAGGATTCATATTGATAATTAGTAAAATTAAAAAATAATTTACTGCTCTACTTTAGCATTCGCGTATAACGTGTGACGCCAAAAAAGAACAAAAACTTAATTTAGCTTTATGTACGCCTATGGCACTTGCAGACGTTGCGTAGTACAAGTTGCAAGTGCCTACTACGAATCGTCTGCTACGGTGTGCTTAGTGTAAGTGGCAGTTAAAGTACTTAGTAGCACCTTGCGCTAGTGAAGCATCGTTTCCCCGCACTTCTCACGCTACACCCACTGCACATCGTTCGTCTCGTTCAAACACTCGTGCGAGTAGGTACTCGCACGTGAGTTGTGTGCGTTACCGCAAGAGTGGCTGCTTTAAGGCACTTGTAGTAGTGGCAGTAGTACTACCACTTGCAATAAGCAAAACGTTGTAGGCGATGCGTAGTAGCTGCTTATAACTTCTACTTGCTACTTGTACTACGCTTCGTCTGCAAGCGCCTTTACGTTTGAACGCCTACTTGTACTTGCTACTTCTAATTGTTACCTGCACTTGCAAGCTACTTCGCATCGTCTGCAAGCGCCTTCAGTACAAGATTTGATAGTTTCCGAAAACTTTTTTCGTTTGTATTGTTCCAAAAATATTAGAAATTCATAGGCGTGGGGGAACTAAAATTGGCAGTATAAGTGAATTCTTTCACTAATTTACGAAAACCATAAAAGTTTTCGAGTAGTTTTCGGAACATTGGCAGTACAAGACAATAGAAAATTATATTGAAACAGGGCTGCCACTTATTTGAAAAACATTCTGTACGAACAATCAGTCAGTCATCGTACTTATGGTTGACTTACAAAGTGGCCAAATTCGTCCTTTCGTAATTAATTAATGGCCTTCTAGTTGACGCGTATTTTTTGGGATGCATAATTTTGCTGTGGGTGATAAAAATCGGGACAAAATTGTAGAATATCGGAACGCGGGACAATATCGCTTGGACAAGTCAGACAGAAATAGTAATGGTCCAAAAGCCTCTGTAGCCATTCCAAAATCAACCAAACGAAAAAAAAACAGAAATAGTAAAAGTAAAGTTTAATCTGTGAGTTTATTATAGACAAAATTCAGAAGTTTCAGCGCCAACGTGGAAAAAAACATGTCGGCTCGTTGGATTATTTTCCTAAACTTGTGTATTTTCGAGTTTTAATGTGTAGTAAATAGTGAATTATTATTCATTAAGTGGTCGTAAACGTGCTCGGGTGTGGGCAAGTGATATAACGAGGTGAAACGTGTCTTTTCGTGTTGTTTCCAAAACTCCATAGGAGCCTCTTGTAAAGTCTCCACCACTTTACAGGGGCATGAGTTTGACTTGATCGTGACTTACTTAGCTTGACTCTGACTGTGACTATGACTTGTTTGACGCTATTAAGACTAAGTAAACTGATTAAGATTACGACTAAAGGACATTAAATCCACGGTCATGAATATTTTACACAAAAAAAAACTCTTAGTCTAGTCTTACTCTTACTCTTACTCTAGTCTCTTATCGTTTTCTACTGTGGAATGACAGCTGGAACATTATGAATATTTGAATAGATAGCAGCGCCATCTACAGCTGGAACATTATGAATATTTGAATAGATAGCAGCGCCATCTTCATTAATGAACAAGAAAGAACAACTCTCAAATGTACGATAGATGTCTCTACGGGCATGGTATTTAGTTAAACATAATAGTTTATTTTTATTCTACGATACAAAATAAAACGCATTCCTTTAAAAATTATATTAGTATTAATTTATTTTATTATTTTTAATTTTACATCAGTTTATTTTAGATTCGTCGTATTAAGTGACAAAAGTGAACAGGCGTTATGGCCTGAAAGGCTTTAGCCTGCCCGATGGGCGAATAATATTTTAAAAAAATGTGACAAAAGTGACACTATGTTGACATACCAATGACAGAATTCGACAAGAAAAAACGTTTGGTTTTGAAACATTCGTAATAAAAAGTTTTTTTAGGTTTTTCAGTTATTTCATTGATTTGTTTTCGTTGTTTCGTTGTTTCTGAGTGCCTGTTCTGAGTTTCTGAGAATAATTGAGTCTTCTCAGAATTCATTGCGATAAAACAGGCTCCGTGTTGTTTTCACCATGCCGCACCACTGTGCTTTTGGTTGCAAAGTTTACTGGTAAGTAGATAAGAGACCTTTATCAAACTTAGTGTACTAGAGCGTAATTGAAAGTGGCTTCATAAATCATAATCCTACAGTATCTGGAATGTTTATATAATTATAAGCATGCAGTTCAAATTAAACACGAACGTCTACGTTGAAATTTCAACGAAGACGCTCAAAGCTCTTGTGTACATTATGTATAAGTATATTACCTACTGTATTGTCAGGAAGGAGCTTCATATTCATCATCAAAGGGCAGGAGTCACTATCCCATAAAATTGTCTTGCCAATAACATTCAAAAAGTCCTATTTTCTTTATTTTCAGATGTTGTGATGCATGTATTTCGAAATCCTGACAAATTTCCTGATCGTTTCTAAGCTTGGGTTAATCTTGTTGGGGGGAAAGCTGGAAGCAACATCAGATTATGATTTGTACAAGAAGAAACGGATTTGTGACATTCACTTCGCTGACGAACACAGGAATCGGTACAAACGCCTGAATGCATTAAATCAGCAATGCCATCTCCTCTGTATTTACCAGGTGCGTAAAATGAATGAACTTTGGAAATCCACTTAATCGTTTAAACATGATTCATACATTATATTTATTACTATACCTGCTTAGTATTAACATAGTTTCATTCTATTCCAGGACAATCTGCCCCTCTGCAGTATGACGAAAATCTACCTACCCTAACTTCTACACGCCTTATCACTGCAACTCCAGGTACCTACATAATAATAACACCATTCCAAAATAATATTAAGTATTATGATGACCTGTTCCATGCATCTTTACAGGATAAAATATATTTTAATTTCTGTGATATTACATAAATACCCAATTAATTACTATTAGTACATTAATCAACGACTACATACGTAATATAGTATGAAATCTTTGACATTAATGCCCATTGCAGACCATGCGAAGTACAAAATTTGCAAGTATAAGTAGCAAGTACCTACTAAGCATCGTTTTGCTTAGCACTAAGTAAAAAGTGTGTAGTTAGTTTGTCGCAAATGATGTGTAGTAGTTACTTGCTACTTGTGCTTCGCATGGTCTGCAACGGGCTTAACAGTTTGGATGGTTTGATAATTAATATAATAAATTTAAGTAACATAATATTTTCTACTATGATTTCAGGACCATCTATCACTCTGCAGTCTGGGCCTGACAGTGACAAAATGCAACCCATGGCTACTCCTGCACTTTCCGTCATTGCAACTTCAGGTAACCTATTATTAATAGATTCTTGAAGATAGATAGATAGATTCTTTATTTGTGAAGGATAAAACAAACAAATGGTTCATGTTTATTTCCTGATTGAAGTTAATTCAAGTTTTATACGACAAGTACTGCAAGTGTTTTAAATGTTATATAATGCAAGCCCGCTCTGTTCTCTGTAATGTTGGGCGACTAGGAGGCAATCCACGTTCGACCCAGAAAGCCCTGTAGTCGCCGGACATCGGTCCGAGACAAAAAAATAAAATCCCACAAGGTCGAACGTTAGGCGGGGACACCGTCGCATTGATCCTCCAATTTGACCGAATGAAGAATCGAATGGGAATCGATAAATTTTTAAGATGTGATTTTACGGAAACACCACTCGTAAAGTAGTTACTATTAATGGGATTAATAACAAGAAAAAAGACAACGTATAGTAGTAAATTAGTAGTTTAAGTGCTAGATTTGGTTAGATTTTTAGTCAAAAGGTAAACAAATAAAAATTAATCGACTAAAAGTTGATTAATACCGTTATCGATTCGTAATCCATGATTAGTAGCATGATCTGGCCTACAATGACGTCACATCTTGATGTTTGATTCGCAATTTGCGGGACACACAAATTTATAGGAAAAAATGGAAATATGATGCTAAAATATACAATACTTCTATATTGATTCCAGGACCAACTATCACTCCACAGTCTGAGCCTGACAGTGACAAAAGGCAACCCATGGCTACTCCTGCACTTCGCATCATTGCAACTTCAGGTAACCTATTTCTATTTATATTGATATGATCAAAAGATACCGAAACAATAATTTGAATCGAGTCCTCTATGGTCATCTAGATGATGATATTCCCAGCTGATCAAAGGCCACTAAAGAGTCTACTTTTATCACCCAGGTGATCAAAGTGGAACAGACCTTATTAATATATTTATTATTCATATGAAGAACCTATTTATGTATCCAAAGAGACCAAGCACTTGCCGATTCCTTCTCATTTGAAAATAAAGCCCTCTATATTTTCAAATGAGGCAATTATGATATGGGTATCAAATGAAAGGGTTTACTGACAAGAATTCGAAAATCATCATCATCATCATTTCAGCCATAGGACGTCCACTGCTGGACATAGGCCTCCCCTATCAATCTCCAAAAGGACCGGTTAGAAGTAGCCTGCATCCAGCGTTTCCCTGCGGTCTCTTTTAGGTCATCTGTCCATCTTGTGGGTGGACGTCTTACCTCCACATTAACATAGTAATACGAAAATGCTTGTTTCTAAAAAGTTTTTTTTTAATTAATTATTTTTATTATATTTTACAACACTGACGAAAATCACCAGAACTTTTTAATTTTTAGGGTTCCGTACCCAATGGATAAGAAAGGGACCCTATCACTAAGCCTACGACGTCCGTCTGTCCTACCTATTGACGGCTGGATCTTTCGAACCGTAATAGATAGCTAGTTCATATTTTCACAGAATATGTAATGTTACGGCGAATTAATTAAGAAATAATAAAAAAGTCAAAAAGTATAACCCTTAACACCCTTCACATGGTAAAATATGTAGTCCGTCATAGATATATCTTAATTTAATCATTGTTCAATAATTTTTCAGGTGGCAGACATAGCATCACTTCATCTACTGTGCTAGTGGATCATAACAACAGTGCTAGCAGCAACTCAAAACGAAGAGCAGTATACAATACACACACAAGACTGTTTCAAAAAAACATACGGAATCTACGTAGTGAGATAATTATGTCGTTTGTGGAAAAAAGGTCTCTCTTTTAAAAAACGACTAGCAAATGCTGAAAAACTGTCGAATAATGTGGCATTTCAAATAACAACACAAACTATGACAAAGCCAGCGCAGTTGTTTGCGCACATGCAGCTGCAAATCAAAAAGAAAGCTAAGGGAAGATGATTTTCTATTGATGAGAAAATCTTGTCTTTGTCTCTGTATAAAAAGATTATTATATATATGATTATGATATATTAGAATTTTTAAAGGTATTTAAAAATAGGACTGACAACATAATTATTACGTACTTGTACTGCAAGTTAATTAAAAGCATGTAAAAAAGAAAATAACTATTTTAAATAAATAAATTAATTAACATTGTTTTATTCTCAGATCAGACAAATAAGAGATATATGGTGGTGTAGCAGGTGTGAACACATCTGGCCTAAACTTGACAGGATGGAGAGATAGCAGCTCTGCACCAATGACTTAAATTATGTGCAGTAGCAAAGGTAACTCAGCTCTGAGCTGATTCAAAGATGTAGATCACTTAGGTTTGGACTCACTGAGTCACCGCTCAAGTGTAAAACAGGTAGCTCAGTCACGGCTCACGCTAGCTCACTCATTCACTGTACTATTAGATTCTGTCATGCTAAAAACAGCGAAACGAGCCGACCTGACTGAAGCAACTCCGAGTGTACGGTACAAAAACAAAGCGATAGATAGCGCGTGAGTGAGAGAGAGAGCGCACTGACCATTACAGTTGATTGAGCGGTGAGCTAATCTGACTCAAGTGTGAAGAATAAGCTGAGCTGCGGCTCACAAATATCTGGTCAGTTACCCATGGCTAATGTGCATTACTCAACAATAAAGGTAAACATTGTTAGGAGACTGGTATGTCAAAGTACCTCAAAAGTTCAGACATATCATTTACCAAAATGCACTGGGCCAGCACGGTGGATAAGGATCCATCCTCTCCCTATGAGATGCCTGTCCTGTTTCCCAGCAGTGAGAACATGATAGGCTAATAATGATGATATTTGGTTAATGTTAATGATGATTTGGTTTGATATGTTGTATATTATTAACTGTTTTCTTTACTAATTCAATTGTGTTTTCTTTTCATTATGTATTTATGGTATCCTCAGTGTTCATTCTTAGATATTGTTATTACTATATTTATATCCGTGATGACCTGTAATTGGCGTTTATCTAAGACATTTATAAGCAAGCTGTTAGTCGTCTTTTGAAGAAAAAAATAAAATATCTCCCTTGTTTGTCTGATCTGAGGTTTTACTTATGATATCGCACCGATATTATTATGCCAAAGGACACTTCCTATCACTAGTTGAAAACTACGTCCTACCTAATCAGCAACGGGGAGTAACTATACAGTGAAACAAAATGTGAAATTCAATATTTTATTTATTGAGGTACACAAATCAGAATACAGTTATAATAAAAAACTAAATTAACCATAAATCCCAAAACGTGCATACTCATCATGATTAGGTATTATAAAAGCAGTATGATATTACAAGAATGAAAATTTGGTTGATAATTATAATATTATTTTCAATTAGTTGCATTCACGATTAGCCGTGAATGCAATATTTTTTATATTTTTCTTGAATCTGGGTAGACCTTAATCAAAAATGTCTATCGAGCATCGAGCTATGCTTTTTAATGATTTCATTGTATTGGCGACAGATCATATTCTTATTCGAGATGGAGGCGATAAGTCCTGCACTGACGTCCCGCTCGGGGTGTATTGTGCATTTCCCCCTACCAGCACCTACCCGAGCCAACCCAGCTCCTTGAAATATGTTGGTACATATATTTGTACAGTGAGGCTCTGGGATGCTGGCACACACGCTCCAGTGGCGTAGATGGAAGTGTGCATAATGACAATGAAAAGCCGTCTAGCTGTTGTGGTGACGTGGATGAAAAAGGCAATGATACCTCTTGCAACCTGGTAGCGATTCTAGTTTCTTCTGTGGCTACACAATGCCACAGCACATGCTCAACAGTTTCGTTCTCCTTCATGCAGCCACGACAGTGGACTGTCCGTGGCTCCCAGCTTATACAACTTTATACAAGTGACTATTCAAGTTGCAATGACTGGAAGGCCTACCATCAGGCGAAGGTCCTGTCGTTGCAACTTCATTAGGTTGTTGGTGATCTTCCTGTCAATAATTGGGAAAGCAGCTTTAGCATGCTTACAGTCATTTTTCTTGTCCTACAGATTCTGTTGTTCTTTTTCAGTGTGACGACGCAGTAGCTCTCGCACTCCTATCGCTGATGGTATGCAGAGGTCTGCTACGTCGTGGCGACAAATGCTAACTACTGGGTTATAAAAAGAAGTATTATTTTTATAAGTGTGCAGTTAGAAAGATTTCAGTTTTAAATAATAGTTGTTGCAAACTTTTGAAGTAACGTTACAGTTTATACTTGAGTACAGTTGATCAAATGATCATGTGTTCATGATCATGATAATATATTATATCGCACCGATATTATGGAAAAAGGACACTTCCTATCAAAAATTTAAAAGATGACATAGTTAGGACTCTTTAAACCATCAGCGATGGGAGGGGCTGGCTGTCTCGGGCAGCGACAGCGTAGTGGAGCGGGCATTTTTCGCAACTAGGCCATCCATAGGCCCTTATTGCGTTAACCGGCTGCAGCTAGTTCAACCACCTGGTCTCTTCCAGGAAGGCCAGCAGCTCGCTGTGGCCGTGCAGGCTTCCCGGAATCGATGCTGTGATGTGATAGATCGTGTGTAGGTGAGAAAGGTTCTATTAGTTCCCAACATCTCAAATCTGTAACTGAAAGAGCACAAGTTTTGACTATGTCATAATATAACAGACTAGCGGTCCGCCCCAGCTTCACACGGGTATAGATTATAGCCTATGTCACCTGATATGATAGTGTAGCTTCCCAACAATGAAAGAATTTTTCGAATCGGTTTAGTAGTTTTGGAGCCTATTCAATGCAAACAAACAAACAATTAAATCTTTCCTCTTTATAATATTAGTATAGATTAACCATTACACGTTTTATAATTTACTAGATGGTCCCCGCGATTTCACCCGCTGTTCTATACGATCTGTTTATTTTAGGGATAAAACGTCTCTCCATACAAAATTTCATTCAAATTAGTTAAAATGTTACAGATTTGAGTGCAGATAACACCTATAATATACTAACTGCGCCCCGCGGCTTTGCCCGCAGGGATTACTCTATAACATTACTCCCAGTGAAAGTCCCGTCAAAATTGGTCCAGACGTTTCGGAATTCATAGGGTATATATATACACACATCGCCTTTTTTAAATAACTAGCTGACCCAACAAACGTTGTCCTGTCTTAGCTATGAATGTTCAAAAATAAAGATAAAACTGCTGTCCGTAAAATCGTCTTATAATTTTCCGAAATTTAACATTTTCTGCATAATATTCTTAATTTTTCTTTCCGTTAGAACCTTCTACAAAGTATTAGAAGTCGTTCTCAAGTTATGGCGTGTCCAATGTAAGGGATTCATTTTTTCAAATATAGATGAGCTGCGCTCCCGCGGTTTCACCTGCGTTACAGGCCTCCTTCAAGCAATGTCCTTGGTATCAACAGCAACCTCCTTTGACTTAGAATGACAATTTATGACTTCAATTCTTGCCGTTTCATCATCGAAATACAACTCCTATAGAGACACAATCTCTCAGTGAAAACAGGCATTAAACATCCGAGCGTCATTGTACATACATCGTATCAATTATAGGTATAGTTCACAATGCCACATTTACACCAATTTAGACATTATATCGCTTGCATAGTGTTCAACGTTAGTTGTCCGCTATGTCATCGTAGCTCTGACATCGCTCGGCGTAGTTGTCGGATCGCGGTTACCTTGTAACTAAACAAAAAGTCTGCGCGATCCCTAGCGCGCGCCGAGTTTTGGTTCGGATTTTTTTGGCACGATTGTGACTATATTGTATTGTATCTCGATGCGTTTCATACAGAATGTATGGGAAACTGATTTATTTCATATTTTTTGTTTGGTTCTTCCATTTTTCCGATTTTTGATACTAATTCTGCTATTCGGGGCAGAGAGAACTCCAATAAATCAAAAATCATGAAAATCGGTCCAGCCATTCTTGAGTTATAAATGGTGTTACTAACCCGAATTGGATATTGAAGCAGCATCAAATAAATGATGTCTTGGAGCAGGGCGCCGTGGTATGTGCCTCTGGCGGTGTCCTTCCCATACTGTGGACAAGGTGGGCTCTGTGGGTGGTAGGTCATGTGCAGGAAGGGAAATCTAAATTCTATCCATCATGATGCCTAGGAGTTGACACTTGACCTAGATTGGTCGCTTCCCCCAGGCCTGTTCAAATCTGCAACTGAAAAAGGACATGTTTTTACACTATGTTATTAATATACCAGATCAACCATTACAAAACAAAATATATGCTAATACTAACACTACAAAAACAGTTAAGACTGCCAATAAACCATTGAAAGTCTAAGTACAATCTAAATGGTCAAGCCCACTATCAGTTGGCAGCGTACCCAGCATGCTGGCGGCATTACCATGCTGAATGGCAATATTGGGCAATGCTTATGGGTTGAGCCAGAAACACGCCAGAATTTTGGTCAAGCGTCGCATTAACCAGGCAATCTGAAAGATTTTTTAAAATGAGGTATGTTCCCCTTCTCCAAAGGACTAGTAATAAGTAGAATATTTCTATAAACTATTAACAAAACACATTGAGATAAAATTCCTATAGAATCAATCTCTCAGTGAGTATTCAATCATAGCATAGTATTCAATGTTGTCCGCTATGTCATCGTAGCTCTGGCATCGCGCAGCGTTGTAGTTAGATGGCGGTTACCTTGTAACTAACCAAAAAGTCGGCGCAATTCGTAGCGTGCGCCGAGTTTTGGTTCGGACAGTTTTTGGCACGATTGTGACTCTATTATGTATTGTATCTCGTTGCAAAAACATAATTTTATTTATATTACACGTGAATTACTCACATAAGATTAAACCGGTTACTCAGACCGTTTCAACCACATTAGGCGGTCTTTTTCAAGGTGCGTGCGCGCGCGCAGCTGTATCTCACTTTGCACTACGGGTCGCCACATGGTGCGCACAACAGCTGCTGATCGGGTGCACCCCCCATCGGGTGATCGGGGTAGGCCGCGTATCGAAATATGTTGCGCCGGCGCGTACTGGAACTCTTCTCCACTCGAATCTTCCTGTGTGAACTCCCACGAACTCCATGAAGACAAGTCAGTGGTAGGTTCCATCCTCCATCCCTATTGAAGGTTGGACATCGATTGATTTCGATGGCTTCTCTGACTTTCCGGGGCACTAAGAATTTCTCCCATGCCAGCACTTTCGCTCTGTCGATTCTAATAATAATGCTGAGCGCTGGAGCCTAGAGAAAGTTCTGCCACCGCGGAACCGTTGGTGTCGAGCTTCTTCATGGAACGTATCTGCTCCGTGAGTCTCGTGGACAAGTTCCACTTTGTTTCGCCAACACAACATTTACATTCGCAGGGGATCATATAAATACCGGGAAATGGGTCTCTATCTTTTGAAGGCGGAGCCGCTGGTTTAGTTGCCCGATAGGACGGAAGATCGTCTTGATGCTTTACCTCCGGCGTAACAAGTTTCCGATACTGTCCGTCACTGCTTTACCATAGGGCAAATATGCTGTTGCTCTCTACCGGTGTCCGACATGTCCCGGCCGTCGTGTTTGACATACGCCAGCTCTGCTTCCATTTATACCCGTTGCTATACAGCACACCTCTAATGTGATCCAGCTCAATATCCAGGTAACCGGTAACCAGCTTAATCTTACGTGAGTAATTCCCGTGTAATATAAATAAAATGTGTAAACACCACGTCAGTTTCCATAATGATTTAAGTGTTTATCTTCCTGCGCGTACAAGTCTCCCGGATCTTAGCGTAGCGTTAGATCAAAGAGTAAAGTAATATACAGGAAATTCTCTTTGCTAAAGCGCTACTACTAAAAACATAATTGTTAATAATTTGTTTTGATCCGCCATGTCTTTTTTAAGCTTTTTTATTACATCTCCACTCCATAGAGTATATTATATCGTACGAGTTCCGTAGTTAATCTGTGACTATCTCACACTTTCCCGTTCAAACGAAGCATGGAATCGACAGAGCTCACGATCTCAACAGCCAATAAGAGCAGAGACCGTTCAGGAATTTAGCCAATACGGGAAGATGCCACCTTTTAACATGTTGTACATTATTGGTCGTACATTTTCGGCTTTTTTCAGCAAAACACGGCCCGTATTGCACAACATGATAAAATACGGCATAATAATGTACAGCCCAATAAAACGTGGACTTTTCCCACGTCCATGGATTATTGGCTGTACATTCCTGGCTGTGCATTCCTTCCCGTACTTTATTGACACGAGCCAATATTTGACGGCCAGTATTGTACGACATGGATTGTACAGCATGATATTTGGAATCACTGTACATGAATTACTGCCTGTGCTTTCCTTCCCGTACATTATCATGTTGGCAAATATCATGTTGTACATTATATACACCCTAAAAATTCAATTCTGAAGCTTCCTTTAGACTTGGTCATCGCACTCCACCTCGAGTGTATTAGGTAGAAATTAGTGACAGATCCGACACAGAGCACAACGACTTGAGTATGTTAGGTTCGAAATGGGCCACAGAACCGACACAGAGCACCCCGAATCCACCTAGTCTTGTGGTCCCTACCCCTAGAGTGTATATAAAAAGCGCGGGAGCCAGAAGCTCTAGGGAGATCCTGAGTGAGAGCGAGCCATACGAGACCGAGCGGAGCGAAGGGGGGAGGTGGCGAGCGAAGCGAGCCGGTGACCTCCGTAGTGAAGTGAAGGTCGAGTGTGGCGAAGCGACCACTCAGGGGCGACCGCAAGAGCTTCTGGCGGGAGCCCACCTGGAGTCAGACTTGAGTTGGTTAGGTTCGAAATGAGTGACAGATCTAACACAGTTGCACTCCTCACTCCGCGTCACCACTAAAAAGTTTTGATGGTTCTCATATTTTTTATCTGTGACTATCTTACACTATCTTGTTCAAACGAAGCATGGAATCGACAGACGTCATAGACTCAACAGCCAATAAGAGCAGAGACATTTCAGCAATATTAACCAATACGGGCGATGCCACCTTTTATCATGTTGTACATTATCGGTCGTACATTTTCGGCCCGTTTCGTCAAAACACGGCCCGTATTGCACAACATGATAATGTACGGCACAATAATGTACAGCCCGATAAAACGTGGACTTTTCCCACGTACATGGATTATTGCCTGTACAATCCTGGCTGTGCATTCCTTGCCGTACTTAATAGACACGAGCCGATAATTGACTGCCAGTATTGTACGACATGGATTGTACAGCATGATATTCGTTGTACATGTACACCAATTATCATGCTGTACATTATCATGCCGTGTAATATTGTGTTGGCAAATATCATGTTGTACATTATAGACACCCGTTTTTTTTCTTTATTCTTGAATGGGTCGATTGGGTGGAGAGGGGGGGGGGGGCGATTTATTAGGGATGGATAGTTTTGGATTACATAGTTCGATCAAACAATTAATTCGTCATTATATTTTATATTAGCTTTCATTTGGCAGTGGATAATGTTCAAATAATAATCTTTCAATCAACTTGCTTGTATTCACTCTGTATCATCCTTTACGTGTTGTTAATTTGTTATGTGCCGAGCGAGAGCGGAGTCTGTCCGAAAGGCCTTGAAAGTTAAATAATAAAGACATCGATTTTCATTTCTATAATTTCCGAATAAATAATCGATAGCCAAAAGACATTATCGAACTTCTCGACAAATCGCAAATTACCAAAAGACCACGATCGTAACGTTTTTTCAAAATCAGCTGTCACTGACAGTCATGATTTTATGACTTTGACATCATTTTGTTACTGTCAATGTCAACGTCCCCTCAATCAACGCCGGTTTGGTCGTTTTTGTTTGGATTTTGTTTGTGACGACTTTTTAAATTTTTTGGGTGTGGTGTGTGATCCCTTGCAATTTGGTGAAATGAGTTAAAACTTGTGATATTTAAATAAAGTTACAAATAAAAATGGCAGCTATCATAACTACACTATGTCTATACTCCGTCTTAAGTAAGTTTTTAGTTGTGATGATTATGGAAACTAAGCCGTCACCTCATTTACATACAAGCTATTAAAGCCGGAAGATCTTTGAATTCTTTGATATTTTCAGCCTTTTATCCTTGACAGAAAGCAATATGTGCACAAAACCTCAGTACCAAAACTATTGACGCCCTACCAACATGATGACTCAGGGCACTCAGGCTAAGAATATTGTAGAATATAAACATTCTGTGTAGACTACATAACGCTGTAACAGCACCGACGCTCATAGTCTAACGACTATTTATTCCTAACCGATAACTGATGTTAAGCAACATACAATATAATTATGGTCATCGGTCATTCTTCAGATAGGTGATCACAAGTGTCAATTTACAAGTAGGTCCTGTGAGTGGTATAACATTAAATTATAGGCGCTCTTGGGGCACCAAAAAAAGGACACTAGGCCTAGCCATCATTATCAGCAAGTTACTCGGTCAGTAACCTCGATCACTGGCAGCTTGGGTCCTGCCCCGCTGCTGGCGGCAAAATAGGCTTAAGTTTTTAAAAATGTTATGGTTTTGTATACAGGTTTACGCATATAGACTGCACTAAGCCGAAAGGAAATCATTGTACTCATCATTATGAAAAACTTTTACTGTGAAACCAATAAATATTGCGGGAAAAAAATCTGCTGTTCCATAATCTTTGTTGAGTGTCAATGACCGTTTTCTATTGAATAGTTGTTTTTTTCGCGTTTTCCGGGTTGGTCCCATATTAAAAGTTGTTCATAATGGTGATTACAATGACCTTCTTTCGGCTTAGTACAGAAATATATGCAAAACGCTGTAAATGCTAGTAAGAAAACCTTTGCTTTCTCATCTCATCACTCGCAGCACCCTCTTAGATACACGACTCTCATCTCCATTCTTCTGAATACCAAAATATATGAGTGTGTGACATCACCTGCCAGTCTCATCGGAAGACCAGCGCTGGTTGATAACAAACGCCATGCTGAGCTGGGGCCGGTTTCAGGCAAAAATCCAATGCTTTTAACTTTAAATATGCGTGTAGCTAATTGTGCGTGTGTGGATTTTATTGTTACAAACAAAAACAGCTTTTTTATAATAAAATATTGTCTATAATTTTTTCAGCAATTTCAAGTGCAGTTGATATAACCAACACCGACAATGTGATCACCTGGTGCACTACATCGGTGCCAGAGCAGGAGAAATGTGAAAGGCTTGCAAACGCCACATTGTTGGACAAGGGACTGTTTTCCAATGAGACCATGGAGGGTAGAGGTTATGAGGATTTGTACATGGAACTCAAGTGCAAAAGGGTATGATTACAAACTGACGTTATGATTCTTATCTTTTTGTCTGGGAAAACAGCACCTATTTCTAATTCAAAGTGGGGGCGATAAGACCTGGGGCCTTACGTGTTTTAAGTGATTCTGTTAAGATGGGCCGAAAAGTTGTACGACCGCAAACCACATCTCGGTGTGTTAAGTTTCGCGTTCGTGTGATTTTCCGCACTGCTCTGTTTCGAGCCAGCGTTAAGAGCTATTGTGCCCCAGCAATGATGTCCTGCTTGGTGTGTATTGCGAGTCTAGCTTAACGAGCCAAGTTCCTTAAAATAACGAAGCACGGCTTTGGGTTGTTGACGTTTAACGTAAATAGCATATCTTCTTACTCGACAATGCAAAGTCTTTCACCGTTTCTCTGCGGTCTCTGTTAGGTTGTCTGTCCATCTTGTGGGTGAACATCCTACGCTGCGTTTACCAGTCTGTGGTTTCCAATTCAAGAACTTTTTTGCCCCATCGGCCATCTGTTCTGCATGTTATATGCCCTGCCCAACTGCCACTTCAACTTGCTAATCCGGTGGGCTATGTCGGTAGCTTTTGTTCGTCTACGGATCTCCTCATTTCTGATTCATGATTCTGAGCATAATATATTTTGTTTGTTTTAGGCATTTGACAATGAAGAGTGTATGAACTGGGTGGACCGGGGAGAGGCCACCATCCTTGCTCTGGATGCTGGAGAGGTGTATGTCGCGGGAAGGTATCATTCCTTAGTGCCTATTATGCAAGAGGTATGTTACTTTTATACAGACAGATTTAATTTATTTATTGTCAGAAAAGATATTTTTTTAATTTGACAGACTGACAAACAGACAATGTAGGCTTAGCAATAGGGTCCCACTCTTTGGGTACGGAACCCTAATAAGAAATATTTACAAGCATAAGTTTAAAATTACAGCTATACGGACGTGACGAGCCTTACCAATACGCAGTAGCCGTTATCAAGAAAGGTGGCCTGCCAAACTTACAACCGGGTGTAGGGCTCCACGCGCTCCGCGGCGCCCGAGCCTGCTTCCCTGGCGTCGGTGCTCTGGCTGGCTGGGTCATGCCTATACACGTGGTCAGTAAACTTTATTATTAATCTCTAGTAATCATATTATACATGTATATACATATTCACAAAAAAACTGTCTTTTAAAATATAAATGGGTTCACCCTCGAGATATAGCCTATTTAAAAAGTATAGCGTAACATAGAACGAAGTCGTGCGCAAGAAAGAGGGTTGATTTTTTTTTCAATGTTTTTCGAGTGTATGTATTTATTATGTTTCTTTGACACATCCTATAGCCTAAACTCACCTAAACTGGATTTCGACATTTGAGATGTCATTTTAATAGTGGAAGTGACATAATGGTACAAGAAATCAAGATGGCGTCCACGAAAAAAAAATTAAGAAAAATTATTGCTTTTCTATTAGGATCCTACTATTTATACAATGCAGTCAGGCTATATTTTTTTATAATATAATTTATCATGTTAAAAATCATGAAAATTTAATATATCTGTAGACACCTGATATAGGATGGACATCTTCAGACAATACATTAACGCTAATAACGCTTTTATAAATCCACGCCACAGTATTGGCGTTATTGGCGATAATAACGCCAGTGCCAATAACGCGAGCAGACCAATCGTAAGTAGGGACTTACGATTGGTCTGCTCTTGGTTTCTGCCACGTGGTTCTGAACTAGCTGTCGAAACGAAACTGCAAATGAATCTGAGTTTCTGTATTGTTCCACTTTTATTTTAAAGACTCAGCTTAACGGAAATAGATCTAATTTATTATCAAAATACAATTAAACTAAAAGATGATTAAATCAAATATACAAAAATGTACTCCAAAACAAAAACATCGTCGAGATCACCACCGTGCGGCAGGTTTCCCAGAACACTGGCAGAATTGCCCCGCTGTATAGCAATACTTAACTTTTGAGAAAAGTATGCCCCATGTCTCCCCCGAGGCGAGGACCAGCCGAGTCGAAATATCCTTGCAAAACTTTTTGTTTCTTTATTCCACTTGTTTAATTCCAGCTGATGCAAGAAGGTGGTCTCAAGATCACAGACTGCAACAATCACGTCAAGTCTGCAATACAGTTCTTCGGAGAATCGTGTGCTCCCAACTCACTCAAGGATATGTACAATCCTATAGGAGACAATTCTGATAAGTGAGTAAAATATTTTTCTTGAGATTGTGACGTCGATTCTGATGTACCATTCTCTAAACTAAACTAAATTTGACAGCTCTAAAATTGTTGCCATCCTTTTCTGACGTATTGAAATGAAAAGAGACGGTGATAATTTTAGTCCTGTCAGATTAGTCAAATTTTATGGTGTGAACAATAAAGAGTTAATCAATCAATCAACAATCAATTAGTTTAGTTTTAGAGAATGGTACAATAGAATTGATGCCATTGTAGGACATTGATTAAAATAAAACAAAAAAGAAATATGTACTTACTTTTAATATTAGACCCTAAATTAAGTTTTTACTGTCCTATAAAATGGCCTCAATATTCTTATTTTTAACAAAGTGCATCATACAATAACAAACAAACAAACTGCATAACAAACAAACTGCATAACAAACAAACTGCATAACAAACAAACTCATACAACTTTGCATTTTACCGTATAGACAATACGGTTATTATGTTGCTGGGAGATTTTCCTTGTTTTAGTAAATTAAAACAATAAATATATACAGGGAGGGAGGAATATGCTAAGCCGAAAGGAGGTCATTGTATTCATAATTATGAACAACTTTTACTATGGGACCTACCATGAAATCGCAACAAAATATCAGCTGTTCCATAGAAAACTGTCATCAATACTCGACAAAATGTATGGAACAGCTGTTTCTTTTGTCGCGATTTTAGGTTTGGTCCCGTTGTAAAAGTTGTACACAATGACCTTCTTTCGGCTTAGCATGCCCTTTCCTCATAACCCTGTATACATATAAATTCATTAGAGCAATTAATTCCATCTATGAATATCTCAGAAACCTGGCACTGGATAATAGGCATGATTCCTAATGTTTAATTTATTACAAATAACCGGCTTAGCGATGAATATAAGTAAATACATTACACATACTGAAAAAATAATTTGAATTGGCTGATAAATCTCTGAGATATGAGTATTTAAAGTTTTAGGTGGGGATAGAGAGGGGATGTTCTATCCCTTTCTCGCAAAGCGTGTGTTAGTATAGCATTTGTATGGCGCTCCTGAGCCGTGACGTCACGGCTCAGTATAGTGCGCTCTCTGTCTAGCATGAAATTAAATTAAATTAAAATGCTTATATCTTATTTATTTTTGAACTAATTTTAATTTTGTTTTTGTTGATGTGCTCTATTTATGATCAGCTTTTTTATGAGGTAATAATAAAATATTAGTCATCATGCCGCTGCGGACTCGAGATCCTTTCATATTTTCCCAAAGTAAATAAAATGCAATGTCTGCCCAGGTTATGCAGGCTGTGCGTGGGCGGCGCGGGTGTCCGCTGCACGCTGGCAGACCCTCACGCGGGGTACGAGGGAGCGCTGCGGTGCCTCGTGGCCGACGACTCTGGAGAGATAGCCTTCGTACGCGACACCACCATACAGCACGCACTACTTTCACACAAGATACTGGGTGAGCAGTCAAACTAGGCTGCAGTCAGCAGGCTATACTTGCTGGGGTATAAAGAGTAAGCCTGTTACAGACCATAAGAACTAGCTTGCAAGTAGAAGTAGCAAGTACTCGCACGAGTGTTCGAACAATGCGCAACGATAGGGTATTTGACTACTTTTGGGAAACTATTGCACATTATTGCCTGATATAATTTAATGTATACTGCATTTATATTTTCTGGATATCAGTCGTATTTGAGATATAAATCGATGTTAAAGTTTGAATAAAAAAATATCGCGCCAAAACGCAGACCTGCGTCATAGCTCCGGTCGAGCGACGATTGACGTCACACAAAACAAAACAGCTGCAGCCAGGCAGCAAAAGTTTGATAATCACTAATTTTCCAATAGAAGTAATGGTTTATAAATGTTATGTAGTGCCACAATGTACAAATACTTCCATAAAACACCGGAAAAACTATTCGTTTCTGTTCCAATGGACCCCAAAACTCGCAAAAAGTGGTTGGAACTAAGTAGCTCGTAGAGAACCCAAAAGTATTGGAGCTAATTCAAGTGTTTCTATGTGCGAAGATCATTTTGAGGTACATATTTGAGTCTATATATTTCTATTACAATTTGTGTTTTTATTGCATTACTATTTTATGTACTGTTACTTTCTTTTTAAACATTGTAAAGACATAACCTAACAAAATAGTGATATCCACCTACTACAACATACTTTTTGTACAACTTGATTGAATGTTTTGCTTGGAGAACAATTAAAAATTAATACTTACATTGTAGTTTTTACGTTTTGAGTTCTGCAGCGTAGAAACAATGACGTAGATTATTATTGAAGAAATATGCAACCATAAATACATTAATTTTGGGTAAGTTACTGCTGTCTGCTTGCACAAAATGTTTCTCCATTCTTCTCACATTTAACCTCCGGACTGTTTTTGGTGATAATTTCTGGATAAATCGCTCTCAAAATAGCTTTACAACATTAAATTCGCAAATATCAATACAAATCTGTTTGTTTAGATTTGTGTGACGTCACTAGGGATGAAGCCAATTACAGACCGTTTTCGATCACGTGATCAAATGTCGAAAATACAGTTATTTTATTCGCGTTTTTTACAAAAAATAAGCATATTTTTATAAAAAAATCAATGAAATATGCTTTTTCATTATGTCATGTTTATGGATGATCTCAATTGGCATAATATTTTCAATACAGTCAAACACCCTATTGGTCGCGTGAGTAGCGCGGGGCTTCACTTGCGCAAGGACCAGCGCGATTGCTAACACTTCCACTGCCACTTGCATTAAGCAAAAAGTGTTGTAGCTCATTGACGATGCGTAGTAGGTACTTGCTACTTGTACTTGCAAGCTACACATGGTCTGCAACGGGCAATAGCATTACTATACTGGCTTATTATACGACTGCCCAAAAAGGAGAATTGTTTATTTCAGGTTTTTTTTTTTCAAAAATCTGACCAAATGTATTATCATCTAAAACTTTTAGCGCAGATTCCAAAAATATATAATTACTAGCTGACCCGACAAACGTCCTGTCCAATGAGTTATTGTTCATACATATTTTTGTATACATACTGTTACTGTTTGTATTTACTGTTTGTGTGTTTGTATACATACATACTGTACATACATATTGTACATATACATATTGTTCACCTTAATTCTGCAGGTGGTGTGAAAGAGGATCAGTTCGAGCTGGTCTGCCGGGACGGTTCACGAGCCGCTGTCACGGAGTGGGAGCGCTGCAACTGGGGCCGCGCCCCCGCTGACGCCGTTCTCACCAGCAGTGCCGCATCCCCCACCATGAGGGCCAGGTAACCAACTACTCCAAATTACCACTCGAAGTGTAACTAGGATGGTTGTGACAGTCCACCGAAGTCAAGTAATCTTAGCATGGTGATAAGGCACTCAGGGCTATGCTCGGGGTTTCTCTACGAGATCCGTAGACGTACCTGTAAGTTGTGGAATGGCTTACCACCTTCGTTTTTTCCTCCGAAGTAGTAAAAGTTCCGAGGTTGACATTTTAGAACCTTTGGCTTACGGCGGGGTAAAGGATGAGCACTCAAGTGGTTATATTGTCATTGCATATCTGCAATCACCAGCACTAATGCCAGTCTTCGTTTTGGAGAGCATTTCCCTTAAAACTAATTTCACTTTTTCAGATACCAGAAATACCTTCAAAAGCTGGTCCAACTGTACGGTTCTTTAAACCCGTTGAACCTGAACTCGAACCGCTCTGTGAACTACCAGGCGCGAGATCCGTACGGCAACTACTACTCGTCTACTACCGAGCGGTACGCGTACGACAATCGCAACCGGCAGTACCAGGCCACAGAGGCATACGATGGGAATAGGTAAGCTTGTTCCGTAGGCAGACAACCAGCCCGATGGGTCGATGACATCAGCCCCATTGCAGGTGGATGAGATTAGACCGAGACAGGGATCAATGGCGCAAGGGAGAGGAGGCCTATACCCAGCAGTGGGTTGATACAGGCTGACAATGATGATGATGAGGTAAGTTTGAATATATATCATCATTTCAGCCGTAGGACGTCCACCCACAAGATGGACAGACGACCTAAAAGAGACCGCAGGGCAACGCTGGATGCTGACCGCTTCCAACCGGCCCTTTTGGAGATCGATGGGGGAGGCCTATGTCCAGCAGTGGAATATATATGAGTATGATATATATTTAAACCCACATGACATGATACAGCGGGCAATGTAGAGAGCTATGCTCGGAGTTTCTTTGCGCGATAGAACCCGAAACGTGAATGAATATTCGCCGAAGAACCAGAGTCACCGATATAATTATTCAAATCTGCAAGTTGAAGTGACAATGTGCAGGCCACATCGTTAGAAGAAAGGATAACCAATGAGGAAGAAAGGTTCTTGAATAGAGACCACGAACCGGATGACGCAGCGTAGGTAGGCCTCCCACTAGATCAAAGATAATATAACCACTTGATAATCATAATTTGGTTGTGCAAGGTGTAAGCCACGTCGGTCGCGGGAGGGGTATCAAATGGCGCTTGTGATTGGAGACTCAAAAGTCATTCATTCAATTGGCGCCTAGGATTGGCCCGCTCGAAAAAGGTTAAGCTGAAAAAAATTTCTTTGGCTTATGGGGTAAAGGATGAGCAGTCAAGTGGTTATATCGTCCACTAGGTGGTCCAACGACATTAAAATAATATTGTACTGTAATTTCCAGAGTGAGCACACTACCTCCGTTCAAGAGTCGCGCGGACGCGTCGGGTCGGCCGATCGAAGCAACGTTCAAGCTGTTCACTTCTAATGCGACCACAGATCTGTTATTACAAGTATGTTTTGTATCATACTTCTCTACTACATAGTATAAATTAAAGTCACTTTCCGCGTCTGTCTGTCTGTCTGTCTGTATGGCCGCTAACTCCTAAACCACGAAACGGATTTTGATGCAGTTTTCACCATCAGATACGTTTGCACGGAAGATTTATATATATATATATTGTGACGGTCTCGGTGCGAACGAACCTCTATAGAGCAGAGATGGCGTTCAACCTCGTTCGTAAGAGGCCGTCACCAGTCACCTCGGGAGAATGACAGGGGATGTCAGTAGGATGTATAGAAGAATAGAGTGAAAAAATAACAAAGTGAGTTGATAAAAAATTGTGAGAAAAAAAGCGCTTGGTAATAAATCGTCTCACCGGAGTAAGCTGTCTTTCCTTCCAATCCCGACCCATACCCCGTAACATTTGGTGTCAGAAGTGGGATTGGAGGTAAGACATGCCCGTCATGCCAAGAGACGGTGTAAATACTCGCGCCAGGTCGGCCGAGCAGCAACGATGCGAGCATGAATCGGAAACTCTCAGCACGGAAGTTTCAGTGGCTGAAGAAGGCTCTGTTGAAAGACCCTTTGCCACAAGAGAGCAAGCACCTCTCATGGACCCTCCTGGCGAAGAACTATCTGGTGGAACTATCAGTTCGCAGCCCACTCCAATGAACTTAGCTGACCTGTTTCAACAATTACGCGCCATGCAAGAAGAGCAAGCGCGCCGTCAAGAGGAGCAGCTGTGGAACATGCAGGAGGAGCAGACTCGTCGACAAGAGGCCGCCCGTGACGATATCTTGACGGCTGTCACAGAGAGCGTGCAAAAAGTCGAAGAACTAAGGAAAGCGGTGACGTCACATGAAAATCTTTTAACGGAACAACAATCACGAATCTTTGAACTTGAAGAAAAATTCAAAATGATAAAGCAAGGAGGCGTGACTGCTTCAATTCCTACGACCTCTTTTGGCGGAAGTTTTAAGGTACCTCCTTTTGACGGGACTTCATCATGGGCTGCATATAAGCGGCAATTTCAGTCCGTAGTACAGTTTAATGGTTGGACTGAAGTTCAAGCGAAGACCGCGCTAACACTTGGACTGCGGGACAAAGCGATGTCAGTACTAGAAGCTTTAGAAGTTGACGCCACATATAAAGAGCTATTGGATGCACTAGAAACACGCTATGGAGACTCCCACTTAGAGCACGTGTTTCGTGCCCAGCTTCGTGACCGCCACCAACAATCCAACGAGACATTGCAGCAATGGTCACTTGAGGTAGAAAAGTTAGTACGAAAAGCTTATCAAACATCTTCTGTCTCGCACGTTCATTCATTGCTGCTAGATGCGTTTATCGATGGCATAAACGATGCAGAAGTCAGGGCTGCTGTACGTTTAGCTCACCATGGTAATATGAAAGAAGCTGTAGCGCATGCATTGGAGGTTGAAGCTGTTCGACAAAACCCAAGGAGTGCACGCATCAGAGCAATTACTCCAATCGAAGAGCGGGGAGGTGGCAGAAAATCAATTGGTCCTTGTTACGTCTGCGGGGAGCGGGGACATTTGATGAGAGGCTGTCCAAACCGATCTGCTGTGAAGAGAAGTACTGACGCTGCTATACAAGCGTCAGATAACCAGGAAAACTAATCTCAGCCAAGGTAGAGGGACGAGCGTTGGCTGGTGAACAAGAAGTCCCGGAAGTTAAGGTTTATCAAAGCTCAGATGGAAATAGTTTGACTGTTAATGGATCAGTAAATGGCGTAGCTTGTCGATTGACGTTGGATACTGGAGCGTCGCGTACGGTAGTTAAATCACGGCTAATAAAGAGTAACGCATGTACTCAGAATGGGGTTTGTCACCTGATGACTGCCACTGGACAGCGCATTCCAGTGTCTGGAGAGCAAAAAGTAGCTATCAAAATTGGCGACAAACTATATTGGCAGCGAGTAGTAATAGCCAACATTGTAGATGACTGCATAATTGGATTGGACTTTCTGAGAGATCATCGGTGTAAGCTTGACATCACGTGTGGCGTTCTTAAGTGTGGAGCGATAGAAATTCCAATGAAAGGTGGGGGTGAAGGCAGGGTACATTGCCTCAGAGACACCAAGCTTCTACCGAGATCTCAGACGCTCGTTTCAGTAAAGCTACCCAGGAATTCGACTGCAAATCGACAATGCTGTCTAATTCTGGAAAGAGTTAACTCAAACAATTCATGGATACCAGCACGCACAGTTGTCCAGTCATCTTCAGAAACAGTGGTGCCTGTTCTTAACTTGAGCAATGAGGAACAGACTTTGAAGAAAGGCACCCTGATCGGGACGGGTCAGGAAATTGTTTGGTTAAGAAGTTGCCAGGAAAACAAACTGAGGAATAATACTACAGTAGATTTCACTAATTCACTAGAAGCTTGCAAGGAAGATTTAACAACCGTAGAAATGACCAAGGTTAAGAACCTCCTAGGGCAGTTTTCCGATGTTTTCTCCAGTGGTGATGCGGACGTTGGCAGGACAGGGATGGTGCAGCACTGTATTAACACTGGTAATATGCAGCCAATTCGTCAGCGACCCCGTCGAGTTCCATTCGGCAGAGAAAAGGAAGTGGAGGATATGGTTCAGGAGATGGAGAGAAATGGTGTTATTGAACCTTCCACTAGCCCATGGTGCTTTCCAGTGGTTCTCGTGAAAAAGAAAGACGGCTCAATCAGGTTTTGCATTGACTACAGGCGACTAAATGATGTGACTAAAAAGGACAGTTACCCATTACCGAGAATTGACGACACTTTAAACACTTTGAGTGGCATGAGGTGGTTTTCAACTCTAGACCTCAAGAGTGGCTATTGGCAAGTTGAAATGGATTCAAAAGATAAGGAGAAGACTGCATTTTCAACCGGGAAAGGTCTTTGGCAGTTTAAAGTCATGCCGTTTGGCCTATGCAATGCTCCTGCCACTTTCGAGAGGTTGATGGAGCGAGTCCTTGCGGGGCTACTGGGCGAAACAAGCTTAGTTTATCTTGATGACGTCATCATAACTGGCATGGATTTCAACGATCATCTCAGGAAAATGGAGAACGTGCTTAATAAAATAAGGGGCGCAAATCTCAAACTAAATTTAAAGAAATGCACATTTTTTAGGCGCCAAGTTGGCTATTTAGGCCATGTTATATCAGAAAATGGTGTTGAGACGGATCCAACAAAGATTTCAGCAGTCAAAGAGTGGCCAGTACCCACAGATAAAACGCAGGTGCGGGCATTTATGGGACTTTGCTCGTATTATAGACGTTTTGTCAAGAAATTTTCAGATCTTGCGAAACCATTGCATAGACTTACGGAAGAAAAGCGACCATTTGTATGGGATCAGGAATGTCAGTTAGCATTTGATAACCTTAAGGAGCGGTTATGTGAGACACCAGTCCTGGGATATCCGGACGGAAAGAACGATTTTGTAGTCGATACGGACGCAAGTAACTCAGGCATTGGTGGGACTCTCTCTCAGGAAAAAGAGGGCCAGGAAGTAGTCATAGCTTATTTTAGTAAATCATTGTCAAAACCGGAAAGGAATTATTGCGTTACTAGAAGGGAACTTTTGGCAGTAGTAAAAACCCTGCAGCACTTTAAAAAATATTTGCTGGGACGCAAATTTCGAGTCAGAACGGACCATGCAGCATTGAAATGGCTCTTGCAGTTCAAGGATCCAGAAGGTCAAGTAGCGCGTTGGATCGAGCAACTGCAAGAATTTGATTTTGATATAGAGCACCGTAGTGGTAAGTCTCATGGAAACGCAGATGCTTTGTCGAGACGGCCATGTATGCAAGATTGTAAACATTGTGTAAAACAGGAAGAAATAGATAAAGCTACGGTAAGAGTCATAAGAACAGATCCGGTTAACGGAGAGTGGAGTAAAGATGCCTTGAAGATGTCACAGGAGGAAGACGAAGACTTGAAACCTATATTACACTGGAAGAAAAATGGCATTCGACCTGGATGGGGTGAGATTGCTGAGAGAAGTGCCATAACTAAGAGCTATTGGGCACAGTGGAACAGTTTTATACTCCTCGATGGTATTTTATATCGAAAATGGGAGAGTGCGTCTGGAAACGAAAGTCATCTGCAGACGGTACTGCCCAAGTTGAAGATCCCTGAGGTGCTACGAGCCTATCATGATGGCATCTCAGGCGGACATCTCGGAACAAAAAGGACTCTTCTAAAAATTCGAAAACGCTTTTACTGGCTGCATTGTAAGGATGATGTTGAAGATTGGTGCAAGAAATGTACGAACTGCTCTTCAGTCAACGGGCCACAAACACGGAGTCGGGGGATGTTAAAGTTATACAACGTGGGTGCTCCTTGGGAACGAATAGCTTTAGATGTGGCAGGACCGTTTCCCGTGACAGAAGAAGGGAATCGCTACATTCTTGTGGTTATGGATTATTTCACGAAATGGCCTGAAGCATTCGCAATACCAAACCAAGAAGCCGTAACGGTGGCGAATAAGCTCGTTAAGGAAGTTTTCTGTCGGTTTGGGTTACCCTTAGAGATTCACAGCGACCAAGGGCGGACATTCGAATCTCGGGTTTTTCAGGAAACCTGCAAAATAATGGGAATACACAAGACTCGGACCACTCCGCATCATCCACAATCCGATGGAATGGTAGAGCGGTTCAATCAAACCTTGGAGCGGCATTTAGCAAAAGTTGTAGACTCTCACCAACGAAATTGGGATGAGTACATTCCTCTGTTTCTACTTTCATACAGGACGGCTGTTCACGAAAGTACTTCCACGACTCCAGCGCGCGCAAATTTTGGCAAAGAGCTTCGACTTCCAGCCGATCTTCTTGCAGGGTGTCCTCCAGACACACCAAGCTGTGCCTCAGAGTATGCAGAAGAGTTGAGAAAAAGAATGGAAGAGGTACATAAGCACATTAGGGAGGAAAATCTTAGAGCCAGTGAGCGAATGAAGACACGGTATGACAGGAGTGCTAATTTGAAGACGTTTGATGAAGGATCTTTTGTTTGGCTCCATAATCCGGTACGGCGGCAAGGGTTTTGTCCGAAATTACAGCCAAGTTGGGAAGGACCTTATGAAATAGTCACAAGGCTCAATGACGTCACGTACCGGATCCGGAAAACGCCGAGAAGCCAAGCAAAGGTGGTGCATGTGGACAGATTGGCACAGTACTATGGCACTAACGATGCTCGGGACGAGCATGATTAAGGAGGGGGTAGTGTGACGGTCTCGGTGCGAACGAACCTCTATAGAGCAGAGATGGCGTTCAACCTCGTTCGTAAGAGGCCGTCACCAGTCACCTCGGGAGAATGACAGGGGATGTCAGTAGGATGTATAGAAGAATAGAGTGAAAAAATAACAAAGTGAGTTGATAAAAAATTGTGAGAAAAAAAGCGCTTGGTAATAAATCGTCTCACCGGGGTAAGCTGTCTTTCCTTCCAATCCCGACCCATACCCCGTAACAATATATATATATATATATAACTAGCGACCCGCCCCAGCTTCGCACGTAAATTACCCCCGTGCGAAGCCGGGCGGGCGGGTCGCTAGTAATATTATAAATGCGAAAAGTTTGTTGATTTGTTTGTTCCTCATTCACGCAGCAACAGAGCAACGGATCAACCTGATTTTTTTGCATGGGTATAGTTAAAGGGCCGGTGAGTGACATAGGCTACTTTTCAACATCATCATCATCATCACCGTTTTTCATCACAACGCGGGTGAATCCGCGGGTGCACCAGTTTGTTAATATATTTCATCAGTATAGGTACTTTATAAAGGGTTACGCATATAAACTGTACTAAAGCGAAAGGAGGTCATTGTACTCAACATTACGAACAACTTTTTCTATGGGACCAACCCTGAAATCGCGGAAAAATATCAGCTGTTCCATAGAAAACGGTCATTGACACTTGACAAAATGTATGACGAAATGTAAACAGCTGTTTTTTTGGCGATTGAACCAAGTGGTTCGACCCTAGGCCCTACACACATCACATCAGCAACCATCAAACGTCCACTGCTGGACAAAGGCCTCCCTCTTAGAGAGGGATGGTTGCCATAATCCTACGCTTGGCAGGCGGCTTGGGGATCGCAGTACGTTCACCGTGTACTAATAGGACGCTGCTGCCCATCCTCCGGTGGTTCTGGTCGCAGTTTTAGGACATACCCGGGTCCAACACCAATGACTTATTTAGTTACCTAAATAAATTATGTGCAATTTTGATGCGATTGCTCAAAAACGGTGAAGGAAAACATCGTGAGGTAACCGGTATGTCCAAGGACCTCAAAACTTCAAGGACATTATGACATTCACCAGCGTACACTGGGCCAGCATGGTGGACGGCCCACCCTATCTCTCTGAGAGAAGGCCTTTATTATAAAATATTATAAAAAGATTTTTTTTTGTTTAAATTTGGTCGGCTGTCAATGCAATTTTGTAAGATTAAATATGTTATGGCCAGTTGCATCCATATAAACGAAACGTCAGTCATTCGAAATTAGTTAGCAACTGTGATGCGGACAAAGAACTGAGACCTAACCCAAAAAGGTAAGGTCAAATTATTTGGATGCGTAGTTTCGACGATGCGATGCGATGTGATGTGTTTGCGTTGATTTAAATAAGAATGTTCAATCAAGGTTCTGTCTTAATGCCTGGCGACAGATTTTCCTTCTCATTTCACTTCTATTTACTTCTCTTATAACAACATATTTAGTTGTTAACAACATATTTAGTTGAGAGTTGAGAGAATGCTACAACAGGGCCCAGATTCTACTGAACCAATTGTTTTTAAACTGTAATTGTTTCAATTTTAATTTTTGAATAATAAACTAAAAAGGGCAGTTTAAAAAAAAATATGCTAGAAAATACCACCACCTAATATTTTAACTTGTATTAAAAAAAACTATAAATTTTGAGGCAATTGTTTATAAATTAAAATTTAAATAATTTCAATTTAAAAACAATTGGTTTAGTAGAACCGGGGCCCAGAAAATCAACTTTTTCTCCACAGGACGCAACGGTAAACTTTCGCCTGCTAAAAGAAGAGGAGCAAGTAGCGAAGCACATTCTCAACAACCAGTTCGTCGGCGACCAAGCAGAGAGAGCAGTACTTGGCATCAGAGACTGTCCGGTCAAACGGGCCACCTTGTGCGTTACTAGTGATCCTGAAATGGAGAAATGCAATAAAATGAGGGTAAGTTTCCATTTTCAATCAAAATTGTTTATATGCCTTAATTTTAAGGGTTCCGTACCCAAAGGGTGCAAAGGCATTTTCAATTAAAAAAAATTGCCTTAATTTTTAGCATAATTAATTGCCTTAATTTTTAGGGTTCCGTACCCAAAGGTTGTAAAAGGGACCATGAGACGAGTCACCCATCCAAATACCGATCGCGCTCGACGTTGCTTAACTTCGGTTATCGTACGAGAACCGGCAGTGACCAAAAAATTGTCGCCAACTCGCGCTTGGCCATTTTTTTTTTATTTTATTCTTTTGAGTGTATACTGTAATCATGCCAAGTTTGACGCTTGTACGAAAATGTTTTTACATTAGAGCTAATACAATATACGAAACAAACACGTTTGTTGTATGGGGAACCATTCGTTATGACATTTTGACTTTTTTAGTTTAGTCCTTTGCTTAGTTAGGACCCAACTTAGACCCACTTTCGTTTTTACTTTATTTTTATTGTTAGTTAATCCGCCCTAACATTACATAAATATTTAAAATTTTAATTGATTTTTAATATTTAACTGTGAACGTTTTTATTCTTTTTATCGTCAGTTATTATTATAGCTATTATTTTATATACAGGCTTGAAAAGATAGGACGGACAGACAGAGTAGGCTTAGGGTCCCGTTTACACCCTTTGGGTACGTAGCCTTAAAAATGAATTAGGGGCTTCTCCTTTTTTAATGTCGGTTAATAAAAGGTTGATGATGAAGTACTGATTTGGCACTTGTGTTTCACAGATAGCGCTAAAGGCGGCGTTCCTCCAACCAACGCTGGTGTGCTGGCGCGGTCACAGCGCGCGGCACTGCGCACGCGCCGCTGCCACGGGCGCCGCTGACTTTGCGCTCTTCGACGCAGCTGACATGCTGACCGCCGCGCACCAACACCGCCTCGTGCCCTTCATGCAGGAGGTACGTCGGCTGTCTGCCTAGTGCGCGGCAAAGCGCTTCGAAACTCTGCTGACTTTTACTTTTATCGCTGACTAGCGGTCCGCCCCAGCTTCGCACGGGTATAGATTATAGCCTATGTCACCCAGGAATAGTGTAGCTTCCCAACAGTGAAAGAATTTTTCAAATCGTTTCAGTAGTTTCGGAGCCTATTCAATGCAAACAAACAAACAAACAATCAAGTCTTTCCTCTTTATAATATTAGTATAGGTAATTCCGCGTTTGACCACCTAGTACTGGCGCTGATAGTCCTTGACTATCAGCATTAATGCTGAGACGGACCCATTCGACACTCATTGTATCCTGTAGATATAAGTTTTTGTGAAGGTGTCGAATAAAATTTATTTTCTTTCTTTCTTTACTCGCCTGTTGGTAAGCGACGATGTAGTCGAAGATGAAGCACGCAGACTTAGAAGATACCTATTCATTATGGCGTTAAAAAGGCCCAGATTATATCTCAGGAATCACGGAAACCAGAAGGTTGTTCCAATCCTCGGCTGTACGGATTAGAAACGTAAAATCGAATCATTTGGTATGTATCTAAGGAATTTCCTACTTGTCCTGTAGTGGAAAGGGGATAGTAGGATAAGGTAGCTCCCATGCACATTCTCCGAAATGAATCCTGTAGAAAATTGACAGACTCGCTAATTTACGGCGGTGTCCTAGCTAGACAGAAGTTTCTTAGCCACTAACTTCTCTTCGCCTATAAGTTGAGCAGAACGCCGGACTCAAGATGATATGCTCCGTCTCTCTCTCTCTCTCTCTCTCTCTCTCTCTCTTTCTGTGTGTCTCTATTAGTTCTAGTAATCTGCTTCATCACCCCTGAAAGTATTGTGCCAGCTTCAAGGGGCTGGGATAAAATGTAAACACTGTCATGTTTTTTTTTATTCGTAAAAAGGCTTGTATCTTACCGCGATCTCGGCTGATGTTAAGCGAAGATGCGGTCTATGATGGAGCATGCTTGCTTAGAAGAAACCGATTCACTCGCTACTTGAAGTGACCCAGATTGTATCTATTAGGGAACGCCCATTCAGACAGCGCATTCCAGTCTACCAGTTTGCACAATGAAAGTGGAATTAAAGCGCTTTAATCAGGTTTTTGGAATATCAACCATGAAACGACGTTGTGAAAAAGGTATGTACATCCTAAGGGGAATGTCAGTAGAGAACACAATACTAAAAACCAACGAAAAAAATATATATGAGAATATAAAATAGAACGAAACGACGAACGAAAGTCACCGACATAGCCCATCGAATTAGCAAGTTGAAATGGCAGTGGGCAGGGCACATATCACGAAGAACAGATGGCCCATGGGGCCGAAAGGTTCTAGAATGGAGACCACGGACTGGTAAGCGCAGCGTAGGACGTCCACCCACAAGATGGACAGACAACCTAAAAGAGACCGCAGGGAAACGCTGGATGCAGGCCGTTTCAAACCGGCCCTTTTGGAGATCGATGGGGGAGGCCTGTGTCCAGCAGTGGACGTCCTATGGCTGAAATGATGATGATGATGATATAAACTAGGGAAAATATTAGAAAAATTAAAAGGTGCTTCGCTTTATGTCTTTGCTCAGTTGATTAGTTCCATCCAATCTCCATAAAATTTGCATCACCAGGTATACTCAAGTGGTAACAGCTGGTACTATGCAGTGGCTGTGGCGAAGGAACAGGATCCAGATACGGATCTGACTTACCTTAGAGGGAAGAACACCTGTCACACTGGGATAGGCATGGCCGCTGGGTGGGTTTACCCACTCGCTTACCTCATCTCTAATGGGTGGATACGGTATGTTTTGTTATATATATTAGATGTTTTAGAAGTCCTGAACCTTTGTCATTTTCAAACCCGAGCCGAGCGATGGTGCCTGAGCCTTCCTGGCCGAGCCAAGCGGAGCGATGGTGCCCGAGCCGAAAAAAATATGGCTGAGCAGAGCGATGTTGGCCGAGCGATGATTACCAATTATTTTTTCAAGCACTAACTCATATGGATCATGTTTTTTTTTTTACCATGGTTTTTATGTGTAACGTTTATTTGCAGCTCGTACGGTTGTGACGGAGCACACGCTGCAGCGGAATACTTCACAAAGTCGTGCGCGCCCGGAGCGCTGAGCTCAGAATACGTGGACTCGGGTACCGTACCCCACGACAACCTCTGCCATTTGTGCCACGGATCTTCCTTCAGGTCGGTACTAATACATCATCAGCATTATCACCCTATCATGTTCCCACTGCTGGGACACAAGCCTTCTCGCAGACAAAGAGGTCGGGCCCTAATCCACCATGCTGGCCTAGTCCATGTTAATAAGTGGCGTTGTAAGTGGTTAATAAGTCTTTGAACTTTATTTTTTTATACCTTATATTGCAAACTATCTAACGGGCCGCCTGGAAAGGCCGGAATCAAAATTTATATTGAATACATAGTCTATCTATATATATATATATATATATATAAATGAATCCTATTTTAGACGTATCCTATTTACCTTGGTCACGCTATAACTTGAGGACTTTACCGATTTAATTAATCTTTTTTTTAAAGTTTTCTAATACTCTTTCAAAGTTTAAAAGTATTTGAAGTTTTCTTTGTAGAAGGTTCTCACGGAAAGAAAATTTGGAAAATTTCGATAAACTTAACGACGGTTTTAACCTGCGGGTGAAACCGCGGGGTGCAGCTAGTTTTATAATAAAATTTTATGTATAGTGATCAGTAGTTCTATTGCTCGAAATGGTTATGTAACTACAATCTATAAAAGAATATTAAAATCCCCATTGGGGGGCCCTATCTGAACTGGTTAGGTTTTATCAAGTATAAATATAAATTTATATGAATAATTTAAAGGTGCAAAGTTACTTATTAGGTACATGTATCTGTATGAGTTATGTTCTGAAAGGTTTTGAGGTTTACTGGTCAGGGTCCGAGGGCCCCCTGAGCTTGAGGGCCCCGTGCACGGCACCACCTTGCCCTGCGATAGCTACGCCACTGAATCCTCACGCGACTTTTGATGAAGTGAAAGAGCTTTGTGTCGTTCAGACGGTGCCTCCGTTCAGCGAGCGAGCCGTACTACGGGCACGTGGGCGCGCTGCGGTGCCTCGTGGAGGGCGGCGGGGAGGCGGCCTTCGTGCGGCACACGGCGCCAGCGGAGGTGACGGCGGGCCGCCGCCGCGAGTGGTGGGCGCGCGACCAGCTGCCGCGCGTGCTGCAGCTGCTCTGCCCAGACGGTACATCAAAAAACTTACATTTTCAAACTGCTAGGTTTTTTTTAAATTTTGTGTGTTTCTCAGTTTTCTTTTAGGGTTCCATACCCAAAGGTTGTAAACGGGACCCTATTACTAAGCCTACGCTGTCTGTCTGTCTGCCTTTTATACCTTTAAACGGCTGTATCTTTCGAACCGTTTATCTTTACATCAGGCGAGTTGGCGGTCAATCTCAAGCTTATTATGTAAAAAAAACGTAATAGATAACCAATTGAATTGAGTCTTCAAAGGTAGGCAACGCACTGACAATGCCCCGGGTATTGTAGGTGTCTATAGCCGGCGGTGACCACTTACCATCAGGTGGCCCGCATCTTGCCATTATTGCTATTTAAATATTTTTTTAAACGCAGAATATGTAATGGTTCGGCAGATTAACTAAGAAATAATAATAAAGTCAAAAAGTTAAACTAAAAAAGGCCTACAACAAACTTATTTTTGTATTAGCGGAACCTTTGTTCGCGAGCCCGACTCACACTTGGCCGGTTTATTATTCTTAAAATGCAGTCATGCAGATGTGCGGTCTCTGGATGTGCATTAGTCAAAGCAAACCTTAATAGGCACATATTATGTTCCAGGCACCCGCGCCCAATTCGATGAATACGAACACTGTAACCTGGGCAAAGTTCCCGGCTCGGTACTGATGGGGCGTGCCAACCACACCGAGCTGGACACGTACTCTGACCTCATGTTATACGCGCAGCAGTTCTACGGTGCGCACACCACTGATGAATTCAGGTCAGTATTGTACAAATGTAAATCATTATACTGTACTACGTATAACGTACAACATATTACGTATAATGTAACGTGTACATAACAAACATTTGTGTTTGTTCTATATCAGTCTATGAAAAAATGCTCAATAAAGGATTTAAAAAAAAAACAGAAACAATAAATAGGATTATCCACAGATCTACTACCTATAGATTTTCAATGAGCGTGGCTAGCTCAGTGCCTCTCGCTTCAACAAGGTGTGTTGCCACATTAAAATGATTTGCTAAAGTTAGGGTAATTTACCTACTATGATGGGTGTGAATCTTCAATGAGTACTTTGGAAACAATACTACCTTTTAAATATTTATATTTTATACACTAGCTGCTGCAACCCGCGGAGCTACCTGCAATGTTCTGGGAAGAAAAGTACGTTGTCTGTCCCCATGACACACCCCTATCGTCCTGACAAAATTTGACTTAGCCCATGATCTAAGAAAACAAGGTCTAGCAATTTGAGAGTGGTCCCGCAATGACGTCACTGTCCAGTTGCCACTTTATTCAATCAGCTGTTACGTGGTGTATCGTCATCTCTCTCAAACCTGTTGTAAATTGACATCATGACATCATTGCGGGACGCCCACGTAAACATTTTTTCTCGGATTGCTATACCTGGCGGAGTATATTATTATACCATGACTTAGCCATTTCCTCGTAAAAACAGACAGAAAGTTACTTGCGTTTTTATTATAATTATTTGTTAGGATTAGAATATAGTACTAGAAAAAAGGTTGAAAAGTAACCATAGCATGATTTTTTATAATTAATAAAATATAATAAAAAAGTCAGAGTTAAAACGGAACGGGGGTCCCTCATGCAACAAACGTTAAACGTATTTTTGGATTTGTTCTAGTGTAAAAACGGTAATCCGTACAAGCGTCAAATTTAGCGGATTATAGTGAACATAAGTAAAACAAATAATAATAAACACTGGCCAAGTGCGAGTCAGTGACAAATTTCTGTTTACCACTAAGCTAAGCAACGTCGGGCGCGGTCGGTACTTGGATGGGTGACAGCCTGGGCGTGATGTTGTCTTTTTGCACAACTTTTTGTATTTTGTGATTGTAAAGAACTCTCAGCGCGCGAGCCCGACTCGCGCTTGGTCAGTTTAGTTTTTTCATGAATGGAATTATGTATAACATTCCAAATAATTAGATAAATAGACTCTTTAATGTTTACAGTACAAATTTCACGAACAGCGCGTAGCTTTTTGAATCGGTTCGCCGAAATCGCCTTTTGCTTTTCCAGCTTCACAACTGTGGCCTCATTAATATATATTTAATATTATCATTCACCATATTCATATGGGCATAAAAGGGTCGGTATTTTGCACTTCTTGCAATGTGCCAGCTTTTTTCAGCAATGTGACAGGATCAGTTGGAAACCTGCAGAACGAATAATTTTTGTTAGTTGCGGTGGGTAATTTCTTTCATAAACTGGCAACATTCATAATTTATTTTCTAAGTGAATAATTTGATAAAATTCATAGAATTAGACCACAAATCGACCTAAAAACTGACTAATTATGAATAAAATATTTACGAATTGATATCCTGAATTTATTTAGGTGATCGTTACAAGCTTTATATGTTTACTTACGTGTGAAATGATATTTCATCGTATTTTCGCTCACTGCGCTTCTTGCAGCCCAAAATGCTACAACCAACCATTGTAAAATATCTTTTACAATTATTTCTCAGAGGAAACACGCATTTATCACATTAAATCACCAAAAAAAGGCAATAAATATAATTCAGACCCGTTTTGTTTGTCACTGATTATTACAGATTTTGACACTTGAGGTACCAAAAACAGGTCACGTCGATAAGGACAACAAAATCTATTTATGTCCTTTTCGTACTTGTGCTGAGCCATATCAAGTTGTCTCTTTCACTAAAAGATATTGCCGATCTGGTTGTGTATATCTGTGGGATTATCCCTCACTAGCTGACCTGACAGACGTTGTCCTGTCTTAGAACTGTCAAACACGCAAAGTTAAAATTGTAAATCTTATTTTTTTACACCTTGGGTTACATTATTGGAGTATTAGTAAGGAGCCCTATTTAAAAAAAATAATTATATAGCCTATGTTACCCGGGAATAGTGTAGCTTCCCAACAGGGTAAGAATTTTTCAAATCGGTTCAGTAGTTTCGGAGCCTATTCAATGCAAACAAACAAACAATCAAATCTTTCCTCTTTATAATTAGATAGAAGATTATATGTATGATTCAGTCTCTGGCAGCCATATTACAGGCTTTGCTTAGTTTGGGGTCAGCTGACCGTGTGTGCAATAACGTCCCGAATATTTATTTATTTATATCTCTAGACGACGGTCATTTAAAATAATAATAAAAAACACGCAAAAAATATCGCTGATCCTAAAGATCCTGGTAAGGACAAACTATTTAAATTATTGCATTGTCATCAATCCTTGATAAGTGTGCAAAATTTCAATTTAATTCGACATTTTGTAGTACATAGTTGAAAATCAATTTTAATGATTCCGTTACATACATACCAAGCTAATTAAAGCGTGTTAAAAAACTAAACTAAATACGGTCTATGGGCAGTCTTAACTGTATTTGTAGTGTTAGTATTCGCTTGTATTTAGTTTAAGTACTTAATAAAGGCATTTACCCTTAAAAACATTTTTTTTTTTACTATTGAACAAATTTAAGTTATAGGACACAGGCCTATTAACAGGGCTGGGCAAAATACATGGTTTGCTTTAATTAAAATACAAATAAAAAAATACTGTATCGCAAGTAATTAAAATACGAAATACAAAATACTTTTAAGTAAGGTATTTAAAATATAAAATACAAAATACAGTATTTTAGCTATTTGTAATTGAAATACGAAATACAAATTACAAAATACAAAATACAAATTACAAAATACAAAATAAGTAATCTAGACCAGCATGGGCTGAAAAGCACGGGCTCACTCCATCGCCGCTGTTGTCCGGCATCGTAGACGACGTACATGCAGAGGGAATTTGATCATCCGTCGCGACAAACTTTAATAATACAATTTGTATTCTACAAAGCTTTATTTAATCCGTGAAAAAACTAAAAAACAAACCGTTATGACTTGACATCTTAGCTTGACATTGACAATTTGACGTATTTTTTTTTGCGTTTTGTTGGCCAATTTTGACGTACAGTTATAGCGTACAGTATACATACAGGTGCAGTGCAGCCAACTCTTATAGCTGCTTTACCATCATTATAATCTCGCCTCGCACTTACACTCACGATCGCTAAATGAAGGTTAAAATGTATTTTGAAGCCTCAAGTATTTGAAATACTAATTACAAAATACCTCGGCGTCAGGTATTTGAAATACGAATTACAAATTACATTTTAAGGAAGTAATTAAAATACATATACCAAATACGTATTTGTATTTCAATTACGTATTTTAATTACAAGTAATTCAAATACTGCCCAACCCTGCCTATTAACATTCTGTTTCTAATTGCAGTTTCAGTATGTTCTACTCGGCGGCTCCTTACTCTGACCTGATATTCAGCGACGTGGCGGTCCGCCTGAAGCCTCTACCCCACTCGCAACGCTCCGCTGAGACCATAGCGGGGCCTGCGTTACTACGCGCCGCCCGTATAGTTTCTTGCGACGCGCCGCAAGCAGCGTACTATGTCGCGCCCGACCCGGACTTCTTATCCAGTGCATGTGCACTTAGTAGTGTTGTAGGTTTGTTAGGAGTGGCGTTGGTTCTAATAGCAATGGTTTAATTAGGTTATTGAAGTACAACAATATTAACTCTGCATCTCGCTGGAATGCAATGCTGCACTTGCTTTCCTCTTCACCTTCCCGTGCTAGCTCCGTCACGTCAGTACAGTTAGCATGTTCATTGATGATGGTAACTGACAATGGATGCTTGTTTTGCACACCGTACCAGCACATCGATATGACGTCATCAACGCCAGGTGCAGTGTTAAAGCAACTATGTTGTAATCGCTGACGTACCGCAAATTTAGAATTAAGATTTTAGAATTAACCGTCACAACAGACTCCATGAGACTTATTGTGCCCTAACATAGAACTATGCTGTATTAAAAAAGGGCGCGTTCCGAATCCACCCCAACACAGCACAAAGAAATGTTCATGCTGTGTTGCTTCTCATTCATTAATATTATTGGCGTCGTTGGCGTGACACGAAACGCGCCCTAATTATATATCTGAATCTCAACCAAACTATTTGGATAGTGGCAGCTATATTCATTTTATAGATTGTTTTACTGATATGATAACAAAACTATGTTTATGTGTATCATTTAAAAAAAGAAAGTTTATGTAAAAAAAAAAAAATAGTTTTTTGTATATCTGAATCTCACACTACTATTTTAATAGGCAATAATAATTGATATATTAGTGCTAACAGACGCTCGAACGCGGCTGACCTCAACCGCCGTCTGACCAATGGGAGAGAAAGAGAGGGAAATATGATATTCTCACTCTTTCTCTCCCGTTTGTTGGACGGCGGTCCGAGAGCCGCGTTCGAGCGTCTGTTAGCACTATTACAGTTTCCAGCTATGTTCACTTTGTAGATTTTCAGTGAGATTACCAACCGTGCTGATAATGTTATAGACTTGTTATTTTACAACAATAATTATAATAAAACAAGATTTAGTAGATATTTAAGTATATTACGGCCTTACTTAAGTTAATTGATGCTTAAAATTGCTGCACACTTTAAAAACAAACCAATAACAGTAATTTTGAGCATTGATTAACTAGAGTTTCTAAGTAAAGCTGGTGTAGTTTATCCGTCCATGAGTGTCTAGTTATTGTAAGTTTAATTTAATTATTGCATTAATGCATTTAATTCCGTCCTATCTGTCCATAAAGAAGTTTTAAGCTTTAATAATTTTGTACAAGAAATAAAACACATTATTATAGTTAATTGGTTTTATTTACAATTTTTCGATGATTATAACATTCGAAACCATTTGGTAAATGGTTAAATGAATTTACAATTGGTCTTAAATCGAGTCTTCTACAGATTTCCTTAACGGCAGATCTAAATGGTTCTCCATTTGAATTAATACCACTTGCATGTTCTCTCCATTTTCCAAATAAGCAGTTTGTTTTGGACAGTTCATCATTAATTGTTGGAATCAGTCCACTGCATTTAGGAGTTCCTTTTGCACATAATAACAAGGCTTTCCAAGATATATGCCTGAAATGATTAATACAATAAACAAACTGATAATTAGCAGGCTTGTCCTTCAACAGAGTCTCCAACATCGCATTGCTCAATTTCACAACTACCCTCTTTTTGTACATGACCAAATAGTCGTGCATTTCCTTTTCATTGCACAGAACTGCCAATATCGTGCAAAATTTATTTGCTGACAGACAAAACGTCGTAAAAACGTGTCGCCAAACCAGTTCTTCGGGGTTGTTCACAAAATTGAATATGTAACCGGTGATTTGGATTCCAGACTGACCAATACGGTTTTCTAGAAACTTTTGTATGTTACAAATGGCGCCTGTAAAGGCAATTTTGTAACACATTTGGCCGACAAACACATTATCTGCCCGGCTGATTTGCAATTTTCCAGTATTGTAACTGTAACCCAAAAAAGTTATTTCCTCGCTGAATTTTATATGTTCATGTTCAAAATTTACAACAGTTTTGCTATTGTTTACGTTTGTGTAATTTGACAATGCATCCAAAAATGAGTGAGCATCAGCTAAGGAATCCGTGATGTACAAGTAGTCATCAACAATTCTCGTAAACAGTTTGATCTGGGTGTCCGACTTTATAAAATGGTTTGAAAAGTACAATTCATCCATATAAGTGTAATAAAGTTCTGACAAGGCTGGGGAATATTTGTATCCTTGGACGAGACCATGTCTCCATTCATAAACTGTGGATCCCACACGGACCAAAAGTGGTTTACGAAGCTCTGTTACCATTTCTTTATACTGTTGAGCCATCTTCTTCCTAAAATCTATATTCTTTTCAGTTTTCTGACACTTCATATGTCTCTCGCTTAATATTTTTAATAGTTTGTCCTTATTAACTGATCCAAAGGCGTTGCTTAAATCAGTTTTTATAAAATAAAGTTTAGGTTTGTTTGCTTTCAACCATTTTTGATGCAAGTCCTTGAATTCAGTTTCCATCTTGACAACTGGCTTACCGGTCAATGTTCGTAAAAACTTCAATCTCTCCTTCATTTTATACTTATCTGATACACTCTGTGAATCAATTCTGTATCGAACAATCGGTCTGCAATCATTGTTTGTTTTTAGGATTAAATGCAGCTTTGGTATCTCTTTCTTCAGAAATTTTAGTTTCTGCCTTTCACTCGGACTATGCTTACTCTTCAGTTTTTTTCCTAAGCTTAGTTGTTCACATTTCTTAATAACTTTTGTAAATATCATATCTGAAATTTTCTTGTCGTAAAAACTTTGCCATTGAGCCTTCCAGAAGTAATGCAGCTTATTTTCGTCAGTATCTATTTTGCATGTTGTAACATAAAAATTCAAAGATATCATCGCTGATAAGATATTTTTCACTATCCATAGCAGAATATGGTATAAAATTTTCCTGGCTTCAGTGTTTGGAATACAGTGCCATGGAGAGACAGAGAAATTCCATTTTTCTATAGTATTACTCAGTAGAATATGTTGACGTCTCATACTGTAAATAACAGTTTGGATAAGGTTTCGGAAAACTTTGATATTATGATTAGCTCCAATGAATTTTGTAGGTACAATTTCGTTCAATGTTCTCCAGCAATTTTCGAAAACAAATTCTTTGTTTGCAGCTTGTAATTTATGAGGCTTAGATTTAGTCTCAGTCGTTTCATTTTTTAAATGATATTTAAAATCTTCTTTTGCTCTCACCTTCGTATTCATTTTGATCGTGGAGAGAAGCGAGACAAAGTCATCACTTAGAAATTTCACCAAATATTCTTCACTTTCAAACAAATGTTTTAGAAATTCGTAATCTTTACATTTCAAATTGATCTTCACAATATTTTTAAATGATCTCACATTCTGTTTGTTAACGAAATATTGTGATAGGCAAATAGGTAATTCCATTTTTCACCGAGATAATAAAATCTACGCCTGTAATTTACAGAAATATTAAATAAAACAAAAACGAAACAAATGCAGCATTTTCTCATTACTTTACTTTTCAAATTTTGCGGCGACGTGTTCCGACTTGTACAGTACTACATACGTTTCATTTTACGCATGGTTTTACGGTTTACTTTTTTTTTTTTTTTCCTCTTCCCCGAGTTGGGGCTTTTGGCTCCGCATGATTGATGCAGTTGCCATATTCAAGTCGTATGAGTTTAGTTTTAGAATTTAAAGGTAGGGAAACGATACGCGTAAAATCGTTTTCATCGTCAAGCTAAGTTACGGTCAAGTCAAACTCATGCCCCTGTAAAGTGGTGGAGACTTTACAAGAGGCTTCTATGGAGTTTTGGAAACAACACGAAAAGACACGTTTCACCTCGTTATATCACTTTCCCACACTCGAGCACGCTTAAGAGCACTTAATGAATAATAATTCCCCATTTAGTACACATTAACACTCGACAATACACAAGTTTAAGAAAATAATCCAACGAGCCGACATGTTTTTTCCGCGTTGGCGCCAAAAACCCCTACGGTTTACTTAAAAACTTCCTTAGATTACGGTTTTTTTTTTCGTCCTTTACTGGGCAAGCCAGAACCATTAAGGTCACTGTGTTAAGTATTTTACTGTTAAAAATATAATCTTAACATTTTATTCAATAGAAATCACAAGTAAATAAAAACTATCTAAAATAAATCTAAAACTTAAACTAATTTTAGTTTCAGATTAATTGTTATAAATTTAAATTTTTAATATAATCTAAATGTCAAAAGCATAAACTATACTACGTTCATGGTCAAAAGTATGTAAATGGAGATGGAGAGTATAACCAAGGAAATTCCACTTTAGGGTATATGCAAGATCTTTGTATATACAAGATCTTTGACTGTAACTTTAAAAAAAAACATGTTGCCTCATTGTTTATTTTCGTGTGTATAGCCATCATTATCAGCCTATTATCATGTTCCTACTTCTGGGACACATGCCTTCTCACAGAGAGGATGGGCCCTAATCTACCAAGAAGCTGGCCCGGTGCATGTTGGTAAATGTCTTTGAAGTTTTGAGGGTCTTGGACATACCGGTCGGTGGTTTTCTCACCACCATTTTCGAGTGCTAATTAATAATAATGGTGGATTAATAATCATTAAGTGTTCGGTAGTGTGCTGAAGTGTTATAATGTGGTAAAACGTATATTTTCATGTCGATTCCACTGATTCCAGAACTCCCTAAGAGCCCATAAAAAGTCTCCACTACTTTACTGGGGAAATAAAAAACATAACGTAAAATACGGAAGACGAGGCGGTATGGTCTTAATGGCTTTAGCCTGCTCAGAAACAGACTGAAAAAGAAGCCAGGCGCCGGCTGATAAAAGTAAACAAACAAAACAGGTGGTTTTCGCTCCTTAAATTGTGGATTTGATTTATTTATTCAAACCGTGGTAATTCGGTGGTATTCTAAGATGCTTTTGCTGCATTTTATAAAACCGGAATTTCTTCTTGTCAACACTAGAGCAACTTTAAATATAAATTAATGTTACATCACAGTGGTGGTCACTTACTTTGGTTATCAGCTGCAGTTTATCAGTTGTTATCAAAATTAAAACAACTAAATAAGTATACGATATTGGCGAAGACAGTACAATTTAATACATCACCAAATTGTGTAATTCAACACACTTAAACCGGAATAATGGCAAGGTCAGTAGTGGCAGAATTATTAAATATCTTTCGAGCCAGCTACAATGCTGTACTTCCAGATAAAATCATTAGAAAATGTGTATCATATGACACCAAAAACAACACATTAAATATCACTGGAGATAAATTCGATTTGTCTAATAAAAACGTTTATGTTGTTGGCGCTGGCAAGGCAGTCCAATATATGGCTAGAGAAATCGACATTATACTTGGAACTAAAATCAAAACTGGTATAATAAGTATACCAGCCAAGAGCTTAGCAACGGATACAAAGAACGTAAGTCCAAATCTCGTGTATTGTGAAGGAGCTCAAGACAACTTACCAGATATGGCTGCGGTAGCAACGACAAAGAAAATCAAAGAACTCGCTTCTAACCTTACAAAGGATGATTTCCTTGTAGTTTTAATTTCTGGAGGAGGTTCTGCTCTGCTTCCCTTACCAAAAGAACCTATAACTTTAGAGGAGAAGCTTGGTCTGATAAAAAAATTGGCTAATTCGGGGGCTGACATAAATGAGCTCAATATTGTTAGAAAAAAACTATCAGCGATTAAGGGAGGACAGTTGGCAATCGCATCTAGCCCTGCACAGACAGTAACAATAATTCTGTCTGATGTTGTTAATGACCCATTGGACATAATAGCTAGTGGACCAACTGTTGCAGATCAAGACGACATGACAAAAGCTATAGACGTAATCAAGAAACACAACTTGTATGAAGATCTCTCACATTCAATTAAGCAAGTACTGAAAATTAAAACACCTGAAGTTTCTCTAGGAGATAGAGTGAAAAACTATTGCCTAGGAACAAATAAAGTGAGCATAACAGCTGCAGTTGATGAGGCGAAACGTAATAATTATACCCCGATAATACTTTCAAGAGCAGTTACTGGAAATGTAAAAGATATTGCAAAGGAATATGTCGAGCTATCAAAAGTCTTCTGTGATTTCTTGAGAGGAAAAACCGATGTTAACCTATTAGAAAATCATGTAGAGAATCGAAAAATACCCGGACTGAAGACTGATTTCGCAGAAAATCTTTCATCAATCCCACATCCAAAAGAGGTCAAGTTTTGCTTGATTCTTGGAGGGGAAACAACTGTTGAAGTAAAAGGTACTGGTAAAGGAGGAAGAAATCAGCAACTCGCTCTAGAATTTTCGAAATACATTCATGACGTAAAAGATGATTTTAATGATTGCAATGTTTACATCTTGAGTGCTGGAACAGATGGTATCGATGGGCCTACAAACGCTGCCGGTGCTGTAGGTTACTTAGATTTAATATCAGACAGTGAGAAAGAAAATATTAATGTACAAGAGTATTTAAAAAATAATGACTCATACAACTTCTATAAAAAATTCAAATCTGGAGCAATGCACGTTGTTACAGGACATACTAACACCAATGTGATAGATACGCATTTGATAATCGTTGAAAGATGTTGCTAATATGTACATAAAATTATATTAATTAAGTAGCTAACAGATGTGTGGATTTGGTTGACAGACCCGCTGTCCAACCAAGGGAAGAGAAAGAGTGAGAATAACATATTTCTATCTCGTTGGTCAGATGGCGGTTGAAGTCAAAACACCGACTAGAAAGTCAAGGTGGCAAACAAGCGGTCGTGAAAAAGTCTTCTTACAGGTTTACCATAAGTTAGAATTTCCCCACCATAAGGGCCGAACAATTTAGAACTTAACATTACTCAAAAAGAGTCGAATTTTCCACACCTGCATACTAAGACACTACCTCAACTGTCTATTGTTAGCGTTGGGCCTTACGTGAGCATCCATCACAAGTCAGCACGGCAGTTAGTGAGAAGATGAACTTTTGAAAGCTCCAAATTACTAAATCTTTTACTCCCGACGTGATTAAAGTATTCACTCGCATTAATCAGTTATGGTCCAAATGTGTTTAGTACTATTCACTAAGCACCTGCACTAATCACTACTTAAAGTGCAATCGGGCCTATAGGCAGGCCATGATTGATATTGTTATCAAAATAAAGATTTTTTTGACTGTTCTCGAAAACTTTTATTTAACCTGATGACGGTTTTAAAAACAAATTCAACTTATTTTGTGGTGGCTGCTGTGTTTGCTTTCCCTTTTGCTCTTTCAGTTTAGCAGAAGCCAATACAGCTTCTTGGCAGAGGCCGGCAAACTTGTCTTTCCTCTTTTTATTGTTTTTAATCACTTTTGGAGGTACTTTAATTGAACTGGACAGTGTATTTTTATCATTTTTCAAAGAGAATACATCAAAAGCATTTGTGTAAAGATTAATTACATTATCTTTCTTGCTTTGTTTTGAAGTCATATTTTTTTTATTAGTTTCTTGTTTATTTAGAACTTTCATCATAATCTGTTTTGTTTCATTTGCTTTCGGTATGTTTTCTGTTGGAGTTGTTGATTTATATTCTCTTTTTGGTTTCATCAAGTGTGTTGTAGTGCTTTGTCTACAGAAAGTACATACTTGCACCTGTGAAAATTAATAAAAATTACATTTCATACCTAAATAGCCCATATTTACTATAATCACCAAGAAATCAAGTGAGTAGTCTCGGTCCAAGCATTTATTTGCTCTGCTTCAATAACAAAGTAAATAAGCTGAATGAAAACCACGAATTCTGTTTAAAATTTGTGGTTAAATTGATAAATTCGAAACTCTTTTTTTATGAATTTTGATCTAAACAACATCCTAAAGTAATATAATTAAATGAATAACCATAACTCACCATTTCATTTTGTAGGAAACCGTTTTGCTCCTCAGCGTTATTTTTAGTATGCACGGAACTTTTTTGAGATTTTATTCTTTGCCGTTGTCTTTTACCAAGTTTTAATGGGTGAACCTGTAAATTCGAGATGATAAAAAAATGTCTTAATCACACTAGGTACCTACACAAAATTTTACAATAGGGTATTGGACAGATATTTCATTTGTTAAAAATAACAGGCTTAATAACCCGACAGACTTTGTCCTGTCTTAGAACTGTCAAATGTGCGAAGTTAAAATCGTTGTTAAGTTTTCTGAAATTTTTCAATTTTATGCTCTATTTTCTTAATTTTCATTTTCGTATGTACCTTGTATGTAAGACTAAGTATTAGAAAACTTGAAAAAAAAAAGATGAATGAAATCGGTAAAGTCGTGACCAAGGTAAATAGGGATTAATTTTTACATACATATAAGGATAGATGTAAAAGGTACACTTTGCTGAAGAAACTATTTAAATTGGCTAATAAAGGTCTAAAAAATAAGAGTTTAAAGGTTTTGTTCAGAATAGGAAGAGATGCTCTGTCCCTTTCCCACAAGGTGAGTGGAAGTGGTGGGTATAAAGTTTGTTTGACGACATTCGTAAGTATAGTGCGCTCTCTGTCTAACAATCTAGCAGGACATTAAAATGCTTATATTTTACTTAATTTTGAACACATTTCAATTTTGTTTTTGGTTTGGTGGCTCTAATTAAAGTCAGCTTTTTTAAGACAATAAAAAATTATCAGTCCAGTAGCCAATATATAAATCGCGTTAGCAAACTTGATATTTTGCCAATTCCATGGAGACAACAAACATAAAGCTGGTTGTTTTATGTTATGTGAGACTAAGGACACAATCTATTTTCTAACTATATTTTTATGTTATGGCGTCACACGTTTATGGCAAGAAATTTCATGAGGTAGAGAATAAGGGTCATCACAACTAAACGGCTAAACAAATCTAGATGAAATTTTTCAAAATGAGCTGTATGAGGACTCTAAAATGTCCCAGCAGTAGGAACATGATAGGCCGATAATGATGATGATAATATTATACTTATTTTTTTATATCATGTTTTTCCTTACTTTTACGTCTGAATCTCTGGTCCATTCTAAGTAGCAGTGCTGACACCTGGCTTTTGATGAGAAATACTTTGGTGGCAGTCCATAGCCTCTAGTCACCTTGTTGCAATGCATCCTGATGAGATAAATTATTGAAATAATGGCCACATCTTCTTTCATAGATAGATGTAGATATGCGAGTGGTGGGTGCGCATGATCCCCATGATGCTAAGGATCACATGCTACTAAGACCTGACGCTCCATTCTCCATACTGAGCACTCCTCCAGAAAGTGCTATGCAGTCTGCAGCCAGAGGTGACATTGCAGTGTTGGGAGAGTGCACATAAAAACCGAGCGGAGCGAAACGTCTCTAGCAAGAACGAGCTGTAGAGAAGGGTCTCCCCTAAATCATGTAGATTATTAATTTATTATCCTAATAATTTTACTTACTTAACCTCTATTTTTTTTCAAGAACTTTGGTGTTTCCCTTTCCTAACATAATTATACCAATGCTAGTCCTTTCCTTCCACAGCAGTGGAACGATAAGGGCTAAGATCTTTGTGTTTACAATCTAAATAAGAAAATTAAGTCATAACACGAAATTATACTTACAAGTAGTAGCTTCTCAACACTTTATGTGTATTGTTCTTTGGAGATAAGTTAAACGCTATGTTACACAAAAATCCGACTCGATCTTCAGTCATTTTGTAAAAGTTTTGATGGTATTCAATATACAAACTAACTATTTATGGTTTTTTTTACAATTTATTAGTGCATGCGACGACGAACACTATTATTTTAGATAAATATTGTCTTTGTGGTAATAAAGTTCTTAAAACCTAAACCTAACTAAAGCAAAGCAAACCCAGACCCACCAAAGAATATAAAACAAACAAAACGCATAGATTCAGTATAGACAAAACGTGAACAAAACTGGCTTTTTGACTTTTGCTTTTTACTTTTGGTTTGACAGTATACAATTTTTCGTTACAAAAAGCTTTGGCAAATACCGCCACCGCGATGTGCGTTCGTCACGTTCGTCAAAGCTATGATCTGTGGACCGCAAAGCGACATAGCGGCTTTAAAAAAAAAAAAAAAAAAAGTTAAGATATCCCAATTCCCGCCAAAGTGTCAGATGACAAAATACAAAACATTATGTTGCTTTTTGTTCGCCAAGATTTTGAATGAAATTATTAACTTTTGTGTTATTTTTATAGTTTACGATTTACTTCCTTGCTTATATCTAACAGTGCTATTTCGTTTCGAATCTAAAACATGGATGTAGCTGACACCTACGCTACACAAAGCCAAATAAAAGATGAAGTTGGTGTGCGGTGCCAGAAGCTTTTTCAAGATTTCCTAGAAGAGTAAGTATACAATATTGCGACTAATTTACTTATAGAATTATATTTTTGTGCCAACAATTCACTTATATACTAAGTACTTACCAGTTATTTGAATGCATGCGGAATATTTAAGTTACAAAGCTAACCTCACATTTGCAGATTCAAAGAAGACAATGAAATCAAATATGAAAAGCCGGCCAAAGAGCTGCTAAAACCCGAATTAAGCACGCTAGAAGTCAGTTTCGATGACGTCGAAAAGTACAATCAGAACCTGGCCACTACGATCATTGAAGAATACTATAGGATATATCCATTTCTTAATCAAGCCATATTTAACTACCTCTTGAGCTTGGCGGATAGTGGTATAAAGAAAGATTTGCAGAACAAAGAATGTTACATATCATTTGTGGATGTACCAACTAGGCATAAAGTTAGAGAGTTAACTACGGCGAAGATTGGTACGCTGATCAGAATCTCTGGACAGATTGTGAGGACACATCCGGTACACCCTGAGCTGGTATTGGGGACTTTTGTGTGTCTCGATTGTCAGACAGTCATCAAGAATGTTGAGCAACAGTTTAAGGTATTCCTCAGTCTTAATCATCACTGGCCAGTTCCCATCTAGAAAAAGCCATTTAAGTATAGTCTCAAACTTCGACTAAAATTAAATGAATGGACGGGCCCTAACCATTGAAATTGCTCAGTAAAAATGAGTCAAAACCATCGGACGTATACTTAAACACCTAATTATAAAAATGTACAATATATTTGTTACAAAAAATAGATCCCGGTTTTATTTGTGTATTTACACTTCGGGAAAGCATATGAATGCATAATTTTGTCACATGTTTCGTTATCGCGTAACAATAGACACGTGTTGCACTTCCTACGGCTAGAGACCGACTGAAACGAAATAAGAGCCGGCAATCATTTTGTTATCTTCAAAAATGCACTTCTACTGGGCCTGTCCATTCATTTTATTTTGGTCGAAGGTCTAAAATACATGGTTGTAGCTTGAGAAATATAGAGATTTAAAAAAAACGGCCAAGTGCGAGTTGGGCTCGCGCACTAAGTGTTCCGTACTACCCCAAAATACAATAGTTAACAATTAAAAAAACTGACTTAAAAATTTGTATAATATGTCATTTCGATTTGGTGAGATGAATTTATGATAATGTCATCTAAGTAGCAAAATGTGTTGCTTAACTTAGTAATAAACAGAAATTTATATCTGACTCGCACTTGGCCATTATTTATTATTATACTTTAGTGTGTACTATTAATCATGCCAAGTTTGACGCTTGCACAGGCATGTAGCAGTACCAATGTCAAAGAGGGAGTGCTAAGTCTAGTAGCTTTGTTTGAATGTGACACATTATTATTAAACTACTTATCGGTAAACATATTTTTTTGTTTTGTAACTTACGTATTTTACTGAATTAATCTTATTTATATATTTTAAGGACACTTTTTTATGACATACTTGATTTATTAATTGTTTTTATTTTGACATTGTGTGATGTGTGACCTTAATATTATTTATTAGATATCTGAGTTATTATCAACTGTTTTCACTTTATATGGGTTTTTCTTTACCTGAAATTTAAATGAATGAATTTGATAGGCCGCCAATTGTGGCACTAGCTCTTAAGTTTCTTTATTTGTAACTTTTATTTCTGGTGTGCACAATAAAGAGTTTCAATCTATTTTATGTTTAAAAAAAAATCTGTTCTTTTTCAGTACACCATCCCAACAATATGCCGTAACCCAGTGTGTGCTAACCGTCGCCGTTTCATGCTGGACGCAGACAAGTCCATATTTGTGGACTTCCAGAAGATTCGCATACAGGAGACACAGGCGGAACTGCCGAGAGGATGCATCCCGAGGTCGCTGGAGGTCATCTTAAGAGCTGAGGCTGTGGAGTCAGTTCAGGTAGATATTTTTTAGGGTTTCGTGTCCAAAGGGTGTAAACAGGACCCTATTAGTAAGGCTACGTTGTCTGTCTGTCCGTCCGTCCGACCTTCTAATTAACTGCAGAATGCTTAGGTTGGTTTTTGAAGCCATTCCCCAGACCTCGATTCAATAAGTCAACACAGGTTTTAGGATAGTCCTTGTCATCAACATCTTTGCCAATTCATTTGGATGATTTTGCAGTTGTTTTTGATAAGTTACGGTCTTTTAATTAAGAGTTATGTTATCTTAATGTTTGCTATTCCACCAGGCTGGAGATCGTTACGACTTCACGGGCACCCTCATAGTGGTGCCAGATGTGGGTTCCCTCTCGCTGCCTGGTGCTAAGGCAGAGCTCACAACCAGGACTAAGCTTAACAATGAAGGACAGATGGAAGGCATCAAGGGATTAAAAGCCTTGGGAGTACGGGAGTTGCATTATAAGTATGTTGTCATTGCTGTATGACTCTTTTCATGTTTCCTAAAACCTTTAAGAAGGGTGAACCGATAGACTGGAATACACTGCCTGAATTGTTACATTCGGGCTGTATTTAAATCGTGAGTGAATCGGTTTCATCTAGGCAACTGTTCCATCGTAGACCTCATCATTGCTGAACATCAGACAAGGAAGCGTTCTTCGGGAAAAAATTCCAAGACGTATAAATTCCAAACAAAATTACTAACTACAGTAAATATACTTTTCCTTGACGCGCCACACGCGCTTTTCGGTATAAATCGTAACTTAGAGAGTAATTTAGTGTTTGAATTGAATTTAAATCTTGACAATGTATTGTGTTCTAGGACAGCGTTCCTAGCTTGCAGTGTGCAGTCGATATCTCGTCGCTTTGGTACCGGTGATATCGCCACCGATGACCTGACTACTGAAGATATGAGGAAACAGATGACTGACAAGGAATGGGATAAGGTAAGGTAATTATACCTCGCGGCTCGAAAATCAACAGACATGGTTCAACCTGAGCATAAAGCTTGCAGTCCATTTATGACTTCAGCACCCGACCAGTGCTGCCTCACAATCGTGAGAATGGCAAACAAATAAAGCTAAAAAAATACGCTCATCAAACAAATGATAAAAATGGCACCAACTTTATAAATATCAAAATACCTATCTACTTATTTTTGTTTTATCTGAAAACCAATTTTGATTGTTTTTTTTTATCCGGGCCTAAGTTTTTTATTTTTTAAACAATAGATAGGCTTGCGCTTGGCCACCATCTTGCCTGGTGTTAAGCGATGATGCGGTCTACGATGGAGCATGCTTGCCTAGAAGAAACCTATTCACTTTCGACTTGAAGACACCCAGATTGTAACTATCGGGGAACACCCATTCAGGCAGCGCATTCCACAGACTAGCAGTTCGCACAATAAATGTGGAATCAAAGCGCTTCGTATGGGTTTTCGGAATATCGACCATAAAGCGGTGTCAATTTTGTGTTGCAATGGGGCATTTGCACTATTTTAGTTTGTATTAGTGAAACCTTGTTTTTGGGTTTTGTGTAACTATTTATCTGTGTGTTTTTGTGTATCTGTTTGTTTGCCATGTAAAATAAAATCTATATATATAAATGAATCCCTATTTACCTTGGTCACGCTATAACTTGAGATCGACTTTACCAACTTCATTTTTTTTTTTAAATGTTTTCAAATACTTTGTAGAAAACACTGTTTTAAACTATCACGGTTGTTCACTAAAGTTACATGATTATTTACGGGATATTTACCATGGTAAGGTTGTGCTCATTCCACAACCTTACCACGGTAAATATCCCGTAAATAATCATATAGCTTTGTAGAAAGTTCTTACAGAAAGAAAATTGTGAAATTTTAGAAAAATTAACGACGAATTTAACTTTGCGCATTTGACTTTTATAAGACAGGACAACGTCTGTCGGGTCAGCTAGTAAAAAATAAAAATCTATGTCTTGCTAAGCCTACATTTTAGTTAAGTTACAGAAACGAATGTTCACTTTTGTTCGTAGGTGTATGAAATGTCCCGTGACCGCAACCTGTACAACAACTTGATCACAAGTTTGTTCCCTTCCATTCACGGCAACAACGAGGTGAAGAGGGGCATACTCCTCATGCTGTTCGGAGGGGTCGCCAAGACTACTATGGAAGGTAACTAAAACGCTCGCAATTTAAACACAGTCATGTTTTAAATGTCCATCGGGACTTCTTTTTTTTCGCGGATAAGTCCGCGTTAGACCAGCTCGCCTGTTGGTAAGCGACGATGTGGTCGAAGATGAAGCACGCAGACTTAGAAGATACCTATTCACTGTGGCCTTAAAAAGGCCCACATTATATATCTCAGGAAACAAGGAAGCTGGGCCCCAATTCTACTAAAGAAATTGTCTTTAAATTGTAATTGTTGCGATTTTAATTGTTAAATAACTGCCTCAAAATTGACGGTTTTAAATATTTTTTTATACTAGAAAAATACAACCACCTAATATTATAACTTAGTATATTTTGTTTAGTAGAATCGGGGGGCTGGCAGGTTGTTCCAATCCTTGACCGTACGGATTAGAAACGTAAAATCGAATCATTTGGTACATATCCAAGGAATTTCTTACTTATCCTGTAGTAGAAAGGGGATGGAAGGATAAGTTAGCTCCAATTGGGAGTGATATAAGACCTCCCTGTACTTTTTTTTGTTGACTTACGCTGTTGGCCGTACTGCCTGTACAGCTTGACCGGACTAGTTAGTGAACGCAGAGTGCGTTTGGCATAACTTGATGGTTTAAGTTTTGGGCGACTAGCTCAAGGAAGACCAGGGGCCTTACGGACAACTGCTATTACAGGCACCTAATCCGCTCATTTGGAAAATCACGCGACCGCAAACCGTATCTGGGCGCGATAAGGTTTGCGGTCGCGTGATTTTCCAACTGAGCGGATTAGGTGCCTGTAATAGCAGTTGTCCGTAAGGCCCCTGCACTGACATCCCGCTTGGGGTGTATTGTGCATTTGCACGCCAGCCTACCCAAACCAGCCAAGCTCCCTAAAATAACGAAGCATGGCTTTGGGTCGTGAAAGTGAGAAATAAAATTATGCGCGATAAGTCCTGATAAACATTTAAACATACTATTCGAGAGTTAATGTTGTTCTTTTATTCAATAACTTTTTTTTTTCAGTGCGCGCGCCAAACAAACACATGGCCGTTTTTTTTTTAATAATAGGCTTGCGTTTGTCCACCATCTCGTCTGATGTTAAGCGATGATGCGGTCTACGTTGGAGCACGCTTGCCTAGAAGAAACCGATTCACTCGTGATTTGTAGACACCCAGTGTAATTTGTTTCTATGTTTATTTTGCTTTCTTATCACTTGTTGTTCCTTCTTCAGGCACAACTCTCCGTGGCGATATAAACGTGTGCATAGTAGGCGATCCGAGCACGGCCAAGTCTCAGCTGTTGAAGCAAGTGAGCGAGATCACCCCGCGCGCTGTCTACACCAGCGGGAAGGCTTCCACGGCCGCTGGACTCACGGCCGCCGTGGTCAGGGTAAGTGCCACTTACCATCAAGTTGACGACTTGATCGTCATTCTATTCTAACTTACAACAATAACTGACACCGAGCCCCTGAGGAGATATTTAATATTCATCATTATAACATCTGCCTGGTCAGGAATCGAACCCGGGAACTGTCCTTTCTGTCCTTAAGACGCGCCCTACCACTCGAGTCATCATGTCGTCAACAACAAAGATAAAGACTTATTCACCTCCATTATCCTACCTCAAAGAGCGTTGGTGGCCGGACGGTAGCATGTGCGCTTTACAATCTGACGGCACCCAGTTCGATCCTCGACTAATGGCAAATAAACTAAGCACAGTTTCGATCTAGGATCAGTTAAAAAAACGGTCTAGGATAACATTGTGACGAAACCGATGTGTCCAAGAACCTCAAAAGTTCGAAGACATGACATTCACCAACATGCACTGGGCCAGCGTGGTGGATTATGGTCCATCCTCTCTAAGAGAAGGCCTGTGTCCCAGCAGTAGGAATTTGATAGGCTGAAATAAAAATGAGGATGATTCTTCCTCAATAAATCATTGTCCCGACGCTGGTTGCGAGAAAGTTGCAGTCAGAAGCATAGACGTCAATTAATAAATATTCCGGACATTTTTTCACACACGGTCATCTGACCCCAAACTAAGCAAAGCTTGTGATATGGCTGCCAGAGACTGATATACATACATATATAGTTTTAAATACATACTTAAATAGATATTAAGAACCAGATATAGAATAAATAAATAAATATTCAGGACATTTTTTCACACACGGTCATCTGACCCCAAACTAAGCAAAGCTTGTGATATGGCTGCCAGAGACTGATATACATACATATATAGTTTTAAATACATACTTACATAGATAGAAACAACCAGATATAAAAACAAACACAAATGTTCATCACACAAATGTTTGTGCTAGATGGGAATCGAACCCACGCCCCCGAGCTCAGAAGGCAGGTTCACTACCAACTGGACCAACGGGCTATCAGAAATTGGCTTGTACGTCTACCATTGTCACATTAGGGAATGTTTCTAAGTACTTCACGGCTTAATTTCCTTGTTTATTCCACCTTAGAAAATGAAAATTTGGGTACTCATTCGTATCTTATCTATGGTATTGATTTTCCAATATTTGTAAGAAGCTGTTACAAAATTCATTCATCATGCGTACAGCAGAATGAAACTATTAGCACTCGCCAGTTGTACGAAGAATATGATAAAAAAAAAAAAATTGGCGTGAAAAAATTGTGTTCGACTTTTAACTTCTTCGCTTTCCACCATTGTAATAGTGCTAACAGACGCTCGAACGCGGCTGACGGACCGCCGTCCAACCAACGGGTGGGAAAAAGTGAGAATATCATATTTCCCTCTCTTTCTCTCCCATTGGTCAGACGGCGCGCGGCGGTTGAGGTCAGCCGCGTTCGAGCGTCTGTTAGCACTATAATACCCGCCGTCGCCTCACCTACCATCTTTTTTCTGAGCAAAGGGGTATGCCGAAAACCAACCCGCAGTACAGCGCTGAGCGTATCCCTATTGCCAAACACTGTTTCCCCTTGTGTTTCTAATAGTATATGTCCATTAGTTTTGTTTGTTTTTGGCAATAAATCATCTGGGACCTTAGTCCCAGATTTGATAGTTTTCGAAAACTTCTTTCGTTTACGTATTGTTCCATACATTTTAGTAAAGCGCCTCCAGCGGAAACGCGGAGGAACTAAAATCGGCGGTATAGATTGCTTCACTCTAACACGTAAAAAGTTTTCGAATACCTTTCAGCCCAGCAATGTATGGAACGAAACGTAAACGAAAAATGTTTTCGAAAACTATCAAATCTGGGACTAAGCCCCCAGACAAGATGGCGGCCAAGCGCAAGCGTAAATATTATTTAAAAAAAAAACTCTAATTATCACTAATATCTAATCAAGGATGAATAAAATCTCAGCATTTGTTAAATTCTATTCTAGCTCTAACATAAAAAAAAACACTTCTATTTTCCATTCCCCAGGACGAAGAGTCATTTGATTTCGTGATAGAAGCAGGTGCACTCATGTTGGCTGACAATGGAGTGTGCTGCATCGACGAGTTTGACAAGATGGACCTCACGGACCAGGTCGCCATTCACGAAGCCATGGAACAACAGACCATATCTATTGCTAAGGTAACTAAGAAAACAACCAAACTAATGTTATATCAATGCCTAATTTTGTGTGAATGTGTGTTTTTTTTCTCCTTAGAGGATTTTGGCGTTACACGTCTTACGCATTTTCCAGAGTTAGAAGTCATCCAGGCAGCAATAAAGTGGTCAAATTTGGCGGGTGATCGCACTTTCTGGAAAGAGATCGGGGAGACCTTTGCCCAGGAGTGGAACAGTATCATCATCATCATTCATCATTTCAGCCGTAAGACGTCCACTGCTGGACATAGGCCTCCCCCATCGATCTCCAAAAGGGCCGGTTGGAAGCGGCCTGCATCCAGCGATTCCCTGTGGTCTCTTCTGTCCATCTTGTGGGTGGACGTCCTACGCTGCGCTTACCAGTCCGTGGTCTCCATTCCAGAACCTTTCGGCCCCATCGGCCATCTGTTCTGCGTGATATGTGCCCTGTCCACTGCCATTTCAACTTGCTAATCTGGTTGGCTATGTCGGTGACTTTCGTTCGTCTACGGATCTCCTCATTTCGGATTCGATCTCGTAGAGAAACCTCGAGCATAGCCCTCTCCATAGCTCGTTGTGCGACTTTGAGCTTGCTTATGAGGCCCATAGTGAGATACCACGTTTCAGGGCCGTATGTCACACTGGTAACACACACTGGTCGAAGACTTTCGTCTTAAGGCACTGAGGTATTTTGGACGAGAAGACGTTGCGAATTTTACCGAACGCTGCCCAGCCGAACAGGTAATATATGTTAATAAAACACCTCTGTGTAACCGTTTCTATAATGTTCCAGGCCGGAGTAAGAGCGACTCTGAACGCCCGCACGTCGATCCTGGCCGCCGCCAACCCGGTGGGAGGTCGATACGACCGCGCCAAGAGTCTGCAACAGAACGTCGCTCTCTCCGCACCTATCATGTAAATAAATGTTATACGTAAATTCATTATTTAAACTAAAATAGAATAAAAGACTAGTACTCACGGGTATTAATGTATCACGCTCACGTTAGTTTCATCATCATCATTATCAGAATTGAGGAGATCCGTAGACGAATTACCGACATAGCCCACCGGTTTAGCAGGGTGCCAGTGGGCAGGGCACATAGAACGCAGAACAGATGGGCGATGGGGCCGAAAAGTTCTCGAATGGACAACACGGACTGACATGCGCAACGTCCACCCACAAACCAGATGGACAGACGATCTAAATGAGACCGCAGGGAAACGCTGGACACAGGCAGTTTTCAACCTGCCTTTTTGGAGATTGATGGGGGAGACGTAGGTCCAGCAGTGGATGTCCTATGGCTGAAACAATGAGAATGATTATCAGCCTATTATGTGCCCACTGCTGGGACACAGACCTCTTAGAGAGAGGATGGGCCCTAATCTACCATTCTGACCCAGTGCATGTTGGTGAATGTCAAATGTCTTTAAACTTTAAAGGTTCTAACCGTTTTGCTCATGATGTTTTCCTTCACCGTTGTAGCGATAGCATCGAAACTGCACATAATTTATTTAAGTACAAAATAAGTCATTGGTGCAAGCCGAGAATCGAACCGGGTGCCGCCAGATTGTAAAGCGTCGTACATGCTACTGCTCGGCCACCATCGCTCTAAAAGAAAGCCAAATGTTATGAAACAGCATAGTCAAAATTGATGAACAAATGATGTTAGTCCAGTCAAGGTCAGAACCTTTTCCGCTGTACACATTCAGATATTTACTAAAAAACATCCTATTGCAGGTCTCGTTTCGACTTATTCTTCATTCTGATAGACGAGGGCAGTGAGATGGTAGACTATGCCATAGCGAGGAAGATCGTGGACCTACATTGTAACAAAGAAGAGACGTACGACTGTGTCTACTCCAGGGAGGACCTGCTCAGATATATCGCGTTTTCAAGGAGTTTCAAGCCGCTCATTACTGAGGTGAGTACTTTACATTTGGTTTTGCAAGTCAAAATCATGCGTGAGTGACAATAATCCTACCTAATGTAACAAATTCATAAATTCACGTCGGAACAGTTGCTTTCACTGTACCAAGCACAAGTTCGGTCGTGCATGGAGTAGGTGAGTTTGGTGATGATCTCAAAGGTGAGAACCCTTTGGGATGGATCAGCTAAGTACCAGCTTGAGGCATTGGAGTCTATAGAGAAATTTCCCAAGAAACTCATCAGCAACGAATCCCTGGTTCAGACTAAGCTTCTTAGTCTTGAGCATCGGCGCAAAGTTGCTAGTCTATCGGTTTTTTTATCAGATACATTTTGGAGAGTTTTCATCAGATCTGCATGATTTAATTCCCTCATTTCCCTATTGCCCATTGCCATTGCTCATTTTTCTATCGGACTGCCAGAGTGGGTACGAAAAATCGACACCGCTTTATGGTTGCTATTCCGAGAACCCGAAACCGAGTACGAAGCGCTTTGATTCCACATTTATTGTGTGAACTGCTACTCTGTGGAATTCTCTGCCTGAAAGTGTTCCCCGATAATTACAACCCAGATTGTAACTATCGGGGAACACCCATTCAGGCAGTCTTCAAGTCGAGAGTGAATCGGTTTCTTCTAGGCAAGCGTGCTCCATCGTAGACCTCTCATCATCGCTTACCATCAGGCGAGTTGGCGGCCAAGCGCATGCCTATTTTTAATTTATAAAAAAAGGAATGTTTGTCTACGCTCAACTCTAACAGCTGAATGGCACTGCTATTCAGGATTATAATTTCAGCCTAGCATGTTCCCACTGCTGGGACACAGGCCTCTCAGAGATAGGCTGCTAGTAATTTCATAATCATCATAATTTCAGCCATAGGACCTCCACTGCTAGACATAGGCCTCCCTATCGATCACCAAAAGAGCCGGTTGCATCCAGCGTTTTTCTATGGTCTCTTTTAGGTCGTCCGTCTATCTCGTGGTTGGAAATCTTACGCTGCGCTTAACGGTCCGTGGTCTCCATTTGAGAACCTTTCGGCCCTTGTTCTGCGTGCTATGTGCCTTGCCCACTGCCACTTCAACTTGTTTACATATATCCTATTGCGTTGTCAGGAAGCGGGCCAACTGCTAGTGGAATACTACTTAGCGCTCCGATGCCGAGACAGCGGCGCGGGCGGTGCCGGGGCCTGGCGCATCACAGTACGACAACTGGAGTCCATGGTGCGACTGGCAGAGGCCATGGCCAAGATGCACTGCAGCGGCCACGTCGTGCCGCAACACGTGCACGAGGCGTACAGGTATGTACTACTAGTGGTACATCAAAGTACAACTGGAGTCCATGGTGCGACTGGCAGAGCCATGCTGAAAACTGATGACTGTTTCAACGATTACTTCCTTCGTCTTCCACTATGCTCAAAAGGTATTTAACTGTGAGGTGCAGTTAAATACCTTTTGGACTTTAACCTTTAACTAGAGACAACATTTATCTACTAATGATTTTCACATTAAAAAAAAACATGTAACAAATAGACTTTGAATACACGGTTTGATAAAACTTATTTGTAATGTCCAGGTTGCTGAACAAATCCATCATCAGAGTGGAACAGCCAGATATCTACTTGGATGAAGACGATCCTCAGTACGAGCCTAGCATGGATGTCGACCAAGATATACCTAATGGAACTGCCGGTAATTCACCATCATCATCATCATCATAATTTCAGTTCAGCCATAGGTCATCCATTGCTGGACATAGGCCTCCCCCATTGATCTTCAAAGGGCCGGTTGGAAGTGGCTTGCATCCAGCGTTTTCATGCAGTCTCTTTTGGATTAACTGTCCATCTTGTGGTGGACGTCATACGCTGCGCTTGCCGGTCTTAGCCTTTTCGGAGACCGGCTTGTTCGGTAGGCTGGATGTCGTCAAACCTACGATCGAGACGATTCGGGATGACCCTCAAAAACAGCTTATAAACATGGCTCAGAAGCGAGATGAGTCTGTCATTTTACAGCGAAGTGATGTCACCTTTCTTAAAGAACTTAAGGTTGGATAGTTTTTGAGATCTATCACTGCGACGGCCAGGTCAATAAAAGTTTAAGACAGTTTCTACTAACCTGTTGTTAATCTCATCTAGACCTAGTTGAAACCTATCGGGGTTTAAAATATGGGCACGACTACGATGGGCCGGTAATTACATTTCTTAAATTCAGTAATTAATTGAGTTGTTGTTGAGCTTGATAACATATAACCTCATTATTTAAACTAATAAACGGCTAGCACTCACGGGTATTGATGTCGAAAAACTCGACCGGTGTTACAATCTCCGAACGTCCAATGTCCCTACAATGTTTGTGAATATTGACACTGAGAGTGAGAATGAGGCGCGAGCGGGCGCTCCGTTACTAGCTGGGCCAGGGCTACCCCTGCCCCTCGCAACACCCGCGTTACCTGCGCCAGTGTCTCAAAGACAAGCGCGCGCGGCGCGGCGGGCGGCTGCAATTCGCGTCGAACCTGGCCTGGAAGATGGGCGTCTATAACGTCCGAACACCGGTCGAGTTTTGCGACAGAAATACCCGTGAGTGCTAGCCGTTTATAAGTTTAAATAATGAATCACACTCACGTTAGTTTCTATAGTAATATATACCTCGCCTGTCTATAACGGTTTACCACAAAACTTCACTCCACCGCAAACTGTGTATTATGTTTTTATATGTATTACATTTGTAATATGGCGTTTGCAACGCACATCTGCTGTTTGACGTGCGTGACGTCACCTGTAGGTTCTAGCGGAAGACCAGCGCTGGTTGTTTACAACCAGCATTATGCTGAGTTGGCACCGGCTTGTGACAGGAACTAATATTTTATTTTATTGTGTTTAACTCGTAATGTCTTTGTATCGTTTGTTTCTGTCATAGATCAATGTTTTTCGTTCTTTCTTTTCTTTCAAACAAATGTCTTCTTTAACTGGACAGTTTCAACACCATGTTAGTGTTTTAGATGCAGTTGGGGTATTTGGTTACCCCCTACTTATGACTAGGTTGACATTTCAGAAACCCCCGCGAACGGCGACTCGGCCCCTAAGAAGAAGCTAACACTATCATTCGAGGAGTACAAGTCTCTCAGCGACATGCTGGTCGTGTTCATGAGGAAAGAGGAACAGGAGGCCGAGACCAGAGGTAATATATCCACAGTAGGGATCATCATTTAAGCTAACTTACCAGCTAAAGTTATCTGAGGTGTCAAGCTGACAAACCGCATGTGCAACAGTGTTTTTTATTAGGGTTCCATACCCAAAGGGTAAAAGCGGGACCCTATTATTAAGCCTACGATGTCTGTCTGTCCGTCCGTCTGTCCTAAATATTAACGGCTGTATCTTTCGAACCGTAATAGATAGCCAGTTGAAATTTTTACAGAATATGTAATGTTACGGAGGATTAAATAACAAATAATAAAAAAGTCAAAAAGTAAAAACGAATGGGAATCCCCTTACAACAAACGTATTTTTGTATTGGCTCTAATGTAAAAGCGGTAATACGTACAAGCGTCAAACTTAACATGATTATAGTACACACTCTAAAGTATAACAACAAATAATAAATAATGGCTAAGTGCGAATCGGTGACAAGTTTCTGTTCATTAACAAAAATTACTTACTGGTCATTTCGTTATTGAATTTGTGGTGGTACGGAACCCTCAGTGCGCGAGCCTGATTCGCGCTGGCCGGTTTATTTTTAATTATTTAATATAGGCTTGCGTTTGGCACCCATTTCGTCTGATGTTAAGCGATGATGCGGTCTACGGTGGAGCACGCTTGCCTTGGAACGCCCATTCAGGCAGCGCATTCCACAGACTATCAGTTCGCAAAATAAAAGTGGTATCACAGCGCTTCGTGCGGGTTTTCGGAGTATCAACCATAAAGCGGTGACGATTTTTCGTGCCCGCCCTGGCAGTCCGATAGAAAAATGGGAATATTCGGTAAATGGCAGATTCTGGAAATTACAGATTCTGGAAACGGCAAATTCAGAAAATGGTATATATTGTACAGTCAACTACAAAAAGTTCTCGTCCTACTGCATAGACTCAAGTAAGGGTATTTACCCCGATAAAGAACATGAGGTCCTGACAATTTTTCCCCGCCCCGCAGAAAAAAAGTGTTATTAATCTACTTAGTACCTACTACTGTAGGTTGTTAACTAGCAGCCACTTTAAAAGGTGCTGGCCACTTATAATATGAATAAAGTCATATGTCAAGAATTAGATCATGCAGAGCCAATGCACTCTTTGAAGTGATTCGCGCTAGCATTTTGGTCACGCGTCGCATTAACGTCGCGTGTTAAGCTGGAAACAAACTATCGGACGCGGCATAAAAGTATCTAGATAATGAATGTACACTGAGCTGTGAAAACTATCGGACGTAACTCGTAGACGTAACCTTGGGCTGACCTTGAGCGTTCGGACGTCCGACAGAAATCTGGTGCGCCGGATGTTTTTGTCAGCCAAAGCCACGTCTCAAAAGACTGTGCACACTTATCAGTCGCGTCCGATAGTTTGTTTCCAGCTTTAGTTGTACATGAAATGTTGTTATTTATTGAATGATTGTTCCAGATTCAGAAAGTTCGGGCATGCGCAAGAGTGCAGTAGTAAGCTGGTATCTAGAACAGCTGGTATCACAAGGCACTATAGAGAATGAGGATGAACTACTTGAACGGAAAACACTCGTCGAAAAGGTCATAGACAGGCTGATGTACCATGTAAGTACCATTAAGCTTCTTTTAGGTTCGCTCTTTAGTTTAAACCACCTCGGCAGCTCAAAGCGCGCAATGGAGAGAGCTATGCTCGGAGTTTCTTTGCGCGATAGAATCCGGAACGTAGATATTCGTCAAAGAACCAGGTTTTTTTTTTCTTTTAATAATATTCTTGTTTCTTGTTGTACTGTTTCGCAACTGGTTGTCAACAAAGAATTTACTTTATATTCACAATAGACTTGTTTGATTTATTTCTACGCACCTGGACATAATATGTAGATGCTTGTGATTGGCGACCCAACCAAAAAAACTGATTTATGTACAAGCAAAATGTTAGGGTATATTGTCATATAAATAATGCAAATGCAATGCAAATAAATTGTGCAATAAGATTCATACGTTAAAAAAACTTGTTTCTTTTTTAGGACCAAGTAATAATCCCGTTGTCTACGACCGGCCTTCGAGCAACACAGAAATCCACCGAGCAAGAAACAGACGACGATCCTTTACTAGTGGTCCATCCGAACTATGTAGTCGACACGTAGTATATGATGCGTTTTGTACCTTTTATAAGCTAATGTTAGGTATAAGTTCTAGGTAGTAAGCTCACTTTTTATCCAAAAAGATCTATTTTTAGATCTAACTTCTAGGTAGTAAGCTCACTTTTTGGATAATAAAATGTTTTTTAATCATATTGAATGTTTATTATTTTACTTCTTGCCTCTTTCACATTTGAGAAAGCAGTTTACATATCGATTTCACATCTTTCAAACTTAAAGCTATAAAACAATCAACAAGAGTTGTCTAGCAATACCCCGTTTCGAAACAAGAAATAATAACTCTGTTATAAAAGTCGACATCTTCACTTCATTTAATTTTAAATCAACAAACAAGAGGAAATATGAACTGTCTAGCACAAACTCCCAGTTTCAAAACAAGAAATAATAACAGGCTGGTTAATCCGACATCTTTATTTCACTTAATTTTAAATAAAAACAACACATCTGAGATCCGTCTGGCAGAAACCCCCAGTTTCGAAACAAGAAATAATAACTGGCTGGTTAATTCGACATCTTTATTCCACTTATTTTTAAATCAACAAACAACAACGTAAATGTGACAGCTGTCTAGCATACGCACCCAGTTACGAAACAAGAAATAATAACTGTTTGATAACAATCAACAACGCTCGAACACTTTATACAAATCATTCAGAGCAGCAATCTGCAGTATCGCCCCATTGCTCACAAAGCTAGTCGGCGGGAGAAAGTTCCTTCTGATCGCTGGGAATATCACATGCTCTTGCTTCCAGTGCTCACTTCTCTCTAACTCTGGTGAAGTGTCCGGGTTAGGTTGGGAGTAAAATTTGGCGGTTTGGCGGCTGAAGGTGTCGAAGCAATCCTTTTCAGAGTCCCAGTTCACTTCTGTGACTATTTTGACTAGGTAGGTGGGAAGAGCACCCATGAACGGAGTGTGGCCATCTGAAAAAATTGTATACTTACCTGATGTAAGGAAAACGCTCTCGAAGCCAAAACGCTATTATCATACTATCTAAACATTCACTACATCAAAACTCGCGTGAGGATTCATTATAAATTATTATAACCCCGGCTTGCTTGCGGCGTCTTAATACGACGTGGGTGAGCAAGACGGATGCAGTTGTCGGTACACCATTTGACACGGTCAGTGTGTTGTGCGTAGACCCTAAATGTGTAACACAAGTGTCACCATGTACAAGCGAAACGGTAGAGAATAAACCAGTACCGGAGGCAAAGTCGCAGCGCAGGCGGGTGCAAGGGCAGCGAGAGCGGCAGCACGTTCTGCGCGTGCGCGCACCGCCGCCGCGGCCTTGGCATCGCCAGTACGCGGGAGTCCTTCTCCAGAACCGCGTATTCCCTGAGGAAGGGGCTCTAATGGCTCCGAAACCGGTCAATCGGCTCAACCGATAAAAACATAATCGTGAGTGCAAGCCGGTGTTATAATAATTTATCTAAACATTCTAGTAATAATAACCGAAAGAAAAGTTTAATAAGCTAACATACGTACCTAAAAGCAATGGTAGCGCCAACAATTCTCCTTCGACGTTCAGTTCAAGCGAAAAGTACTCAAGAAGCATTGCTCGTTTACCGAGTAGAAGTTCAACCATCTGTTGCGCCACATCTCTCCTGTCTCCTAAAAATTACAACAATCATTAGTCTAATCATATAATCAATTTACAATAGTATAATTCATTTTAACACATACATCGCGAGAGTCGCGGGCATCCAGTGGATGCAGGTGGCAGGCTGTCTTTCAGTGTGAGAGTCTAAGGGGGAGGCGCCTATGTTCAGCAGTGGACGTCTTCTGGCTGATGATGATGATAATTTGCAAATATTAATTTAAAAATATTTAAATTTCTGAGATATAAGCGTTTAAATTATTTGGTGGGGATTGAGAAGGGATGTCCTGTCCCTTTCCCGCAAAGCGTGTGTTAGGTTAAGCATTTTATGCAAAGGTCACCTAATTCAGGATTCCATTCGGAGTCTTGCGTCAGTCCTAAAACGAAGAGTTCTTCCAAGGGCAATGGGTTGGACAACTTGATTAGTCCAAAGTTCTGGAAGTCGTATAGGATCGTTTCGTAGAATAGTTCTTCCCTGAAAATAAACAAATTTATTATTAATTTATATTATAAATTTATATAATACTAACCGCCCCGCGGTTTACCCGCGTAGGCATTTTTTCAATAACCGCACATTCAGAAATTGGTGATTGTAGTAAAAAATCTTATAGCTCTGTGGAATTAGATGATATACGATGATTTGACACTCTGATCATGACCACCTACTCGCCTATTGGTAAGCGACGATGTGGTCGAAGAAAATGTGGTTTCTTGGACATACCGGTTTCCTCACTAATGTATAATTACGTATCATTGACTTTTTTTTTTGTTATATTTTTTTTTTATTGATGTGGACGTATGTTTTTTTTAGCTTAATTTATAAGGCAAAATTGTTATAGTTTCTTACACTAATAACACTAGAAATAAGCACTCGTGTAAACTGACTTGCCTCATATCACGAACATGTTATATTGGTTAATAAAGAATCTGAAATCTGAAATCATGATGTTTTCCTTCACTTTTGTTGAGCGATGACATCGAAACGGCACATAATTTATTTAAAATATGTGTTCAAATCGCGAAAGTTTAAGAATTACTAATTTATTTAAGTACTTAATTTACTGGTGCCGGGCCAAGGATCGAACCGGGCGTCCGATTGTAAAGAGCATTTAAGCTACCGCTTGGCCACCATGGCTCATCAACAAATCGAATGGAAGAGCTAGCAAAAATACTCACGTCAATCTAGTAGTATCGCACAAATACAACTTCGTCGAATGCTGTATAAGACTTTTATAGCTATCTATACACGCTATGAAAATCAGATTCGCCAAAACTTCTCTGAGATTCGTATTACATCTATTCTCAACATCTAACCTTAGCTGCTTTACACTAGTTAACTTAGTTTCTATTCTTTCATATTGAAACTTCCGTGTTTTAAATGATTCTTTAGGATCTATAAAAGTAATATTAGCTTGATCTGCCGTGTGCAGTTTCCATCTATCTTGGATTTTGTTAGTTTCTTTTGGTTCTTGTATTAACGAACTGTCTATTTCTTCCATTTCTGTATCTGCCTCTATTTCTAGAACATTTTCTTTATTTTGTACATTATTTTTATTTTCTTGTATATTAGGAACAATGTTTTCGGTAACATCTTGGTTATTTTTGTTTGTTTTGGGAATGTTATTTTCAATGTTGTTAGTTTCTCCATTATTTTGTTGATCGTTTTGAGGGTAATTAATTTCGTCAATTTCCATTTCCACTGTATTTCGTGTATTTTCTTTTCCATTCTCTGAGTAATTTGTTTCATCAGCGTCTGTCACGCGTTTGGTCAATGCCGGGAAGAATTTATCAATTTTCTGAGCGTCGGAGTTAACACGTACCATGTTGTGTGCGTATACTTTGGCCGCGTCTGTGGTTTTCTTTACAATCTCTTCAACGTTCGTTGCACCTGGCAATCTCGCCTGTAATATTAGATACATGTGAGTGAGTTAATTCAGACATGGCAGTTACCACCACACGTAAGTTTTGCTCTATTTGTTGCTTCGTAGCACAAAACAGTGCTCTAAGAATAGTACTCATTGAGCTAGGTATACTCGAGCCATTTTTTTGCATTGATCCGACTGCAGTTGTATGCAAAACTGAATCAGAACAGAAATTCTAATAATTTTTGCTAGGTTTAAGAATGTATATTAGCCTTTTATTACTATTAATATATTAGTAGTATATTATAATATGATTGCCAATATAATACAGAAAGTAATTACTAGGATTTTTTTACATACAGTTTTATTTTTACACTGTTATTGCTGTGTCACGAGATGTAACGCAGGGTAAACCAGTTTTCGACATGAGTTTCATTCTAAATCAAGGTTATTTAGCATCTATCTGCCCATATTATCATGTCTTTTAAAAGTTGGGGCGAATCAACTCCATACCAGAAAAAAAAGCCTACAACAGCAACAAAAATAGTCAACATTATCAATATATACATGCCAATGGTATTTATAAAACTAAGGAGTGACTCGAGAAATCCCAGACTACCGTCAATAACAACAAAACAACAGGAAGGGGGGGGAACTCTTCCATCGTCGGTTTTCCCTGACATTGACACCTACAAACCTGGTCTTCAGGGCAGGCGTGTTTCATCTTCGCTTACCATCAGGTGAGGTTTAGCTAAACGCAAACCCATTTATTGTAAAAAAAGTTTCAAACGCATGCAATCGCGTGTAAAGATCTTTTTTGTGTTGTTTCTCACCTGTGTGTACATAACTCTCGTGGAGTTACAGCTGAGCAGTTTGGTTTCTATGCAGGACTTAATTTTCTCGATAATCTGCTCCTCGTACAGGAATTGAACCTCATGTTTCGTCGGATGCACATTCACATCTACGTTCTTGGGATCTGTAACATTAATTAATGTTCCTTAGACTATTCGTCCAACGGACTTCTCCATTTTTCGAAATAAAAGTCTTAATCCTTCAGCTGTCCTAGATTTAGATCAGAGCGGTGGCGCCACATCTTTCGCAATGTCAAAGGATAGTTCCGTAATTTTCCGCAGCCCGTCTAAGGCGAAAGGTAAGATACGAGTGCCCTCATGTAAAAAAAAAAAAAGTAAATAAAATTCTACACCTTCACCTTCACCTTTGGCTCTTGAGAAGGCAATGAAAAAGAAGTATTTTTTCACTTTTATTTTTATTAACAAAAATATAATTTTACTTTTTGTCTTTTTTATTTCTTCGTTAATTACGGCGGATTAACAGTACATAGTCTGTGAAAATTTTAACTGGCTATCATTTATGGTTCGAAAGATACAGCCGTTTAAAGGTAGACGGGCGGACAGATAAGACAGACATCGTAGGCTTAGTAATAGGGTCCCGTTTCCCCCTTTGTGTACGGGACTCTAAAAATGAATGAACTAATTAGTGTTATCTTACCTAATTCAATACTGAGATATACGAAAGCATGTGCATTTTTCGGCAAATACGTCGAGTATATTGAATCAATCGCTTTTCTGATAGCTGAAAAAAAAATAACATTTATCATCACTGCAAAAACTATAAATATTACATACTCAGCATATCTTTGAGTGGCTATCAAGAGTTTATTCCTAAATGTCAACTGCGTTTTGCAACTTGCTGCAATTATTATAATATTTGTTGGTAACCGATTGCCAACCTCAGTTACCAAAGCGGAAGGTAAAAAGAATTAAGATCAGTTGCTGAAACGGGTTAAAAGAACGTAATTAATTTTGGTTGCTAATTGGTTGCGTGAGTCAGATTTTCATATGGAAGAATGAAATTATTCTTAGTTGGCAACTAGTTGCGAAAGTCAGTTGCCAAAGAGGATCAAGTATAAAAGTTACCAAGTGAGTCCACCAATCTATGGTTTATAAACAACAGCATGGTTCCCTTCTTGTTGGAATAATTTACGTTAGTGATATATCCGTGGAGTGAAAGCTTCAGTGTGGGTTCCTCTAGCTTTATCTCCATTAGCTCTCGGGCTATCATGTTGCCATGAATCTAAAAAAAAAAAAACTTTTTACCATAGTTCGAGCCGGCGGCATGTTGACTATACATAGGGAAGGTAAAGTAATTATGCGTACACAGACTTGTTTTTTTATAAGGACGGCAAACAAGCATGCGGTCCGCCTGACGGTAAGTGGTAACAAACACTAGCGGTCTTGACCCTAAGACCTAAATTTTTTGGAGGCCTCAAACTTTTTTGAAAACCTTGAAGTTCTACGGGATGGTCTTCGGAGAATTCGGAGATGAAATTGTATGAAAGCGACGTTAGCTTGAGAGAGCATCTCTCAAGCTAATGTCATCGTCAATGTCAATTTCATCTTTCCGTGGGCGTTAACGCTAACAGAAAATGGCTCTTGTCTAACCCCCCTGGGGCCTTGCGGCTAGCGATTATGTTTATCTGCTTGCGAACGTTGCGCGACCGCAAACTTTATCTTGGCGAGTTATGGTTAACGATCGCGTGATTTTCCGCACTGCGCTGTTTAGAGCCCGCTGAAAAACGGAAAAACGGCTTGCGGTAGCTGTAATGAGGCTCCTGTTGTCACGTTGTACAAGGGATAAGGTTGCGTATTTTGAACACACACTCACCGAAATATAGCCTGAAGTACAATAGACCAGCGAGATAAATCATACTCACGATCCTAACATTTTCAATGACCGACGACTTGATTGGAGTTTTCAAGTCTGTATTTTCACCAAACTTCTTCAGAGTGAACCCCACATGACTGTTATGTATGGCGTAACCTCCGACCACTTCCAGTATATGCGTGTACTCTTCACTAGGGCTGCGTAGGGCTCTCTTGCGGGCCAGCACATTGTAGAACAAGTCTTCTACGGTGATCTGAGTTCCGTTGTTGCCGGCGCATGCCTTTATTGGACCTTTCAGCTTGCTATTCTCGTAGGACACTCTAGAAATTGAGAAAACGTAATACAATCATTTTGAAAAACCTCTTATTCTAAAAGAGAGGAAGAACAAAATAATTACAGGGGGTAGTCATTGAAATGTAACCTTATTTGTATGTAATGATACTGTATTTGGAACGCCCAATGGGGGGATTCACCCGGTAGGACGTACCTAGTATTGCTGGTCTGACGCTGTGGAATCTGCCCAGCTCCAGCTACCTGATTGACATGAGATTGTTCAGCGCTCATCCGCCTGAAAGCTCAATGCGTGCGATTTCCACAGATCTATGATATGTGGAAATCGCCCACTGTGCGCGATTAATAGAGTCTTTAAAGGTCGGCAACGTATCTGTGATGCCCCTGGTATTAGTTACAGGTATCCATAGACGACGGTGATCGTTTACCATCAGGCGGCACGTTAGCTATATGCCACCTATGGCATTAAAAAAAGGCGGTTAAGAGAGGCGTCTTTTATTGTCGGAGGGCAAGATCCAATATGGGGTTATTGGCGCCACCCCTGTACGTCTTTATGTTCCCACTGCTAGGAAACAGGACTTCTCTCAAAGAGAGAATAGATGGGCTCTGATCCATCATGCTGGTACATGATGGTGAATGTCTAAGTCTTTGAACTTTTGAGGTTTTCAGATATACAGGTTTCATCACGATGTTTTTCTTCGTTTTTGAGCGATGGCATCGAAATCGAAACTGCACATAATTTATTTAGGTACTAAATAAATAATTGGTGCATGGCCGAGGATCGAACAGGCTGCGGTAAGATTGTAAAGCGCACATGCACCGCTTGGCCACCATCGCTCTTAAGAAAGTATTGAAAATATTGAAATGGAATGTGTAACATTGCCACAAACACTTCCACCCTCTAGCTTCTAGTTCTATAAATATTAGTGAGTGTTTTTGATAATAACCCCAATAAAATTGAACAATAACATGTTTTTAATACTACATACTTGTATGCACACTTATCAGCAGCAGTTTTGGTCAGTATAGTAAGGTGGGCGATATGGCTGATACTGGCAAGAGCTTCCCCTCGGAAGCCATACGTGTTGATTTCTTGCAGGTCCTCATATTTACATAGCTTCGAGGTGGTGAACCTTTCACACACTATACCCAGGTCTTCGTGACGAATGCCCGTACCGTTATCTTGGATCTGTTAAGAGATAACAAAATCAAACATAAATCTAAGAATAGAGAAACCGGCCATATACGAGTCAGGCTCACGAACTGAGAGTTCCGTACGACAATAATATACAAAAAGCCAGGCGGTTACCCATCCAAGTACCGACCGCAATGGACGTTGCTTAACTTGGGTGATGGTATGAAAACCGGTGTTGAACAGAAATTTGTCACCGCCTTGCACTTGGCCAGTATTTATTATTTGTTATTTGGGTGGCCGCCTGGGCGTGATGTCTTTTGCACTACTTTTTGTACTTATTTTGTGGTAATACAGAGTCCTCAGTACGCAAGCCCGAATTGCACTTGATGAGTTTTTATATATAGATCACCTACTTGTAAGTACTTCAGTCCGCCCGCTTTAACTGTTATAATTATATTCGTAGATTTTGCATCCAAGCTGAAAAAGACAAAGGTAATTTCATAAGTTTCACAAAAACGTGTGAGGTAGTGTGGACGAAGACTTGTGACCTCATCTTAGGGCCTTATCAGGTAATTCTGATGGCAATGGTGTTTATCTGCCGTCCTACTCATGTGCATAGTGCAAGTTAGTAGACCAGGATAGTACACAATCTCCATTACAGCTTGAACGATACATGCGCACTCAGTTTCACTCAGGGCCCTGATTCCGTAACTTCAAAATAGCGCGTTACTCGGTGCGTTAAGTTAGCGTCTAAAAGTTGGCCTCTATGAATCCTGACGTACAAGTCAAAAGAAGAAGAAATTGAATTATGGGTGCTAGTTGGAGCATTTATCCAACTTATGACAACAAAACAGACATGCAAAGTAGGTGAACTTGCGGTGCCCATACTGAAAAAGTCTGTGATGAGCTCTATGTAGCTCTCAATAATGTATTATCTGGTTCTAGTCGTATCAACCAAACTTTCGGCTTCAGCAAGCTTCAGTGCGAAACAGAAACCATACAATATTATAATTTCGGTTACAACAAACCTGAAAGTTTAATATACGTTTGTGAACGACCGATCGCCACTGCAGTTCTGTGTGTATGTAACTAATAACAATATAATTAGACGCACAAGGGAAGTAATCACTAATTAAACGTGGATAGTTACATCAAGTGCAAGTTATACCTATTTTCAATTAGCTCTTTTAAAGCGTTAGCGGGCCTTTGCACAATTTCACCGGCTGCAATGCGGTTTACAACTTCTTCACTAAGTTTTCGTATAATTCCAGGCTCCGCCATTTATGCTTATAATGGTAATTCATACAGGCAGCTGCCACGGTAACGAAATATTTAATTAAACGGTAGTTTATTTATATTCTCTTTGAATAATAAAACACATTACAACCATGCGAAAATTGCATTTTTCAAATGGGAGGCAATAATGTACGACACAGATAATGTACACCATGATATTGTACGGCATAATAATGCACAGCATGATAATTGGTGTACATGTACATGGAATATCATGTTGTACAATATCGTGTCGTGCATTATCATGCCGTACATTATCAGGTCGGCCCAATAATGCACACACAATAATGTACAGCATGATATTTGATGTACAAGTACACGAACTATCATGCTGTGCAATATTGTGGCGTACAATATTATGCCGTACATAATTGACACGATTCAATAATGCACACCCCAATATTGTACAGCACAATAATTGGTGACCATAAAAATTCAAATCTGAAGCTTCCTTTAGACTTGGACATCGGACTCCACCTCGAGTGTATTAGGTAGAAATTAGTGACAGATCCGACACAGAGCACTCCGACTTGAGTATGTTAGGTTCGAAATGGGCCACAGAACCGACACAGAGCACCCCGACTCCACCTAGTCTTGTGGTCCCTACCCCTAGAGTGTATATAAAAAGCGCGGGAGCCAGAAGCTCTAGGGAGGTCCTGAGCGATACTCAGGGGCGACCGCAAGAGCTTCTGGCGGGAGCCCACCTGAAGTCAGACTTGAGTTGGTTAGGTTCGAAATGAGTGACAGATCTAACACAGTTGTACTCCTCACTCCGCGTCACCATCAAAAAGTTTTGATGGTTCTCATATTTTTTATCTGTGACTATCTTACACTATCTTGTTCAAACGAAGCATGGAATCGACAGACGTCATAGACTCAACAGCCAATAAGAGCAGAGACATTTCAGGAATATTAGCCAATACGGGCGATGCCACCTTTTATCATGTTGTACATTATTGGTCGTACATTTTCGGCCCGTTTCGTCAAAACACGGCCCGTATTGCACGACATGATAATGTACGGCACAATAATGTACAGCCCGATAAAACGTGGACTTTTCCCACGTACACGGATTAATGCCTGTACAATCCTGGCTGTGCATTCCTTGCCGTACTTAATAGACACGAGCCGATAATTGACGGCCAGTATTGTACGACATGGATTGTACAGCATGATATTCGATGTACATGTACACCAATTATCATGCTGTACATTATCATGCCGTGGAATATCGTGTCGGAAAATGGGAGGCAATAATGTACGACACAGATAATGTACACCATGATATTGTACGGCATAATAATGCACAGCATGATAATTGGTGTACATGTACATGGAATATCATGTTGTACAATATCGTGTCGTGCATTATCATGCCGTACATTATCAGGTCGGCCCAATAATGCACACACAATAATGTACAGCATGATATTTGATGTACAAGTACACGAACTATCATGCTGTGCAATATTGTGGCGTACAATATTATGCCGTACATAATTGACACGATTCAATAATGCACACCCCAATATTGTACAGCACAATAATTGGTGACCATAAAAATTCAAATCTGAAGCTTCCTTTAGACTTGGACATCGGACTCCACCTCGAGTGTATTAGGTAGAAATTAGTGACAGATCCGACACAGAGCACTCCGACTTGAGTATGTTAGGTTCGAAATGGGCCACAGAACCGACACAGAGCACCCCGACTCCACCTAGTCTTGTGGTCCCTACCCCTAGAGTGTATATAAAAAGCGCGGGAGCCAGAAGCTCTAGGGAGGTCCTGAGCGATACTCAGGGGCGACCGCAAGAGCTTCTGGCGGGAGCCCACCTGAAGTCAGACTTGAGTTGGTTAGGTTCGAAATGAGTGACAGATCTAACACAGTTGTACTCCTCACTCCGCGTCACCATCAAAAAGTTTTGATGGTTCTCATATTTTTTATCTGTGACTATCTTACACTATCTTGTTCAAACGAAGCATGGAATCGACAGACGTCATAGACTCAACAGCCAATAAGAGCAGAGACATTTCAGGAATATTAGCCAATACGGGCGATGCCACCTTTTATCATGTTGTACATTATTGGTCGTACATTTTCGGCCCGTTTCGTCAAAACACGGCCCGTATTGCACGACATGATAATGTACGGCACAATAATGTACAGCCCGATAAAACGTGGACTTTTCCCACGTACACGGATTAATGCCTGTACAATCCTGGCTGTGCATTCCTTGCCGTACTTAATAGACACGAGCCGATAATTGACGGCCAGTATTGTACGACATGGATTGTACAGCATGATATTCGATGTACATGTACACCAATTATCATGCTGTACATTATCATGCCGTGGAATATCGTGTCGGAAAATATCATGTTGTACATTATAGACACCCTTTCAAATTACCCTTTTTTTTTTTATTTTTTTTTTGCAAAACAAAGTAAACCAACCACTGCAAAAAGCGCAAAACAAACAAACATATATATATTTTTTATTCACCTATCGGACATGCTAAAGTTTTTAAAGCCATACCGCCATCTCTTTCGTATTTTTACTTTGATCATTGTAAAGTTTACGCGAGCTCGTACCAAAAAAATCTGCCATATCTGCCATAAACAGAAGGGGACGAGGTAAACACGCCGTGCACATACTGGAAGTACTTCGAAGACGAGGCGGTATGGCCTTAATAGCTATTGAGTTGGTCCCGCGTTGCGTTAAGGAGTTGCTTATGAATCCCCTAACGTTTTGTCATTTGGATAAATTTGTTAGTACTGTAGACGAGATTTGATTTAAATTATATGTACATTGTTGAAATACTACAAATATAAAGACTTTAAATATTGTAATAATTACTACTTTTGTATATTATAACAAAACAGATGAACAGGCGGTATGGCTTAAAGGCTTTAGTCTATCTAATGGGCGAATAAAAAATATATTATTGTAATGTAATTTTTCTATCCTTTGGTTCTATGAATAATTCAAAAATATTTATCAATTTGTAAGATTATTCGGTTCGGTAATGGATAAAGTGAAAACAGAGTAGAACAGACGAACATAAAATTAACAGGTTTGAGTTTTTATCTCTCTTACACTGATCTCAACTGATCTGCTAAGTGTATCTGGTGCACCTATTTTGCTACTACTTAAATTACCGGCTACCTAAACTGTACTATAACAATGGAGCCTCCTATAGAAATCGACAGCGATTTCAGTGATTCAGATGATGATAATACAGATATGCTTTTGCAAGACTATCTGAACGACACTCGAGTCGAACAAGCTAAAAGAAAAAGCAACGAGCAAGTGTACACCCCTGAGCAACTTGAAAACATTTCTCTTTACAAAAATGCTATAGCCCTAAATAGAGAAACAGAAGCTACATACAAGAAACTTGAAGATTCACTTATTAGAATGCTCGCAGAGGTCAGAAAAAAACTCAAAGAAAATGAAGCATTACTAATGAAGCAATCTAATAGTTCCAATGAAGGCGGATTCAATTACTTGAGGTGTGGCAAGCCCTACTTTAAAGACAAGAACAATTTCACACCTCCTGAAAATGAAGACACTATAACGATGAGAAAAGCACAGATGTATGACTTTTCTCAAGTGTCTTCAGTGCCGGGTTGGACAGTCAAAGACAAAACTGAATTTGTAAACGCCTTATTGGAAATGTCCAGGGATATGAAAAAGAAGGAGCTAAGATCTGAAATATTAAGGCTTCGTAAAGATAAGAGAAATATTATGAAAATAGCTAAATTAGAAAGGGAAATCAGTCAACTTCATAAGAAAACCCTGGTGGAAATTGCACTGCCGTTAGATCAGGAGTATGATTGGGAGCAATTAGCGAATTCCTTAAATCGAAGACATACAGAACAAGAATACCAAGCATTATGGAAATTGTTCTTTCATCCTTCAATCAACAAAAGCAACTGGACTAAAACTGAGCATCAAGAATTACAGAAAATTGCTGCTATGCATAACAAGCAGGATTGGGACAATATCGCTAAACAATTGAATACAGGACGAACTGGGTATCAATGCTTTGTTTATTACCGTACAAACATGCTCGACAATACTTTGAATCCCAAATGGACGAATGAGGAAATGGAATACCTACAAAGAGTGGTTGAATACTTCAGGGAGGGTACGTATATACCTTGGGGTAAAGTTGCATCTGCCATGGACGGCCGCACAAAGATACAGGTCTACAACAAGTATACTAGAATGATAGATCGCCGAAAAGGGAGATTCTTAGAAGAAGAAGATATAGTTCTACTTAACTGTTATGACAAATATGGAAATGACTTCAGGAAAATTTCAGAGTATCTTCCGGGCAGATCAGCAGTTCAAGTCAAGACTCGATTTCATATATTGACTAAGTTCAGGGTGTCCACAACATGGTCAGTGCAGGATGACAAAAAGCTTATACAAATCATGGCTAATGTGAATTCTAATGCCAGTTTCTCAAATGCCACAAAGCATTTCCCAGGAAAGGATCGAGTAAACATACGGTCAAGGTATGTGACGTTGATGAAATGGATGAAGGCTCATCCAGCTTCCGATATATCCATGGCCCCTCGTCGCGGTGCCCGTAGGCTCTTACACGGCCATGCATCCATTAGCTTGAAAGAGGCCATTGCTAATTTAAACAAGAGAATTGAGACAGAAGTAAACATAAAGAAGAAGAAAAAAATAACAATACAATCTTGTGAAGCGGAAATTGAAGATGCCATTATGGCTGCACTCATAAATGATATCATAAAAGAAGAGGCCTGTAAAAAACCCGACCAATCTGAGCTAGGTGACCAAGACAGTCCTTCCCTCCCTCAAGAAGCACTTTCAGAAAATGTGGATAATCTACGTAACCTGCTAATATTCTTAAATGCTTCTTTGAACAAAGATAAATTTGACAACAGCAAATATGCTTCAGAATTCCCAGGATTAAGCGCAACATCTCCAAAACAAACTTTTCTTAAAGTGAAATCTTACTCAAAAACGAAAACTGTAAATACAATAGAAGTTAAAGATTTCCCAGATGTATGGGCCAAAAGGCCTGTGCTGAAACGTACATCTTATGTATTACCACCAAGTTATCCTACAATAACAGGCTGCAGAGTGCTTATGAAGCATTTTGGTACAAAACGTGAAGTGAAACCAGAAGACGAAATCAATCTGAGTTTGATGCAACGCAGAAATATGTTCTTAAAACAAGCCATGGAGATATTGAAGGATCGGTTTACTACAATATTTATGTGGCCGATGATGCTCTCTAATGAACTGCCAGATGTTACTGAAAAACCGGGTTATGTGGGTCGACCAGCAGTTGAGAGAAAATTGTTGCCTCATCCAAAGGGATTAACAATTCCCACACCAAAGAGATGCTACTTAAATTATGGGAAACACTCTAAAAGATACAAAGATATAGAAGAAGATGAGATAGACGAACCGGAGATTAGTAAAAGAGATTTAAGTAAAATTCAGTGTTCCTCAGGGATCCCTTCGATTCCAGGATGTAGTAGTAACATTTTCACTTCTGATGAAGACAGTTTTGATGGTAGTACCTAAGTAAAGGATATGGTAACGTCATTATCAACAATGTAGAATTAAGTATGATTATATTTGATTGTAATGAATATTCCTTTTTCATTCATCATACCGACACATATCCATCCCATTTTATTTTATCAAAGAGAGACAAATAGTATGCTTAGCGAAGGATATATAAAGATACTAAATATATTGGGGATTGCACTTATAGTTTGATGTTATTATTTTAAAAAAATGACTAAAAATATCTCTAAGTTTCCAAACAAAACTCCAGTAGGAGTAATAATGTTCCTTGGTTCCAAATCCAAAGGGTGTAGACGGGACCCTATTACTAAGCCTGTTTGGCATGATTATAGCAAACTAAAGAAAAAATATAAATAAAGGCCAAGTGCGAGTCAGAAACAAATATCTGCTTGGATGGACGACAGTCTGGGGCGTGATGTTGTTTTTTAACCATTAATTCCGACCACGATTATATGGCTTTGGCCATGGAACCCTACCATATGGGTGTCTCGACACGCTCTTGGCCTTTTGAAAACTACTGTCCGGACGGATGCGCCAAGTGAAATAAGAAAAAGCAGTCTAATTATATGACAACAAAAATTTACTCACAAATTTTTTGATAAATTCTTAAATTATTTAACAATTAACTTACTATTTTTTGGAGAAATTCCTGAAAGAATAATATGTAAGTTTAATATTAGGACTGTAGGCACTAGGACTCTGCATACAGAGTAATAAAAAAAACTGGCTAGTTTTGGCGCCAACATAGAAAAAACATGTCTGCTCGTTGTATTATTTCCTAAACGTGTGTATTTTGGAGTGTTCATTTTTGTAATACTGGTGGATTATTATTTATTTATAACTCGTGAACGTACGCGTGTGTGAGTAGTGTTATAACAAGCTGAAACATGTCTTTTCATGTTGTTACCAAAACTCCATAGAAGCCTCTTGTAAAGCTTAAGCCACTCTAATGGGGCATGAGTTTAACTTAACCGTGACCAAAGATCTTATATATACCCTAAAGGGACCGTGACTTACTTTGCTTGACTCTGACTGTAACTGTGACTTGTTTGACACTATTTAGTACAAGGTATTCTTAATTAATATTACGACTGAAGGACCCTGTATTTATAGTCATTGAAAACAAACAAAATAATATAAACTGTTATTTGTGGTATAAATGGGTATAAAGCATTTTTTTTTTGCTGTGTTTGTCTGTCAAATAGTGTTCCATTCCGTCACCATTCCGTGGATTATTATTCTCTTTGGTTCTCTTATTCCTTGCTTTGGTTTGTCCGTGGTGCTTGTGGTTGGTTGGTTATAGTCGAAAAAGTAGCAAATTGTTATTTATCAAATTATAAATTGAAGTAAAATGCAGTAGTTTAACCATATCTACAATGTGGGATTTAAAAGCTTGCACTGTGTGCTTCAGCACCGATGTAAAACTCAATAGCTTAAACGATGGAACACTGCGAAATGATTTCAACTTGGTTTCCGGACTTAAGGTAGGTATCCCTTGTTTACGTCCCCTAGTTTTGCTAAGTTTGTTATAACCTTTGCAGTATTCACGCTATTACAAGGCCGCTTAAGATTTCGTTGTTCAGTATTAAGCATTCAAAATATTTTAGACAAAAAACAGACCACTGCTTGGTAAATAGGTTCATTCCATGATTACAGAAAATTACTTATCTAATAAAGCTTGTAAGGCTGTGAGCCTAGAGTTTTCCATAGCTTAGCTTCATCGTAGACCAGTCAATTAATAGCCCTCTTTTTTGTTAATTCACAAGTTCAATTAGATACTTACAAGTTACACCTTGTCCTAGCATGCAAAGAGTAACTAATTATGAACTTTTTCTACCATGAAAAGAAGTGTGTATATATCTGATACTTTAAAATAAAACTGTATTTTCAGATAGTGCAAGGGAACGGAATGCCGGAGTACTTGTGTGTGGAATGCACAGCTTTTGTTGAAAAGTTTAAAATGTTTCGGAACAAGTGCCATAGAGCACACTATGCATTGGAACAAATACTCACTAAGAATAAGGAGGTATTGGTCTATTATAACTATCCTTTCACTATCACTATCCACGCCTTTCTTTTTCTAGTGCTAGGTGTAGGCTAGAAGAATACTAGCCATTGCCTGTGTCTTGGTATGTGTAGACTGTGATTAATGCTCGTTTTCACTTACCACGAACAAGGCGACGCCTAACTATGGAACTCCTAATCCAAGTAGTCTTAAGCGTTTCCAGTTTTAATAGGTGACTCCTGAGCTATGTTGCCTGAATTTTTGACAGTTATCTATGGTTTTGATGTGATTGAGCGTGGCACGGGCTGTCAGTTTAAGAGTTGCCTATCATTAGGTGCCCCCGAATCGGTGTCTAACTTTAAGTGACGTCTAACTTCACTAGTTATCACCTAAAGTTTGGTGAAACGTTTATTTGCCCTAGGCAACTCCTAAATATTTAGGCATCTGATTTAGACGACTCCTAGGGTTAGTGAAAACAGACAATAGGTTTTCAAACCCCTTTTGACCCATTCATTCCTCCTTGTTGTGGATGCAGGCCGCTTCCAACTGGCCCTTTTGCAGATTGATGGGGGAGGCCTATGTCCAGCAGTGGACGTCCTATGGCTGAAATGATGATGATGATGATTCATCCTTGTTGTAAAATCCCTTCTTAACAAATGTTTACACCCTATAAGAAATCTACCTGACAAATCACAGCTTCATAGGTCAACTAGTTTTAAAGATTCGTGATTACTTAGTCATTGAGCGAGTGCTACTATGCTTTTATTGACTGAGCGAAGCTTCAAGTCTATGAACATAATATATCATCATCATCATTTCAGCCGTAGGACGTCCACTGCTGGACATAGGCCTCCCCCATCGATCTATCGATCTCCAAAAGGGCCGGTTGGAAGCGGCCTGCATCCAGCGTTTCCCTGCGGTCTCTTTTAGGTCATCTGTCCATCTTGTGGGTGGACGTCCTACGCTGCGCTTAGCGGTCCGTGGTCTCCATTCCAGAACCTTGCGGCCCCATCGGCCATCTGTTCTGCGTGATATGTGCCCTGCCCACTGTCATTTCAACTTACTAATCCGGTGGGCTATGTCGGTGATTTTTGTTCGTCTACGGATCTCCTCATTTCGGATTCAATCTCATAGAGAAACCCCGAGCATAGCCCTCTCTATAGCTCGTTGTGCGACTTTGAGCTTGCTTATGAGGCCCATAGTGAGAGACCACGTTTCAGTGCCGTATGTCATCACTGGTAACACACACTGGTCGAAGACTTTCGTCTTAAGGCACTGAGGTATTTTGGACGAGAAGACGTTGCGTAGTTTACCGAACGCTGCCCAGCCGAGTTGGATTCGCCGATTGACCTCTTTCTTGAAGTTGGACCTACCTAGTTCGACTGTTTGTCCTAGGTAGACATCAACAGCTTCAAGAACTGAGTTCCCAACTGATACTGGGGTGGGCACAACATGGATATTTGACATGAACTTTGTCTTGTCCATGTTCATTTTAAGGGCCACCTGAACATAATATATATCTATGTAACATTATTGTTCTCTGATAACTGGGAAACCTTTTGGCTAATGTTTATGAATATTTGTATGCAAGTAGTTGATACAAATACGATTTTTATATTCAAAATATTAGTAAAATTGGTCTAAGGGTCACAGGCCAAGGTGACCAATTAGTATACTTACTAGCTGTGTCCTGCATGACTTTCGTTAAGGAACCTAATTTTTTGTGGAAAAAAATTATCCTGTCACTCTCAGGCCTTCCAGTCCAACTATCTCTGGAAAAAAATCATATCATTCCGTTAATTTGTTGCTGTGAGAAAGAGGAACAAACAAATACTGTGTATACTCTATATAGCGACACTTAAGGGACTGTACATTTTATGGCGTTATTGAAAGCTGTCGTTAAATAGAGAGAAGAAAAATCTATATTATTTTACTATTATATAATACTAGCAACGCACCCGGGCTTCGCACGGTGTAAATCTTATTTTTTTTACACCTTGGGTTACCTTGGGTATTGGAGTTTTAGTAAGAATCCATAATATTGAAAAATATAGAATTTAGCCTGTCACCCGGGGGTATTGTAGCTTCCCAACAGTGAAAGAATTTTTCAAATCGGTTCAGTAGTGATGGAGCCTATTCAATGCAAACAAACAAACAAACAATCAAATCTTTCCTCTTTATAATAATAGTATAGATGGATTTACTAGTAAAGTATAAATGTATGTAAGCAAAGTCAAGTAATTTTGGACGTTTTAAGGAGTTTGTCGTTAAATCGAGTGTCGCTATATAGTGTTTACATTGTATTAGTTTATTTTTTATTTTTATATTTATTTATAATACATTTAATCACTCATAATTATTTTACAGATTAAGAAGTGCAATTTAAAACAGTTCAACCGCACACGAGTTGAGATCATGCCCACACTATCCTACATGAGTATGGACAGAAGTAACTATTCACAATTCCAGTTTGAACTGGTTGATGATTGCCGTAATGGTAATTCACAAGTTGGCCACATCCCCGTAGCCCATTGCACCACGTTGACACCCGAAGACACCTTCGAATTGGAAATGAAAGACGTTTCACAAAAAGACATAGAAAAGTGCATTAAAATTGAAATTGAACAATCAGGACAAGAAATCACCATTGAACATACACCACTAAATGGTAACCAAGCACTTAATCAAAATTACATTACAAATACAACGGAGAGTACAACAAATTCCACAAATGAAAAAACAATTTTAAAATCATTGATGTTTGAAATGGATCAAAATGACGATTTCCATGCTGATAATGTCAATGAAACTGACGCTGAAGATGAGAAATTTGAGCCAGTTTCTTGTAAATTGAATAATGAAGCGGTGGGAGTTAGATATAGCGATAAGTGTGGGGACGTGGTGCCGATGACCGTGAAGGAAGCCAAGGCAGCTGTGGAAGTCTACAAGTACACCTCTGTGGGTCCTTACCGGTGTCACTGCGGTAAAGCATTTGTGCTGGAGAAAAATTTCACAACACATTGTCGGAGGCATGATTTGGTAAGCACTTTTGCAATGCGCATTTATGATAGTTATTATTTAATAAGTCTGTTAGGAACTAGCGGTCCGCCCCAGCTTCAGGTATAGATTATAGTCGTATGTCACCCGGGGATAGTGTAGCTTCCCAACAGAAAGAATTTTTCAAATCGGTTCTCTAGTTTCAGAGCCTCATCAAAACTTTTGAACCACAAACCATAACGTCATTTGTGTATTTATTTTTGATTTTTATGAATTTTTCAAAAAGCGCTTACTCAATTTTGATAAAATTTATACGGGACGACCTCTGAGGCATGACCTATCAAACAAAAAAATAATTATCGAAATCAATTCATAATTAGCGGAGTAATCGCGTAACAAACATACCAAAAAAAAACATACAGTCGAATTGATAACCTCCTCTTTTTGTCAGATAAAAATATAATAGTTAATTTTTAGAGCAAAAAATCAAAAACTGACTTCAAGACTATACCTACTAGTTGTATAAGTTTGTACTATTCATAATGCATACTGGCGAAGAATAGAATCCCTGTTGATCTTTCTTCTTTTGTTGATTCTTTTTTTTACAAGCTTTTATTTAACTTAAGTCATATGATTATTTAATTTGTTTTTTTATTATGTTTTTTTTTTTTTAAATTGTTCGACCAACCTCCCGCATTCTTCAGTCTTCCCGTGAACATGGTGCATGTAACTGCGCTGAAATATCGGGAGTTCATTCCACAACCATATCACGGTAAATATCCCGTAAATAATCATATAACTTTAGTGAACAACCGTGATAGTTTAAAATAGTGTTTTATTTAACTTGCCCTGTTAGTGTGAGACAAATCTTGCAACAGAATTTTAGACCAGTTATCCTCAAATTTGGCATACTTATGTAAGTTCGGTGGCAATGTTATGGTACCATCGAGCTAGTATGTAGATGTGGCAGGATGTGACAGTAGGTGGCCATAGGAACTCCTAATCGAAACGACGTAACTGCGTCGAGTTTGGGTTCGTTGGATTTGTCTTCCCAAGCACTTTGGTCTTAGATGATAAATTTAAGATGGCGAACGCCCCAAAATAGCGGACAAAATGTTCTTATCTACCATCATGATATGGGTATCAAATGAAAGGGTTTGCTGAGAAGATGGTTTATATAATACGAAAAAGCATTTTTTTTTATTAAAAAAGTTTATTTTAATTTAGTCATAGGCTTGCGGTACACAGCTTACTCGCCTGATGTTAAATTCAAATTCAAAATATTAATTTGTCAGTTATATTTATTAAACGATGATGCGTTCTACGATGGAGCACGCTTGCCTAGAAGAAACCGATTATCTTAAAAATTATTTGATTATCTTCAAATTTATTTATGTCAGTGCGTATAGTGAAGCTTAGTATCGATACAAACAGCTTAGTTTTTCGATACTGATTTAGATCAATTATGTGTATATATGAAATAAATGAATAAAATAGTTATTTATGATACAAGTGCGGAAAGTTGGTTATTACAAACGAGTAGACGAATGTAAGCCCGAGACGAAGTCGAGGGCTTACCATAGTCACGAGTTTGTAATAACCAATCCGCACGTGTGCCATACAACGTTTTACAACACATTTGCGAGAAAAAAACAAAAAATGGAAATTAAAAAAATACCGTAACGTACACGCACGGTGCTATACAACGGAGCGTGCGGACAAATTCATTACAGCACGCTCCGTTGTATGATGCGTTTCATTATAGCACGCTCCGTTGTATGATCCGTAATGTTTAACTTTCGAAAGATGTATTCAGTTATCATAAGTGCACTTTTTGAGCAAATGTGTTGTAAAAAAATATGTATATATACTCGCGACTTGCAGACACCCAGATTGTAACTATCAAGGAACACCTATTCAGACATTGCTCTCCACGGTCAAGCAGTTCGCACAATGAACGCTTTCAAATTATAAAACCAAATTGGTCCAACCGTTTTGGAGATTTTTTTTAAAAGGCATTCATCATTCATTGTGAGAGTCGCGGGCATCCAGTGGATGCAAAAGGCAGGCTGTCGTTCAGTGTGGAGGTTAAAGGGGGAGGCCTATGTTCAGCAGTGGACGTCTTCTGGCTGATGATGATGAATCTTTTACCAAAATTCAAACCTGTCCCATTCTGCCATAGGTAAAAAATGTTTATTGGTAATGTTTCAGCACATAAGCGGCACATATCACTGTGAGATCTGTGATTACTACTTCAAGACCGCGTTCCTGCTTCAATGTCACATGTCCGACCAACACATGTACAAATATCTGTGTACCATGTGCCCTACAGTCTCTTTTACCAAGTAAGTGCAGAAACAACACATTAAAGGCATATGCCACAACACTGGACCCAAATCTGGGCAGAAAACCGTTAATTGTTAATTGAAGAAGTTAACAAAAATTCTTTAAAAAAAACCTTTACTACTACAGTACAACTAGTATCTATTATACTTAAAACCAAATTGCTTAAAGTTGAACTAAAAAAATATTAACGAAATATTATGAACATACAAACCTTAAATAAAATTTGACAGGTCCACTATAAGTGTAAGAACAATGCTATAAAGTTGTGAATTCATTATCATGACTAGTTAGTCAACAAGCTAGAAAGTGTTTGTCGGTTACAGAACCGTGTAGTAGACTTTGTTCCATATCAATCAATATAATGTATAATTTTTGCACGCACTACAGCACACGAGCGTTGGTGGCCGAGCGATAGCATGTACGCTTTACAATCTGACGGCACCTGGTTCGATCCTCGGCATACACCAATGACTTATTTATTAACTCAATAAATTATGTGCAATTTTTATATTATTTCTCAAAAACCGGTGAGGGAAAACATCGTGACGAAACAGCTATGTCCAAGAACCTCAAAAGTTCAGACATATAATATTCACCAACATGCACTGGGCCAGCATGGTGGATTAGGGCCCATCCTCTGAGAGACGGCTGTATCCCAGCAGTGGAAACATGATAGGCTGATATTGATAGATAGTAGAATCATCTCACGATAGCCCGCCCATTGGTCCAGTTGGTAGTGAGCCTGCCTTCTGCGCTGGGGTGTGAGTTCGATTCCCATCTAAGGCAAATATTTATGTGATGAACATTTGTGTTTGTTCTATATCTGGGTGTTAATATCTGTTTAAGTATGTATTTAAAACTATATATGTATGTATATCAGTCTCTGGCAGCCATATCACAAGCTTTGCTTAGTTTGGTGTCAGATGACCGTGTGTGCAAAAATGTCCCGAGTATCTTTAACATTTTTACATGTCATACCAGGCCATCAGCAAAACAGCACTATGTGGCCCACGCTAAGCCTGATCGAGAAGTTAGTCCCACGCGGAAAAAGAGGGAAAAAGTCCCCGTCAAGAAACCTTCCTGGATTACACCCACCACCCGAGGCGGCGCGCGGATCAAGGTAAGCGTGCCATAATGTAATTTCAGGCATTCAGAGAAACTGCATCAAGGGCTTAACTAAACCACCATTAAAGGCGTCACACACAACTTTCAGGCAATAATAATTATACCTTGCAATACCTGTGCCTTTATTTTTGTTATTACCTCATAAAAAAGCTGATCATAAATAGACGAAATCAACGAAAACAAAATTAAAATGAGTTTAAAAATAAATAAGTTATAAGTATTTTAAGAAACCGTATTGTAAGATGACCGTGTGTGAAAAATGTCCCAAATATTTATTTATTTATTTTATTTTATTTATTTTAATTTCATGCTAGACATTACGCTCTATACTGAGTTATGACGTCACGCGTCAGGCGTGCCATTCAAATGCTTTACTAACATCGCTTTCCGAGAGAGGGACGTCCGCGCTCTATCCCCACCAAAAACTAAGCGCAAATTTTTCAGAGATTTATCAACCAATTTTTTTTTTTTTTTTGTATGTGTTTAGTGTGTGTAGTATGTGTGAATGTAAAATATTATGTATAATAAAATATTATTTTATATATATTATTTTATACTGAGTTATGACGATGCAAATTTTTGAAATAAATGAAACACTAGGACACTATCCTATTATGACATGACGTTAAGGTGAGGTTTTCCAGAAACTTAGACAAATAGTGCTCGAACGTATATGCAACTATAAGCTAAGTAGAACGTGTATATAGCTATAAGCTAGGTAGATACGCATAGACGCACGCGCTGCGGAACAGTGAGCAACGCAACGCGACGCGGCCATTGACGCGCTGGCTCTGAAAGACAGCGCCATAGTGTAAAAAATACAGTTAGTAGTGAAAAATGTCGTTAATAAATATCATCATATTTTTTTCTTTACTTCTTGCTGGGTTGACATTATAAAGTGTAGGTTCTAAGGGGTCTAAAATAAAGTTTTCATAAGTAATACTAAAAACACTAGGTATCAGAACGACAGTGACTGTTCTGTTCTGTTCTGTTCTGTGACTGTTTCGGATACAAATATAAGTGACATACAGGGTAGGCCGAAAGGGGTACCCATCATTATGAACAACTTTCACTACAGGACCAACCCTAAAATCGCGAAAAAAATACCTGATGTTCCATACAATGACGGTTTTCTATGGAACAGATGATATTTTTTCGCGTTTTCAGTTTTGCTCCTTTGCAGTTTTTCATACTAAAAATTGTTCATAATGACGGTTACTATGAACCTATTCAGCTTAGTACACCCTATTCGCGTAGCCCAGTATACAGGGTTACGCAGAAAGGGTGCACTAAGCTGAAAGAAGCTCACTGTACTCATAGTTTAGAACAATTTTTATGTGGCGAATAAAAAATCCAAGGCAGACGGCAACCACGTCAAGGAAAGCTGGAAAACCTCAGGTAATTTGTCATTCATTTAAAATCCATACATTTTATTATGTATCTTGTCTATGTATTTAATACATTATTTGTGTAATAAACAGTTATTATGTTGCAGATGGAAGATTCCGAAAGCGCAGATGATAACGTCAATGAAGATAATTTCTAGAGAAAAATCCAAGTAACATGTTTAATACTAGTAATTTTTAAACGTAACGTTTGTTTTGTAACGTTTAAAACATGTTTAATACTGTTTTCTATCACGGTTGTTACTAAAGTTATATGATTATTTACGGGATATTTACCGTGGTCGGGTTGCGCCGAAATATCGGGAGCTCATTCCACAACCTGACCACGGGAAATATCCCGTATATAATCATATAATTTTAACAAGTTTAATATTGTTTTTACGGGAAAAATACTTATAAGTAATTAAACGAGTTGTTATAATCAAATGTTTTCTTTATTTACTTTTATTTTACTTATTTCCATCCTTTTTATATTCCGGGGGGATCTACTGATTCCGTAAGTAGAGAGTCCATATAAAAACTAATAAGTAGATTTTTAGGGTTCCGTACCCGTTCCCTACGCTGTCTGTCTGTCCGTCCTACGTTATAACGGCTGTATCTTTCGAACCGTAACAGATAGCTAGTTGAAATTGTCACAGAATATGTAATGTTACGGTGGATTAACTAAGAAATGATACAAAAAGTCAAAAAGTGAAAACGAAATGGGGGGTCCCCATACAACATACAAAACTTAAAACAGCAGACAGATCATGGGGCCTTAACTATACGTCCACTGCTGAACATAGGCCTCCCCTTAGATTTCCACACTAAACGACAGCCTGCCATCTGCATCCACTGGATGCCCGCGGCTCTCACGATGTCGGTCCATCTAGTGGAAAGCCTACCTACGCTGCGTCTTCCACTTCATGGTCTCCACTCAAGAACCTTTCTTCCCCGTCGGTTATCGGTTCTTCGAGCGATGTGGCCGGCCCATTGTCACATCAACCTGAGCAGCCAGTGACTGTGGTTCTTCGGCGAATATTCTCATTCCGGATTTGATAGCGCAAAGAAACTCCTAACATACCTCTCTCCATTGCCCGCAGTGCGATTTGAGTTTTTCCAAAAGCCCAATAGTTAAGGACCACGTCTCAGTACTATATGTCATCACTGGCAACACACACTGGTTAAAAACCCTTGGTTAAAAGCATTGTGGTATTTTTGTCAAGATGTCACGCAATTTTGCCCAACGCTGCCCATCTGAGTTGGATTGTTTGAAGGAGTTTTAACTTTATTTAATTACAGGGTATTTGCAAAGTAAAGCCGAAGAGGGTGATGAAAAAGCAGCCCAAAGACTTTCCGCTCTACTCCCCTCAAACCCAATTGGAGCAGTATGACATGGTGCAACGGAGGAAGGAGTCCAGGAACTATTTAGAGGCCAAATTCAAGTGTGAACTGTGCTACAGAGGGTACAGGCTCACTAGCACTTATAATAAACACATGGCGAAGCATGACTCGGTAATTATTAAAACATAATCTTTATCTTCGTCTTTAAACGGCTGTATCTTTCGAACCGTAATAGATAGCCAGTTAAAATTTTCACAGAATATGTAATGTTACGGCCAATTAATTAAGAAATTAAAATGTCAAAAAATTAAAACTTATGGGGGTGGTCACCCAACAACCCCATCCAACGTTTTTTTAACGTATTTTTGCTCTAATGTAAAAACTGTAATACGTACAAGAGTCAAACTTGGCATGATTATAGTACACTAAAGTATAACAACAAATAATAAATAATGGCCAAGTGCGAGTCGGTGACTAATTTCTGTTCATTACCAAGTTATGACTGGTAATTCGGTTACTTGGACGACCTTATCATTTCTTTCACGGAATTGAAATTCCATATTTTACTAATTTTGAAGTCTGTTTTTTTAATTGATAGTTATTGTATTTTGTGATGGCACGGAATCCTCAGTGCGCGAGCCTGACTCGCAGTTGGCTAGTTTTATTTTTCTTTTTTAATATGCTGTCTTAATTAGTCGTGCTGCCAGTTCTTTTGAATGGTTTTCAACTGTTTGCACTATTTTTTTTCTTTTCTTTTAATTATAGGCATGTACTTTAGCTTTATTTATCTCTACCTATAGTTAAATTTATTTTTATTTAATATTTTATATTGTGTATTCCACTTGTAAGCGCGTGCGACATGTCAGAACAGGAATTGCTTGCTCATCGGACCCCAAGACACAGGCTGAGCCGAGTTTGGGGCCCACAGACAATTCTATGCAGTGCTAAATTTTTTGCCCAATAAATGATTTTGATATTTATCAGTCTCTGGCAGCCATATCACAAGCTTTGCTTAGTTTGGGGTCAGATGAACGAGTGCAAAATTAAAAACAAAAAGAAATACGTGTGATGTTTGTTTGCAGACGATATCCGGCGCCCACCAGTGCGACATGTGCAAGCATTACTTCCGCGACACGCGCCGCCTCTACAAACATATGATCATGTACCATTTGTTCCAATACTCCTGCCAGCTCTGCGAGTTCTTTACCACTAACAAGTGAGCGCTTTATGTTACCTATGTTGTTATACCTAGTCTGTGGCATAGCGCAAGCGACCACCTGAATCTCGAATTATGTTATCTATGTTATTACCTAGTCTGTGGCACAGTATCACGTAAATCTCGATCAAATACAGCATCGGCCCTAGCCAAAGATAATAAAACCACTTGATCGGGCATGTAGTCAAAATTCCCCTTTGCAAAATGATGCCACGTCGGTCGCGGGGGGCAGCTTGTGATTGGAGACTCAAAATTCATTCATTCAATTAGCGCCAAGGATTGGCCCCGCTTGAAATAGTTTAGGTTGACATTTTAGAACCTTCGCATACGGCGGGGTAAAGGATGAGCAGTCAAGTGGTTATATTGTCATTGGGCCTTTGATCATGGTAGAGCCAGATTGTCTTTCGAGGCGTTTCATTACTGAAAACTATCGTGCACCTCCCTTATTGATAGCCCGTTGGCCCAGTTGGTAGTGAACCTGTCTTCTGAGCTTGGGGGCGTGGGTTCGATTCCCGCCTAGGACAAACATTTATGTGATGAACATTTGTGTTTGTTCTATATCTGGTTGTTAATATCTATTTAAGTATGTGTTTAAAACTATATATATATATGTATATCAGTCTCTGGTAGCCATATCACAAGCTTTGCTTAGTTTGGGGTCAGACGACCGTGTGAAAAAAAAATTCCCGAATATTTATTTATTTATTCACTAACTAAAACACGCACGTAACGCGGCGCGCTAAGGTAACCTCTAAATTTGGCATCTTATCCCTAGGAAATAAGGGCCAATTTCAACAGTCTCGGCCAAAATAACACAAAACTAAAATTTTTTTATTATGTTACAGAGGTCAAGCGATATATCACTACAAATGGCATAAAAATGTTACATACGACTGTCCACACTGTGATAAAAAGTTTAAGTAAGTACATAAATAACTATTTTTAGTGTTTTAGTGCTTTTTAGGGTTACGTACCCAAAGGGACACCCACCCCCCTGGACTTTTAGCCTACCTCCGAAAGGGTGATTGGGCCATATCCACCACGCTGGCCCAGTGCGGGTTGGTGGATTCACATACGCCATTGAATTCCTTCTCCGTACGTATGCAGGTTTCCACACGATGTTTTCCTTCACCGAAAAGCCAGTGGTATGAAAATCCGTACATAAGCTCCAAAGAGCTCATTGGTACGGGCCCGGGTTTTGAACCCGCGACCTCACGCTTACAAGTCTGCGGTCTCCCAAATAGGCTACCACGGTCGAAACAATATCAATAATTGAAATTATGTTATTAATACAATAAAATCTGTCATTCAATTTTCAGTAAAATCACGACGCAAATGACGCACATAAGGTTCAAGCACCCTGGCACCGACATTTGCAACGTATGTGGGCACAGCTTCATCAGTTCCAGCGGACTCAAATATCACAAGCTTGTATCTCATAGTAAACTGGTAAGTTACATTATTATGGACTCCTTCAAAAGGACAAGTGCTTTTAGTGATTAAACAAAATACAAGTGAACACTAAATATCTAAACTACAATAGGCAAATCTCATGATCCAATAAAACAAAGTCTGATACTCCGGGAGTGACACAAGCCGACGTCACTCGACGTCCAGTTGCCACTTCATTGCAGAAATAGGGAAACATCGTCATCAGCCTGACGACGTCCACTGCTGACCTTCCCTAGCTTCCCCCAGCAAAAAAATATGTTGCCTTTTCGTGTGGCCAAAAACTTTGACATCAGGTCCAGCCACTAGTCCTATAAGAACATTTAATCCCTCAGGAGATAGATATAAGCGAAGCTATGGTGGTGAACCCGGACACCACAAGCCCGTACTACTGCGCGGAGTGTCGAATGCAGTTCTTGTCAGAACAGGCCTACGTCACACATTTAGGGAGCTCCAAGAAACACGTCGAAATTAACGTCTCGTCGTGAGTATTAACTTTTTTTTTTATTAAATTTTTTTATGCCATAGGTGGCAAATACGCTAACGTGCCGCCTGATGTAAGCGATCGTACCAAACGTTTTGATTCAACGTTTCTAATCCTTACGGCCAAGGTCACTGCTTTATGGTTGATATTCCGAGAACCCGTACGAAGCGCTTTGATTCCACATTTATTGTGCGAACTGCTAATCTGTGAGAGTCCCTGCCTGAGTGGGTGTTCCCCGATAGTTACATCTGGGTGTCTTCAAATCGAGAGTGAATCGGTTTCTTCTAGGCAAGCGTGCTCCATCGTAGACTGCATCATCGCTTAACATCAGGCGAGTTAGAGGCCAAGTACAAGCCTATTTATGATAAAAAAAAAATATAACAAAAGGATTGGAACAACCTGCCAGCTTCCTTGTTTTCTGAGATATATATGTGCACCCTTAAAAACTCTATTTACAGCCCGTTTGAAGAACCCCATGTTATAGTTATTCGGAAATGCCGCTAGAGCTCATTCCACAATTTGCAGGTGTGAGGCAAAATAGATTGCTGTGCAGTGTGCGATATACGCGATAAGAAGGGTTGCTTTTTGGTATCGGAGGCCAAGACGCAATCTGGGTCGCTGCGCCATGCCTAGTTAAATCTGTGTGGTTACAGGCAATCAGTGATGAAGTGCAAATCGAGGGCGTCACGGGCGGAGCCCGGGTCTGACGTCGGGCTGGGCACCGGGACCGGGCCGGGGGGCCGCCGGCGGCGCGCGGCCGACTCTCAAGTCCTCAACACCGGCGTCACCACGTCCACACACTGCAATGTCGTGAGTAACTGCACTGCAACACAAGATGAACTGAGCTACGTTCAGGAGATCGATGACCAGTTTTTTTCGTGGTTTTTCGCACGCGCCCTAATGCGGTTTCCTCGGTTTCACTCGCGTAGTGATGAAGATCGGTGATGATGATGATGATGATGTAAAGTAAGCCTATTTCACTCTCCGGCCCTTGAACTATACCCATGCAAAAAATCAGGTCGATCCGTTTCTCTGTTGCTGTGTGAAAGAGGAACAAACAAAGAAACAAACACACTTTCGCATTTAACCAAACCAGCCAAAAGCCAAAGAACCTGAGTCACCAACATAACTTTTAAAATTTGCAAGTTGAAGTGGCAATAGGCAGGTCAAATCGCTCGCAGAACCGATAACCGATGGGGAAAAAGGTTCTTGAATGGAGACCACGATCCGGAAGACGTAGCGGAGGTAGGCCTCCCACTAGATGGACCGACGACATTGTGAGAGTCGCCGGCATCCAGTGGATGCAAAAGGCAGACTGTCGTTCAGTGTGGAGATTAAAGGGGGAGGCCTATGTTCAGCAGCAATTCTACACTATCAAAAAGCTCATCCCCACATCTTGCAAAGTTGAAACTCTCACACCATTAAATTTTTCCGCTCCTTTATTCCGCGGACCTGCAAGGTGTGGAAAGTCCTTCCCCCAAAGGTTTTCCGCCGAGCTTCAGCAACTTGCCTCTCCGGGCTGGCAAAGCAACGTCAAGCGCTAGCGTTGCAAGTGACCATAGGCGGCGGTTTTTGCTTACCACCAGGTGGACCGCATGTTTGTTTGCAGTTCTTTTTAGTAATAAAATACTTATTTGACAATTGCGCTAGAATGTTTTAATGATGCTGGATGTTGGGTTCCGTTGGAACCGGCCGTGATGTCACCCACGGCACAGTGTCGCCTGATAGTAATGCTGTTTTTTTGCGTCAGTGCGGGTTGTTCCTAGGCAGCGACGTGTTGGCTCGGCGGCACTACGAGGCGGAGCACCCCGGGACCGACTACCTGAAGCGGTACATGTGCGACGTATGCGGACACACCACTAAGGTAGACCTCACTATTATCTATTTAAATGTTATTAGACAATACTGTACGATTCCGTAGACGAACAGTTAACGACATATCCCACCGGATTAGCAAGTTGAAGTGGCAGTGGGCAGGGCACATAGCACGCAGAACAGATGGCCGATGGGGCCGAATGTTTCTCGAATGGAGACCACGGACCGGTAAGCGCAACGTAGGACGTCCACTCACAAGTTGGGAAACGCAAAGCGCAAGGAAACGCTGGATGCAGGCTGCTTCCAACCGGACCTTTTGGAGATCGATGGCGGAAGCCTATGTCCAGCACGTCCTGTGGACGTGCTGTGGCTTGAATGATGATGATGATAAGACAATAGGATAGTGTCCTAATGTTACATTTATTACAACAAGCACCACCACTCCCGAAAAATGTTTGGACTTCCCTCTACAATGCCGTGTTGTCACACCGCACTGTTGTCTTCACTCCCTGTAAGCTCGCTTAAATGGTAGGTCAGGTCCTCAAAACTGACCACCCGCGACTAAAGTCCGGGTGCCCTGTGTCAGACTCGCGATCGGCCTTTACCTTCCTTGAGCTTCTGGCTCCCGCACTTTTTAACAGTCCAGGTTTAACACTCCGACTGCTCTACCCACTGAGCTACGCTTTCAAGAATTTGAAAGCCAACAGGCCTTCAAATTCTTGAACTGTCCTTGCAATGCAACCTATCTAGGCATTGCAATGCAACCTATCTAAGCTTTGCAATGTAACCTATCTAAGCGTTGCAATGCAAACTATCTAAGCATTGCAATGCAACCAATCTACTATGTACAAGTAATTTTTGAAAAGACATGGGTTCAATTTTTTTTATAACCACATGAAAAAGCTGATCATAAATAGAGATCAACGAAAAATTGAAATGAAGCATTAGGACACAGACCTACATAATTTCTAAACCTTACTTTTGTTATTTTTTATCGGACCCCAATTTACAGGCTGAGCCAAGTGTGGGGCCCGCAGACAAGTCTTAAAATTAAAAAGGGTTCTAAAAAAACCTGCCCCATAAATGTTTTTTGAAGTGGAAACTTCTTTAGGCACGTTGGGCACTGTTTGGGATGGGGAAAAGCACCGAACCCACGTGACAGTCACGCTCAGGTACTCGTTCGAGTAAAGTTGGCTCGAGTCGACTAAGGGACCGAGAGATACATAGTCAACCTTATCGAAGTTTAGAGTTCTGCCGTGTGGTCTTAAACACACTTTTTCAAAATATATTTTTTTGTGTTGTGTTTGGCAGCAATTCGCGAATCTGCTAGTCCACATGCGCACGCACACGCGCGAGAAGCCGTACCCGTGTCCGCACTGCGACCGCCGGTTCAGCATGACCAGCAACAGAGACCGCCATCTTGTCGTGAGTATCACACTGTCGCGAGCTCCGGGATAATAGTTCATTGAAGTGTGAAACAGTACATTACTTTACGCGGCGGTAAACAAACAGATTTTTAACAACAGTGATATTTGCGCCACGTGCGCGGCGAGTTTAAAATCTGTAGTTCCAACTATAGAAGACCATCTCTTTACTATAGAGGTTGATTTGGACTTGACCGTGATTTACTTTGCTTGACTCTGACTGTGAAGGCGCTTGCAGATGATGCGTAGTACAAGTAACAAATACCAAGTAGAAGTAGCAATCGATAAGTAGCCATTCGCGCGGTGACGCCACAACTCGCGTGCGAGTACGTGCTCGCGCTAGTGTTCGAAAGAGACGAACGATGCGCAGTGGCCGTCCGGCGAGCAGGGGGGTTAGACAAGACCCACTTTCTGTTAGCGCTAACGCCTGCGGAAAGATGAAATTGTATGAAAAGACATTAGCATGAGATAACATCTCTCGAGCTAATGTCATTGTCAATGTCATTTTCATACAATTTCATCTTTCCGCAGGCGTTAACGCTAACAGAAAGTGGGACTTGACTAACCCCCCCAGGGCGGGGGGATACAAAGATTCACTTGGCGCCAAGGACCAGCGCCAAGTGCTACTAAGCACTTTCACAAAGCACATCGTTGTGCGTTGTGCAGACGATGTGTAGTAGGCACTTGCTATTTCTACTTGTTACTTGTGCTACGCAACGTCTGCAAGCGCCTTTACTATGACTTGTTTGACGGTATTTAGAAAAACTTTATATTTTTACACGAAAATGCACAAATGCACAAGACGTTTGACGCCAAAATCCACTCAAAAAAAAGATAGACCTGTCCTGTCATATAACTCTGATCTCTCTGACAGGTGCATACTGGAGAAAAACGCTTCCAATGCCAGCACTGTAGCCGCCGGTTCACTCAAAGCACCGCTGTCAAGCTTCACATACAGACCGTCCACATGAAGATTCCGTACAAACCCTGGGACAAGAAGAATAGGAAGCGACGCAAGGAGGCGCAACAGATCACATCAGGTATGTCTAAGGACAGACAGACAGACCTTTCACACCGCGAGCTTACCTACTTTGTGTGTCTATGGCCTGTGTAGCAACTCTTCGGAAGAAGTTGGTAGTGCAAATAAATTTAAACTACAACTAAACAGGGCCCTGATTCACTAACTAAAATACGCACGTAATACGGCTTAACGTGTCGCGTTATTAGCGTGTTTGTAGTCAGTGAATCAGGGACCTGGGGGGTTAAACAAGACCCACTTTCTGTTAGCGTTAACGCCTGCGCAAAGATGAAATTGTATGAAAATGACATTGACAATGACATTCGCTTGAGAGATGTTATCTCAAGCTAATGTAATTTTGAAATGCACTTTATTGTGTAGTAGCAAGAGTTGCTACTTATTCAAATGATTTTCCGGAATGAATCCTCTTTTGTCAATTGTAATCACTTGTACTTAATGTATTCTGTGGTTATACTAACATTGTTTGTTATTTTTCAGGAACGGAGGTGGTTGATACGCCGGTGGCCGAGGTTGTGGCTCCCGTGCCGCAACACAAGCTGCTGATCGAACCGCAAGGAGAATTCATCACGTACATCTACACACATGAACAGTGAACAGAAACGGTGACGGCTGAACATGACCAGTGGACCCTAACAGTGGACGTGAGGAGTGACCATGAATAGTGAACCCAAACAGTGGACAAAAACAGTTGACACGAACAAAAGACATGAACAGTGACCATGAATAGTGAACGCAAATAGTGAACATGGACAGTAGCCACGAACAAAGGACATGAACAGTGAACATGAATAGTGAACGCAAACAGTGGACAAAAACAAACGACAAACAGTGACCTTGAATAGTGAACGCAAACAGTGGACACGAACAAAGGACATGAACAGTGACCATGAATAGTGAACGCAAACATAATATAATAACTTGATCGCGCATGTAGTCAAAATTCCCTTTTCAAAATGATGCCACGTCGGTCGCGGGGGGCAGCTTGTGATTGGAGACTCGACGTGACTGACGCTTGTGATTGGAGAATCAAGTCATTCATTCAATTCGCGCCTGGGATTGGCTCCGCTCAAAATAGTTTAGGTTGACATGTTAGAACCTTTGGCGTATGCGGGGTAAAGGATGAGCAGTCAAGTGGTTATAATATTATCATTGGTCGTGGATGAAACGAGCTCAGAATAGTTTTTTCGTGGTATCAAGGAAGATAGACTAAGAGGAAAGACAATAGCGGAACATTAGAGCGTACCCCGGAAATTTGCCTAAAAACAGTATGAACTTAGATGGCGCCGTAATTTGAGCGTGCTATAGGTTGTCTCGAACTTCCGTAAGCGCTGCAGTCAGGTAATGTACGAAAGAGTTCTACAAATTACCGTAGCGCTAGTATCGCGGTCAAGTTTCGCAACATTCAAATTAACGCTCAAATTACGGCGCCATCTAAGTTCATACTGTTTTTAGGCAAATTTCCGGGGTACGCTCTAATGTTCCGCTATTGTCTTTCCTCTTCCCTGGTGGAATGCATGCGTCTATAATGTGAACAATGCGAAGGGTTATTTACTCATACTCGTATTGTCGAGTTCTTCATATAAATCATGGTTTATAAATTATCAGAATATAATGTATTAGAAAATAATTTAATTAATGTATTAAAAGTTATATTTTTTACATAAATATTGATTGTCTACTGTATATAAAATCATTTTGAATGCCTTTTTGATTTTTATTTTATTCTATATCTAAACTAAGAATGGCGATGACAGCTGCAATACATTGTAAAAATGCTAATGAAAATATTTGTTATAGTACGTCGGCTACCAGTTATAATCTTATGATAGAAAACCTAGCAAAAGTGATCAGAGTTTTTTGTATAAGTGACAGCATAGGCGTTTGACCACAGATAGTATACTTAGCTCATATATAGTAAACGCCTAACCTGCAGTGCAAGTACCGTTCTTTATCGATCGTCAAATTCGATAAAATGACATAGAATCGATCATAGCGAGTACTAATCAAATGGCATTTTATCGTATTTGACGATCTCAACTGTCAAATTTCACGATCGATACATCCTTATTGTCCACTATAAAGTTAAGTTTGTCTTTCAATACTTAAACTTTTTAAACGCTCTAAGCGTTCCGGCCAACGGAACCCTCAAACCACGAGTCCTAACTCGTGCCGGTCAAAGGGTTAAACACTTTAGAAGCGTACAACTACAAGGAAGCGATGCATAAATGTATAGAGAATGATACTATTGTTTTGTATCGATGCTAACATAATACCTAGGTCAATGGCCGTTTTTCGCCGTGCCTTTGGAATAGACTATATTATAGCAGTATATTATAATACAGGGTTAAGCATAATAGGCTGTACTAAGCCGAAAGAAGGTCATTGTACTCATCATTATGAAAAACTTTTACTATGGGACCAACCCTGAAATCGCGAAAAGAAAAACATCTGTTCCATACATTTTATTCGATTGTCTTCGTTTTCTATAGAAATAATAATACAGTCGCTTACCACCAGGCGAGTTGGTGGCCAAGAGTAGATCTATTCTATGGTTTAAAAAAAAACGGCTGATATTTTTTGTGGTTTCAGCACTGCAAGTACCGTTCTTTATCGATCGCCGAATTTGGCTGATGAGATCGACAAAATCGATAAAATTCTATTTAATCAGTACTCGCTATGATCGACTATGGCATTTTATCGAATTTGACGATCTATAAAAAACGGTACTTGCACTGCAGGTTTGGTCTCATAGTAAAAGTTGTTCCTAATGATGAGTACAATGACCCCCTTTCGGCTTAGTACAGTCTATATGCGTAACCCTGAATAGGTATAGTAATTTTGCATACACGCTTGGTGCAAATTATTCTGTACATAATAATGTTTAGATAATCATAAGCATTCACAAGGTTGTAATGAACTACTGAATAATTCTAAAAAAATATGTAAATAAATATGTATAATTCATTTAAATGTATTAACCTACACTCTGTCCAAGTTTTTATTGCTCTGATATATGCGTTTTTTTAAAATTGTTTTTAAACTTCCGTTAAAAGAGCTGATAATCTTCAAAGTGCTGAAAATATTTTCATGAAAGTTATATGATTATTTACGGGATATTTACCGTGGTGTCTTCCCGTGACCATGGTGCATGTAACTGCGCCGAAATATCGGGAGCTCATTCCACAACTTTACCACGGTAAATATCCCGTAAATAATCATATAACTTTAGTGAACAACCGTGATAGTTTAAAACAGTGTTATATTTTCATGAATCATAACTAAGAAAACTCGACCAAGTCAAGTTACAAACAAAAAATAAAAACACAACAGGGGGCTTAGTCCCAGATTTGATAGTTTTCGAAAACTTCTTTCGTTTACGTATTGTTCCATACATTTTAGTAAAGCGCCTCCAGCGGAAACGCGGAGGAACTAAAATCGGCGGTATAGATTGCTTCACTCTAATACCTAAAAAGTTTTCGAATACCTTTCAGCCCAGCAATGTATGGAACAAAACGTATACGAAAAAAGTTTTCGAAAACTATCAAATCTGGGACTAAGCCCCCAGAAACACACACAGAGAAACAGTTCAGCCGCTTGTGAGCTACGTTACCACAGATAGGATACCCTTAAACTTATAGTTATTACATCCCTCTTTTTGCGTCGGGGAATGTTTTTTTATATGTATTTTACTGTCGATCAAAAGTACTGTCGGAAACGAGTGGATGCAACTAGCGAGAGACCGGGGAGAGTGGCATAAACAAAGAGAGGCCTATACCCAGCAGTGGGTCACTCAAGGCTGATGATGATGATGATTTTACTGTATTGTTTGAGTATCAGCTACAAACTTAATATTTTTTAAGGTTCCGTACCTCAAAAAGAAAAAACTGAACTTTTATAGGATCACTTTGTTATGCGTCTGTCAAGACCATTTTTCTCAAGAACACGTAAAGATATTAAGTTGAAATTTAAACCAAATACTCAAATCTACGGCTTTCAGCTTCAGCTGTGAAAAAACAAAACTTGTAAGTTTACGCGATCAAAAGATATGACCGTTTATGTCGCATATTTTGCGATTTCAGAAGGAAATCAAAACCTATAGGGTACTTCCCGTTGACCTAGAATCATGAAATTTGGCAAGAGGCAAAGTCTTGCAGCACATATAAAGAAATAAATCCGAAAGTCATAAATTTGAAGTTATATCATTAAAAAATAATGGTTTTACTATTACAAACTTACATATTGTAGTTGGAATGTATGAAAGAACCTTATAGTCAACAAAGTTAAGTTTGTCTTTCAATATTTCAACTTCAGTTAGTTTATTTTTTGGGCTTGTGCTCTGAGGGTTCTGTGCAACGGAACCCTCAGAACGCGAGTCCTACTCGTACTTGTCCGGGTTTTTTAAAACTATCACTATTGTGTACTGCAGTTATAAGATTATTTACGGGATATTTGCCGTAATTAGTCGAAATATCGAGCTCCAACCACGACCTAATCACGGTTAATCAATATAACTATGTACCAGTGGTGGCCCTAGCCCATAATCAAGGTCATTTTTCGGCGCCCTTTTTGATCGACGCTTTCACATGATAAATTGCCCCGCGCTTCTCAAAACGCGCCATTAATATTATATTTTTCGCATTTGGCATTTTGGCGCCCTTTGCTACCTGGCGCCTAGAGAGACCGCCCCTCTAGCTCTACCCTCGAGCCGCCAATGATAACTACAATCTTATATTAAAAACCATATCAAGACAAGAGATTTTACAGTTTTCATTTAGCTTTTTACAACGTTATTGCGGCTGTCAAGAGCTAAAAATACTTAGATCGAGTATAGTAACAGACTAGAAATATGTCAACAACCTGTGAAACTAAAAATAATGATACTTTTATTTGAAGGTCGCAATCTGAATATTTTTAATACACTGAGATTGAATGCATCTATTGCATTTTGCTGTTGTTTTTCTTTCGAATAAATTAAAAAAAAAAAAAAAAAAAAAAAAAAAAAAAGAAATTAATAAAATTGGAATTTTTAAAAATTATACTAATAAGTATAATTTTTTCGCGTCAAAATTTATCTTAACGTACAGGCGTTTAAAGCAATATTTTTATAGAATATCTACCTGCAACATTGCCCCACACCACATGCTCAATTTATCAACTTTAATAATAGGTTAATAATTCAACGTTTCTGAACCACGTGTGGCTGTGTGATTTTTTTTAGCAATATTTAAATGAAAATAATTTATTTTTGTAATATTAGAGAAATATAGCTCAAATATTACAGAACATACACATTGCGTTATTGAGAGAAAAAAGAGAAAACCATTGCTCCCATTTGTTCCGTGTTGTTTGTTCACTGGCGAGTGTCGGAACACAACCTTATAAGAAATATTGTAGCAATGTTGCGTCAATATTGCAGCAACATATTGTCAACATTGCAAAAATATTTTTGCATTATAATTGTCACTGACGTAAAATGATTGCCCAATTATACCCCTAATAGGTAAAAGCAATTGAAAAACATTTAACATTCATACATAATTTAATTCGTACATTGTTTGACAGTACTCACAACAATTACCTACTTAATTTTGTTTAAAGCTTAATTCAAACACTCACATTTCACAGGAAATTATTGTCTTCAACTTGATTGGTTTCTACAATATGATTTTCAAATTACTAACGAAACGTAATCAGATTGTTTACAGTCAAAGTGTTGTTAGCATAGTTTGTACCTTTGTCATTATGCCATTTGACAATATGACATTTGTCAATATGGCATGTGTCAAGTCAATATGACATTTATTTTGTCAATAACAATCAAAGGTCATACATTTGACATTTAGGTTGATGAAAACCGTAGAAACTAAAAAGCCCTAACAAAAACGTCCCAATCAAAAATATAACGTCTCGTTTTTGCGCGTTACACTTCCTCAGGAAGTTCTCACCTCAGGATGAAGTAGACAATTCATAGATATCGATTATACAGGGTTATTGGTAACTAGCCAACCTCTCGCAGGCAGCTTCCCTGCATCATTCTTAATAACTTTTGTTCCATGACTTTTTACAAAACTTTATACATTCCCCAAAACATATTTTTTTCTTTGTTTTTTTTTGTAGTTCCAACGGCTCTTTAGCTTTGGCCGGGCACCGCGTTGTTTTTTTCATTATCAACTAAAGTTATTGTCATTTAGGGTATTGTAGGTAAGAAAAAAAAGCCGAATTATTTAAAAGTAATGTAACTAAAGTTGTTAGGTATGATGTAGGGACTGTCTGCGTGTTGTTAGCTAGTTACCAATAACCCTGTAGGAATATGCAAAGTGAATTAATTAAATTTGTAATCATTATTAAACGTTTTACTAACTGACAGGAAAACAAAAATTATTCCAAAAAAAAATTGTTGTCTCTGTAAGGACCCTATTAGATATTTGCCTACGTTTTGATATCCTCTACATTTAACTAATTTACAAATAATAAAACACAAAAAACAACATCTTTGGAATGTATTATTAATATTTCTACAGCGTATACATTTACATTATACGTTTATGAACATAGATATAACAATTTGTCAAACTTATACACTTTTTATACAGGTTGTACTTTCATTATAACATCCCATTTTCCGTTGTAGACGGTCAGATCTTATATCAAATTCCTTTATACACATTCCAAGGTTAACCAATAATTTAATCATAGTTGTCCTATTATATAGGAAAAGACAATCACTTTTATAACTTAGGATTCTGATATATTTTCTATATACAAAACATTTTGGTGACTGTTTTAGTTGACGTAAGTAGCTGAAATATAGCTGTCTTTTTATTGCTGTCTATTAGACAAGGAGAGCAACAATTTAATCCTGTCAACAAAAATCTATAAATTAGACATCAGGCAAGAAAAATAGCACGCCTAAAATTATTTTAAAAATAACAATTTATCTACAACTTGTTAATAGTGCCTTGATATTTGACTCCCAAAAAAATTTATTAACAAACAATTTATTTACAACTTTAGGAGTTAAACGTGCCTTATTATTTAACTCCCAAAACAATAATTTAACAAAAAAATTATCTACAACTTAAGAAGTTAAAAGTGCTTTGTTATTTGATTCCCAAAACATTAATATATCCTGTATAAGTTTCTTGCGTGCTATTTTGTGTCTTGTGTTATACACAATCGTAAGAAAGGACACTAAATGACAAAGTAGTGGCGGTAAAAAATGGCCATATAAATAAACAACAGAATTTCAAATGACTAGCTTTGAACGACTCCTCCGCTCGACGCGTTTGTAATTTCTTTCACTTAGCGTACAGTTTTCATTTTGATGTTTTATTTTCACCATCGCTACGACTTCGTCAATTAGCGACCTCCGTAACATTTTACCACTAAAAAAAACGACAGCGTGTCATAGATTAGATAAAAATAAATCTAATCACAAAGATAAAAATGATAATGCGATCACAACCAAATATAATTGAGCTTTAGGTAAGTATATTGCTGTCGATTTGTTAGGTTTTAGTTGATATAACATAATCGCAGTCATTTCAGTTGCAGTCTTTAAGTCAAAGACAGGGGTAGAGTCCTTTTCATGAAAGAAGTCCCACGGCAAACAGCGGAACTAAATTTCCATGTTGTAGTTGTCAGGTGTTGTTACTGTGTTTGGACGCTGGTGAGATTTTTATTAATTTTCCATCGTTAAAGAGTCGTGTACGATGCCAAAAGTAGTTAAAGTTCTACTCGAGATATGATACTGATAGTGATTGATACGCGATGACAGCGCCGCGTCTGGGGGACTTCAAACATGAAAAGCACTCTACTTTGGATTAGTTTTAGCATCTAAAACAGTTAAATCGACAACACTCACGTCACGTTATTACTTTATCAAAGTTTACTCCACATCCGTCACACAAACTGCTCGATTAAAAAATCCCTTCATAAATTATTGACATGATCTAAAAATCCATGATCAATCTTTAGCTACCTACTTATGAAAATAAAAATTATCATAAACAATTGTAAAAATATACAAATTAATAACTACACAATATTTGTATATATACATTGAAGTCTTCCCAAAGGAATGTATAATTATGCATTAAAATATATATCAAGATATTATCTTAGTATACAGGGTGTAGCTACAGCCAAATCCATTTGGCTGATGAGAATTTTGAGCCATATTTATCTTTATCGAGGTCTGAATATTTTTATTAAAACTCAAACCCCCTAATAAACGCGTATTAGTTGGAATAGATACACCGCGGATTGCAAAAGACTAATAACGGAACATTCCGTCCGCGTCTAGTGATATGGGGGTAAGTTTTTGTTGGGGAAACTCCAAGCAATGGGGAACATCGAAATAACTGACTTCGTTAAATATAAGTATGGATAAAAGCTGCTTTAAATGGCCTACGTTAGTTAACCATATTTCTTCTAGCGGCACAAGCAAGCGTGCTCCAACGTAGACCGCTTCATCGCACATCAGGCGAGATGGTAGTCAAACGCAAGCCTATTAATTATATTTTTTTAAAACATCCCCATTTTGGTTTACACGCAGCTACCAAGCACCCTGTATAATATGAATAGCAGTTGCTATAAAATAAGTCCAAAGTCAATAAAAGAAAGAATAATTGCACAAGCCTTTTATGGAATGTGAAGATTTTTCAGGCTGTAGATTATTCTTGTCAAACAATGTAAACATTTCACTTTTACTTTAATAAGAAAAGCCATCCTTTACATTCGCCCGTCTCCGAAACAGCATTCTATTGGTGACCTCGTTATTATACTGTGGACAGGTTTTACGATTAAAGTCCCTTGTTGTAGTAAACGGTTGATTCTTTGGGATACCTTTTATTCATGAACTCCTGAAAGAGAAAATTTCAGTAAAATAAAAGTCGTCAGCACGTCTGTACCTACCTATAAAGTTTGGAGCCACAAGCTTTTTTTTTTTTTTTTTAAATATAATAGTTGACAAACAAGCGACGGGCCACCTGATGGTAAGTGGCCACCGTCGCCTATGGACACCTACAATACCCGGGGCATTGGCGGTGCGTTGCCTACCTTTGAGGACTCTATTCACTCTTCGCTTGAAGCAATTGAGGTTATATTTTGGAGGAAAAACCGAAGGTGGTAAGCCATTCCACAATTTACAGGTGCGTGGCAGAAACAATCGATCAAATCGAACAGTGCGATACTTCCACGCATCTATAATATGAGGATGGCTTTTTTGGCGATGGCGGCCGGTTCGATAGTAAAACCGCGATGGAGGGATGAGGTCAAAGCTTGTTATATTGTAAGAAAACCCAGCGTGCAGTATTTTTAGTACGACGCGAGTGAAATTCAGTGGTAGTTAAACTTCGCACTGCCAGCTTTCGAAGGGTTTTTACAGGTTAAAGGAGCAATTTGTCATTTTTATATTGACCACTGACGTGATACTGCGAAGACGACGTAGATCGAACTGAATAAAGTTGGAGCACTGATCCAACTTACGACGGGAAACAGACACACACAGTAGGTGAACTCGTGGCATCTTCATTGATGGTGAATCACATTTTGGGAAACGGACATTTTGGAAATCGGACATTTTGAACCAGAACGAATAAAAAAAAAAAAAAAAAAAAAAGAGAATAAAATTAACAAATAGTCATATCGAAATCAGACATTATTTTGTTTCCATGCCTTATTATTAGGTACATAGCTTTGCGGCCCGCATTTTTCGACCATGTTGTAAGCGGTAGTGATATTTTTACCTGCAAGTGTGGCTCGAGACTGCCCACTGGGTACGTAGCCTTCTGGTCGAAGAGCGCGCACCCGAGCGGAGTGGCGAATGTTACGCACAGCGCTACCAGCGACACTTGGAAGGGGATCACGGCCAAAGGGTACTTGCAGAACCACCCGCGACGGGTCGCCCAGTTTGTGATCGCCGGAGTAAGGACTGGAACAAAACAACAATATCAATAAAGTTATATGATTATTTACGGGATATTTACCGTGGTTAGGTTATGGAATGAGCTCCCGATACTTCCGCGCAGTTACATGCACCATGTTCACGGGAAGACTGAAGAATGCGGGTGGTTGGTCGAACAGTCAAAAAGTTAGGTGCAGACAACAATCATATTACTTTCACACATTTTATTTATTAGTCAGAGATAGCATCGAGATCAGTCGACATCCAACCTTCAATATGGATGGAGGATGGAACCTGCCCCCGACTTGGAGACCGTGTCTTCATGGAGTTCGTGGGAGTGACCGTGGGACTGGTGGCGACGTGGTGAGCTCCGCGTGCTAGAGTATTCCCGACACAGGAAGATTCGAGTGGGGAAGAGTTCCAGTGTGCGCTGGCACAGCATATTTCTCTGCGCACCCCCACCCCCGCACCCGATCAGCAGCCATTGTCATCACGTGCGCGCCGCGCGGCGGCCCGTAGTTTGCAAAGCGAGACGCAGCCGTGCGCGCGCTTTCTCCTTGAAAAAGACCGCCTAATGCGGTTGAAACTATTGTCGGAGTGACCGACTTGATCTTACGTGAGTAATTCCCGTGTAATATATATAAAATATGATAGTCTGTCTGTGTCTGTCATATGTGAAAATTCCAACTCGAGGAACGCCCGCAAAAATATTTTAAGCAAAAAGTGAAACATTAATGTAGCACCATGTTGGGCGCCAAGACAAAAAAATCAAATAATAATGATCATACATTTTTTCCCTGACTGACTGACAGGTCTTCGGCTTCTTTTTCACGGGGGCTGGCGGCGGGGGCCAAGAGAAAATACAAAATAGTCTATTCTACAATGAAAAATAAAATTTGGGACAAAACGTAGGGTGATTGATTGATTGATTGATTAACTCTTTATTGTTCACACCATGAAATTTGATACAGAGGACAAAAAAACTCTTAAAAACTAGTGTAACAACTGGCGGCCTTATCGCTAAAAGCCAGCCAGCAAAGGGTGCCATTTTTTTTGTGAATATAGCCCCTATGTTCCAAAGCTAGAATATTTAACTTAGTTACGCTACGTTTGTCTCTTTTTCCTGGGGTAAAAGCGAGACAATTTCTCCACGGCCCGTGCTAGGCCTGCTGGATGTGGTGACATCTATTCCATGTATTGCCTAAGTCGGTCATTAAACTACATTCGTCCGGAGGACCAGTCGCGTCTTTAATTTCACCGCTCACCGACATCACAGTATGGTATCTTTGAGCCTCTGTTTGTCCAGTAGTTATGGTGTAGTTTCGAACCGCGATACTTACTCATCCCGGGCGTGGCCATGATGATTCTGGAGATGCAGACGAGCGCGATGCCGGTGCGTGCTGCGTACGATGATTCTCCCACCAGCTCGTTCGACGATGGCACGTATACCGGCGTGCCGTTGATTATCTCGCTGCAACAGAGTTTCTATAGCCGTGGTAGCCCATTTGGGAGACAGCTAGACTTGAAAGCGTGAGGTCGCGAGTTCAAACCCAGGGCCCATACCAATGAGTTCTATGGAGCTTATGTACGGATTTTCATACCACTGGCTTGGACGTAAAGGAAAACCACCGGTGAAGGAAAACATCGTGAGGAAACCTGCATACGTATGAAGAAGGAATTCAATGGCGTATGTGAATCCACCAACCCGCAACTGGGCCAGCGTGGTGGATATGGCCCAATCACCCTTTCGGGGGTAGGCTAAAAGTCCAGCAGTGGACTGTTAAAAGGCTGATTATGATGAACAGAGTTTGGTGTCTTGATTGGAATGTACAACGCCGCAGTTAAGGCCCGTTTGCACTTTGATTAGTGCGTGTGCAAGTGATTATTGACTAGTAATTTTGCGACTGATTAAAGTATACACTCGCACTAATCAGTTATGTTGTTTAGTTACTAGTCACTAAGCACCTGCATTAATCACTGGCACTAATCACTAATCAAAGTGCAAGCGGGCCCTAAGCGGTTCCATTTCAACGCAGCGTCAAGCTTTGCTCCATAAGCTCTGTACCCTTAGTACAATTTTTGATAGTATTCGTTTTTGTTTTTTTTTTCGTTTTCGTATTGTAATATTGTTCCATACATTGCTGGGCTGAAAGGTATTCGTTTTTTTTTTCGTATTATAGTGAAGCAATCTGTACCGCCGTTTATTACCGATTTTAGTTCCTCCGCGTTTCCGCTGGAGGCGCTTTACTAAAATGTATGGAACAATACGTAAACGAAAAAAGTTTTCGAAAACTATCATATTTTTTTTTTTTTTTTTAATATTATAAATAGGCTTGCGTTTGGCCGCCAACTCGCCTGATGTTAGGCGATGATGCGGCCTACGATGGAGCACGGTTGCCTAGAAGAAACCTATTCACTCTCGACTAGAAGACAGAATACAGAATTTATTGATAACACCAAAAGTTACAAGTCAGACACCCAGATCTGAGACTAAGGGTACGTACTGTAGCATACTTCGACGGAACAACAGACTGACCACACTTCGTTTTTCATACATAACATAGGCTATCAGAATGGTATATTTTTTGTCTGTTTAAAAAGCTAACCATCATAAATAGAGCCAATCAGACGATTTATATGATTAACAAAATTAATTAGATTTTTATAAACTGTTTTGCTCTTGAAGCGTTTTTGTACTTAGATAAACACTAGAATTGATGTTAATGCAGCCTTATCTACAGTAACTTACTTGCTCCTCATCATGGGAATGTTGATTAAATTGGCGCCGCAGACGGCTACGAAAGGCACCAGCCGCGCATACAGCGGGTTCTTCAATGTCTGAAAAGTTTGAGACCCTTTTAGTAGACTTAGAACTCAGGAATCTTCCAGTGCTGGTGGTACCTATCCTCAAAAGAGGAAACAGAAAATGTTTAGATCCACTGTGGAGTACATGCTCTCAAATTTGACGCACAAAGTCTCACGCACGAAAGCAGTCTTAGAATCTTTAAAATTGGTGCGTAGGTATTTCCGCATTACAATAAGGGACTTGGGATCTTTTTAGGGTTCCGTACCTCAAAAGGATAAAAAACGGAACCCTTCTAGGATCACTTCACTAAGAAATCACTAAGAATCACTAAGAAATTCAAAAATCCATACAGTTTTTTAAACCTTTATTATTCTTTAGTCCGTAGCATTCTAGAGTACAATTCGGTTATTTGGTCTCCGCATTATAATGTACACAGAAAGCGCATTGAACGCGTACAGAGTAAGTGTTTAACCATACTATGCTATAGGCAGGGATTGAACCGTAAACTCCAGTCATATTCCGAGAAGATGAATAAGTTTGATTACAAACCCTTGAAACACGACGCACTTACAATGACTTTGTCTACCTATTTAAAATTTTACATTCAAAGATAGATTCCCCTTCTCTTCTCTCAAGTATTAACTTTAACGTTACTCCAAAAGTTCGCAACGACTATTATATAAAACCAAAAACTTTCTATCTGCGTGTTTATAAAAATAACACTTCTTTTTATAACCCAGTAGTTAGGATGTGTCGCCAATACAATGAAATCGTCAAAAAACATTATAGATTTATAGATATTTTTGATCAGAGTCTACTCAGATTTAAGAGAGATGTAAAAAGATTGCATTCACGGCTCATCGTGAATGTAGCTAACTGAAAGTTAATTGTAGTTATTAACCACTTAAATTTTTAAATAAATTTTTAAATTTTTATATCATACTGTTTTCTTTTTTTAATAACCATGATGAGTACGCATGTTTTGGGATATGGTTTAGTTTACAATTGTCAACACACTTAATTTAGTTTTTGTTATGACTGTATCCTGTTTTGTGTACCTTAATAAATAAATAAATAAACTTCATTGTCCATCTGTCAACACCCTTTTTCTCAAGAACGCGTAAAGGTATCAAGTTGAAATTTATACTAAATACTTGGGTCTACGGATTCTTTCGGCTGTAAAAAAATTGCCAGTTGAAATTTTCACAGAATATGTGATGTTACGGCACGCCGCGGCGGATTAACTAAGAAATAATAAAAAAGTCAAATACTAAAAACGAAAGGGATATAACACAAACCCCATACAAGAAACGTATTTTTGTATTAGCTCTAATGTAAAAACGGTAATACGTACAATCATCAAACTTGGCACGATTAGGTTAGTAAGTAGGTACTACACACTCTAAAGTATAATAAATAATAAATAATGGCCAAGTGCGTTAGTGTGTGTGAAAAATGAATAGGTAAGTGAGCCACAACTTATCGTTTTAGCGGTAGCGGTACCTATAGTGAAAAAAAAATTTAAGACATTTGAATACGAACAATAACAAATGTTTGTACTATGGCATTTCTCTCTTGTTTGAAATGTTTGAATCTGTCTTCTCAAATGAGTCGCAAATATTTTTTTGTGACGGTAAATATTATGTTTATAAAGTAGAAAACGTTTTCTTCTTTAAACGCCGTGTTTTCCAAGAGGGCACGTCCCTGACGTCAGCTATCATCTCAGAGTAAGACGTATGTTTACTGTTCCAATGTTGCATAAGACTGCTAAATGCTGCTAATTAGACATTCATGTTCTGTTAACGCGAGCTAAATCGGTTACGCTTGATTTGTAAGTCGTTAAAATGTCTGGACAAGACAAGTGTTTGTTATAGGGACAAATATTGATGTAGATCACCTATTTGAGTTAGGTAGTTTTAAGCAGGTATGGGCAGCAGCATCCCATTAGTACACGGTGAACGTACTGCGATCCCCAAGCCGCCTGCCAAGCGTGGGGATTATGGCAACACCCCTCTCTACGAGGGAGGCCTTTGTTCAGCAGTGGACGTTTACAGGCTGATGATGATGATGATGATGATGATGATGATGAAGTAGGTATGGAAAAAGAAGTTTTTCGTTAAGTACCCTATTTATTTTTTCATCGTTATCATCAGTCAGAAGACCTCCACTGCTGAACATAGGCCTGCCCCTTAGACCTCTACACTGAACGACAGCTCGCCATCCGCATCCACTGGATGCCCAATTTCGACTGGATTTTCATGCGCAATTGCTTGAAAAAAATTGATACTAAGGGTTATCCCAATTTCAGCTCCATGTTGGGCGCCACAGCTTGGTTTAACTGAATAGCTATGCCTAATAAACTCTTTAACAGGTGCATTATTTATTTATGTTCATATAATTATAGGGATTTAGGAATTATTGCTATAGAAGACTTAGTGATTCTCATAAATATTAATTTTTTTTAAACTATTTCTCTATTCAACAGTCCCAGTTTGGGCGGCAATTTTACCAAAATCTATCTCTTGTTGCAATTATCTTTTTTTTAATGTAGAAAAGATCTACGTTTAGCCACCAACTCGCCTGATGGTAAGCGACGGTGTGGCCGAGGATGAAACACGAAGATCTAGAAAAAATCTATTCACTGTAGCCTTGAAGATGCCTAGATTGTAGTTCTCAGGAAACAAGGAGGACATCTTTAAAGCAAACAAGAATCTTTACTATTCCATGTCGTGACTAACATATCAAATAAGTACAAATAGTAAAGCAAACAGATCGACACACCTCCGCAGAAACACGTGACGTCAACGCAAATGCAAGTTCATGGCGCGTTAACAACCGAAAATATGCGATAATGATTAGATAACAATGTGTGAGATAATTTCCACACCCGTTGTTATCAGCTAATGGACTAGTTACGTGATTTATAAGATAATTTAATTTTGAATAACAATATAGGATAGTGTATAAATATTTTGTAACGTGCCACTAAGATTTCTCCATAAAAGTCTACGCTTACAAAAATAGACTTCATGGATGATGATTAGATATTTGATAGCCCGTTTGTCCAGTTGGTAGTGAACCTACCTTCTGAACTTGGGGGCGTGGGTTCGATTCCCACCTAGGACAAACATTTATGTTTGTTCTATATCTGGTTGTTAATATCTATTTAAGTATGTGTTTAAAACTATTTAAAATTTAAATGTATTATATAAGTAAATTTTAAATAATTACATTAACTGTAATTTTTGTTTTAATTTATTGTGACTGACTTTTTATGATTTTTTATTACTATTTGATTCGTGTATGTACCTATTTGTTCTTAGTTATTATTTGATTGGTATAATTTTAATTTAATTTATAATACGATTGACATGTAAAATAACATTTTATGAATAAAAAATATGAATATGAAACTATATGTCGGAGAACACCCGGTACTAGGATGTTTTTTGAAGCTGTGACGTCATTAGTGCTGATGATACTGTTTCCATCACTGGGTTCTACCATTGGAGATAAAACCTTAACTGGCAGAACTACTCTCTTCTAAGCAACTTTGTAGTTTTTAGGCTGTACCAAACTGACTTATTCACGGGGTAGGTCAAAGAAACACATTGAAAGTTGTCATAATCAATCTTTGTTCTTTTATTTCTGCATAGACCCTAAGAAGGTACTCTATGCTAATGCTGATTTACCGCCACGTTCGTAAAACCCTAGACGCTTATAGAAGAAGGGCAAGAAACTACAGCGCCATCACTTTATCACAATTAATACAGAATAACACTTTTCATAACACTTATTGAGCAATAAATAGTAGTTAACAAAATAGTAACAGCACTCTAAGTGCACCGGATAACGCTTCAAGCAAGACTGCCTGTTTCTGCACTTTGTACTGTGCTCGATGAATGCCTCAAACAGAATGAGCCTGGCTCCACAACAGCTCGCCATTTTATAACAAAGATGGCGTCATGTCGTTGTGAAGTCATAACACTGTTCATTAAAGATCTACAAATAACCTACTTTACAGTAGTTTATAACTTGTTAAATAATCTTAACTATTTACAGAACTTAGCTCTTATTAACACTTAAGCTAAACATTTAAATAATCGAAACAAGGCGCCATGTTTTTCGTTTTGTAAATCGAATATCAAATCAGCTGTCTTTTAATGTAATCATTAACTAATGATTTTAAACACAATGTTTATCGTTTACAAATCAAGACATGAATTTAGCATTAGATAACTTTACATTTAACTAAAGATTAAATAGTCTTGTGTCATTGTTTCCTGTCTGGAAAGAGAACAAAACATATTTTTACATTTTAGTTTTCCACAGTTAACTTTACGCTTAGAAAGGTAAACTAATTACATCAATCAGTTTGTTAACCTTTCTGCTCTTCATTTTAACGGACATTGTTGAATTCGACGTTATTATTTAGAAGCTTATATTGGTCTTGCGCCGACACGGCCATTCTGACAAGTGGTGCGTGCTCTGCACCAGCCACATCAGTCTGTTGTTAGTATTCTTGAGAAACTTGCTGCTGGTACTTAGGGGTGGATAAAGATTTGGTATTGGAATTTTCTAGAATGTTCTTGAAGTGTATAAAGTATTTCGGGGGTCTCGATGTGTCTAGAAGATTTTAGTACTGTACTGTCGGAGAGTGCTGGAGTATCTGAGTGAGTAGAAATGAAATGAAATTAAAATTAATCTGGGTGGTTCTCGGAGTGTCTTGATGTGTCTCGGAGTGTCTCGGAGGTTCTCGAAGTGTATCGGCGTGTCTCGGAGGTTCTCGGAGTGTAACGGAGGGTCTCGAAGAGTCTCGGAGGGTCTCGAAGTATCTAAAAATTAAAACGAGTTTCTCTGAGCTAGGTATCCATTCATAAGCACACTAACCGATAACTTATTTGTGGTCGGTGTTTCAGTTGTTTCAAAATAAGAAACTCAGCATGATTTCTGTTGAATATCTTTTAATGATAACCGATTCCGATTATCAGTTATCAGCGGATATTTTTCACATCTTGACAATCATAAATGAATCAAGTTTAAAGTATATGGAGGTAGGTAGAAGTTTACTGTACATGGAGAAGTAAGCGAAGATGTTGTAGTTAATGCTCCACGCATTGCAAATGTCCCTCGCTTATGCGCAGTTATCTGCAAGCTTTTATTTCTTATCGATAGGAACAATTTTATGCTCTGCTATTGTTTGCATATTCAGCAGCTGGGCAATAGTTTGCTGTTGTGTCTACAGCCACTCGATGATGTCATGAATCATCGTCATCATTATTATTATACGAAAAGAATTCTGAAGGTACATCACCAGATTGTAATAGCAGCACCAGGTCCGCTGCAGGTCCACTCGTCACTGTGCATGGTGTAGACACGTCTTAACTTGTCGCACCAGGCATCAATCGGTTTGAAATCCTTCCACGAGCATTAACACTGTTCTCGTGGGCGTTACTAGGATAATCTGAAACATAATAAACAGACAGAAGGATCATCGGATTCTATCCCACTTCTGATGTCGGAGAACACCCGGTACTAGGATGTTTTTTGAAGCTGTGACGTCATTAGTGCTGATGATACTGTTTCCATCACTGGGTTCTACCATTGGAGATAAAACCTTAACTGGCAGAACTACTCTCTTCTAAGCAACTTTGTAGTTTTTAGGCTGTACCAAACTGACTTATTCACGGGGTAGGTCAAAGAAACACATTGAAAGTTGTCATAATCAATCTTTGTTCTTTTATTTCTGCATAGACCCTAAGAAGGTACTCTATGCTAATGCTGATTTACCGCCACGTTCGTAAAACCCTAGACGCTTATAGAAGAAGGGCAAGAAACTACAGCGCCATCACTTTATCACAATTAATACAGAATAACACTTTTCATAACACTTATTGAGCAATAAATAGTAGTTAACAAAATAGTAACAGCACTCTAAGTGCACCGGATAACGCTTCAAGCAAGACTGCCTGTTTCTGCACTTTGTACTGTGCTCGATGAATGCCTCAAACAGAATGAGCCTGGCTCCACAACAGCTCGCCATTTTATAACAAAGATGGCGTCATGTCGTTGTGAAGTCATAACACTGTTCATTAAAGATCTACAAATAACCTACTTTACAGTAGTTTATAACTTGTTAAATAATCTTAACTATTTACAGAACTTAGCTCTTATTAACACTTAAGCTAAACATTTAAATAATCGAAACAAGGCGCCATGTTTTTCGTTTTGTAAATCGAATATCAAATCAGCTGTCTTTTAATGTAATCATTAACTAATGATTTTAAACACAATGTTTATCGTTTACAAATCAAGACATGAATTTAGCATTAGATAACTTTACATTTAACTAAAGATTAAATAGTCTTGTGTCATTGTTTCCTGTCTGGAAAGAGAACAAAACATATTTTTACATTTTAGTTTTCCACAGTTAACTTTACGCTTAGAAAGGTAAACTAATTACATCAATCAGTTTGTTAACCTTTCTGCTCTTCATTTTAACGGACATTGTTGAATTCGACGTTATTATTTAGAAGCTTATATTGGTCTTGCGCCGACAATGAAAGAAACAACAATGACAATGATTTTTTATGAATAAAAAATATGAATATGAAACTATATAATAAAATGTATGTACATATATCAGTCTCTGGCAGCCATATCACAAGCTTTGCTTAGTTTGGGGTCAGATGACCGTGTGTGAAAAAATGTCCCGAATATTATATTTTATTATTATTTACCCGATTTTTCCCAACATCGGGAGCTCATTCCACAACCATACCACGTAGATAATCATATAACATTAGTGAACAACCGTGATAGTTTAAAATAGTGTTTCATAGATTATGTCGTTATACACCTAAGGCAAGGCTCCACCGAAGTTGCCGTAGAACAGTGCCTAAGGCCACCATCCAGAGTAGATGCTTTAAATATTGTAAATCTTCTGTATTATTATTTCGATATTATAAACAAATCCCCATAAATTATATAGTCTATCCTCCATGCATCAGAATCTGCCATGGGATTCTACTCCATGTTAGTACCTACCTACCTTGGCGGTCAAACGCAAGCCTATTATTAAATGAAAATAAAATAAAAAAACCTCTACCTGTCATACTCTTATTTAAAAAAGTCACCTGTATAAGCGATTGACTAATTTCTGAGTGACTATCTGTGGTGGAACCCTTTCCTAATTGACAGGGAAATTGATGGTGCGGAAAATCACAGTGAAGTATTTGCACTATCGTAGATTGTGGGTTTTCTTTGACGGAATGGTTTGTTCCTCAATGAATCAGCTGGCTGCTGTTTTAAGACTAAGATTGATCGGTGTCGGTTTTCATTCTTAGAACGAAACGGAAACTTTTTTCGCCTAGTTATAGCCGATCTTTCCCGTCTTAAAAATAAATAAATGGAAAAGTGTTAACACACGTATGGATTTGGTTGACCTCAACGGCCGTCTGACCAACGGGAGAGAAAGAGAGGGAAATATGATATTCTCACTCTTTCTCTCCCGTTGGTTGGACGGCGGTCCGTCATCCGTCAACCAAATCCATACGTGTGTTAACACTATAAGTGTTATACCTACAGATTTCCCATTAGCACTTTCATCATCTCGTTTGCAGTTGTGTGCCGCTCAATATTGAAGTGTGCGTTTGTAGAAATAGTATAAACATATCAGTGTGTGCAATACGTGTTTACCTCGCCCCCTTTCGTTTTAGGCAGACTTTTTTCGGTACTAGTGGTACTAGCTACAAACCCAAACTATAATGATCAAAGTTCCCCGTAGATTTGAACCGCGTTTTGAGGTATCACTGTTTTGACCCATTAAGTTATTATAGTGTACGCAAATTAGATGCTACACTTACTTACTTATAAAATACCTGCGTAGGTAAATGTGGGTAAATGAACTTACCTTGACCTTCTTGTTGAGGTAGATGGCTGTGCCCAAAGCGCCACCGCACGCGCATAAATAAGATGCCCCGAGTTGTCTGCAAAAACAAAATTGTCAAAATTGCCAAAGCTTCCATGATTTGCTACGAGAGATACTTTAGTCTGCGGAACAATAATTACTGCGAGAGTGTGTGTTTGATTTAGAAGTTGAAAAAAGATTTCAAGATTTTTACCGTTATTCTAACTTTACCCCCTTACTAATAAACGTAGAATAAAATTAAACTGTATTTTGTCTTTTACTTTCTTTCAAATTTTGAACTCTATCGATAAAGACAAAAGTTGGAGTAGGGATTTATTACTAGGCTAGGTACCTACTCCATTTTTATTAGTATCCCCATAGGCCCATACTAATAAAACTAGAGTTACCTAGAAGGAAGGAGTGGACCTAGAAGAAATATACCTTAAAGGTATTATTTCAGCCGTAGGACGTCCACTGCTGGACATAGGCCTCCCCCATCGATCTCCAAAAGGGCCGGTTGAAAGCGGCCTGCATCCAGCGTTTCCCTGCGGTCTCTTTTAGGTCGGGGTGTGTGGTGGCTGCGCTTACCGGTCCGTGGTCTCCATTCCAGAACCTTTCCGCCCCATCGGCCATCTGTTCTGCGTGATATGTGCCCTGCCCACTGCCATTTCCACTTGCTAATCCGGTGGGCTATGTCGGTGACTTTCGTTCGTCTACGGATCTCCTAATTTCGGATCGGCCCTTGGCGCTGTATAGGTAGAATTGACTCACTTCATAGAGAGCGGCGCGCTCCCCGACCTGTTGGTGTAGTTGACCATCGCGTTGAAGGTCTGGTTGATCCACTGCCAGAACACCGTCGCGGCGTTGGTCTTGTAGAACGTTATCATGCCTGTGGGAAAACACATTGCAATGGATGAAGGCGCTTCATTCAGTCAAGGATCCACATGATCCTCGAATCAGTATACCCTTGGCACAAGTTTTGATTGTTTTTGAAATCTTTTTCGGGTTCCGTACCCAAAGCTCGTTACCCGTAGCCCGTTGGTCCAGTTGGTAGTGAACCTGCCTTCTGAGCTTGGGGGCGTGGGTTCGATTCCCACCTAGGACAAACATTTATGTGATGAACATTTGTGTTTTTTCTTTATCTAGTTGTTAATATCTATTTAAGTATGTAGTTAAAACTATGTATGTATATCAGTCTCTGGCAGCCATATCACAAGCTTTGCTTAGTTTGGGGTCAGAAGACCGTGTGTGCAAAAATGTCCCGAATATTTATTATCTAAAAACGGGACTCTATTACCATATAATCTTTGCTATTACTAAGCCTACGATGTCTGTCTGTCTGTCCGTCCTAGCTTTAAACGGCTGTATCTTTCGAACCGTAATATATAGTTGAATGTTTCACAGAATATGTAATGTTACGGCGGATTAACAGAGACTTAAAAAAAAATTTAAAAACTAAAGGGGGTCCCCTTACAACAAACGTATTTTTATTGTATGTATGGTACTAATACGTACAAGCGTCAAATTTGGCGTGATTATAGTACACATTTTAAAGTATAACATAATAAAACACAATTAATAAAAAATGGCCAAGTGCGAGTCGGTGACAAGTTTCTGTTCATTACCAAGTTATAACTGGTAATTTCGATATCGTTATTGAATTTTGTGGTGGTACGGAACCCTCAGAGCGCGAGCCCGACTCTTTTTGGCCGGTTTATTTATTATTTGTTAGTTAATCCGCTGCAACAGTACCTACATATTCTGTGAAAATTTCAACTGGTTATATTGTTACGGTTCGAAAGAGGTAGGACAGACGGACAGACGGACGGACGGACGGATGGACGGATGGACGGATGGACGGATGGACGGATGGACGGATGGACGGATGGACGGATGGACGGATGGACGGATGGACGGATGGACGGACAGCCGGACGGACAGACATCGTAGGCTTAGTAATAGCGGTCCCATTGTAACGTCAAAACGGCGCAGTTCGGTCACGCAACATTTTTTCATCACCTAAACTAGATTGCTTTAAACGGCTAGGCGTTAGGTCCCTGAAATTCTTCTACGCAGGGTATTTTATATAAAATGATAGCCGGTAACTTTTTTCAACATCATTACGTACACTACCATCTACGCCACTGGAGCAACTGTGCCAGCGCCCCAGAGCCGCACTCCGACACTTCAAGGAGGTGGGTTGGCTCGGGTAGGTGCTGGTAGGGGGAAATGCACAATACACCCCAAGCGGGACGTCAGTGCAGGACTTATCGCCCCCATCTCGAATAAGAATAGTCGGTAACTCACCTCCAGTGATGATTGTGTTCATCGGCGCCTGTGCAGCCATACGTCCGAGTACAACCATTTTTTCCCCCGTGTCGGGGTGATATGCGCTGTCGTAGAGATACTTTGCTGCCCACAGTTTGTCTTCGTCATAGCCCGCAGGCATTCTTTTGGTTCTCCTGTATTTAAAAAAAAATGCGAATTAAATGTAGATAACATAATAATGCGTTGGTCCGATTAAAAATCTCAATAGATACATCGAGGAACTACTAATAGATCTAGTGAGAAAAAAAGTTCTTGAAAAGTTGTTCTCTATAGATCCATTATCGCATTGGATCTATCGAGAACAGATTCACACCACCCTAGACACATCAGTATACGATGCGCTGCATGTCGCCAAGGATAGGGGAGGGTGGCGTAAGATCACAAAGGAGAGACTGATGGGAGGTGGGGGTCACAACCCTCAGACATGAGGAGCACGACGCGAGGAGGGAACATAAAAGCCGGCCAAATGCGAGTCGGGCTCGTGCACTGAGGGTTCCGTTATCCGTACCACCACAAAATACAATAAGGTTGTCCAAGTAAACGAATTACCGGTTATTATAACGCCTTCCAATCGTCGGAGTCATTTGCTACGCAGTTTGCTACAGGCGTTTGAGTATAATAACTTGCTAATGAACAGAAATTTGTCACTGACTCGCACTTGGCCATTATTTATTATTTGTTGTTTTAGAGTGTGTACTACAATAGTGTCAAGTTTGACGCTTGTACGTACATATTATCGTTTTGACGTTAGAGCTAATATAAAAATACGTTTGTTACCCCCTTTACTTTTTACTTTTTGACTTTTTTATTATTTGTTTGTTAATCCGCCGTAACGTTACATATTCTGTGAATCAACTGTCTATCTACCTATTGCGGTTGGAAATAAAATAATATGACGGGAATATAGTCTGTGATAAGTGATAACAATGGCAAGATCGCTATTTTACTTTACCTGTGACAAAAAAGTTATAAACTGAACCGCAAGAATTTAATCTGAACACGCAGACAGCCGGTTTTGTGTAAAAGAAATTAAAGAAAGCGACTATCAACTATCACATGTTATGAAAACATGGCGTATAAGTAGATTCCACCTACTCGATTGTACATAATCATTGTCTACGGTATAATCATAATATAGAACTTGACCGGCGCGGCGGGCGCTGTCTGAAATATGGCTTTGTTTGAAAGTACAGGCAGGCCCAAAAAACCCAGGCTCAGATTCATATTTAGCCGGAAATTTAACCATGAAAGACTACACTAAGACCTACTCATAATTATACTGTTATTATAAATCACATTTTGTTTTTATCACGCGCGTTCGCCTTTCGACTAAAAGCCTAACAAAAGCTGGACAGGCCGGACTAGTAGGTATATTATATTTGGCCGGACATGTATCTATGGCATGATCTGGCAACCTTGAAAGCCTCAAGCAAGGCCCGTCTTGGTGGGCCATAACCTGAACTGGTAGAGGATGATTATTAGGTACTCCGTAGTCCGAGATTTCCTCGGGTGACGAATTTGCTTCCCCCAAGGTCCGAGGAGTCACACCTGGAGCGTGGCGCTGCGCATGGTCGAGAATTCGAGACCTAAGGAAGGTAAGTAGGTGATAGGTCTAGGTACCTGTATTCCGTGACGACCTCTTTAGCCTTGTCGAGATCGCTGTTTGACGCAAAGATGTTGAGAGGGTTTGTGAGCAGCAGAAAGTGTTTTGCGCGGCCCCAGTACTCGCTCTGGTCCCATCGGGGTTTGTCCAGGTCTATCGGGGGGGTCATGTCTGGGTAGTGGTTCTGGGGGACAAAGGTAGGACAATAAACATTTTTCATTTCAATAAAATAAATAATTCTGGCAGCCATATAACATACTTTGCTTATTTTGGGGTCAGATGACCGTGTATGCAAAAATGTACCGATAATTTATTTCATCATCATCATCATCATTTCCGCCGTAGGACGTCCACTGCTGCACATAGGCCTCCTCCATAGATCTCCAAAAGGGCCGGTTGGAAGCGGCCTGCATCCAGCGTTTCCCTGCGGTCTCTTTTAGGTCGTTTGTCCATCTTGTAGGTGGACGTCCTACGCTGCGCTTACCGGTCCGTGGTCTCCATTCGAGAACCTTTCGGCCCCATCGGCCATCTGTTCTGCGTGCTATGTGCCCTGCCCACTGCCACTTAAATTTTTTTATCCGGTGGGTATAAACATAATACCTACAAGTACATATTTATTTCCTTATTAGATAAGATAATCTTAACTTCTTAAAAAAAGTTAAAAGGGTGGTCTTATCGTGAAAAGAGACACCATAAAGAGCAAGCTGGAATAACAAAACAATCGTAGGTAAGTAATTACATGTTTAGATTTAGGTACGTAATAACGATACGTTTTGTTATTCCTCTGATAAGTAATTACTAGTAAATAAAACGCTTTGCCATTAATTATTAGGCATTTGAAAGATAAGAGACTAAATGATTTATGAAATGAAAATAAAACTTTTTCAAAACTCACTGCAATAAATTAGATCTTATTTAATTTCGATAACGTCGTTACAAGCAATAAGTATAATATTTTAAATAAACCGGCCAAGTGCGAGTCGGGCTCGTGCACTGAGGGTTCCGTAGGTACCACCACAAAATACAATAAGGTTGTCCAAGTAACCGCAATCGCGCAATCTTCCATAGACTTATGGCTACCAAGGTATCAAATCCACCCATGTTATCAGAGAGCGCTTGGGACGTACCTAAACCCGGGTGGCGCAAGTTCGAATCCCCACAGCCGTCATTTATTTTGTCTAGATATAACATTTTAAATAATTAATAACTTTACCGACATCTACTTAAAACTACCTAGGTATATTAAATCATTATGCTCGGATTTGAATTAATTAGGTATGTATGTTACCTAAATATATAATTATCTTAGTACCTAGTATATATACCTAGGTAGGTAAATATGACCATAGATAAAACAGAACTAATAATCAGAATAACTTCATCAAACCTCGCGTGAGGAGGATTCATTATCTGAAACCGCTCTCACGTTATATTTATCGGTGCAGACAGTACCGGCGTTAGGGTAGGGCCTGACCGCCCAGGGCGCCAGATAAAAAGGGGCGCCAGAGGAGCCTATATAGGGGCGCCGCAGGTATATAAAAATCTATAGATCTATTCTTTTGGTTTGAATGGAAGGGGGAGGGGGTGCGCTGGTAGTGCTAAAACCGGCACTGGGTCAAGACAGAAGTAACGATGTTTTTTCTTTTCTGTGATCGAGGCGATCGACCGGTTTCGGAGCCATAAGAGCTCCTTCACCAGGGAATACGCGCGCTCCCGGAGACGGTCGCCCGCGCACTGGCGCTGCCAAGTGCCAAGGCAGTAAACAACATAACGTTTGCAGAGTAATTAATAATCAGAATCTTTTAAGTTTATTCAAATTAAATTGACGAGACGGATACCTACTAGCATAAACAGAATAATTAATTATTGATACAGGTTAGACAGGTACATACCTATCTACTTAAGTTTTTTTTCGTTAAATTAGTAGCAATTATTTACTTTACTACAAATATACATTTAAAATACACGCGACTTGGTTCGGAAAAGAAATCATAACTTTTTTACGGCACCGCGGATTTTGATCAATCATGGCTAGGCATGGTAATGAAACCTGCTTTCAAATAAATAAATAAATCAGATCGTTTTAGCTGCTATGGAGAAAAAAAAGGGAAAAAAAATACACTTACAACCTCCTCTGTTCGATCGTGGGTAAACTGTAACTGATATTTCTAGGGCACCTAAGTAAATTAAAAAAAAAAGTTGTCCCTTATGGTTGCTTATGGCTTTATCTTAACTACCTTGGTTGAACATTGTACAGATTTTACAACACTGTAGATTACAAGAAAAAATAAATAAACGAAATCTGACCATGCACCTTGACATGACTGATAAAAAAATTAAGCAACTTACTTCATGCAGCTTACCAAGTAGGTAAGTAATTTACTTACATTACGTAAGAACAGCCTTAACAACTTTATCATACTGCTCTAAAGTATTGACCCCTGACTTCTTATCTTTATTTTGTAAACGCTTACTTGTCTTTCACAGAATATTAGATCAAGGAATCTTAAATGGAGCAAAATCAATATTTTTCACAGCAGCTAAGTACGTAAGAAGTAATATCAAACACAGGTCACCGACCGTTTCAATTATTTCACCTTAGGCGGAATTCACTTTAATTAACATATATAATTTACAATGTAATCCTGATATATTTTCACTGGGTAGACTAAACGAAAATATATTTTCGAAATCGAATTCACGAATATCTCGAATACACAAAAAAATTCAATGTCTTACCTTTTCGACCAAAAATAAACGATTACACTTTTAATTTACAGTCCAATTTCAAACGAAAATATTTTCACGGAAGATTTTTGCACTACGAACTATAAGTAAACATTTTTTAATCGGTGTTTTCTGAATTTCGTAATTTTTGTCGGCACAATGTTTTCAAATGTTGCGCCGTCTGTGACAGACCAATCAAAGTGACGTACAAAAAATCAATGCGCCTCGCTTCTTTGCAGGTGGCGCTGTCATCGATCGAGAAGTCGGCAGTGTAGTGTTACTGTCGTAAAAAAAAAAATATTATACAAAAAACAGCTGCGCTTCAGTTGTGCATACATAAATCTTTGATTAGCGTATGGTTTTCAATGATTTAGATACGTAATCTAAGCACTGTCCAGACAAACAAGCGATAGTTTTGTAAGGGTCAGTGAGTGCTCCGGTCAAGTTTTTCTTTTATTGGCGTTTCTTTCTACGCAATATTTTCTAGACGTGTTGAAAATATCAAAAATGACAATTGACCAATAGCTGTCAAACTCCGTAAAACGGACCATTTCGAAGTTACGTCTTTGGCGAGCAAAGACGATCCAAAAATAATTTTACATCTAAAATAACCTGTATTCAAAAGTTTGTAGGTTTTAAAAGATGTCCCTAATCAACAGAAACGTATTCCGTGCGTTGGTTCAGGTAAAGTATCCAAAATGTTCAAAAACAAAGTGTTTGTTGTGTTTAAGTGTTTCGTAACCTCTCTACTATAGCAAAGTATATCTATATTTCTTGAATTAAAACGAGCAACTTTCCTCTGCGTCCTTCCCTATTATGTTTAATTGGCGACGCTGTACGTGCTCTATGCAAAGTGGGAAATACAGAGTTGTTGTGAGATTCAATCTCACGTGATCAATATGGTGTTTAATTTTACGCTGATACCTATTAAAGTCTAGCTCTAGATCAGAAGATCTGTAGAACAGGCTATTATAATACTTCATTTGACTGATTAGGCTGGCAAGTACACTCCTATTACATTCTTACTAGGTACAAACCATGATTCCTAAACTTCAACATCTTTAATTTCCAGGGAGCTCAAGTCTCTAAAGGATTACACAGCAGTACGGTAAACGCCAAGAAAAACGTACGTTTCGCGCCATTTGGCTCCTTGGTGAGAACTAACTGTTTACTAATAGCTAGCCCACATTCATTTTGAACAAGTAATGAAGCAATATTATTTAACTCCACGGCCAACAGACAGTGCCAGTTGTACCATGAGACAAGAGATGCATATAGCTAAAGGGTGGCAGGCTTTAGCTGGACCATACAGTAGATTTCTGGGCTAATGACAGGTAGAAGCAGATTATTGTAGTAGGATAACCAACAGGCAAGCAAAGCCAAATTTTCAATTCTTCAGCATGTTTTTGGAATAAAAAAAGCATATTTCATATCAAATTTTGTTCTCATGTTACACACTTATTCCCTTGCCAACTATGGACTAGGATTTTTTTTTTGTTTCCTCTGAGTGTTTTGGCTTCGCACTCTTGTGCATTCGCCGTTGGTTTTCTTTTATATTATTAACCTATTATGCATAAACATTTTGATAAGCTAATCTATGTTATAAAATGATCTGCTAACTTCTCACTAATGAGAAGTCGTGACTCTTCTAATGAGAAGTCGTGACTCTTCTCATTAGTGGAAAGTTGGCAGATCATTTTATAACCTGTGCAGTAAGACAATTTTTTTACAGACCATTACAGGGTTACACAGTATGGTGGTGTTAAGCCAAAAGGATATAGGAAGGATTATGACTGGGATATGTACCATGGTACCGTGATGGTCCACAACCTTACCACAGTAAATATTCCAATAATAATCACATAACTTTAGAGAACGACTGTGATAGTTTAATACAGTACTCACCTTGTGAAAAACTAGAAAGGGGAAACTAGGTATAACACTGACATTTTACTTTTTCTGAGCCATTCCATGTAATCCTGTATAGCGTTTATGCATAAAAAGGTTAGTGTTAATAAACTTTTACCTCCTTGGTAGTTGGGCTGTGAGACATGCAATCGGGCCCCATGTGGACAGATGTACTATCCCGTTGGATGTGGTTACTATGCCACCCTCCCACAAATTAGAAAAATACTTGTTAGTTAGTACCTGGTTTAGTTTTGGTAGCAGTAATAGCTAGAATACAAAGTAACGTGTTAATTACATTTTACGTAAAGGAATTGTTAAAATGTAAGTAGATAGATAGTAATAGTCTTGCTATGTAAGTTTTGCACTCGTTAGGATAGACATACAAGCAGCCTTTTAAAAAGGGCCCAAGACTATACATTCTAAGTATACAGGGTTACGCAGAAGGTGTGTACTAAGCCGTAAGGAGGTATATTTACTCATCATTATGAACAACTTTTTTACCGTGGGTCTGAACCTGAAATCGCACAAAAACTGTGTTTCCATACATTTTGTTGAGTGACTGACATTTTTCTATGGAACAGCTGGTTTCTTTTTGGTTAGTAAAATTTGTTCTTAGTAAAGAGTACAATGACTTCCTTTCGGGTTAGTACACCCTTTCTGCATAACCCTGTATAGGCTATTACAGGCTTCATGCTCACAGTGAAAAATTCCTGGTAATTCTGATATCAATAGGTGACAGTTATTTCCTGCTATCAGACAGACTATCTCCTAGTATTGCATACTTTTTACGGATCTCCCTCACGTAAATTTCTCACGTTTTCTCTGGACTGTGTTACTCTTCTTTAGTAAAGATTTGTTTCAAATTGCTTCATTGCTTGTCTTAAAAAGCATCTTGGTATAAACTATCCAAATTATATTCTTCAAAATTATGAAAATCAGTAGTTATTACATAAGTTGACATTTGTTATCGTGTCATCCTGCTCGCGCGCATTGTATATGTAAGTTGGCGCGAACGAGATGTCACGTTAGGCACAATAAGTGTCAGCTTTCATAATAACCGCGTACCGCACTATAGCAATCTTTTGATACAAAGATTCTTCTAAATTAGAATAAGATTATCCAAAATTTGTTATTGGCTACAAAATTATCGAATTACTGTATTAAAAAATACTACACACATTTTTCAAAATTCTATTTTTTTGGCATCAAAATTACTTTTTCACATTTGAACTGGCAAAAAAACTGCGTATATTTTTAATGTATTAATTTGTTGGTATTTGAGTTATACACAGGATCGACGTTTCACCTTCTGCAGTGTAAGATTGTATGTTTGCATGTTTTTGTTTAGAAGTTTAAACATTTATGTGAGACATGTAATAATAATTTTACAGTATATTTTGTGAACACCTGTATGTCTAAGAAATATTTGTAGCATGAGAATTTGATGCCTTTGTTATAATGCCACCTATGTACACATAACAACACAAAACACTAATTTCTCAAAAAAGAAGGTATACCTTATTTGTAGACGTTTAAGAGTACATCGTTGATTAACAAACATATGGATGTGGGGTCCAGTACAAAATTCATGAACAATGTGTCTTGATTTTTACATTTATAAATTTAAATACATATCAAAAGTTCCAACAAAATAATTTGAGTCCTATGTTGTTAGAACAATGTCTTATTTAGCTTGCAATAAATGTAGACTAAATACACAGCCGACCTTAGTAGCTAATTATTACATGATTATAGTCTCTTTTGGATTTCTTTGAGTGCTGACCCTATATCCATAGTTATGAGTATCTTTGTATACAATACACAAATTTTCCAAAAAGAAGGTATACCATATTTAAAGACATTTTGTAAGGGTATAAAACATTTTTTACACTAGTGTTTATTTAGGGCCGACACACAACACAACGCGTTGCGCTCGTTGCGGCGACACAGTGCTAAGTCCGCGTTGCTACCTAGACACATTCGACGGTGTTATGTTCTGGGTTGCTACGCATTTATGTGTGTCTCTTAAAGCCCTAACAGACGTGTGGTTGTAGTTGACGGACCGTTGCCAACCAAACACATTGATGAATTCTATTGATGATTTATTGTGGGAATAACACATTTCCATCTCTTTCTGTCCCGTTGGTCAGACGGCGGTTAAGGTCAATCAAATCCTCACGTCTATTAGCACTTAAATTGATCTGACAACTCTAAAATTATCTGCATCTATTAATTTCAATGGAAATGGGATGCAAAAATTCAAAGCTATTAAATATAGTTTACATTAGAAATTTAAAAAGCATTAGTGAAGCAAATTAAACATTTTGCTATGCCATAACTATGATTTTTTTAACTAATAAACACTACACAAAAAAACCCTAACAAAATGTTCTGTGACCCCCAATTTGTATGTAAATTATATCCAATTTTATGTGACATGTCCCTATGCCTTTGTGTTGTCCGATGCATTAAGATAACTTTGACTAAATCCTATAAATACATGTTGTTATACCTAATTATTATGTACTCTACAACTGAGGTAAGATTTGACAAAGTTATAAACTTTTAAAAACTATGTTTCTAATGAAATTACACGCCATAACATTTACCAGTCAAAATCTCAGGATGACCAGTGCAGTGTAGTGAGTGCCGCGCTAGGTTTTGGACTATTGAAACCTGTTTTATAGTTATTTAGGCGCGTTCCGAATAATGCCAGCTGCTAATGAGAATCAACACTGTACGAAGAACAATTCTTCATACATCGCCGTGTTGATTCGAGACGCGCCCTTAGGCTCAACGCCTACTGAGAGAACGTCTACTGAAGACAAGGCGACGGCGCGACATACTTAAACGGCCGTGGAATATCTACCGTCTTACCACAAAAGATTTAAGAACGCTTTAGACATGTGTTTAGCAGTTGTTTCACTGTGAAAAATATGCTAAACACTTGTCTAAAGCGTGCTTAAATCTTTTGTGGTAAGACGTTGAGTCTTTTTCTTTTATGCTAGGGTTAAAATGTTTCCTCATTTATTAGTTTAGAACAGTCGAGCCGCGTCAGTTTTGAAGTTATGTTAAACCAGAAAAATCTACTGTTCCACCCACTAGTACGCCGCGTCGCCCGCCGCCGAAAAATACCAGAGTTCAACTATTTATGCATTCGATTCGTAAACACACGCATGTGTATAAAATAAATTGATACAATAGGCATGTGTCCTAATTATTTTTCTTACTCCATATAACAGCTGATCACAAATAGAGCCCATCAACGAAAACAAAATTAAAATTAGTTCAAAAATAAATAAGCTATAAGTGTTTTAATTTTATGCTAGACAGAGAACGCGCTATAGCATGTTAAGACGTCAAGCCGTGCGCGGACCATACAAATGATCCAAAAAAAAAAACAAAAAAAATTTTTTACGCTTATATCACTGAAATATATCAGCCAATTTAAATATTTTTTTCATTATGTGTAATGTATTTAATTATATCTTTTGCTAAGCCTAATTTGTTACAAGTGAAACATTAGGACACAAACCTATTTCCTTCATAGCTACGACAATATAATAACATATCTAATAATAAAAACAAAATAGTTCAGAGTGTACACAATAAATTATGTCTTGATAACCTTTATAAGGGAAATACTAACGCTGATAATTATGTCTATCTCTAGAGCCTTGGACCTAAAGTTCAATATTACTATTGCATCTTACAATACTGTCTAATCACATGATGGTATGAAATAAATATATTGCCATTAAATCACTGATTAATAAGGAATACTCAATGCATAAAATATACTTTATATATTTTGTAATTATTTATTTATTTTTATTTGAGCATTTATATTTATACCAAGTTTAAATCACTTTAGCTCTTATTTAGGAATAATTAAAAACAAAGTATCAAAAATATTTATATCGTTATCACACTGGCTATGAATCATGCACACCGAAGCGCGATCATAGCCGCGATTACAAAGCGATCAGCGTCCGCGTTGCGATGACGCTGCGAACTCATTGAACGCCCTTGCAAGCTCGTAACCACAGAAAAGAGAAGTAAATAGAACGGAAATGAGAAGAAAAATCTGTTACCAGGCATTATGAGTGAACCTTGATTGAACATTCTTATTGAGGTCAAGGCGCCGAACTCCGCATCACACACAGTTGCTAACTGATTTCGAATGACTGACGTTTCGTTTATATGGGTGCAACTTGCTACAACAAATTTCTTACAAAAATTTCTTGACAGCCGTTCTAATTTAAACAAAGAAAATAATTCTGCTCTGTGCTCGTAACAAGCGATCGTCTCATTCGAAACACGTTATATAGCTCCTAGGGCCAAAGGCGGCGGGCGCATAAAAACAACAAGAGTGAAAGAGACATAAGAAAAATTCTGCATCAGTTTTGAGCGTGTGTGAGAAAGATAAAAAGACACTAGGTTACACTACCACAGTAAATAACAATATATTAGCTAAAGCAGTAGTTTGACTCGGACGTGTCCTTACTGTCCTTGAATTGAATGCCTACTGTCGGTCACAGAGCTAGGGTTGCTACTATCGGAATGTATGATATTTTTCATTATTTTGATGTATTCTTCACGTTGACAAAACACACTCACACACACACACACACACACACACACACACACACACACACACACACACACACGACGAATCTCAACGACGCGGCGCGCGCGACTATCGCTTCGAGCGTACCGTGAATTATCGTAGCGGGCGGAGGAAAGGGTGGTGCTCGTTTAATTATGTCACTCGATTCGGGCGTTTGTTTTAAGTCAACCTACTGCTTTAGCTTATATATCTACTGTGACACTACTACACTTCATCGTCTGTGGTAAGTATGAATCAGACTAAATTCAGTTCTAAAGCATAGTATTGTACGGTTTACAGTCACCCAATGCAACAAAGGAGGGTCGCATCAAGTGCACGCTTATCCCTGGAGATGGAGTCGGGCCTGAAATGGTGTACTCCGTTCAAGAGGTTTTCAAGGTACATAATATATAAACATTTCTTACTATGCAAACTGATGTGGATTGTTAATCCTAAGATGTTATTAAAGGCGTGTTATCGAGTGAATCGGTTTCTTTTAGGCAAGCGTGCTCCACCGTAGACCGCATCATCGCTTAACATCAGAATGACAATTAATCGATTTTAATGGTCTACTTTTGAATATTCGTGAGGAAGAATCGTCAAATTTGAAGCATATTTCGTCTTAAGTACATATCCTATACTTACTAGTTAAAGTACTTAGGCACTTAAAGTATAACTAATAAGTATTGCAGGCGGCTGGTATCCCGGTAGACTTCGAGTCGTTCTTCTTCTCTGAAGTGAACCCGACGCTGAGCGCGCCCCTGGAGGATGTCGTCAGCTCCATCGCCAGGAACAAGATCTGCATCAAGGTACTTATCTAATCCGCTGGCGCAGCGACTTGAAGTGGGTTTTGGCTTTCGACCCAATAATAACGCCATCGCTCTTGGTCAGTCGGCAACTTGGAACTCGCGCAAGTCCGACTCTATGGCATCTTTTGGGTACTCCAAGATACGCCTTCTTTTCATTACTATCCGCCTCCATGTAGGATAAGTTACTGCAGTGTCGTCATTATGACGTCAGTAATTTGATATTCTGCTGCATTAAGTATCATATAGGGTTCACACTACAATGATTAAATTTTCAATTTTCTCACCATGATATCCGCATGATAACCAATATTTTTTTATTACCTCATAAAAAAGCTGATCATAAATAGAGCACATCAACAAAAACAAAAATAAAATTAGTTCAAAAATAATTTCAGTATGTGTAATGTATTTACTTATATTCATCGCTAAAGCCGGTTATTTGTAATAAATTAAACCTTAGAAATCATGCATCAGGTAATAAATAATGGCCAAGTGCGAGTCGGTGACCAGTTTCTGTTCATTACCAAGTTAGAACTGGTAATTTCGTTATTGAATTTTGTGGCGGTACGGAACCCTCAGTGCGCGAGCCCGACTCTCACTTGGCCGGTTAACAATCTTCTTTTATTGCACCAACATGAATCATATTTTTGATTCAGTCAAATACCATCTATTAGGATCTTCAAATATGACTTACAGGGCATCCTCGCCACTCCCGACTTCTCCCACACCGGCGAGCTCCAAACCCTGAACATGAAGCTGCGAAACACGCTGGACCTGTACGCGAACGTCGTCCACGTGAAGTCTCTTCCCAACGTGAAGTGCAGACACCACGATGTAGACTGCATCATCATCCGAGAGCAGACCGAAGGCGAATACTCTGCGCTGGAGCACGAATGTGTGCCTGGTGAGTGAGCTCGCTACGATGGGGATCAGGGTTGCCAGATTTTTTTTGCCACGTCGGGATTTTTGAACTTTTTGACTGTAAAAAGCGGGATGCTGTCGTCGAAAGCGGGACATAGTAAAAGAACGTATATAATCTGAAGTTTTTATAAATAATTATCTTTTTATTTAAGTTTAAATTATGGTAACGTGACAACAGATAGCAAAAATAGCCATAGAAAATGTATTATAATAAAAATATGATATTTTAAATCAGATTTACCCTATCGTTAAATAGTTGAGTCTTAGGGCTTATCTTCATTCATATATGATTCATCATATTATATATCAGGCGGGCGGCCAGTCCACACTTGTCTGTGCCACCCGCCCGCGCTTCCTCAGCACGCGGCCGCACGGTCGAGTTATCCCCGAAAAGCGGGACTGAGCCTGTCCCGCGCGGGCGCCAAAATCGGGACGTCTGGCAACGCTGATGGGGATAATAAAACCGGCCAAGGGCGAGTCGCGCACTGAGGGTTCCGTACCACCACATAACTTAATTATTAGCTACTAAAATAAAATAAAAATGCGCAAATAGCCATCCCATCAACGCCTAAGTGGTAACCCATCCAAGTACCGACCGCGCCCTACGTTGCTTCACTTCGGTGATCGTACGAGAACTGGTGGTGAATAGAAATTTGACACTGACTCACACTTAGCCATTATTTATTATTTAAAGTTATATAATTATTTACGGGATATTTACCGTGGTAAGGTTGTGGAATGAGCTCCCGATATTTCGGCGCAGTTACATGCACCATGTTCACGGGAAGACGATCCCGTGAACATGGTGCATGTAACTGCGCCGAAATATCGGGAGCTCATTCCACAACCTTACCACGGTAAATATCCCGTAAATAATCATATAACTTTAGTGAACAACCGTGATAGTTTAAAACAGTATTTATTATTTGTTGTTATACTTTAGACTGCGTACTATAATCATGCCAAGTTTGACGCTTGTACGTATTACCGTTTTTACATTAGAGCTAATACAAAAATACGTAAAAAAATACGTTTGTTGTATGGAGACCCCCATTTAGTTTTTACTTTTTGACTTTTTTATTTCTTTAGTAGTCCACAGTAACATTACATATTCTGTGAAAATTTCAACTGGCTGTCTATTACGGTTCGAAAGATACAGCCGTTTAAAGGTAGGACAGACGGACAGACAGACATACAGACATCGTAGGCTTAGTAATAGAGTCCTGGTTTTACCCTTTGGGTACGGAAACCTAACAATGGGCGATATGTTAAAAAAAAAACAAAGGTTTATTTTGTGACGAATGTGTGATGAATACAGGTACATTGTCACAAAAACCGGCCCCAACTCAGCATGTTGCTGGTTGCACACGACCAGCGCTGGTATTCTGTTGAGGATACACATGGCTATGCTGGGGATAAACATGGCTATGCTGGGGATAACAATGGCTGTGGTAAAGACACTAATTGCTATGAAAGTAAAAAAAATAAGTGGTGGGGATAAATTGTTGTTGGAAAGGCTGTTTAAACTAATTTAAACTATACGTGACATCATCATCATCATTAGCCAGAAGACTTCCACTGCTGAACATAGGTATCCCCCTTTAACCTTCACACTGAACGACAGCCTGCCTTTTTCATCCACTGAATTTCACAATGTCGTCGGTCCATCTAGTGGGAGGCCTATCTACGCTGCGTCTTCCGGTTCGTGGTCTCCACTCAAGAACCTTTCTTCCCTTTTCTTGTCATTGGTGATTGGTTCTTCAAGCCATATGGCCTGCCCATTGCCACTTCAACTTCTAAATTTAAATTAGCAATGCATTTTAAAATATTCAGAATTAAAATGTGTCTGCTTACAGACACAGTATCGTATCCACCGAGAGTCTCGCCTCAAGCGAGATTTGCCGAAGGTCTCACGAGATCGCCCGAAGGCATGCCGAGTTTGCCTGAAGGCCTCCCGAGCTTCGGTTCCTCTCGGCGAAAGCGACCTTTCCTCCCACCGAAGATCCTTAGAGATAGAGGGAGCGATGTGCCTAAATTTTCACAAATGGGTAGTAATATTTCGATGAAATTATGCATCTCAGCTTGTTTGTCACCTATGGCATAAAAAACTACCAAAATTCTCTTTGACTCTGTCTGCAATTAAATCTAGTTATTTAAAATAAAAAAAAATAGATGCATATCTAAAATGTCTACATTTAATACTAAACACGTATTATACAACAAAAAAAAAACAATAAATAATTATCAATTTCAAAAACCGATTTCAAAATTAGCAAATACGCAATTTGCTTACTTGGGTGACATGGTTTTTTCCAGTTATTATGATTTCAAAACCAAACTACAGAACCGATTATGATGAAATTTTAACGGGACCAATCTGAAAGTAAATCCTTCCAAACAAAAAAAGACTCAAAAAAGATAGAAGCTGGTAAAGAGTTCCACACCTCTACTGTTCAGGGGGGTTAGACAAGACCCACTTTTTGTTAGCGTTAACGCCTAGAAAGATGAAATTGTATGAAACTGACATTGACAATGACATTAGCTTGAGAGATGTGTTATCTCAAGCTAATGTCATTTTCATACAATTTCATCTTTCCGTAGGCGTTAACGCTAACAAAAAGTGGGTCTTGTCTAACCCCCCCAGTTCAGAAAAGTGGATTGAAAACTGATTGGAAACGCTTACACCATTGATGTGAGTAAATAGGGGGAAGATGAGGGACGAACTCCTTGACGTGGACCGCACAAATTGGGCTCCCGGGCACAATCGACTTCAGTCACAATCGAAATGGCGTTTTGATAGCACGTGAATTACTTGTCAAAATTGTGTTTAAATAAAGCAGCAACAATGACTTCCTGCGTTTTCACAAGGTGCACCAACAGTTCGAAGACAAATAACAAGTTTCACGGCATTACTTTTCACTCGTAAATACTTAAAAACAATTAACTTAATTTTCTTTAAATGTCACTTTTATGGTCTAGTGTAGTGTCTAATGGAGCGGTGAAGTTGACGTTTACAGTGTAGTAGTTGTCACGCGTCTTCCCCCTTTTTAAAACTGTCATTGGCTTACACCCAGTTTCTGAAAGCCTATTGAATTTAATCTATTGTCAACAAAACTCATGTCAAGTGACTTGATCGGCTGTTGTTTTTTCTTTCAACCAATCACGTCAATTGAAATGAGATTTAACGTGTTAGTTAATTTTTTGTTGATCAAGCCTTTCAAAAACCGGGTGTTAGTGCGTCTAAATGACCATGAACCGCAATAGTTCAAAGACACGACATTCACCAACATGCACTGGGCCAGCATGGTGGATTAGGGCCCATCCTCTCTCTCTCTCTCTCTGAGAGAAGGTGTGTCCCAGCAGCGGGACCATGATAGGCTGATAATGATGATGCGACTGAATGGACGGCAACAGTCCCATTAAGGCGAAATGGTAGAGAACGTACCCTTGTTTGACGGTAATGCTTGCATACTCGGCGTACGCGCTTTCAAATATTTTCAATATTGATTTTTTCTTTATTTTCTACAAATTATCTTATGCTTTTACAAAAAACTGCAATCACTAAAGTATTCGAATGATTGGTAGGATTGCAAACAATTTTTTTTTTTTTGTAAAAATATCTTTCATAGAATCGGTATGAAGTTGATTCCATCCATCGAAGGGAACGTAAAAACGGGTGCTTTTTAGGAAAGCTTACGATTTATTCCTATCGAGCCAAATTTATTTAACCGCGTATCGGAACACATCCGAATAAATTATTTCAAGAACATTTATCTATACTAATATTATAAAGAGGAAAGATTTGATTGTTTGTTTGTTTGCATTGAATAGGCTCCGAAACTACTGAACCGATTTGAAAAATTCTTTCACTGTTGGGAAGCTACACTATCCCCGGGTAACATAGGCTATAATCTATACCCGTGCGAAGCTGGGGCGGACCGCTAGTTACACATAAAGAAATAATGTCAATTAATCGTGTTTAAGGTCTACTTTTGAATATTCGTGAGGACGAATCGTCAAATTTGAAGCATATTTCGTCTTAAGGAAATGTCTTACGTCGTCACATTTTCCGTCCCCAGGCGTAGTGGAATGCCTTAAGATCATAACGGCGACGAAGTCGGAGCGCATCGCCAAGTTCGCGTTCGACTACGCCGTGAAGATGGGCCGCAAGAAGGTCACCGCCGTACACAAGGCCAACATCATGAAACTTGGAGACGGACTCTTCCTCAGGAGCTGTGAAGAGGTAAGCTCAAACTACACCGAGGAAACTTACTGCTGCAGACCTGGCGCACTCCACCCTTTAGGTATGAAGCTACAAGTACGTAGCAGCAAGAAAGAAAGACAATAGCGGAACTTTAGAGCGTAGCTCGGAAATTTGCCTAAAAACGGTGTAAACTTAGATGGAACCGTAACTTGAGCGTGCTATAGGTTGTCTCGAACTTCTGTGAGCGCTGCAGTCAGATAGCGTACGAAAAGGTTCTACAAATTACCGTAGCGCTAGTATCGCAGTCAAGTTTCACAACATTTCAAGAGAATAAAGAAAAGCGCCATCTACTGGTATGGATTGCGCTTCTTTTGAAATCTTACGAAACTTGACTGCGATACTAGCAATTTGTGGGACGAGCATCCTGCGGTATTTCCGAGTAACTATAACATGGGGTTCTTCAAAAAGGCTGTTAATAGAGTCTTTAAGGGTCGGCAACGTATCTGTGATGCCCCTGGTGTTACAGGTATTCATAGGCGACGTTGATCGCTTACCACGAGGCGGCCCGTTAGCTTGATTGCCACAGATGGCATAAAAAACTATCTAAACAAATAACCACACAACAATAATAAAAAAATATATTTAAGGAATGTCCTAAAACTGCGACCGCTAAAGGTTGGGCAGCAGCGTCCTATTAGTACACGGTGATCGTACTGCGATCCCCAAGCCGCCTGCCAAGCGTGGGGATTATGGTAACACTCTTCTCTAAGAGGGAGACCTTTGTTATTTTGTATGATGATGAAAGTCAAAATCAAAGTCATTTATTAGTAAATTTAAATTTACAAGTCAATTAATAATATAATTATATTGAACATGGTATATAAAAATTATGTACAACAAAAAATAAAAATATCAAATATTTATGTCAGTTATCATTAATATTTTAATTTCACAAATGTATACTTATTTAATGCTATTTAGGTCTGTTATTTTTACAAATCAAACAGCTGTTAGCTTATTCATCATCATCATCATCATTTCAGCCGTAGGACGTCCACTGCTAGACATAGGCCTTCCCCATAGATCTCCAAAAGGGCCGGTTGGAAGCGGCCTGCGTTTCCCTGCGGTCTCTTTTAGGTCATCTGTCGTTATTGTGGGTGGACGTCCGACGCTGCGCTTACCACTGGTCTCACCGCTGGTCTCCATTCGAGATCTGTTCTGCGTGCTAGCTTATTATGAAACCTTTAAGGGTCCTATCTCATTTTTTGACGAAAAAAGCATCGAAAACTGACTTTTTAGTATAATTTTTCTTACAACTAATAAGATCTGTAGAAAATTCAGTTACTGTATTAAATAGATCTGTATTTTTTATTGAATGTAGCGGCTTCAGATTTTGGTAAAACTCAACATATCCATTTGTTACCTCCAATTTACAAAAGTAGTTTTTCGTAAATCTTTAGGATGGAAAGTTTGAGAATGGATTTCTTTAAACTACTGTCATAAAATAAACATTTTTATGTTATGGTTTACTTATTTTATATTTATCTTGAAAATTACGGCTTTGTTTATTCGTTTTATGCCCGAAAATACAAATATGTACCTACTTAAAATTGAACGGTTCATTTTGTAATAGGCCTTTATAATTCCAGATGGCGAAATTGTACCCCCGCATCCAATTCGAGAAGATGATCGTGGACAACTGCACGATGCAGATGGTGGCGAACCCGAAACAGTTCGACGTGATGGTCACTCCCAACTTGTACGGAAACATTGTGGACAACATCGCCAGTGGGCTGGTGGGCGGCGCAGGCGTCGTCGCGGGCGCCAGCTATAGCGCGCAGTGCGCTGTCTTTGAACAGGTACTTTATCTATATTATAGACTAGCGGTCCGCCCCAGCTTCGCACGGGTATAGATTATAGCCTATGTCACCCGGGGATAGTGTAGCTTCCCAACAGTGAAATAATTTTTCAAATGGGTTCAGTAGTTTCGGAGCTTATTCAATGCAAACAAACAATCAAATCTTTCCTCTTTATAATATTAGTATAGACTAGCAACGTACCCCGACCGACCGATGACTTAAGAGACGGCAGGGTAACGCTGGATGCAGGCCGCTTCCAACCGGCCCTTGTGGAGATCGATGGGGGAGGCCTATGTCCAGCAGTGGACGTCTTATGGCTGAAATGATGATGATGATGATAACCCAGGCATCTTCAAGGCTAAGAGTGAATAGATTTTTTCTGGATCACCGTGTTCCATCCTCGGACACCGTCGCTTACCATCCGCGGCCAAACGTAGACCTATTCTATGTAAAGAAATAACGATTTCTCCCTTTTCTAATGCAACATCTTTCCATACAGGGCGCCCGGCACATATTCTCCGGGGCAGTGGGCAAGAACATCGCCAACCCGACCGCCATGCTCCTCTGCTCCGCCAACCTGCTTTCGCACATCAACTTACCATCATACGCTAAGCTGCTCAAGAACGCTATCAACAAGTCAGTACTTTATTGTATAACAGAAAAGAGAAGTAAATAGAACGGAAATGAGAAGGAAAATCTATTACTAGGCATTATGAGTGAACCTTGATTGAACATTCTTATTTAGATTAACGCGTCGAACTCCGCATCACAGTTGCTAACTGATTTCGAATGACTGACGTTTCGTTTATATGGGTGCAACTGGCTACAACAAATTTCTTACAAAAATGCCTGGACAGCCGTTCTAACTTAAACAGTTTTTTCTTTTCTTTTCTGTGGGTATACCGACCTACATCATCATCATAATTAAGACCTATCATGTACCTATATTCTAGCAAATAAATTATTTTGATTTGATTTGATTTGATCATCATAATCAGCCTTTTAACAGTCCACTGCTGGACTTTTACCCTACCTCCGAAAGGGTGATTGGGCCATATCCACCACGCTGGCCCAGTTGCGGGTTAGTGGATTCACATACGCCATTGAATTCCTTCTCCGTTTGTATGCAGGTTTCCTCACGATGTTTTCCTTCACCGAAAAGCCAGTGGTATGAAAATCCGTACATAAGCTCCAAAGAGCTCATTGGTATGGGCCCGGGGTTTGAACCCGCGACTTCAAGTCTAGCTGTCTCCCAAATGGGCTACCACGGCTTATCCTACCTATCGAATTGCATACCTATCCATAATGGAACTAGTTTTTGTTGAAGTCCAATAGGCATGATGACTAATATTTTATTATTACCTCATAAAAAAGCTGATCATAAATAGAGCACATCAACAAAAACAAAATTAAAATTAATTCAAAAATAAATAAGATATAAGCATTTTAATTTAATTATATTTCATGCTAGACAGAGAGCGCACTATACTGAGCCGTGACGTCACGGATCAGGAGCGCCATACAAATGCTATACTAACACACGCTTTGCGAGAAAGGGATAGAACATCCCCTCTCCATCCCCACCTAAAACTTTAAACACTCATATCTCAGAGATTTATCAGCCTATTCAAATTATTTTTTCAGTATGTGTAATGTATTTACTTATACTCATCGCTAAGCCGGTTATTTGTAATAAATTAAACATTAGGAATCATGCCTATTGTAATTTTATCTTCATTCCAGGGTACTGGCGGACGGCAAGGTGAGGACGAAGGACCTCGGCGGACAGTCCACCACCAAAGACTTCACCAACGCAGTCATCTACAGCCTCGATCACTAATCACATTTAGATAATCATTTCACGAACGAATTGGACGTATTCTTGGCGTTACACGCGTACTTGACGAGGTTGAACATTTTAGGTGGGTAAGTGTATCGATTCGTGCGTTCTATTAATCGTAACAGAAAGCCTTTTGAGACCCAGTTGGAATAGGCCCGTATTGATGATGATAATGATAATTAAATAGATGACATGCTGAAAAAAATAATTTAAATTGGCTCATAAATTTCTGAGTTATAAGCGTTTAAAGTTTTCGGTGGGGATAGAGACCGAATGCGCTGTCTATCTCTCGCAAAGCGTGAATAGCATTTGTATATCGCACGGCTTGACGTCATAACGTGCTATAGTGCGCTCTCTGTCTAGCATTAATTTAAAATATGTACCTACTTATGACTTTTTATTTGTATTACACGGGAATTACTCACTCAAACGCATTAGGCGGTCTTTTTCAAGGTGAATGCACGCGCGCGGCTGCGTCTCGCTTGGCACTGTGACCGGCTTAATCTTACGTAAGTAATTCCAGTGTAATATAATTAAAATGTGTGAAAACCACGTCAGTTTCTTTATTACTTATAACTTATTTATTTTTGATTTAATTTAAATTTTGTGTTTTCGTTGATGGGTTCTATTTATGATCAGTTTTTAATATTTAAGCACGCTTTAGACAAGTGTTTAGCACATTTTTCGCAGTGAAACAATTGCTAAACACATGTCTAAAGCGGTCTTAAATCTTTTGTGGTAAGACGGGTAGTGTCTAGCGGCGCATTTTACTTCGTACACCCGTTTGCGTTTGTTTGTTGTTGTAACGACATTAGTGAAGACAGCCGCATTTTAAATTTCGTTATCTCTTCAAAATCTACATAAAAGGCTATGGTAATGGTGGTATGTGTGGTGTGGTATGGTGGAAAAATATCGGTAACAGATCAGGGGATCAAAATATTTAGAAAGGATTGTATTAGAAACGAAGGTATTTAAAACTAGAGATACAACGCTACTTATTACGGACGAATGTTCAAATAAACTCACACAAAACCAACCACATTGCTATACCGTTAAAACTCAAATGAGCGACTGAATAATGGTGCTATATGCCAATGCGTTTTATTGCCGTTTTCGGCGCAGTGCTGTATCTATAGTTTTAAATATATATGGTAAAAATCAGGGAGCGCCAAAAGTACGTCCAGTTTTCAAACGTTTTAGTCCAATTAGTACACAAAACATTAATTTGTAAGAATAATTTATTTGTACTATAATTTACCAAAAATGTGATCTGTTCATTTATGCAGCGTTCAGTATTCGTTAAGTATTTATGTAGATAATCCCTGTGTTACCAAACATCTGTTGTACATAGAAATTAAACGATTTAATCGTTATTTTGCTCTTTTATTTGTCATGCAGTAGTTGCGAATCGATTTTAGCGTTCCGATAATCTAAAAAATATATACCTTAAATTAATTCACTGACTGACAATCTCTAGTATATAATCTTTGCTGACAACGCACAGCCTAAAACTAAACCGCTGTCTCATAACCAGGGGCCTTACGGACAACAGCTAATTGCGGCACCTAATCCGCTCAGTCGGAAAATCACGCGACCGCAAACCGTATCTGGGCGCGATAAGGTTCGCGTTCTCGTGATTTTCCAACTGAGCGGATTAGGTGCCGCAATTAGCTGTTGTCAGTAAGGCCCCTGGGAGCGGTATCTAGAGGCAAAACAAGTGAAGTGTAATAGATATGGGTCATTATTTTTTATAGAGTATCGAGATATCGATACTTTTTAGTTTTGAATTGTTGGTCAACTAGCTGCGCCCGCTGTTTCACCCGCGTGAACCTAAAGTAGGTATTATCAATTTTCTTTTTTTAGCAGCTTAGGTAAATTAAATGCGAGAAAATTGTGTTTTTTATTTTATTTCACGTACTTAAAAGGAACTGGGGCCTTACGGACAACAGCTAATTGCGGTACCTAATCCGCTCAGTTGGAAAATCACGCGATCGTGAACCTTATCGCGCCCTAATACGGTTTGCGGTCGCGTGATTTTCCAACTGAGCGGATTAGGTGCCGCAATTAGCTGTTGTCCGTAAGGCCCCTGTACACTATGATAGTTAATAGCTCCGTTTTATTGTTGGGATTGTACAGTTGCTTCAACTTGTTAGAGGATTGTTTTCCGAATTTCACGGAGATTTCATCACAATGTTCGCGGCTACAGTCTTTTGTTGGTTAATCTGGTTGCGGTATAGGTCTTGGAGTGGCTAGTATTTTTACTCTGTCTGTTGCGACGTATTTTAAAGCGTTTGGTGCCACCTAGAAAACAGAATAGTAGATTAACAGTATGAAGTATAGGTAATATTGGGCTGGCTGGTAGAAAGTACACGTGTAAAAGTTTTTTTTTTTTTTTTAACCTATACTATCCCATTGCTGGGCAAAGGTCTCCCCCATTTCCTTCCATAAATCTCGGTCCTCCGCCACCTCTTGCCAACCTCTCCGGAATGAGTCAAGATCGTCACGCCAGCGTTTCTTGGGCCTTCCTTGACTGCGTCGTCCATCGGGCATCCACTGCGTGACGATCCTGGCTGATCGGTCGGTCGGAACATATAAATTAAGAATATATTCCCAACGACCCTCACTATAACGTGCACTACTGGTAGAAAAAAAAAATATTTTAGTCTAACCGTACCCAGTGCAGTGGTAATTGGGACATAAAGATAATTCCCACCGAACCCCTCCAAAACTTGCTCCAGCAGGTGAAACAGGGATACCAACCTGGGGGCTTAGTCCCAGATTTGATAGTTTTCGAAAACTTTTTTCGTTTACGTTTTGTTCCATACATTGCTGGGCTGAAAGGTATTCGAAAACTTTTTTCGTATTAGAGTGAAGCAATCTATACCGCCGATTTTAGTTCCTCCGCGTTTCCGCTAGAGGCGCTTTACTAAAATGTATGGACCAATACGTAAACGAAAAAAGTTTTCGAAAACTATCAAATCTGGGACTAAGCCCCCTGTGCACCCGTCGGGTTTTAAGGTATTCCCCTTCATTCCAATAGTGGGGGAACCGACTTGATATAGTCATTGTCACCCTCATCCCTCTGGTTGGTATGTATACGGGTAGTCTTTAGTTATACCCTCTCAATCTACACACACACTCATGCGCGCACGCACACACAACCGGTGATTGCATTGTACGGGTCGGTTAATAACGGTATGAAGTTTAGGTACTATGACCAGTAGAAAGTGAACATGATTTACAGTCTAAAAATTTTCAGAGTTTCCCGAAAATACAATTTGGAGCGTTTTATAAAGGGTATCTACAAACATTTTTCCGGGCTGAAAAAGCATCGACAACGCCGCTAGCTTTACAGGTGTCCATAGGCGGCGATTAAAAAAAATAATTGAAAAAATTACCGCTTACCATCAGGCGGACCAATAGCCTTATTGCCGCATTTTTATATTTTAAATTATTATTAGTATTCTTCGTAACAGTATCGGCGTTAGGGTAGGGCGCGGTTGGGCGACCGCTCAGGGCGGCAGATATAAAGGGGCGCCTTTCGCCTCATGCATTTCAAAAAAAATCTAATCTTTGCCTTACTTTTCGCGTTTGAATGACATATACGGGTTCGCCGTAGAAATCTCGCACAGGGCGCTGGTAGTGCTAAAACCGGCACTGCTTCGTACGAAACATTTTTTTTGCCGAATTTCATCTAGAACGATCCAGCCGTTTCCTTAACCCTTTTTCACATTTAAAATATACATACATATTATACTACCAGTCGCGCCATCTAGTAGTAAGTTGGGTAGAACTGAATGGTTTGAATAAATGTACCTTTATTGGGTCTTTGTACCATGCCTCTTGCGACAATCTCTTGTATAACTTAATATCGGCTGGTTTAGAAATCTCCTCGATCCTTAGCAAAAGGTTATTAAGCGGCTTGTGGGTTCCTCTCTACAAACATTCAGTTAAAAAATATTACATCTCTACAGGGTTATTGACAATTGATTAACAACCACTCGCATCTTCCCTACAATTACAGTAACCGGCACACAACATGAGCCATGACCTTGAGTGCCCAATGGACGATTTTAAGGCATTCCGACGGCACGCGTCCACGCGATTGGCCGATGCGCGAACTTACCCCCACTATGTCGACTTTGGCTCAAGTTGTTTGCCGGCCACTGTACATCAAACCTAACAACTTTAATACTTATTTATTCTTTAATACTTATGTTCTTATACTCACTTTTCTTTCACGTCTTGTCACAAAAATGGGATTCTTAAGTACTTTTAATGTTTCTGTACTCCAAAGTCAAGACAAAGTAAGACGGCGCGTTATCCCCTTAAATTAAATTTCGCCTAAATTTCTATGACTACCTACTACAAAAATATCCTGTAAAAGTTGCAGGGTTGTAATCAGGCTTACCGAGAGAGGCGGTGGTTTGTAATCCTTCCTTGGCTTAGAAATCTGTCCGATATAGTCCATGTGTTTCTTCCATTCGGACTCTGTCCAAGGTCGCTTTCTCCTAGTGTCTTTGTCTTTTCTGAGATTTATCGTGCAGTTGGCCATTTTGGCGTAAGCCGTGACGTTAGCTGACTCGATCATCCTGTCTATACGTTCTAAGCGCTCGGGGCTAAAGTAGTTCTTATAATGTCGCTTTAGTAGTAGGAAGCGGCTAAAATTGTAAACAAGCAGTAAGAACAATCAGGAACCTTATTAGGAACGGCAGTGAAACGTGGTCTCTCACTATGGGCCTCATAAGTAAGCTCAAAGTCACACAACGACCTATGGGGGCAAAATTTAGGAAATTCGTAGACGAACGAAAGTTACCGACATAGCCCACCGGCAGTGCAAGTACCGTTCTTTATCGATCGTCAAATTCGATTAAATGCAATGGAATCCATCAGCGAGTACTGATCAAATTGTATTTTATCTAATGTGACGATTTCAACTGTCAAATTTGACGATCGATAAAGAACGGTACTTGCACTGCTGTCATGGAATAAATCGATCTGCACCTCACTTTGTTGCCATACCCAATTATGTGATTAAGGTTCTTGTAAGGAGACCAAAAACAGGAAGATGCAGCGTTGGTAGGCCTCCCACTAGATGGACCGACGACATCGTGAGTGGTGGGCATCCAGTGGATGCAGATGACAGGCTGTCGTTCAGTGTGGAGTTTTAAGAGTGCAAGTATGCACTGCTGATTTGTCTTCTAAATATTCGTTTAGGCTATAGTAACATTTAATATGTCTTTCGGGCTTAGGCAAATTTATTTTCATTTTCTGTCTTTTATCTGTATGTATGTACATTATATATTTTGGTGGCCAATGGATTTGGGTCGGAACTATGCATTTTTAATTTAGCTTAGACGGATTTTAAATGTTGGTAAGGGTTATTTATGATTATAGTTAAACCTAGATATCTCTAAGGCTAAAGCATTTGTATACTGAGGTAGATACTAACCGAATGTAAGGCCACGAGGCGTCGTTGAGTCGGTCCGACAGATGAGCTCTCAATGCCGATTGCCGCACCCCTCTAGGGGTATATGATGGCAGACCTGCTCCGGTGTCTATATACACTGGCCGCGGATAACTCATCGCGTTGAGTCTCCTCGAGATTTTGTAAGGGAAAGTGTTGGTCGGCGAGTCATACCTTGGCACACCCATTTTGCAGATGCGATAGGCCGTAAATCAACGAATTTACGTAGTACCTGAGCGTAGTACATATAGGTCGTTGCCGTAAATACTGTAATACGTTTTGGAGGTGGTGGTGGATGGTGGATGTAGATTGGGGAAGGTTACATGGTTTTGTTATATTTGGATGGTTATTTAGTCTTCATTTTTCCAATGAGTTAGGGTGGTGATCACAGATATCTACTGTGGTGAGGGATCACGCCCAAAGAGTACTTTTTAATATAGGATGATCACGCCGCAATGCCGCAATGAGATTATTGGCGTGACGTATGTTTGAATTGGATTTTTTACGTGTCATGTAAAGCCAAGGAAGATTGATCCTTGAACGGAAGAGGTTGACTAGTAGGTATTATTCAGAGCATGGAGGTTAAAAAACTCGTCTTTAGTTTTGGTTTTTATACCATTACCAAACCTTAGATCAGGTACATGGTATATTTGTCAAAGCATAAAACCTAATGGCGACGTAAAAACTCTTTAGGGTTGTTACAGTTTTTTTTTTCAAGAAAGTTACTTAGGGTATAATATAACATCCTTGGGTTTTTTACGCCGGGGTTACGGGCCCACAGTAAATACTACCAAATACTACGTAGGTAAGTAACCAATTTAATTTGACAATCATTCTAATGATCAGGACTTATTATTATTCTGAGTACATGTGCCAAAGAATATTTAGTCCTTCTTCTGAGCAATGCCCCTCCCCTCAGATAAAGCTATTCTGTGGCAATGCCTAATATAATAAAACGTCCTTGCGTAATGACCACATTATTGTCTGTGGTTAACGTCAACCCAAAGATCTTGTATATACCCTAAAGCTGTGCCCTAAAGGGACCCTTGTTATACCCTAATTATGTAACTTCCTTGCGTCAAACAAACCCAAGTGCCAAAATTGTTGTTCTGTGGTTTTCCTGGGGGTTTCTCTTTGGTTTCTAATGCAGCAAACAATGCGAGGTCTGTGTTGGTTCCCACCTATTGTATATACCACCTTTCCGTTTCCGTCCTTTATTTCCTACAGATTATTCCGGAGTGGATTACTTACTTCACTGGCGCAGCGACCCAAAACGGTTCTAGGTCTCCGACAAGAGAACGCCATTGGTCCCGGTCCACCAAATTTAATTATCCCGTACAAACCATTGTCCCTTCCTATATTCATCTTACAATTTACACTCCTTACTGCTACTATTTGAAAGTGTTGAAAGATAAGTAACAAATAAAATGCACAAGTAATTATAAAATGTTTGTATTTCATTCTTAACATAAATCGATCTCTCAAACATAACAAAATACTGTTGTTACAAACATTAGCAGCCTTATTCACATCTGTTTCACCTATAAAACCAGTCATGTGAAAGCAGCTTCTCACAACACTGGACTGAGATCTCTTATAATACAATAAACTTCGACCAAAATAAAATTAATGGACAGGCCCAGTAGAACCGCATTTTTGAAGATAACAAAATGAGCGCAGGCTCTCATTTCGTTTCTGTCGGTCTCTAGCCGTAGGAAGTGCAACGCGTGTCTATTGTTGCGTGATAACGAAACATCTGACAAAATTATGCATTCATTATGCTTTCCCGAAGTGTAAATACAAAAATAAAACCGGGATCTATTTTTTGTAACAAATATACTGTAAATTTTTATAATTAGGTGTTGAAGTATATGTCCGACGGTTTTGACTCGTTCTTACTGAGCAATTTCAATTGTTAGGGCCCGTCCATTCATTTTATTTTGGTCGAAGACAATAAAAGCGAAATTACCATTAAACGCCCACTACTCTACTCGCGAAGTTCATCAAAGTCAAGGCATTTGCAGACGATGCGTAGTACAAGTTGCAAGTAGCTACTACGCATCGTCTGCAACGTTTTGCTTATTACAAGTGGCAGTGGAAGTACTACTAAGCACTACCACTGCCACTTGCACTAAGCAAAAAGTTTCAGACGATGCGTACTAGCTACTTACAACTTCTACTTGCTACTTGTACTACGCATCGTTTGCAAGCGCCTTTAAGCGAATACGAGAACGTAGAAGGGCACTTCGGTTCGCTTAGCTAGAGCAACCTCGGCTCGACTCGGACGATTTCCGATCGTTGTCGGTTTTTGCGCCCGAGTCAAAGGACTCGAAGCGTCCCGTAGTTCTACAGCGAAGTGTGTTGTTCGGACTTCGGATAACTTCGACCAGTACTTTGTCGAAGCAACTTCGCGAGTAGTGTAGTGGAGGCTTTAGAGATAGGCGTCCATGTCCGCATCGGGCCGTTCTGAATTTGCACTAACTGCTTACTAATCTGTGGCAATTCACAGTTTAGTAAGAAGTTAGTTTGAATTCGGCGTAATCCGCCTGATACGGACAAGTGGGTGGCCTACCTTGAGGCCGCACTTTCGAACTCAGCGGGCAGCGAAACTGGCGGTACTTTTATAACATGATTTTTATGAGTCACTTCTCCATTTCATTTTACAACCTTGTCATATTACAACCTTGTCATATTACAACTTTGTCATATTACGACCTTGCCATTTTGCCACTTCCATGCTGGAATTGAGAGACGGACAGGTCGAATCTCACCCCCGCGACTTCGCGGATATCTTAGTTGAAGAAAGAACGTTAACAAGCGGCTCAATAATCGTGACGTATTAGTAAGAATTTTCTCCGCTATCGTTGAAAACGGTACAAATGTGCGCATATCAGCATCGCACTGCTCCGTTGATGTCGAAAACGCGGCCTTATAATGCCTTGCGAGACTAAGCTTAGAAATGAGAATAAATATCTACCTGCAAGTCACAAAAGAAGCCAAGTTGATTTAACCATGGTAATATATATATTTTTTTTATTTAGTCCATAAGTAATTATTATTTCTTACTTTTTTTTGTATCGTGTAAGCCTGAATAATGCGATAAAAATCCGGCCCGCCACTGCCATCAATCCGGCCCGCGACAGCTTAAGACTAGTCCATGTTATGGCCCTTGCAACCTACCGAAAAAAATATTATGGCCTGAAGGCTTCATAGTTTGGAGACCCCTGGTCTATATATTTTACATTGTATATTTTTAGCTAACAGAAATTGTTCGAAAGAATTAGTGTTGTATGTGTTGTTTGCTGTCTACTCCAGGGGGGGGGGGGGAATGGGGCCATGGCCCCTCCCAAAATATCTAGTACTTCCATACATTCGACTCAATTTTTAGATTTGATTCCTTCGAACCCTTGTCTGAATGGCTCCCTCCAAAATGAAATCCAGAATCCCCCCCCCCCCCCCACAAAATTAAATCCTGGATCCGCCCCTGGTCTACTCTAAGCTTAGCCCGCAAGACATTTATTATAAGGCAAGCAATATCAAAGCAAAATCTATGCTACATTGACAAATCAGGGGTGCAAGTACCGTTCTTTTAGCGATCGTCAAATTGACAGTTGAGGTCGTCAAATTCGATAATATGCAATTTTTTCAGTACTCGCTGTGATCGATTCTATGGCATTTTAGCGAATTTGACGATCGATAAAGAACGGTACTTGCACTGCAGTTACTTTTCTAACATTGAACTTAGTCACAAATGCTATCTACCTCAAATTGTAAAAAGTACAAAAAAAAAACGTATTAGGACCACTAATATATGACGGAATTTTAGTTGGACTCTCTCGTTTTCGCTCTAACTTAGGCAGAATTCTTTCTCTGTCCGTTTCACTTACTCGAGCTGTACGTTCGAGGCATCACCGCCTAAGAATATTATAATAATTAAATACATAAAACTCGTTCAGAAATGTCATTTAAATAAATAGAGACTCTCCCCACGTCGCAATAAAGTTAATTTTAGCACGCACAAGGAAGTGTGGCCGTACTTTATAAATACCAAAAGGCACTCGAAGCGCGCGTGCAGGCTTTTATCTATCGTATTACTGCACGACTGAGTTTATTTTACTCTGACCGTTACAGAATCGCTCTGTCACTTTCGCACTCGATGCCGATGTTTTAAGACTAAATAAAAGATTATTAACAGGTCTGTTAAAGAATCCGACTAAAAGTCCGTCGTCTGTGGTGGCCTTTACAGTAAAGTAGGTATGCTGAGAACAGTGCGTGATGACCCTTAACCTCTCAAACAGTGCAAACTGCAAGTAATCCAGTGACCATATTTTATAGGTGAAAATCATAAAATCATGACAGGAATGTCATTTAAAAATTGCAATTGCCAAAACATATGAAGGCATCGCAAGTGTTGCAATAACAAATATATAAATTTGTTCACAATAAATTATAAAAACAGTGGCTTGTATAGAAGCACCATTACAAAATTTAAACAGTTTACCAGAAAAAATTGTTCAAAATGTTTGTAGAATATTCAACAAGATCTCATGCATGTACCACTAAATGTCATTTCTTGCATTGCCATTGAAAAGTTTCTAAAAATATTATTAAAATGATATGGTAAGTAAATAAACCCCCCTGGTAAGTAAAAAGTGCTAAAAAGATAAAATTGACGGTAGTTCTATATTATGTTAGGTAAAGTTACACAATATGTGATGTTTTCAGAAATGTGTGTAATTTTTTTTAAATTTTATAGTTAATTTATAAAAAAAACGAGCGGTAGGTATTCGAACCTGTGCAGTCCGGGTAAATGCCCCCACTGCTTTAGCAACCGAGCTACGTTAGCTTTCCAGGGCATACTCTTGATTTTTTTAAAGCGTTGGTGGCGCTATCTGTAATTTTAACAACAAGTAAGTCCTAAAGTGGGGTACAAATCTATATAAGATTTTAGAAGAAAAAGATCTAAATTTAATAATATAATTTTTTAGGACAAAAGGCTAACCTTTATCTTTTTTTACCACTTGTATGGTTCTATTTGTTCCAATCTGTTATAAAACAATAGTTCAATTGAGCTTACAGTTTGGAAAAATCTTTCCAGAATTTTAGATGGTTGTATTTATATCTGGTGATCCAACTGTTTGGACAAAATCATTCCAATTTTAAGATTACAAATGTTTATTTCGACCGATCTGTTTTTTCAATCTTGTATCGGTTTCTCTGCTAAGTTTCCGCAGCGAAGGTGTGCTACCGGCGTAAAGTGTTCCACACTTTGAGATTTACTACATAAAATATTACAGACAATTAAAAACAAGTTTGAATACTTTGTCGAATTTTGGAACTGCAAACCTTTGAAAATAATCCTTGTAACTTTACCGAACATATTATAGTTTAGATCAGTGGTTCCCAATTAGTGGTACGCGACCCCTGGGGGTCCCCCTGGTACCCCTGGGGGTACGCGACGCGCGGCAATATCTTGACTAAGATAATTTTATCAGTATCCCGGTATCAGTATTTCGGTATTTTTATTTATCATTCCTGCATTAAAGGCTGAGTATTGTGTACTTTACTGGTCCTCACAAACTGCGTCTGCACCGGACCGGACTGCAACTGCATTTGGTGTGCTCGTGTCTTTCTTGAAGGGGTTCGCAGGAAAAACTAATTGGGAACCACTGATTTAGATGGATGTGGGAGTGTTAGACGACCTCATGGCTGTTGTTGTTTGGAGTCGACATCAATGGTTGCGATGACTGGGGGCTCGAGTCCCGGCTCTGGTACAGGGGTGGTGTTCCCTTCTTCGTAAATTTTCTTGTGGTTGTTTCGGTTGACGAAGCTGGAAAATATTTGTAAGAATTACTACCAATGCTTGGATAAAATTGACAATTCTTTTAGGGAACAATTTAAAATAAAAAAAACCTGACAAGTACGAGTAGGACTCGTGCTCTGAGGGTTCCGTTGGAGGGAACCATAAGAGCGCGAATCCGAAAAAAAACTAACTGAAGTTGAAATATTAAAAGACAAACTTAACTTTGTAGCTGATAATAAGGTTCTTCCATACATTCCAACTACAAAATGTAAGTTTGTAATAGCAAAATAATTATTTTTAAATTATATAACTTCAAATTTATGACTTTCGGATTTATTCCTATATATGTGCTATGAGAACTTGCCTTCTGCCAAATTTCATGATTCTAGGTCAACGGGAAGTACCCTATAGGTTTTGATTCCCCTGTGAAATCGCAAAATATACGACATAAACGTCCATATCTTTTGATTGCGTTGACTTACAACTTTTATTTTTTTACAGCCGAAAGAAACCGTAGACCCAAGTATTTAGTATACGTTTCAACTTGATACCTTTACGTATTCTTGAGAAAAAGGGTCTTGACAGACGGACAGACAGACGGACAACAAAGTGATCCTATAAGGGTTCCGTTTTTTCCTTTTGAGGTACGGAACCCTAAAAACGGGAAAAGCTCGCACTCTGAGGGTTCCGATGGGCGGAACCCTACGCGAGAACGCATAGCGTGCCATTAAAGCCGCCATTTCTTACGAGACAGTTTTTATTGATCGCCGTCACTCGGTGGTGGATGCGCGGGCGCTCGTTCTAACCGCGCGGTTTGGCGAGCGATTTGAATCTTTAGTTGTAGTTCCCTACACAATACTACACATACCTTGTTCGTAGAGTAAAATAAACAATACTTAATTGTAAACTAGTCATCATTCAGCAATGTGGTTTATTGGAAAGTAACGGTTTGCTGTTTTCATTTCAAGGAAGAATGTAAGTAACCACCACCAAGAAGCCGGTAAGGAACAGTGCATCCCTCCACATGAAGCCACCCGGATGTATTTGGAAGTGTTAACAGTCGTCAACATATCCGCCCAACCATCCAGGTATCAGCCCAAAGACAAATAGATTTTCACAAGCTCTCAATATAATCGAATAATTTGATTTACAGGTCGGTCGATTCTAAAATTGTTGCCATAATTTCCTCACGTATTAAAATGAAAAGAAGCGCAGATAATTTTAGTCCCGTTAGTTTGGTTTAGTTTTGAGAATGGTATAAAAAATCGACACGGGTTGGGTGGTAACATTTTAAATAGATATCTTGAAATTGAAAATTATGACATTTGCCTGTATGACATTGTCAATATGGAATTTGTCATATTGACAAATGAAATACAGGAAAATGTCATATAGACAAAATGTCTTATATACAACATTTTCATAACAAAGGCACAAGCTATACTAGCGCCATTACCAACCCTATTGTTATTCAATATCAATTTCAATATAGTATTTTAATGGCAAATACCACAATTTGTATTCAACAAAAAAATTGTGCAATAGCCAATGTTGGGAAGGAATTTGCTTTCAGAAATCTGTAGTTTTCAAGCAAGCGTAAACTTTGCTTATGATCTAAATTAAATAAAAATAAAACAACAACAAATTAAAACCTAACTATCATTCTATCTATCTATTCTATATTCTATAGGTACGTTCGGATAGCCCCTTGGTGGCAAAAATAACTGTAACAAACGCCAATAATGATCACATGTAGCGTTCGTTTTGGGAATGAGTGTGCAAAAGTGGCATTATTAACTGTTTACGCTCACCGTTCGGATAGGTCGAAAACAGCTAAAAATGCCATCATAATCTGCCACTTTTGACCCACTTCGCGACATGGGATCGTTGTGATCGTTTTTTGACATTAGGATTTTGACGTTTGTTTTTCGCGGTGTTTTGGTGTTTTGTTTGCGCGCGACTGTAATAATTCTTCAGTTTCTCGTTTTACGTCAAATCTACGGTCAACTACGGATTATATTATCTTTGAACTACGGTGTTTGACGTCACCGCTGGTGACTGTAGCGTTCGTTTAGGGTAGGGATCAAAAGTGGCAAAAATTGCAAAATTCTCAAACCGAACGCTTTACATCAACGCCAATTTTGACAATGCTAAAAATGCCAGCATAGCCTATCCGAACGCACCTTATGTTGTTGTTTTTTATTTGCCTAAAATTAATTACAGTTTTTTTTTTTTTTTTTTAAATTTCAGGTACCCATACGTTAAATTAATTAAATAGAATAAAATATATAGATGTTATAAAGATATCGCAGATTAGATATTGGGAGCTAGCATTAGACGAATGTATAAATAATTGATGATATTACAATACTTTTTTATTTATTTATTTAAGACATGGGGCCTTACGGCCAACTGCTAACGCGGTATTAAACTAACGTGAAATCCGCTCAGTTGGAAAATCACGCGACGGCAAACCGTATCTAGGTGCGTTAAGGTTCACGTTCACGTGATTTTCCAACTGAGCAGATTTAACGTTAGTTTGATACCGCGTTATCAGTTGGCCGTAAGGCCCCTGACCATTTAAACTAATGCCTCAGTTCATCTTACATTTAAATAACACTTTACAACGTTAACATCTGGCCGGCTATTTTTAAGCGATATTGATTCTGTCCCCTTCGCACCCATGGCAATCCGAATGAGAACGACGGTGACAAAACTAATATCGCAGATATTGGGGATAATAACCCATCTGACCTAAAAACATACAGGGTTACGCATATAGACTGTACTAAGCCGAAAGGAGGTCATATAACTCATCATTATGAACAACTTTTACTGGACCAACCCTGAAATCGCGACAAAAAACAGCTATTCCATAGAAAACGGTAATTGGCACTCGACAAATGTATGGAACAGCAGATTTTTCTCGCGATTTCAGGATTGGTCCCATGGTAAAGATTGTTCATAATTGTGAGTACAATGACCTACTTTCGGCTTGATATAGTCTATATGCGTAACCCTGTATAGCATTGTACTTCGTATAGCTTAAAGTAATTTATTTCGTTTTATGCACTTTTGTGTTAAAATTACTGTCACAGCGAGAACTTGACAGCAATTTTTAAGTAAAGATTACATTTTTTTTTTTCGCGAATAAGTTCGCGTTTGACCCTCAAACTAGTCTGTTGGTAAGCGACGATGTGGTCGAAGATGAAGCACGCAGACTTATGAGATACCTATACACTCTGGCCTTGAAAAGACCCAAATTATGTTTCAGGAAACAAGGAAGCCGGAACTTAAATGACGTTTCTAAGTAAGGCCGGTTATTCCTCTAGCTGACGAGCTCATTGCATTACCGTAGGATGCGTGACGCTTACCATCAGTCGAGCAACGTGCTCATCTCATCACTCATTTGCATTTAAAAAAACGCGCAGTAGTATTTTGCAGCCGTCTTCAATAATTTGCTAATGAACGCAATTTCAAGCATAAAGTGAATGCAAAAGCGATTGACCAAAAAACCAATGGAAATAGAAAAACCGCCACCGAATTTCCCAAATTTGCGATAAAAAACACAATGTAACATACCTCCCGTACTGGAAGACATAACGTATGGAATGGAGACGAAATGGGAATATGGAAAAATAAAAAATATAACATTACATATCTGTAATATAAGCAAAATGGATCAATCCTGCCGCCTTTACTGGGTCCAGTTTTTTAAAAACGCAGATTATAAAAAGCAGACTGAAAACCATAAATTCTGATCAGTTTAACTAGTTTTTAACACGCTTTCATTAGTAGTTCTCTATATTTTTCCAATATCTTGCATTACTATTTTTAATTTGTTTTTATTTATTTATTGTTTTATAATTTGTCATTTTTAATTAAGTAATGATATAGAATTTTGCAATTTTAATTTTAATTTGTAACATATGGACGTTGTCTGAAATAAATTAATATAATAATAATAATTAGCTTCATAATTATCAGCCTATTATGATCCCACTGCTGAGACACTGGTCTTCTCTTACAGAGAGGATGGGCTCTAATCCACCATGCTGGTCCCCAATTCTACCATTTTTTTTAAAGAAAACCCATTTATAAACAATGCAATTGATCCAGTTGGTATTGAACCTGCATTCTGAGCTTGGGGGCGTGGGTTCGATTCCCAAACAAACATACATGTGTTGAACTTTTGTATTTGTTCTATATCTGGTTGTTAATATCTATTTAAGTATGTATTTAAAACTATATATGTATGTATATCAGTCTCTGCCAGCCATATTACAAGCTTTGCTTAGTTTGGGGTCAGATGACCGTGTGTGCAAAAATGTCCCGAATATTTATTTTATATTTTAATTACAATTGTTATTAAAAAAAATATTTAATGGTCACAATTAAAATGCAATTAATAAACTATTGAAGTTAGTACACCAAAAGTGTCAAAAGTGAAAAAAATTAGGAAATTCATTGACAATTTAATAACAATAGGTTTAGTAGAATCGGGGCCCTGGCCCAGTGCACTTTGCGAATGACATGTCTTTGAACTGGTTGGTTCTTGGACATACCAGTTTTCTCACGATGTTTTCCTTTACCAGTTTTGAGCGATGGCATCAAATCTGCATATTATTATTAAAATACTCAATGAATCATACCATCGTACTTATCGTAGTACGACCCTTAGTATAAGTTTTGATAGTATTCGAAAACTTTTTTCGTTTTCGTATTGTTCCATACATTGCTGGGCTGAAAGGTATTCGAAAACTTTTTTCCTATTAGAGTGAAGCAATCTATACCGCCGAATACTACCGATTTTAGTTCCTCCGCGTTTCCGCTGGAGGCGCTTTACTAAAATGTTCCATACATTTTAGTAAAGCGCCTCCAGCGCTCTTTTACAATACGTAAACGAAAAAAGTTTTCGAACACTATCAAATCTGGGACTAAGCGTACTGACGGTGGAGACGGAACGGGGATAGTGTAAATCTTCAATGGCTGCTAGTAAACCCCTCGGGTTTGGGTACCGACGGTTTGTTTTAACAAATCACATAAGAGTGTTTTTTTATTGTACTATTATTATTATTTGTAGCTTATAAGGTTGTAGCTAGTACCCTATATACTACAGTGAAATATTGAAATAAACTTTTTATTTATTTATATTAATAGGCTTGCGTTTGACCGCCACCTCGCCTTATGTGAAGCGATGATGCGAAAACGGTTTTCATTCTACTCTTTACAAAATTATTGCAACTGTCAGCGTTAAAAACTTGGACCGAGTATAGTTTTAATAAACTTCAAAACTTGATTGCATTGGTTTAATTGAAGAACAACGCCACTTGAATACTTACTTTTTTAAATTGGCGGATAATAATTCATAAAGCTGAGAGAGGAATGGCTCCTTTCGATATTATCCTTATTTACAGGAAGATAAGGTGGATATTCGAATGGGAGTGCTCTTTAATCAGACCAATGAAGCTTGACGTTTATTGTAATTGGACGACTGGCCCCACATAATATGATATTGTTACCCAGAATTCACACCCCAAACTTTTGAGTATGCCTTTAGGAAATCTATTATAAAACGGAACACGGTGGCAGCGATCTCCTGCAAAGCAATTTAAACCTTAGTCACCATGTGGGGATATTTTATGTTTTGTATCATATTGCTATAAAATTAAGGTTGAATTTGCTTTGAAGGAGAGAGCCCGCGTCCGCTCTTTGTCTTCCGAGTAAGCAGGATTCGAACCTGTAACTCCATAGGTGTCCACTTGTCCGCATATGTATCGGATAACGCCAAATTCGTACTTACTACATACTAATCTGTAAATTATCACAGCTTAGTAAGTAGTTAGTATGAATTCGGCGGACGCCGTACGATACGGACAAGCGGATACTTATCTCAAACGCCATCGGCTCTCAAATAAAAGTTTGTAAAAATACACATTGACAATGGTTCCCTTGATGGTTGATACACATCTGTGGTCACCAAAAATACTCACTATTATTAACCAAATTACCTAGAAACGTTATTCAAGTTAAACAATGTTTAAACTTTAAGTAAATACCGTTTCTCTATCGGGGCGTCCATTAATTACGTGAGGTGATTTTGGCGATTTTTCGACCCCCCTCCTCCCTTGGTGAGATGTCGTGAGATTTGGCTTGACCCCCTCCCCCACCCGTTAATCTCACGTGAGATTTTTATAAATGCGTGGTTTTGTCTATTTATGTGATAATCTGTAATACGTTGAGTAAGATTTGGCTAAATTTTAGTGGAGAAACATGTTTTACTTAATTTAACCAAGCTTACCGAAATTTTACACGCTTTCTTGCGGGAAAAAAATTACGTGATATTTGTCGAGACCACCCCAAAACAGCTCACGTAATTAATGGACGCCCCCTATCTCGATTTTGCTCAATACAATTTCCTTCAGCGAAGTTGACAACAGTTTTATGTTATTGTTTAACTGTAACGTTTCCAAGTACAGTCGAAAATGTTTAGTAAAATGTGCAATACAAACAAAACATAGTTGCTTAGAAAATTAAGGTGACAAAGAAAATAAAGCACATTTAAAAATATATAAATGTAGGTGAATAAATACCAATAAATTAGTCAATTCAAAAGTCAATTCAAACCAATGGTAAATTTTAAACAATACAAGTATATAATGTTAGTGTCACATTTTACTAAACAATCACAACAATTTCGCTAAATTTGAATAAATGTACCATACAAACATCAAATTCAAACAAATGTACCAAAATTCCGCTTTAATTGGTATAAATAAGCCCCAAGTCATATCAAAGATGTTTTTTTTTTTTTATAATAATGTTTTTGCTTCACACTCTATGGACAGCACACTTTCAGTCAACACATTAGCGCAAAACCACCTCTAAAACATCTGCCCGCCAATGGCACGTCAATATCGGTGTTGTAACCTTGAGGGACCAATCAGCTTTAAGTATATCGTGCCCTTTAGCTAGTTGTCTGATTTTTTGCATTGCTAATAAGTTTGTGCAAAACACTTTTTTCTTACAATTTTACTATGTTTTATACTTTTAATGTTAAGACATTGGTCAACCCAGTTTTTTCGTATATGAATGTATAAGGTTACATGGAACGTTGGTACTAAGCAGAAACGAGGTTATTGTACTTATTATGACAATATTTACAATGGGAACAAAACGTAAACACTCTGCTAAAAAATCTGCTGTTTCTTTTAAAATACCATTAACACTTAATAAAACGTATAGAACTGCTGTTTTTTTACGATTATAGGGTGTCCCATCGCAAAAGAATGTTCTTAATTATGAGTACAGTGACCTCCATTCGGCTACTACCGTTCTGTGTAACCTAGTAGGTAAATGAACATGGTACTCACCAAGCCTTAATCTTCTGATATATGTAGATACACGTCATGGGTATAGGAGTCATGATGGCCACCGAAACAGGAATTACTGGAATAATATTTAAAAAAACGGTGAGTATTAAATTTTAGGACACGATGTATAAAAAATTGCTTTAGGCGATGTCTGTTGTTCTAGTTATAATATTTTTTACAACACATTTGCTCAAATTTGCACTTACGAAGCCTGAATACATCTTTCGAAAGTTAAACATTACGGATCATACAACGGAGCGTGCTATAATGAAACGCATCATACAACGGAGCGTGCTGTAATGAATTTGTCCGCACGCTCCGTTGTATAGCACCGTGCGTGTACGTTACGGTATTTTTTTTATTTCCATTTTTTGTTTTTTTCTCGCAAATGTGTTGTAATACGTTGTATGGCACACGTGCGGATTGGTTATTACAAACTCGTGACTATGGTAATGTAAGAATAATGTAATGGTATGAATGTAAGCCCTCGACTTCGTCTCGGGCTTACATTCGTCTACTCGTTTGTAATAACCAACTTTCCGCACTTGTATCATAAATAACTATTCGCACTCCTATGTCCTGCGGCTGCGGCAGAGAACCTAAGCATAAGATGAAGATGAAACGAAGTGCTTTTTTGTTTGTTTTTGGCACGGCACGTTATAATTCACCTGGTCACCCTGGTCACCAGTGTCTAAGTTACCAGTAGGAAGACCGTCTTCAGGCTGCAGCAGAGAGAACCCCAACATGAGATGATGATGAAAAACGAAGTGGTTTTTTTTTTGTTTTTGGCTAGCACGGTTTTCTTTCACCTAGTCACGAATGTAAAGCATAAGTTACCTGTAGTAAGGTCGGCTTCGGGCTGCGGCAGAGAGAACCTCAACATAAAGATAGCGATGCCGGTGTTAACAATGCCGGTTTCTATCGAGATGGCAAGCGCGTCAGGGTGCGGCTGCCGCAGCAGGCGTGCAAACAGATACCCAGCCCCATATCCCAGCCATGGGACTCCCATACCCGCTACTATGATCTGGAACGGAAAATTAATTTGATGATTAAACAAACTTAGAATCTGTGCAAAAAAAGAGAAGCGTCGTAGAACTCGTAGAGAATTGTGGACCGCGATTGCTAATTTCCACCCACGAGATGGACAGACGACCTAAAAGAGACCGCAGGGAAACGCTGGATGCAGGCCGCTTCTAACCGGCTCTTTTGGAGATCGATGGGGGAGGCCTATGTCCAGCAGTGGACGTCCTACGGCTGAAATTATGATAATAAATAAATAAATAATCGGGACATTTTTTCACACACGGTCATCTGACCCCAAACTAAGCAAAGCTTGTTATATGGCTGCCAGAGACTGATATACATTCATATATAGTTTTAAATACATACTTAAATAGATATTAACACCGAGATATAGAACAAACACAGATGTTCATCACATAAATGTTTGTCCTAAGTGGGAATCGAACCCACGCCCCCAAGCTCAGAAGGCAGGTTCACTACTAACTGGACCAACGAGCTATCCTAATCTATACTAATATTATAAAGAGGAAAAATTTGTATGTATCGTAAGTATGTTTGTAACGAATTGGCTTAAAAAGTACTGGACCGATTTTAAAAATTCATTCACTGTTGGGAAGCTGCGCTATCCCCGGGTGACATAGGTTATAATCTATACCCGTGCGAAGCCGGGGCGGACCGCTTGTTATGAATAATAATAGGTAGAGTCTGTGCAGAAAGAGAAGCATCGTAGAGAATTGAGGTCGCGCGTGTGCAAATTTACTATTTTTAGTTCACCATTACGCCGCCACACTTCTCTTTTTTCACAGACTACCTAAGAGAAGTTCTATTGTAATATGCATGTGTCCTAATTTTTTTATTACCTCATAAAAAAGCTGATCACAAATAGAGCCCACCAACGAAAACAAAATTAGAATTTGTTCAAAAATAAGTAAGTTATAAGTATTTTAATTTCATGCTCGACAAAGATACGGCTGTTTAAAAATAACTGGTCCGCCATCTTTGGGAGGCCGCCATATTGGATTTAGAATGACGTCACTTAGCTTAGATGACAATACATGTGATATGACATATATAGTTGTGCTCTAAATGAATTTACAAAGATAGCTTTAAAGGTTTTATGTTATTAGATAATTTAGTGTTATTGTCACAATGTTGTTGTTAAAATGTAAATTTGCCACACTATCGCATTAGGTTATAACCTGTAATGATAGTTCTAAGTTGGAAATAAAATAAATAAATGAATAAATAAAAATGTTGCATTGTCATCCAAGCTAAACGTGTATGCAAAATTTTAATTGTAAAAAAAATCAGTTTCAAGATTGGACTCAAATTAACAAGGCAATTTAAATAAAAGCTTATTAAAACACTCACCTGCCAAGTGAACAGATTGAAAATGTACAGATTGGTGACAATGGCGAAGATAATGATGAACAACAGCAATGTCGTAGAGAATCCCTTCAGGATTCTGACCATGAACGCAGCGATTCTCGGCGTCCAGCGCTGCATGGCCAGCCCGATACCGAGGGGGATGACGAGCCCAATGACGAAGGTAGCAATGTTCCGGTACGGGACTCGGATGTTTGCGTTTGCGAATACAACTTGGCCGAGGGAGAAAAGCCATGCAGGAATCAAACCTGGAATGAGAAGTAGGGTGAGACTGACATAGGAGATGGTCGGACCTATGCTTTGTCAAATTTAGGATGACAACTTTGACAGCTCGCAGTAAGGATGGGTAGTGTATAATCGTTAATGAACCTATTCGATATTATTCTCATAAAACTTGCAATCGATAGTTGCATGGTTATGCTGAAAAAAATTAAATCATTCATTAGGTAAGTAATAGTATTTTTTTTTTACAAATAAGTAATTGCGCGATAAATAATTTCAAATATTTATAAATTTCAAATGAAAAACTGGTTTAAACTATCACGGTTGTTCACTAAAGTTATATGATTATTTATGGGAAGACTATGAAAGAGGGTAGATCGTTTAGTCTGCACCAAACTTTGAACTGTTCGACCAACCACCCGCATTGTTCAGTCTTCCCGTGAACATGGTGCATGTAACTGCGCTGAAATATCGGGAGCTCATTCCACAACCTTACCACGGTAAATATCCCGTAAATAATCATATAACTTTAGTGAACAACCGTGATAGTTTAAAACAGTGTTTTAGTCACGTAGTATAGTTAGTTCGTTATAAATAAAGCTTTATATAAGTATTAAAATTATATTTACCAAAGGAACATAAAGTAGAGATGGTGCTCATAGCGAGCGACAAATTGAGGTTTCCACCGAGGATGAAGGTCCAGATGTTGGAAGCCCCGCCGCCTGGAGACACGCCCGTGAAGAACATGCCCAAACGCATCTCCGGCTGATTGGGGAAAATCAGGAAACCAAGACCGAAGGTGAGCTAGAACAATCAATCAACCATTTATTCAATTAGTCGTATTAAGACAACGCTGGATGCAGGCCTCTTCCAACCGGCCCTTTTAGAGATCGATGGTGGAGGCCTATGTCCAGCAGTGGACGTCCTATGGCTGAAATGATGATGATGATTAACATTCCATGAGCGAAGGTGGCCGACCGGTAGCATGTGCGCTTTACAATCTGACGGAACCCGGTTCGATCCTCCGCCCTGCACCAATAACTTATCATCATCATCATAATCAGCCTTTTAACAGTTCACTGCTGGACTTTTAGCCTACCCCCAAAAGGGTGATTGGGCCATTTCCACCACGCTGGCCCAGTGCGGGTTGGTGGATTCACATACGCCATTGAATTCCTTCTCCGTGGGTATGCAGATGTCCTCACGATGTTTTCCTTCACCGAAAAGCCTGTGGTATGAAAATCCGTACATAAGCTCCAAAGAGCTCATTGGTACGAACCAATAACTTATATAAGACCTAAATAAATTAAGTGCAATTTCGATGCCATCCCTCAACAACGGCGAAGGAACACATCGTGAGGAAACCGGTATGTCCAAGAACCTCAAAAGTTCAGATATGTCATTCACCAACATGCACTGAGCCAGCATGGTGGATTAGTGCCCATCCTCTCTCCTCTCTCTCTAAGAGAATGCCTGTGTCCCAACAGTGGGAACATGGTAGACTGATAATGATGATTCCTATATAATGCCACCTCCTATTTTGACACTAAATCATTTGCGTATGAAACCAATTTTAGGGATATTTCGTTTGGTCGTTCGGAATCCTCAGCATTCTAGTCCGACTGGCACATGGCCGGTATTTTCTTGGCACATGGCCGGTATTTTCTTTTCTTAGTCGGTATTTTGGATAGACTTAGACAATAAACGCACTTTCCCATTGAAACTGAATGATACCAAAGATAATTAGATGATACTTACAAGTGGCATGAAAAGGAACTGGCCAGCCAGTCCTAAAGCCGGCCCTATAGGCCGCTTCAGTACTCCTTGCACAGTTGGCCAGTGCATGGCGCAACCGAAGTTTATGAAGATAAGGGATACCTGTGAACAAATTAAATTTTTATTAAATTGAGAGCTGTTTCATTAATTCATCATTTTAGAGTAACTTCTTCTCGGTGGAGTAACTTCCAAGCTTGACGGTCCTCTGCCAGTGTTTTCACCTCCCTGTACGACATGAGATCTGCCTTCTCTTTTTTTTGGTCTAAGAATAATATTTTTGTGTTCCGGTCCTCTCTTTCCCTTATTATTTTCACCTTTCCCTCTATGGTGGTTTTCATTAATTTGTCATGTCGTACAAAGTGGCCAAAGATCTTTCCCCTTCACGTATCTTTATACTTCTATATTCTTCTATGATAGCTGTTATCGGTGTTTAATAGCTTCGTATGCGTGAACTTTCATTTAAACATTCAACCTCCATTTGCTAGCCCATTTCAAAATTGTTACTTAGACATCTACACCCCATCAGGAGTCTACAATGACGATATAAATTATCTTTAGGAGTCTACCTACCTGCTAAGTTACGTACTACGTAAATCAAGGTTTCGAGATTTTGCGATAAGTCCGTGAGTGAATATTTGGTTTTCAAAAATCCTTTTTTTTTATAATAGGCTTTTGTTTGACCACCAACTCGCCTGATATAAAGCGATAATGCTGTCTACGGTGGAGCACGCTTGCCTAGAAGAAACCGATAACGCCGCAGTTTTAGTTTTCATCAAAATCGGGCCCGAGACTCCTTTGAGCACTTTTCGCATTCATAATTTGGGATTTGGCCATCCACGCACACTTGAAAAACTCCTGTATACTAGCTTAGTATTACCATGTATTACTATGGCATAGTAACTTTTACCAATCACTATATCTGAGTTTTTTATCGCTAATAAGTCTGCGTTTGACCACCAACTCGCCTGTTTGAAAACACGATGTGGTCGAAGATCTTAGTTTTTTTTTTAAATCTTAAGCAAAAATAGCGTAGTTGGAAATTTGGCACACATTTTGGACAAATTTGGACTCGGGCAGTCGTAATTACTCAGTCGAAATAATTTATCCCCTTGTCCTTAAAACATCTTAGACAGTGCGGCACAATCGGACTTGTGCCTTGGAAAGATTAAAACCAATGCGATAAGGCAACGTAATCAGGTACTGTAGATTTAATATCTTTGGGAGTAACAATAAATATCGCAAGTAAATTTGTGGATAAAAAATCATAATGTAGTGTAATTTAGTAAAGATTACAGACTTTTATCAGAATAGACCATGCGAGTTAACCTTTTTTGCATGTCTGTTAAGTTGGAAAAATGCTCCAACTAGCACGTCACATATTTCAGTTCGATTTCCGTCGTCTTGGCAGAAGAGCGTCAGAACTCGATACAAAAATGCCAAATCGCGCCAGTAAATTGCCAATGAGCGATGGTGGCCAAGCGGTAGCATGTGCGCTTTACAATCTGACAGCGCCCGGTTCGATCATCGACCCTGTACCAATGTCTTATTGAGTACTTAAATTATGAGCAGTTTCGATACCATCGCTCAAAAACGGTGAAAGAAATATGTCCACGAACCGCAAAGTTCAAAGACATGTGAGACGTATACCAAAATGAAATGGGTTAGCATGGTGGATTAGGGCCTGCTCTCTCTCTCGCTGACAGAAGGCCTGTGTCCCAGCAGTAGGACAATAATGGGCTGATAATAATGATGATGAAACCGTCAAAACTCTTCGGCAGGAGTTGGCCATGCAAATGGATTTAAAATACCACCTAATTGCCCGCTGGGTTTTCATAAAAGTTGACCTGTTGCGGTGTCTATGTTGATAAGACTCTGTGGTACAGATGTACTTCGTTTAACCAGAGGTCAACAACAACCAAAACAATTAAGTAGGTAAATATTTCGGACATTTTTGCACACACGGTCATCTGACCCCAAACTAAGCTAAGCTTGTGATATGGCTGCCAGAGACTGATATACATACATATATAGTTTTTAAATACATACTTAAATATATATTAACAATTAACAACCAGATATAGAACAAACACAAATGTTTGTCCTACGCGGGAATCGAACCCACGCCCTCAGGCACAGAAGGTAGGTTCACTACCAACTGGACCAACGGGCTATCTACATACAGGGTTATGCAGAAGGGTGTACTAAGCCGAAAGGGGTCCATAGTACCCATCGATATGATCAAATTTTACTTTAGGTACAACCCTGAAATCGCAAAAAACAGCTGTTCCATAGAAAACGGCCATCTCACTCGACAAAATGTATGGAACAGCAGTTTTTTTATTCGCAATTTTAGGTATAGCTCCATAGTAAAACTTGTTTATAATGATGAGTAAAATGACCTCCTTTTGGCTAAGTACACCCTTCTGCATAACCCTGTATGTTACGAATCTTACGATACAAAAAAATACCTATCATATAATTTATTCTTTATGAAGGTGACCAAATGTACAATGTAGTTAATAAATATTTATTTATCTTGTATAACAGGCTATCGGACAAATATATTTTTATTGTCTAATAAAATAGTTGATTATTATTATATGTGTGTTCTAAATAAAGGAAGCATTTTATATATTGTTAATATATATTTTAATATAAAAATTATATTTTGATATATGTATTAGTAAATAAATAAATTGAAATTTTCAATTTATTTGTCATGCTAGACAGAGATCGCACTATATACTTTTACTAATGACGTCGCTTGGGTAACTTGGGTTGTATAAATGTTATATTTATTGTATTTGGAGCGTGTGTGTGTTGTTTATATCATTTTAGAATTATTATTATTACTGACTTTTGATATATATATTAGTTTTTATGATTATTGTTTTAATTTGGATTTTGTTTTATTTCTATTTGTTGCATGCTACTTATATAATTAATAAAAAATGTTCAATTAAATTGAATCAATTAATAATGACAATCCATTGTAATTAATATTTAATTTTGAATATTTATTTTGTTAAATCTGCACTAAAAACCAATACAAATGTACAAAGTTCTGACCTAAGTCAACTCGGAAGGAACTATCCACCAAGATACGGGTTAACGCTCAGTTTGGTGGCTAGGGTCGACAATCTTTATTGATGTACCATTTTATGTGTAATATTTTTTTTTTTTTTTTTTTAGATTAAATAATTTGTGCATACGTCACATCATCAGCCAGTAATAGTCCACTGCTGAACAAAGGCCTCCTTCTTAGAGAGAGGTGTTGCCGTAATCCCCACGCTTGGCAGGCGGCTTGGGGATCGCAGTACGTTCACTGTGTACTAATATGACGCTGCTGCCCATCCTCCGGTGGTTCTGGTCGCAGTTTTAAGACATACTTGGGTCCATGACAATGACTTGTGCAATAAGTAAGAAATGTACTTACAAAAGTGGCAACACTAGCAACGAATATAGTGTCGATGACTCTTTCTGGACGGATGATGATCACCGGCATCGACCCGTTGGTGATGGAGAACGTTTCTAAGCCCCGACGCTTCGATAACGTCACATCTGTTCTACCTGCAAACAAAATATAATAATAAAAACAATTACATATTAACATAATAATCAATTTGAAAAACCGACTTCAAAATTAATAAATATTCAATTGCATATACTTGGACGACACATATTTTCCAGATATTTTGATTTAAAAACCAAACTGCTAAACCGATTTTGATAAAATTTCTATGTGACCAATCTGAAAGTATATACTGTTAAATAAATAAAGAATTTTCTAAATCAGTTTATAAAGGACGGCTTTCTTTCTGAGGTCAAATATTAAAAAAATTAAAATCCCCTCCTTTTTTAAGTCGGTTACAAGTTGAGACATTTGAACACGAACAATAATAAATTATACTAAGGCATATCTCCCTCGGTTGTTTGATCTGAGGGCCAGCTCCAAGTGATATGAAATAAATATAATTGTATAAATAAATATAAAATGAAAGAAAATAAATTTAATTCGACACCTTTACAGGAACTTATATCTAAAGGATACAATCAGTGTCGAATGGGCCTATATGAGCCTATAGTCTGCCTTATTATACTATTTCTTACCAAGGAAGTTGCCCGTGATTCGAAGAGTGCCAGCCCACAAACCAGCGCTGGCCTCTGCTTCCGTGAGTAGGTTAGTAGAGTTCCATTCGGCTATCGCTAAGCGATCAGACCCTATAGACGCCATCACCTCGTCGCCTGCTTGCATGCCCGTGCCTGAAACAAACGGTCACATTTTCAGCATTCATTTCAGCAGTACACCTTTGTTAATACCATATAATCTCACTATTAAAAACCAGGGGGTGCCGGATTATTGGAAAGTTCGGATTACTGGATTATAGAGAAAAAATGTGTTTCCGTTTATTTTACATGTTTAATTACACACTATTCTCACATCAAAAAAATTGGTAAATACGAGTACGTACGCGCGGCGACTTAGCGCATAGGCGTAGAGGGGCGAGGGAGGCGCGGGCGGAAGGTGCCGGATTATTGGACGTATCGGTCTTATGACGTGCCAGATTAGTGATATACTGTATATAGTATGTCGTCAACTTGGGATGCGTTTCATCATCAGCCAGAAGACCTCCACACTGAACGACAGCGCAACCCACTGCCGCACCAGGGGGTTGCGCTTGCGTTGCATCAATTTGCGCGGTTACGATATTATCATCATCATCATCAGCCTATACTAGTCCATTACAGGCCATAGGTCTCTCCCAAGACACACCCGATCTTCGGCTCTCTTCTTCCAGGCACTGCCAGCTGTCTTGCGTATATCGTCACTCCATCGAGTCACTCGTCCTACTCTTTTTTTTTTTATAAGTAATAGGCTTGCGCTTGACCGCCATCTCGCCTGATGTTAAGCGATGATGCGGTCTACGGTGGAGCACGCTTGCCTAGAAGAAACCGATTCACTCGTGATTCGAAGACACCCAGACACTACGTTTGAACTTGTGGATTGCTTCAACTAAGTGTCCATAACCCACGTTTCAGCACCGTGAGTCGCGACAAATAGTACGCACTGGTTAAAGGCTTTCGTCTTAAGACTGCAGCATAGGTAACGAGAATACTACGTAGTTTCCAGAACACTGCCTTCTCAAAATTGTTTTACCTAGTTCGAGCGTCTGCCCTAGGTAAACATATTGTTGAACGATCTCGTAGAGTGAAGCCAATTATGGCAATCGGCCCCGGAGCAACGTGTTCGTTGAATATGACCTTGGTTTTATCAAAGGTCATCCGGAGACCGATGCATTGGGAAGAATTTGCTAGGCCGTCGAGCATCGAATCCTTTGTAGGTCCTCCAGTGATTCAGGCATTAATAATAATAAATATTCGGGACATTGACCCCAAACTAAGCAAAGCTTGTGATATGGCTGCCAGAGACTGATATACATACATATATAGTTTTAAATACATACTTAAATAGATACAACCAGATGTAGAACAAACACAAATGTTCATCACATAAATGTTTGTCCTAGGTGGGAATCGAACCCACGCCCCCAAGCTCAGAAGGCAGGTTCACTAAGGTATGTATTTAAAACTATATATGTATGTATATCAGTCTCTGGCAGCCATATCACAAGCTTTGCTTAGTTTGGGGTCAGATGACCGTGTGTGCAAAAATGTCCCGATTTTTTATTTTTTTTTAAATTTATTCACTACCAACTGGACCAACGGGCTATCAAATCATGCTATCATTATGACGATGTCATCAAATCAAATCAAAATAATTTATTTGCTAGAATATAGGTACATGATAGGTCTTAATTTAAAATAAAGTCGCTCTATATCCAACCTCTAAGGTGTGCAAATTACAATATAATTATAGTAGGTACAGATTATTTTCACATAATACATTAACATTTTATCATTTATCTTTAAAATACTCATCTATGGTATAATATGCCTTGTCAATAAGAAACTTCTTTAATCTACATTTAAAAATGTCATTATTGTCAGTCTCTTTTATAATTTCTGGTAACTTGTTATATATTTCTACTCTTTTTACAAAAACACTTTTACTAAACAAAGCTGTTTTGCATTTGGGCGCACTTAGTACATTTTTGTGTCGCCTAACCGTCAAAGTTTTATAGTCATCTATATGATTTCTTACAAGCATAGCCGATTCATAAATGAACATGGAAGGCAAAGTCAGCAGTCTCAGATTCTGGAAGTACGGCTTACACGAGTCTCTTGGCTTTAGCCTACATATTGCTCGAATACATTTTTTCTGTGCTTTAAATGCTGATTCTTTTTCGGTAGAGTTTCCCCAAACAAGAACTCCATATCTTAGGGTGGAGCCAACATATGCGTGATAGGCACTTAAAAGAGCTTTATCATTAGCTACCTTACGCAACATAAATAATGCATACGAAAACTGGTTCAACTTTGTACATATATGCTCAACATGAGAATTCCACGACAAGTTGGAGTCAATGTGAATACCTAAAAACTTAGTCTTCTGTAGTTCGTCAATATGTTTTCCATTATAATTAATATTTAAAATGTCAAATCTAGAATTAATATTTTTAAATGTCATTATGTGTGTTTTATCTAAGTTAATTTGAAGGTTATCAGCAAATAGTATGTGAGAGATGTACTTGATATTGACACCTCGTCCTGCCCAGTCTAGCATCTTGAACATACCCTTCATTGCGTTGAGTTGAGGATATAAATAAGATTAGCGTAATTTTAGACCCATGTGGTGAAACTTTTTCGATAGAATAATTCGGCGAAAACAGGCCTTCCAAAACACGTTTTTAGTGAACTAGAACTTCTAGAACTTCTTGACAATTATCATAATATCAATTAACATATATATTTATCATAAATATATTTTATCTTAGAGTTAATTCGTTTTATTTTAAATTAAAATGGTTTTTGACTCTTGAGTAATCCGGAGTTTTATAATTTGTTACTTACGTTATTTAGCACTGACGCGGACGCCAACTCGTGCGCATCTTTTCCTGGTAATCGCACAGATTTGTCACTGCTTCAGGCAGTGTCAAAATTTTAATTTGAGACGATTTTGTATCGAGCAGTAACGGATCCAGGGGGTAAGGGACACAAGCCCCCCCCCCTCAAAGTGTCTGGGTCCACCGCTGACAAATCTCAAATTTAACTCGATATCCTACAGTCTACCCTCCGCTGGCTCAAGCCCCTCACACCAGCAGCCATTAAACATCCACTGCTGGATAAAGGAGACCCTCTTAGAGAGGTGTATTGCCATAATCCCTACGCTTGGCAGGCGGCTTAGGGATCGCAGTACGTTCACCGTGTACTAATAGGACGCTGCTGCCCATCCTCCGGTGGTTCTGGTCGCAGTTTTAGGACATACCCGGGCCCAACCCAACCCGAAATCCTGGATCCGCCACTGGTATCGATTATCGACTCTTAATACGGTTACATCAATAACAACTTTCTATCGAAGGAACAACCTTCAGTAGTACGTACAACATTTACAAGACTATCAGCTACGCGACCTTACCGGCGGGTGTTGAAACACGCGTATGTAGGTTATACTTACATATAGTAGTATCATAAATTAAACATAATGACTTGACAAGTTATCTAAAAGGATACGACAATGACAAAAAACAAGCCGATAAATTTTGTAAACATTTATTTTATGAAATTCGGCAATTATCCTGTCAGTCTGCAGCAGGTTTTTTATGCAACTGAAAGAGACGAGCAAGCCGCTTGCCTAATAGTAAGCGTTTGTCCATGACAGTTTAGTGCCACCCAGAATTTCTAGCTGTTGCCCGCGACATCGTACGCGTATTTTCATATAAACATTTAAACCTCCGTTTGCCCCCTTAAATCGGCGTTTTCGCAAACTCCTTTCTAAGGAATCTACCTACTAAATTTCAGCTTCGTAGGTCGAATAGTTTTCGAGATTACGTGAAGAGTCAGTCAATGAATGGACGAGTGCGTGGGTCCGGGATCTAGAGGAACGCACCGGAGCCCTCAGTACTGCGCTACGGCTCCTCCCGAGATAACTGCGTGTTGTCTCGGCTTCTCCGCTCCGACCATCCCGTGCCCAGAGGTCCCCTTTTTTTGAATTTGTGTAGACTGATCAAAAATGTATATAAAGCTATGTTTTTTGACGATTTCATTGTATTGGTGACACATCGAATCAGTCAGTCTCCATCTATCCTTACCTTGAACAGTGACGTTTATGTATTGCGAGTAGTCCATGTTAAGGGTCACCTCGTCAGGGTTGAAGGTGGCCGTCAGCGAGGGCACCGTCTGGCAGATAACCCATAGGGGGCATAGCGCCAGCAGGTATATCACGATCAGGTGTAGGGGCCAAATCGGACACATCTTGCCCGATCTTCTTTATCTGTACCTGGAATAGAGGAGATTGGAGTAAAATAAGACAGTTGTAAAATACTAGAAAAATCTAAATAATCTAATTTTTCTGATTCTAAATGTTTTCTGATTTGAGCCGTTTAGGGTCGAGACAATGGGCCAATGGGGACCTCGTTTTCAGAGCCCCTGATTAATGCGACGTGTGACCAAAATGCTGGCGTTTATCTGGCTCAACGCTTGTAGCATTGCCATTCAGCGTGGTAATGCCGCCAGCGTGCTGGGTACGCTGCCAACTGATAGTTGGCTTCAGCATTTGTATTGTCTTTAGACCTTCAACGGTCTATGGGTGGTCTTAACTGCTTTTGTAGTGTTAGCTTGTATTTTGTTTAGTTAATAACATTATCATAGCAACAGATATTGGTGTGGGATGTTTAATTAAGTTCAAAACTCATTTAAAAAAATATTTCACGTCAGTATTTAGCTATTAATGAATGCATGATTTAATGTTTACTGATATCATAAACCAGTTAGTGGTTGTGGCTAAAAGTATAATGTTATCCAGCCAATGACGACACAGCGTGAAACCACAGGTAAAACTGAATTTTATACTTGTGATGATGATGATTTATGCATATAATATAAGTATATATATTTGTATCACACTTAACCAGTAAAAAAAAATATATATATTGTGGTATTTTATTTATTTAGTATCATGATTTAATTTTGAGGAAAATTTAATCGTGAGGAAACCGGCATACGCACGGAGAAGGAATTCAATGGCGTATGTGAATCCACCAACCCGCAACTGGGCCAGCGTGGTGGATATGGCCCAATCAACCTTTCGGGGTAGGCAAGTCCAGCAGTGGACTGTTAAAAAGGCTGATTACGATGATGATAATTTAATTTTATATTGGTTTTGACTCGAGTACAAGTTTGTAATATTCCAATAAAATATATATTTTACATGTTATGTATCTATTATGGAAACTGACGTGGTTTTCACATATTTTATTTATATTACACGGGATCCTTTAACCTCCACACAGAACGACAGTTTTGCTACAGCCTTTTACCATGTGTACCCACAGTTTGCTTATCATGATCCGCCAAAAAGCCAAAACACCAAACTATTCAACAACGATATTGAAGTTATAAAGAAATAACTTGAATCGGTCACAGCTACCTACATATTTGCATTGTTATATATTAAAATATTTATAAATTCAGTTTATCAAAAGAACAGCAACATATACGCGGCAAACATTATTTGAATATGCGAATAATTTGATAGTGCCTCGAAGTTGTTGACGTAACACGTGAACAAAGTAAGATGACTTGATTAAGTGCCTACTTTTTTTGCTGTAGATAAGCTCACGGTACGTTTGATGATAAAACTGACATAACCAAGAGCTCTGATGAACTGACAAATCCGTAATATATTTTATACTTAAAACACGTGTAGAGATTGTTTTAAAATTAAAATGTGAGACATGCTTATTAAGTCTTTATTTAGAGTCATTATTGCAAAGTTTTATAACGATTCACGAATAATGTGTAATAAAATTATGGATACCTATTTATCTCATACTAGCTGACCTGACAGACGTTGTCCTGTCTTAGAACTGTCAAACACGCAAAGTTAAAATTGTAAATCTATTTTTTTTTACACTTTGGGTTACATTATTGGAGTTTAAGTAAGGATCCCTATTAAAAAAAAAATGCCTATGTTTCCCGGGGATAGTGTAGCTGCCCAACAGTGAAAGAATTTTTCAAATCGGTTAAGTAGTTTCAGAGCCTATTCAATGCAAACAAACAAACAAACAATCAAATATGTCCTTTTTATAATATTAGTATAGACTAGCGGTCCGCCCCAGCTTCGCACGGGTATAGATTATAGCCTATGTCACCAATAGTGTAGTTTCCCAACAGTGAAAACAAATTTCATAGGAGCATATTCAATGCAAACAAACAAACAAACAATAAAATCTTTCCTGTTTATAATATTAGTATAGATCTATCCTCAGCTGTGAAAGTCCCGTCAAAATAGGTCCAACCGTTTTGGAGTCCACATGCAATAAATCGCCTTTTATGTTATGAGATTATCATAGTTTCAAAAAAACTAGAAAAACACGCTTTTTGGGACTCGTTTAAAGAAAGTAAATGAGCTAAACATGAAAGATTAAAAAAAAAACGTAATTCACAATTTTACTATACATACGCTAATAAACTCCGTAGGTTTCCTGGTAAAAAAAAGTTACACTATCCACCATCATCAGATTAGCTCGATGGTACCTAATTATTGCATTGTACTCCAAATTGCATATTACTTGCAAAGTTTCGAATCCATACGAAAACTAGAAGTAGGTTAAAATAGTTTCCCAAGATTTGTTTACATAGTTCGTCAGTTAAATTAAAAACACGTTAAAAAAACTCACCTAAATGACTAAAACAATAAGGTAGGTCAAAATCCAGAAGTTAAGAAACAGTTAAATTACACAACACATTTTAGAACGTGCACTTTCAACCAAGGCCCCGAGACGACTGCCGACAGAAATGTACCGCGGACGTAATAATACACCTTGACGTATCGTCCTATCAAACATCACTGCCAGTACTAAGCCGTTACACCTTATTGCTGTACCATTTAGGACCATAATCGAACAGTCATTGCATTTACTCGTCGGGTATCCACGCGGTTGCCAATCAAACTACGAAATTCCAATAGACTAAATCCCGTGGTTTCAGTCACGTAGAGATAAAACACCGATAACGGAGTATTAGCATTATAATATTAATTACCCTGAATCATCGTTATTTTATTAGATAACCCATAAAACGTGTAGGCGCCTATCTAAATCCGAATCGACCTAGGCATACAGTCGGTCAAGTCGAGATAAATGTTTACATAATCAATCATGCAAATATATGCGTAATTTAAATACTGAAATTATAATATGATACACATTACTAACATGATATGTTAACTATTGAAATTGTTACAATTTTTTTTTAATATAGGTACTTCATGTTTACGGTATTTTTAGCCACCTTTCAAGATTTTTACGCCTACTAACTAGGCAAAACATGATACAAAGTGCAATGATGTTAAATCTCATTGACAAGTTACTAATAATTTTAACCCAGTTTAGCGTTTCTAAATCTTTATCTTTACGCGTAAAGATATATTAAAAGATTCAGGCTTTGGATAGGATCAACTATATATAAAAGAAAACTAATTTATCAAAGTACATAAGTAGTATAGAACTTTACTATATCTATCTCTACATAGTATAAATTAAAGTCGCTTTCCGCGTCTGTCTGGCTGTATGGCCGCTAACTCCCCCTAAACCTAAACAACGGATTTTGATGCGGTTTTCACCATCAGTTTGATAAATTTTCACGGAAGGTTTATGTATATATAACTAGCGACCCGCCCCGGCTTTGCACGTTAATTACACCCGTGCGAAGCCGGGCGGCCGGGTCGCTAGTAATATTTATAAACGCAAGAAAGGTACACAGAATCCTAACCTTGAATGCACACTTTGTTAAGGTTCCTTTTGTTGGAACTCCAAGCTTGATCATTTTGAGCATTGTTCGTCGTCTATCAAGGTTCCGTCACGACGTCTGACGGTTCCTCATTTAATGAGGAAAATTACGTCATAAATGGGTTATAAAAGGTATTATTATTATTATTAATCGAGCGTATACAAATCTCTTGGCGACTAGGAGTATGTAATACTATTAATGTTTTACTTTATTTACGGCTTTATTTTTTCGTTTTATGCCCGAAAATACAGAAACCTAAACCGAATGATTGTATTTTGTACTAAACAGGATATTTGGCTAAATATAATGGAGACTTATGCCACGCAGTTCGCTGAATGAACCATCAATGATGATGATGCTGATCAAGGAGGGGAAGATAAAAAGAAAGAGAGGCAGGTGAAGACTGAAAAGAACATACTAGACCAAATAAACGAACAAAATGCAAAGTCATATAACGAAGTCAAAGCTATGGCAAAAGAAAGAAAGGAATTGAAGCTCTACCGATGAGAGCCGGGCTCTAAAATAAAGGTGAAGTGGTGAGAGATGACGGTTTTTTTTGGCATGGTTAATTAATTTTTAAAGTTTAAAGTGCGACGTGGATTTAAACGGATGTGTTCAAAAGTAGTACCACAGCTGCCATTTTTTTTATTCTGTTAAATAGCAACAGTGGCTTAAATAAAATTTATTTATTGGTCTGTCGCATGTTAGGTACAATGTACATATAGATCAATGGGTACAATAAATAAAAATATTTGGGACATTATTGCACACACGGACATCTGACCCTTAAACTAAATAAAGCTTGTACTATGACAGCCAGAGACTGATATACATACATAATTATATACCTATTTTAAATACATACTTAAATAGATATCTATAGTAATATTATAAAGAGGAAAGATTTGATTGTTTGTTTGCATTGAATAGGCTCCGAAACTACTGAACCGATTTGAAAAATTATTTCACTGTTGGGAAGCTACACTATCCCCGGGTGACATAGGCTATATCTATACCCGTGCGAAGCTGGGGCGGACCGCTAGTAATATATATATACATACACCCAGATATACAACAAACACAAATGTTCATCACATGAATGTTTGTGTCAATAAATATACCCCACAGTTTTTACAAATCACAGTATACAGTAAAAAATATTCCACGCAGAGTCTACTGTAATATTTATGAAGACAACAACATCAACGTCGGTCAAAATTTCTAATTGAAATCAGGAAAACATTTAAAATTCCATTATCCCGTTAGAAGGCGAAAATCGTTCACGCGGATCGAATACTAAAGGTTGAAATTGACCTTCAAAGCGACGAAGTTAGTGAGCTATATAGACTATATATATATATTGTAGGTGTCACTCAATTCTTGCTTGCTTCATCTCACATAATGGTGAATGAATTTAAAAGAATGGTTTCAACCAAACGATCACACGGTTGACGGTATTCATAAGTTTCGTCATGACGGCTTTTTACAACTTTGTTATGGCAAAGCTTTCAAAGTTACGTCAATGTTACGGCCATGTAGAGGCCGCACCGTCACCTGTTTTATCCGAATCAGCAGTGCAAGTATCGTTCTTTATCGTTCGTCAAATTTGACAATTGTGATCGTCAAATTCGATAAAATGCCGTTTGATCAGAACTCGCTATAATCGATTCTATGGTATTTTACAGAATTTGATGATTGATAAAGAACGGTACTTTAGGTGATTGCGGAATATCACGCTGACGTGAACCTTAACGCGCCGAGATATGGTTTGCGGTCGCGCAACTCTTCGCATCACCTAAACAGCAGTGCAAGTGCCGTTCTTTATCGATCATCAAATTTGACAGTTGAGATCCGTCATTCAATAAAATGCCATTTAATAGTACTCGCTATGATCGATTCTATGGCATTTTATAGAATTTGACGGTCGCTAAAGAACGGTGCTTGCACTGCTGAATCGTTTAAAACAGGGTCTTCTTTTTCAATAGCATTATGACTTGTCAGTCATCATCATCATCATCAGCCGGAAGACGTCCACTGCTGAACATAGGCCTCCCCCTTTAACCTCCACACTGAACGACATCCTGCATTTTGCATCCACTGGATGCCCGCGACTCTCACAATGTCGTCGGTCCATCTAGTGGGAGGCCTCCCTACGCTGTGTCTTCCGGTTCGTGGTCTCCACTCCAGAACCTTTCTTCCCCATCGGTTATCGGTTCTTCGAGCGATGTGGCCTGCCCATTGCCACTTCAACTTGCAAATTTTAACAGCTATGTCGGCGACTCTGGTTCTTTGTCGAATATCCACGTTTCGGATCTTATCGCGCAAAGAAACTCCGAGCATAGCTCTCTCCATTGCCCGCTATGTGACTCTGAGCTTTTCCAAAAGGCCAACAGTTAAGGACCACGTCTCAGTACCGTATGTCATGACTTGTCAGTATCAGTACACAATTTAGAACAACACATGACACATCCTATCTTCAGGCGAAAAACCAAAGTCGCCTTTAAAAGGTTTTGCGTTTGTTACCTTTGACCCTGTATAGAAATTATAGAGAAGATTATGTATGCCATTTAGCCATTTTTTAGCAGTAAAATTTGTAAATAATAGATTGATTAATTTCAAATATTTAGTGCTAACAAAACATGACTTAGAATTATAAACGTACGAGTAGTCATGTATTAGGCCCAGTGTAAAAACGCGATTCACGATGATGTGTATTTAACTGTTTATTAATATTGTAAATATGTGTATAGGTTAAAGTGATAGAATCAATATGGTGTCAGGTTAATGTTGCGCAATACAGGGTTACGCATTTAGACTGTACTAAGCCGAAAGGAGGTCATTGTACTCATTGTTATTAATAACTTTTACTTTTAATATACTGAGTTCAGTCATTTGGATGGTTTTGGCTCCTTTGGGTTACGCATATAGACTGTACAAAGCCGAAAGGAGGTCATTGTTTTCATTATTATTTACAATTTTTAATATATGACCATAACTTAAATCGCAAAAAATCAGCTGTTCCATAGTTTTTGTCGATTTCGTTTTGGTCCTATATTAAAAGTTGTAAATAATTATGAAAACAATGACCTCCTTTCGGCTTAGTACAGTCTATATGCGTAACCAAAAGGAGCCAAACCCACCCAAAGGACTGAACTCATAATTATGAACAACTTTTACTATGGGACCAAACCAACCCTGAAATCGCGAAAAGTCAGTTGTTCCATTTTGTGTCAAATGCCGTTTCCTAAGGAAAAGATTTAAAAATAAACGCGATTTCAGCGTTGGTCCCATAGCAAAGAATACATAATTAGTACAAGCCCATAGTAAAAGTTTTTCATAATGATGAGTTCAAAGGCCTCCTTTCGGCTTAGTACAGTCTTTATGCGTAACCCTGTGTATACTACAGTCATGACATGAACTCGAACACTACAAACAGTGAGCTCCATGTTATTTTCGAATAATCGCCAAGGCCGGACAATTACGTCCGAGGCAAGGTACAGTAACATTGTACTGCAGACTCATTTTAACACCCAAAAAAAACTGATTAAGCGACGCTATAGAACGAAACCGGTAGCATAAAAATAAGCTCAAGAACCTTCACGGATATATTTTGCACGCATTAAAGCGGAAGACTAAGAAAAATATATCAGTATAATCAGCAAAAAAAAAATAAGTAAAATACTAACTTTTTTGTATGTTCCACTAATTAAGTAGTAAATTTGTAAATCCAAAAGTTAGTTTATGAAGTAAATAAGTTTGTACTTTATATCCACTCAATACTAACGCCTTTTTACATTGAGTATGTTGTGAAGGTAAGTGTATTAAAACTTAACACTCAAGCAATAACCTGGATTAAAACTTAACACACATGCTCACTGGATTAACACTTAATACACATGCAATACCCTGGATTAAAACTTAATACACATGCAATACCCTGGATTAAAACTTAATTCACATGCAATAACCCTGGATTAAAATTTAACACATATGCTATACCCTGAATTAAAACTTAACACATGCTATACCCTGAATTAACACTTAACGCATACGTATAGTAATACCCTTAATAGTTTTTATTTTTTATAATTAACTAGCTGTTGCCCGCGACTTCGTACGCGTAGAGCTCGGCCTTCGGCCTCGCTACCGCGACCCACTCCAAAACACAAAATTTCATCTAAATCGGTCCAGCCGTTTACTCACCGTTTAAACCTTCCCTAGACCTCCACGAATAATTCAAGACCAAAATCAGCCAAATCGGCCCAGCCGTTCTCGAGTTTTAGCGAGACTAACGAACAGCAATTGATTTTTATATATATAGATAGGCTTGCGCTTGACCGCCAACTCGCCTGATGTTAAGCGATGATGCGGTCTACGGTGGAGCACGCTTGCCTAGAAGAAACCGATTCACTCATGATTTGAAGACAGAAACTTCACACACAAGCAATACCCTGGATTAATAAACATTAGCAATACCTACCCTAAATTAGCCTTTCACACATAGATATGCAACTTGGATTAAAACTTAACACAGGCAAAATACCCTGGATAGACACTTAATCATCATCATTATTTCAGCCATAGGACGTCCACTGCTGAAGATAAGCCTCCGATCGATCTCCAAAAGGGCCGGGAAGAGGTCCGCATCCAGCGTTTTCCTGTGGTCTCTTTTAGGTCGTCGGCCCATCATGTGAGTGGACGTCCTACGCTGCGCTTACCGGTCCGTGGTCATTTGGGAAACTTCTTATTCTGGGAAATTTTCCCTCTTTTAGAATAGCGGGCCAAACTGAAGCGCGCGTCTAGTAAATTATAGGTATACCTAAGACGGCTTATTATTCCTTTACAAGAGAACGCACCGAATGGCACAACTACACGTCAAAGTTTCTACAATTAATACTCAATAATGTATCGTGAAGATTTCCATTAAACTTAAAGGCTACGAGTTAAATTATTCCAGCGGAATGGGTCATCAAATATAATTGAATATTCGTGAATTGGAGTAAACGTTTCATATCTGCCAGAGCGTCTGTTTATTCACCTTTGAAATTGGTTTGCTTGCCCTTTATTAATAGAAAATTGAAGTTTGCTCAACTAATAAATAATTTTATTATCTTTGGAAGAGGCTATGTCGTCTTGTAGTGGACTGATATGCGTTGATGATGACGAATTGTGCGATCTCGCCTGTTGGAAAGCGATGATGCTGTTGAAGATGGAGCACGTTTGCCCAGTAATAACCTAACCTTTGACTTTAGCACTCCAAAAGGTTGTAATGCTGCGGAAACACAGACAGAGGCAAGGCGTTCCATTGTTTTGAAAGAGGAGGCAAAACGCTTGGTGCGAATGAATGGCATTTCGACCATGTCAGGGTGACGCTTTGCCGTTCGTCTGGTCGTCTGGTAATGAAAAGGTGATAGTGGAACAACTTCGTGAAGTTCCATTGCACATTCTTCGTGGAAAATCCTACTCAACAACTTGTCAACTCGTGCAACTTTACGTCGGTGGTTCAGGTTCTGAAGTTTATTTCCAACTAACACTTCATCATCAATGAGCTTTATTGCCACTCTTAGCTATTACAATAGTATCTTAAGTTAAACCTAACATAATTATAATAATTTTTGGTGTTGAAATGTCTCCGTGTTTGATCCACTTTTTCCACTATGCCGCTAAACCGCTTATCGCAAAAACCGTACGTACGGGACAGTACCTTATTTCACACGCACACTAAGAAACTTGTAGCGACACTAATGAACTAACTATTAGTCCACATGCACAAACAAAGGGCGGCAAGGTTGTCTGCAGGGTTGCCATCTTTAAAAAAAAATACGGGCAATCGCGGGGCTAAATAGTCCTTACGAAATTAATGAATGGTCCCTGGCCTGAAACAGACGCGCAATTGTTTTGCGATGCTTCATTGTGCTGTGATTCTGAACAAATTGAGCGACCGTCGCATGTTTTAAAAAATCAGGACAAAATTATAGGTTATTGGGACGCGGGAAAATATCATCAAAATCGGGACAGGTGGCAACCCTGGTCGTCTGCGCGGCGAGTTCGACTAAAGACATCACGCCTGATATATGGCCATATCTCCCTCGTTTGTCAGATCTGAGGTTATACTACTGATAGCCTCAATTTAATTCGCATCTAACAGCAAAACAAACACCTCTGTTCATAGCCGTTAAGAACAATAGATGCTTGAATCGATTTGAAGTTGCCATTGTTATAATCAGTTAAATGTTGAACCGAGTCTTACCGATTGCTAAACATACAACTATAGGATATGTTTAATTATGTATTGTACCAAAGATCTAATTCAGGAGAACTGGTTGGGACTAGGGAATGCAATGCGGGACCCCGCGTTAAATTTACGGTCATCGTAAATGCAGGATCTACGGGATTTGCGGGACTGTTTTTTTTTTTTATAATTTCGTGAAAACGCGCATAATACCACGCGCTCTACGATCCACTCTAAAGGTAGTTATGTTAGCAGCTCAAGCAGGTAGACGGACGACATGGGCTTGCACCCACTTGAGATTGTATCGACCCCTCATCTATTTTTAAGCATTCTACATCTAAGTTAGTTAAGATTTTAAATTCATTAAATAAGCTCATGTCCTTCTGAGCGGACCTCTACATTGGTTTTTAATTTAATCATTATTTAATATCACCATCGCGACGCTCCCTGAATCTTGACTGGCGCAGCCGGTAGGATTTCCATGGTTGAGCTGTTACATTTTCCGCGCTTTTCACAAACTGGTGTATGCACTTTTGCACCTCTTGTGAGATAACGTCGTTTTACGATTTACGCAACTCCGGGTATCAAATTCTAAACGGTTTGGCGCAAGTGACGGCGGCAGCGACAGCGGTAACAGCGAGTGGAAATCCAAACGAACCAAAGAAAATCGTCAAGAAGGAGCGGTGGTGCCGGCCGGTGGGTGAGTCAAACTTTTCGCCTTCCTGTCCAATTTTCCGATTATTTAGAGATCGAACTTTTCTCTTCTTAGTCATTATCTGGTTTTCGTATAAAACTCTATGAAACCATACATAGCATTTTAAGAATTAAAAAAATAAAATAAAATAGTGTTTTTAAAAATATAGAAATTTACATTTAATACAACTTTAAATTAAATTTTAATTAATTAGAAAAGCATATAATTTAAGCGATCAATTCTCGCAATTTTGTGTATTATTTTATTTGTTGATATTTGTATTTGTGTGTAAGAGAATACAAAAAGAAAATATGGCCCAAGAACAACAGCATATTGTCCTCATTCCGCCAGGAATGCTGAAAATCATACCACTATTTAACGGTGACAAACGTCATCTAAATTTATTCATAAGAAATTGTGAATTTGTAATAAGTAAATACACAGGGACCATTACACAAAATGATTATGTTATGAAATGCCTTACAAGCCGACTAACTGATAATGCAGCCGCGCTTATTAGCGAACGCGGAGATATAGTGACATGGGACGAATTAAAAAAATTGTTAGTGCAGCACTTTGGGGACCCACGTACAGAAGAATGCATAGCATTAGAGTTAGATTCGCTAAAAATAAAGAATAACGAAAGCTACCTGGATTTTTGCAACCGTATCCAGTCTGTAAGATCAGTTTTAATGTCAAAAGTTAATGAAATTGACGACATCAGCATGAAACACAGTAAACGAATCATCTACAACAATAGCTCACTTAATGTATTTTTATATAATTTACCAGAACACATGATGCGAACAGTTAGATTTAAAAAACCAGACAGCCTCGAACTAGCCCTTGCTATGGTAATGGAAGAAGTTAACTTCCATGAACAATATTTAGCACGTTGCGGTTCTGTAAACAAACAACAACACTCACAGGTTAACGGAAATACAGGATTTAAATTCGGAAATTCTCACTTACAGCCTACAAATGTAAGACCTAACTTACCTCCGAGTATGCCTCATAATCAATTTAATAACAATACCGCAAATTCTCAAGGTCAATCTGGCTTTAGGCAGCCACAGCCATTTGGCTACCGACCACAGTTGCAGCCATTAGGCTATAGACCACAACAACAGTCTTTTGGCTACCGCCCACCACAGCAGTTTGGGTTTAGACCATCTCAACCGACAGGATATCGTCCTCAGTTTGGCTTTCAGCAACAAACCATGACTCCACAACAATTTGGAGCACGGCAACAAAATAATAACCCACAGTTTGGTTATAGACCAAATACCTCCTCCAATCTTCGATCCAATGATGTTTCAATGAGAACAGCACCGCCATTGAGAAACAACCAGGGTTTTAGACTAAATGAAATGGAAATAAATAATTATGAATCATATGAACCTGACTGTCAATACGACTATGAGCAAAACTGTGAATACCCGAATGACGACTACGTGCAATACTCCACCGATGACGTCACACACGACTTACACATGAATGACGAAACTTTCCAAGACTCGACCGACATCTCAAATGCCCAAAATTTTTGTATAAACAGCCTTTTTATAGAGAAGAGATAATTAAACTTAATAATTGCGACCCAAATTTGAAATTACCATACATTTATATACCGGAAATTGATAGTAAATTTATGATTGACACTGGCAGTATGCGTTCTTTTATAAACCCTGAAAAAGCTTTCCAGTATTTCCCCAATATGATACGTCATGAGCCATTTCAAGTAATAAGCACACATTCAAGCTCAGCTCACGACAAAGTTGTGGAAATTCCCTCATTACCCACATTTAATTGCTACGGAAATCATAAATTCTATTTGTACCAAGTTGACTCGAAGTATGACGGAGTACTAGGTGATGATTTACTGAGACAATTGGGCGCTGTTATCGATCTCAGGAGAAACATCCTAAAAACAAACACGACTACGATTCCTATATCCCATAATACAACCAATTATACAATAATATTAGATGCACGCACGGAACATCGCGTAAAATTACCTACCAACATGTATAAAGGAGAAGGGATCTTAGAATTCAAGGAATTTTGTAACGGTGTGAGAATGCCTAGCGCGCGGGTCAAGTGTGAGAACGGATACGCGACAACAATAATCCAAAACACTTTAGAAGAACCAATGAGTCTAACGATAACACGACCTTTTCAAGTGTTTGAGTACGATCCGAACGAGTGTAAAGTTTTTAGTATGAACAATTCTAATAATGATTTAGAGATTGACAAAATGTTGATGGAAAATTTGGAAGAAAAATTAAGATTAGATCACACAAACAAAGAAGAAAAAATTGCAATCACTAAACTATGTACGGAATATAAGGATATATTTTATTGCGAAAAGTTGCCATTGACTTTTACAAATCAAGTAAAACATTTCATTCGAACGCGAAATGAAGACCCCATATATCTGAAACCATACAGACAGCCCCCAGCTCAAGCAGCTGAAATAAAAGAACAGGTCCAAAAATTACTCCAAAACAATGTGATCCAGGAGTCCTTTTCTCCGTGGAGTGCCCCTGTTCATCTCGTCCCTAAAAAGATGGATGCTTTAGGCGTAGTGAAATATAGGATGGTAATTGACTACAGACGACTTAATGAGATTACCATTGGCGACAAGTACCCACTACCAAACATAACTGACCTTTTCGATAAATTAGGTAAAAGTACGTACTTCACAACTCTAGATCTTGCTTCTGGTTACCATCAACTGGAAGTTAATGAAGAAGACCGACAAAAGACAGCTTTTAGCACCGAGTTTGGACACTATGAGTTTTTACGAATGCCCTTTGGACTTAAGACGGCACCTGCCACATTCCAGCGAGCAATGGATAATATTTTAAGAGGCCTACAAGGCATTCATTGTCTAATATATTTGGATGATATTATTATCTATAGTAATAGCCTCCAAAGTCACCTGGAAAAACTGCGAAAAGTGTTCGACAGACTAAGACAAACAAACTTAAAAATCCAATTGGAAAAATCTGAGTTTCTAAGAAAAGAGGTTCTTTACTTAGGCCACACTATAACTAAAGACGGATTGAAACCCAATAGTGACAAAATAAGAGCAATACTTGACTATCCCTTGCCTAAGACCACAACTGAAATAAAAAGTTTCCTCGGTCTTATTGGATATTACCGACGATTCATAAAAGACTTTGCCAAGATTACCCAACCATTGACCAAGTGTCTTAAGAAGTGCAATAAGATTCTTATAGATAAAATTTATATTGATGCATTTGAAAAATGCAAAGAGTTATTGACCAATTTTCCCATACTTCAATATCCTGACTTTGATAAACGTTTTATATTGACAACTGATGCTTCTAACGTATCTTTGGGCGCCGTGTTGTCTCAGGGTCCCATCGGCAGTGATAGACCTATTGCATTTGCGAGCAGGACATTAAGTGACACCGAATCACGCTACAGCACTATAGAACGAGAACTATTAGCGGTCATTTGGGCTGTAAAACATTTTCGTCCATACCTCTATGGAAAAAAATTTGATATATACACGGATCATCGACCCTTAACGTGGTTGTATTCCTTAAAAGAACCCAACAGTAAATTGACCCGATGGCGATTGCGTCTCCAGGAGTATGATTTTGACATAGTTTATAAAAAAGGCATGCAAAACACTAACGCAGATGCACTTTCACGAATAAAATTGAATGCTTTAGATACGGACGACGTTTCAATGAAAGTTCATGTTGACAGAAACCCAGGTAAACTACAACAATGCTTGAATGACACAGTTGATCGATTGACAAAGATTTTACCAAAATCGCCCTCTTACACTGACCTTATATCTATACCTGACCCCGACGCAATGTCATTAGACGAACCAGACCTTCGTAACTACCCTTTACGATCTGACGAAAGTAGTATAGAGACTGTACACTCAGCGTTAGACATGGAAAATAAAGGCATTCCTATTTTACACGAAGCAATCGACACAAAACCGAATCAAATACTAGTCTTTAACTGGCTTCAAAATAAAATGCACGTAAAAGACTTGTCACGACACAAACAAAAGGTTTTGGAAGTTTTTCTACCTTTTGATGAAGAAATAGTAAAACAATTTTTGAAAGAGTACATAATACCACACAGAAAATATTTCATATACTTCGAAAGTAAAGAACACAGAAAATTATTTAATAATGTAATAATCACTCTGTTTAAGCAAGGCATGGTCGATTTCCATGAATGCACTGAAAGAGTAATTTACGTAGAAGATGAAACCGAACAAAAGGCAATAGTTTTAAAACACCATGAAGGTAAAACGTGCCACCGCGGAATTAGAGAAACTTTAATCAGAATAAAAAGAAATTATTATTGGAATGATATGCAACAAATAGTATCAGCTGTAATTAACTCGTGTGAAGCATGCCGAAAAATGAAATATGACAGAAAACCCTTAAAACCTTTAATTCAGCTAACTCAAACCCAAGATGCCCCTTTCCAAGAAGTATTTATAGACCTCTTTACAATTGAAAACAAGTACTACTTGACGATAGTTGACGCATTCAGCAAACTGGCTCAAGCCATTGAAATTAGCAATAGATCAACCGCTGAAGTCGTTAGGGCGCTCATTAAGTACTTCTCATTTTATGGCGTTCCGAGAAAAATCAGTAGCGACCCGGGTACAGAATTTAACAACGAATTGATGAGAGAGTTAACAGCAATGTACAAAATTCAATTACACATATGTACACCAAATAACCCTAACTCCACTGGCATAGTGGAACGATTTCATTCTACAATAATAGAAATCTACCGCTTAGCCAGGTACGAACAAAAGTGTACAGATGCCGCCTCTGTAATGTCATATTCCATAATGGCATACAACAACACTATTCATTCGACCATAGGCTTATCCCCTTTTGAGGTAGTATTTGCTCATACTGATTCTAGCAGAATGTTTGACGCGAACTTTGAAAAATCCTATTCCCAACAGTTATTACAAGATCATGCAAAACGGTCCAAATATCTATACAAACACATAGCCGAACGAATGTTAGACAAAAAAGAATTAATTAGAGTAAGAAAAGGCGGTGAAAGCGACATTGACCTAGATGAAGGACAGGTAGTTTTTACTAAAACTGTTAATAAAAGAAAAAGTAAGGACAAACCTCGTTACCAAAAGGCAACGATACGAGATAAAGTCGAACGTAACATAGTATCCGTGGAAGTAGGAAAGAGAAAAACTAAAGTCCCCATGAAAAATGTTAAGCGTCCCCCACAGGTACTGCTCGATTGCAGCGATTCTTGTTCTGATAGTCCACAACTAGGAAGTTCAGGTTCAGTAACATGAAACATTCAAGTTTCACCAGCTGGAATCCTAATAAGAACAACGAATCATAATATAGTTTAGGCATTAGAGTTAATTGATCATGATGACGTCACGAACACTGACACTCGTATGATGCTGGGTATCGGGAGTCACATGAATATCTTAATGTGTCTAATGAACGAAAATATATTTGACCAAAAAAAATATATTTAATTTAAGTCTAGTTAGGATTGAAATAATTACCTGTAAAATTTAAATATGTGAGGAAACCAGATAATAGACAACAATTATTATCAATTATATTTTATTATCATTTACAAGCTTAATACATTTGTTTCTGATCTCTAAATAATACCATTTTTGTAATTCCATTTATCCTTACCTATAGTGGCGTAAAGTGAAGTACTTACCGGCCCCATACACCCAAGCAGATTAACACGCGGAAGACATTTCTTACGATATTAGAATAATGCAAGAGAAGATAAAAGGATGATTGCTAATGATTCCAGAACGGCAGACTGACCATTATTCCATCATCAGTTTCAATATCACACCTCGCATAATAGACAATGAAATATAAAGAGCTTGCAAAATTTCATTGAAGTACATCGTACAGTTATAATGCCCTGTACTAACCAGATTAAAACGAATAAAATAACAGTGCAAGTGTTAGTGAAGTGTCAACCACCGTGTCTCGTTAGATTTACTCATAACTTTAGTGTTATAGTTTAAGCATTAGCAGTTTAAAAAAAAAAATAGTATAATGTATCTGTAATCTAATGTAATCCTAATGTAATAGTTGTATGTATGAATTTCTGCGTACTTAGTGATAAAGGATAAAAAATAAAAAAAATAACTTTGTTTATGTCTGTGTAATGAAATTGTAATGTTGTTAGGTATTCATCTTAACGTACCTAATAGTAGTAATAGTAAGCATGACTTTTTGCATAACTATTAACTAATATAGCTATTTTTAATTAGAAAAATAGTTTTAATCTTATGTTTTTTTTTGTGTGTATGTGAAATTGTTCCAAGCAAATTTTTACCTGGGCAATTTCACTCTTGAGGAGGGAGAAGTTATGTTAGCAGCTCAAGCAGGTAGACGGACGACATGGGCTTGCACCCACTTGAGATTGTATCGACCCCTCATCTATTTTTAAGCATTCTACATCTAAGTTAGTTAAGATTTTAAATTCATTAAATAAGCTCATGTCCTTCTGAGCGGACCTCTACATTGGTTTTTAATTTAATCATTATTTAATATCACCATCGCGACGCTCCCTGAATCTTGACTAGGTTGACGATGTGTAGTACAAGTAGCAAGTACGCTGTTTTAAACTATCACGGTTGTTCACTAAAGTTATGTGATTATTTACGGGATTTAATATCGGGAGCTCATTCCACAACCTAAACTAACGGGATATTTACCGTAAATATCCCGTAAATAATCATATAACTTAATAGATGTTGATTTGCGCGATTTCAGGGTTGATCCCATAGTAAAAGTTGTTCATAATTATTGTTATTCTGGACTTAATTCGGTTTTCCCCACACTTTTCGCGTCACCCTGCCGTATATATAGTCGTATTTACTAGCTGAATCCCGGTGTGTTTTCCGCGTTTTTCTGCATTTCTGGGAGGAAAAGTAACCCTTATGTCCGTACTCACGATGAACATGCCATCTCCCTGCCAAATTTCGTTAAGATCGGCCTAGCCATTTCGTCGTGAAATGCAAGCAAACAGATAGAGAGAGACAGACAGACAGACAAACATTACCGGCCTTTCTGGGCAAGAGACAACTTTAAAGGTATGCATTTAATTTAATTGCACTTTTAATTTTCGTAAGTCATAAAAATACAGTAAAATTATTGTTGTGACCGCGATAACACAGCAGATAACCTACCTATAAACGTTTTTATTTGATTGGTCATTACCGTTTTATCATTTTTATTACGCTCGTATTAAATCCAAAACGATTTAAAAATCGAAAAGATTGCATGATGCACGATGAAATAGATTATTGAAATACCTATATCGGACCAGCCCGAATCGAACTAACCCAACTTCGCACGGGTGTAATTTACGTGTGAAACTGGGGCGGGTCGCTATTTATGATATATATATATATATCACGGAAGGTTTATATATATATAAACCTTCCGTGAAAAATTGTCGAACTGAAGGTGAAAACCGCATCAAAATGCGTTGCGTGGTTTAGAAGTTTTGTTATTAGGTGTTTTAGGAGTTAGCTGTTAAGTAGGGTACTCACCCAGCCGTGTAGCATGTAACGTAGCTGATACTGTATCAACCTGCAAGTGGGTACGGCTCGTCCACGGTCACCGCGTATCCAGCTACAAGCTCCCGGCCTTTGCCTTTGTGTTCGCAGTGAAACCGCCACTCGGCGGGTCACTGTGAGCTTACTGCGCTCCACGCGCGAGCGGCTCGCAGCAGGCTCGCGCCTACGTGCTCACTTGATACAGTATCAGCTACGTTACATGCTACACGGCTAGGTGAGTACCCTGCTTTATACAGACAGACAGACAGAAGCAGAAAGCGACTTTAATTTATACTATGATGATGAAGTGAAGAGATAGAGAAGAGATTCCGAGTATTACCGAGTGTCCGGTATGACAACAAATATATTCGAGGATATCATTGTACATAATGAACAGACCAATCTACGAACAAAAAATACAAAGATCAATTACGCGCTAATTGCGGCAACACTCAATCTATCCCGATTCTCTCACCTTTCCTTGTAATCGCTTCTAGTGCAAGTGTCAAATGGTTTTTTTCGCAATTTTAGGGTTGGTCTCGTTGTAAAAGTTTTATAATGGAAACTGACGTGGTTTTCACACATTTTAATTAGGGGAGTTACTCCCGTATGATTAATTACTCCGACTGTAGTCGGAAAGTTGTTTATAGTTATCTATACTAATATTATAAAGAGGAAAGATTTGATTGTTTGTTTGTTTGCATTGAATAGGCTCCGAAACTACTGAACCGATTCGAAAAATTCTTTCACTGTTGGGAAGCTACACTATTCCCGGGTAACATCGGCTATATTATATTTTCAAAAAATAGGGATCCTTACTAAAACTCCAACAATGTAACCCAAGGTGTAAAAAATTAAGACTTACAATTTTGACTTTGCGTGTTTGACAGTTCTAAGACAGGACAACGTCTGTCAGGTCAGCTAGTGCGTACAATAAAATCTTTTAAGTTTAGTATAACTTTTTAATGTAACAGGCAGGTTGATAAAAAAATACAATAAAGTATAATATTATACAACGAACCCCATTGTTTAATAATTGCGAAGTACGCGACTTTCAATATTGTTATTTTTAACTTGCATTAGGTATAATTAGTATTTAATTCATCACAATATAAAACGAGGAAATACATTTAAATCTTTACCTACACAAAAACGTAATTCCCCAGGCGAACGTGACGTGACCCTTTTGACATTGTTTAATATAATTGTAATATTAATAACTTTTTAGTAATGTTTTCACAGGAAATCCATGCCAACCTATACTAAGTTCCTATGTTTAACAATTTTTTTTTGTATTATATTATTTAGGTACAGTGTTTAATTAAATTTGAAAGGCCGTCGCCGCGGCATCTGCTTGCTCGGTTTACCAAAACGTTAATAATAATAACTATAGAAGTTAGAAGGTTTTAAACAATTAGGACGGACGGACGGACAGACGGACGGAAAGAACTTATGAGGGGTTCCTTGTAGTACTACGTAACCTTAAAAAAGCACTCACTTCATCAAAATTCACGCTAGGATCCGAAAACGAAAAACCAAAACAAAACAAAACGAAAATGACAAAACGGACCGAGACGAACGAGCTCCCGACCAGTTTCGAAGCCATTAGAGCTCCTTCACCAGGGAATACGCGCGCTCCCGGAACGGTCGCACGCACACCGAACTGGTGGAGGGGGAACTGGTGCTCCCATAGTAGTGGCGGACCACTATAACACAATTGTCATCATTTGGCGTCACGCTTATACGGAAGGGTGGTAATAAGCCAGGCGGGCATTTGAAGAAGCTCTTGGTTCCACCATGAGAATCTCTCTGAGAGAAGGCCTGTCTCCAAAGCAGTGGGAACACGATAGGCTGAAATGATACGGTTACGGCAGTTACAAACTAGATTATTATTGATACGTATAGACGCGGTGAGATAATTATGATAAGATTAGGAACTTCCAGATGAATCAACACTATTGAAGTTGTTTATATAGCTAGAACAATCTCTGATGGCTGGTCAAGTCTGACGCAATTGTTCTGGGATGTAACTACTGAGTTATATTTCTGCAAAATTAAAGCATAACGACATAGCATACAATAAATATGTGAAACCCAATGTGTTATCCATCTATCTTCTATAATTATATAAAAGCGAAATTCACTCACTGATTCACTCACTCATCACGAAATCTCGAAAACTACTTGCCCTACGAAGCTGAAATTTGGCAGGTAGGTTCCTTATGGGGTATAGAGATATTAGAGGTCCGCTAAGAAAGGATTTTGCGAAAGGGCCGAATTAAGGAGGACAAAAGGGGGTTGAAATGTTATATGAAAGTCTACACGTACGAAGTCGCGGGCAACAGCTAGTTATAACTATAGGTTTAGCTCAATTCAATTAATTTATTTCGGGTTTTTCGGGTTTAGGTATAACTAATATACACTTGACGACGCCATTTACTGAATAAAAATAATTTAAAATTAAAATCAAACAATAATACATTATAGGTACACATTGGCGACATTAAAATGGCCTTATCAATAATTTTGCAGCTGTAAAGAGGCTTTGTCAATAACTTTCATAGTAACTAAAACATACTTAATTTTATATTTATTTGCATGTATTAATTCAGAGATATGTGGAGTGATTTATTATAAGTATCGTAGGTACAATTTAATTTACAGATAAGCAAATATTTAAGTACCTAATTGTTTTCAGGTACATAGTTAAACTTCGGCAGAGTTGAAATGCTTTTTTAACAAACCGGCCAAGTGCGAGTCGGGCTCGCGCACTGAGGGTTCCGTACCACCACTAAATAAAAAAAACTAAATTACCAGTTATAACTTGGTAATGAACGGAAAATTGTCACCGACTCGTACTTGGCTATTATTTATTATTTGTTGTTAAGCTTTAGAGTGTGTACTATAATCATGCCAAGTTTGACGCTTGTACGTATTATCGTTTTTACATTAGAGCTAATACATAAATAATACATTTGTTGTATGGGGACTCCCCCCCCCCCCCCCCCCCCCCCCCCCCTTTAGATTTTGATTTTAGACTTTTTTTATGATTTCTTGATTAATCCGCCATAACATTACATATTCTGTGAAAATTTCAACTGGCTATCCGGTCCCGTTTTTACTCTTTGGGTACGGAACCCTAAAAACTACTGAATTGAGAACCCCATTTTTTTTAAGTTGGTCAAAAATATGTCTAGTCATTTAAAAAGTATAAATAAGCTCTTTTAACGATGGTAAAAAAAAATGCAGGTACCTACTCGTTCCATATCTTCTAAAGCAGAGACATGGCGCTTTTAGCCATTCTGATGCGTAAATGTATGTAGGTATCTTTGTTTATTCCATACTAGTTAGCCGCCCCGACTTCGCACGGGTGTAATTTACGTGTGAACCAAGGACGGGTCGCATATTATATAAACCTTCCGTGAAATGAAAAAGTATCTAACTGATGGTGAAAATACGATGTCTCTCTGTCTGTCCGTCTAGACAGACGGACAGACAGAGAGACATCGTAGGCTTAGTAATAGGGTCCCGTTTTTATGAATTTTAAGAATGCGTCTGAAAGTTGCCATAAATAAGTTGCCATATTGTAAAAAGCTAAACGAAACCCGTAAATTCTAATCACTTATTAGCCTTTTTAATGTAAGATTGTAGCTGGTAGCCGATATACCGACGTATCATACAAAAAATATTTAAAAAAGATTTTAATCAGTTTTTTTACAATGTTGTTGCAGCTGTCAGACTTATTCGCTCAGCCTGGCTGTATTTGTAAATAATCCCACTAATAAATATTATAAATGCGAAAGTGTATTTGTTTATCCATCTTTCACAAAACATTAAATGGACTAGTTTTTTTACAGATAAGTAGTAGTTAAAGCGTCGGAGAGTAACATAATTATTATACATACTTTTTTCCTAAAAAAGAAAGTGTTTCTGAAGGAATGTAGGTACATCTAGGTAAAACCGCGGGGCGCAGCTAGTATGAGATATAAGTACGCTGTACGAGATTAAACTCGAGTCAAGTTTCTAAGTTGTTGCGAAACTGTTATTTATTTACCACGTGACTCGTACCTAGTCGCGGCGAATAAACTTATGATGCAACCTTCTTGGTTCGAGGGAAAGTTCACAACACTGATTCCAAATGCAAGTTTACGCGGTAAAACGCGCTGACTTGGCGCGCAACACTATGATACTGGCTGGTAAGTTCCGTTGCGAATTCTCGGTAGAGGTATAGAGGTAAATCTCTTATAATACGCACTGATGATGAAGACTCTTTCAGACTATGGTACTTCGTAATTCTCAATTTGAAAAACCGACTTCAAAATTATTAATCTCTCTAAAAGAATAATTGCTAGTCAAATCAACAGGCGCTCAAACAATATAATGCGCATTCAGACGATGATGATGATGATTAGTACCCGTTGCGGACGATGCGCAGTACTAGCGCAAATATTACTCGCGCCAGTTTACTACGCATTGTCTTTACACACAAACTTTACCATTATATAACAATAGGGATATTGACAAAATTTTGCAATGGCCTTTAATTTAAAGAATATGGTGCATATTCACTTTAAAAAATACTTTTACCTCCATTAGTTCATTTATTGAATAATTATTAGCTCTTTTTATTTCAATTTTTAATTGACGCATCAAAACGCGCCAAATCGGCGTTGTGACGTCAATATACTTAACTACAGAGTTGCGTTCAAGGCATGCGATAGAATAAAGCACCGCCGTTTACAACATCATCGTCAGTGTGAAAAACAACCGTGACACAACTTGGCTGTTACGAGTATTTGAGCGTACACTTCAGTTGCAATTGAACAATAGTGAAATCGATGGTTAAAAAAACACTGATGTTCATTTGTCATTCATTTTCAAATCTCACTCTGGGTGCCCCGAATGCATCTTTCGAACGGAATCTGCCCATTATATTACTCTATGCTGCCAATGTAAATAAACAAACATCTGTCACAGTCGGCCGTGAAATGCTGCCGTTGTTGTTATTTATTTGTAAAATTATTTAGTTGAAAATGGATCGTAAAACTTATCATTGGTGTGTGCACTACACACTACTCAGTGTCCCAATGTTTCGAATGCAATACTTGCGAAATTATTCATAATTGTACCGTCTAAAGCTGAAATACGAAGAAATTGGTTGTGACTTGAAAGAAGATAGAATGCTTCACAAATATCAACAACTTCGTCGATTTACGTTTGTGAAAATCATTTTGAAGTGAGTATCACCATAATAAACTCGTTCTATACTGATAAATTCAGTAAACTTTTACAGAATATGGATTTGATTTCAATCTGTTTGCTTTGTTTTGTTTTGGTTGTGCTGTCATCACCATATTGACGTCACGCACTGTGATTGGATTTTCGAGTCACGTGACACATAGATAAAAAATCGTGATTTTGAAATCTAAATAATTAAATTTAGGAGTTATTATTACTATTGATAAAATATTGAAAAAATCTCTTAATATAAAACCTTGCAATATAGCTAGGTTTCATATTTTAATTCCACCAGTGTCAAATACCCTATTAATAGCAAATCATGAAATTCTCATACAGGGGACAAGACCCACTTTCTGTTAGCGTTTACGTCTGCGGAAAGATGAAATTGTATGAAAATGACATTAGCTTGAGATAACATCTCACAAGCTAATGTCATTGTCAATGTCATCAATGTCACTCATCCATCAGAGAAGGTGAAAAAGGGAGGCGCAGAACAGCAAGGGTTAGAAAAGAATGGCGACTTCTAGAAGAGGCCTATGTCCAGGGAGGACAACCTGATAGTTAAAATAGTGCTGGTGATACAGACTGAATGTGTATAATTAAGTATTTAAAAAATTATAATGTTATTGAGCATAAAAGAAACTAGTAGTACTGTAGAGTTTAGCATCAGAGAATAAAGGCATTTATTTTTTTATTTTTTATAATGTACTTATCAGGTTCCGGTTGGCGGAACCCAGGCTGACATGGATGAGGTGGACTGATGACATCATAAGTACGCGACTAGTGAGAGACCGGGGAGAGTGGCATAAACAAAGGGAGGCCTATAGCCAGAAGTGGGTCATTGATGATGATGATGAATGTACTCATATTTGATGAATAAATGAACTGAATTGAAAAGCCTTTTTCGGTACTAGCTGGAGTTTAAGACAAACCCAAACTATATATTATCAAAGTACGGAGCGGATTGTAAAACATGTATCAAGTGTGATAGTCTGAAAGCGCCTTGCAGTTGGAGCCGTACGATTGTGCGGTCACGTTGTCGCTCCCCTCTCGCTACTCAAGGCTATCAAGTATCGCCGCTGTATCGAGAAACGCGTGTGGAATCACACTGTGAGGTCATTCACTGACTGAACTCTTAAAGTTAAGACATCTCTACATCTTCTCTATCTCTATCTCTACATACAGAGTATAAATTAAAGTCGCTTTCCGCGTGTCTGTCTGTATGACCGCTAACTCCTCCTAAGCCACGCAACGCACTTCGATGCGAATTTCAACATCAGTCAGATAATTTTTCACGGAAGGTTTATATATGCGACCCGTCCCGGCTTCACACGTAAATTATACCCGTGCGAAACCGGGGCGGCTCACTAGTATGAAATAAACAAAGATACCATACATTTACGCATCAGAATGGCTAAAAGCGCCATGTCTCTGCTTTAGAAGATATGGAACAAGTAGGTACCTACAAATTGTTTTTTTTAACCCCCGATAAAAAGCTTATTTAACTTTTTAAATTACTGGACATATTTATGCCAAAAAAAATGGGGTTCTCAATTCAGTCGTTTTTAGGGTTCCATACCCAAAGAGTAAAAACGGGACCCTAATTATATAATAAACCTACCTAATCTTTTGCACCAGGAACGATCCGGGGCGGGCTGTTTGACTAGATTAGTTTATATTATAATTAGAATTAAGTAGTTTGTTAATTTGTGACGTATTTATTTATTAATTGTAATAATTAAATTATATGTACCTATAAATAAATATTGACTTATACTGTTAAAATAATAAATAATTAAAATAAATATTCGGGACATTTTTTCACACACGGTCATCTGACCCCAAACTAAGCAAAGCTTGTGATATGGCTGCCAGAGACTGATATACATACATATATAGCTTTAAATACATACTTAAATAGATATTAACAACCAGATATAGAACAAACACAAAATAATGTTCATCACACAAATGTTTATCCTAGATGGGAATCGAACCCACGCCCCCAAACTCAGAAGGCAGGTTCACTGCCAACTGAACCAACGGGCTATCAATTTAATTACAAAGCCTACAATGTCGGTCTGTCTGTATGTCTGTCTGTCCGTCTGTCCTACCTATTAAAGGCTGTATCTTTCGAACCGTAATAGATAGCTAGTTTAAATTTTCACAGAATATGTAATGTTACGGCGAATTAATTAGGATATAATAAAAAAAGTCTAAAAGTAAAAACGAAATGGGTTCCCATACAACAAACGTATTTTTGTATTAGATCTAATATAAAAACGGTAATACGTACAAGCGTCAAACTTGGCATGATTATAGTATACAACTATACACTCTAAAGTATAACAAATAATAAATAATGGCCAACTGCGAGTTGGTGTCAAATTTCTGTTCACCGCTGATTCTTGTACGATCACCGAAGTGAAGCAACATGTGACTGCCGGGCGTTGATGAAGTTTGGACCTTGAATTTTCAATTTTCCTGTATGGAGCTGAAACATGACCGCTAAAAGCAGTAGATCGAGGGTGCATTGATGCATTCGAAATTTAGTCATCACCATTTCAGCCATAGGGCATCCACTGCTGGACATAGGCCTCCCCCATCGATATCCAAAAGGGCCGGTTGGAAGCGGCCTGCATCAAGCGTTTCCTTGCGGTCTCTTTTAGGTCTGCTGTCCATCTTGTGGGTGGACGACCTACGCTGCGCTTACCGGTCCGTGGTCTCCATTCAAGAACCTTTCAGCCCCATCAGCCATCTGTTCTGCAAGCTATGTGCCCACTGCCACTTCAACTTGCTAATCCAGTGGGCTATGTTGGTGGCTTTCGTTCATCTACGATCTCCTCATTTCTGATTGGATCTCGCAGAGAAACCCCGAGCATAGCCCTCTCCATAGCTTGTTGTGTGACTTTGAGCTTGCTTATGAGGCCCATAGTGAGAGACCACATTTCACTGCCGTAAACATGTCATCACTGGCAACACACACTGGTTGAAGACCTTCTTCTTAACACTGAGGTATTTAGGAAATTCAGGTACTGAAGAAATATTTGTTACACACCTGTGTAATCCAATTTGTTGCACACGTTTCCCATAAATTTTAGGTATTATATTAATTTCCTAGGAATTCTATTTATTGACGGTACATACATTTCTGATAACTAAATAGATATAGAGACATAAATAATTTTTTTTGGGTAGCAGCAAAGTGTAGAAGTATTGACAGTGGTGGTATAACTGAGTGCATTATTATTATATAATGAATTTTAGTAAGCTCTAATTTTTTTGTAGAAGCCAATTTTGGTATTTACTATAAAAAAAATTACATGTAAGTACTATGGGCCTCTTTTGAACAATTATTAACTTCTCCAAAAAGTTAGTGCATGTATCAACTATCTAAAGCAGTAGGAATCGCACGAGTTCATGCATAATTACTCACATTTTTTGGCAATAGTTTGGCCTTAACGGTGTTGAATTATAGAAATTACGAGAACGTTCTTTAACTTATTTCCCGAATCCCAATGTGAAACGTAAAGTTTAAAAACTTCCATACACGTGAATCTTACGAAACAGGACGGGGTGAAAGGGGTTGGTAATGTGGTAGTACTCACTCAAAAGTTGCTTTATATATGGCACTTTCACTTATTACATTAACACAAAGCACTAATAATTCATATAAACAATAATTCGAATGAATTGATTAATAAAATAAAATTAAAAATCGTTTACGGTTTAGCTTAGCTATGTACACTTGTACAGGTGAGGGTTTAGAACAAGAGGGTCAAGAGGAATATTTCAAAAGAAAAAGATAGAGCTGTCATCTATTTATCATCACCGAAAACTTTGTAATAGATGGCGCTAATATTATGTCTAAAGTAAAACAGATGAGTGATTACTTGATAATTTGCGAAATAAAACAGATTTTTCATACAAAAACTGTAGGGACTGCTGATTTTTTATAACGGCATTTTCTAAAGTTGTAACAAAAATAATTGTTTTTCTTGATGTATAAACGTGCTCTTTAAAGGATGTTACCAGAGATCCTGTCTAAAGGTATAGTTGCGTAAACTTTTGTATGTGTGAAAGAAAGAACGAAAAAAAAAAAAACACCATTTTGTGCTGACTATTAGTTCTGGTTAAGAAATCCAGAGGGCGGTACGAATTTTTATGCAGAAAAATCTCGTACGAGGGCTCTCTTTCCCCCCTTTTTATACTACTCTTTGGGTATGTACATAAAAAAAAGCATAGAGGATGACTTTTTTAAAGCATTTTATGACCATAGATGCAGGGTCCTTCAGTCGTAATATTAAACAAGTTTACATAGTAATAAATAGCGTCATACAAGTCAAAGTCAAAAAACTTAATTCGCGGTCAAGTCAAACTCAGGTGCCAGTAAAGTGCTGGAGGTGTGGCTGGAGGCTGTGGCTCACAGAGTTGTGTATATCTGTGCTGTAGCTGGAGGTTTTACAGGTTTTTTTTAAATCATTGGTTGTTGGGGTAATTTTGCCATCAACAGTGAGGGAGGCGATAGTGAGATTGTCAAAAGACGAGGTAATCCTGGTTGATGACACTACTGACAGAAATAACAAATGGGAAAACTAAAGACATAATAAAATTATATGAGTTTTGGAAACAATGCATGCAATAATATGAAAGCAGTACAACTGCCCAGTGCTGCCAACTGCTTTCATATTATTATCCTTAGTCGCTTTTGTGCTGCTTTCTAAGAAAACATCTTTATTAGTTACATAAACCTCGATAATAACTCGGCATGTGTAAGTAATATCTAAATTATATGTCGTAATAAATTGTTTAATATTATCATAATTTTACAATAGAATTTTTCTATTCTTGTAATGAAGCTAGATTGTGCCCTGAATACTATTTCAGATTATTTTATGATTGTGATCTGATGTCAGTTGACTGCTAGCTATCTAGCTTACGCTAAACAAGTTTATTTATCTTTAATTAACCTTATTACTTTTGTCAGTGAACTTATGCTGTCATAGTTTAGTGCAAAAAATAAAATTAATTATTATATACATTTGTCGATCAACCAAGTTTTTGAAATGACGAACAAAGAATATCTGTAGGAAATTAGCAATATTATTACCTTATATAATACCGAACGACCTCATTCATTGGAAAAATCATCTTTTCTATTACTGATATTTTCCCATAGAATTGCGAAATATCTCCAAATCTGGCAGCACTACAGATGTCAGACACCGGTCTGACACAGACTGTTGACAGCATTTTGACATATTGGGTGATTTTTTCCCCCTATTACTGGGCAGGCTAAAGCGTAAAGCCATTAAGAACTCAATGTCATTTACATTTTCAATTTGTCATTCTTTTGTGATTCATTCATTCCGTATTCCTTCTGTGGTATTCCTATTGGTTTGGTTTGGGTTCAGGATCTTCTTCAGTTCATTCATTTTCTTTCAAATCGTGGTCGTAGATGCGTAAATTGATAATCATTTAAAATTGCGAAAACCTTGTTTGCGAAAGTTGCGGAACAGCTGTGCTATGTTCATTGATTCCACATACAAATATTTTGGTTGTGTGACTTGTGTGTATCTAAAATCTTGACACGTCTGTGTTTCATTAGCTTCAATTCAGTAATTCAGTTGTTGTTGTTCGGTTCTGCTAGACTCGCGTGGAAGTTTATTATCGGATGTTTTTTTGATAAGACGCAAATATGATGAATATGGAGAAGGGAGAGAAGACTGATTCTCTATCTGGAAGTTCCCAGGCACTGCAGACTGTGGATGAAGAAAATATAAAATCTTGCTGGGTGTGTTTTGCTACAGAAGCTGATGACAGGCTCGCGGCCTGGGTGCAACCTTGCAAATGCATTGGAACTACAAAATGGGTAAGAAAATTACTTTAGCTCAGTGTATTTACGACGCAACGTGAAAAAAACATGTCGCCACATTGTTTTATTCACCAAATCTTGTGTTTATTCCAAGTGTTAATGTGTATATTTGATGGTGAATTATTATTTATTAATAAAATTGTACAATAACGTGCAAGAGTGTATGCAATTGATATTTAATGTAGTGGAAGAAAAAACAAATTTTTTCGTGTTGTTTTCATAACTTCATAAAGATAGTAATTCTCCACCACTCTATTTCAGCATGACTTGAACTTAACTATGGAATAATGTTTACTGTGAGTACTAAATGTTTGACAGCAATGGCACATGGAAGAGGCCAACAGTAGGTTGATACAGGCTGATTATTATGATTCCTTGTGATGATATTTACCCACTAAATCTTGACATAAAACTGTAGTTACTGTAGGTCGTTACTTGGTAAATTTTTGGGTGGTGCGAATTCTCAAGTTAGCGCCTTTCTTAGCTCACAGATGGAGCTCTCTATGGCATAGAGGAAGCTCTATAAAAAGAGCTCTATTATAAGCTACTACATAGAGTCTAGTAGCTTATAATCAATAACCGAGATGGGCACCTTTCGTACTTGCATTTTTTTTTATATGCCGCGCTCCCCTTTCTCCAGTGGGATTTTATTTCATTGTTAGTTGGTCGGTGGTCGGGTATTTTCGGCGCCCCTCACATGACGGCGCCCGGTGTGGTCGCAACACTCGTACTGCTCTAGGGCCGCCACTGACTTGTACCTTTTAATAAGGGCGCTTGCAAACGATGAGTAGTACAAGTAATAAGGAGCTACTATGCTTTGTCTGCATCGTATTGCTTAGTGCAAGTGGCAGTAAATGCAAGTAAGTAAGTAAAAATAAATGCTAAAGCACTAATTCACTTATCTACTAATTAATAACATAATAATCACAATAATCAAGCATACATGTGCATTGTGCAATAAAGTGATTAAATGAAATGAAATAAAATGCCAGGTGTTTTTAGATTCGTCTTTATATCCAGATTGCTATAGACACATTTTGCACTTGAGTTTCTTGTTTTTCTTTGAATTTCTGTAAAGAAATTGTGCTTGTAATCTATATTTTTTCTTCTTTCTAGGCTTTATCCCCAATTACTTGGGGTCAGTCGTCGTTGTCGTTTTCCTCCATTGAGCATGATTTTCTGCTCTAAGTGCTTCGGATTTTCGGATTATCAATCATGAAACGGTAACGCCTTAAGTGCCCACCCTGACCGTCTCATAGTTTCTTTTTTATTAACCTATACTATCCCACTCTTTGGCAAAGTCTCCCCCATCTCTTTCCAGACAGTGCGATCACCCACCAGACTTGACCACTGTAACTGTAATATGTCGAGGTCATCGCGCCAGCGTTTTCTAGGCCTGCCTTGGCTCTTTCGTCCGTTTTCAGGCACCCACTGTGTGATCCGCTGGGTCCATCTATCAGGGCCCACGGGAAAGAAAAATGGGCAGGAAAAAATTTGGTCATGCAGACCTCATACCTCCACCTCAGACCTCGACTGTATACGGATAAAAAGTGCTTTGTTTTCACTGTCAATCCAACAAAAATATATGATGGATTGGGTTATATCAAAGTCATGCAAGTGCATTGTCCTTAAGTATTATTGACAATATTTTGGTTCGGTAGGTAAGGGAAACATGTGAGGTAAAGTGAGGCCATGTAGAGTGCATGATTAAGGCTGTGCTTAACGAGCACAGCTATCTCTTTCGCACGTATTAAACATTTGAAGATTAAAACTCACTGAGTGGAATTAAAAAAAAACTGATATGATCTTTAGAATAACATTGCAAATAGTATGTAAATTAATTTTTGTATTGATATTTTATGGGGAGGCGGAAAACTATATCTTTTTCTATCTCCTCTACCTCTTTCACACTGTTTTTTTATTTTCGAAAACGTTGAAATGCGAATTGGGTGAGATAGCCGGGCTTTTAGGCCAGTGTTCCCGTTAATCAAGATAGTCGAATTCGGTAGATGTGCCCTTTAAAATTCGGTATATTTTTAGTTTTTTGTATGCAAAATCGGATTTGCGCGCCAACGCTCAAGTAACATTCCATGTAACCCAACATTATATAATTCCTGAAAGAATAAAGTCATCAAGTGTGTATTATAACAATTAAAAAAACTTTATTATTATTATTAGTATTTTTTTTGCATTTGTGCCCTCATGACCTAATGAGACAATTAATTTTGTGATAAATGATAAGGAAAACTTATCGCAAAGGGCGATAGTTATGTAAGTCAGTCGGCTACTATAATCTGCCGATTGATTTATATAAAAAAATAAAACACCTGCAGGCCTAGCACGGGCCGTGGACAAATTATCTTTCCATCGTTATTATCCACGCGTAGACGCAACAAAGCTAGAATATAGATTTGATAGTACGTTTGTCTCTTTCTCGCGGGATAAAAACAGTGGATAGACAATTTATCCACGGCCCGTGCTAGGCCTACTGGAGTACCAAATCCGATTTCAAACAAAAACATTTGAGCTTATTTCTATCTACTGCAGTTTTGGGATCAGAAGACACCTAACTAGTTAAAAAGACTTACGCATTTAAGAAAACGCCTACCTATTTAAAATACGCTTACCTAGTTAAGTAGATGCCTACCTAGTTAAGAAGATGCTAATCTAGTTTACAAGAGGCCTACCTAGTTAAAACACGCTTACCTAGTTAAGAAGACGCTTACTTAGTTAAGAAGCACACCTAAGTATGAAGATGTCTACCTAGTTAAAAAGACGGTTACCTAGTTAAGAAGACACCAGTCTAGTCAAAAAGACTCCTATCTTGTTAAAAATACGCTTACCTAGTTAATAAGAAGCATACCTAAGTAAGAAGATGCGAACCTAGTTAAAATAAAAACCGGACAAGTACGAGTAGGACTCCTGCTCTGAGGGTTCCGTTAGACGGAACCCTCAGAGCACGAGACCAATAAAAAAAACTAACTGAAGTGAAATATTGAAAGACAAACTTAAGTTTGTAGTTGACAATAAGGTTCTTCCATACATTTGAACTACAAAATTTAAGTTTGTAATAGCAAAATAATTATTTTAAAATGATATACCTTCAAATTTATAACTTTCGGATTTATTCCTATATATGTGCTATGAGACCTTGCCTCTTGCCAAATTTCATGATTCCAGGTCGACGGGAAGTACCCTAAAGGTTTTGGTTCCCCTGTGAAATCGCAAAATATGCGACATAAACGTTCATATCTTTTGATTGCTTTGACTTACAACTTTTATTTTTTTACAGCCGAAAGAAACCGTAGACCTAAGTATTTAGTATAAATTTCAACTTGCTACCTTTACGCGTTCTTGAGAAAAAGGGTCTTGACAGACGGACAACGAAGTGATCCTATAAGGTTTCCGTTTTTTCCTTTTGAGGTACGGAACCCTAAAAAGTTTACACAGTTAAGAAGACGCTTATCTAATTAACTAGAGGCCTTCCTAGTTAAAATCAACGCTTACCTGGTATAGAAGAAGCATGCATAATTATGAAGATGCCTACCTAGTTAATAAGAAGTATACCTAGGTAAGATACCTGTTAAACAGGATGGTTACCTAGTTAAGAAGACGCCCATCTAGTTAAAAACACTCCTATCTTGTTAAAAACACGCTAGCCTAGCTAATAAAAAGCATACCTAGGTAAGAAGATGCCTACCTAGTTAAGAAGATACCTACTAAGAAGATATAAAGAATGTGTCTTGTTCCAGGTCCATCAAAGCTGCCTCCAGCGTTGGGTGGATGAGAAGCAGCGAGGCAACATCTCCCGTAAAGTCTTGTGTCCACAATGCAAGGCGGAATACATAGGTATGAACCATTGACTTAAAAATGGGACAGATGGCACGAATTATCTGTGCCACAAAATATATACATATGTGGCGGACCTGCCGTGGCGTGAATGTGAAGGCATGACACCTGGTATATAATAATTATGTTTATTCCTTTCACAGTGGTGTTCCCTTCAATGGGCGCGTTTGTTGCCCTCCTAGACACGGTGGAAGAGATGACGCACAAAATATGCCCGTTCATCGCGGGCGGAGTGCTGCTGGGCTCCATATACTGGATCGCGATCACGTACGGAGCCGTCACTGTCATGCAGGTCAGCCCTTGTTTTATACACACTTTATACTACAGAGTCACAATCTCTGAGTGAAAACAGTCACTACACGGGAATTACACACGTAAGATTAAGCCGGTTATTCTCACTATAGTTTCAACCACATTCGGCGGTCTTATCAATTATATAGTTCGCAATGCCACATTTACTCCAATTTAGACGTTATGTCGCGTGCATGGTGTTCAACGTCGCTTGTCCGCTATGTCATCGTAGCACTGGCATCGCGCGGCGTTGTAGTCGGATCGCGGTTTGTCTTACAACTAACCAAAAAGTCGGCGCAATGCGTAGCGCACGCCGAGATGTGGCTCGGATTTTTTTTTGCTCGTTTGTAACTCTACTTTATATTCGTTTCTATTAGCTAACTAACTGACTGACTGACTAACAATGTAATCAAATGTTGGAAGTCGATTTTAACCTAGTTCTAATAAAATTGTCGTATCAATTAGCAACTTAGCAATTAATCATATTAATAAAAAAAACCTACATTACGATAGTTTCATAATTCCCATTCACATACTACCCATAACTGTATTTTATACTCAACAGGGCGTTTAACTGGATTTAATTTAAAAAAATCCACTCACAAACTTTCCCTCAGAGAGTTTTACTAATAACTACGTTTGTAAATTAAAAGTATAAAGTTGATTTGATGTTTTCCAAAATTTTAAGTTTAAAAGTTTTTCATTCAAAATACAGATCTATTTATTATAGAAATTTAATTTTCTATAAGTAGATCTTTCTCTTTGATAGGATCAGAACGCCAAAATCCAATTTTCGTTGGTATTTTCGTCACAAATGTGATAGAGCTCTTTAGTACTAGATATAAGTTTAGTATATATATATAGTGGTATTAAAATAACACTATTACTAACTGTTGTAAACTGACTGAAGTTAGGCCGATCGTACAAACGACAGTCATTTGACTTCCAAAGAAAATTAATCGTCACGTCCTAACTGTATTAAAATAAACCATTTTTTCGCTCATGTTTGCCAATTAACACATTTCGTGTCCATAACGGGAAGACGCTGACGAATCCTTTAAAAAAACAGTTATTGTATTTGTACTCTGTTTACATAGTTCATGCCAGTTAACGTAACCTACTGGCTGACTAACATCAATGATGAACATCGCTCTACAAACACGTGGATGTTGGGTTTAGTACAACATTGACGAATAAATTATACCTATAACGGGTGCATCTCTAGTCTACGGACATATTATTCAAGGATATCATTGTACTCATCATTATAAACAACTTACTTTGGGACCAAAGATAATATAACCATTTGATCGGGCATGTAGTGAAAATTCCCTTTTGCAAAATGATGCCACGTTGGTCGCGGGGGGCAGCTTGTGATTGGAGATTCGACCTGACTCGACGCTTGTGATTGGAGAATCAAAAGCCATTCATTCAATTCGCGCCTAGAATTGGCCCTGCTCGAAATAGTTTAGGTTGACATGTTAGAACCTTTGGCTTATGCGGGGTAAAGGATGTGCGGTAAAGTGGTTATATTGTCATTGTTTGGGACCAACCCTGATATCCTTGATTGTATAGATAGAAGTACCGAAAATCCAAATCCCATGTTGTCATAACAATGTCTGATTTAGTAACAATGTTTCACCATATTAGTCATCATGCCTATTAGGCATGATGACTAATATTTTTTTATTACCTCATAAAAAAGCTGATCATAAATAAAGCAACAACGAAAACAAAATTAAAATTAGTTCAAAAATAAATAAGATATAAGCATTTAAATTTTATGCTAGACAGAGAGCGCACTATACTGAGCCGTGACGTCACGGCTCAGGAGCGCCATACAAATGCTATACTAACACACGCTTTGTGAGAAAGGGATAGAGCATCCCCACCTAAAACTTTAAACGCTCATATCTCAGAGATTTATCAGCCAATTAAAATTATTTTTTCAGTATGTGTAATGTATTTAGTTATATTCCTCGCTAAGCCGGTTATTTGTAATAAATTAAACATGAGGACACATGCCTATTATGACGATTCGACAAATTCTGTATTAATTGTTTTCCATTATAAAGTTATTTGTTAATCTACTATAATTAGCGTTTTTGTATACCTTTGGTTGATGAATATTTTGTGCCAGTCAACCATCAGCCAGTAAACGTCCACTCCTGAGCAAAGGCTCAGCAGGCTCTTAGAGAGGGGTGTTGCCATAATTCCCACACTTAGCAGGCGGCTTGGGGATCGCAGTACGTTCACCGTGTACTAATAGGACACTGCTGGCCATCTTCCGGTGGTTCTGCCCGCAGTTTTAGGACATATCTTCAGGGTCCAATCTTTTGTGCACTTTGATTAATACGTTTTTTGTGTACCGTTGGTTAGTATATTTTTGAGCGTTGACTCGAAATCCATGTGTCTTTAGATCGATGGTGTACAGATAATATATCTGAAGTTAAATTCGTCACATCTTCTCGAGAATTAGAGGTAGACATAGAAACCACCAAATAGTACAAAAAACTTGGGGTATTTACATAGTTGCAGGAAATGCAAAGGATTTCTTGATATTGGCCATACGACTCATACGTTCTCAAACAGATTCTGTCCTCCTCCTCGCGTCGTGAGGAGCACCTCATGTCTGAGGGTCGTGACCCCCACCCCCCATCAGTCTCTCCTTTATGATTTTACGCCATCTTCCCCTATCCTCGGCGACATGCAGCGCATCGTATACTGATGTGTCTAGGGTGGTACGAATCTGGTCAGACCAACGCATCGGGCTGCGGCCTCGGGATCGCTTTCCATCGACTTTGCAAACAGATTCTGTAAAGCACCTCAAAATGTTTTGGCGACCGATTAGATTCTCTTATCTTTTTAGTCATCATTAACAACATCTATAATCACTGATTGTTATTGTTTTTTATTGATATTTTTGTGGGTTAAAATAGTTGATAACAACAGTGGGTATTATTGATAACTTTTTGAATATTCTAAAGGATAAATGCCTGTTTCTGGCACAGAAAAGAGAAGTAAATAGAACGGAAATGAGAAGGAAAATCTGTTACCAGGCATTATGAGTGAACCTTGATTGAAAATTCTTATTTAAATCAACGCGTCGATCTCCGCATCACAGTTGCTAACTGAATTCGAATGACTGACGTTTCGTTTATATGGGTGCAACTGGCTACAACAAGTTTCTTAAAAAGTTCCTTGATAGCGGGTCTAGTTTAAAAAAAAACTGTGGTTTCTGGCCAGACTAAATCAACTTCAAAAGACACAATTATAATAAAATTTCTAGTAGCTAGTAGCTATCTCTCTACGCTCGGCTAAAACATTAATAAAAAGTGGGCATTTTACTATGGAAACTGACGTGGTTTTTTACACATTTTGTTTATATTACACGGGAATTATAAACGTAAGATTAAGCCGGTTATTCTGACTATAGTTTCAACCACATTAGGTGGTCTTTTTTTAAACCCAACGCAAACTGAGGGGTGTTATAAGTTTGTGTATTTGTCTGTCGCACCGTAGCTCCCAAAGGAATTAATCTATTTGGATTTAATTGTTTTTGTTTGTTTTACTTTGAAAGGAGACTTGAGAGTGTTCTTAGCTATGATTCAAGAAAATCTGGTCAGTCGTTTAAAGCCAATGAAGGCCGATCAGAAGACATCGATGCGTCTTCTGATTGGCCGCGGCGTGATCGCCACCGCGCACGTCACCGCGGACGCGAGCTGAACGCGTTGGTTTGACCAAGGCTTTAGGTGTTCGATTAAGCTGAAATTTGGCATACTTGTCAAGTTCCGATGACAAAACAATATTATGCTGACAGCTAGCTGATTTGATGATGGTGACGGTGGACAACGGCACTCCTCGATAGATAATAGTAGACTGGCAGTGTTTGGGCTCATTTTGATCAGCACACTGTTCCGATCACTAATTTTGTTTTTTAATACAAAACTTGTTAAACATTTAATTTCAGTTGTATTAAAGGTATTTCCCGGTATAATATAAACAAAAAGGCATTGTTTCCCAATTAATTCAATCTACCTACATTTATATACCAATGGTTTTCCATTTGTACTGTTTAATTATTTTAATTTCTTTGTTTTTATTCTGCCTTGATTCTGATATTCGTTATGACCTATGATTTATTTAAGTAAGTATACTGATCACAATGTTCAAATATTTCCTTTCGAAATAGATCGATTTGGTTTTGTGGAACTTGTATAATCAAATATTTTTGGTGTTCAATAGCATTATAAGATTATTGGAACACATTCTCGCGAAACTGGTCCATTGGTTTCAGCTTGGGGAATTACGAGAACAAGTTCTTCAATGAAAACAAAAACCCGACAACGGTATTTTTGGCGGATCATGTTTTGTCCAGGTGTAAACAAAAATGATGCACCGACCTAAATTTTATCTAAAACACCTATTTAATTGTTGAGGGTAGTGTAGTCAATTTCTTTTGCCTCATTTAGTACACGTTTCTTTCTTAAATAAAAACAAAACCCAACAACGGTATTTTTGACGGATCATATTTTGTCCAGGTGTAAACAAAAATGATGTACCGACCTAACTTTCATTTAAAACACCTTTTTAATTATTAAGGGTGGCTTAGTCAATTTCTTTTGCCTTATCTTAATACAGGTTTCTTCCTTCAATAAAAACAATAAAACATGCCAACGGTATTTTTGGCAGATCATATTTTGTTCAAGTGTTAACAAAAATGATGACCTCACTTTCATTTCAAACCACCAGGCGATTTGGAGAACAAACGTAGGTCTTTGACTCCTTACTTTAAAAAAAAGTTATCTTTTCCGAGACGATAAAGAACGCGCTAACACAGGTCATCAACATCGGATTTCTGTCGTTTAATCTAAATGATAATATTATATCGTACCAAGTTATTATCATCCTCTTGTTATGTTTGATCTTCACTAATCTGACCTTTAAAAATCACGAACGTTATTCAGAAGAAAAAAACTTTGTATATGGCTAAAAAAATAAACGTTCAGCAAAACAACATTAAAACAAAGCAAAAATAAGACTCATAACTTGACAATGTTTGAAGGAATCCGAAATTATAAGTGATGTATAAGAGACCTCTAAAATAATGAGTACATTAGGCATGCTGACTAATATTTTTTTATTATCTCATAAAAAGCTGAACATAAAAAGAGCCCATCAATGAAAACAAAATTAAAATTAGTTCAAAAGTAAATAAGTTATAAGTATTTTAATTTCATACTACACAGAGAGCGCACTATACCGAGTTATGACGGTGATTTCGACCATTGAATTCGCTAACTGATTTCGAATGACTGACGTTTCGTTTATATGGGTGCAACTGGCTACAACAAATTTCTAACAAAAATGCCTTGACAGCCGTTCTCATATAAACAAAAAAAAAAAAAAAAACGTTTTTGTGGTTCAGTCGTTTGTAAATGATCAGCTTTTTTATAGAAGGGTTTATAAAATAGTAAATTTATACTTGTTCACCAGGTAAAAATACATAAATCCCTGGGTCAAGGTCAAGGTTCATTTCATTCTTTGCTAGTTGGCAGTGTCCCAACAATGCCTGGGTTTCATGCCGCATTAAATGCAATTGTAATTACCTTACTGTATTTTATGACGCTACTGCAGTTTCAAGGATTTTAATTTAGACTGGTTGCGTTCGCTGCTTCGCTAGCAATTTTATTTTTCAGGCATTTTTCCTCAATAAAAAAATCTTTATACTGTTTTCAAATGGTCTTCCAACAGAAGTGACACTTTGGTTATACTATGCTGCTGGTATGGCCAAACTGAGCAAATTTTTCGTTTCGTTTTGTGCTTGAAATGTGCTAGCTACAACAAAAGGTCAATAAAGTATTTTTTTTTAAATTCATAGCCTTAGAATAACTACACAAAGAAACCAAGCACATTCGCAAAATTTAAGCCATTCAAATGGTGTCATATGGCTCCAAAAAAATATAAAATTTTTACTATGACAATTTTCGCGATGAAATCGTACCACAACAAATCAGAAAAGCAGCATAAGAGTTATGGTGTGACATTGGTGGTGGTAATCCATTAATTTTCTTGCTTAAATCGTTTAAAATACCAATCGAAACGTAAGCTACAAAGCGAATTTGTATCTTACGTTTTGAGAAGGCGTTGTTTGGAAACCTACCTTCTCTGAGTAGTTATTCTAAGTTCATAGCATACCTTGACTTGCTTTGCACGCGTAATCACTAAACATAAGTCCGTGAGACTAACAATTCGCCCAAAACTGGCAGCAATGCATGCGCACACGTCACTATTGCAGTTAATTAGGAAGGTACTGAGCGTGGCGGGCCAGGGGAGAATCTGGAACATACCTACACAGCGAATGCGCAGAAGTCGTGTCGCCTGTGCGACTAATGTTTAGTGATCTAGGCTGTACGTCAAAATGTCCCTTTCCCAAAATGCCCATTCCCAAAACGTCCCATTCCCAAAACGTTCCATTCCCAAAACGTCCCATTCCCAAAATGTCCCATTCCTAAATTGTCCCATTCCCAATAATATGTCCCTTTCCCGAAATGACCCTTTCCCAAAATGTTATTTCCGTTTCCGACCGGTCTCGTTCGCGTTGACAATGACGAAAAGTTATGCTGATGAGCGGGTACTCTTATTTCAGGTCCTAAAGTAGTACACATGGCCCTGTTAGGGTATGGCAACAGAGAGAATGGATCAGTCTATTTGTAAATCGCCCAAAAATTCCTTGAAAAATTCTTCCAGAGTGATTTCTAAGAAATTTTTGATATCATAATGTAGCTGTTTTCTTTTTCTGTCTTTCTATCTCCTTGGACCTTGATCGATCGGTCGTGCTAACCGATTATTTCCTACACAATCACAGTCCGTTGTTTTCATATCCAATTAACTACAGCAGGTCCATAGATAATCACAATGCAATAGTGCATCCTGAGCTGGGATTGGTTGGCGTGTTATCACTTTCAACAAATTGTGTCGTGTACAAACAAAATGTGATTTATTCGCACGTGATACAAAGTTGACATTTCTAGTTCCTTAGCAAGAAAATAAAGAAGATAGTTAAATATATAACGAAAACAGCGGTTAGAGCACGGCTTCAACCGTCACCATCAAATTGCCATCAAAACACACGAAAGGGTCGGCTACGTATTTGTGACGCCTCTGGTGCTACAAGTATTCATAGGCGACGGTGACTGCTTACCATCAGGTAGCACGTCTGCTTGTTTGCCACCTATAGCATAAAAAACCCGAAGCACGGTGAATAATACGTACGCCCAGTCTCGATAAGCTATCACGGTGTTTTGTTTTGTTTCCGGTGTGTTAATGTTATGACGCTTTCTTTTATTTTTTGGGAAAAACTTGTCCATGGCTTATTCGGGAAAATTGTTTCTGCGTTGTGTTTTGTTCGTTTCTTAGAAGCCGGCAAGTTTTTTAGGGTTCCGTACCTCAAAAGGAAAACACGGAACCCTTATAGGATCACTTTGTTGTCCGTCTGTCTGTCCGTCTGTCAAGACCCTTTTTCTCAAGAACGCGTAAAGGTATCAAGTTGAAATTAATACTAAATATTTGGGTCTACGGATTCATTCGGCTGAAAAAAAATAAAAGTTGTAAGTCAACGCAATCAAAAGATATGAACGTTTATGTCGCATATTTTGCGATTTCACAGGGAAATCAAAACCTATAGGGTACTTCCCGTTAACCTAGAATCATGAAATTTGGCAAAAGGCAAGGTCTCATAGCACATATATAGGAATAAATCCGAAAGTCACAAATTTGAAGTTACATCATTTAAAAATTATTATTTTACTTACTATTACAAACTTACATTTTGTAGTTGAAATGTATGGAAGAACCTTATTGTCAACTACAAAGTTAAGTTTGTCTTTCAATATTTCAACTTCAGTTAGTTTTTTTTTTGGACTCGCGCTCTGAGGGTACCCTTAGAGCACGAGTCCTATTCGTACTTGTCAAGTTTTTTTCGCCTTGACTATGTAGGTACTTTTAATGTTTAATTTTGACCTTTCAAAAGTTTACTTGTTGTGTACCTAATTGAAATAAAGATACTGAACTAAACTATTGAAGAGGAAGTTCGGTACATTGAAGCACTATAATTGCATAATTAACAAGCAACGTGTTAATTATAACTCACCTTCTCAGCTACTTGTGTGCAGTGTGGAATTGCACTGTCATTACATTCATTAAAGTTAATCAACGCTGACGACTATGCGGCCAATTTGTACTAAACTCTTTATGGCGACACTTAAATTCTATCTAAATTCTAAAATAAAACCAAAAACTCTTTCATTATGTAATACAATGTCATAATATTATAAACTCAACTAAAGCCAATTACATCAATGACTAAAGCTATTGTAGTCATCACGGAGGGCTCTGGCGCCAGTAGCACAGTTTAATTACTAGTACAGTGCCAGCCAGTCTCAGACAAACAACAATATTTGTAATGTTTAATGTAGTCCTAACATGTCTAATTTCTCTTTGTAAGTTTGAAAACAAATATTGTTAACTAAGCAATTTAAAAAATTTGGTTCAATAAATTTATTTATTATATTATTCACACATTTATTTTTCTTCTTAAATTTAAGTTTTTTTACAATAAATATATAAAAACAAAATATTATAAAAAAAACCTAAACCTAGGGTGCCGCCGGCAGCGAGGCAGGGCCCAAGCTACCGGTGGTTAGGGCTGCAGAGTGAGGAACCTCCTGACAATACGTGCCGTGTCTAGGATTACATTATATTATTTATTATTTAGATATTTATTTTCCTTCTTAAGTTTACGTTTTTTTACAATATTTCCTATAAAAACAAAAAATTATAAAAAAACCTAAACCTAGGGTGCCGCCGGCAGCGAGGCAGGGCCCAAGCTACCGGTGGTTAGGGCTGCAGAGTGAGGAACCTCCTGACAATGCGAGCCGTGTCAAGGATTACCGCCTTCTGCATCTGACCTTTGACCCAACCATCTAGCGAGAGCCTCTTAAGGTGTTATTTATTATTATTATTACTTAAGGGACTGCGCATACTATGGCGTTATTGAGACTTGTCGTTAAACGTAGAGAAGAAAAATCAATATTATTATACTACTAGCGACCCGCCCGCCCGGCTTCGCACGGGTGTTATTTACGTGCGAAGCCGGGGCGGGTCGCTAGTTATATATATATAAACCTTCCGTGAAAATAAAAAAATATTAAAAAATATTCGGTACATTTTTGCACACACGGTCATCTGACCCCAAACTAAGCAAAGCTTGTGATATGGCTGCCAGAGACTGATATACATACATATATAGTTTTTAAATACATACTTAAATATATATTAACAACCAGATATAGAACAAACACAAATGTTCATCACAAAATGTTTGTCCTAGATGGGAATCTAACCCACGCCCCCAAGCTCAGAAGGCAGGTTCACTACCAACTGAACCAACGGGCTATCTAACTAAATGTATTTAACTAATGGTGAAAACCGCATCAAAATCCGTTGCGTGGTTTAGGAGGAGTTAGCGGCCATACAGACAGACAGACGCGGAAAGCGAATTAAATTTATACTATGTAGAGATTATAATATGTATTTACTAGTAAAGTATACACTATAATGACGCTCGGGCGTTTTTTGTCTGTTTTCACTGAGAGATTGTGACTCTATAGGAATTGAATCTCGATGTCTATTGTTGCCTAATTTTAAAGTTTGACCTTGTGACTCAAAATCTGTTAAACAGTAGTCGCAAAAGAAACAGATACCTATTTCTATTTACCATTTTAACATACATTAAACAAATACATGTTGTTTACGTTTTTGTCGTAGTTAAGCTACATATTTATGAATAATCGATAAAGTGAAAAGAAACTGTCATGCTTTGCTTCACAGCAATTAGTGAGGAAGCGTGGAAAATTGCTGGCAGCATAATCGTTATTGTTGGCCAAGTACGTAACGGGTCGCTCTTAGTTTAGAGTTCCTGCATACCTTGGAAAGATTTTTAGGGTTCCGTACCCATAGGTAAAAACGGGACCCTATTACTAAGCCTACGATGTCTGTCTGTGTGTCCGTCCGCCCGTCTGTCCTACCTATTAACGGCTGTATCTTTCGAACCGTAATAAATACATAGATAGCCATTTGAAATTTAACATAATATGTAATGTTACGGCGGTTTAACTAAGAAATAATAAAAAATTCAAAAAGTGAAAACGAAAGGACGTACAACAACAAACAACAAACGTATTTTTTTAACGTATTTTTGTATTAGCTCTAATGTAAAAACGGTAATACGTGCAAGCGTCAAACTTGGCATGATTATAGTACACACTCTCAAGTATAACAAATAATGGCCAAGTGCGAGTCGGTGTCAAATTTCTGTTTATTACCAAGTTATAATTGTGTTATACTGGAGCGCCTGTAGCAAAATAATTATTAGTGGATGTTGCTTCGACAATTTTGGAAGAAGGTATAATAACTGGTAATTCGGTTACTTGGACAACCTTATTATATTTGTGGTGGTACGGACCCTCAGTGCGCGAGCCCGACTCGCGCTTGGCCGGTTTATTACACATTTTGTTTATATTACACGGGAATTACACACGTAAGATTATGCCGGTTATTCTGACTATAGTTTCAACCACATTCGCCGTCTTATCAGTTATATACTTCACAATGCCACATTTACTACAATTTAGACGTTATGTCGCTTGCATAGTGTTCAACGTTAGTTGTCAGCTATGTCATCGTAAGTAGCTCTGGCATCGCGCGGCGTTGTAGTCTGATCGCGGTTACTAACCAAACAGTCTGCGCAAGTCGTAGCGTGCGCAGAGTTTTGGTTTGGATATTTATCTGGAACGATTGTGACTCTATATGTATTGTATCTCGATGGTCGAAACTTAGTTTTCCATTACAAGAGTATGGGACGTTTACATTTTCCACGCTTTTATACAACAAACATACGAACGCTACCTTATAACATTTAGGTACCTAAAGGTATGTGATTATTTACGGGATATTTTACCGTGGTAAGGTTGTGGTTGTGAATATCGGGAGCTCATTCCACAACCTTACCACGGTAAATATCCCGTAAATAATCATATACCTTTAGTGAACAACCGTGGTAGTTTAAAACAGTGATCTAAGTAACCTACCTAACTATGAGCTAGTAGAGTGTTAGTTACAGAACTTTATTTTACGAACATTCATAGTGAAAAGACCTTGATTTACACCATACCAGGGTTCCGTAGTATGATCTGCGTGTCTTCAAATCGCGAGTGAATCGATTCCTTCTAGGCAAGCGTGCTCCATCCTAAACCGGATCTTTGCTTAACATTATGCGAGATGGCGGTCAAAAACAAACCTATCTATACTAATATTATAAAGAGGAAAGATTTGATTGTTTGTTTGTCTGTTTGCATTGAATAGGCTCCGAAAATACTGAACCGATTTGAAAAATTCTTTCACTGTTGGGAAGCTACACTATCCGCGGGTGACATAGGCTATATTATATTTTAAAAAAAATAGGGATCCTTACTAAAACTCCCAATAATGTAACCCAAGGTGTAAAAAAAAAATAAGACCCGTACAGTACGTAGGGGTGCGTTGCTAGTTATGCAATAAAAAAATAACGCCATCCCTCTTTAACTTCCAGGTGGTGGGCCACAGGGAAGGGCTCGAGATGATGGAGTCGGCTGACCCGCTGGTACTCCTAGTCCTGCTGCCCACGATACCGGTAACCCTCATCAGCGCCAAGATGTACAACTGGGAGGACTCCGTACTGTTCTTCCTCAGGAAGTACTGCACCAAGATACCGGCGCTCAGCTATATACTGCCCTTTGGAAAGTAAGTATCATCATCATCAGCCAGAAGTCGTCCACTGCTGGACATAACCCTCCCCCAAAGATATCCCTGCCATCTGCATCCACTGGATGTCCGCGACTCTCACAATGTCGTCGGTCCATCAAGTGCCTCCCTACGTTGCGTCTTCCGATTCGTGGTCTTCACTCAAGAACCTTTCTTCCCCATCGGTTATCGGTTTTTCGAGCGATGTGGCCTGCCCATTGCCACTTCAACTCGCATGTTAAGGAGTATCATAAGCTAACATCCATCCACTGCTGCCGATGGAGTGTGGTTGGTGCGAGGCTCAATAACGGGTTTTGTTTTATCACTGAATTAGTGCAACCCATTTGTCGTTTGGCTAAAACCCTGTGATCCTTGTTTTTTTAGGTTTTAACAATGTTAATAATAAAATTATTTATTTTCCCGAAAAATAAAAATACAGAACAATATTTGTTAAGAAACTTTAAGCACTATACATTATTTGACCATCTTAACACCATTAAGAACTCATCATCATCATAATCAGCTTGGAGGTCTTCTACCTCCACACTGCACAACAGCCTGCCATACACTGGTATGTCCAAGATACTCCAAAATTCAAAGACATTTACACCAACATGCACTGGGCAGCAACATGATGGATTAGGGTCCATCCTCTCTCTCTCTCTCTCTCTCTGAGAGAAAGCCTGTGGCCCAGCAGTGGGACAATGACAGGATGATAATGATGAATGATCTTGCAAAGCCGTAAATCCCACACTGTCTGGTTCAGCCGCTCCTTTCTCCCGTGGACGTGCAAGATGTGGAATGACCTTCCCCGGAACGTATTCCCGCCGAGCTTCAATATGGAGCATTTAAAAAGGGCATCTATAAACATTTCTCCGGGCTAGCAAAGCATCGACAACGCCGCTAGTGTTGATGTCCATAGGCGGCGATTACCGCCTGCCGGATGGTAAGCAGTCCCGTCGCCTGTGGATACTTTTAACACCAGAGGCATCACAAATACGTTGCCGACCCTTCAGGACTCGATTAACTCGCCTTTTGAAGAACCCCATGTTGTAGCTCACAAAACACCATGGAAGGTAGCTCATTCCACATTTTGCAGGTATGAGGCAAGAAGGGTCGTGTGAATAGCACAGTGTGCGATTTCCACTGATCTATGATGTGTGGATGAGCCTTCAGGCGGAGGCGGCTAGTGCGATGGCAGAAACCGCGACGCCGGCATCAGATCAAATATGATGAGTAAATAATTAACATAATTTCTTATTCCAGTGTGGAAAGCGACAGAGGCGCCATCGTAGCAGGAGTTCAAACACCCCCCTCCCCCACAAACCACAACCCAGCTTCCAACCACCACCTCTCGCCCACCAGAATATTCTGCTCAGCCCTACTTCTCCCCACCATATCCACCATAATGGGGAAAATTTTCTTCAGATCAATCCAGAATAACCTTCACAGGACTATACTCGGCGGGTTAACATACATAACTATAAAAGGAGCGTTGAAAATATATCACAAACAAATGTTATACATCAGACACTCCAGTAGAAAGATATTGGACTATACGGAGTCAAATTTAAGGCTTTATAGAGAAGTAGCGGCGTCCATAAGTGATGCCATGACCAGTACGCGAGACGATTCCGAACAAGTGGTTTAACTTGATGGACTTACGGGAAAGTTGGTTAATATATGACAAACGTTTACATTGTTATTGAAATGTTATGGCTTACACCCGGCTTCTGAAAGGTTGATAACACAAAAATTTACTAACACGTTAAATTTCATGTCAACTGACGTGATTGGTTGAACGAAAAAAATAACAGCCAATCAGGTCACTTGACATGCGTTTTAACAGTAGATTAAATTCAACGGGCTTTCATAAACTGGGGGATGAAAGAAAAATTATGAGGAAAATTAATTTTCCCATACATTTTGTATGGAACGGCAAGAAAGAAGTCTTACACATTGATATGTTACATCATAGAAAAAATAATATGTCACCTAAGTCAAAAGAGGTTGCTGTCGTCACTATGGAGGTTGCTTCAAGGAGGTATATAACGCGGGTATTATCTATACTAAAACTGTTTAAACTATCACGGTTGTTCACTAAAGTTATATGATTATTTACGGGATATTTACCGTGGTAAGTAAATATAAAAAAAAAACCTCGTAAATATCCCGTAAATAAGCATATAACTTTATCTATACTAATATTATAAATGGGAAAGATTTGATTGTTTAGTTTGTTTGCATTGAATAGGCTCCGAAACTACTGAACCGATTCGAAAAATGCGAAAAAAACAGGCATAGCGAAGGATATAATAAAAAATACACATACTGAAAAAATAATTTAAATTGGCTGATACTTTTTGAGATATAAGCGTTTAAAGCTTTTGGTGAGGATTGAGATCGGGGATGCGCTGTCCTTTTCCCGCAAAGCGTGTGTTAGGATAGCATTTGTATGTCGCACGACTTGACGTCATCACGTGCTATAGTGCGCTCTCTGTCTAGCATGAAATTAAATTACTTATAACTTATTTATTTTTTAACAAATTTTAATTTTGTTTTCGTTGATGGGCTCTTTTTATGATCAGGTTTTTTATGAGATATTAAATAAACAAAACCAGCTAAGTGCGAGTCGGGCTCACGCACTGAAGATTCCGTACCACCACAAGATTCAATAGCGAAATTACCAGTTCTAACTTGGTATTGAACAGAAACTTGTCACCGGCTCGCACTAGGCCATTATTTATTATTTGTTGTTATACTTTAGAGTGTGTACTATAATCATGCCAAGTCTGATGCTTACGTATTACCGTTTTTACATTAGAGCTAATACAAAAATACGTTTGTTGTATGGGGACCGCCATTTTGTTTTTACTTTTTTATTATTTGTCAGGTAATCCGCCGTATCGTTTCATATTCTGTGAAAATTTCAAATGGCTGTCTATTACGGTTCAAACGATATAGACTTTTAAAGGTAGGACAGACAGACGGACAGACATCGTAGGCATAGGGTCCCGTTTTTACCCTTTGGGTACGGAATCAAAAAAATTAGGCCTATTATAGCGTTTTGGCTTCGGGAGCGCTTCCCTTGCGGAAAGGGTGTAATGGGTGTATACCCTTTCCATATAACCCTAGGGATCACATTTTAGGGTCAGGACTTGCTGGAATGTGAATCAAGCTTTAGTTAGTGATGTATTAACCAACTTGCGCGTTACGTTAAAGCCCTAACAAACGTGTGCATTTGGTTGACGTACCGCCGTCCAACCAACAGGAGAGAAAGAGTGAGAATAACATTTCCCTCTCTTTCACTCCCGTTGGTCAGACGGCGGTTGAGGTCAACCAAATCCACACACAATCTGTTAGCACTTTTAGACATAATGTTAATATTTAATCCATGTATGTACATATTATCTTTGTAAATATTTTTTTACGTTGTAAAATCGTTTAGCTACGTTGCTCATGTGAATTTCATATATTTTTTTACTCGGTGTGGATTTGTGTCCTAAATTCAAAAGAATATATTATAGTGATGAGTTGTATTATTTTGTTTTAATTTGTATCATCGTAGATAAACATATACAAGCATCATTTAGACTACTCGGTCCAAGCATTTATTTGCTCTGAAAGCTGCAATAAAATTGTAAAAAAGCTGAATTGAACTTTTTATTTTAGTACTTCACTAAAGTATGTCGGGTGCTACAGGAAGTTCAAAAACCTATCGAATGTGATCAGAATTCGTGGTTTTCATTCATTATCATCATCATTTCAGCCATAGGACGTCCACTGCTAGACATAGGCCTCCCCCATCGATCTCCAAAACCAGACTGCTCAGAAAATTTATAATTTTTTGCTGTAAAAGTCTCACAATTTTTGATTTTTTGGTAATTTTAGGTAAAGATAAGATTAGCTTCTTGGGTAAATTTTTAATTTATTGACCAAATCATGATAGAAAGTTTTAGTCCGCTAACACCACACAAATAAGAACTTTACGAGCATGACAAGTAAAAAGGTATTTTATTGTGAAACTACTTTAAACAAGTACATTCTGAATGTTTATCGGGACTTATCACGTTTTATTTAATTTAGGTAAAAAAATATGTACCTTTCGCTCGACGTTTCGACCATGTTACAATGGCCGTGGTCACGAGCTGACTGAACACTGCGGGTGAGTCCGGCGAGAAGAGCGGGTGTTTTGTTCTCCTACCCTCACTTGATCTTGAAAAATGGCAGGGTTGTCACTACGACACACAACACTGTGTCGGTAAATGTCCTAGTACCTACACCGCGGTTTGTACACTTGCTTACTACGGGATTCCACGACGCCGCTAACTTAAATCCATCTTCCCGGTTGAAATTGCGATGTTTTCTAATTTCAACAGCTTCACGAACCATTCTAGAAAAATAATGTCATTCAGTGGAGAGGACCTTCGGATCGTGGAGCTCGATCGTGGAGCTTTGTGTTCAAATCGCGAAAGTTTAAAAATTACTAAGTAGGTTACCTACATTCTGATCCATAATTAAAATAAACAAACAATACCTTCACTGCCTTATTAAGTAATAAATATGTTTTATGCAGTCACAAAGTTTACGCGTTTTATTATATGTTATAAGCTTTATACACACTTCAGATAGGCCGCTAGATATGCATTATTTTATTATTATTAGGCCTGGAATATACCTAGATGCATATCTGATAAACTAATATTGTTTTTCGTTAATAGATAAAAACTAATATATGTGGTAAGAGTTTATGACATTGTATACAACGTATGTATAGGCGTGATAGCCTATTTGGGAGACCGCTAGACTTGAAAGCGTGAGGTCGCGGGTTCAAATCCCGGGCCCGTACCAATGAGCTCTTTGGAGTTGTCTGTTCTGGCTTTTCGGTGAATGAAAACATCGTGAGGAAACCTGCATACGGAGAAGAAATTCAACGGCGTATGTGAATCCACCAACCCGCAACTAGGCCAGTGTGGTGGATATGGCCCAATCGCCATTAGCTTTTATTTCTTTCGGGTCGTAGGCCTAAGTCCAGCAGTGGACTAGATTAAAAGGCCGATTATGCTATACAACGTGTAGGGGTGTTTTAATATTCTGCCACAATCTATGTGCGTTGAATCTGTCATAACTTACGGTGCCGAAACGTGAACACTTAAAGTTGGAGGGGTAAGCAAGTTTAAGGTTTTGCTTTGCTTGGAATTTCTCTGAGCCCTTCATTGGTACCGGAACGTAATTATTCGCCAGATACCGAAATAGTAAAAATTAGCTAATGGAGAAATGTAAGTAATAAGACGCGTTACTGATAAATAGTTTTCATTATCATCATCATTTCAGGCATAGGACGTCCACTACTAGACATAGGCTTCCCCCGCTAGACATAGGCCTCCCCATCGATCTCTGTATTTTCTTTGTGACATTTATTAATTGACTTTTTAATTTTAATTTTTAATACTGACAAACTTTGAATGTTAACAATATAATTATCGTTTTATACCTCATTCGTGTTTATGTTTAACTGATTTAACTATTATTAAATTTTATCGCTCAATATATGCACTGTCTTCACCTGTAATTATTGTGACATTTAGTTATATTTTTATTTCTGTTTAAAGTTTTGATAAATTGTATTGATGTACACAATGTATGTGGACTTAAATAAAAAAAATAAAAAAAAGGGCCAGTTGGAAGCGGCTTTCATCTAGCATTTCACTGTGGTCTTTTAGGTCGTCTGTCCATCTTGTAGGTGGAAGTCCTACGCTGATATAATAAAAACTTATTATAGTCATAAAGAAAACTTAGATGATAATAAAATATTTTACAACACATTTGCTCAAAAAGTGCACTTACGAAGCCTGTATACATCGTTCGAAAGTTAAACATTACGGATCATACAACGGAGCGTGCGGAAATGAATTTGTCCGCACGCTCAGATGTATAGCACCGTGTGTGTGATTTACGGTATTTTTTTAATTTCCATCATAATTACATAAGAATTCCACAAGAGTTTCATATTACGAGAATAAATAAGCATCAAACCTCCTTGGAAGCGCTTTTGCTCAATACGTTTGTCTCAGTTTAATACTAAAGAGAAAATGAGACGAAAGATGTAGTTCTAATTTTCACCACGTGATAGTGGCGCTATTTGCATGTTCGCGCCATTTTCTTATTATATTATAGAAACTATTGTTGTGACTGATATTAAGTTATAAACAAAAATTGTTTCATTTGTAGCCTTTTTTTCTCGCAAATATGTTGTAAAACGTTGTATGGCACACGTGCGGATTGGTTATTACAAACTCGTGACTATGGTAAGCCCTCGACTTCGTCTCGGGCTTACATTCGTCTACTCGTTTGTAATAACCAACTTTCCGCACTTGTATCATAAATAACTATAGTTTTATTGAATTATAACAAGTTAAGTCAAGCAAATGTAAATACTTACTCTTATGTATAATTATTATTTCGTTCTATGTGTAATTATTATTCGTTAGTTCTATATAGTTTATCGTTAGTTTTATATAATTTTATACAAAAAAATGCACGCCCGATATGGGTAAACTTGATACTCTAGTTATTATGAACATCTTTTGTACACAGTTCTTGCAATAATTATATCCTGATTCTGCGCTTACCGGTCCGAGGTCTCCATTCGAGAACCTTAAATAGCTTTACATGATAATAAAGAATAAACATAGATTTTCGCAAACATCGTAAAACAGAACAAGGGCAAAAACTGTTTGTAAATTTAATTTCCCGCCATAGGTAAAACGTTTCAACTTGAATATACAAATATGCTGATAAAAAATGCATTAAAAACAGCACAACAATTGCAATATCGCGTAATCAAATTAACATCACATATATAGGTAGTCTATAGATTATTTGATTATAATGATTGTTTAAATCGTTTATCGCAAAAATTGGTATCAAGCGATAGCGTTATCAGTTATTATCTTATCACTAAGATGAAATTATGGTAAATAGTAGTCGAATTGTTAACACGGTGCAGTGCGATGTTGTCCAAGTAACTACCTACTAATTCGGTCTCTGTTATCTTTTTTTAGTGTTCATTTCAAACAAGCTTATCGGTTGTGTTCTTTTCTTGTGGGTGAGCTGCCGCGTTTCTAAGCTGTTAAACAGAGTAGAACTATAAAGTGAAGTGATTGACATTGGAAGATGTACTCTAAGGTCAAGTGAGAAGAGCGAATTTCTACGGTTTGGTACTCTCTTACTTGTAGGTATATTTCGTTATTTATTTTTGTTCGATTTTTAGGGATCCGTACTCAAAAGGATAAAGGAACCCTTATAGGATCACTTAGGACTGTCTGTCTGTCAAGACCCTTTTTCTTAGGAACGCGTAGTATCAAGTTGAAATTATCAAATACTAGGGTCTACGTCTCTTTCAGCTGGAAAAAAATCGAACTTGTAAGTCAACGCGATCAAAAGATGTGACCGTTTATGCGCATATTTTGCTATTTCACAAGGGAATCAAAAAAGTTGTCTACAACTACAAAGCGGCTGGCAAGGCGCCGTCAACACTGCTGGTGTTGCAAGCGTTCAGTCTTGACGGCGGTTTCTGCTAACCATCAGGCGGACCGAATGCTTGTTTGCTGATTTTTATACAAAAACCCTCAAGCTGCCCTTCATCATACCTCACAACTTTAGTTCAAATAATTCGTCTTCCTTTCTTCCCTAAAAAAATATAATCTATAAATGCTAACAATTTTGCGCGATTTCAAATGAGAAGAAACCTCCTTTTAGCATAAGTTAGGAGCTAGATTTTGCACGTCAAAATTACACATAAATGCGTAAGTAAGTAGTTACCTACTCAATTTTATTTGTGTGAATTTGTTAAGTTTTGTAACAAGACAAAAGTTGTTACGAATGGTCCATAGAAGCTGCCTAGGTACCAGGTTAGGTTGCTAGCCTGTAATAAGTAAAGTAAAGTAAGCTTTAAATTATGTTTTGACCTGGTTTTGACCCGTGTATACTGAACTTAAACATCTACATAAGTAGGTACATATCTAGCTTGAAACCTTTAAACGCAGCCGCTACAAAGATTCCGTGTAAAATAAAACCACAATAAGTTAATTAGGTCTCCGATAACAACTAATAAAAGTCCAGATTATGTATCTATTGATTAGAATCGATTAAACGATTAGGTAGGTACTTGCTAGGTAAGCTTACAAAGAAAGTCGTGCATGTTTTGCGTTGCAATCTAGCGGAAAATAACACCATTTACTACATATACTTACTGCCATGGTATCAAGCATTGACACTAATTATTATTGTGTTAACGTGTCATATCTTTATTACTTGCGTATTGCACATGGCGCATGTAAGATGCGCGGTTTGAGAATGATACGTTTCGCTCTTGCACGTTACTTGCAAAGTGTGCAAGACGCATAATTTTTATCCTACTGCCCAAGAAGGGTGGTAATAATGGACGTATGTATGACTTTTCACATGGGGCCGAGTACAAAATTGCACAAAGTTTTTGCCCGGACTTCACGCAGAAAACGGCTCCTCTACATCTTTGAATCAAATAACAGCTACAGTTCGTTGTAACAGCAAAGAACGGTTATGACAACCGAGCGGCGTGCGGTCGTTACCAGCCGTCGTACCATTAATCTGTATCACCTGTTTTTTCTACCAATAGAACAACTAGGAAAATAGGTAGGTACTTAAGTATATACATATACTTATTTTGTGGCACAGATTGTCCGTGCAATATATTCGGACGTAGTAACCCCGTACGCAGTCCCATATTTATGGCCATGGTGATAAAAAAATCGGGTGTATAATTTACCTAATGTTTGTCTGTTTCTTTGACGTCCTGAAGCCGAAAGGGCTTGATAGATTTATGAGAGCGAATTATCGTTAGATTCGTCTTTACTTATATCCAGAGTAGTACATATACTTATACCAGTAGAAGTTAGAACTCAGAAAAATATGCTTTATTACAGGCTTTTACCTAAACTATGGTCTGATAAAACAAGCCATCAAAGAACATAAAGAGAAGTAAGCACCAGACAAAACCATGGCAAAGTTCATCAAGTCCATATTTACTCCTGCTCCGGAAATGAGAAAGAGCGTTCGGGAGCACGCTGAGCACGAAGGAGAGGGCGATAGTCCCGTCGGAGATAGGAGAAAGCTGTCCATGTCGAGATCTGGAAGGCTGAAGCACGCCTACAAGAAACGGCATTCCTTGTCTATGGAACTGTACGGGAATGAAGATGTAAGTGTAGACCTTTAGAACAGTAGTGACTCAATCCGAAAAACTATTTGGGAAATTGCAAAATAAAGTTGAACTATCGAGACACAATAGGTACATAATCGTGCCAAAAAATGTCCGAACCAAAACTCGGCGCACGCTACGAATTGCGCAGACTTTTTGGTTAGTTACACGATAACCGCGATCAGACTACAACGCCGCGCGATGCCAGAGCTACGGTGACAATCTGGGTGTCTTCAAATCACGAGTCGGTTTCTTCTAGGCAAGCGTGCTCCATCGTATTGTCGCTTTACATCAGACGAGTTGGCGGTCAAACGCAAGCCTATAATATATTTAATAAAAACTGTCTGCCCATCTGTCCTACCTTTTAACGGCTGTATCTTTCGAACCGTAATAGATAGCCAGTTGAAATTTTCACATAATAATTATGTACCTAATGTTACGGCGGATCAACTAAATAATTATATAAAAGACATAAGGAAAAACGAAAGGAGGATACAACAAACGTATTTTTGTATTAGCTCTAATGTACGGCAGCACTACTACGAACGGCAGCAAATCGCCCGAAGAGGAGATAGACAGCGCCTTTGAGATTATAGACAAGTCATAGCTAAGGTGGAAACATCCATTTGATAAAATAATTCAACAAGTTACATTTTATGTCATCAAGGGCAACGAAAACTCTCTCTTATTCTAATTGCTCTTGCGCATTACCTAACAAGCCTACGCGTGCGAGAACAGAGACCTTGGGCCTTACGGACAACTGCTATTAAAATGTGTATGCTATGGAAAATCACGCGACCGCAAACCGTATCTGGGCGATACGGTTTGCGGTCGCGTGATTTTCCAACTGAGCGGATTAGGTGCCTGTAATAGCAGTTGTCCGTAAGGTCCCTGATCGCTCAAGTCTAATGACCTCAGAAAAACTAGAAGATGACTTTAATTTAATTCAAATTAGGTTTGGTATTTTTTTTACCACATTGTTTTAGGATTATTTTTTTTACATTTTATGCCCTTGGTATTATAGAGGTTCGTATACCCTTTTCTATTAACCTGGTATACTTAAAAAAATATTAAGGATTAAGATAGTGTTTTCGGAACACCTTCGTAATAAGTAGATATGCACTTAAACAGTGTTTGATAACGTTGTCTGATGATCAGACAGAGACAAGGCAACTTTTCTACTTAAGTAGGTGTATTAAGTTTTTTCATCATCATGACAATATGAGTTGCCAATTTCAATGTACCTACAGTGCCACTTTATAGTCTTTAGATTACGCCATATCGATTCCCCTCACTGCCCCCGCATACCCCGCGAACTAACAGCGTTTTACTATGAAAAGTGTGAACGCGTCCATACAAAAATGTATACGAGATATTGTCGTGCTATGAAGGAAATTAGTTAACATCCATCTTTCAGTCAGTTTTCCTATACACCATACTGAAAGACTTAAGTTAATTTCTCTATATCTTTTCCATAACCATAACCTTTGTTAACCTTTGTATAACCTTTCCATATTTTCTTTCCCTAAAAACCTTGTTCGGACCATTTATGAACATATTTTTAGCCAAATCGATGATCTAAGAAAACAAGATTTAGCAATCTGGGAGTGGTCCCGCAATGACGTCACTGTCCAGTTGCCACTTTATCCAATCAGCTTTTATGTGGTGTATAGTCATCTATAATAATAATAATATAATAATAATCTTTATTTCAGACTACAGTGGTCCATATTAGGTAGGTACAAATGAGATCGAGTTCCTTACATTATTGAAAATTAACTCACTTTGGCACAAACATAAATTTTTACAATAAAATTAATAAAATATTAAAAAATACTACATACATATGAAAATACAACATTAATATAAAACTATACTTAACTAACGAGACCTATAATAAGATTATTCCAGTATCTCTGGATGGAACAATCAGGCTTATCGGTTATTGTACTAAGGATGCTGTTGTTGCTACCACGCATTCTGCTCAACAGGGAGTGGGTTTTTTTTCTCATAATGGCGTGAAACCCATCAGTTCGCGCCTGTGTAAGCATAGCTGATGCGCTACAAAATCGTGGCAGCCCCAGCAGCATCCTAAACCCGTTGTTGTACTGGACCCTCAGAGCATTATAAGCTTTTTTGGTAAATGATATCCATAGGCTGCTCGTGTAAAACGACTGGCAAAATGCTTTAAATAGAGCAATTTTGACGTCATCCGTACATCGAGCAAACCTACGTATAATCATGTTACACCTCACTGCCAATGCTCTGCGCTCTCTCTCAATATCCTGATCGTCCCTGAGATCGTCATCTCTCTCGAACCTGTTGTAAATTGACATCATGACATCATTGCGGGACGCCCACGTGGACATTTTTTCTCGGATTGCTATACCTGGCGGAGTATATATTATACCATAGCCAAATCGTTCTAGCCTTTCTTAATTGATGCGCTTACCAGCGAACTTAAATAAATAAATAAACATAATAAAAATTTTATTCACAGATAAAAGACTAGCGAAGGTTTTAATTGAACAGTGGCTGTAGATGAACGTTAGTTTAAATATAGATTAAGGTAGCTAGATAGGAATTATAAAATTATTGTTATAGGTGGTTTGATTTCTCATTGTGATATTTTAATGTTTTTTTATGCTTATAGATATGATCATTTGCGATTTAAACGTAAGATAGCGTGATACGTATATATCCCTCGGTCAAATCTACCAGTTTCGGTGGCTTATCTATGCCGCCAAAGATCTAGAATCTATAAGATAGGTAGTTGGCACAGTAGTATAAGTTAAAGCAGTAGTTTGACTCGGACGTGCCCTTGAATTGTATGCCTACTGTCGGTCACAGAGCTAGGGTTGCTACTAAAGGGATTTAAGTTTTTTTTGTATGTGTTCCATTGTTTTTGTTTTTGGCAATAAATATATTTTATTCTTAAGAAAATTATCACAATTTTATACCGACTTCAAAAAAGTTCTTAATTTAGTTGTATTTTTATTTTATTTTAATGCTTGTTACCTCGGAACTCTGTAATTTAAAAACTGATTTGCTAAATTCTTTTATTTAAAAGGACATACTCTCAGATCTGTCCCATAGAAATTTCATCAGAATCACTTCAGTAATTAGGTTTTTAAAACAAAATAACCGGGGAAAAATATGTCTAACTACCCGAAATTGTCGGATTTATTTAAGCTAATTCTACGCTGACGTCACATTTGCACGGCGGATGTCAATGATGCGGTGCGCGCGACTATCGCTTTGAGCGTACCGTGAAGTATCCTAGCGGGCTGGGGAAGGGCGCTCGTTTGATTATGTCACTCGATTCGGGCGTTTGTTTAAACTCATACTACTGCTTTAGCTTATCTAGTGTGTCGTTAGTTATTCCAGTAGTATAAGATATTTAAAATTATAGATGCAACATTACCCATACCAATAAACCGTTCTAAAATTGTGGACCGATGTTCAAATGTGGGACTGTGAGTATTATAATGACGTGCTTCATGCTGTTGTGTTAGTGTTTTTGAATTAACGCAAAATCTCTCACAAGCAACTTGCCTGTAACTTTTATTCTACTACTTTTCACAAACTTAATACGTTTTATTGCAATATATGGTATAAAAGCTAACAGGCCGCCTGATGGTAAGCAATCTCCGTCGCCTACAGATACCTGTAATACCAGGGGCATCACAGATACGTTGTCGACCTTTGAAGACTCTATTAACAGCCCTTTTGAAGAACCCCATGAAATCCTCGGAAATGCCGCAGGATGCTCATTCCACGTATTGTAGGTGTGAGGCAAAAAATATGAAGTAATACGCACAATGTGCGACTTCCACAGTTCTATACAAAAAAATATGTTTGTATGAAATTTGTTTAATTTTGTATTTTATATGAGCAACATTCTAATCCCAAGCTGCAGTGCCCCCAAGTCATCAAACAAATTTTTTTGACGCTCTTTTCCGGCTTTTAGCAATTATGGTCATTCTAGTTTAAGTGTGCATACCTCCATGGTTAGCTTATAATTATAAAAATGGTGTCATAACAAAATTGAATGTTTTATAGAAACCCATGAGACCAAACTACGATTAAGCACATTTCGCTCGATAGAAAAAATATATCAAAGTAGCACTTCAAATTCAAATTCAAATTCAAGCACTGATTTGCGCTTTTATCCCTGTTTTTTTGGATTCATTCAATTACCTATTTATTAAATTATGTCTGCGATATTTTGATATATAGATTTCATAATTATGACGGAAACCGGTGAGGTATCTTTTACATTACAGCTATACTTTTCGAAAAATATGAGGAAAACCCCAATAATAGAAGTAGCGAAACGCACGACTGCGTGTAAGCGCCATGATTTTGCTCCGCTACATGCGACTTCAATACAATAAACCAAGGATTATGGTCATCTGTAGTAATAAGCGTTGCTTAATAGTGGGAAAACCTCGCCTTAAGTAAGTATGATGTAGGGAAACTGCCTGCGAGTTTTACGTTAATTCAAAATCTCGATGTATAAGCGCTGCAATCTATAGTTTTAAATATCTATGGTTTGCATAGATATTTTGTTTATTATTAAGGTTCGGAGACTCTGAAACGTTGTTGGCTGTTTTGTTTGAATAAAGACTGATTGCACATTGTAAAAATATTTATTTACCTCACTCTTTTCACCCGTTTTTACTAACCACGAAGAAGGTGACGCCTAACTCAGGAACTCCTAATCTAGGCAGTCTTAAGAGTAATCTTCTGTTTCACCAATCCATTTTTAGTAGGCGACTTAGTAAAAAGAAAAAAGCGGCCAAGTGCGAGTTGGCCTTGCGCACTGTGTTAGCTACTAAAGTACAGAAAAATTGTGCAAAAAGACTACATTCCATCAACACCCAGGCGGTCACCCATCCAAGTACTATGATCATGCCAAGTTTGACGATTGTACGTATTACCGTTTTTGCATTAGAGATAATACAAAAATACGTTTAAAGAACACGTTTGTTGTATGTGACCCCTTTTTTTTAACCTTTTTATTATTTCATAATTAATTCGCCGTAACATTACTTATTCTGTGAAAATTTCAACTGGCTATCTATTACGGTTCGAAAGATACAGCCGTTAATAGGTAGGACGGATAATTTAATGGTAATTTCGTTATTGAATTTGGTGGTGGTATGGAACCCTCAGTGCGCGAGCCCGAGTCGCACTTGGCCGGTTTATTTTGCCCTAAGCAACTCCTAAATATTTAGGCGACTTCTTAGGGTTAGTGAAAACGGTAGTGCCTACCTACCTTACAAAGTTAACATTATCAGCGTTCCAGTAAAAATAAGCTTACGGCGTTAAAAAACCTTATCAGTTCAATTGTTTCCAATTCATAAACTGGGCCGTCCCGAGTTGATAAACAACATAGCACAGATTAATCATTCTATAGATGGACGATAACTCGATAACCGATTGCTTATAATTGTTCTACGAAACAGAGAAACGACCCGCCAACATCTTTGTTGTAATTCATCGCAATATACCTATATCGTAACTTAACAACGGAATAAATAATAGGTAAGTTCACAATTCAGGCAGCCCGGCGGCGCGCTGGGTAGATGCTATCAAGAAGTTGGCTGGATCATCTTGGATAAACCGAGCAACGGACAGGGACAAGTGGAAAGCTCTAGAGGAGGCCTATACCCAACAGGGGTTCTCATCATCGAACATGTAATTTTAAGATAACAAAAATGACGTGAAATAAATTCAGAACTATGTATAAACAATCAAATAATTCATATTAATAATTATATAATGTAAAAGTCGACATAATGTAATATAAAATTTATTAACCCTATAATTGTAATGGATGATAAATAAAAGCCTTTTTTTTCTTTTTTCATTTTGGGAAATGTCTAAAAACCTCCGATAAAAGAGCTGATCTTCAGCTGAACAGATTTTGTTGAGTCAAAGCTTAGAACAAACTCGATCAAGTCGACTTTCAAATAAAAAATAAGACCAGCCAGTGCGAGTCGGGTTCGCGCAAAGGTTAGGAAAACACCGGTGAAAGAAAATGAGGTCATCCAAATGACCCAGCTACCAGTTATAACCTGGCAATGAAAATAAATTTGTCACCGACCCGCACTTGGCCATTATTTATTATTTGTTGTTATACTTTAGAGTGTGTACTATAATCATGCCAAGTTTGACGATTGTACGTATTACAGTTTTTACATTAGAGCTAACAAAAAAATATCGTTAAATAATACGTTTATTGTATGAGGAACCCCCCACTGGCTATCTATTACGGTTCGAAAGATACAGCCGTTTAACGGTAGGACAGACGGCCAGACAGACAGACATCGTAGGCTCACTAATAGGGTCCCGTTTTTACCCCTTGGATACGGAACGCTGAAAATGACTGTAAGCATGCTTACATTACAGTCTTGACACAAAACTGTAGAGCATGTGCTGTGGCATTGTGAAGCCACAGAAGAAACTAGAATCGCTACCGGGTTGCATAAGGCATCATTGCCTTTTTCATCCACGTCACCGCAACAGCTCTGCTTTTCATCGTGATCATGGACACTGCCATCTACGCCACTGGAGCGTCTGTGCCAGCGCCCCAGAGCCGCACTCCGTTATTTCAAGGAGTTGGGTTGGCTCGGATAGGTGCTGGTAGGGGGAAATGCATAATACGCCCCAAGCGGGACGTCGGTGCAGGACTTATCGCCCCCATCTCGAATAAGAATGACTACATCGCGTTTGGACTAGATCGCGATTAAGGCCAGATAGCATACTGATCATATTATCATTTGTTTTCTAAAATACAGTTATCTAGATCACCAGGACATTCCGTCTTTTTCCTCAGTAATATATATACTAAAACTAGCTGAATCCCGCTACTTCGTACGCGTAGAGCTCGGCCTTCGGCCTCGCTACTATAAACCTATATGCTATAAACCTCACGGAGCCCGAGACCTTTCCAACGAATGCAAAACCGTGGTTCGTGCGTTCTGGAGTTATAGCGTCAGGAAGGAAAACCCGACTTATTTTTATATAGTAGATAAAATAAAAGCAGTAATTATGTAATATAATATTTTTTTATACCTTAGATATTTAATTATCGCGATAGATTACAGCTTCATCTTCTTTTTCTTATTAGGCTTTGGCAGAGGACCTCCAATCTTGAACACCGTGCTAGAAAAAACAACAACTTACAAATACACACAAACGGCAATTCTTCCTATCTTAACAATAATTACCACCTAATGGAACCTCTATTCGCGTCAGAGGTTAAAAAGAAGGATGCCGATAGATTTTGTTCCTTACAACTTTCAGTCAAATAGCTGATGTCGCACGCCGTACACGCGCTACGAAAGTAGTGGCATAATTGTCAATTAGATATGAAACTGATAGCTGTTTAGCCGGATACCGAATATCCGGCCAACTTTAAAGCCGGATATCTGGCCGTACATTGCCGATTGGTGCATCGAAACGAGCAAGTTTGCGTAGGTGGCGCACGACCGATCGGGCGAGCTCGAGTGAATACGGTCTTTTTCTTTATGAGCGAAGTTAGCAACATTAGCAAATGTTTCATTGGCTTGTTAAATTGATTGCAAACACGATCACTTGGGGTTATTGTAAACGAGTAGCTTAAGGTTATTATCTAAGTGTTTCTTTTTGTAAAATGGAAATAATTATGGTGATTATATTTGTTATGTGGATTACATAAAGTAGATACCTGAATATGATATTTCGTAAAAAAAACCTGTACAGTCGCTTATTAGGTATCTGGTATCCGGCCGGATAGCAAATTTAGGCCGGATGCCGGATACCCGATCTTTTTTTACTGTCAATACATACTAGCTATACATTTGTTTATGGCACGTGATGTTTACGCATCGTTATAGTGCTAACACACGTATGGATTTGGTTGACGGACCGCCGTCCAACCAACGGGAGAGAAAGAGTGAGAATATCATATTTCCCTCTCTTTCTCTCCCGTTGGTCAGACGGCGGTTTAGGTCAACCAAATCCATACGTGTGTTAACACTATTAGGTAACGAGTAACTGAATGCAAACTGCTGCACTTACGCGGCGCGGCGGAGTTTTAGGTAGGTCGCGGTCGGGCGGTTGGTGCAATATTCTCTGTTTATTTGACCGAACCTTAGGGTCAATGTTTCAATACTTATATACGAAAAAAACAAACAACATATACTCACTGGCAGGTCGTGCATATCGGGCTGAACTTGCAAAACACTGAAAACGGACAAAAATATTTATATATATGTATAGTGCTACACGGAATGGTGTTTCTATAGGTCATTGTGCTCATTATCAAACTTCATCATCAATATTACAAATGCGACAGTGTTTTTGTTCATCTTTCACGCAGCCACAGAGCAACGGATCGATTGTTGGAGTGTTGAATGGATTGGTAAAATATGTGTACATTTTGAGGGTACCAGCTCACGAACTTTGTCATTGCGGTGCGTGCGGGACCGATGCCGCGGACGTATATAATAAATAAATAAATATTCGGGACATTTTTGCACACACGGTCATCTGACCCCAAACTAAGCAAAGCTTGTACTATGGCTGCCAGAGACTGATATACATACATATATAGTTTTAAATACATGCTTAAATATATATTAACAACCAGATATAGAACAAACACAAATGTTCATCACATAAATGTTTGTCCTAGGTGGGAATTGAACCCAAGCTCCGAAGGCAGGATCACTACCAACTAGACCAACGGGCTATATGTTTAATTTGCGCGTAGATCGTGTCATGACACGCATTTTTTTTCCTTATATTATAATATATTATGTTACATTAAATGTCTTAATTACGAAAAAATATTACTATTGAATCAAAATGGCACCATTTAACTAAAAACGCCTATTGGAAAGAAAAAAAGTTTGTGACCAATTACGTTTTTTTTTTTAAAATAGCTAAAATACACAGGTTAGAAGATCAGAAATCGGCCCCAACTCAACATAATGCCGGCTGTTAACCAGCGCTGGTCTTGGTCAGCTCCGTTGGAGCCGTTTGGTGATGTCTCGGTACAGGCACACATACAGTGATACAGTACACCACTACATAATAAAAATATTATATTAAATATTAAAATAAAAAAAATGTAAATGTATTGTTAGCAGTGTTCTCATGGAAGTGATGTAACATCTTATATGAGAATAAATGTCTATAAACCTATTTGGGAGTATTGTGTATTTATTAGATTTGTAGTGAATATTTTGGTGTCCGGTATTCGGCCGAATAGTGTATGCAACGTTCGGCCGAATACCGAACATTAAGAAAAGTTTCCGAATAGTAGGCGGATATTCGTGGCATCTCAAATTATTAAAGTAGGGCCAATTTATTGGACCACTTTTGACATCTGTCAGACAATTGTTTATTAGTCGAAGTTAATTCGTAAAATCAAGTATTGAGTGGGTCACGAAGGGAAGGTTCAGTATGAAAATTATCGGGCTATGGCAGAACAATGTCTGGGGAACACTGCACTAAGCTGATTAATGGATGAATGTTGAATACTCACCGCTGAGACAGACTGAGCACACGTATCCTATGGTGAGGAGATCGCGGTGGCAGAAGCAAGCGGCGCGGTAGTCGACACGGCCCCGCCCTGGCAACACCAACTTACTGCGCTCCCACACTTCGGGCAGAAACACCCACTGGAACACACAAGCATTATCGAGACTAGGAAATAGAAAAAATTATATAGCTGCAATTGATTAATTACTACTAATTAATTTAGGTATGTCTGCCATAGGGTTGCCATAATCCCTACGCTTGGCAGGTCGCTTGGGGGTCGCAGAACGTTCCACCATTCAAGTAGGAGGATGCTGCTGCCCATCCTCCGGTGGTTCTGGTCGCAGTTTTAAGACATACACGGGTCCGGAACGTGGATATTCGCCAAAGAACAAGAGTCACCAAGCTGTTAAAATTTGTAAGTTGAAGTGGCAATGGGCAGGCTACATCGCTCGAAGAACCGATAACCGATGGGGAAGAAAGGTTCTTGAGTGGAAACCACGAACCGGAAGACGCAGCGTAGGTAGGCCTCCCACTAGATGGACCGACGACATTGTGAGAGTCGGGGGCGTCCAGTGGATGCAGATGGCAGGTTTTCGTTCAGTGTGGAGGTTAAAGGGTGAGGCCTATGTTCAGCAGTGGACGTCTTCTGGCTGATGATGATGAATTTAGGTATACAATTTTGATGATCACTATCAGCCTATCATGTGTAATATATAGTTTCGGTGAGCGTGCTCTTAAGCAACAGTTTTCGTCATTTTTACATAACTGGCTTTTTTTTCTATAATAAGAGCGGCATACAGTCATGCGTTCCGCCTGATGGTAAGTAGAAACCGCCGCCTATGGACACCTGCAACACTAGCGGTTTTGACGGTGCTTTGCCAGCCCGGAGAGGTAGTAGTAGTACTAGTAGTAGACACCCTTTTTGAAACGGTTCATGTTGAAGCTCGGTGGGAAGACCTTTGGGGGAAGGACATTAACTTTGCAGGTCAATCGGACGTTGTGGGATTTCCAGCTTTACAAGATGTGGGGGTGAGCTCCTTGACGGTGTCACGATGTGCGGTAGTAGAAGTCTGACGCAGGAATAAGATCAAAAAGCTCTTCAGACTTTTTTTGACGTGATAACGTCTTATAAATGGATGAACGCCGACTGCACGCACGAAAAATTGTCACAGTCACGTCCCGCCTGAGCCGCGCGTGCAAGCTAGAACGCAGAACAAGCGATAGAGAGGCACGATCGGCCTTAGCGTTATCACGTAAAATTATCGTCAGTAAACCGACTTTAGTGACAACGTTTTTTTATGCCATAGGCCAAACAAGGTGACGGGCCGCCTGATGGTAAGCTATATCAACGTCGCCTATGTTACCCGCAACACCAGGGGCATCACAGATACGTTGCCAACCCTTAAAGACTCTATTAACAGCCCTTTTGAGGAACCCCATGATATAGTTACTCGGAAATGCCGCAAGACACATGCCGCTCATTCCACTATTTGCAGGTGTGAGACTTTTTGATATTTCGTTATATATAAACAAAACTATTTATATACTGTCACTTTAACTTTCAAAAGGCAGGACGTATGATGAAATTTGGCAAATAAGTAGTGTGCGTTAGGATAAAGAATACTTTCCCTGAGAAAGTATGAAAATAAAAAGAACCGGACAAGTACGAGTAGGACTCGTGCTCTGAGGGTTCCGTTGGACGGCAAAAAAAAAAACGTAAAAAAAATAATATACTAACTGAAGTTGAAATATTGAAAGACAAACTTAACTTTGTAGTTGACTATAAGGTTTTCCATACATTCCAACTACAAAATGTTAGTTTTTAATAGCAAAATAATTATTTTTAAATGATATAACTTCAAATTTGTAACTTTCGGATTTATTCCTATGTATGTGCTATAAGACCTTGCCTTTTGCCAAATTTCATGATTCTAGGTCAACGGGAAGTACCCTATAGGTTTTGATTCCCCTGTGAAATCGCAAAATATGCGACATAAACGTTCATATCTTTTGATTGCGTTGACTTACAACTTTTATTTTTTTACAGCCGAAAGAAACCGTGGACCCAAGTATTTACTATAAATTTCAACTTAATACCTTTACGCGTTCTTGAGAAAAAGGGTCTTGACAAACGGACAGACAGGCGGACAACGAAGTGATCCTTAGGAAGGGTTCCGTTTTTTCCTTTTGAGGTACGGAACCCTAAAAAATCGCTATACACAGTCGCAACTCGCAATAATCTCAACTCATTATAGAATGCATGTTTCCTAAGTTTAACGCTAGATGGAGTTGTACGTCCTTAACACGCGCAAACGTTATGTTGTGTGTATTTTGGATTGCTTTCTTTGAACGTTTGCCACGTAACTAATGCGAAAGCTGAAAGGCTAAAAGAGTGACATAGGATACTTTTTAAACGTTTTTGTAACGCTTTCGAAGTCTTTGGCTGTCGAGGCGTCGAAATTATCATACAACACTATGGAATCAATTTTTGCAGACATTGTTAGATATTAGAAATACTTAAGGGTTTAAGATGCGCCGATGAAACTTGACGAAACGGTGCACAGAAAAAAAAGGCAAAAGTGACAAAAAAAAATTTTTGTAACGGCGCGCACAGTCCACCCGTCGCAACGCGCAGCCACAGACTGCCGAACCCCCGTCTCATGCGGCCACCAGAACCGCGCGGGTGTTTTGGTCACGTGGATTAGGTATCTTCTGCGCGTCTATTTCGTAATGTTACTAAACATACGTACCAGGGGTCTAAAAAATAAATTTAAAAAACTAATATTCATGTTATTAATTTTCCTATGTGCAGGTGAAAGAATCAACTGGAACGCATTTGTGGTTATCGCAATAACTCGGGCTATGGTGATGAAATAGACTTTAGAATAATATTTTTTATTCAAAATGTAGCAAGTAAAATAAACTTCTGTGATAGTAAAATTAATCAAGTTGAATTTCCCTCATGAGGGATATTTTTTTCAAGTCGCTACGATTTGTAGTTTGTCCTATATCTTAGGTTAAAAATACCGATTTGGCAAAACTTAAGCCGTTAATAAATAAAACAAAATAATATTGTATGCCGCCTTACCGCCGCCGGTAGTATTCGGCACGTCGGTCGTACAAATAGTTTTACTTGTTATCGATGCATTCAAAATCAGTGACAACAAAGGTAAAACTATTCATCATCATTTCAGCCGTAGGACGTCCACTGCTGGACATAGCCCATAGGCATCCCCCATCGATCTCCAAAAGGGCCGGTTGGAAGCGGACTGCATCCAGCCTTTCCCTGTGGTCTCTTTTAGGTTGTCTGTCCATCTCATAGGTGGACGTTCTACACTATGCTTACCGGTCTGTCCGTAAATATGTTTTTAATAATCACTACATAGTCTATACTAATATTATAAAGAGGAAAGATTTGATTGTTTGTTTGTTTGTTTGTTTGTTTGCATTGAATAGGCTCCGAAACTACTGAACCGATTTGAATAATTCTTTCACTGTTGGGAAGCTACACTATCCCCGGTTAACATAGGCTATATTATATTTTCAAAAAAATAGGGATCCTTACTAAAACTCCAATAATGTAACCCAAAGTGTAAAAAAATAAATTTTTCAATTATGACTTGCGTGTTTGACATTTCTAAGACAGGACAACGTCTGTCAGGTCTGCTAGTATAAAATAAAGTCGCTGTCGCTCGTCCCTATGTATGCTTAAATCTATAAAACTACGCAACGGATTTTGAAGCGGTTTTCACCATCAGTTACATAATTTTTCACGGAAGGTTTATATATATAACTAGCGACCCGACCCGACTTCGCACGTAAATTACACCCGTGCAAAGCCGGGCGGGCGGGTCGCTAGTATAATATATTTTAAAACAGGTAGTTACCAGTAAGTATTGTAGCAGACGTTCGAGCGAAGGTACTTGCAGGTAGAGTCCCCCGGTGATGTCACAGCCTTGTTGGAGGAGACTGAGGTGCTTATCCAGGGAACAGACATCGATCAGCACTTGCTGCTTCTAAAATATTGAATCACATCACATCACTTACACTATCAGCCATTAAACGCCCACTGCTGAACAAAAACCTCCTTCTTAGAGGGGTGTTGCCATGCACAATACACCCCAAGCAGGACGTCAGTGCAGGACTTATCGCCCCCATCTCGAATAAGAATGAGAAGGGGTATTGCCATAATCCCTAAGCTTGGCAGGCGGCTTGGGGATCGCAGTACGTTCACCTGTTACTAATCCGCCACTGCTGCCCATCCTCCGGTGGTTCTGGTAGCTGTTTTAGGACATACCCGGGTCCAAGGAGTATTGAATATATACCATAATAATAACAACCAACGAAGTGTGTTGTTGGTTATTATAAGAGATCGCTTTTAGCGATAAGGCCGCCAGTTGTTACACTAGTTTTTAAGAGTTTTTTTGTCCTCTGTATCAAATTTCATGGTGTGAGCAATAAAGAGTTAATCAATCAATCAATCAATTGGTTGTAATATAAGAAATATACATAAATTTCATTTGTGATTTTCGTCTAATGAAAAAAATTTTGCAAAAATAAATCGATTCAGCCTTTACGATGCCCAAGATAGACAGATACACATATTAAACTTATAACACACCTCTATTGTATCAGGGGTTAAAAATGGTCACAACTCCGAGGAGTTGTCAACGTTCCAGAAATAGTGATTGTTGTCTATTTATACGTTTAAAAAAACTGGGGACGAATTGTGTGTAGGATACGGGATGAAACAAGAGTTTTTAGTTCGTAAATTAGTAAAACTGGTTTTAGGGCTGAACGGAATATGAGGACCAAAATTAGTTTTTTTTATGCGGGACAAACTTTGGGGGACGAATCTGACATAAATAGGAACATTTGTACGTACTTGAGCAGTGAAGAATACGTTCATATAGTTAATGTATTGAGCCGCAGTGTCTGAACTACCAGTAACTATGAGGATACGACTGCTCAATCTCAAGCCCAGTGATGCTTGCCGCCGGATCTGAAATCATTATTCATTCTTATCACATCACACATATGAAAAATCAGCTTATGAGCATCATATAAAAAGAAAAACCGGACAAGTACGAGTAGGACTCGCGCTCTGAGGGTTCCGTCCAACGGAAACGTCAGAGCACGAGTCCAAAAAAAATAAAAAATTACTGAAGTTGAAATATTGAAAGACAAACTAAACTTTGTAGTTGACTATAAGGTTATTCCATACATTCCAACTACAAAATGTTAGTTTGTAATAGCAAAATAATTATTTTTATATGATATAACTTCAAATTTATGACTTTCGGATTTATTCCTATATATGTGCTATAAGACCTTGCCTCTTGCCAAATTTCATGATTCTAGGTCAACGGGAGTACCCTATAGGTTTTGATTCCCCTGTGAAATCGCAAAATATGCGACATAAACGTTCATATCTTTTGATTGCGTTGACTTACAACTTTTATTTTTTTACAGCCGAACGAAACCGTAGACTCAAGTATTTGGTATAAATTTCAACTTGATACCTTTACGCGTTCTTGAGAAAAAGGGTCTTGACAGACGGACAGACAGACGGACAACGAAGTGATCCTATAAGGGTTCCGTTTTTTCCTTTTGAGGTACGGAACCCTAAAATATATATATAGGCTTGCTTTGGAAGCCTACTCGACTGATGTCAAGCAATGATGCGGTCTTCGATGGAGCACGCTTGCCTTGAAGAAAAAGATTCACTCGTAATTTAATGACACCTAGATTGTAACCATCAGGGAACACCCATTCCCCGGTGTTCAACTGTGTTTTTCAACTTACTTTAGCTATAAAACATAGTGCCATAGCAAGAGCTCCTGCCAGCAGGGACTCTCCGGGTTTCTCATCAACGGGCTGACTCTTCACCAGATTCACTAACCTGAAACAAGTCAGCAACGCATATTGAAGCACTGTTTGTTTGTTTGCGAGCGACGTCACTGGTGCGGCGCGTGCGGGGGAGCCACAACAGCATGCTGGCCGCGATAGCAGGTAGGCTAGATTGCCCTTACATAAATCATTGTTGCAGCCTACACATTGCACACTGCACACAGTAGGCCCTAGTTTATTAATGTAAGGGTAGGTACTGATGACTGACTTAATTTATTGTATAATGTTGACATTTTTAGTTTAATTATTTTAAATTTCAATTGGTAATAATTATTATTAGTGTAATGTGACTAGCTACTATTATTAATTTTTTCTATTTTTTCTATTGATATTATTTTTGTGATTTGTATGAGTCTATGTTACTTGGAAATAAATAAATTATATTATTATATTAATCATTTAACACTGTATCATCTCTATGGTAATTTTATAATGAAGTGTATGTACACTATGATTTACTGTTCATATGTTATCATCATCATCTAGTAAATGTCCACTGCTGAACAAAGGCCTCCCTCAGAGGGGTGTTGCCATAATACTCACGCTTAGGCAGGCGGACAGTTAAAACTTGACTACGAGCAGGATAAGAACTACTGAGTCTGAAATACAGAAATCCGAAAGGAACAAAAGTCTACGATGTCTGAAACCGTATTATGCAAATCGCGTGGCACTGGGCAGGACATGTCAGTAAGCTTTTTAAAATTTTGTGTATGCTTGCACTTGACTTGGAACTCTCCTGATTTTAAGCGATGATGCGGTCTACGATGCACTCCTAGAAGATATCGATTTTATACTGAAGTCTCAGAGCACAGCTTGGATTCATAATGAGAAGCTATAAGCTTACCTTGTTTTAATAGTTTTTTCGACCAATGTAAACAATTCATATTGGCCATCTATCTGCCTCACGTCCAGTGGTTTCCCCGGAGAAGGGTACAGGTATTCACTGAAATTTAACAGTTTGATGTTACCATCAGGCTCTTGATACAGCACAACTACTACGATACTTGATACAAATTGCTCATGATACAGTGGTACAAAGTCAAGGTAAAAGTGGTTCATTGTTCTCATCATTATGAACAACTTTTACTATGGGACCAACCCTGAAGTCAACCACAACATATCAGCTTCTTCATACATCTTGTTGAATGCTGATTTTTTATTAATTGAATAAATAGGCTTTCGTTTGACGGCCTCCTCGGCTGATGTTATGAGATGATGTGGTCTATACGATGGAGGATGCTTGCCTAGAAGAAGAAAAAATCACTTGCAACTTGAAGATAGAAAAAAATATTGTTTAAGTGCAGTGCCGGCCCTAGCCTTTGATTAGGGTAGAACGAGATTGTGTTTTGGTGTGTTTCAGTTCTGAAAACTATCGATTCTGGGATAAAATCTATTCCATGTGCTAATCCATGACATAAACTATTCACACATCAAAATTGTATGGTGTCTACAAACAAAATAAGTACACCTCGGCAAGTGTCACGCTGCCCCTGCCTGGAGACGCGAGGCACCATACTTTTTTTTGCTTGTTTTTAACCTTTTGGAATTTCATCTTCCCTTGCTATCTGGCCCCTAGGCGACCGCTCCTCTCGCTCTACTCCAGGATCTGCATTATTTAAGTACCTTTTATGAAAGTGACATCCGATAACAGCAAGTTGGTTCCTGGATTTCTGCATCAAATGCGAGTTTGAGAACGCTATGACGGCATCGAGGCAACTAGTCAACAGCTTTGGATCCTCTGTAATGTACCTCTGGTTTGGGTTTGTGTCAACTATTACAACAAGAAGACTGCTGTCGGAGGGGGCTGCGAAAAAGGGAATTTTGCTGAATTTATAGTGCACGAAAAGAAATTATGAATTTTTAGGGAGTAAGACTTTCCTCTAACTAAGATAATACACAGCGGAAATAACTTTATCCTTGGATAATAATAGATTAGTGGCAAAGACTTGTTTATTAAGATATTTAGCTTAGAATTGCTGTTGTTAAGTTTAATTTTTGTGGTTACCGTCTTCGTCTCCAATAGTTGTCATTTTGCAGGTGCTATGATTAAAATGTAAGCTGCATTGATAACGGTATGTGTTAGAACACTATAGCTATGATATTTCTTCGTTTTAATTTAATTTTCTCGATGTTTTAAAGCTTACTACACACAATAACAAAACAAAAAAAATTTTTTTTTCTTCTTCCCCGAGTTGGGGCTTTTGGCTCCGCATGATTGATGCAGTTGCCATATACAAGTCGTATGAGTTTAGTTTTAGAATACTCGTAATATTAAACAGTTTACTTTGTCCCAATAGCGTCAAACAAGTCATAGTCACAGTCAAAGTCAAGCTAAGCAAGTCACGGCCAAGTCGAGCTCATGCCCCTGTAAAGTGGTGGAGACTTTACAAGAGGCTCCTATGGAGTTTTGGAAACAACACGAAAAGACACGTTTCACCTCGTTATATCACTTGCCCACACTCGAGCACGTTTACGAGCACTTAATGAATAATAATTCACCATTTAGTACACATTAACACTCGAAAATACACAAGTTTAGGAAAATAATCCAACGAGCCGACATGTTTTTTCCGCGTTGGCGCCAAAACTCCATACTGCTATTCAAACAAACATTGGTTAGACATTTGAAATTTTTGACAATGACAACCTTGAAATGAAAAATTTCAAAAATTTAAATAATTGACTTTGACAATGACATTCAATTTTATTCATATATTTTTCTTGCCTTGAATTTTGGCTTTGCACGTCTTGTGCATTTGCAGAGTCTTCAAGTTTTATTAAATAGTATCGTCAAATCCAAGCAATGCCCGAATTTCTAAAACCAAGGCTCTCGGTTGATGACGTGATCAACCAGGGCCCCGATTCTACTAAAGAAATTGTTTTTAAATTATAATTGTTGCGATTTTAATTGTTAAATAACTGCCTCAAAATTGACAGTTTTAAATATATTTTGATACTAGAAAAATACAACCACCTAATATTATAACTTAGTGTAAAAAATAATTAAAAACTGTCAACTTTGAGGCAATTATTTAACAATTAAAATCGCAACAATTACAATTTAAAGACAATTTGTTTCGTAGAATCGGGGGGCTGGGAAGAAGATAAATAAATGCAGCATTAAATATTCAGTCAGATTTTTTAAACTGAGAAAGAAAAAAATCTCTAAGAAAAAAACTTCCTAATAATCAATAGGTACAAATCAATACAGTAATAATTAATTGTTTCTAAAGCACCTGTGGACAGGTGTCCCTTCGTCATAGATACGTATTTGTCAAAGCCGCATTCCGAGCATTACTGGGGGTCAGTAGGGCCATGCATCATGATTGGAGTCTGGCAGTTTGACTCGTGCTTGACGGTGATAACATCGTGGATTGACGGCGCATAGGCGCTGTGTATAATAATGTAAATGTGCCGGGCCGTGATGGGCGATTACAGTATAGTTACTAATTGATTGAAGTTTTTCTGAATAAAAAAGCGATCACTAGAAAATACTAGTAAGTATTGCAAGGCCTTGATCAGGGTTATACGTATAAGAATAAGTCAATTTAAAAGCTTAGAACATGACCAGTGGTTTCAAAAAAATCATCAATTTGTAAGGTGTACCTATATGGTGCAAGAAACCCTACCCTCTCTAACCCTACCCTAGAAGGTGAAGGTGCTTGATGCCACTGAGTTATTATAAGGAAAAGTAACTGACTATCTGTGGCACAATGGCAACAATATTCCTCTAAGTTAAGATTTGGTCATTGGGAAGGTTAACTTCATCATAAATTATAAAAGATGTTAAAAAATAAATTTGACTGCACCCCCTTAGGTAGGTAGGTATATGCAAGGATTCATATCTATCATAAAATATGAATCCTTGGTGTGGGTTAAAATTATTATAATGTGCTCGATCTGTTCGAACAAGATTATTGATATTGCCAAATCATCAGGCGCTTGAACAAAATTATTCATGTTACTGGAGCACCACACGGCTAGAGTTTAGGTGTTGAAAAAATGTTGCGCGACCGCAAACCCTTTCTGAGTGAGTTAAGGTTCACGTTCGCGTGATTTTCTGAACTGCGCGGTTTTAACGTTAGTTGTTGATACTGCGTAAGCAGTTGGCCGTAAGGCCCCTGATTACTAAACTAGGTGGAACTAGGTATACAGGTGGAGTTTTTGACCGCACCCGGAGGGAAATTACTTTAAATACTCGAGATTTTACACAAATTTTACACAAAGGAAACATTATTGAAATTTTTAAAGAAACAAATCTGCATTCAAAGATATTCGAAAACTCGCTTTCTTTTAAAAAATCTTACTATATAATATAATAATTGTAAACGCGAAAGTTTGTATGTATGGATGTTTGTTCCTCTTTCACACAAAAACTACCGAATGGATTTTAATGAAAGTTTACTATAATACAGCTTATACATTAGAATAACACATAGGGTATAACGGGTTGTAGTAGCGAGGCCGAAGGCCGAGCTCTACGCGTACGAAGTAGCGGGTTTCAGCTAGTATAATATGAATATTTCCTTTGAAGGTTCAGACCAATACTTTAAATGAACTATTTAACGATTCCTAACAGGACGGGGTGCAGCAAAAAATTATTAATCCCCATTTCACATGTACCAGAGTCATCCTTAAAATGCAAAATTATGTGTATTTTTGTATACTTTTAATTTTTTGGAACGAAACTGTAAGTGTGCAAAGTTTCGTGTACTAGTTTCGGACAGACCGACAGACTGACAGACCGTCCGACCGACAGACCGAAAGACCGACAGACCGACAAGCTGACAGACCAACAGACGGATGGACAGAACGAACTTAAATATTTGATATTAAATAAGGGTTCCTTGTGGTAGGTACTCAGGAATCCTAAAATCATATTGAGAAACTAGAACTAAAGTTAAAAACCTATGTAACACAATTTCAACATACAATCTGCCTTCAACTTACATCATAACCCATCTAAAACCATTACATTGATTTACACACGCATCTTTATCAGACAACGTAAGACGGGAGCTTATTATTACATCCGAATTGTTATTTCATCGTACGAGATGACGAACTGGCGATAGGGCGCCAAACTTATGTCATCTGTCAAAATACATGCTAACAGTACCACGAACGGTAGATCAGACCACAGATAACATGAATAATATCATACGAAGGATGTGACAACCTCTGCTGCCTGTCATTTTACGACATTGTTTATACGCGGCTAATGATATGCCTCATTTGAATACCACGGTGGTCTGGCTGGTTAGAAAAAACTGAAACGTTTTTGTCGACATGTTGGCCACATTGCTCATGTAGATACGCGTATAAAACCCCCAACATCAAGCGGACGTCTTTAACATTCGCATTTATCCGTTTTGGTCCTTCGAGCCGGTTTCGCGAAACTAATTAAAAGAAAACTAATCAGTTTAATAAAAGTAAGTGAACGCGCAAGGTAATTGAATAAGATTTTACGAGAACATTGTATACACGACTTCGTGCCCGAGGGCGGAGACGGTACATTAGCGCGGGCTTTCGAAAATCGAACTCTAAATAAGAAAAAAGGCGGGAACGAAATAATTATGCACGTTCCGTTTCGTAATGGGCGACGCGCTACCGTTTCGCTTTAATAGCTCGCTTGTTCCGAGAATTTAATTACACTGAGCGCGCCGAGATTAGCCCAGCGCGCGTTCCGTTTTGTTAATAACTCTAATAATGGATGACGCCCGCGCACACAGTGCCCTTAATGTTATTCATTCCTTTTATAGCGGCCATCATTTTATTAAAGCCATAGATCAAAATATTGCTGGCGCATTACCATTTTATTTTTTGTTATTTTATTTATCTCTGTCACGTCGATAAGGACCACAAAATATCAATATTAATAATTCAATAACGAGCACTCCAAAACAAATTGTCTAAACGATAAGACATTGGGCCCAACACAAACAAAACATAAACGATTCAGCCTTAATAAGAACCGGGGCCCAGAGATGAACACAAAAGAAAAAGATAGCCGCCTATTGTTTTTTATCATGTTGTCAATATCGCGCGGCCAAATTTTCAATATTGGAATGCCACGATTCGCCAATAAGAAGCGGGGAAGAATTGATTTATTGTCCAATTAGCGTCGGTCAGGTGTGCCAACTGCCAAGATAGCATCAGGCTGGCCAACCTAACTCGGTTGCAACTACCATTTCTTTTGGCGCGTCCCGTTTAAATGGCATATTGGAATCAAAAAAGAACCTTTACACCATGCTGGTTGGGTTTCTGGAAGTGAATTTGAAATTCTGATCGTTCGCGGCAGACGTTCGCGTAAGTGGAAATCGATTTGAATTAATTGTGTCTGAGTTTTTGGAGCACAGGAACTTTAATTTGATAGGAACTAACTTATTCTTGTCATATCAAAATACGCAAGAGAACACCATACATAAACGAAAATGTTTCATGCAACTACACACCTAAGTACCTACTTTGTTAAGTTGTATATTTACTGTAGGTACTATACTGTGCGTGTGTGTGTATAGCTCTCTTACAACAGAAAAAATAAGCTACCGTGCTTTATAATATGTATAGTAGTCCCTATGTCAAAACAATGAATAGTTACGGTTATATACAGCCTTACAGACCTGATATACTTACCTGTCTAAATTATAACTTTTTAAGGCGCCGTGACTAGCTGACTTTTATGTTTTTGAGGGGGTGAAGCAGAGGCAGTGGCGGCCGACTACAGCGGGGCGCACCGCGTGAATCTCGCAGAAACGTGACGACCTTCACCTATACACAGCTAAAGACAAGTAATTTCGTCGGTCCACAGCAAAGCTCTGTTGGCCTAGTGGTCTGGCACCGCGCTGGTAAACCACGAATGCCCGGTTCAAATCTAGTGCTATGTAGATATTTTTGGACTCAATTTTTTATCACGCACACAGCGACGGGACGACGGAGAACAAACAAACCATAATTCAATCAAACCAACTTGCTAGTTGTAATTATTAAAATTTACTTTCGTCGTACGTTTCAATATTTTATGTTTCTTTTTTGCACCAAATATTTTACCTATTATATTTATAGTTTATAGACTTACTCCTGGTATGATTCTACTAACTTGATGGTAGAGTTCGGAGACTGCTAAAACTGCTAAATAGGGAAAGCGAGATAAGTCAAGGTTGGGCTCGTTTTTTTAGTCTTAGTGAGAATTGTTAGTCAAGGAATGATTTGACTGAGCTGATGGTGGAATTCGGAGACTGCTGCTGGAACTGCTAGACGGGGAAGGCCTGATGTGTCGTGTTTGGGCTGGTTTCATTAGTCATCATGAGATCTTTCTCCGGGAATGTTTTGACTGACCTGATCGAGGACTTCGGAGACTACTATTGGAACTGCTAGACGGAAAGAGCTAGAAGTGTCGAGTTTGGGCTCGTTTCATTAGTCATGATGAGATCTTCTTCCAGGAATATTTTGACTGACCTGATCGAGGACTTCAGAGACTGCTACTGGAACTGCTAGACGGATAGAGATAGAATGGTCGAGTTTGGGCTCGTTTCATTAGTCGTGATGAGATCTTCTTCCAGGAATATTTTCACTGACCTGATCGAGGATTTCGGGGACTGCTACTGGAACTGCTAGACGGATAGAGATAGAATGGTCGAGTTTGGGCTCGTTTCATTAGTCGTGATGAGATCTTCTTCCATGAATATTTTGACAGACCTGATCGAGGATTTCGGGGACTGCTACTGGAACTGCTAGACGGAAAGACCTAGAAGTGTTGAGTTTGGGCTCATTTCATTAGTCGTGATGAGATCTTCTTCCAGGAATATTTTGACTGGCCTGATCGAGGATTTCGGGGACTGCTACTGGAACTGCTAGACGGATAGAGATAGAATGGTCGAGTTTGGGCTCGTTTCATTAGTCGTGATGAGATCTTCTTCTAGGAATATTTTGACTGACCTGATCGAGAACTTCAGAGACTGCTACTGGAACTGCTAGACGGAAAGACCTAGAAGTGTCGAGTTTGGGCTCGTTTCATTAGTCGTGATGAGATCTTCTTCCAGGAATATTTTGACTGATCTGATCGAGGATTTCGGGGACTGCTACTGGAACTGCTAGACGGATAGAGATAGAATGGTCGATTTTGGGCTCGTTTCATTAGTCGTGATGAGATCTTCTTCCAGAAATATTTTGACTGACTAGATCGAGGATTTTGGAGACTGCTAGTGGAACTGCTAGATGGATAGGGCTAGAAGTGTCGAGTTTGGGCTCATTTCATTAGTCTTGATGAGGTTTTCTTCCAGGAATATTTTGACTGACCTGATCGAGGACTTCGGAGACTGCTACTGGAACTGCTAGACGGAAAGAGCTAGAAGTGTCAAGTTTGGGCTCGTTTTATTAGTCGTGATGAGATCTTCTTCCAGGAATATTTTGACTGACCTGATCGAGGATTTCGGAGACCACTACTAGAATTGCTAGACGGATAGAGCTAGAAGTGTCGAGTTTGGGCTCCTCGATCAGGCCAGTCAAAATATTTCTGGAAGAAGATCTCATCACGACTAATGAAACAAGCCCAAACTTGACACTTCTAGCTCTATCCGTCTAGCAGTTCCAGTAGCAGTCTCCGAAGTTCTCGATCAGGTCAGTCATAATATTCCTGGAAGAAGATCTCATCACGACTAATGAAACGAGCCCAAACTCTACACTTCTATCTCTTTCCGTCTAGCAGTTCCAGTAGCAGGCTCCGAAATCCTCGATCAACTCAGTCAAAATATTCCTGGAAGAAAACCTCATCAAGACTAATGAAACGAGCCCAAACTCGACACTTCTAGCTCTTTCCGTCTAGCAGTTCCAGTAGCAGTCTCCAAAGTCCTCGATCAGGTCAGTCAAAATATTCCTGGAAGAAGATCTCATCACGACTAATGAAACAAGCCCAAACTCGACACTTCTAGCTCTATCCGTCTAGCAGTTCCACTAGCAGGCTCCGAAATCCTCGATCAGGTCAGTCAAAATATTCCTGGAAGAAGATCTCATCACGACTAATGAAACGAGCCCAAACTCGACACTTCTATCTCTTTCCGTCTAGCAGTTCCAGTAGCAGTCTCCAAAGTCCTCGATCAGGTCAGTCAAAATATTCCTGGAAGAAGATCTCATCACGACTAATGAAACAAGCCCAAACTCGACACTTCTAGCTCTATCCGTCTAGCAGTTCCACTAGCAGTCTCCGAAGTCCTCGATCAGGTCAGTCAAAATATTCCTATAAGAAAACCTCATCACGATTCACGACTAATGAAACGAGCCCAAACTCGACACTTCTAGCTCTTTCCGTCTAGCAGTTCCAGTAGCAGTCTCCGAAGTTCTCGATCAGGTCAGTCAAAATATTCCTAGAAGAAGATCTCATCACAACTAATGAAACAATCCCAAACTTGACACTTCTAGCTCTTTCCGTCTAGCAGTTCCAGTAGCAGTCTCCGAAGTCCTCGATCAGGTCAGTCAAAATATTCCTATAAGAAAACCTCATCATGATTCACGACTAATGAAACGAGCCCAAACTCGACGCTCCTATCTCTTTCCGTCTAGCAGTTCCAGTAGCAGTCTCCGAAATCCTCGATCAGGTCAGTCAAAATATTCCTGGAAGAAGATCTCATCACGACTAATGAAACGAGCCCAAACTCGACACTTCTAGCTCTTTCCGTCTAGCAGTTCCAGTAGCAGTCTCCAAAGTCCTCGATCAGGTCAGTCAAAATATTCCTGGAAGAAGATCTCATCACGACTAATGAAACAAGCCCAAACTCGACACTTCTAGCTCTATCCGTCTAGCAGTTCCACTAGCAGGCTCCGAAATCCTCGATCAGGTCAGTCAAAATATTCCTGGAAGAAGATCTCATCACGACTAATGAAACAAGCCCAAACTCGACACTTCTAGCTCTATCCGTCTAGCAGTTCCACTAGCAGGCTCCAAAGTCCTCGATCAGGTCAGTCAAAATATTCCTGGAAGAAGATCTCATCACGACTAATGAAACAAGCCCAAACTCGACACTTCTAGCTCTATCTGTCTAGCAGTTCCACTAGCAGGCTCCGAAATCCTCGATCAGGTCAGTCAAAATATTCCTGGAAGAAGATCTCATCACGACTAATGAAACAAGCCCAAACTCGACACTTCTAGCTCTATCCGTCTAGCAGTTCCACTAGCAGGCTCCGAAATCCTCGATCAGGTCAGTCAAAATATTCCTGGAAGAAGATCTCATCACCACTAATGAAACAAGCCCAAACTCGACACTTCTAGCTCTATCCGTCTAGCAGTTCCACTAGCAGGCTCCGAAATCCTCGATCAGGTCAGTCAAAATATTCGTGGAAGAAGATCTCATCACGACTAATAAAACGAGCCCAAACTCGACACTTCTAGCTCTATCCGTCTAGCAGTTCCGTAGCAGACTCCGAAGTCCTCGATCAGGTCAGTCAAAATATTCCTGGAAGAAGATCTCATCACCACTAATGAAACAAGCCCAAACTCGACACTTCTAGCTCTATCCGTCTAGCAGTTCCACTAGCAGGGTCCGAAATCCTCGATCAGGTCAGTCAAAATATTCGTGGAAGAAGATCTCATCACGACTAATAAAACGAGCCCAAACTCGACACTTCTAGCTCTATCCGTCTAGCAGTTCCGTAGCAGACTCCGAAGTCCTCGATCAGGTCAGTTAATCCGTTTCTGGAGAAAGTAACATCACGACTTACCAAACTAGCTCAAACTAAACTAAACTAAAAATTGGTGCTGATGATGACGATGATGATGAAAAGCAGTTTTTCGATTTTTTGATTTTTTCCCCTCGTTATAACATCAGCTATCTGAGAGTGAAAATCCCATCAAAATCAGTTCAGCCATTTTGGAGTTTATACGTAATATCATCATCATCATCATCATCCTTCATAGGGAACATACATACATCGCTTTTTATATGTATATAGAAGAAAGATATACTCAAAGAAGACTGTAACACCTTTTTAGGGTTCCGTAGAATTACAAGGAACCCATATAAGTTCGTTCTGCCCATCCGTCTCTGTCTGTCCATCCCAAGTTGTTTAGGATTTCCTAACCATTATAGTAGACTGCGCCCCGCGCATTCACCTGCGTAGTAATGAAAAAATTGTGATGATGATGATGATGAAAAGTTGCTCGAATTTTTTTCAACATCAGCTATCTTACAGTGAAAATCCCATCAAAATCGGTCCTGCAGTTTTCGAGTCTATAAAGAACATTACAGACATACGCACACGACGAAATATTTCAAAAACATTATAAAAATAACATGGATATGTGAGAATTGAACCCGGAGCCTACTGAGTCACAGGAACTAATCCATTGCGTCAACCACTCTTCTAATTGATCTATGACGCAAGCGGTGAAATTATGCTTCTAATCTATAAAATAATATAAATGTACAAAGAAATCGTCACAAAATGTAATTTTCATTCGCCTGCCTGTTTAGTACTAAGTACTTACTTGAAGCCTGACCAAAGGAAGTAAGGGTGAGACCAATTTGTAAATTTTACGCGTAAATTACGTACTTCTCAAGGTATCAACTGGAATGTCTAATTAAACTGGACGGAAAGCTATTTTGTATGATAACGTCGCTGACTGTCCACTTTGTGTGACCTCTGCAAATGCTCGAGACTGCTTTGTTCTTATATTGCCCTGGTACACCGACCACCGATACTTGGAAGTAAATTATTACTATTCCTCTCCACTTATGTCACTCCTCCGTTAGACGGAACCCTCAGAGCGCGAGACCAAAAAAAAAAACTAACTGAAGTTAAAATATTGAAAAACAAACTTAAGTTTGTAGTTGACAATAAGGTTATTCCATACATTCCAACTACAAAATGTAAGTTTGTAATAGCAAAATAATTATTTTTAAATGATAAAACTTCAAATTTATAACTTTCGGATTTATTCCTATATATGTGCTATGAGACCTTGCCTCTTGCCAAATTTCATGATTCTAGGTCAACGGGAAGTACCCTATAGGTTTAGATTCCCTTGTGAAATCGCAAAATATACGACATAAACGTTCATATCTTTTGATTGCTTTGACTTACAACTTTTATTTTTTACAGCCGAAAGAAACCGTAGGCCCAAGTATTTAGTATAAATTTCAACTTGATACCTTTACGCGTTCTTGAGAAAAAGGGTATTGACAGACGGACAGACAGACGGACAACGAAGTGATCTTATAAGGGTTCCGTTTTATCCTTTTGAGGTACGGGACCCTAAAAAAGTAGACTAACTGTGCTCTGCGGGTTCACCTGCGAAGTAATGAAAAAATGGTGATGATGATGATGATAAAAAAGATGCCAATTTTTTTTCTCCTCATAGAATCAGCTATCTGACAGTGAAAATCCCGTCCCTACCATTTTCGATTAAAGAACATTACACACATGCATACAAACACAAACATACACACACCCACGCACGCACGCACGAACATGACGAATTATTTTAAAAACAAGAAAAATTACAAAAATTAAAATTATTGGTGACTATGAGATTTGAACCCGGAGCTTACTCACAGAGTCGCAGAGAACTTATCCATTGCGTCAAACCATTCGGCCAACTGGACTATGACGATTCTGGTGAAATTATCCTTCGTAAACTAATATATACAAACAAATCGTTACAAAATGTAATTTTCATTCGCCTGCCTTTTTAGTACTTATAATGCAAGAAAACATTGCAGATAAGGTAGGTACTTACTTTACAACTTACGTCAAGGTGTTTTTGTGTCATAAAGTTGAGATTATATTTTGGAGCGGTTAGCGGAACAAAGCGACACACGTCCGTCTAGCAGCGCGCCTCAGCGGTCTCTGTCACATCGCGTAAAAATAAAAGAGAAGTGAAAAGGCGCCGCGGCGGCACGACGTTTCGTTCGACACGTTCGAGCCAATTTATGATTAAATTAATTAATAGATAGAAAAATTGAATTTTTATCAATAAATAAAATTAATGATGTTATTTGTTACAATATTTAACATCATTCTTGTAAATTTTGTAAAGATTTGTTCATTAATACTCGAGATAAAATTGTATGCGTTTAGGTAAATTTCAAGGTTAGAGGTTATTTCATGATTTTTTTCTATCGAGAAAATTTATCGGAAACGTGTTTTGGAACTAATGGTACACTCAGAAATATGATCAAGATTACCACATATTTTTTTTACTGCTTTAAAATGAATATATTGTCTTAATATTTTTTTCTGTGAAGCCTTTTTTGTCTGAAAGACCGCCTTAATAGGGATATTTGGCTAAGCTATAAAAATCGCCAAACAGATTTTGAGAAATTACTATACTGGTTTTACTGATTGGTTTTTACGTGCTTAAAAATTCTAGTGATTGAAAAATCACGAATTCACGACTGAAAACCCTCTTTTAAAACAAACGCCAACTTCATAAAACTGGCGCCCAACATGGGATATCGAACAGTGCGACTACGACAATTTTTTTTTGTAGAGTAAGTTAAATGATGTTGTGGGTCAAATGAAGTTGTGTTGTTGTTGTAAATTTTTAGGCTTTCAGTGTTTTATTTAGAAATACCTGTGGTGGCTACACCTTTCATATCAACCGATAAGTTAGTAGCACTAAATCTAATTCTCGCATAATTCTATAAATGAATGAAAATTGCGGGTAGATGAAAAAAAACAAAAAACAAACGCTAATGTCACAAAGTGGTGCCCAACACGGGGTGTCGTAGCTGATTTATTTTAATTTAGCTATAGGTGCTTACAGAGTGCGTTAATAGCCGATAGCTCCGGATCGAGTTACGAGGGGTGATTAGACCAATAATGGCTTTCGATTATCGTGTGATTTAGGATAGATTTACTTTGGTGATCTTAATAGGATATTACGGTATGTTGGGGCAGAGTATTTGGTGTGTCATATTATTATGTTGTGAACAAGAACCGGGCTCATTGTACCTAAAGAATAAAAAAAAAATATTATTAATTTTATTTAAAAAGTGAGAGAATGAGAATGAAATGAGATAATGAGCGTGATGGTGGTCGATCGGTAGCATGTGCCCTTTACAATCTGACGATCCCCGGTTCGATCCTCGGTCCTGCACCAATGACTTATTTAGTGCTTAAATAAATTATGTGTAGTTTCGATGCAATCACTCAAAAACATCAAAGAAAAACATCGTGTGGAACCGGAACCGGTACGACCAAGAGCCTCAAAAGTTCAAACACATTATGACATAATTACACCAACACAACATGCACTGGGCTAGCATGATGGATTAGGTCCCATTATCGTACTCTGAGAGAAGGCCTGTGTCCCAGCAGTGGGAACATAATAGACTGAAATAATGATGATGAGATTTAAAACTAGCCACGTATCTACCATTACATTATCCATTCCATTCATTCATTCATTCATTTTTTTCATTTTTAATTTTTCCATTATCTACATTAGCTTAGATCAGTCCCTAGTTTTGGTTTGAACTAAACTAACTTACAAGTTTGTAAAACGGATGACAAGGACGTCAATAGCATTTTAGAACGATTAAATTCGAAACATAGTAGAGTTACTGTCTTAAATTTAGTTTACCTTCCCACGCCTCATTTTCACATTTTCTATGGTGCTAAATATTACGTGCCAGTACATTCTCGTTCACTCATTCGCTTCGAAACTCAAACATCCATCTCCTATTCGTAAATTTAAATTTAGAACAAAGGGAGCTCTGTCTCACAAATTATTTAAACCTGTAGAAGTTGCCAGCCTATTTACAAAAGGACAAAACGTTACTTTATATCTTGTTCTGTTTGTTTTAGATTTTATGATTTTCAGGAACAGCTAATACCTAAAGTTTTCATTAGGAACAACTTGGAACAAGTTATCGGCACCTACTATGCATGTTATGTAGAGTTGTACTTACATTCTATTATTGTACTCAATTGTACTTGTGCTAATTAGTAAATTTAACAAAATTTGACAGCTCCTTAATTGTTGCCATGCTACATATAAAAAGATGCTGACTTATAGTTAGCAAGTTGGCGGCACATTATAGGCAATTTTAAAGTCATTAGTTGACAGACCAAAATAATTAAAATATTACTGTCCCTTTTTCATCAGGCAAATCAAATAAGGACTGCAATACTCTAGTTAGCTTACTTATGCATCTTTATCCTCAAAAATTACCGACATTGTTAGTAGGTAGGTACATATTGTACGGTAAGATAACAATTAAAAACCAATTATCTACTAAGCACTATTACGTAGATACTATTTCTGTTACCCTAGTTACGACAATAAATTCACAGCCAAAGTGGTTCAAATCGAATAGAATGTCGTCAAGCGAATTGTGCGCGGGTAGTCGATAAATTCCGGTCGCAGTGACGGAACTCGGTCGAAGCGAAGCTGTCATTTCATTTGCTATTGAGTGCTCGCCCGGCGCAGACGTGTCGCGATATTGCAACTCAATAATGCAATGAGCTTGGTCTAGGTCATCTTGATACTCGACAGTTTTATTAATTTGGTATTATATTTGAAAGAAATGTTATGTTTATGTTATATGTGCTAACCTAGCATTTTTTTACAATAACTATAGCACACTTCACATTAATATATTATCATAAATATGAAAGTAAGTAGGTACGTAATACCTACGTATGTTTGTTTGTTACCTTTCCACGACTAAACGACTGATCTGTATTATTTTTAACAAAGCAGTTATGGCCAAATTACCAAATTTTGTAAAAAAAAAAAAAAAACTATAATGGCGTCATTGTAAAAGTGTCAAATGTAAAAGTTTAATTCGCTGGCAATTTTTTTTTTAAATTTTCATTGTCTTGGATTCAATGTCCTTTAGTCGTAATCTTAAACAGTTTACTTAGTCTTAATAGCGTCAAACAAGTCATAGTCACAGTCAGAGTCAAGCTAAGTAAGTCACGGTCAAGTCAAACTCATGCCCCTGTAAAGTGGTGGCTGCACAAGAGGCTCCTATGGAGTTTTGGAAACAACATGAAAAGACACGTTTCGCCTCGTTATATCACTTCTCGAGCACGTTTACGAGCATTTAATGAATAATAATTCACCATTTAGTACACATTAACACTCGAAAATACACAAGTTTAGGAAAATAATCCAACGAGGCGACATCTATTTTCCACGTTGGCGACAAAACTCCTTCGCTGGCTCTTTTTTTTTTTTGTTAAAATTTTCATGAGCATGGATTCAATGTCCTTTACTCGTAATATTAAACAGTTCATTTTGTCTTATTAACGTCAAACAAGTCATAGTCACAGTCAGAGTCAAGCTAAGTAAGTCACGGTCAAGTCGAACTCATGCCCCTGTAAAGTGGTGAAGACTTTACAAGAGGCTCCTATGGAGTTTTGGAAACAACACGAAAAGACACGTTTCACCTCGTTATATCACTTGCCCACACTCGAGCACGTTTACGAGCACTTAATGAATAATAATTCACCATTTAGTACACATTAACACTCGATAATACGCAAGTTTAGGAAAATAATCCAACGAGCCGACATCTATTTTCCACGTTGGCGCCAAAACTCCTTCGCTGGCTCAATTCATTAAGTATTGCCATTTTTGTGACAAAGTAAGCTAGTTTAGACAAAATAGTGTTGCGATGATTATGGTAAATAAAGCCTAGTTTTAGAACTCGAAAATACTTGGAACTTGGAAACCACGAGTAAATGGAGGGACACAGGAAGTTACTTATTTTACCTACATCAAAATTCGTAGCACGAGCGTGTTAAAGTCGAACCAATGGAACCCAAACAAACCAAATCGGCACGAGTTTCCATTATATCGTACGTTTTATAACACCCTATTAAATAGTAAACCGCTTCACGCTAGAAAAAGACGGTGATATGCCACCCCAGAACGCATTCGCCGCAATAAATGTACGGGAAAGAAAGAGACGTAGTAATAGCCGGAAATTAGCACTCGTCTATCTTTCATTTTACACCCCAAATTTTCTTATTCCAATTTCCTCTCGGCGCGAGTGCCGCCATTTTACGGTCGCAACGGTAGAACAAACCCCCACATTAAATTACACCCAAAACGCTTTGAAATAGAGTCGATATTTGAAGTGAAAGAGTAAGATCAATTGTGTCGTTCTTATTAGAAAACGTTTTAGAACACTCTGTCATTTGAAATGAGTCATTTTCTGATAAGAATGCCCTATTGGCTCAGACGTGTGTGCGTCGGGCGCGCGGCCGATAATGCTATTTCCGAACGAAGATACCGAATAACTTTGGTGACGCTTTTTGCTCGGAGTTTTAATAAAGGTTTTAGCATAGGGGGAGCAGAGATATGGAAATGAACGTGTACAGAGGAAATTTGAATTTATACACCAGCTAGTTTTATTCATGAGGGGCCTCGTTCCAGAGATTATAGGTTAGAAATTTTCGTGCGAGTATGACATGCGCGCTTTTGATTTATGATGTTTGAATTGTCTACCGGACTGATTGTTTTTTAATGTCTTATAAACAAGTTGACCATAAATAGAGCAGATATATCTAGTAAAAATAACCGGCTTAATCATACCTATACGTGAGTAGGTAATTCCCGTGTCATCATCATTTCAGCCTTATGACGTCCACTGCTGGACATAGGTATGCCTCCCTCATAGATTCCCAAAAGGGGCGATTGGAAGCGGCCTACATCCAGCGTTTTCCTGCGGTCACTTTTAGGTCGTCTGTCCATCTTGTGGGTAGACGTTCTACGCTGCGCTTACCGGTCCGTGCGGTCTCCATTTGAGAACCTTTAGGTCCCATCGGCCATCTGTTCTGCGTGCTATGTGCCCTGCCCACTGCCACTTCAACCTGCTAATCAGGGGTGCAAGTACCGTTCTTTTATCGATCGTCAAATTGACAGTTGAGGTCGTCAAATTCGATAATATGCCATTTTTTCAGTACTCGCTGTGATCGATTCTATGGCATTTTAGCGAATTTGACGATCGATAAAGAACGGTACTTGCACTGCAGGTGGGCTATGTGGGTGACTTTTGTTCGTCTACGCATCTCCTCATTTCTGATTCGATCTCGTAGAGAAACCCCAAAGCTCATTGTGTGACTTTGAGTTTGCTATATAATGAGTAGGTATTATTAATTCCCGGAATAATTCCAGTGTGTTTAAAAATTTCACTAAAGTATATCGGGTATACCTGCTACAGTCTTATATACGTTAAAAACCTTGCGAAGATAAAACCTAGCGAAAGTTATTTGAATTCGTAGGTTTCATTCCGCATTTGCAGCTGACAAAGCAAATAAATGCTTAGACTAAGCATAATTAGGTATAACCTGTATCACATTGTACCTTCCCTACTAACCTAACCACCAAAAATGATATAATTGGCACTCTGTAGGTAGGTACCTAGCTTACCTTTAATAAAGCGTGGGAAAATCCGAGCAGCTCCCAAAATAAATTACTGATCAAATCACCATGACGATTAAAAATGAATGTCATTTTAAAATTAATAACCCGTAAAAATATCGATATGTGCATTTTATTCGGTCAGGTGATGACAAAATGACAGTCTTTTGAGTTTCGACCATTCGTGACCTTTTTGCGTGGGAAGTCGGCTCCTCGAGCTCTTTTGTCAAATTAATTTTCAAAACATTAAATTTCGGTAAAACGTCTTATGCAAAAAATATTCGCTGTGAACTTTCCTCCACCTCTGTGATCTACCAAAGTTTATTTTATTTAGGGAGTAATTTAAGGCCGTCACCTAGTAGGTAGGCAAATCGCACTGTTCTAAAATCACTTCATAAAAATAATATTAATTAATTTTTAGGCTATTTATGCCGTGGCCATTTTAAGTACATGACCTGAAAAGCCTAACGAGTCGCAAATTTACCGTGTACTTTTTCAAATTTATCTTTTTAAATTTGGTAGATAGGTAGGTATAAAATATAAAGGTAGGGGAATATGAACCAAAGATATGAAGAAAAAAAAAATAAGAAGTCAGGAATTTTTTTTTCACTCGGTATGTGTCTATTTTCTGGTTTAATCTCTACAGCAGCAAAAGTGTTGGAACAATTTTAATCCGCTAAAAATCAAAAGCTCAAGGTTATATTTTTGGGATTCACTGTTTTAGAAAAATACTGTTGTTACCTTCAGCTGAGCAAGTTATTTTTATTGGTAGATTTATGATATTCTAATTAATTACGTGTCGCTAATAGGTTAAAAGTAGCCAAAACCATCAAAACACGAATAACGTCTGAACTAGGTTGATAAAGGTAGAGTATAGGTAGAGTCTGTGTAAAAAGAGAAGCGCTGTAGGATTTGAGGTTGCAAATTTTACTGGATAAATACCTCTTTGCGTCAGAGGTTAAAAAGTATAATGGATACTTGCTATCTGTATATATTATTAATAGGTAGAAATTATCAAAGTTACCTATTAACCTAGTTCAGACATTATTGATGTTTTGATCAAAATAAAGTAGGTAATATTCATAGATCTTAAGCATAACAACTACTTATCTATAAACTTTACTCTATTCATTCACTAAAGCTCTCCAAACTGAATGGTCACTTATTTTTTTAACCTACCCTCAAAAATTCAACACCCATTCACAGAAAGAATTTCAAGATCATAAATAATAAACACTTACAATACAAATTTTTATCGTCCGAATTTCGAATATTCGAATACAGGTTGTGAAAAAAACCTTTTCGTTCATTCAATGCCAGTTCATTCATTCTTTTTTTAATGCAGAAAATAGTATGTGGTTCTGGCAGTTGTACGAGTTAATCTATTACGACTCTATTTTAATATCTCGTGGGATTCCAAATGGGATGATTAATATTGATTTATAATTTCTTAAACCGTGAAATGGGCAATGAATTTTATTTTTTGTACCCCATGTCATTCTTATTTTCAATCAAAGGTATTTGTCATACTCGATGGTTTAATATAGTTACCTACTTAGATCAATTTGGCAAAAACTTTGTCAAAATATAACACTAAATTATAACATTGTCTATAATTTAAAAGTCTGAATAGGTAAAAATAAAATAAATATTTTTTTTATTAATAATAGATATATTATATTAGTGTTATACACAGTGTTATTAGTGCATGACGACTTTTTTTTTTAAATTACCTCATAAAAAAGCTGATCATAAATATAGAGCCAATCAACGAAAACAAAATTAAAATAACTTCAGATAATTATAGGTAAGTTATAAGTATTTTAACTTCCTGCTAGACAGAGAGCGCACTATACTGAGTTCTAACGTCACGCTTCAGGTGCGCCATACAACACACGCTTTGCGAGAAAGGGACAGAGTATCCCTCCTCTAACCTCACCTAAACGCTCATATTATCTTTGGGATTTATCAGCCAATTTAATAAAAAAAAATTGTATGTGTAATGTATTTAGTTATATTCATTGCTAAGCCTGTTATTTGTAATTAATTTAACAATGGGACACATTATGATCAAAGAATTCGAAAACACAAATTTATTCAAGTTTATATTGGATGTTACACTGAGTTATCTTATACCTAATCGTACTCAACTAATCTTGGTCGTTGCGCTCGAGAGAAAACGTTTTGTTTTGTGCGACTTTTCAGAAATCCGATTATGTTCGTCTGAGTGGTTCTAAATGTAGAGTACAGCTGTTAACTAATAGAAATAGTGACTTTTCCCCCTTATAATATTTTGCTTTTTATGAGCAGTAATACAAAAAACATAGTAAAATTTTAGGTAAGTAGTACGAATAATTAGTTAACCCTAACTTTAAAACTGTTTTATGTTTGTAATTTAACGAAATCCACTCTCGAACTTTATCTCCGAGAGTTTTAAGAAAAAAATCGTTTAAAGATATTGAGTTTTTCCAAAATTTTAATCCGTAATTTTCAATATATTAAAATACATTTTCTACAGCACTTTCTATTTGATAAATTCAGAACGCAGTTTTCGTTGCTTTTTTCGTCAAAATATGTGAGAGAGCGAGGGTGGGCTTCTTGGTGTCGGTAAAATTAATTTGTAAAGTCTTTTACAACACATTTGCTTAAAAAGTGCACTTACGAAGCCTGTATACATCGTTCGAAAGTTAAACATTACGGATCATACAACGGAGCGTGCGGTAATGAAACGCATCATACAACGGAGCGTGTGGTAATGAATTTTACCGCACGCTCCGTTGTATAGCACCGTGCGTGTACTTTACGGTATTTTTTTAATTTCCATTTTTTTTTCGCAAATGTGTTGTAAAACGTTGTATGGCACACGTGCGGATTGGTTATTACAAACTCGTGACTATGGTAAGCCCTCGACTTCGTCTCGGGCTTACATTCGTCTACTCGTTTGTAATAACCAACTTACCGCACTTGTATCATAAATAACTATTATGCGTAGGTATATTTATTACAATAATTTTTAAAAATATTTTTATATTTAAGTTTTATTTTTCACTGCAGGATTTACTATTTGAATGCAACCGATTAAATACAGTAAAAAAAAATTACGACCGGCGAGATCTGAACCTGCCCCGAGATTTGATTTCTGGGTTTAACACGACTTCTACTGACGTTTATTGTCTAGATTTTTTATATAAACGACGTAGCTAATTATCAATTAAAAAACCGACTTCTAAATTAGTAAATACGAAATTTAGTTTACTTACTTACTTGGATAACATATTTTCCCAGGTATTGTGATTTAAAAACTAAACTACTGAATCGATGAATTCATGAAATTTTCCTGATCAGTTTATAAATGACGGAATTCTAAGGTATTTATTTTTCATTGAAACACCTTTCTTTTTTGAAGTCGGATGATAAAAAATATTTGACTTTACCTCACGGCTGGTAATTATCACTCAAATTATCCAGTACATTAAATTTTATCTATGCCCATTATTTTAATGCAAACGTTAAACTTTCTTAAGTTTTACCTACAATAAAATAAACTACAGTATAATTAACTTTATAAACCACAGAATCATTATGGAAACTGCTTCATTACTTTAGTAGTTAGAAATAGATTCATCAAGTTTAAACTATGTTAAATAAAAACCCAGTAGGCAATTACACCAGCGGTGACTATCTCGTATCTTATATTCCGGTTATAAGATCAAACTCCAGTAGCTGTGGCACTTTTATTAATCTGTGCGCGTAATGTGCTTTATAAGCACCCACCATGTGTCGGCGTCGGAATATTTTCATCCAATTAACTTGTTACATTCTCGCTTCCGAAAATGTCTACCATAGATGTCGAAAAAAGTTTAAAGCGTTCTCCGAAATTCGACCATTATCGACCGTTACCTCCCAAATAGTGAGATCGAAACCCGAGATAAACCCCTTCACGTGGATTCTACTAATTGGCGCAATAAATTTTGGGACACAGTGACACCGGAATACCCATTACTTGCCCATCTCAGACCTTATTAGGTCCTATGCCTTTCGACCTGCCATAGAGCCGAGATATAAACACTCGGAAAACGGGCAGGTTTATTTCGACCGATTAATTTACGATCAAAACGAACGATTCTTATCTCTATTCCTCCAACAAATGGCCAAAATCTGCAAAATGTTTAAAAAAAGATTTGATTCTTATTTTTTTTGTTAAATATCGTAGAATAATGGCGATTCTCATCCTTGTCATACTATTAAAATAAAAATACATTTAATGAGCTGCTTCAGAGAAGTGACGTTTGGTGACAAAATGTTGAACGAGTAACAGGGTTCAAATGTGCAATTTTAGTTACTAAAAATATAATTATAAGGTATATTTTTCACCGAAGATGAGATTCCAAATTTGTATTGATAATATAGAGTCGTCGCGAGCGCGCAACCGTTTGTACCCGCGGACGCGGACGGACGAACGCTTTTTGTCGTTTTTAATTATATTTATTGTTCTCTTATTTATTTATTGTTTTGGGTTTTGTATAGTTTTTGCTACCGTGCGTGCATTTTAACGATTACAGCAGAAACGACGGGCGCATCCAAATTAGGCCGAATGTGGTTTCGAGATGCAAATGCCCTATTTTGCATATGATGCGAGGACAAAAAAGTCAGCCGAAATTTCGAACAAACTCGGATGAAAACATAATTTATGTTATGTAAATACCATGGAAGTACGTAATGCTATATACCTACCTATTACGCGCACTCTTATAATACGGCTTAAAAACACTGAACGATATCCTGTCTGAATACATCAATCAAGACTCAAGACTCGAGACGAGTATCAACTTCTACACAGCCAATACTCGCTTTAATAGCACTTTTTTTCTCTAGTTACGTTTATTGATCAGCCAATAAAAAGCCGTAGATAAAGCAGACAGGCTAAAGATATTTGCAAACAAAGGGCCTTCAATAGCATCCAATAAAATAGATTTTAATCAAAATGCCTCGTCACTCGCTCGCGAGACAATGTAGTGTTACGTCGAGAATTGCGAACGTGAAAAAGACTGTTCTTTTTTTAATCTGTGCCAGCTATTTGGTTGAAAGGAGTGTAAGCTTCTTGGTTGTTTTTTTTATCTGTGCACCGTTGTCATTTATTAAGTTACAAGTAAAATTGGAGTCAATATTTCACTTTATTAAGTTAACAATAACTATAATTCGTCATTACAAGCAATAAATCTGGAGACGTTAGATTTTGAATGGCTCTGTGGGCAGTCGTCGTCATAATATTATTTACAGAAATATTTTTATTTCAATTAAAAATCTACAACAGTGGTTTTACAACAAGCTAATAGTACGACTTGCCAGTTTTGATAATAGATACTTAATAACAGTTTAAAAAAAACTACTTACTTTTTTTGTAATATTATGTACCTATATTAAAGTTTTGTTTAACATAAAAAAAAATTACACATATTTTAGATATTTATTTGACTTAGATAGATAGATAAACTCTTTATTGTTCACACCACAAATTACATACACGATAAAACATCTTAAAAACTAGTGCAACAACCGGCAGCCTTATCTCTAAGAGCGATCTCTTCCAGGCAACCTGAATTGTGTTTAGCATTTAAGTACTTATTTTATAAATGTAATGTTTCTCATGAATGTGCTAGGTAGGTTTAAAAAAAATAATTGTACCTTTATGCACACCATTTTTTTTGTAAACATACCTTTTAAAAGAAATACTTACTTTTAAAATGCTAATTTTAACGCCACATTGAATGACATTTTTTTTTAACTTCGATGTATCTACGTTTTTACAAAATCAAAAGTATCAATATTTTCAAACACACTATATCCCATGGAGAGCATCTCTAAAGAATGATACTCTATGAATGACCGATTGAGTGAATGAACGACAATGTCTCAGCAGGACCGTCCAAATCGTAACTTTCGTCTTTCGTGGAACTCATCCTGAGGTTATTTTGTCCCGACTGCCATAAAACGAGAGTTAGAAGTAATGTATGGTGAGTACAAAGGTGACTGATAACTGATAGTGATGAAATAATTTTTAATCCCCGACGAAAAAAGAGGGGTGTTATAAGTTTTACGTGTGTATGTGTATCTGTGCGTCTGTCTGTGACATCGTAGCTTCCAAATGGCTGAACCGATTATGTTTTAGTTTATTTTGTTGGAAAGGAGGTCAAACGCCGACTTACTCGCGATAGAAAAAAAAAGATAAATGAGATTGAATGTGAAAAGATTATCAGCTCTTATAATGATTGATAGATAGATAGAAACTCTTTATAAAAATCGTTTTTTTTTTATTTTTCTTTTTTTCTTTTCATGTACGGAAGTGAGGCTTGGACGCTAACCCTTGAGGAGGAAGAGAAACTCTTAGTGGTGGAGAGGTAAATTATGCGCCAGTTTCTGGGTCCTGTTCAAATGAAGACGGAAGTGGCAGAGTTCGAAAAAACTTGGAGATTAAGGAACTGATTGCCGAGCCAAGCATCATGGGAGAGACCAAAGCCCAGAGACTCCGCTGGACAGCCCACCTGCTGCGAATGGGAGAGGATCGCAATGTCAAGAAGGCGTATCTTGGAGTTCCCTATGGCAGCTTATCGGCCGTCCTATAGATATCGCTGGAAAGATGCGGTAGAGTCGGGCTTCACGAGCTCGAAGTGAGAAAACTGAAACGAAGCGCTGTGAGAAACAGCGCGAGACCGGGACCGACGGCGTTCTCTTGTATCGGAGGCCAAGACCCACTTTGGGTCGCTACGACAGCGGAGTAAGTAAGTAAAATATCACTATCCCGGATGGAGAAAGCGTTTTGCCGATAAGAACGGTTTCGAATCCCACCAGTCTGTATTTCCTTCTAGTATGCTCACATCTTTTTACAAAGGTAATTACCTACATTGATTCAAATACTTTAAAATGTAATTAATTTAACTAAAAACTAACCAGTGATCACAAAAATATCAAACAAATGGGTTTCAATGAACTGCAACGATCATTAAAATAATAGATCCAACATCGACGTGCCAAAAACAGCAATAAAATACAGTGCTTACACGACTGTATTATTTATACACCAATACTTACAGTTGGTCATTAAACAATTTGTTGTAACACCAATAAATCTATATATAATTATTATTATTATTTAAAAATGTATTGCTGTTTACCTTGGTCACGCCATAACTTGAGAACGACTTTACCAATTTCATTCATCTTCTTTTTTTTAGTTTTTTAATACTTTGCAGAAAGTTCATACGGAAAGAAAAATTTAAAATTGCGCTTAAATTTCAGAAAACCTATAACGAAGATTTTAACTCACGGGTCAAAACGCGGGACGCAGCTAGTTATTTATAAAATATAAGTGTTTATAATAGTAATACAATCGTTTCTCGAAGTGATACAAAATATCATCAGAAGTAGGTTTATCCTTCTTCCTAAAGCATACTATTCCTAAGGTGGGTTTTACCGTTTTTTAACCGACTTCAAGAGGAGGTTATCAATTCGACTGTATGTTTTTTTTTTTGTTCCTTTTTTTTATATGTTTGTTACGCGATTACTCCGCCAATTTAGAATTGTTTTTGATGATTCTTTTTTTGGTTGGTAGGTCATAGCTCATAGGAGGTCCCATAATTTTTTTATCGATATTGATTCAGTGCTTTTTGAAAAATCTACAAAAATATCTACAAATTCAATGTACATTGGAAACATTGGACAGTGCCACCAACTTAGCTGTTAAGGTGGACAACATTGGAACTACAGTTATTTCTTGGTGAATTTCATACTTTGTTCTCTACTAGCGACGCTGTCAACTAAACAGCAAACATCACAGATCTACTACTGACAAACATAGAGGAACAGACTCCAAAAATAACTGATTATAAATTGTAAATATGTATATAAGTAGGTAATATATGTATTAATAATTACGTTGATTGTCCTGTAATGCTCATTGTTTTGAAGTTATTTAAATATTATTTTCTACTTTTTAGTTTTAGTTTGTATATGAAGGTATAATCATGAAGTCGGTTCTTTTTTTTTCTAAAAATTATCTTTATTTGTTGACATTATCTAGTTGTGTTTTTATTGATCACATTACATCACACAGCCATTAAACTTTGTTCATCAGTGAACGTTTCATTGATAATCTTTTAAAATTAACTGCTGACAAAACTAAGGACCTGGGAAACTATAATAAGGTTTACAGGCCCAATAAATTGAGTTGTTTTTTGTCAAATCAAAACCAAATCATTTATTTGAACATGGTAGACACAACATGCCATACAGTTACAAGGTCGTACAAATAGAAACGTTGAATGTATGTGAATGGTCGTTTATTTGAAAATTGGGGTTTTATTGGTATTGTTGAATCTATAGGTCTAAAGATCGTTGATGAACCGTGACAATGCCAAAGTGTTACGATACAAAAGTATTTATACTGACAATGCTTTGACCTGTGCTCTCACGGCGGGTAATTAGGTTGATTACTAATTACTGTATTAGGTAGATTGTTAGTAATTGTGTAGAAAGTTAGTAAAATAACAATTCAATAGGTTTATTGTTATTTGCTGTGGAATTATGAAATTACATAGGTTGACGAGTGCAGCGAATTGCTAAGTGCTGCGCAGAATTGCTAGCCAGACTGTTTAACTGATTTAAAATAATCTCACAAAAAAAGCTGTCCATAAATAAGGCCGATCATCATCATCAGCCAGAAGACGTCCACTGCTGAACATAGGCCTCCCCCTTTAACCTCCACACTGAACGACAGCCTGCTTTTTGCATCCACTGGATGCCAGCGACTCTTACTGTGTCGTCGGTCCATCTAGTGGGAGGCCTACCTACGCTGCGTCTTCCGGTTCGTGGTCTCCACTCAAGGACCTTTCTTCCCCATCGGTTATCGGTTCTCCGAGCGATGTGGCCTGCCCATTGCCACTTCAACTTGCAAATTTTAACAGCTATGTCAGTGACTTTGGTTTTTTGGCGAATATCCACGTTTCGGGTTCTATAGGGCCGATCACCGAAAACAAAAAATTTATGGGGTCTAAATTAAGGAAGATAATTATAAGCATTTGAATGTCTTACTAGACAGAGCACACAAAATGACGTAACTTGTTACTACGCCATAAAAATTCAATACTGACAATCGTTTTGTGTGAATATCTTAGATTTTTGATGTCCAATTAAATTTTTTTTTTCAATTTTACAATTTTTTTATCTAATAATTTTTTTTTAAAGCCAGGAGCCTTACGGACAACTGCTATTACAGGCACCTAATCCGCTCAGTTGGAAAATCATGCGACCGCAAACCGTATCTGGTATCTGTAATAGCAGTTGTCCGTAAGGCCCCTGGTATTTTTTAACAAATGAACCTACCTATCTGGTATCCTATTTTGGACTGTTCAAAGTGTAATGAAACCTTAAATAAATATTCTTTTTTTTTTCATCATCATCATCATCAGCCAGAAGACGTCCACTGCTGAACATATTAGGCCTCCCCCTATAGGTCATATTTAACTTGCAACAAAGACTAGAAAAAGTATAGTAGTTAGTATGGTTTTAGTCTCCTTTGGTATGGGCATTATTATGCCTGCCGACAATGGTTGCCTGGAAGAGATCACTTTTAGCGATATGCCGTCACTTGTTCGCGGTATTTCATTGATTTATTTTTTCTAAGGGTTTTTTAGTCTCCTTTGGTTCGAACATTATTTGGATCTGAGCCGATTTTTTTTCAAGATCGCGTATACAAAATTAACGTTAAATTAAAAATACATAATTCCGTGATTAAAAATATATTTTATACGCCGCAAAGGCCGCCATCTTGGAGGCAGGACAGAATTCACGAATTTTAATTTGGACGCGCGGCCCCGAATGATATTTCTTTTTGATACGGTGGTTCGTTGCAGGGGGTGAGATGAAAAAGTGATTTGGTGAAATGGCGAGAAAATGTGTTTTTTTTTTTTATCTTCGGTAGTATTTCAACTTGAGCCATTTGACCATTGCAACGTAGAGCTGTCGGAAACGGCGTGATGACAAATTTTTAAAAACAATTCTACTGTGTTTTTTCGCATCATTTCCAAAAAAAAAAAAACAACTTAATTTTGCAGATTTTTTTAAACACATCTATAAAAATAGTTAAACTACTACAATTTACAAATGAACTATGACAATAACTATAAATATAACCAAAAAGTATTTAAATATAAATATACACTAAACTTAACTAAAAACCCTCCTTGGTGGAAGGAATAGCAGCCAGTATGTTGGCAGCATGGCTAAGTTGAATGACAATGCAAATTTTTTGTTCATTTTGAATCGCGCCTAAACACTTCCGATGGCGCCTGTTTATGACGATACGTTATGTCACAGATATACACAACCAGATCGGCAATATATTTTAGTGAAAGAGACAACTTGATATGGCTCAGCACAAGTACGAAAAGGACATAAATAGAATTTGTTGTCCTTATCGGCGTGACCTGTTTTTGGTACCTCAAGTGTCAAAATCTGTAATAATCAGTGACAAACAAAACGGGTCTGAATTATATTTATTGCCTTTTTTTGGTGATTTAATGTGATAAATGCGTGTTTCCTCTGAGAAATAATTGTAAAAGATATTTTACAATGGTTGGTTGTAGCATTTTGGGCTGCAAGAAGCGCAGTGAGCGAAAATACGATGATGAGCGAGAGGCACTGAGCTAGCCACGCTCATTGAAAATCTATAGGTAGTAGATCTGTGCGTTATGTCAACAATGTTGTTAGAACTTTCTGCGAATTTTTAACGGAATGGTGTTTGTTTTCATAACCCTGACGTAAAGTGAAGGACAACCGATTCAGTAGCTACTAAACGTACACATAATAAATTAACGACATCTAGTGAAGACATCAGTTATTATTAAGTATACCTCATTGATTTTTTACTCCAGGGTCTATCCTCGTCCTTTATACGTAGTCAATGGGGCCAAAGCCAACACAGAGGATTTTTTGCGTTAAAAATGTGGTAAACTATGTAAATTTACTATTGATGCTATGGGGTTATAAATAAACTGGGCTATTGAGGTGAACAACTTGAGGATAGGAGAACAAATCTATAGGAAAAAAAACGGCACATGTATTATCTGTAATTGCCAAGGACCGAGTTTAAATTAAAACACACTGACTAAATAAAACTCCAGCCATATTATATTAAGACAAAATTTTCACCCGCCAACAATATCGAAAGGCGAAACCAGAGGTGACATTTTTTTGTCCAACCGGTAGCTTAACTACCTTGTCACATTAACAATTTCAATACAAACCACGACCGTTTAAGAACTTTTGAAAGTAGTTATTTCGAGAAGGTTCCAAGTCTTGTCTGTCCAAGTCCATCTCAAACTCCGGTAGCTAAAAGTAATTTGTGAAATTACCTTCTTAGAATTCGAAGTCAATTAAGGCTGTGGAGTTTCGAGTTGGGTTTCTTTTTTTAAGGACTTTTAAGAGGAAAGGTGTGCGAAATTAGGACTGGCTCCTTAATGAAGGGAATGGTGTTTTAAAAGCTGAGGCAGAGCTTTTTGGATCCATACTATTTACATAAATCCACTTTAATGTTATGGAGAATGGTGTTCTATAAGTTGGTTGGTGGTAACCTTTTCATGGCAAACGGCTGAACTGAACTTAATGAAATTTGGTAAAGAAGTCCTTACGTCCTAATGCTATTAGGATATATACGCACTAGCGTATATATCCTAATAGCATTAGGACGTAAGGACCCCGGATAATTTACGTCAAGTTATGAATGGAAGTTATTCTTATGACGGTCACCTTTCATGGCAAAACGGCTGAACTGAACTTGATGAAATTTGGCGTAAAAGTAGTGTAAGGTAAGTCCTATGGTCCTATCTAACATAAAGACCTGGGGACGTTAACTGGCATAAATAAAAACGAACGAATCTTTTTCTTTAAAGAAAATTTACGGTTTTGGTATGCAGGTGAAATCGCAGGGGGCTACCACAGAGGTTTTTTTGTTTAAATTAGAGCGGAATGCCTTGCATTTTTGTAAGAAATTTGTTGCTTTGATCGTTTGGAGCGATCGCTTCTCTCGTTCTCCCCTGGGGCCGGCGTTGACGCGAACTATAATTGTACTAAGGCATATCTCGCTAGTTTTTCTGATCTGAGGGCTCACTATACTAGCTAAAGAAACAAGACAATGCTACAAAAGGCATTCCTAATTGGTCAGAAAACTCTTTAATTGTAGCACGATAGGATCTTTATTGGCTAAAAATTTTAAGGAAAGAAGTATAAGCAAAAAGCGCCCGGTGAACCTCGTACCGGGAATCGAACCGACTAATTAGCGAATGGAGACTGAACAGTTAGCGCGACACTTGTAGCTCGCGTTGTATGGTGCGCAAGAGAAAATACTAATCAACTATAGTATCTCTATCTCTATCTCTATCTCTATCTCTTCTCTATCTCTACATAGTATAAATTGAAGTCGCTTTCCGCGTCTGTCTGTCTTTCTGTATGTCTGTATGGCCGCTAACTCCTAAACCACGCAACGGATGTTGATGCGGTTTTCACCATCAGATAGATAATTTTTCACAGAAGGTTTATATGTGTAAAAAACCTAATTAAGTTATTATATAAGTATAAAAAAACAGTATTTTGCAAGCAAGTCGCCGAAAAATTATTTTACATGGCTTACGTAGGCTAAACCTTAAGAGATACATAAACATGATGTACTAGAGAATTGTAGCTCTTTTAAAAATCTAAAGAAAACTCCGCGATGGCATATCCCTATCTGTTATTGTTGACCCACAGTAACCATTTTTTTCATTAAAACTTCATTTTAAAATTGCTTTATAATTGCGACGCTATTTAATCTTATTCAGTATTAATATTTATCCAAATAAATATAACAGTATTCTTGGGCATCAAATTTAATTTATAATTGTCTTTTACAGTATACAATTCTAATGAATACATTAGAAGATATCAGAGGTTAAAGCAAACGAAAAAATAATGCACGGACCGGAGTCGCTCGGCCACCACAGGCCGCTACGAACTATCGCTCTTCCCGCGCCCCCGCGCTGTTTTGCTATTGTCTAGGGCTATGTACCCAAAGGATAAAACGGGGCCCTATTACTAAGCCTGCGATGTTTGTCTATCTGTCCGTCCATCCGTCTGTCCATCCTATCTTTCAGCGGCTGTATCTTTAGAGCCGTAATAGATAACCAGTTGAAATTTTCACAGAATATGTTATGTTACGGCGGATTAAATAAAAAAATAATAATAAAGCCAAAAAGGAAAAAGTTATGGGGGTCCCCATACAACAAACGTATTTTTTAACGTATTATTGTATTTGCTCTAATGTAAAAACGGTAATACGTACAAGCGTTAAACTTGGCATGTATATACGATACCTACACTCATTTGCAAAAGAAACGGGCTATTTTGATATTTTTCCCATCCTGAAAAAATTCAACACGAAAAAGGTTTTAAGCATTTAAACATTTTTATTGGCAATTAATAAAAAGTGCCGTGGTGTTTAAAAAGTACGTTCCAATTCCAAATTTTAGACTGAGGCTGGTTTTTAAAGAAAACAACTTTTTAAATTTTCAACTAAATTTTATAGGGTATTATAGGATAGGGTATTGTTCTCCGATGAAGCCAAAATATCTCTGTACGGTGAAGACTGACGTCGGCGAGTGCTACGAAAACGAGAAGAACGTTTTGCAGAGGCATGTTTTGAAGAAATCACACCTTATGGTACCTCTGTTATGTTTTGGGCAGGAATGAATTCGTTGGATCGTATGGAGTTAGTATTCATCGAAAATGGCACACGGTCTGGACACCGATACATAACGGAAGTTCTAATTCCTCATGCACAATCCGCATTGGCTGGTCTTGGCGAAAACTAAATTTTTATGGACGACAACGCTCGCGCCCACTGGTCTGGCGATGTGGAAGCGTATATGCTAGAGGCGTATATTCATCGTTTGGATTGGCTAGGTCGACGTCCCGACCTCAATCCTATAGAGCATGTCTGGGACGTTCTGAAGCGACGAGAGAGACCAGTGCAGCCGGCTCCGCAGACCATCAGAGAGTTAAAGAATGTGATTACCGCGGAATGAGAACGTATTCCGCAAGAAATCATAAGTGATATACTCGCTAACATGCCCAGACGAATGCAAGCTGTGATTTCGGCAAGAGGGGGTCACACTCCATACCAAACTTTTATCAGCACTACATCATAAAAGGAAAAAAAAAGAAAAAAGTTTTACATTTTTACTTAGGGAGCAGTAGACTATTGCGGCTTTAGAGTTTTAACGTTATTTGTCATGAATTGAATCAAAATGTTATGATAAAATTGACGAAAATTATTCCTTGCTAATTCGTTTACAAAGTTCTGAGGACAAGACTACCTAAATAAAATTATCAAACAAACTTATAGAAAGAATAAAATTGGTTCTTTGCTTAGGGGCCCGTTTTTTTGCAAATGAGTGTCGACACACTTTGAAGTATAACAACAAATATAATAAATAAATGCGAGTCAGTGACAAATTTCTGTTCACTACCAAGTTAAGCAACGTAGGGCGCGGTCAGTACTTGGATGAGTGACTGCCTGGGCGTGATGACTTTTTGCACTACTTTCTGTCTTTTGTGTTGGTACGGAACCCAGCCTGACTCGCACTTGGCTGGTTTCTTTTTCTAAATTATACCCGTGCGAAGCCGGGGCGGGTCTACTATAGCTCTATATTATAGCTCGTGTTCAAATGTTCATTCGAACCTATTCGTGTTTTATAATTTTTTTCACTAAACCGCTAAACAGCTTAACCCAAAAACTGTAAGTAAAGCCCTTTGCAGACCATGCGAAGTAGCTTGCAAGTACAAGTAGGCGTCCAAATGTTAATAGCGACACGCGCGGTGACGCGTACAACTCGCGTGCAAGTATGTCCTCGCACGAGACGAACGATGCGCAAGTGGGCGTCGCGCGAGTAGCGCGCTGCGCGGGGAAACGAAGCTTCATTTGCAGCGCGAAGTGCTACTAAGCTTCCACTGCCACTTGCGCTAAGCAAACGTTGCAGACAATGCGTAGTAGGTACTTGCTACTTGTACTTTGCATGGTGGCTAATTTAAGCCGTTATTACAGTTGCCTGAATTCGTAGTTCTTTCAAAGGAACTGCAACAGGAACTAATGAGAATCGGTAGACCCCAGTGGCTCTTCTTCTTGGTGGTTAGTGGTCGTTTCCGAAACTATAAAGATTTCCAAGTTTGTTACGGAATCCTAAAATGCTAACTGATTACTTTGTAATCAAGACTAGCGTCTTGTTTTCCGAAATTATCCTAAGTTTGCTACGTTACTTTGTAAGCTCGTTTTGTTTTCCCATTTTCCTGCTGCCTGTACAGTAATAGAGGTGCGCAAGTACGCAGTGGGAGCGGGCCGGTACGTGGAAAGTCTACATCGGGTATGGCATAATATGGTGTCCTCGCTGGGCCAGGTTTTGTCGAGATTCCTAAACAATTAGTCATTTGTGAGAAAGCTTGTAAAAGTTTTGTGAGCTTTTTCTCAAACATTATTTATGTACTATTTCTGAATCCGAAGAACGTCAAAATAATAAAAACAAACAAACGCCCAATTGAGAACCTTCGTCCTTTTTCGAAGTCGGTTAAAAAGACGCAAATGTAGTAGCCTAGACAGTGGGCATGTGTTCGAGCCTTTAGAGGTTGAAACTGTTTGGACCATGGGGCCAGGCGCAAAATATTTTTAAAGAACATAAAATACTTACACAAATTACTGCAAAAGCCAGCAAATTAACTATGGAAAATGCGAAAAAATAAGGCATAGCCAAGGTTAGCAAAAGCGACCAATTTTCTGACTCGAGACAATAAAAAAAAAAGTTTGCAGAGATTCGATTATCGAACATGAAAAACAAATAAGCATAACTCATCGGGCAGTGATTTGCATCGATTATTAAAATCGCAAGTGGAATCGATTAATCGCGAGAAGTGATCTGGTCTGCATCCGATTACTTATCGCGATTAATAATTGGTTCGAGATAATACATCGGCCTGATAACTCACTCGATTGCGATTGAGGGATAATTACTTTACCTTGAAGGATAACATGTAATGTTGTACGGTGAAAGGCGAGTTAATAGAGTCTTAAAAGGTTGGCAACTTAATTGTGCAGTGACTAAGATATCACAGTTTTTTTTTTAAATTAGAACAGCTGTCAAGGCATTTTGTAATAGTGCTAACAGACGCTCGAACGAGACTGAGAATATCATATTCCCTCTCTTTCTCTCCCATTGGTCAGACGGCGGTTGAGGTCAGCCGCGTTCGAGCGTCTGTTAGCACTATTTATAAGTCAATACGGGAGAACCCACCTTTTATCATGTTGTACATTATCAGTCGTATGGCTGACCAGCCGCGTTTGAGCGTCTGTTAGCACTATAAGAAACTTCTTGTAGCCAGTTCGTTTATATGCACCCATATAAACGAAACGTCAGTCATTCAAAATCAGCTAGCAACAGTGATGCAAAATTCGACGCGTTGATCTAAATAGGAATGTTCAATCAAGGTTCACTCATATGTCTGGTAACAGATTTTCCTTCACATTTCCGTTCTATTTACTTCTCTTTTCTGTGGGTGATATCCAAAGGCAACGGTGACTGCCATCAAAATGGCACTATGGCATCAAAATAGTGCAGTGCTTTTCATGAAAAGCGGGCGCTGTCATCGCGTATCAATCACTATCAGTATCATTTCTCCAACAGCATTTTTAACAACTTTAGTCATCGTACACGAATCTTTAACGATGGCAAATTAATAAAAATCTCACAAGCGTCCACACAGTAACAACACCTGACAACTACAACTTGAAAATTTATTTCCGCTGTTTGCCGGGGACTTCTTTAATGAAAAGCACTCTACCTTTATATCGACAACTTACATGATTATGACCGGAACTACACCCTAAATGCCACAACTGATTATGATAAAAATTGCAAGTCGTCCTCGCGCGCTGGGGTTCCGTACCACCATAAAATTCAATAACGAAATAACCAGCTAACATAGTATTGAACAGAAACTTATCACCGACTCGCACTTGGTCATTATTTATTATTTTTTGTTATACTTACTTTAGAGTGTGTACTATAGTTATGCTAAGTTTCACGCTCGTACGTATTACCATTTTTACATTAGAGCTAATACAATATACGTTAAAAAATACGTTTGTTGTATGGGGACCCCCTTTTTGTTTTGACTTTTTGACTTTTTTATTATTTGTTAGTTAATCCGCCGTAACGTTACATATTCTGTCACAACTTCAAATAGCTATCTATTACGGTTCGAAAGATACAGCTTTTTAAAGGTAGGACAGACAGACGGACAGACAGAACAGACAGACATCGTAGGCTTAATATGTAATACGGTTCCGTTTTTACCCTTGGGTACGGAACCCTAAAAAGGTTAATTTGTAGTTGTCACTATGCTGCTGTATATAGCGCTGCTTTCAATTTGGCGTTCAAATGGAGAGGTTCGCAAACACTGGAAAGGCGTGAAATAATTTCCATGGCCCCTTAGCAGTAACTAACCGAGATCTGCGTAGAGTGCGTAGGGCTGACACTAATGTAGAAATACATTTATTTATCCTGAAATGATTTTGGCATAGACCAGTATGTGTTGCCAGTGATGACATACGGCACTGAAACGTGGTCTCTCACTATGGGCCTTATAAGCAAGCTCAAAGTCGCACAATGAGCAATGGAGAGGGCTATGATCGGGGGTTCTCTACGAGATCGAATCAGAAATGAGGAGATCTGTAGACGAATGAAAGTTACCGACATAGCCCACCGGATTAGCAAGTTGAATTGGCAATCCGATGGGGCCGAAAGGTTCTCGAACGGAGGCCATTGACGTTGCGCTTACCTACAAGATGGACAGACGACCTAAAAGAGACCGCAGGGAAACGCTGGATGCAGGCCGCTTCCAACCGGCCTTTTTGGAGATCGATGGGGAAAACCTAGGTCCAGCAGTGAACGTCCTATGGCCGAAATGATATCGATGATGATGAAATTATTTTTGCATCTTGTGCATTTGTCAGTGTCAAGTTTCTTTAGTACATGACAAGTGCCAGGTGTATTTCCAACAAGTCCGGCTAACCTTTAGTATATGTAATTATATGTATCGTTGGTATTTCATAAGACTCTAGTATATAATCTTTGATAAGACATTCACAAAATTGCGGCAACACCGCAGAAGCCATAAAGAAAAGTTGAAGTATTTTCAAGGTTTGATACAAAGTAAGTCACGGTCAAGTCCCAGTCATACCCCAGTAAATGGGAAGAGCTCTGGAGTTTTTAAAACCACTCCAAAAGATACGTTTCACCTCATTATACCACTTTCCTAAACTTGAACACGTAAAATAATCCATGTTAATTAGAAAAAAATTATATACATACCTAATTATTCTGAGGGCTTGACCTTCTTCTGCCAACGTTTTTACCTCTCTGGACGACATGACATTTGCCTTGTCTTTTATTTGATCTAAGTAAGTAATGGCAGTGGGCGGGCACATATCACGCAGAACGGATGGTCGATGGGGCCGAAAGGTTCTGGAATGGAGACCACGGACCGGTAAGCGCAGCGTAGGACGTCCACCTACAAGATGGACAGATGACCTAAAAGAGACCGCAGGGTAACGATGGCCGATTCCAACCTGCCCTTTTGGAGATCGATGGGGAGGCCATGTCCAGCAGTGGACGTCCTATGGCTGAAATGATGATGATGATTATGATGATGAAGAAGTAAGAATGCTACCTATTGTTGATTTACCTGCATGATCCTCTCTTTTATTTTTATTATAATTTGCCATATCGTACAAGATAGCCAAACGTCTTTTCACAACTAAACGGGTGAACCGATCGTATGAGGTAAGATGATGTTGGTCTAAACTTCGAGATAATTTGAGTTCTTAAAAATAAAATAAAAACACGATGTTAATAAAGGCATCGCAGGCAAATATTTAAAGTGGTAGCCCTGGCAATGCTAGCCCAGGCTCCAATTGGCTGCCCAGCTAACTGCCTTTGCCTCGGGTCTAATTAAAACATCAGCGAGGCGGCCATGTTGCGACAGATAATCTTTCATATTTTGTCATAACTGTCTGCCACTTGGCCCAAGGGCCATACAAACTGCCGATTCCTTTTTAAAAACCGCTAGTTGTTTTATTTGGGGTGTTTTACGGTGCTGATGAAGAGGTGCTTCTGATTATTACTTTTCTTTTTCTGTATGTTTTGTTTCTTTGAGTTGTTCAGCTCAATCACGTTAACTATCATCATAATAATTATACTAGACTGACTTCATCATCATCATCAGCCAGAAGACGTCCTCTGCTGAACATAGGCCTCCCCCTTTAACCTCTATACTGAACGACAGCCTGCCTTTTGCATCCACTGGATGACAGCGACTCTCACAATGTCGTCGGTCCATCTAGTGCGAGGCCTAACTACGCTGCGTCTTCCGGTTCGTGGTCTCCACTCAAGAACCTTTCTTCTCCATCGGTTATCGGTTCTTCGAGCGATGTGGCCTGCCAATAGCCACTTCATCTTGCGAATTTTACTGATCCAAAAAACTTACTCACTTACTTATCTGAAAAATGGCCCCATAGTCCCCCGATGTAACTAAATAGCACTGGCCATTCAGGGCTGCTGGATGTTATGCATACGCTACTAGAACTCGTCTTTTGAGCGGTTCTTTGGAAAATGTGGCCAGCCAGCTGCCACTTCGCTACACCAATGTTGTCATCATCATCATCATAATCATTTCAGCCTATAATGTTCCCACTGCAGGGACTCAGGTCTTCGCTGAGAAAGAGAGAGAGAGAGAGGATGGACCTTATAATCCACCATGCTTACCCAGTGCATGTTGGTGAATGTAGTTGGTCTTTTAACTTTTAAAGTTCTTGGATATATACCGGTTGCCTCACGATGTTTTTGATCGATGGCATCGAAACTACACATAATTTATTTAGGTACTTAGTAAATAATTGGTGCAGGGCCGAGGATCAAACCGGGTGCAGTCAGATTGTAAAACGCATATGCTACCGCTCAGCCACCATCTCTCATCAATCATCAATTGGTCAAATGCCAAAAATTTACGGTTTCTGAACGTAAATCTGACCCTGCTTGTTGAAAAACAAAGGTCCTGCCTTATTAAAAAAATATTATTATTAGACCAGATCAGTCTTCTAATATTTTTCTCGTGAAGTAAATAATAATTTACTTCACGGGAAATGCGTGACATTCAGTAAAATGGATGCATCCTTTTCAGCCCTTAGCGGTGGTATATTTTCATAAAATTTTGATGGGACCAAAATCTAAAAGTCTATTCAACAAAAATTTATAAAAAAAAACTAATCGGCAATGCCACCAGCATGCTGGGTACGCTGTACACTGGTACGGCTTGAGCATTTGGATTGTCTCCTAGACCTTCAAACAGTCTATGGGCAGTACAACAATTTTTATATTTAACAGGCCAAGGAATTTAGGTTTTTAGTATTGATTAGCTTGTAGTTTATTTAGTTAATATAGCACTTACCAGTAAAAAACAGTGCAAAAGCGACTAAAAAATTCGTGTATATCACATCCACACACAAAACAAGTACTGACAATCTTCAAGCGGCTAAACACATTTTCTTGAAGTAAGAACAATCTCGATCACCTTTCAAAGAAAATTAAAAAAACTAAATCAAAGTTGCCTTAGCCGTTACGATGCGTACTAAACAATGCAACAGACATACGCACATACATAGACACACGGACATTTCATCATCTCATCTTTTTGCGTCGGGAGCTAAAATATACAGTCGATTCGAGAACCTCCATTCTTGAATCAGGAACTTATTTTATAATGTCCAGAGGGTGAAGTGAGGACGAAGGAGTATTGAATTGGAGGCGAAGAACGAACGACTCGAACGAGATGACAAACGCGCCGATCGCCGTGGGCGTGCGGGTATGTATTAGTTATAGTGCCACTCGCATATTACCCGGCCCGCCTACTCACAACTGAATCTAAATTAACTTCGGCATTACTAAGGACTCTTGATCCTCAAGCCGCCTGTCAAGCGTGGCGATTATGGCAACACGTACTCTAAGAGTCTTTGTTCAGCAGTGAACGTTTTCTGGCTGATGATGTGATATGATTACTAAGGAATACTTACTCACTGCTTTAACTGGACAAGTGTGAGTAAGGCTCGCGCACTGAGGGTTCCGTACCACCACAAAATGCAATAAAGTCGTCCAAGTAACCGAATTACTAGTTATTACGCCTTCCAAAAAGTCAAAGCAATTGCTACGCAGCCCCAGTTAATTATTATGCTACAGTGACGCTTGAGTATAACACAATTAAGTATAACTTGGTAATGAACAGAAATCTGTCGCCGACACGTACTTGGCCATTATTTATAATTTTTTGTTATACTTTAAAGTGTGTACTATAATAATGCCACTTTTCTGAATGAAAATCCTTCTTTTCCAAAGTGAGGCTTATAAAACACTGTTTTTTTAAACTATCACGGTTGTTCACTATCGGGAGCTCATTCCACAACCTTACCACGGTAAATATCCCGTAAATAATCACATAACTTGAGGCTTCTAAGTCCGTCCTAGTTCTACTTTCGGTTTGAAAGAAAATTAGAAAATTAACTTTGAGTCTAAAACTGGAATATTATTTGCAACTAACCACTAGGTTTCAAATGGCTACGTAAATTCATGGTTTAGGTAGGCACATACTTAATGATAAAAGCGATATTAACTCACTCGATCAAATGGTAGGGGTTAAAACTTAAGAAATTAATTGAGCAGTGAACGTACCAGATGATTAAGGATTTAATCTCATGCGAGCAGGATCTGGACAAAGTCCTTATTTGTTTTTAAATAGATGTTCGCCAACTTGTATCTTATAATTACTCATCATCGTGAACATGGTCAGAATAAAGACTTTGTATTAAAATAGGTAGAAGGTATTAAGAAATTTGTAAACTAATTTGACAACCTAATGTCTTTGTAAATAAACCTAAACGTTTATAGAAAAATCTTTGATGCATCATCATCTGAAAAGCGCTAAGACTTTGCTGAGCATGCCACCTACTAAGAATGGGACAGGATTGCAATGTTAAGAAGGCGTATCTTGGAGTTCCGAAAGGCCACCGGCCCATTGGGCGGTCTAGAGTGGACGTGCGTCAGCTCTACGTCGCCTACTGACGAAAAGCGGCTAGAGACTGGGACCATCCGGGACCGATGGCGTTAATTCTCTTGTGTTGGTGGCCAAGACCAACTTAAGGTTGCTGCGCCACCCAAGTGAGTAAGTATCGATATCTTTCAATTGTTGGAGCTGGACATCGATGCTATCAATTTAACCTTCTAGATATTGGTACGCCAACGAGTATTAGAGCATCCTACGACTAATTCCCAACTCCATTTTAAAACATATGGCTAATTGTTTCTTGATTCTAGTCGGCGGGTCTACATGAAAGCTTTACGTCTATGCAGCAGGTTTATCGTCTAATTCTGGTGTTTCTGATTGTCTAATTCTGGTATCTCTGATCGTCTAATTCTGATGTCTCTGATCGTCTAATTCTGGTGTCTGTGATCGTCTAATTCTGGTGTCTCTGATCGTCAAATCTTGGTGACGTTGAATTTCAAGCGGAAGGCAGTTTGTTGAAAATTACGATTACGAGAAAAGAACGATTGTTCTTTTCTGAAGCACTATTGACTATTTTTAAACTAAGGTTCAATTTAGACCTGAGCTGAACCAGAGCTGAGACAGTCGCAGAACTTTTCCATAATTTAGATTTTTGTGTTCAAATCCTTGCAGAATACTGCTCTGTGCTCGTCACCAAAAGTACAAGCTAAGCCAAGCAAAGGTAAAAGCTATACCTAATAGTACGAAAAGAATGCGCAAGGAGTCTCTACTAACGCATTATTATCTAAGGTAAAAATAATGCTGTACTTAGTCCAATTTTTTTGTGAAAAGATGTGTAAAACACTTTCTTTCAATATTTTAGTGTCTAATCGGCTACCAGCTACCAATCTCATGTTCAAAAACCTAGCACAATAGATCAGAATTTACGGTTTTCAAAGCTAAAACTTGGACCGAATTTCTTGTGAGGAATTTACGCCTGGTAATTCAAACAAACTTTACAGATCCAAATGAAACGTTTTATTTCTAAAACTACTATTACGAATCGATTACGATCAGTTCATTAAGGTGGTCGGTCCTACCACGGTCTCAAAAAAGGGAAATGCTAGGAATCCAAATTAGGACGAAAGGGTTACCCTGGTATGCCATCAGATAGTTGAAATATGTTTAATTCGTGTATTTCAAAGCTATTAACGGAGCTGGCTTGAGCGAAATAGGTTTTATGTTTAATTATGACAAATTATAAAAATAAAGAGCGTGTTTTCGGTTATAATTAGCGAGGCAAATAAGTTGGATCAGCGGTAGTAAAGTGGGGTTCGCTAAGAATATTTCTTGTCGATTTCTTTTTTAGTATTGTTTACTGCGTTCGGTAATTTGTTTGGAAGGTAATGAGTGTGTTTTACGCCTTACTAAAGTAGACAGCCTAAGTATTTATTATCTACCTAGGTACATAATTATACCAAATCTTTCATTGCTTTCTAAAGTGATGGATGTGATGGATGTTTACATCCATTTGATTTTTTTGCATTGCACTCTTTAGGGTGCAAAAAATCATCATATTAAGACGCAATTTCGACACGCAAATCAAATCAAATCATTTATTTCGTCAAACGGGTACACCACTACCCCTTAAATTTTTGAACATCAGAACAACCGAAAATATTTTTGGAGACAATAATATAATGTTTGTAGGTATATAAGTTCAACACTTTGACAGCGGGCGGAAATTAAACCTAAGTACATGTGCAGCCATTTGTGTTGACTAAACTGTAATTACCAGACGTGAGGTCAGTGTGAGGTACCTAATCTAACCCTTGATATGAATAAAAATATTAAAAAAAATTACACGGTGGGTATTGTAAAAGCGTCTCTTTAAATTGTTTCTCAATTTTCCTCCAGTGGTAAAGATTTTTACAACACATTTGCTCAAAAAGTGCACTTACGAAGCCTGTATACATCGTTCGAAACTTAAACATTACGGATCATACAACGGAGCGTGCGGAAATGAATTTGTCCGCACGCTCAGATGTATAGCACCGTGCGTGTGATTTACGGTTTTTTTTTTAATTTCCATCATAATTACATAAGAATTACACAAAAGAGTTTCATATTACGAGAATAAATAAGCTGAATGATCAAACCTCCTTGGAAGCGCTTTTGCTCAATACGTTTGTCTCAGTTTAATACTAAAGAGAAAATGAGACGAAAGATGTAGTTCTAATTTTCACCACGTGATAGTGGCGCTATTTGCATGTTCGCGCCATTTTCTTATTATATTATAGAAACTATTGTTGTGACTGATATTAAGTTATAAACAAAAATTGTTTCATTTGTAGCCTTTTTTTCTCGCAAATGTGTTGTAAAACGTTGTATGGCACACGTGCGGATTGGTTATTACAAACTCGTGACTATGGTAAGCCGTCGACTTCGTCTCGGGCTTACATTCGTCTACTCGTTTCTAATAACCAACTTTCCGCACTTGTATCATAAATAACTATGTCCTAATGGACTACTGTTGTCAGATGGTCCGAAACGAAAAATGCAGCCCACTGTTGAAATTGATTGAGCACTGCTGAAACCTTGTGCGATCTTGTAAAATGACTAACACGTAATTGCGTTGTAGAGCCGTTCATTAAAATCATTAACAAAATATTAATTACCTTAGCGGTTCTTACGTTGTAATACGATTTTAAATATTGTTGTACTCATTTAATATATTTATCTTTGTAAATTTCTGTCGACACCGTTTTTCCTTAGAGCAAGAGAAATTTGGTTTGTTTGTAAAATTGGAAAAATGTAGAGCTGTCTAATGATTGTTAAAATGTTGTTGTTTTTTAATGTTTCATTGGGAGAAGAAAGGGGTCGATTTTAAAATCGCTCGTATGATATTTCGTATGAAAATATCATGCAAATTTTGCAAAATTACTTATTTAGAACGAAATCCCTAACAAAAGTGGCATATTTGAAATAATCATATCACTCGCTAACGCTCTGCGTTCTATCAATAGAATAACTTTTGTTTCGCATAATATTTTCATGTGAAATCATACGAGTGATTCGCAAATCGAGCCCGGAATTTTTTATGGTCTTTCGATTCGGATATTGAGACCTACGAGTTATGGACACACAAAGAGTGTCTCTAGACACACTTTACATCCTAAAACGTTACTGCTAGAATCAACGGACAATCGAAGAGGAAGAAGAAAAAGAGACTCGCAAAATCTGGGTTCAAACGGACCTAGTTTATCTGCAAGGACGTCCAAGACGTCGTCACTCGAAAGATGACCCACACAGACCACCGTGCACTTCGCTTTCATAAATAAACCCTTTACGACAATACTAGGATTACATGGTTATACGGAACAGTGGTACTAAGCCGAAAGGAGGTCATTGGAGCAACTTTTACTCTGGGACCAATCCTGAAATTATGAAATAAAAATGTGCATAGAAAAATGTCACTCATTTTTAACCAAATATATAGAACAGCTTTTCAGAGGTTTTTTATCGTGTATAACTCGCAATATGATTACCTACATATAATGAAGTATAAACGAGTATAAATTCATATTTATATTTCGTTTATTGCGTATAATATGGGTACACAGGAGATGGAAAAGACATCTTTCAGCATGCAAAAAAATTTAAGGACCTAAGGAAAAATAAACTAAACAATCACAGATATACACAACCAGATCGGCAATATATTTTAGTGAAAGAGACAACTTGATATGGCTCAGCACAAGTACGAAAAGGACATAAATAGAATTTGTTGTCCTTATCGGCGTGACCTGTTTTTGGTACCTCAAGTGTCAAAATCTGTAATAATCAGTGACAAACAAAACGGGTCTGAATTATATTTATTGCCTTTTTTTGGTGATTTAATGTGATAAATGCGTGTTTCCTCTGAGAAATAATTGTAAAAGATATTTTACAATGGCTGGTTGTAGCATTTTGGGCTGCAAGAAGCGCAGTGAGCGAAAATACGATGATGAGCGAGAGGCACTGAGCTAGCCACGCTCATTGAAAATCTATAGGTAGTAGATCTGTGTAAACAATGTAAAATTATTATCACATTACACATTATCAAATGTCATTATCGTTGTCAAATTATACAAGTCAACACAAAATACAATTATATAAGATTTGGTCAGAAATAAATGTCAAGTCTAGAATAAGTAGGTAGGTATGTCAACATATATTGAAATTTATCATTCAAGTACTCGTCAACATCGTAATATGCTTTTTCTTGAAGGAAACATTTAAGTGGTTTTGTGTTTAAAAATGTGGGTAAGTTGTATGTCAACAATACATTTTGGTAAATGATTATACCTCCTTTCTGGTTAGTACCATCGTTCAGAGTAATGCTGTACACTAGTAGGCTGTTAGGAAACTCATTCAACCTAAAAGTGTAACATTTATTACTTCATACTTTGTATAATGTCACAGAATTACGCATTCTTACCATGAAGTCGACAAAGGAATTCGAGCGCGGTGGCCCGACCCCAATTAACCAAATTTCATCGATTTTCAACGATAATGAGCATCTTCATTACAACAAAAAACCTGCCGTTACTTAAACAAGAAGTTACACAGTAACTATTTACAGGCAATATAACCTCCATACGATTACTGCCAACTTTACAACCAATTCATACTTCAACATAACCAATCTAACTAGACACGTTCGACTGTCAAACTACCCTCTTTTACGTGTCTTTTACTAAGTTTTTTTCTGCAATGGGCGGATGACAAGGTTCAAGTTATGCTGGGCATTGCCATAATATGAGAGTGAACTGCCCATCATTTGGAATAAAATGACCAATTACAATAAATTACTGATGGCTTAAAGTAATAAACGGCCATTTTGGTAAGTAAATAAATAAATAAATGATCTCGCAGCTCTTGAAAAACAGTGCTGGGAAAAGTGAGAAAGGTTGGACTACAATCTTGATTCAATGATAATTTTATTAGTCTTGAATATCGAGACACAATACATTAAAGAGACACAATACAAGAGTCACAATCGTGCCAAAAAAAAAACGAACCAAAACTGTGCGCTACGTATTGCGCCGACTTTTTGGTTAGTTACAACAGCGATCCGACTACAACGCCGCGCGATGCCAGAGCTACGATGACATAGCGAACAACTAACACTGAACACTATGCAGCGACATAACGTCTAAATTGGAGTAAATATGGCATTGTGAACTATATAATTGATACAATGTATTTACAATAACGCTCGGACGTTTATTTACTGTTTTTACTGAGAGATTGTGACTTTATAGGAAATGTATCTCGATGGTCTTGCCTCACTTTCCATCGTTGAACTTGATTTGTCAGGATGGTAAAAGAAATAACACTGGACAATGAAATAGTTTTATTATAGAAACTGACGTGGTTTTCACACATTTTATTTATATTACACGGGAATTACTCACGTAAGATTAAGCCGGTCACTCCGACTATAGTTTCAACCGCATTAGGCAGTCTTTTTCAAGGTGAAAGCGAGATCTTACGTGAGTAATTCCCGTGTAATATAAATAAAATGAACTAGTTAAAAAAATCTTACTTCTAGCAATCTTTTGGAGCGAGGGTTCATTGTTATTATGTTTAGTATTTTAATAGCAGTTTGGAACGAAGTGCCATTAGAGACAATGTTAATTATATTTGACTTTACTAACTAAGCTAAATTAGTTGATTCTATATATTTTTCCTATACATTACGTTATGATTTTTACGGGCAAAATTTCAAAATTTTCTGTTTTTGACTGCGACTTCACGTGATAACTAAACTAACTAACTACACGAAAAGAATGTAGCAGAGAAAATTGCGAGTGGAACAAGACCAAGTCAAGATCAAGACAAAAGATAAGTAGTCTTGACTAAGAGTTTCTTTTCCCATCACTATACCTTCCTTGCAGCTGTCGCATCCCAGCATACAAATCTGTGCATTAAAATGTATTAACATTGATTATGGAGTGGCCAGTTTTTATTTGCTGACGGTACCAATTAGCGGGGTAGGAACAGGAAGCTGACTGAAGGATGGCATGGCTTTTAGGGTTCCGTGCCAGGTGGCTGGAAACGGTAGGCACAAATACGTTGAGACAACGTTGGTAATAAATAAGTATCTTTTAGTTTAGATGGAATAGTACCTAATATGGTATTAGGCATTTAAGGACCTAATATTCTACCAGGGGCCTTCCGTCCAACTCCTTCATCATCATCCTCATCATCATCATAATCAGCCTTTTTAACAGTTCACTGCTGGACTTTTAGCCTATCCCCGAAAGGGTGATTTGGCCATCCACCACGCTGGCCCAGTGCGGTTTGGTGGATTCACATACGCCATTGAATTCCTTCTCCGTACGTATGCAGGTTTCCTCACGCTGTTTTCCTTGACCGAAAAGCCAGTGGTATAAAAATCCGTACATAAGCTAAGAGCTTATTGGTACGGGCCCGGGGTTTGAACCCGCGACTTCACGCTTTCAAGTCTAGCGGTCTCCCAAATGGGCTACCACGGCTTCCCCCAATTCCTTACGCGGTCTCAAACTAACGTTAAAACAGCCGTTTCGTAAAATCACGCGAACCTTACCGCGCCCAGATACGGTTTGCGGTCGCGTAACTTTTTTCATCACCTAAATTGGATTGTTTATCACAGCTGGGCGTAAGGCCCCAGGTCTTTCTTTTTTGGTATCATCTTTATTTCAGCCTTGGGACGTCCACTGCTGGACATAGGCCTCCCCCTTCGATCTCCAAAAGGGCCGGTTGGAAGCGGCCTGCATCCAGCGTTTCCCTGCGGTCTCTTTTAGGTCGCCTGTCCATCTTGTGGGTGGAGGTAGAGGTTTATATAAAACAACAAAGAAAATAAATAAATAAATATTCGGGACATTTTTGCACACACGTTCATCTGACCCCAAACTAAGCAAAGCTTGTGATATGGCTGCCAGATACTGATATACATACATATATAGTTTTAAATACATACTTACTTAAATAGATATTAACAACCAGTTATAGAACAAACACAAATGTTCATCACATGAATGTTTGTCCTGGGTGGGAATCGAACCCACGCCCCCAAGCTCAGAAGTTAGGATCACTACCAACTGGACCAACGGGCTATCAAAAAATATTTTGCGAAAGAGACGAATTAAAGGAAACAAAAGGGGGTTGAATGTTTATAATATCAATATCTACTCGTACGATGTCACGGGCAACTGTTAGTCAGTATATAGAAGTAGGCAGACAACCAGCCTGTGGATGAGATTAGACCGAGACAGGGATCAATGGCGCAAGGGAGAGGAGGCCTATACCCAGCAGTGGGTTGATACAGGCTGACAATGATGATGATGATGATGATATATAAGTAGGTAAGGCTTTCTTTTATAATTATTAAATTGCATTATTGGGTTTATAAGTCTATAACATTTTATGTTAATAAAACAATGAAATCACTTATACGTATTTATAATTTAATCAATAATTTACAATTATATTATATTCATCAACGCTGCACAAGGCTATTTACGCTTGGGGATGGACTATGAAACATTAATCAAGTAATTAAAATAACATCGATAATTAAATATGTTTACTTTGTACAGTTATGACGATTCATTAAAAAACTGAGGCACAATTTCACCAATTTCAATTTAAAGGATAAGTAGATAACTCTGTACCGATATTTTAACATAATATTACCAAATGAAAATGTTAATTGTAAATTATATGAAAAACTAGAGATACACAAGATATGTTTACAAAAAATGCTGGGCATCGGTAGGAGCAAACAATAAACACTGAAATGTGAACTTTGAGCTATATGTCTTGAAAAGTTGAATTTCATGTAGGTAACAAACTTTGGAAGTTTGACGAAGATCATGGTGTTGACTAAGATACGAGTAGTTTGTCAATTTAAGTTCTGACGTACGCGGCATGAAATAAAGCTCAGATTTCACTGCTTTGTAATTCTATTTAACAGTTTAGTATAGTGCACTAAATTAAAATTCGAAAGTTTTTTAAAACTATAAATGAAGTGTTATTCCACACTTAAGGAATTTAATGATATAGGATAATTCAAATATATTACAGCAAAATATATTAAGGAAGTTGAAGTGGAAATTATGGCCAGGCCACATTGCTCAAAGAACCGATAACCGATGGGGAAGAAATGGGCGATGTGGCCTGCCCATTGCCACTTCAACGTGCAAATTTTAACAGCTATGTCGGTGACTCTGGTTCTTTGGCGAATATCTACGTTCCGAATTCTATCGCGCAAAGAAACTCCGAGCATAGCTCTCAAAATAGAAAGCGTTGAATTAAAATTATATGCGTCTTTTTCATTTCAAAAGGCGAGAAAAGAAAAGGATTTTTTTAGAAATGTCAAATTTTTTTAGTTCAAAAATAGTACAACAGAATCGTGGTGTTATAATTTAACTTATAAAGAATAAAACGTTTGTGCTATACAATTTATAATAAAAAATCTACTATCTTTAACTAACAGACCAATATCAGCTCGTAAACCTAATATCAGCTTAAATAATAAATAATATTTACATTTTAAAATAAATGTTTAAGAATCAGATAAATTATAACAATTTTAGTGTCACAAAAATCTTAACATTAAGTCTCTTTCTTAGTAAATTTCACCATAAAGAAATTTTTATTATACATGAGTTTTTTTTAAACGAATTAAGCAATGGTGGTGGTGGTTTTTTTGGCTTAAGTCAAATCCGTTGAAAAATAATTAAATTTAAACTTATTTCAACTGTTTAATGGAGTTGATTGACAATATGACGTTAACCCTAGCTTTGACTGTTTGCTTCTACTTGCTTGCTGGTTGAGTCATCTCGATCCGCGGGTCCAGTTTACACTTACAAAAATCAGTGTGGGTAATATCGCTACACTACTGTTTTTTTCCTCGTGAAAACGTCTTGTGGAATAAGCATAGGATAACATTTCACTCAATAATTTAATTTTGTCTGCTTGACAAATATTTTGGAGCACATCAATATCCACACGACGATGCACATATCAAATAACTGTGTAACACTTTCCATTGTTTGAAAATTTTTCTGGTCGTGCAGAGTGGAGTTTTGGAATTATTTATTTATTTATTATTAAAAACACTTATAACTCCATTACAAATAAACTAAAGCGATTAGAGTTGGAGGCTGCTTTTCAACCCTCTCTCTCCGTTTTTCAGAATATATACAACACCTGAAGATAAAATCTTTGAGTCACGAGATATATACTCATAATAATTTTTCGTGACAGCTAAAAGTGTTTTTTACGCTAATTTTGGCGTGACTTTAGTATGGAAGCTTTTTAAAAACGTTTTCACATAATAAGTAATTTGAGTCCATAAAAACTTGCCATAGTACACCATGATTTCGAGGGCCGAAATAACTACTAAAAATGTTTATTGGTATAAACTGTATCAGCACCGATAGTTTGAGTATTCTGTGCTGAAAGTACAATTTAGTCACCAAGCTTACATTACCAACTATACTAGATTTTTTTGTAGTTGTAAACTTGACCCATGGGGCGAGATTACTCTCAACCCTGATCACTGTCGAACAATTACTGTAGGTAGAAGGAGACGAAGTAAACTAATACTAATCTATGTAATCGCTTAATTTAAGTAGTCGTACAAGTACACATAGTTTTTTTAAATCACATTATCACTTTTTACACAGTTCACTGAGCTTCACTGTAATTTCTTTCAAAGTAAAGTGTCTAATCACACACTTTTATTTCCAAGGTTGCGATGGATGTCTAAACACTGAATGAGCATTGTCTATACGCCCTACAAACAGCAAGAAGTTATTTTTTTGATCTGGTAGTTGTCCGCGCTGGGACAAAATTCCATACAGGTGGACAGTGTCTTTTGGAGTGCAACTGATTTAACATACCTATTGAAACTTTTCCAGTTTCATATCTGTACTTATTAGGCAAAAAGGCAATCTTTTGAAAAAGTATTCGTAACGTAATTAGAGCACATAATTTGTTTAATAACACACTGCGACTCTACCTTTTCATTTACAGTCGCTTTCAGTGCAGGTATTCAATATTCTGGTCTCTCCATTAGTCTGCAATATAGCAGTACAAACTGTTGGCTTGCTGGCTCGCCATTGGATCAACGAATTTAGTCTGCAATATAACAGTACATATACAGTAGGCTAGCTGGCTCGCCAGTGAATCAACAATTTTAGTCTGCTACAGATTGTTGGCTCATTGGCTCGCCAGTGATTCAACAACTTTACTCTGCAATATAACAGTATATATAAAGTAGGCTCGCCGGCTCGCCATTGAATCTACCACTTTAGTCTGCAATATAACAGTATATATACAGTAGGCTCGCCGGTTCGCCAATGAATCAACAATTTTAGTCTGCTACAGATTGTTGGCTCATTGGCTCGCCAGTGATTCAACAACTTTACTCTGCAATATAACAGTATATATAAAGTAGGTTCGCCGGCTCGCCATTGAATCTACCACTTTAGTCTGCAATATAACAGTATATATACAGTAGGCTCGCCGGTTCGCCAATGAATCAACAATTTTAGTCTGCTACAGATTGTTGGCTCATTGGCTCGCCAGTGATTCAACAACTTTACTCTGCAATATAACAGTATATATAAAGTAGGCTCGCCGGCTCGCCATTGAATCTACCACTTTAGTCTGCATTATAACAGTACATACTGTTGGCTCACCGGCTCTCCAGTAAGTCTGCAATATAACAGTTCAGATTCAGTTCAGATTGTTAGCTAGCCGCGCCGGCTTGGCAGTGGATTAACAACTTTAACAATTATGATGAATACTTTTTCAAAAGTTTCCGCAGTCGCCTAGTTTAAAACCCGTCATTACGCGGGTGGTTCCTCACGCGTCTCCGCGTGGTCCAAACGTCAATGTGGCTGCAGAGAGTTCAGTATATTCATGTTGATGGCATGCTGATGGCTCGGGGGCCCCCCTAGGAAGCTGAGCTGAGGCCTCGCGGCAGCCGCCATAGCTGCGAACAGTGGTGGGGCCCCTCCGCCTCCGAAGAGCGCGAAGGAAGGGGGGAGCAGCGGCCTCGCTGATAATCGAAGCTTCTCGATCTCAGCCTCTTGTAAACGCTTCGCTTTCGCGCGGCGGTTTTGGAACCAGATTTTCACCTGGAAAAAGGAAAGTATGTGGTTTTTACTTGTTTTTAGCTTGTGAGCGGCATGAAATGTTGATCACCAGGCCTTGTGTCTATGTGAGAACGTGAACTTGTATATACGAATCTACATAGTGATGTGACGGCCTTGGTATTCGATATCATAATCGTGTCCAAATCTTGAATAACTATTTTCTTTTGTTTCTAAATATGACTACGAAACCTTACCAAGAACGTTTCATGACAATTTTGTAGGAAAAAAAGTGTGACCAAATAGCAGAGATTTCTTTTAGAGATAAGCTCACCAGTTATTACACTGTTTGTAAGCCGTTTTATCCTGTGTATGTAATTTTTGGTGTGAATAATGAGACGTATAATCATAGATTATAAATGCGCAAGTTTGTGTGTATATTTGTCTAAAATCAACTCCATAACGGCTGAACCGGAGTTACTTGAAATTTGGTTTCCTTTTGATCCCGAAACATTATGTTTCCTGTAGGATAGCGGTTGAACGTTCAGCTAGTAAAGTAGACGTTTTCTTTCATTCTTTCTAAATCTAAAGTTTCTCAGTGTGCTCACCTGTGTTTCAGTAAGTCGCAAGCTGGACGAGAATTCTGCTCTCTCAGCGATGCTCAAGTACTGTTTGTCACGGAACTTCTTCTCCAGCGCCAGCAGCTGTTGCGTTGTGAACGGCGTCCGAGGCTTGCGGTTCGGTTTGTGCTTGCGGAGCTGGCAGCGGACCACTGGCGGCCCGGAAGGGGGACCCGCTGTGAACAAGGCGAATTTTTAGGACGTGAATCAAGCGTCTAAAAAATAAGGATCGAATTAAAAAATCCTTTTTTGAATCGGTTATTTAATCTCTTAATAGACAATCGTAAATGTTACGACACCAAAGCTTCCAAAATCAATCAAACAGTCTGTGTTAGGCCTTAGGAACACATCACAATAATAATCTTTCATAAATATCGATATGATTTTGTTTATTGTTTTCTTGACGGCAAAACCTGTACCTATGTTCTCAAAAATTTCCACAAAGAAACCGAATAAGATCCCTGAATAAGCACGACTAATTTCTCAAACAGGGGGACAAGCACTAAACCACAGATTGAGCAGTAGCTACTCCTAAGTGCAGACCACCTAGGCAAAGTATAAATACCTGGGCCTAACCACTTAGTTCTATTTCAGCTAAGCGTAACAATCGCTGTGAAATTCGACTGTTACGGCACAGATTATGAAGGGACAGAGGTATTGTTACAGTTGGCTGTCATCATTGCTGTTCCCAAATCATAAAACAAACAAAATAGGAGGCACCTATGTCCTTCATACCTTAGAGTAGACCAAACGTTGAGAGCCAACAGCTAAGACCTTTGATCATATTATATAGCATGGATTTGCCTTAAACTCGAGCTAGTACCTAAAAAAGTTCGCCGTAAACTGAAGGAGGCGAAGTAAACACGTATTGCACAAACTGACATATTATTCTTACTTGTTCTACAAACGCATACTTAGAATAAAAGAAAGAAAATAAATTTTATTCGACACTTTTACAAAAACTTATATCTAAAGGATACAATCTGTGTCGAATGGGTCCTTCTGAGGACTATCAGCGCCAGTTTTCAGACGAACCCTTGAGTTTACACTTACATTACACTTAACACAATATTACATATATATTTTTAAGTATCTATATGCGATTTAAACAAGACAGCAGGAACGAAAAATGTATTGAAATAAAAATGGTCCAAAGGGAAAAAATAAATAAATACATAAAACTATATTAACTAAACAGCATGACCACAGAAAAGATATATTTTTTTACATACACCTACGTTTCCACATCACATGCAACGCCAGTAGGTGTTACTTCTAAATGTAAGTTACTTCAATATTAAGCGGTACGCAAAAAGACTTTCTATATTACTTTTACCTATTTTAAACTATCACGGTTGTTCTCTAAAGTTTTACGAGTATTTACGGGATATTTACCGTGGTAAGGTTGTGGACTGAGCTCACGATATTTCGGCGCAGTATATGCACCATGTTCACGGAGAGAACGGAGCTCATTCCACAACTTTACTACGGTAAATATCCCGTAAATAATCATATAACTTTAGTTTTACCTAGTCTGTGATCAGAATATAATGTTTGGTGTATATCCACTAGATGGTTCTGTCCATAGACTATAGCCCTTTTCAAATAGCATGGCACTTGACAGGTGGTTTGACAGTGCGATAGAATGTAACGAGATTCGTTAATATTGAATGCCACGTCACAAAACTACATTAAAGATTTACATTTTGCGGCGAAAACATAATAACACTACTATGAAAACTAGTCTGTTAGTGGTGTTTGTCAAGTGCCATGCTATTTGAAAAGGATTATAGGTAAAGCTATCTTTGATTCTGTCAGTTGTTTTGTAATATAACGTAATACAAAAATAAACGTGACCACTTACCATCAGGTGGCCCGTCGCTTGTTTGTCGACTATTATATAAAAAAAAAATTAAAAAAAACGTTTTTTGACGTGATAACGTCTTATAAATCGATGAACGCCAGCTGCACGCACGAAAAATTGTCACGTCCGCCTGAGCCGCGCGTGCAAGCGAGAGCGCGGAACAAGGCACGATCGGCCTAAGCGTTATCACCTAAAGTTATCGTCCGTAAACCGAATTTACAGACAACCCCTTTTTTTTAGCTTTTATTATTATTTTCATGATAGGCTTACGTTCCACATTAAGCCTGATGGCCGCTGATTAGAATGGGTCACGCTATACCTCTGGTACCTTTCTAATTGTTGTTAAGTTTACTCGTTCGGTAAAGTTCTGGTGTCTCGGTGCTTGGCTCAAATTGAAACGGTGGTTAGACACGGTATACTTCCTTGTTTGCGTAAAACTAAATGTACCCACATTATGTTGTTAGAGCTTATTTTTATTTTAACAAGAATAGGTAGTAATTATAGTAGCTTAGAACAGTTTTTAAGGAAAAAAGTGGTTTTATGAGTCTCCGCATCTGTGCTCCACGAGCCAAGTCTGATTAATCTCAGTCCTGTGACAGGTCTCTATGATTAGAGCTAACTTATCTAACTTTCAGTCGATGGAATTCACATATAGACTATGTGTAGTAATATCTGGTTTTCACAGTTTACTATGGTGCAATTTATCATTAATGTTTTTACATCTGACGCTACTGCCAACTACGACGGATAACGAACTGCATTAAGTTGGAGCACTGATTTGCGGCATCTAATTTGATACATATCTGTTGTACAAAACCTAGCAGATACCGAAAAGAGTTTGCTTTTTCACAGCTGCTTGTAAGCCACGGCATCGCTTTGACTGTAAGATCAGCGTCGAGGCTAAAATTCCGTCATCTATCAGGCCTTCCAGTTACTAACTATTAATAAGTTGTGCATGGTCAGCATCTGAAGTAGCTACCACACTCACAAAATTTGTGCATCAAGCACGCATCAAGTCAAGTAAATCGAATCACATCACAAACAAAAACAATCCCAAAATCAAATTACCATTGAAAATGCATTGAAATATGCAAAGTTAATTAAAATTTGACTTTAATTCTCGGCTTAATGGCGTAGGGCGGAAGCCGGACAATGGCCTACTAAATCGATTATCCACTCGGTTAAATCGATGTTTTAATATTCAAATCGATAGACTCGATTGGGCCACATTATGCGGCTAATGACACTGCATTTGTGGTTAATGAATGGCGATAATCAAACAAAGGATTGAAACCTGAGCTTTGGAACTGTATGCAAACAATAGGGTTGTTGTGACGGCACATCGGTGCACTTTGTGGTTATATTTTAGCTTTGCAAGTCTAGTGTATCTAGCCTAGTGACTTGAAACAGTCTTAATTAACCAAGTACCAGGTACCAGTTCAGGCAAACGTGGTGTAGGACACCCTGTGGCCAGGTGGAGTGACGACATGGGTAAAACGGTGAGAATGCTAAGAACTGCCAACCGAGCTCAGCATCGTGCATTAAGAGATACTTATGTCCAGTAGAGCAGTGCCGGTTTTAGCACTACCAGCAACCTTGGGCGAGATTACTATGAAGACTGAAGAATGTCATGCAACCAGCCGTCCCTCGTGGAAATTTAAAAAAACATACGGAACGAACGTTTTGGTTCTATATTGATGCGTTCGTCCTAAGAATGAAACACCCTGTCGTTCTTCTTTTATATTTAGAACTGCGATCTAGATCCTTTCGTTTCACTCAAGCATAGTAGACCTTAAGTAAATAGATTTCTTCTAGATCGGCATGATATTCTATATTTTGCACTTCTGTCTTCGGCAACACCGTTGCTACTATCAGGTAAGCTGGTGGTCAAACACGGATTTAGAAGATACCTTTCCACTCTGAACTTGAAAAGACCTACATTATATCTCAGGAAACATGGAAGCCAGCAGGTTGTTCCATTCAATGGCAGTACGAATCAGAAACGTAGAATCGTTGGGTACATATCAAAAGAAAATTCACAACGTATAAGGCTATGGGTGGCAGTGGACCATCTATTTACTTGTCTTGGACAAGCAAGGGAGTCACAGCATAACAGGCCTAAAAAGATATTGTAACGCTGCATCAACTTAGTTAACTAGACTTAGTTATTAAATTTTTTTACTGACGTAATAAAGGACGAGGTTCTCTAGTCGAAGTAAGTCTATTAGACAAGGAATACGTGCATTTTTTAAAAATTAAATTTTGTTTACTTTCAAAAATGATACCAAAAGCTTTGACAGCCTGTTGAAGCAGGAAAAACATTCTATAATAAGTTTAACGCCTTGTCCGTAAAAGTTAATTTATCTGACTGTTTAATAAAATCAATTCACATGTTAATATTTCAATTTCCTTTCTTTGATCGAATTCCCTGATAAGGTGTGACCCTTAGAACTTTACAGTTCGGACCTTCATTTACACACAAATACAAGGAATTCTGTTTACCAAAGATGAGTCAGTGTTTAATTGTCTTGATTAGGTGTTTAATAATTTTTATTGGTAAAAGCTGTGGTTTAATTATTTATATGTAAATTTTGATCGAATTAGTCTAGTTATACGCCAAAGTTCACTGCTCTGTTTTCTATTTTATTAATATTATAAAGACGTAAAGTTTGTAAGTTTGTGACTTTGTACAGAAGGTTGGACCTATTCAAAAAAACATTAGAAAACGGCACTATTCCCGAGTGACATAGGCTGTTTTGATTACAACGCGGGCGAAGCCGCGGGAAAAAGCTGGTTAATTATGAAGATTAGTAATAAGGTTATCTAAAAAACAAACCAGGAAGTATACGATGTTGTAAATGAGAAAAGATGTCTACTTGTGGGTATTGAGCTTAGAAGAGGCAAGATGTTAGGCCACCTTGTAAGACATAAAAAGCGAATTAAAAGCACCATAGAAGGAAAGGTGTATGTAAAAGTCCTCTTTTTCCAGGGAGATCAAGGAAGTCGTTCTGAGACCAAATAAAAGAGAAGGCAAATGTCATGTCAAACAGGGAGATGAAATTGCTGGCAGAAGGACGTAAAGCCTGGAAGTTACTCCACCGACAAAAACTGCACACTTATATGATACATTAATGAAAAAACTTTTAGGTACCATTGTAAATTTAAGTGGTGGTAATTTAGGTGGTGTTCACAGCTAACAACAGCTTAGAAAAAAATACAATACTTTTAAAAATCAGAAGACGACTGGACCCACAAATGGCCTTTTAAAAGCCAAGGCTTCACAAGTAGACCTAGACTAGACCCAGTCCACTTCCAACACTATGAGAAAAAAATAAGATGTATTTTGTTGATATTAATAAGTAACTGTCAATAGTGCCAAGTAATCTTCTTAAACTATGGAAATGATCGAGTTACAAACGAACCAAAACTTGTTTCACTACCCACCTTGCGGTATCCTTATTCGCTCCGGTGATAAAACAATAATTTCAATGGCCCCCACCTGCAGACATATCAATGCACCCGCGCACGCTAATGAAGATATAATATCCATCTTTAAACATATTTATTTTCCAGCGCGCGCCATTTTGACCATAGACTGTAGAAGCTGGCCATAGAGTATTCAAGCATTGCAATGGCCGCCAATTAAAATTGCCGCTTTGGTTCTTTAATACGATTTAGTTGTCAATGTCTGTTAATTGGTATCTTGATCTGTTATTGGAACAGCAACAGCCCGGTGTATATATTACTCTATGAGCAACAGTATATTGCTTCGATATTTTTATTTTAATCTGTTAATTTTGTGTTTTTACTATGTTGGAGTAGTCAATCAGTATTCAAGCTAGAAAAACAACTGGTTATAGAATTGTGATTTGTTGCAAAGTAAATATGTTAAAAGCCCTTTACATGTATTGTCATCATCATCATCAGCCTTTTAACAGTCCCCTGCTGGACTTTTAGCCTACCCCGAAAGGGTGATTGGGCCATATGCACCATGCTGGCCCAGTTGTGGGTTGGTGGATTCATATACGCCATTGAATTCCTTCTCCGTGCGTATGCAGGTTTCCTCACGATGTTTTTTCTTCACCAAAAAGCCAGTGGTAAGAAAATCCGTACATAAACTCCAAAGAGCTCATAGGTACGGGCCCGTACATGTATTGTGTTCTGCTTAAAATTTTGTTTTTCTTAGATGTAGAATTATATATAATATGAGAGGTTTTAACAGTTTCTATAATCTTCTAACATCTTTACAATATAATCAATGTTTTCATAGTCGGTTCTTGTGACTTTTAAACGCAACCTTATTAGGTTGCACCAAAGATGAAATCGCGATAAAAATACAGAAGTTCCATAGAAAAAATATAATTCACTCTATGAAATGCACAATTTTTTGCATTTTACAGGCTGGTCCTACATTAAAAGTTGATCGTAAAAGCCCTATCAGACGTGTAGTTTAGGTTGACGGATCGGCGTCCAACCAAGGGGAGATAAAAAGTGACAATAACATTTATTTCCCTCTCTATCTCTCCCGTTGCTCAGACGGCTGAGTAGGTCAACCAAATACATACGTCTTTTAGGGCTTTTATAATGAGTAAGAACAATATTGCCTCTTTTCAGCTCAGTTCTATCATCTATAAGATCTTAAGGTATAGATCATTTAGATCGACAGATACGATATTAGCGTGTTTTCTCTTAAGTATTTTTACGTCTTAGTAAATGCGAGCCGTTTAGACTAATATCAACGGCAAATCACTTGTTAATCATTCTAAGCACGAAGATCTTGAGATGAAATTCTCAACACGCATCAGTTCTTCGTGGCATCAGCCAATTACAGATTGAAAATTAACAAACGATTAGCGTGAAACTGGTATCTTGTTGTATGTTCCGGTAAATATCGCTCTAATAAGCAGTAAACAGTATATTAGTTGCTAGTAGCGTCTTGCGATGCTATCTGAGTTGATTGTGAACCGAAATATTATTCATGATTCTCGGATACTTCATTAACTCTCAAAATTTCTCAAACAAAATCTATTTCATCGGATTAAGGCGTCACTTTGTCTCTCTCCAATTTCAACATTTTCTCTGAGAAAAATAACGTAGATCTGTTACTCCGTCAGGTAAAGAGGACAAACAAACAGAATTTGGTTTCAATATTATTGCATTGAATCGAAATTAAACACTTTTAAAGGAATTTTACCGCGTGTATTTTTAAAATCTAAGAAATCATAGTGTAGATAGATTACACAGATTATGATTTTTGATGACATAAAAACTCAGGCAAAAGATATTGTTTCTGTCGCGTAGCACTCTCATTGAAATCGACATTATTTATGTTTCCACATAAATATCGATTGCTCTAGAATAACCCTCCTGTAATCAGCAAGTTTTTAGTCAAGTTTCTTAGAAAAATAAACTCGTATTGGAAGATTACTAGCTAATCGATAAAAACGAGCTGATTTCCTAATAACGTGTTTGTGAGAACGATAAGGTGTAATTGTCAGCAGACGCCGGCCGGATATATCAGAAACGATTTGTAGATTCCGCAAATGCTGTCGATTCCATCTGCTGTAACAATTTGTGATATCATGTCCTGCAATTACTAATGCAGTCAATCAATCAGCCTTTTAATAGTCCACTGCTGGACTTTGGCCTACTTCTGTAAGGGCAATTGGGCCATATCTACCGCACTAGCCCAGTCGCGGTTGGTGGATTTACATACGCCATTGCCTTTTTTCTCCGTACATATGCAGGTTTTCTTACGATGTTTTCCTTCACTGAAAAGCCAGTGGTATGAAAACCCGTACATAAACTTCAAAGAGGTTATTAGTACAGGCTGGGGATTCGAACTATAGCGACCTCTCACGCTTTCAAGTCTAGCGGTCTCCCAAATAGGCTACCACAGCTTTTCCAAGATATCGCTTTAATTAAGTTGTGCGATATCTAGGCTCAGAACTTACAAAAATACACATATAAACTTTGGGGTGCCTCAGGGGAGATTTTTGGGGTCTTTAGTTTTAATTGTATGCAGTAATTGTTCATTACTGCATACAATATAGCTGTTAAAATTTGCAAGTTGAAGTGGCAATGGGCAGGCCACATCGCTCGAAGAACCGATAACCGATGGGGAAGAAAGGTTGTGGAGTGGAGACCACGAGCCGGAAGACGCAGCGTAGGGAGGTCTCCCACTAGATGGACCGACGACATTGTGAGAGTCGCGGGCATCCAGTGGATGCAAAAGGCAGGCTGTCGTTCAGTGTGGAGGTTAAAGGGGGAGGCCTATGTTCAGCAGTGGACGTCTTCCGGCTGATGATGATGAATTGTTCATTAAAAAGTACACATAACAATTTTAGTACCAATTACTTGCCCTATTTATATCGAAAAAACTTAACACTTTTTAATGGCAACTTATTATTTATTATTCCGTCACAGCCTCCAATTAACCGCAGAATTAAAACTAGATAGAACAGCCTAGAGTGGAACAAGATAGACTGGCCGTTTAATTCCTGTCCACAATCAGCATTAAAAAAGTTGGCGGTAAAAAGTTTATAATTGTTATGTGCATAAGTAATTTCGAATTGAATGTATATTGGACGAGTCAGAAGCGTCGGACACTAATTACCGCGAAGATGAGACTAGGGTTGCTAAGTTGCTATAGATATAAAATAAATTGAATTAATTTACCGTTAATAATGACAAGATAATACAATGCTAGCCAGTTATTTTTTAGTGTTCAGTACTAATACTTAGTATAAACTTTTCAAACTCGCTTAAATTATCCTTTTTGCAAGTGTTCTTTCTAAGATTTCAACGCATTAATTGCAGACATCCGTAGTCCGTACTTAGTTATTATTAAGTACCTATTTAAGGAACTCAAACTTTTATATAACAATTATCAAAGTAATAACACTAATCACACTATCACATCTCACTTCACACTAATATTATTAATGCGAAAGTGTGTGTGTGTGTGTGTGTGTGTGTGTGTGTGTGTGTGTGTGTTTGTTACTCCTTCACGCTGAAATGGCTGGATAGCTTTTGGATGATATTTCGAATATGATAGCTTATGTCCTAGATTAACACATAGGCTACTTTTCGTCATCATCTTCATCATCATCATCATCATCATCACTGCTTTTCAACACCACGCAGGTGAAACTGTGGGGCGCGGCTACTACTTAATAATTGTGAAATTATACAATAACATTTCACATCCGTAGCTCCGACTAAGATTCCCAGTGATAAGATCCCTGAGGATGCAATGGCATACACACAAAGATAAGAGATCACCCAGACCCAGAGAAGATATTAAAATTCATCATTCAGCCATCTGCCTAGCCAGGAATTGAACCTGGAACCTGTTGCTCATGAAGCAGACGATATAAAATAGATAGATTGGGATCTCAATTTTAAACTAGCGTTGCCTTTACAGGGTGTATGTATGTGGTGCTTATCATGCAAATTTTTACATTAGATTAGACAATGTAAATTATGAATAAAGTATTCTGAGACACCTGTAAGAAACTTCATTCTTTGTATGAATATACGTTTATAACTAACTTTATTGCAACCATAATTGTCTTTATTGCTACCAAAAAAATGCGGAAGTCTTTTTTTTTTTGTTTCACGCAGAAACAGAGCAACGGATCGACCTGATTTTTTGCATGGGTATTTTTCAATAGCTAGAGTGTGACATAAGCTAGCTATTTTTCATAATCATCAACATCATTCTCATCACCACTTTCATCACTACGCGGGTGACTGATTTTAAACCGCGGGACGCAGCATTTTGAACCAGACTATTTGATAGTTTGGAATATAAGGTTTAAAAATACAAAAAACGTTGGTAGGTACTTAAATTCTTTAAACTACTTTACTGGGATACTATTTCTGACAAAAGTTAAGAGTATAAAATATCATTAAAAGTAGATACCAAATAAAATTAACTAAAAATACTTAACTACTTTAGCAATACCTAAACACAAGTGATCTTACTTAGAAAGTAAAGTTAACAAAATTATTACGCGCGAAAATGAGAAACATAATTTTGGTTAGCACAAGCTTAAATGACGTTCCTAAGTAAAAACAGCTCGATTAATTATAAAAGCAATAAATATTTAACATTTGCATTCAAACGCAGCCCTATCAGACATAAAACATCCAGATCGTACCCGTAAAGATACAGCCGTATGAAATTGCCCATTCAGAAAATATTAATAACAATTTACAACCAGATTATTGTTTGTTAATCACTGGCCAGCCACCAAGTTTTAACGACGCAGAAGATAATTAAGACATAAAACATATTCTTGGAATTATATGCCAATATTCGCCTGGAGGTTTGCGAGCTTCAGCGGGAAACTGAGTTGATTGCTTTGTCTTTTATTGATGCGTTTGGGAATTGAATGAAGTTGTTATCTCAATTGGTAAAAATAAATAATATGCTAATATTTTTTCATGCAGCATTCAGTAATTAATCTATAGTAGAGCAACACACGTGGCTAGCTACCGTGATGAAGAGTTGTGACAGTGGGGACCAAGATAAACGGAACTTTGTCATCCAGCAGGAAATTAGGAAATACCACAAAAGACCGATGGCACAGCAAGATTGAGGTGATGCTGATGATAATGATGTTGGAAGAGATGAGATTGGGAGAATTTCATACACAGCAATGGGATTGTGTGCAGTGCAGTATAGTAATATTCTATATCATATATATGTCTGGAACACCGCTGTAAGCCGTTAGCGAGTCAGTAAATTTTCCAAAGGATTCATTATGGAAAATATACAACGGCCTACACGACTTCATCCTACCATCATATGTAATGTGTATGAAAGAAACATAACGCATTTTATTAGCTTTCAAAAATAGTTTATGCATTTGAAATCGGTGCAGCATTTATCGAGTTATAGTGTAAAAACTAAACTGCCCGGGCGCCATCTTTGTTGTCGGGTAGCTCTCCCACAACCACCACCACCACCACTACCACCACTATGGCACTTTACGACCGACAGTTTCGTGTTCCTGACACCACAAGGAATCCAACGATATCAGTCGTAGGTATATCACGGAAGTGCAACTGAAAAAAATTATATATGTTCTAAGGTGAACCGTACTATTATTGTATATTTCAATAACTATAAGAGTAGCTGAAAGTAGTTGAGAATTTGAGTGAAAAAAAATCAGTAAGAAACATTAAATAACCATATTCAGAAGACATGTGTAGCGCTTCCAATGAAGCTCAACTTTGTTATCAACCCTCCAACGAAGATGGACAGGAGTCGTCCACTTTCTAAAGACGTAAACGGCATTGGAATCCCCCAATTAAAAATAACAGTCGAACATAATAAATTGCCACAAAAACCCACTTTCCGCATAGGGTACGACATTATCGTATTTATTATCAAGCAACGGCCTCAACACCAACAGTAATGGCGACCGAAAAGCATTAACTCCGGTATGTGAATTGTGCCCAAAAGCGTCTACGACTCCGTGGATATTAAATAAATAATTACACATTTGTCAGATGGTTCTAAAAAGTGGTACAGTACGACTAACTTACCTGGGTAATTGATAGGCGGGACTACCGTCGTAATCTCTGGATAAAACTGACATCATCCAGTGGCCAACTTTAGTTCGTTCATTTAGCCGAGTGCACTGATAAGTTGGTCGGGTTGTAAGTCGAGGCAGGTTGCCATATTTGGCTAGACAGTGGTGCAGGTGAGTGCCAATTACCGTGGCTCGCAAAAAGCGCGAGGAGACAAATTGTGAAATTGTAAGGCCTGGACGCTTAACCAACCGGTGGAGCTGACCTATTAAGTAAGATGGACGTTGATACCAGCTCACGTCTCTTTGGCTTGTTAAGTTGATTTATGCGGATGCGTTGTTTTCAATTATGGGTGTTTTATTTTTCCGGTTCGAAATATTTAACTTTCTTACAATTACATCGCGGCTTTTTATATTAATCGTTTGATTATTATTAATATCTTTGCTATCATCGATAAATTTATTTATGAAGCTCTGCTAGAACTCTTAGAGTTAGTTTCAGATTAACGAAGCACACCCTTCAGTATTCATTACTCAATACTTACATATTGTAAATATTAATCTTTCACTAGACTGAAGTGCTAATGTCTCTGCATCATCATCATCATCTCAGTCATAGGACGTCTACTGCTGGACATAGGCCTCCCCTATCGATCTCAAATGAGGAGATCCGTATAGACAAACGTAAGCTACCGACATAGCCCACCGGATCACCAAGTTGAAGTGGCAGTGGGCAGGGCACATAGCACGCAGAACAGATTGCCGATGGGGCTGAAAGGTTCTGGAATGGAGACCACGGGCCGGTAAGCGCAGCGTAGAACGTCCACCCACAAGATGGACAGACGACCTAAAAGAGACAGCAGAGAAACGCTGGATGCAGGCCGCTTCCAACCGGCCCTTTTGGAGATCAAGCCAATTATATAATTATATTTATTGATAAAGTTCCCACGTACTGCAACCAACTTAACTTTAGACTTAGATAGGACGCCACCACCGCATTTTCTTAACAAAACTTACAGCATCGAATAAAACATTTTAGTTCTCTCATTTGCCCAACTGTAAAGATAAGTTGGTCATGCTGTGCAGAATAACTAAGTAACTTACTATTTATACTAAAACTGGACCATACGATAGAATAGCGAACATATTTGTCAACGTGAACGGCCAGATTCTTAGAAACGGTTTCTAGTTAACAGTAGTAGGTATCCATAGTTGGTGGCTGGAGGTTTTCTCATTGGTGGTGCGAGTGGTAGCGCTAAATTCTTTTTGATTGGCAGTGGTCTCAGTAAACCAGCACATCCAGTAACCCGACATCTGTCTATAAGTAGAGGCGGAGGGCAAGTGCTTCAAGAGCGCTTGACTGTGGTAGATAGCCATAAATTAGTAAAAGTTCATTAATCGTGTTAGTCAAGTACTTTTTTTACTTTTCACATTTCACTTTTCTATTCATCTACATTTTTACACGTACCTAATAAAAGCGGGTCGGCCCGATTGCGAGGCTATTATGACAATACATGTGGACGGTTTGTAGTTTGTACCCGGAATCCTCAAGACAGAGTGACGCGAGACGGCGGGAATAAACCGTATAAACTTAGAATTTTTTGATATCTGGAATCAATTTTTTTCTTTTAAGTGTTCTTCTGTATGCATCTGTACAAGTTCTGATAGTTTTCGAAAAAATATTTCGTTTTCGTATTGTTCCATACATTGTTGGGCTGAAAGCTAATCGTTTTTTTCTGATTCTGCAGTATAAGTACTGCAGTTTACTACAGATTTTAGTTCCTCCGCGCTTCCGCTGGAGGCGCTTTACTAAAAGTATGGAACAATACGAAAACGAAAAAGTTTTCAAAAACTATCAAAACTAGTACTAAGGATACTTATTTATTTAGCCAGTAGTCAATGATTTCAAGTTTTAGTCGAGAAATTAGAGTACCTACCAAGCTTATGAGCAGCAGTTTTGGCTCTCGACTCAATAAAGCGGGAAGATATTTGTAGCCCGAGGAGTTCTAGCTGATCATTAAATGGAACTGGCATTCCTTATGTTGGGCTCAGCTTCGCCTCGGCCCACTTACTGTAATTACTAATCTGAATAGTAAGTCAGCACCAGCATTATTTTACCGCCATTAGTGATATACCGTGCCAGTATCGGATCAACTGGCCACGGCTGCGCTTGATTCGATGAATGTTAAACACTGCAACATACTTATCTCTATAGGCGGCAAAATGAATGAACTAATATTTTTGTTGTTTCTTTTAGAAAATACGACTGTAGCTCCCTCGTTCGTTTCTACAGTTAAATTGGTAGTATTGTATCGATAGCAATCTACTGTTTGATTGGTCGCTTCCAATCAAATAATTGGCGCAAATGTAGAGCGGATACGCTTGCTCGCGCTCATCGATTTTCTTATCGATTTTGTGAAAGGTACAGATTTTATGTTTGGATTAATACATAGATGGTTTTATACATAGTTTTCTTCGAAAGTCTATGGAAAGTCCAAACTGTTTTTAATACCTAAACGCTTAGTTATATTAGCTTAATTCATAACTATGTAAAAAAATCTTGGATGTAGATTTAAACCTATTTCTAATTGTGTTCTCGATTTGAAACTTAGTGACAACGACAACAACATTTTTACTATTCATCATCATCATCATTTCAGCCATAGGACGTCCACTGCTGGACATGGCCGCCCATCGATCTCCAAAAGGGCCGGTTGGAAGCGGCCTGCATCCAGCGTTTCCCTGGGATCTCTTTGTCCATCTTGTAGGTGGACGACCTACGCTGCGCTTACCGGTCCGTGGATGTGGTTTTAATATTTATCAATACAAAAAACCGATTTCACAATTTTTTTTAAACATGCGATTTCGTTTCTTAGGATGACATAATAACGTCATCAAAGTAACACAATTTTCAGTTATTTTGATTTAAAAACCAAACTACTGTTGGTGAAATTTCTATGGAACCAATCTGAAACCATATACTTTCAATAAAAACAACATTTTTCCAAATCGTTTCATAATATGACGAAGTTCTGAGGTAACAAACATAAAAATAATGCAATTGAATTGCAATCCCCTCCATTTTTGAAGTCGGTTAAATACAAACCATATGAGTTTAAACTCTGGAGCATTCCCCCAATACTGGCTCGACCATCAGATCACTACCCATAGTACATAAGTTTGATAGTTTTCGAAAACTTTTTTCGTTTTCGTAATGTCTTCCATACATTGCTGGGCCGAAAGCTTTTCGAAAACTTTGTCCGTATTGGAGTGAAGTAACATATACTGCTAATTACTACCGACTTTAGTTACTCCACGTTTCCGCTGGAGGCGCTTTACTAAAATGTATAGAACAATACCATAAAGAAAAAGTTTTCGAAAACTATCAAAAGTCGTACTCTGGGCACATGTGGATACACCTATGTAATGGCTTCGACAAAAAAAATATTAAAACCCCCGATAAAGGATTGAGTACATTAGAACGGGCCGCAGTGGGCCGGGCGTATCGCAAAAACGGCTTTCATACATTTTTGCGATGCGCCCCGGCCCACTGCGGCCGATCCCAATGTGCTCGATCCTTAAAGGAGCAGATAGTCTCTAAACGGCTAATTAGATTTTCATGAATCATAGCCAAGAATACTCTCGATTAAGTCACCAAAACAAAATAAAAATATCAAAATTGGTTCAGCCATTTGGGAGCTACGATGCCACATACATACCTACACAGTTGCACATACACACAGATACATTACATAGACACACAGATACACACTTTAAACTTTTAACACTCCACTTTTTGCGTCGGGGGTTAATATACAGTTTAATTGCAGTACCTCTTTTTTTAAGTGGGTTGAAAACTATTCTGAATAAAGAAATAAAAAGAAGAAAGATAATAATCATTCGACGGACAATAAGGCTGTTAAGTACTTATTACATACAGGGTTACTGGTAATCAGTTACGGCGGCCTCAGTACTTTCATCAAAACAAACTACTTTTGTTCTAAGACCTATCGAAATTCGATTAAAAAATCCGCCGCTACATTTAAAAAAAAAAAACGTTTACTCCGGACAAAATATATGAAACAGCTGTTTTTAAATCGCGAATTTTGATAAGTCATTGAACTATTTTGACTTAGGTATACTAATTAAACTAACCCTGTATACAAATGGTACTTATTCATCATCATCAGCCGGAAGATGTCCACTGCTGAACATAGGCCTCCCCCTTTAATCTCCACACTGAACGACAGCCTGCCTTTTGCATCCACTGGATGCCCGCGACTCTCACAATGTCGTCGGTCCATCTAGTGGAAGGCCTCCCTACGCTGTGTCTTCCGGTTCGTGGTTCCTTTCTTCCCGATCGGCTATCGGTTCTTCGAGCGATGTGGCCTCAGGGGCGGATCCAGGATTTCATTTGGGGGGCATGGCCCCCATGCCCCCTGGTTCCACCAATGTGTAGCCTGCCCATTGCCACTTCAACTTGCAAATTTTAACAGCTATGTCGATGTCGGTGACTCTGGTTCTTTGGCGAATATCCACGTTTCGGATCTTATCGCGCAAAGAAACTCCGAGCATAGCTCTCTCCATTGCCCGCTGTGTGACTCTGAGCTTTTCCAAAAGGCCAACAGTTAAGGACCACGTCTCAGTACCATATGTCATCACTGGCAACACACACTGGTCAAAGACCCTCGTCTTGAGGCACTGTGGTATCTTGGACGAGAAGATGTCACGCAATTTCCCGAACGCTGCCCATCCGAGCACTCATTATATCGGAGTAAATTTTGTAAAGCTATAAAATATTTTATTACTTATCGTGATTGAATTTCCTAAAGTACCTATTTATAATCGTATTTTGCACGCATTGATTATAATTCTCCGAGTTTTATTACTTTCATTATATTTTATTTTTAATAACTTTTATTAAATTCACTCGTCGTCCTATAATTTTACTAGCTGCGCCCCGCGGTTTCAACCTCGTAGTGATGAAAAATGGTGATGATGATGATGAAAAGCCAATGTTTACTCTCCGGCCTTTGAACTATACCCATGTAAAAAATCAGGTCGATCCGTTGCTCTGTTGCTGCGTTAAAGAGGAACAAACAAACCAACAAACTAACAAACCAACAAACCAACAAACAAACTAGTATTATTACTAGTATTAATAATAATAGTATTATTATTACCTATCAAGAAGAAAAAAATATGACATCTTGTCTTTCTGCAATTGAATTGGTTCCGTGCTCTCGTCCTGCAAGCGGATCGACATGGACCTCTCTCGCCTTTGTACACCCTTTCCGCGTAGCCCAGTAGATAGCCTCTCGCTAATTTAAACATAACTATTAAAAAAACTACCACTAGATAGACCGACTACATAGTAAAAGTCGCTGGCATCCAGTGGATGCAAAAGGCAGGCTGTCGTTCAGTGTGGAGGTTAAAGGGCGAGGCCTATAATCAGCAGTGGACGTCTTCTGGCTGATGATGATGATTAAAAAAAATACTTTTGTTTGGGGTTTCGATCGAAAGTCACCATTTCGCATGATATTTTGGCGCGAAATATCATACGAGCGATTCAAAAGAGCTTCTGCGCCAGCGCACGCAGATCGAACGTGCTTGTTGATCCGAACATAAACAATACTACCTGGAACGGTGGTACAAAGTGAAATTATGTCATTAAAAAAAATAAAAAATTATGGAACCTATCCAATTTTAGGATATCTCCAGATTTTTAGAGCAGCATCATTCATAAAAATGCGAAACAAGTACCTACAATGACAAACTGATCAATAAACAATCAATTTTTTTAATAAGCTTGCGCTTAGATCATCTCGCTTGATGTTAAACGACGAGCGCGTTCTAAAGTTGTGAGAAAATTAATTGATGAGATAATAACTTGAACCTATTTTTAACTAACTTCAAAAAGGAGGGGGCTATAAGTTTCTTTTAGATATACTTTTAGATTGGTCGAATTTTCATCAAAATCAGTCCAGTAGTTTGGTTTTTAAATCTAAATACATTAAGTGGAAAAAATATGTCCGAGTAAACGAAATTATGAACCTATTTTACTAATTTTGAAGTCAGCATTTTAAATTGACAATTATCTATATACTAGCTGCGCCCCGCGGTTTAACTCGCGAATTAAAATCACATAGAGTTTTCTCAAAATTTCTAATTTTCTGCGCAATTTTCTTAGTTTTTCTTTCCGTCAGAACCTTCTACAAAGTATTAGAAAAATATGAAAGTAAACTCGTTCTCAAGTTATGGCGTGACCATGGTAAATAGGGATTGATATATATAACATATATGTGATCTATATATATACATATATATATTTATATATAAATATATATATATCAATATATAGATAAATAAATAATTATAAATATTGATGTTTCTACGTCGAACATTTTAAATTTAACCTGGAATTAAAATATATTTCTCGTTGTAATTAAAAATTTAAATTGCAGGTTTGTTAGTAATGTAAATTTAATTAGTAATACATTGGTAATACGAATTGATTTAAGTGGTTAGGTACGCACGTTTAACCAGTGTGTCCATTTGTAGCAGATTTTTGATATATTTGGGCAGATTTGGCTAATATAACTTTTTTTTATTAACCTGTACTGTCCCATTCCTCGGCAATTCTTTCCAGACAGTGCGATCATCCGCCAGACCTGAACACTGTATCTGGAACGTATCGAGGTCATCGCGCCAGCGTTTTCTAGGCCTGCCTTGGCTCCATAGTTCTTTTTGAGGCACCCACTGCGTGGTCCTCTGGGCCCATCTATGAGGATGCTTCCTGGTCACGTTTCCCGCCCAACCCCACCATAATTTGGCAGATTTGATAAAAAAAAAAATGTAAAAAACACAGATTGTGAATTTATTTTCCATCTCCTTTGCAGTATAAGTTATTTTGAGATTTCTGCTATTTAAGCAGATTTGGCTAATTAAAGCATAAGTTATTTTGAGATTTTAGCTATTTAAGCAGATTTTACTAATTAAAGCATAAGTTGTTTTGAGAGTTCTGCTATTACGCAGATTTGGCTAAGCATAAGTTATTTTGAGAGTACTGATATGTAAGCAGATTTGGCTGATTAAAGCGTAAATTATTTTGAGATTTCCTCTATTTAGGCAGATTTAGCAGATCAAAATTGGTAATTTTTTTATAATTTAAGTTGGTACCTAGTAGCTTAGGTCTAGATACTCGCGGAAACTATTTAAATAGTCAAATTATTTAACCTTGTTTTTCGTATTGCAAAAATTATCATGTGACATTGATTTTCTAATCAAGTATTCATTATTATGTCATTACTAAGCAGTACTAAGGACTAGCGCACACGGGCGACTTCTATGCGTGACTGTTTCGTCCCTCTACCATCGACAAAAGGAAATTTATTTTCCTTTTGTCGATGCCCTCTACTCCAGTCTGGATTTCTATAGCATGTTTATGGAGATGCACGCACCTTATGACGCGACAGCCGAATGTCATTTTCTACCGACTTCCAAAAAAGGATGTTACTGTTCAATAGCCAATTCGCGGATGACAAAATTATCGCTCTCCGTGCTTCCCCAGCGTTCTCGCTAAAATTTAAATAATAAGCTTCATAATAGTTTTTTTTTATTGTTTATTTTGTTGCTCCATGGACTCCGGGTCCGTGCCCTTTGTCAACTTAAACAATAAAATTTGTGAACACTCGTTTACGGTGGGCGTAATAGTCTACCAGCGAATAATGCATTTGAATTCCTTAGTTCAAGCTATAAATGAATATAATACATAGTTTGAATTAATCAATCATCACCACATAATTTACGAATTTGTTTCCTGTACCTACCTATTTCAAATAATAAGACATTTAGGAAGTATTTAGGTTGTAAATGAAAAGTTTTATTTTCTTCGGTTTTTTGTGTTGATTGAAAAATGTGATAAGTACTTTGATTAGGTATGTACAACGTCAAATGATAGGGACTAAAAAAGATAAAACCTACGTAGGTAGACCTACATGAAAATATACCTACCTATCTCATTTATTTATTTTATCGTACTTGCTGGCCCCCGATTCTACTAAAGAAATTGTCTTTAAATTGTAATTGTTAAATAACTGCCTTAAAATTGACAGTTTTTTAAAATACTTAGGTAATATTAGGTGGTTGTATTTGTCTAGTATAAAAAAATATTTAAAACTGTCATTTTTGGGACAGTTATTTAACAATTAAAATAGCAACAGTTACAATTTAAAAATAATTTCTTTAGTAGAATCGGGGCCCTGGTCTCACGTAATCAATGATCTGAAAAATACGGACTGAATTGAGAACTTTCCTCCTTTTTCGATGTCGGTTAGTAAAAATGCGAAAATTCGCGTAAGTGAATAATTATGTTTGTTCGCATTCAACTCCGTAACAGTTGAACTAATTTGAATAGAATAGAAATCTTTATTGGCCTTAGGTATAACATTGGCCACTGCCAATCATCATCATCATCATCATCGTCAGCCAGAAGACGTCCACTGCTGAACATAGGCCTCCCCCTTTAACCCCCACACTGAACGATAGCCTGCCTTTTGCATCCACTGGATGCCAGCGACTCTTACTATGTCGTCGGTCCATATAGTGGGAGGCCTCCCTACGCTGCGTCTTCCGGTTCGTGGTCTCCACTCAAGAACCTTTCTTCCCCATCGGCTATCGGTTCTCCGAGCGATGTGGCCTGCCCATTGCCACTTCAACTTGCAAATTTTTAACAGCTATGTCGGTGACTTTGGTTCTTTGGCGAATATCCACGTTTCGGATTCTATCGCGCAAAGAAACTCCGAGCATAGCTCTCTCCATTGCCCGCTGTGTGACTCTGAGTTTTTCCAAAAGGCCAACAGTTAAGGACCACGTCTCAGTACCATATGTCATCACTGGCAACACACACTGGTCAAAGACCCTTGTCTTTAGGCACTGTGGTATCTTGGACGAGAAGATGTCACGCAATTTCCCGAACGCTGCCCATCCGAGTTGGATTCTTTGGGCGACCTCTTTGCCTAAGTTGGACTTACCTAACTGAACAATCTGTCCAAGATAGGTGTAATGGTCAACAACTTCGAGAGTATCGTTCCCAACGACTACCGGCACGGGTTCAACATGGACATTGGACATGATTTTTGTCTTGTCCATGTTCATTTTAAGACCCACCTGTTGGGAAAAGCTACTGAGGTCGCTGAGCATCGTATTTAGGTCCTCCAGTGACTCTACCATGATAACTATATCATCGGCAAAACGAAGGTGAGTGATGTATTCGCCATTGATGTTGATGCCTAATCCGTTCCAGTCCAAGAGCTTGAAAACGTCCTCCAATGCGTTCGTGAACAGTTTCGGAGAGATAACATCTCCCTGTCTCACGCCTTTCTGCAATTGGATTGGTTCCGTGCTCTCGTCCTGTAATCGGATCGACATGGTGGCGTTTCTATACAAACACTTCAACACTTCGATATACCTATAGTCGATATGACAACGCTGGAGGGACTGTAATACTGCCCAGGTCTCGATTGAATCAAAGGCTTTCTCATAGTCCACAAACGCCAGGCATAATGGCCGATTATACTCCTCAGTCTTCTGTATAATCTGGCGGAGGGTGTGTATGTGGTCTATGGTGCTCCAACCTTTACGGAAACCGGCTTATTCGGGAGGCTGAAAGTCATCAAACCTGCTTTCGAGACGGTTCGTAATGACTCTAGAGAACAACTTGTACACATGACTCAGGAGTGAGATGGGTCTATAATTCTTCAATAAGGTGTTATCACCTTTTTTGAAGAAGAGCACCACCACACTCCTGTGCCATGCTTCAGGCGTAGTACCATCGATTAAATTACTTCTGGAGGACTAACAGTACCGGTTTTCCACCAGCTCGCAGTAGTTCTGTCGTGATTCCGTCATCACCCGGTGCCTTGTTGTTCTTAAGCTGTTTCAGAGCCATTCTAATCTCGTACAAGCTGATGTCTGGGATGTCCTCAGTGTAGTGTCGGGTCAGTTTAGCTCTTTTGTCCTGAGCTGTACTGACAATAGGCTGTCGTGTCGAGGTGTACAACTGTCCGTAAAACGTCTCAAGCTCTCTCAGAATCTCCGACTTTGACGAAATGATACTGCCATCATCGATCTTCAGCTTTGTCATTTGGCTTTTCCTAATAGACGAATTTTTCGCGAACACTTTCAAGCCCTGGTTCCGCTCAATTGCATCCCTAATACATCTTGTATTGTAGGAACGCAGATCGTGTCGCACCGATTTCGAGATTCGTCTATTAAGTTGGCCATATTCCCACATATCAGCTGAAGATTGCAGTCTCATCTCAGTCCGGTCCTTCATTAGCTTAATGGTTTCGTCTGAACTTGGACCCCACTGCTTGGACAGTTTCCACCAGCCCATTGTTTAATTCGTCCACAGTTCCGCTTTCGGCAAGGCCCTGGAAGCGATTATGCAGTTCGAGTTGGAAGTCATTAGGGTTTTGGATTTGGGACGGACGGAGCGTGGACTTCACCAGACGCACCGCCAGAATGTGCCTCTGACAATACGGTGATCACTACCAGTTTTCACCCTGCTGATCACGGAGACATCATTGAATATTCGCTTCTTGGCCGTCATGATGAAGTTGATCTCATTTTTGGTCGAACCATCTGGGCTCATCCACGTCCACTTTCTGGATGGTCGCTTCTGAAAGAAGGAGTTCATCAAATAGAGTTCCTCCTTCTCCATGAAGTCGACCAGCCGCTGGCCCCTCGGATTCCGCCATCCATACCCATATGACCCCACTCTTAACTCATCGACATTCCGTGTGCCCACCTTTGCGTTAAAGTCATCCATAACAACGGTGAAGTATGTTTCGGAGGAATGTATGGCTTCGGATATCTCCTCATACAAAGCCTCTACTTCATCGTCAGGGTATGTCGAGGTCGGCGCATATACCTGTATGACCTTCAGCGAATAACGATCGGTTATTCTGAGTATAAGGTATGCTACCCTGCTCGACACACTATCGACCTTAATCACGTTGTTGATGAGTGACCTGCGGACGATAAAACCTACACCACCCTGGGACTTTCGTTCTCCTTCCCGGAAGAAGAGCATGTTCCCGGAATCCAGAACTATCGTATCCTGTCCCTCTCGTCGGATTTCTGATAGTCCTATGATGTCCCATCGTATTTTGCTCAATTCTTCCTCCAGCTCTACAATCTTCTCGTCGGTCCTCAGTGTGCGAACATTGTGCGTTACCAGGGCCAAATTATGTTGGGGGTGGTAGCGGGGCAACTGCCGGAGATTTTTTGCACCCCCTGCTCCACCGTGCGGCTTGGAGATCGCAGAAGGATTCATCATTAAAGTAGGAGGATGCTGCTGCCCATCCTCTGGTGGTTCTGGTCGCAGTTTTAGGACGTACCCGGGCAGTGACAATAGTCAAGTCAAATTTACAAAAATATATAAGTATATAATCACATTAACAAATTAGAGGATGATTAAGTAGTCTAAATAAGTAAACAATCAAAAAGTGAAAAAAAGTATTATTGCAATTAAATAAATAAATAACAATGATATAAGATTCGGCCTAGCAGCCATCTGTTCTGCGTGTTATGTGCCCTGCCCACTGCCATTTCGACTTGCTAATCCGGTGGGCTATATCCTATATCGGTAACTTTCGTTCGTCTAAGAACTCCTCATTTCTGATTCGATCTCGAATGGAGAGCACGGAACGGTAAGCGCAGCGTAGGACGTCCACACACAAGATGGACAGACGAACTAAAAGAGACAGGGAAACGCTGGATGCAGGCCGCTTCCAACCGGCCCTTTTGGAGATCGATGGGGGAGGCATACGTCCAGCAATGGAAGTCCTATGGCTGAAATGATGATGATGATAAAAGATTAACGCGTAACCAAAATGCTATTCTGGCTCAACGCATAAATATTGCCATTCAGCGTGGTAGTGCCGCCAGCATGCTGGGTATGCTGCCAACTGATAGTGGGCATTTCAATGCAGCGGTATTTGAGCATTTGGATTGTTTTTAGACCTTCAACGGTCTATGGGAAGTTTGTTTTTGTATTAGTGTTAACTTATATTTTGTTTAGTTATAAAGGCACTTGCTCTATATAAAAAAATAGAAAAAATAAGGGTAATAGGGAAGTCATATATGTCAAACGAAAAATTATATATGTCAAAAGTTTATAACTCAAAACTGTTTAATAAAAAAGTTTTGATAGGGAGGTAGCTTTTATCCGGGTACTGTGAACCTGAGTGTTTTATTGCGGTATGTTATATCACAAAATAAATATATACATAAGGCCGACTCCATACAAAGAGCGTTAAGTTCAATAAAAAATACTGCCTACCCTATATGAAATTGAATTTCCTATAGATCTTGCTATTTGACAGAATCAGAACGCCAAAAATCCATATCTCGTAGCTTTTTAGTCAAAAATATGGTAGATTAGTTGACGTTCCTGTAGCGACAAAATCTGCCAGAAGTGTTTAATTTTAATAGGTAATTTAAATTGGCAAGTAATTAAATTCGGTTTTGTACACAATACATAGGTAAATGTAAAATTAAAATTGTAATTTAAAATTTCCTGCATTATTTGTAATGCTAAACTTGTAGCGAGGAATGTATAAAACCGATATATATGGATAGATATGGGTCACCAGGAAACCGGCCTAGCCGAGTTTGGGGCCCACTGTTAAGGCGCGGTACAATCGCAAAATAACCCAAAAGAAGTGTTTTTAAACGCTTAGTGTGATGTGATGAAATTAATTGATCAGATTGAAAAAAACGTTCCAAGTAGATAAAACACCTGTTAATAATCTTAACCGAATAATATATAGGTAAATAATAATATATTTACATTGTTAAATAAACTGGATTAATAAAAAATAAAAAAAATTGAGCAACAATAGAAGCTTTTTAATTGAAGTACTTACTCTGAATTCCAGTGACAATTTTTTTACGAAATGTAGAAACAGAATTGTGTTTAAAATCTTTAACCAGTTAATTGTTGATATTCACTTTAATATTTCGATAAATTAAATAAAAAACCCCCGAAATAATGTAAGCACAAGCACAAAGTCATCATCATCTTCAAATATGATGATATACGATTTTCAACTTTAAACAAAGCTGTTTTAGATAGCAAATAAATCATGGCGTGAGTAGGTGAAAAAATAATTTGAAATCGTGATCAGACCGTGCCTTAACTCAATTATAACCTATGTTAGACACGATTGATAGTTTTTTTTTTACATCGGACTAGACTAACGTTTGACCGCGTTCTCGCCTGATGGAAAATGATGACGCGGTCGAAGATGGAGCACGTTTGCCCAGTAATAACCTATTAACCCTAGACTTGAACACTACAAGATTGTAATGCTGCGGAAACACAGACAGGTATATACATAATTACATAGCTTATGTAATTATGTATACCTACGCAGATGTGATCAAGTAAAAGCTTTTATTTATGTTAGTTTGTTTATTATGGCTCATCCTGTCTCTCTGAGAGAAGGCTTGTGACCCAGCAGTGGGAATACGCCTGCCAGCCTATATAAAACGGGATAAGTATTATAGGCTGTTATTGATGAATAATTTTGTTCGTTCGCTTACTCTTTTTTTTATTGGTAATTACGTATTTTATAACGACCTGGAAACCCGTCCAGTGACAGAGTTAGATAACAGGTAACTTAGGTAAAAAAATAACTTAACCTGTGTGTATGTATGTGTGTTGTTAGTACAATTTATCTGTAAAAATATCTGTAAATGTTTATACAGTAATGAATATATTTTAATTTTTTGTTTTATTATGGAAACTGACGTTTTCACACATTTTATTTATATTTACTCACGTAAGATTATGCCTGTTACTCCGACTATAGTTTCAACCGCATAAGGCGGTCTTTTCCAAGGTGAATGCACGCACGCAGCTGGGTCTCGCTTTGCACACAAGCAATTGCATTCACCTTGAAAAAGACCGCCTAATGCGGTTGAAACTATAGTTGGAGTGACCGGTTTGATCTAACGTGAGTAACCGTGTCTGATCTGATGCCGGCGTCGCGGTTTTACCATCCATCGCACTAGCCGCTACCGCCTGAAGGCTCATCCACACATCATAGATCAGTGGAAATCGCACACTGTCCTATTCACTCGATCCTTCTTGCCTCATACTTGCAAAATGTGGAATGAGCTACCTTCCACGGTGTTTCCGAGAAGCTACAACATGGGGTTCTTCAAAACGCGAGTTAATCGAGTCCTATAGGGTCGGCAACGTATTTGTGATGCCTCTGGTGTTACAAGTATCCACAGGCGACGGTGACTGCTTACCATCAGGTAGCCCGTTTGCTTGTTTGCCACCTATGGCATAAAAAAATATTAAAATGTGTGAAAACCAAGCCAGTTTCCATAATAAAATTGAAAACTCTACGGGGAGGTAAGACTCAATGAAGGGAAACGGTTTGCTTAACCTATGTTATTTTTCTCATAACAACTCATAACATAAGTCATACATAACATAAGTCTTATACGTAAGCATTTGGATTTTTCTTTCTTGACAACGAGTGTGGCATTCTATATACATGACCATGGGCCTTACCTCTTACCTCTACCTTAGGTTACCTTACCTTAGCTTACGGTTACCTCTTAACGCGGGCTTGAATTAGCGCTGAAACAGCGCATTTCAGAAAATCACGCAAACTTGATCCTTAACGCACCGAGATACGATTTGCGGTCGCGCAATCTTCCTCATCACCTAAACAGAATCGCTTAAAACAGGTAGCCGTAAGACCCCTGGCATGACCTAGGCATTGTTTATAATGACAACAGTTTCCATTAACAAATTGATAAAATACCGTAGTTGCAATACCGATCTGTCAACGTTGGAGTATCATATCAATACTTACTATTAGGAGATCCCGTTCTGAACATCGGATTAGGCGCCATCCAAGGGAAAGCTCCGAATGGCCACGTCGGCGGATGAGTCGGTCCATACAGCCTCGGCAGTAGCGGCTGTGGCACCACAACCCCACTCCTACCGTCCATCTCCTCTCCATCAGGGCCAGCATCTCTATCGTCTCTCTCATCGCCAACGTTGGAATCAACATCTTCGATATCCACGTCGCTGTCATCTGATTCAGGCGCAGCGTCGGTGCTTTCCGCGTCATTGCTGTTCGCATCGTTGATGACCTCTTTAGTTGGCGTGTCAGTTTTTCCGCGTAGCAAGGAGTCCACGCTGAAGGATATACGGCCTTTCCCGCCGGGCTCGGCGGTCTCGGCGCGCTCGCATTCGAGCGTCGTCTTCATCTCATCTGCTCGATGGCATTTCAAATCTAGAACGTGCCGTCGGAACGTTTTCGGATCTCCATTTTCTTATTCAGAATATCAAACGCCACAGTTTTTGCGGGTACGTACTTCCGTGTTCAACTTGATTTTAATTTGACTTGTTGTTTTGACATTCTTGATTTATTCTGATTTTACATAAATAAATGCAAAACGATATTTTAATTATTTGTGGGTTGGTTTGTTTTAGTTTACAGGTGGTTCCCGAATGCTGTTTTACTTTCGGGAACTGAATCACGTTAAAGTATTTAAAAATACACAAGGATATGTTTGTGTTTATCGAAAATCACTAATAAAGTTGGGCACAGTTCAATCACAATTTGCAACACTCAATGCGAATAATAATACGAATGTGAATCGAATTAGAATATCAAACGTTTGTATTTGGAAATTCTAAGTAGCGCGGTGCGTTCGGAAACTTGCGATGCGTTCGGAAAGCCGCGATCACCGCAAGCGATTCGCGTGGAAGCGCGGTGAAAATCGCGCTAGTATTGGGGCGCAAACCGCGTCTGCGGCCCGCCTCTCCTCTCTGCACCGAGAGAGACGAAACTACCCACCGAGGAATTTTAACAAGCGGCGCGGAGTGAGCGAGACGGCGATACAATCCGACATGTGTGGAAACGCGATATTCAGTAGGCGGGGTCCGTCGCGCTCAAATTAATACTCTCCACGGAATACGCCTTATAGAAAACCGCAACCGCTTTCCAATTGCACTCTTATCTGTTCGATACAAAGTCGAAAATTAGTCGATACGTCAAATAATAAAGTGACGTAACGAATCTGAACGCGTCAGATTGCAGCGACTATTGTGTTGAATGAAAAAGGAGTAAATAGAGTTGTGCCGTAGGCGGCGTAGAGGGGACTTTACGATTTAATTATTCGCGAATACGGAGGCATTTTGTAGCGAACTAATGTCTCATTGTCTCATTAATATCTCGGGCGGGCCGGCCATGTTTGATTTGTTTATGACAGGTGAGGACACGACGGAAGTGTTGCCAACTGCTAGGGGTTGGAATAATACAAGCGTTGTGTACTAAACTTGTAGCTTCGAGCGTGATACGTTACGGAGGCTGCGTACAGACGGTTTTGTGTTAATTTAGAGGCATCGATTGGGAGGTTGTTAGAATAGGTTGAGTTTAAGCCTTTGTCATCTGTGCGAATTGGGTCGGTATAGAAACAGATGGCGTTAGCATACTTAGCGGTTTGCCGTTTTTAGGGTTCCGTACCTCAAAAGGAAAAAACGGAACCCTTATAGGATCACTTCGTTGTCCGTCTGTCTGTCTGTCCGTCTGTCAAGACCCTTTTTCTCAAGAACGCGTAAAGGTAGCAAGTTGAAATTTATACTAAATACTTGGGACTACGGTTTCTTTCGGCTGTAAAAAAATAAAAGTTGTAAGTCAACGCAATCAAAAGATATGAACGTTTATGTCGCATATTTTGCGATTTCACAGGGGAACCAAAACCTATAGGGTACTTCCCGTTGAGCTAGAATCATGAAATTTGGCAAAAAGCAAGGTCTCATAGCACATATATAGGAATAAATCCGAAAGTTAGAAATATGAAGGTATATCATTTAAAAATTATTATTTTGCTATTACAAACTTACATTTTGTAGTTGGAATGTATGGAAGAACCTTATTGTCAACTACAAACTTAAGTTTGTCTTTCAATATTTTAACTTCAGTTAGTTTTTTTTTGTCTCGCGCGACATAAAGGAACCCTCCTTTATGTCGTATATTTTGCGATTTCACAGGGGAATCAAAACCTATAGGGTACTTCCCGTTGAGCTAGAATCATGAAATTTGGCAAGAGGCAAGGTCTCATAGCACATAATATATAGGAATAAATCCGAAAGTTATAAATTTGAAGGAATATCATTTATAAATAATTATTTTGCTATTATTAACTTACTTTTTGTAGTTGGAATGTATGGAAGAACCTTATTGTCAACTACAAACTTAAGTTTGTCTCTCAATATTTTAACTTCAGTTAGTTTTTTTTTTGGTCTCGTGCTCTGAGGGTTCCGAGGGTTCCGTCTAACGGAACCCTCAGAGCACGAGTCCTACTCGTACTTGTCCGGTTTTTATTAAGTTTTTTCTGTATTTGGAAAATGTCATTAGACAAAACTGTCAAATATTATAAGCTACGTGTAACACACGTGTAAGCTACCTATCTATCTATCCAGCACCACTGACAGTTGCTAAACTAAATAAAATATGTTTTTTTGTTGAAATTACCTTATTATTAACCTTAGATCAGACATACAAGGGAGATATGCCTTAGTACAAATATCGTTCGTGATCTAATGTCTCCGAGTTCATATGACTATTTACGGGATATTTACCGTGGTAAGGTTGTGGAATGAGCTCCCGATATTGCACCTAACTTTTTAACTGTTACCTTACCACGGTAAATATCGTGCAAATAATCATATAACTTTAAAATTTGGATGTTTTGGTGTTTCCGTCATCTACCTATATCTAGTCTCCCGTGACCACACACTGCGAAACGACCGGAATTAAAATGATATAAAGTTACGCGATATAATCCATTAACACCTCAGATCAGACAAACAAGGGCGGGTGCGAACGCATCTGGCCCAATGCAGGCTTGATGTTTAGTCAAATTTACTCTGCGGACGACCTTTCCGCCTTTTTGCATGTAGACTAACAAGTTACAAGTTACAAGTTTCTTAGTTTGCCTGAAAAATAAGTAACTAAGCCGTACCTATTTACCTACTTTAGCTGCATAAGTACTTACCTACTCTATTGGTACTCTAACTACTCTATACGTGATGACCTGTAATTGGCTTTGTGTAGGTATCTATTTAAGTTTATCTATGAGACATTTGTAACCAAGCTGTTGGTCGTCATTTAAGCAGCAATTTTATTTTTTTATCTTGAAAAAAATAATTATAACTTTAGTGAACAACCGTGATAGTTTAAAACATTGTTTTATCCAAATTTTTATCGAAAGGATTGTTGGAAAATGTAAGTATACTGTAGCTACCACCTGCTTGGGATCAAGCCATCAAATTTTATTAAGGCGAGTTTTTCCCACTTTTAAGCAACGCTTATTACTACAGTTGACCTTAAGGCTTAATACTAATTAGTAGAGCAAAGCCATGGCACTTACAAACGGTCGAGCGTTTCGCTACTTATTTAAATTTTTGAAGTTTTTCTCATATTTTTCGAAGTACAGCTGTAATATTGATAGCCCATTGGTCCAGTTGGTAGTGAACCTGTCTTCTGAGCTTGGGGGCGTGGGTTCGATTCCCATCTAGGACAAACATTTGTGTGATGAACATTTGTGTTTGTTCTATATCTGGTTGTTAATATCTATTTAAGTGTGTATTTAAAAACTATATATGTATGTATATCAGTCTCTGGCAGCCATACCACAAGCTTTGCTTAAAGTGAATTAACATGAAAGATCATTGAAGTGAACTAATATAACAACAATAAAGAAAAAATTTTTTTTAAATTGTTTAAATGTATGATTATATAGTGAAATATTATATGTGAAAACTCATAAATTTTTTTTTTTTTTTTTTTTTTTTTTATTTATTTTATTTCCAACTTAGAACTATCATTACAGGTTATACCTAATGCGATAGTGTAGCAAATTTACATATTAAAAAAAACATTGTGACAACACTTAATTATCTAGTAACATAAAACCTTTAAAGCTATCTTTGTAAATTCACTCAGAGCACAACTAAATAGGTCAATTTCAACGGAAATGACGTTAAGAGTGCGAAGTGCTCGTGTAAAAGGTGCCTCCTGGAGAAGATTAGTTCGCGCGCGCGGCACCGATACCAGTTTTGGCAGTCTTCGCCTCCACACATACCTATCAGGAACGCAGAAGTATATCTGCTTAAGTATATCCGGATTGTGCACCCTGCCTCTCAGCAACTTGAAAATATAAGAAACAAGTGTGAGCTCTCTCCTGACCCTTAGTTCGTTGTATCCAACCATGCCTAAAATAAATAAAGTAGGGTACATTAATGGATAAAACGGATATACTCCATATTTTTTCAAATACAAGTACCTAATGAACTTGTTTTGTATCCTTTCGACCATAAGAATGTACTTCGTCTCGTGAGGGGACCAGATGACTCCATTGCATTCAAGCTGACTTCTAACTAGAGCGTTGTACAAGGCGGCAATTGCATTAATATTTGTAAAACCGTTAGCCATACGCAGGATAAAACCCAAATTTCTGTATGCTTTTTTGCAGATTTTAGTAATGTGATCCTGAAATATCAGCTCCGAGTTAAGAGTCAACCCCAAATCCCTCACAGCATTGACTCTAAGTATCGGCATCCCGTCAATGCTATAATTGTGAAGTATCGGGTTACGAGAACGAGTGAATGAAATTGTCATACATTTGGAAGCGTTGAATTGCAGACAATTTTCTTTGCTCCAGGCCACCACTCTGTCTATATCAAAGTAAATAGATTAATACATATATGTAATACTTAGGTGATGGGAAATAAAAAAGGCTTTATAATAATAATAATAATAATCAGTCTCTGGCAGCCATATCACAAGCTTTGCTTAGTTTGGGGTCAGATGACCGTGTGTGAAAAAATGTCCCGAATATTTATTTATTTATTTTATTAATATAAAATGTACGTTTACGGTTTTCTCCATAATTATGTAATCTGTATATTAAGATATTGTAGACATCAGTTAATAAATCGGTATTTGAATGAACCCAAAAAAACAGGGATAAAAGCGCAAATTAGTGTTACTTTCACAATTTATTTCTATCGAGCGAAATGTCCGCAATCGTATTTCAGTCTTTGAGGTTTCCTAGATAAAACATACAATTTTGATATGACACCATTTTTACAATTTTAACGTAGCCATGCAAGTAAACACACTTAAACTAGAATGATAAAAATTCTTAAAAGTCGGAAAAGAAAGCCTTAATAAAATCAAGCCTGGCGCAGAACTGCAAGACCTCATGGACACCAGCTGTGCGTGACAACAGCACAGATAGGCCTGCACAATGGCAGGCACAGATAGGGTATTATATAAGTAAAGCTTTGATTAAAAATCATTGGTTCTACCTAATTGAATCTTGAGTACCTACGAAGTTGATAACTAATCAGCTTAATCTACAATTTGCTTCTACCTAAATAATGTAATTAAAAACGAACCATTAAAGCCAATGTGTCCCATTAAAAAAAAGAAATCAAAATCATTAGCGCCATGTCACTTAACACCGAGTTAATCGCATTTAACTGTTATCTACCATCTTTTTGTGCATCTAAAAATGATTTTCTCCCTCCCAGCAAACAATCTTCGACCTTATTATAAAACACTAAAGGTTAAAACAGAATCGAATAACATAAATTGATGTCAATTCGCAAATATTGACATAGATTGCGGGTCAAAGAAACATAGCACTTATAGCTTTGTGATAGGGTTTTATCGATTAAATGGAGCTCCCCCAGCCAATTAATGCAGCGTAATCGCACAGAGAGATTACGCGTCGCCTTAATTGAAAGAGTGTAATGACGGGTTCATCCTAGGGCGGTAATAAAACTGGCCGGATTATTTCTCCCGTGATTTATTTTGAATTTCGAATGTTTTGTTTGAATGTGGAATAGGATGATAGTGACGCGATGTATCTGTTTTTATCGATAACTAGCGGTCCGCCCCAGCTTCGACGGGTATAGATTATAGCCTATGTCACCCGGGGATAGTGTAGCTTACCAACAGTGAAAGAATTTTTAAAATCGGTCCAGTACTTTTTGAGCTAATTCGTTACAAACATACTTGCATACAAATCTTTCCTCTTTATAATATTACTAGCAGACCTGACAGACGTTGTCCTGTCTTAGAACTGTCAAATACGCAAAGTCAAATATGTAAATCTTATTTTTTTACACCTTGGGTTCCATTATTGGAGTTTTAGTAAGGATCCCTATTTTTTTGAAAATATAATATATCCTATGTTATCCGGGGATAGTGTAGCTTCCCAAAAGTGAAAGAATTTTTCAAATCGGTTCAGTAGTTTCGGAGCCTATTCAATGCAAACAAACAAACAAACAAACAAACAAACAATCAAATCTTTCCTCTTTATAATATTAGTATAGATTAGTGTAGAAGTATAGATTAATAATTGTGACAGCAAGTACAGAACTCCTTGTCGATAAAATCTACACGTCAAATGAAATGTTGACGATCTTTATCGACGTAAGTTCAACATCCCATCGACAAATAATCCATGCCCGATCGACAAACATGATGACTATTAGATACAATATGGTAATTTCGAATTAATTTCCAAAATATCTTCAATGTACGGAATTGGACCTGTTACAGTTTTATTATAAGTATAGATAGGGTATTGAGATCCGCTAAGAAATATTATATTATTTGTATCTATTTCAATGTTTATAAATATAATCATAATCATTTTATTGGTAACTAATAATTACAAGTCATATTTGTTACTAGTATCAAGGTACTAAAGTAAATAATTATAGAGATCTATTCTAACTTAAACTATATAGGTAATTGGTAAAAATGTACTAATAGTGTACCTATCATATTTAACAATTACAAAAACAGATAATCAATGTCATAGTGATATAAAAAATAATGTAAAAAAAAAAAAATAATTGTATGTATGTACCTGTATAATAGGCATGTGTCCTCATGTTTAATTTATCACAAATAACCGGCTTAGCGAGGAATATAACTAAATACATTACACATACTGAAAAAATAATTTAAATTGGCTGATAAATCTCTGAGATATGAGCGCTTGAAGTTTTAGGTGGGGATAGGGAGGGGATGCTCTATCCCTTTCTCACAAAGCGTGTGTTAGTATAGCATTTGTATGGCGCTCCTGAGCCGTGATGTCACGGCTCAGTATAGTTCGCTCTCTGTCTAGCATGACATTTAAATGCTTATATCTGCTTATATCTTATTTATTTTTTAACTAATTTTAATTTTGTTTTCGTTGATGGGCTCTATTTATGATCAGCTTTTTTATGAGGTAATAAAAAAATGTTAGTCATCATGCCTATTTTCTGAGAACCATGGTAAAAGCTTTGCTTAGTTTCTTTTGCTTGGGTCAGATGATTGTGTGTGCCAAAATGTCCCGAATATAAATTTTATAATTTTTTAATTAATTTTATTTGTCATTTATGTACGACACCTGCCATGCAACTACCTGTTTTGAATTGACCAAAAATATTCAAAATATTATTTCTTTACGGGCTTGCAATATTATGTCATCAGGATAGACCAAATAGGGATAATTTTTGACCAAGAAAAATAATTTAGAACTGAAAAAAACATATGAAATCCCGGGACACAGCACACTTAATAAGTACTTATTAATTCAGATTACTTCGCCAAACGTATAAAAAAATAATAAGGTGCCATAAAAAAGAGGGCAATAACAGAAAAATGGCTTCCCTCCGCAATACAATTCTCATTTAATTAAAGCCTTACCTACCTCTATTATGATATAAATTGCATGCAAACACCAAAGAAATCCTTCCCGGCAATAAAACGTTGGAAATGTAGATACGGCGTTTCTCAAGAGGGCCGACGAACGAGGCTTAACTCAAATTTATACTGAAATAATACGAAAAAGAGCAATCTTTTTAAATAATGACTTTCATATTCTCGAGTGCTAGTGATGTTCTTCTACCGGCAAATAATGCTGTTACGGTCAGAATTTAGTTCAGTGTCAAATATCTTCCGAATCGTAGTAGATAGCTAGTTGAATTTTTTCCAAAATTCACGACGTAAGGACGCAATGTCTGCCTCGATGACCTGCAGTGCAAGTACCTACCGTTCTTTATCGATCGTCAAATTCGCTAATATGCCATAGAATCGATTACAGCGAGTACTGAAAAAATTGCATATTATCGAATTTGACGACCTCAACTGTCAATTTGACGATCGCTAAAAGAACGGTACTTGCACCCCTGTAACGCAAATTGGTTGACAAGTGCACAAACATTTCCGCTTGTGCACATTCTTCAAACTTGATCGATCTCGTATAGAGCCAATATTTATCATCATTTCAGCCGTAGGACGTCCATTGCTGGACATAACCCTCCCCCATCGATCTCCAAAAGGGCCGGTTGGAAGCGGCCTGCATCCAGCGTTTCCCTGCGGTCTCTTTTAGGTCGTCTGTCCATCTTGTGGGTCAACGTCCTACGCTGCGCTTACCTCCATTCCAGAACCTTTCGGCCCCATCGGCCATCTGTTCTGCGTGATATGTGCCCTGCCCACTGCCATTTCAACTTGCTAATCCAGTTGGCTATGTTGGTGATTTTCGTTCGTCTACGGATCTCCTCATTTCAGATTCGATCTCGTATAGAGAAACCCCGAGCCCTCTCCATAGCTCGTTGTGCTACTTTGAGCTTGCTTATGAGGTCCATAGTGAGAGACCACGTTTCAGTGCCGTATGTCATTACTGGTAACAGACACTGGTCGTAAAAAGTAAGGGCTTTTAAAACGGTGGTGAATTCAAAGTTAACATATTCTAGTATAAGTGTACAACTTTACTAAACGCTGAAAACCCGAAAATAAAATTTAGCTATTTCATACATTTCGTCGGGATTAGGAGCCGGGAAGGTAAGTCCTAACACTGCGACTTGAACCACCGGAGGATGGGCAGCAGCTTCCTATTAGTACACGGCGAACGTTCTGCAATCCCCAGCCGCCTGCCAAGCGTCGGTATTACGGCAACACCCTTCTCTAAGATCCTTTGTTCAGAAATGGACGTTTAATGGCTAATGATGATGTTAATGTTACATTTCGTTGAGTGCTAATGACATTTTTCTTTTGAATCCGAATTAGATGATTTTTCCGCTATTTCAGTGTTGGTACCGTAGTAAAAGTTCTTCATAGTGATGTACAATACGCTGATTACGGCGTTCCAGATAACCATGTAGAATATCTTTTAAGCCTGAAACATTCCGAGTCACAATCTCTCAGTGAAAACAGTCAAAAAACGTCCGAACGTCAATGTATGTACATTGGATCAATTATATACTTCACAATGCCACATTTACTCAAATATAGAGGTTATGTCACTTCGTCACTTGCATAGTGCTCAACGTTAGTTGTCCGCTCTCATCGTAGCTCTGGCATCGCGCGGCGTTGTAGTCGGATCGTGGTTGCCTTGTAATGTAACTAGTCAAAAATTCTGCGCAATTCGTAGCGTGCGCCGAGTTTTGGTTCGGACATTTTTTTGGCACGATTGTGACTCTATCCTCAAACGGTAAAACTAACTTGGAAATGTATACATAAAAATGAAACCCTATTTACCTTGGTCATGCCATAACTTGAGAACGACTTTACCGATTTGATTCATCTTTTTTAAAAAGTTTTCTTATACTTTGTAGAACGTTTTTACGGAATGAACAATTAAGAAAATTGCGCAGAAAACTGGAAAATTCTGTAAACTTAACGACGATTTTAACATCGCGCGTTTGATGAATGTGATTTACCAGTCAGTAGTTTTATTTTTATTTTTGGACATGCATATTTAAGACTAGGACAACGTCTGTTGGGTCAGCCAGTAAATAATAAATCCACAAATTGAACTTGTAATCCAAAATAGGTCAAAACAATCCACCGTAATTCCGTATCTGCGGAAAAATCCCGAAACCTCAGCACTGGTCGGTGCCAACAATTTAGCGGAGATGAGACTTTTTTTTTAATAAAAACTTGGCGCGATAATGGTCTAGGCAGGTTCGAGGGTGGCGGACATTACGCGAAATGCCGAGAAACGAGCTCCATGCGACCTTTTTGGTGCTTTGATATATAGGATGTTGAAAAAATGTTTGATTGGATAGAGATCAGCTGGGTCCTGCGGTTTTATTGGTCACGATTCAAATTTCCACGAGTACTTAGGTAGATAAATATAAGTCCGTACTCCGTACATTATTTTAAGTAAAATTTTAATTTTAACTATTTTATTTTATTATTTTAATTTTAAATAAGATCAATTTTTGATTTTCTATTGAATTGTAGAATTTCAATAATAACAATATGGGTTTCATGCCTGAAATAAAGATATGTTATTTACTTATTTTTTATTTATTTACAATTATCTATACTAATATTATAAAGAGGAAAGATTTGATTGTTTGTTTGTTTGTTTGCATTGAACAGGCTCCGAAACTACTGAACCGATTTGAAAAATTCTTTCACTGTTGGGGAACTATCCCCGGGTAACATAGGCTATATTATTTTATTTTTTAAACGTTTAAATTCGCCTGTGAGATAGACGCGCGCTTTTAGGTACCGATAGTTAACGTTTGATGTTCTTTAAGATATAAAATGACAATGTAAACAAATAATTTTTCTAAATATTTTGAAATATTAACCGAGCAAAATGACCGAAGCACAAGCACACTTGTACATTGTCACATTATTGGAGTTTAAGTAAGGACCCCTCCTTACTTAAACTCCAATAATGTGACACAAAGTGTAAAAAATAGGATGTACAAGTGTGCTTGTGCTTCGGTCATTTTGCTCGGTTAATATTTCAAAAAATTTAGAAAAATTATTTGTTTACATTGTCATTTTATATCTTAAAGAACACCATACGCTAACTATTGGTACCTGAAATCGCGCGTCTATCTCACAGCGAATTTAAACGTTTTTGAAGATAAAGATAACTGAGTGAGATCGTAAATAGATTGGATATTTTAGAATAATATTGCAATTAGTATAAAGCTATTTTTCGTGTTGATATTTTAAAGGATGGCGGAAGAGATTTAAAAAAAAGTTTTTTTTTTTAATATCTCCTCTGCCATCATGTATTGTCACAGGCTACTTTTATAATGAAAAAATATGGTTTCTGTAGGATAGTGGATGAATCCGCGGGAAGCTGCTTCCGTTATGACAGACAGCAAAACATGGTTCCGTCATATTTTGGAAATTCACACTTAGGGATTTGTATAATCATCATCATCAGCCAGAAGACGTCCACTGCTGAAAATAGGCCTCCCCCTTTAACCTCCACACTGAACGACAGCCTGCCATCTGCATCCACTGGATACCCGCGACTCTCACAATGTCGTTGGTCCATCTAGTGGGAGGCCTACCTACGCTGCGTACCTATTTGTATAATATATTTTATTTAATGTAAAAATGTTTGACAGTAAATATTATTATGTATAATATCTAAGTTGATAGTAGGTAAACACGGCGTACTCTTTTCATGAATTTTGTAATCCAACATCCACGAGTTTGAGGATCAATACTTTTTTACGTCTAAACGAATCTTGATAAAGTTATTGATAAAGATCTATCTAGGAACTATCCTATGAGAATGAAGTGCCGTAAATTAAAAAATGGTGGGGCAAGCGGCCCCACCCTGCCCCGACATGCCTGCTCCCATGCTGATATAGGATAGGATACATCTTGGAAATGTGGAAAGCTGGAAAATATTGAGCACTCTGTACCTCCAGTGGTAGCAATAAGCAGCGACAATAAAAGCTCGGCTGCCATCGTAAACACATCCCCGGTTTTAATATTTTTTAAATTGCTCTCTACTTAATGACTATATTTGGGTAAATTATCACAATTCTTTTTGGACTAGCTTTTTAGTAAAAACCTATAACAAAGTTTTCATAAACATATTATTATTCTCGATATTGTTTGAAAAACATTCTTTGAAAAAAGTTGCACTTTTTTGTCTCGTCATCTCCTCAATATACATACCTAGAGACTGAAAAAGCGCGACAATTTAAAAAAAACCGCTTTGTAACCTCAAAATTAGTATGAAATGCAAACATTACTGTATTACAATAAAAAATTATAGTTCACAAGTACTTATCAAGTGAGATTATTTCAGGTATTCCATTAAAAAAATTGGAGTTTAAATACTGATATTTTTAAATTTGCCGCGCTTTTTTAGTCTCTACTTTCATTAGCCAGACTACATAATTTGTCTCTATGTGCAAAAAGGTTTTGATTACATTTTCCCACTAAAAAGGCAAATGAAGCACAGAGGTTATGTTAGAATTACAAAAAAAGTTGATATTTCCAGATGGTTATGGCTGTCATTGGCTCAAAGTGCTAACCATAGCCACCTTTAAATATCAATAGTTTCATACATACATCGCCTTTTATATTATATATAGATAGGAAGAGATGCTTTACTAAAGGAAAATAAAAATAAATATTTGGTAAATTTTTTCTGTAGCAATTGTCGTGGCACATTAAACTTAGACCAATTCATTTTCAATCGTTCACGTGTAAAGATGACACAAAGCAAAATTTTAAGGTTTCTGTATGAGACCGTAAATAATTATTTTGTGCCAAAAGCTCTGTTACAAGTGTCCAAAACTCAACAACTCTTTACCGTTAAAAAAGCTGGCCAAACAAAATATACTTATTTTTTCCACCGCATTGTTTTCTTGTCTCATAATCGGCTACCCTTTCTTTTTCTGGCAGATAAAAATAAACCTTGTTAAGGCGCCTCGTGTTTAAACCTCGAGAGCAAACAACGTCCTAAAACAACCAAACATGAAGTTGCCACTTAACCACATCACTTAACAAAACCACTATAAACAGACCCCTTCTATTCAACAAGCTTTTAAAAAAGAAAGCTCAAGTGATTTTGGGGGTATTATACTAATATTGTAGAGTCAACTACAGAAATTTAAGCGTTTTGGAACTTTATCGGTATAAAATAGAAAATATATTCTTATTTTGGGTACAAAAATTACTGAAAATTCATTGCGGTATGGTTCTACAATGTGAAGTAATTTTTGCGGTTGACTTTTTCGAACGGAGTGCGCGTAACAATATTCGAAAATAGAATAGGGAAGTAACAAGTTCGAATTTTAAATATATGGGGCGCCACTACATCTTTGAACAGATTATGAACGTTTATACCATTGTGGTGTTTGTTTTCTTTTCAAAAATGGTGGTGTGATCTTTTTGCATTAACACCTTTTAGTGTGCGCTTTAAGGAGGCTTCGTGTGTGGTCCGTATCCAGAGATTTTGAGTGTTTTTGAGTTAACATCTTTGTAATTAGCTGTCTCGGTAATTTTTGAGGATAAACATGATTTGTCGTGAATTTGGGTGAGAAAAAACAAGTTGGCTAATGGCTCCAGGAACTCCAAAGAATATCCAGAACTAACTAGCCTATATAATAGACTACTTAAACAATTAAGAGTTAGACATGTGAAAGAGTATAAAAAAATATATGAAAAAACCAATGACAGAGGAAACAAAAAAGTTGGACTACAATCACAGAAAAGTTTTTTTTTTTGTTCAAATTAGAACGGCTGTCAAGGCATTTTGGTAAGAAAATTGTTGTAGCCAGTTGCACGCATATAAACTAAACGTCATTCATTCGAAATAAGTTAGCAACTGTGATGCGGAGTTCGACGCGTTGATCTAAATAAGAATGTTCAATAAAGGTACACACATAATGCCAGGTAACAGATTTTCCTTCTCATTTCCATTCTATTTACTTCTCTTTTCTGTGACTACAACCATGACTTTAGATTTTTGTAAAAAACTTTTGATGTGAGTCAATTTTCAACGCGTGCTCCGAAACACGTGCAAAAAGTCACCTTTGTCCAAAAAGCTTTTGATATCAAAGGTTTTATAAATGTGGCGCGAAAAATTGACAAATAAAATGTCAGATTCGAATTTCGAATTGTTTATTTTTCATCGAATAGAGTTTAAAATTGCAAAAACTGCATTAATATAATATTTCTACGTAACATCTTAATTCAATGCGGCATAAAGAGTTAGAACTATTTATTGCCTTTGTTCATTTAGAAACGGCACAAAATTCACTGAATTCGAGGGAGAAAAAAAAACTATGACATTCAACTTTTTTTTGAGATATCAAGATAACATTAGTGGCTTCTAAATGTTCATTTCAATAGTGAAGGGGATCCATTCAAAGGTCTTTGAATCTTTGAATAGGTGACGTTTTTCCGTAAGATGGTTTTATGTTGATAAATATGGGACTAATCAAATTATTTATGGCATTAAATCGTAATAAAATCGTGGGACATCTGCTGATTCTGTAGAGGTCTTGGGTGTTGAAAACTTGGTGTTTTTTGGGATGAAAAGGATTTGATTGTTCGTGATAATTTGACAAGCGAAACGGCGCGCGGCTTTTTTAACCGACGCCGACGGAAGGAGGAGGTTATCAATTCGACTGCGTGTTTTTTTTGTATGTTTATTACGCGATTACTCCGCCAATTATGAATTGATTTTGATGATTATTTTTTTGTCGGTAGCTCACAACTTAGAGGTGGTCTCATATAAATTTTATCGAAATTGATTTAGCAGTTTTTAGAATAATCAACAAAAAACAAAAATATATAAACAGGTGAAGTTCAGCAATAGTTGTGATGAGGACTTCCAATCTCTGTTTTAACTGTCATTTTCAACGTTTTTAGTTTAAGTTTGCACTTTTAGGTACTTATAGTCTGGAAGTCGTTTTTTTCCTAAAATTTAATTATTTTAAACATTATGTAGATCTACGTTTGACCACCAACTCGTCTGATGGCAAGCGACGCTGTGGCCAAGGATGTAACACGTGGATCTAGAAGAAATATATTCACTCTAGCCTTGAAGATGCCTAAAAACAGCTGCGAAGAAAAATAGGCCTACAACAAGTTTAGAAAAAGAAGGTAGGTATACAAAAATGAGGCTTTAGATACACTGAACATAAATACGAATCTAACGAGTAACGACACTTGGGGAATACAAACTGGCACAAAATTATAAAAAAATATGTCACATTACAATATAATATGCTAAAGCTTGATGTTAATGGTCTAGGTAGGTACAATTAATTAAGTTATATGATTATTTACGTGATATTTACCGTGGTAAGGTTGTGGAATGAGCGTAGCAAAAGACTAAGCAAGAGGGTAGATCGTTTTGTCTGCATCTAACTTTTTAACTGTTCGACCATACACCCGCATTCTTCAGTCTTCCCGTGAACATGGTGCATGTAACTGCGCCGAAATATCGGGAGCTCATTCCACTACCTTACCACGGTAAATATTCATATAACTTTAGTGAACAACCTTGATAGTTGTTACCGTGTCTTTTCTTGTTGTTTTCAAAGCTCTATAATATAGAACTCTAGTAAAGTCTAGGTATACCTATCACTTGACACTTTAGAGGGCCATGACTCGTACTTGACTTTGACTTGTTTGACAATATTTATTAATACTTGTAAATATAAATAAAAAATACTGGCAAATGCATAATATGTCTGACGCTAACTTCCTAAAAAAATATACAATTTTCCACAGATCTAGAGTCTGGCTAGTGAAAGTGAAGACTAAAAAGCGCGGCAAATTTAAAAATATCAGCATTGGAACCCCAAAAATTTGTATGAAATATTTTTATTTTTTTTAATATGTAAATTTTCTACACTATCCCATTAGGTTATAACCTGTAATGATAGTTCTAAGTTGGAAATAAAATAAATAAAATAAAAAATATCTGGAATATTCTCACTTGATACTTGTAAGTTATAAATTTTTATTGCAACACAATAATACACTGTTTTAAACTATCACGGTTGTTCACTAAAGTTATATGATTATTTACGGGATATTTACCGTGGTAAGTTTATACCACGGTTGCACGGTAAATATCTCATAAATAATCATCTAACTTTAACACAGTAATGTTTGCATTTCATACTAATTTTGAGGTTGCAATGTGTTTTTTTTTTAAGTTGTCGCGCTTTTTTCGGTATCTACTTTCATAAACCAGACTCTACCTGTGCTGTTTGCACTTCAACAACAAGCCTTGGCTACAGGGTGGAACCCAAGAACAGATATATTCCTGAAAAAATCCCTTTCTCAGGAAAATCGTGTAAAAGGGAGCAAAACAGCATCCTCCGTATTTCCAAATCGATTGAACATTAAACACCAGAGTAGCGCAGGGTAAACGCTCCCGTTTTCACCTCATTAAGCCCAAGTTAAGGACCTATTATGTACTTTATGTATTCCTAAATTACCCATCACTTAATAGGCTACTGAAAATGGGGAGTTTACCCTACGGCCAGTTTAAGAAGACCTCTCGTTAGCACCATTAGTGTAGACTTTGGTTCCCGCGTAAAAATAAACTGAAACTTTCCAAACTATTTTAAAATCTCCCAGTATTGTATATAGCTAAAATAAATTCGTTATGTTAACAAAATTATAAAAGTTACGGACCCCGTGTCTGTGGAATTGGATATTAAATATATAAAAAAAACATTGCTTCTAGCTGGCTTCCGGCTGGCTAGCCGGCTTAAAGAATTTGAAAAAAAAAGCTTGCATAAAAAGAATGATTTAGATATTTCACCTCTTTTGTAATATTTTTGCAAAGTAACTTTTTATTGTACATTTGCAATTATAATTTCAACGAAATTACTAAAATTTTATTCGCTCTGATAGCTGTAATAAAATTATAAAAAGCTAGAATTAACACATTATTTTCTTTTAATATTTCACTGAAGTCTGCTAGTGCTTTTTTAATGAGTATGACGCCTCTTTTAGTAATACCTCATTGGTATAATGTGTCGATTGTTTCACATGCACGGCGTGGTGTAGTTTGTCATAGCAAATTCTGCTGTATTGTATATGCTAATAGATCTTATTTCAATTATTAAGGCTCGTCCGGGCCCAAAAGCTTTTATAATGAAGGTGGTTTAAGAGCTCATTTTATCTTGGACGACCATTGTAGGGTGGTTTAAACCATTTTAAGTGTTTGTATGATTACTGGCCTGTTCAGATTTAATACCAGTATCTTAATGGGGTACAAGTTTGGGAATTGGACAACTCATTGTACTATAATGGAGGGTTGCTGTATACTTTAGAACAAGAGATACTTCCAATGAAACAGTTTGATTTTGTAATTTTATTGTAATGGTATCAATTCCTTATGTGGTATCTGTAGAAAGAGACTAAAATTATTTTCTCAAACATGGTATTTAATATGTCTATTACTTGAAGAACACACTATGTCGAAAATTGTCTTTACGGTCTTGACCTTTCATACAGTAATTGGCGGGAATTTTTTGTCTCCACCAATATCTTGTACGCGCATACAATAGTTCGAAGTGCTAATTCCGATCTCGGCGACGCACACATCGCGCGACGCGGTCGCTTGCATTGTTTAGTCCATATAAATTCATACTGCGCATTGGATCATGCGACGCGGTCGCTGCCGTTGGTCGCGGTCGCCGCATGCGGTCGCCGGTTGCGGTCGCTGGTTGCGGTCACCAGTCGCGGTCGCCGGTCACGGTCGCCGGTCGCGGTCGCCAAGATCGGAATGCTAGTTTAAGAGAAATAAATTATATTAATATTAAAATTTAGAGACAAAAAAAATTTGACATTTCTAAATGGATATAGCTGGTGATTTGTGATCAATTCATTGTACAAGTTATACCTAGCTGGATATCTTTTTTTTGTTTGGTCACTAGCCAACGTAAAAAAAAAAATTTAAATTACCCATTGCGTAGGTAAATATTATATCAATGAAATTGTCCCAATTTTTATGCATATTTTTATACGCAAATATCCTCTCAATGTTTGAAAAAATAGGTACTTCACAAGCCTTGGCGGCTGCTGGGTATTAATGTAGGTAAGTACTCATGTATACTGGCCTCGGTTACGCATGTCTAGATTTTCACGTTTGTGCACAAATTCTTTTGTACACGAATTGTTTTGTAAAGCGTAAAGCAAAAAAGATACAAAAATAAATTATATTTTTATTGTACCCAAAATATATTCGTATTGATTCATATTCGTGAACTTGGCGTCTGTCTGTCTGTCTGTCACATCTCATTCTTTATTTTTTTCTCCAAGTAAATCAAATTTATGAATGAAACTCAAATAAATTGATAAATTAGCCAAACCACATTCTGAAGACGAGAAATGACTTCGCAAAAATCGGGCAAAAAGAGTAACGTAAGGTAAACCGGTCCATTACAGGCCCAGATGTCCAAACAGCGACCGACTCCGGTCTTTGTGTCGAATGACAAACGTAGCCTATTGTACCCCAGTCTATTATACGAAGTCCTTAATACACTACTAGTTGGGGTGAGTATGTATTTAGATTTTTTTGGATTACTAACTCTTTTTCTAGATTTGGTTTAAATTGCAGATTTTTAATTTTTTTAAACAAAACTGTACTTACTGCCTGCGTTGGCGCAGCGACTCGAAGTGGGTCTTTGCCTCCGATACAAGAGAATGACATCGGTCCCGGCCTCGCGCTTTCTCAGGTGTCTCTCACCAGTCGTCAACTTGGAGCTCGCGTAAGTCAGACTCTACGGCTTCTTTCTAGCGATATCTAGGCCAGTCGATAGGAACTCCAAAATAAGCCTTCTTGACATTACGAAACTGAACTTAAAGCTCTAAAAAGTAATCATCAAAATCGGACTGCTCTGTAAGTTATGCGCGGTGAAACATAAAAATATACTAGTCCTAAACGCGTAAATTTCTACATTTTTCGTTTGTTAAAATTTGACTTTATCTTAGATTAGAAAAATGAAAAGAGGTAGGGGTAGAGGTAGGGAAGGTTATTTTAGCATTGTCCTATTATAATGTTTTTTGGGCCATTACGATTTTTGTAGCATTACAAGTTCTGTGAAAATTTCAATTGGCTATTACGGTTCGGATGATACAGCCGTTAGAAGGTAAGACAGACAGACAGACAGACACACAGACAGCCAGCTTAGGCTGAGTAATATGGTCCAGTTTATACCCTTTGGGTATGAAAACCTAAAAAAAACATCGTCTCTTCGTTTTTTGAAGTTGTTTGAAATATTTATCTCATTCAATTAGTATAAAATAGAACTCTTATATTATTCCTATTTTTCTTACAGTGTAGTCACCCTACATCCACACAGCGTGTCCCGTGTGCCATTCACACCGCTTTTAATGACCGCCTGATAGCCGTTTAAAAACGAATTTGCTCACTTCTGGTACATTTAGCAATCGCACATCTATTGCAGCGTTTCTGAACGAAAGATATTCATGATTGTGCGATAAAGCGTGTGCGACCAACATGTAGAATTGAGCGAGGTATATTGTTTTTTTTTATTTGTTCAACTTTTTTTTATTCTTTCCTCTTAAAAGGATTTAGCGTCGCACGTCTTGTGCATTTGCCAGTGTCAAGTATTGAAATATGATCTAGTTTTATTAAATATCGTCAAAGTCACAGCCATAGTCAAACAAAGTAAGTCACGGTCAAGTCCAAGTCATGGCTTTGTAAAGTACTTAGTGGATACTTTACTAGAGGCTTCTGTGGAGTTTTGGAAACATCACGAATAATAAAACACTAATTGCCTACACTCGAATTCCCACAATAATACAAGTTTAATTTAGGAAAATAATACAATACGGTGAAATGTTTTTTTTCACATTGGCGCTAAAACTCTACCGGTGGGTAGAGTAAATAATAATACTTTACAACACATTTGCTCAAAAAGTGCACTTACGAAGCCTGTATACATCGTTCGAAAGTTAAACATTACGCATCATACAACGGAGCGTGCGGTAATGAATTTTACCGCACGCTCAGATGTATAGCACCGTGCGTGGACTTTACGGTATTTTTTTAATTTCCATTTCCATAAAAATTGTTTCATTTGTAGTCTTTTTTTCTCGAAAATGTGTTGTAAAACGTTGTATGGCACACGTGCGGATTGGTTTTTACAAACTCGTGACTATGGTAAGCCTTCGACTTCGTCTCGGGCTTACATTCGTCTACTCATTTGTAATAACCAACTTACCGCACTAGTATCATAAATAACTATTAACTACCTATATTATTTGTACTAAGTAATTACAAAAATTTATTATTATTAAGAGTAAAATAAAAAATAAGATTAGAAGAAAACACTACAATGTACGACAATTAAAAGTATGTTAAAATCAACGTCCATGATTTGGTTACTTTGTGTGTAACTATATAGTAATAAAGCTATTTTTTTTATTGGTTCTCTAAACTGGCCGTAACATCTTTAAATTAGTTTTTTTAAATACTTATAAATATGGCAATGTACGACCTTATAAGTATTAAAAAAAACTAATTTAAAGATGTTACGGCCAGATTAGAAACCAATAAAAAAAATTGCTTGTTTACTATATTAACTATATAGTAATAAAGCTATTTTTTATTGGTTTCTAAACTGGCCGTAACATCTATAAATTAGTTTTTTTAAATACTTATAAAAATGGCAATGTACGACCTCCTAGAAGTGAACACTGCATGCACGTGAATGAATACAAATACTTAAACACTACTTAAATTAATGTAAAGATTGAATTGACTACTTAAATTACAATGTTTTTTGATACTGCCTGATGTAGTATTAAAAATATCCAATTCGTTACAAATGTTATGGGAAGACATTCGATACATTGATGAGAGTTAGTAATTTTTTTTTTTTTAATATTTGGGACATTTTTGCACACACGGTCATCTGACCCCAAACTAAGCAAAGCTTGTGATATGGCTGCCAGAGACTGATATACATACATATATAGTTTAAAACCCATACTTAAATAGATATTAACAACCAGATATAGAACAAACACAAATGTTCATCACACAAATGTTTGTCCTAGGTGGGAATCGAACCCACGCCCCCACCAGAAGGCAGGTTCACTACCAACTGGACCAACGGGCTATCTGATGTAACGTTTATAAGTATGGCCGTAAGGTCGTTAATTTTTAGTCTGTATTTGATTGACCATATTATTATTTTTTATTATTTGACCAAAATAATTTTATTTTAGTCGATGGGTGAGTATACTGAGTATAGTTATTTTAATACGGGTTTATGCGTCCTGTTTTCTATGAAAGTAAGTACATATCATTATATAATTACTTATTTAAAATAGGTAGGTATTTTATCTACACATTTTAATTGCCTCTTATCTGGAACGGGAAATTTATTATTTATTGAGTTCTGATAACACTAACAAGCCGCTGTTATACAAGTTTTATTGTTAATTAATAATGACTAACGATTTCCTGTAATTTTATTGCGCAATGAGCTTTTGCGTAGATTTTTTAGAAACAACGATTAAAATAACAATCCATACGACAATTTTGAATATGAAACTCACCCTGAAATCTCGAAAAAGAATCTGCTGTTCCCAAGGTGATCCATACATTTCGTTACGTGTGAATAGCAATTTTGTATGTTATTTTCGAGAATCAGGGTTGGTCCCATGTTAGTACGGTCCACCTTAGAACTAAAATGAAATTTTTCAATTCGGTATGCTAAAAAAAATTTACCTATGCCAATTCCAAAACCATTTCGAGATTTTATGTTACTAACCCTTATTTTTCTACTCTGACCCTTTAAAACGATAAGATGCCATTTATTTTAACATAAAACTAAGAAATCATTCGACTTTCATTGACCTCTAAATGACGTCACGGTGTAGCATTTTATTTTCTGTGCCTTTTAAGAATAAAAATATTATACATTTGACACACTGTTCGTCACACAGAATAGAATATTTTTTCATTTCTGTGGTTTGACTGTCTGGTTTTTTTCAGGGCTGCCAATATGGGGTGCTTTTTTAGACTTCTCAACGCAACGAAATTTTGTGCTATATGGTGACGTCACATAATTTCAATTTTCAAAAAAATATTGTAAAATAACTACTCAATAGAAAACAAAAATATTGAAATTAGTTTCTTAAAATAGCCTTATCTACGAAATAAAAATATATAAAAATACAAAAAAAAAACTTTACATACCGAATTGCTCTTCCGGGATATACCTACGACAGGTATCGTTGGATTCCTTGTGGTGTCAGGAACACGTCGGTGTTGGTCAATTAACATTTGGTCCAAATTTTGATTTTAAAGTTGTTTATAATAGATGGATAGAAATATTGTAGGTACCAGAAATATAAATTACAAATAGATAGAATACACTTACGACCTAGTTCTACAAGTGGCGGTCTTATCGCTAATAAGCAATCTCTTCCAGGCAACCATTGAAAAAATTATAATGGTGATGATTATTAATTTTTCATTTCCTATAAACATTTGCAATTTCATTTAGTCTATTGTAGGTAAAGAGCGGTCCTAGAAACTCGTAATTTTTTTGACATAAAAGCATGTTTGGTTTTAATATTTTAATATGAATGTTTGCAAATATTATGCGATGATTGGCATAATGACCTCCGTTCAGGTTAGTATCACCGTTCCGTATAATCCTATATTCCATGGAATATCATTTAAATACAGCACCTATCATTTTCAAATAGACATAACAGTCAATTGTCCCATTAGAAAGCACACCCAGCAATTTAATTCAATAAATTCACAGCGTAATATTATTGTCGAATCATTGAGTAAGCATTTGTCCCCTAGTTTATATAGCAATAGATGAATGCAATGGAAGTGCGGGCTGTTGTCAGAAGCTAGTAGGGGAGCCAAAGTGGCCTTTAATCGCTGTGACACAGTTTGATGGGTGCCATGTATGGATGTTATAGATTGATTTAGAAAGAAATCTATTTTGTCTATTGCTGTATTGAACGTCATCGCAAACACAGATATACACAACCAGATCGGCAATATATTTTAGTGAAAGAGACAACTTGATATGGCTCAGCACAAGTACGAAAAGGACATAAATAGAATTTGTTGTCCTTATCGGCGTGACCTGTTTTTGGTACCTCAAGTGTCAAAATCTGTAATAATCAGTGACAAACAAAACGGGTCTGAATTATATTTATTGCCTTTTTTTGGTGATTTAATGTGATAAATGCGTGTTTCCTCTGAGAAATAATTGTAAAAGATATTTTACAATGGTTGGTTGTAGCATTTTGGGCTGCAAGAAGCGCAGTGAGCGAAAATACGATGATGAGCGAGAGGCACTGAGCTAGCCACGCTCATTGAAAATCTATAGGTAGTAGATCTGTGATCGCAAACGTAATGATTTTTCTTTTCTGTGGTCATCATTGTCATAATCATAAGTTCATAAGTTGTTAGTCTATCGGTTTTTTTCGGATACATTTTGGGGAGTGTGCTTCGGATCTGCATGACCTCTTTCCCTTCTGCTCATTTTACTATCGGTTAGCCAGGACAGGCACAGAAATGTTACACCGTTTCAAGGGACTTAGGTTCGAGTTCAAGTTTCAGTGATAACCGTAGCAAAAGACTAAGAAAGAGGGTAGATCGTTATGTCTGCACCTAACTTTTTTACTGTTCGACCAACCACCCGCATTCTTCAGTCTTCCCGTGAACATGGTGCATGTAACTGCGCCGAAATATCGGGAGCTCATTCCACGACCATACCACGGTAAATATCCCGTAAATAATCATATAACTCGAACGCAGCGCTTTAATTCCACTTTTATTATGCAAACTGTGAAGCTATGGATGTGGAATGCGCTGTCTGAATGGTATTCCCCGATGGTTACAATCTGGGTGTCCTTACTAACGAGTAAATCGGTTCTTTCTATATGCAAGCATGCTCCATCTCAGACAACATCATCTTTCAACACCTGGTGAGATCGGGCAAGCAAAGCCTATTTATTTAACACTTATAAAATTAAAACCATCCAAGTGCGAGTCGGGCTCGCACACTGGGAGTTCCGTACCACCACAAAATACAAAAAGTTGTGCAATAAGACAAAATCGCGCCCAGGCGGTCTTCCATCCAAGTATACTAATCGTGCCTGACGTTGCTTAACTTTGGTGAACAGAGATTTATCAACAACTCGCATTTGGCCAGTATTTATTATTTGTTGTTTTACTTTAGAATGTGTGCTATAATCATGCCAAGTTTGACACTTGTACAGTGTACAAACGAATTACCGTTTTTACATTAAAACAAATACAAAAATACATTATAAAAACGTTTGTTGTATGGGGACCCACCCACCCCCTCTTTAGTTTTCACTTTTTGACTTTATTATTTGTTAGTTAATCCACCGTAACATTACATATTCCTTGAAAAATTCAATTGGCTATGTTACGGTTCGAAAGAGGACAGTCAGACGGACGTATGGACTGACAGAAAGCGTAGGATTAGTAATAGGGTCCCGTTTAAACCCTTTGGGTTCGGAACCCTAAAAAGGATAATTGTACCTATATAAAAGAGAATGATGCCCGTCCTAAGAATATTATTTTCTTTAAATACACGCATTTTTTCCCCGTTTACCCAACACTTAACTCTATTGACTCTACAATTCGATCAGTCATGGCTTGTTACGCTCTATGTAAATGTACGTGCGACATATTTTAATAATAACAGTAGCTGGGGCGGTTTGGTCCCCGCTGGCGGGCAATGTGATATTTTTCATATCACTGCAGGGGTAGGGGAGATGAGGATGATGTTATGCAAGAAAATCTGTCGCCAAGCACTTAACGGTAGCCAACCACTTAACGGTAGGTAAAAAGCAGGGTCTCATTCCAGGCTAGGCGTGTTTATGATCTGGACGAAAATGGCAAACTGTATTTTTTTTTATTTGGGACATAATATTTTACATGACAATCCCATTGTATGTAGGTACTAATCTAGGAAACTCAAAATATTTACATAATTTTACATACTCTTTCTTTCCTTTTTATTTATTAAATTTCTGCTAAATTCCCATTTCTTTCTTGACATGGTTTGTTTATTCCTTATTCTTTACCTATATAAATAAAAAAATTCAAGAAGGTACATTTATCTGTACGCTTAGTCCCAGATTTGATAGTTTTCGAAAACTTTTTTGGTTTACGTATTGTTCCATACATTTTAGTAAAGTGCCTCTATCGGAAAAGTGGAGGAACTAAAATCGGTAGTAATCGGCGGTATAGATTGCTTCACTCTAATACGAAAAAAGTTTTCGAATACCTTTCAGCCCAGCAATGTATGGAACAATACGAAAACGAAAAAAGTTTTCAAATACTGTCAAAACTTGTTAAAATCATTCACATTCCTACACATTTTCTCATTTTAAAACAAAAAGCGTAGAGGTTATACTGAATCTATGCAAAAAAGCAAGTTATTTGTGATATTAGGTCAATTGCAATGAGTGAAAAAAAAACGAGTTTAAAAAAAAGAGGGGGTTTCCAATTCGGTTGTAAGTTTTTTGTGATATCTCAGAACGTCATTTATAAACCGATATTGTAGTTTGGTTTTTAATTCAAAATAAATAGAAAAAAATATGCATCCAAGTAAACGAAATTGCGTATATACTAATTTCGAAGTCGGTTTTTAAAATTGATAATTATCATTATAATAAACTAAATAGTTCACTGTTGCACACCTCTATTCCCGTGCTGGGATAACTTCAGCTTAGCTAGGTTTAACCGACAACCAATAAACAGAGGGCTCCCATTTGAATTCATTAATCGTGAATCGGTTATTGCTTCTCATATTACATTTTTTTAATTTCCGGAGGAAAAGTGCTTTTATTTGATCGAGAATGTACTTAAATAATCTGAGTTTAGGGATAGAATTCTTACTTTTTATTGTCTGTTCTAAAGTGTAATCTGAGTTTTGGCGCCAACGTAAAAAACCATTTCGCGTCATTGTATTTTTAAAATATATTTTATTATGAACAACTTAAACAACAAAACTTACGAAATACAGTGGAAACTCTATGTAGCGACACTTAAAGGACTGCTCATTTTATGGCATTATTTTGAGTTGTCGTGAAATAGAGACAAGAAAAATCAATTTTGTTTTACTGTTATTATATGTATTTATTTACTAGTAAAGTATAATAATAGTATAAAAGTATAAAGTAAAATTTACAAACAACAAACATAAATAACAAAAATCATGCTTATTGCGCATAGTCTGTTATCTTCGTCTGACGTTTTTTGCTGCTCCATTATATAATGTTATTTTATTTTAAATACTTACGAGGTGATAGATAGTACTATTATTTGCTTCATAATAACGTATTGTAGTCGTTACAAATAATGACCGACTAACGACTAAATAACGACCCATTCTAAAGAGTAGGTGTGAGGCTACAGCCATAGAGTGTATCATTGGACAACGAGGTAAACAAACCAAAGTCAAGTAATTTTGACGTTTTAGGGAGTTTGTAGTTAAATTGAGTATCACTATATATAGAGTTTATATTGTATTAACTAAAAACGAAAACTTAAAATAACTAAGTAAAAAAATTGTGGAAGGAAAAGACATTGTATAATTTTCTTAAACTTGGATGACTTGGATGACTTAATAATGGTCGATTTTTGTTTATTTAAGGTACATGAACGTGATCAAATGATATAACGAGGTAAAATTTTCGACCAAAATAAAATGAATGGACGGGCCGTAACCATTGAACTTGCTCAGTAAACACGAGTCAAAACCGGCGGACATATACTTTACACTTTATAACCATTTACAGTACATTTGTTACAAAAAATAGATAGCGGTTTTTTGTTTGTGTTTTACACTTCGGAAAAACTCATGACTGCATGATTTTGTCAGATATTTCGTTATCACGTAACAATAGATACGTGTTGCACTTCCTACGGCTAGAGACCGACTGAAACGAAATGAGATCCGGCGCTCATTTTGTTATCTTCAAAAATGCGCTTCTACTGGGCCTGTCCATTCATTTTATTTTGGTCAAAGTACTTAAATAGATATTAACAATCATATAATTATATACACCATATAACGCAAATGAAGATCATTGTCTAATCCACAGATCTCTGAAGTCTCTGTCCCTCTGTATTGTTACCTTTTTTCGACTAAATAGCTTGACTGATCATAATAAAATTGGAAACTGCACCATAAACTTCATGAGGACCTAGAACTTATATTATTTTCTTACAAAAAAAAAATGCAAAAAAAACTGAAGAAATACTGGTAAAGAGGAATAACTAAACTTTGATAGATAAATGTAAAAAAAAAAAAAAAAAAAAATTTCAAACTCGTCTGGTATTGGATACAATCACCTATTGATTCTTTAACAAAAAACATTCTTTTACTACGATGAAAGTAATCCTAACTGAATAGTCTGTCAAATTCTTTTAAAATAGGATGTAAACTACCATTTAAATGCTCCAAAAGTGACAATAATCATGAATGGATACTACCCTCTAGGGGCAACCCTTGCCGTCAATGAGTATCACTTAGTCACCATTCCTTTAGATCAAAAGTGAATATCATTAGCTTATCCGATAATGATCATTGGTTACTCAAAATTGAGAATCATTTCACAATTTCACACCAGATCATAGACTGGCCGACGCCACCCAAAATTCTAAACAATTCACGGTATTTCAAACCTTATTTGATTTTTATTAAGTACGAATATTGACTAGAACATTAGATAGATTTAACAATTTAACTCTTTCACGTTCAGAGCAATTAATCATTAATTGTATCATTACCCAATACTATTTACTCTTAGCTTCATTTTCCTCTCTTTAAGTCTCATTCGAATGATTAATGGAATCGAATGATAAATGATCTGGAAGCGATGAAATGGCTGCCGAGCATATGTCTGTGATCTCTACAAATGTTAGATCTTTAGAATTTTAAGGAGTCATTCATATTAAGTTATTAATGGTGTCGATTTTAGCGATAATAGATTTCGAGGACTATTAGTTACTTAGTTTATTTATCTCACAACTGTTCCGGATCAAAGATGTTAGAGATTAGAGTGCTTAGAAATAGAGCTTCTCAATTTTTAGGTGGGTTGGCATCGAGATACAATTCCTACAGAGTCACAATCTCTCAGTAAAAACAGTCGAAAACGTCCGAGCGTCATTGTACATACATTGTATCAATTATACATACTTTACAATGCCACATTTACTTCAATTTAGACGTTATGTCGCTTGCATAGTGTTCAACGTTAGTTGTCCGCTATGTCATCGTAGCTCTGGCATCGCGCGGCGTTGTAGTCGGATCGTGGTTACCTCGAAACTAACCAAAAAGTCTGCGTAATTAGGTGCGTGCGCCGAGTTTTGGTTCAGTTATTTTTTTGGCACGATTATGACTCTATTATGTGTTGTTTATGGGTTGGTCATATCTGTCGCAGAACCGATAACCGTTGGGGTAAACGTTTTCTAGAGTGGAGACCGCGAATCGGCAAACAGGATGCTTTGGAATTCGGTGGAGTTACTATATAAGTACGTAAGGCAACCAGCAGTGGCTGGGAGCAAAAAAGTTTGCGGGTCTCGATCGCGCATTTCAAAATGTTTTTAAGATACAAAATATGTAAAGTTGGTCCAGTTGGTAGTGAACCTACCTTCTGAACCTGAGGGCGTGGGTTCGATTCCCACGTAGGACAAACATTTTTGTGTGATGAACATTTGTGTTTGTTCTATATCTGGTTGTTAATATCTATTTAGTATGTATTTAAAAAATATATAATTAAATATATAAATAAAATATATATTAAGTATGTATTTAAAAAATATATATGTATGTATATCAGTCTCTGGCAGCCATATCACAAGCTTTGCTTAGTTTGGGGTCAGATGACCGTGTGTGCAAAAATGTCCCTAAAAAAAAAAGAAAAAAAAAAGATAATTAAAAAGAATTAAAAAAAAATTTCTTCATTAGACATTACAAATATTTTGAACAAAGTTTTAAATTAATATAATTTGTTTTGGCAAATGTCTTATATTTTATTTAATCTCGGCCTTATTTTTCTTTTAAATAGTTTTAGTTTCCACGATAATTATGTCGACGAGGTGTCGACCACCAAACCAGCACTGATCGACTGCTCTACAGAAATCCAGTTAAACCAACAAATGATAAATGAATATATTTATTGGTTCCAGTATAAAACGCATAATAGTTGATCGTTAGAAGCCATTGGCGTGACCGAGTGGGCTGAAATCCAATGACTTATGACTATAGTGGATTACCTAAGACTAGTGTGATTGGTCGCATTGTTAAGCTTAACTTGGTGCCATAAATAGGTATGGAATAAAATTGGATTACGGTTAAAAGATCTACATAGCATTAGTCGATAGTATTAATCGATGACCTAAGGGCCACAGACTTTCCAGTGCAAGAGAAGCAAACTTCTTTTTACTCGATTGCCTGAGAAGGAGGGTAATATTTTGCGGGCGTATGTATGTTTGTTTTTTAAACGTTTTTATTATAACCTTCTACAGCTTTGGATTCATCAGTATGAGTATGTCCAAGTGTCATAAATTTTGCAGTCGGGTTTTTTGTTTTCCTTCAATAATATGATTTTATGAAAATTATTTTATTTACGAGTAGGCCGAATGTCATAGGCTCTACATTTATTTAGCAGTCGGGTTTTTTGTTTTCTTTCAATGATATGATGTAATGATAAACTGTTTTATTTATGAGTAGGTTATGTCCGAGTGTCATAGGCATTTTGCCGTCGGGTTTTTGTTTTGATTCAATGATACGATTTGATGAAAAACTATTTTATTTTCGAGTAGTTCCGAATGTCATAGGCTACCTACATTTATTTTGCAGTCGGATGAAAAACCATTTTATGACAAGTTTATTTCTCTAAAAAACGATAATGGTATTTTTTATGGATCTTTTATTTATGCTATACGTGATAAACAAGCTAACAGGCTGCCCGATGATCCTGTCACCGACACCTAAATACCAGAGGGATCATGCCGATATTTAAAGACTCTATAACAGGCCTTTTGAAGAGTCTCATATCATATATCATATCATAGTGAGTTTCAATGCCAGCGCTCAACAACGGTGAAGGAAAAACTCGTGAGGAAACTGATATATCTAAAACCCAAAGACATACATTCACCAACATGCACTGGGCCAGCATAGTGGAGTAGGGCTTCTCTCTCTCTGAGAGAAGCCCTGTGTCCCAGCAGTGGGAACATGATAGGCTGATAATGATGATGATCTATACTAGTAGGTCTCGCATGTGAGTAATGCGGAACTCACATCTTTGTTGTCTTTCGTGGGCTCGTTTGGATGGTTAGTCAGAGGGAGTTCTGAGGAGACCTGGGGCCTCCAAGGATCCAAGTTCAAGGGTCTCCTACTAAAGGTGGGTTTTCATATTCATATTCATATTCATTTATTTCAGCATTCCACAATGTTTCTTAGGTGGTAGAAAAATATTTCAGTTACAATTGTGGACCCCGTCGGGCACAGCTAAATGATATGGAAGAGAGAAGGACACCAATATATACTAAAAAATATTTTTATCTGTTAAGTATTCGTCAATGGAATAATAAGATCTATTTATCAGGAAGTGTTTCAATGATTTATAGAAGTGTCGGTCTCTTGTTTCATTTTTGATTGAGTTTGGTAATTTATTATATATTTTGATGGCCATCACGAAGGGACTGGTTGAGTGGAGTGTGAGGTGTGAAACTGGTAAAATCAATCTATTTCCGTATCTTAGGGTTGTGTGCTTATCTGATCGTTTTGTGAAAAAGTTTGGATGGTTTCTGACGAATTTGGTAATTTCGAATATGTATAGGCAAGGTAATGTGAGTATTTTATAATTACGAAAAAATGGTTTACATGTGTCAGTCTGTTCTATGTTAACAAGAATCCGAATTAATTTCTTTTGTGCTGTAAAAATAGTACCGGCGTCTGTGCTGTTTCCCCACAACATGATACCGTAGCTAAGCCATGCATACGCATATGCATAGTACGTGGTAGGGCAAAAAGGTGACGTCCTACGACCAACATATTATATCCTCATCATATTTCATCGATTGAAATAATTTACCTATGTCAACCGTTAATTAAGTTCCACCTAAAAGGTTTAGTGGTTTTATCAATTGGTATAAATAATTGAAATAGTTGTTGGGTAGGTATTTTCCTTAATTAAAATGTATGACACCAAACCTTTTTATGGTGGTACGTTATCAGTACTTTTTACAGACGTTATCACTTTTCACAACCAATGAGAGTTTCCAGGGCTTCCTTTTGGTAATTTGAGCTTCATTATGGGTAAAATAAAAAAATAAAACTTTCCCTTTGGACACTCATTTAGATTTAGTTGCGGTTTTACTGCAACCTGTCGCATTAGAAGGAACTAGGTATTTCTCTTTTAAATTCTGAAAATAGATAAACTTTTCAAAAAAGTTTGTGAATCAGTGGCGACAAAAACTATCAAAATAATAACTGGCTAATGCTCAACGGTAGCACAATGGCTGATGCTCTATAAACTGTGAAATATTGTCACTGGGCGCAGTATAAATGGTCAAATTAACAATACTTTTGGGAAAGTATAGCCAGTAAAATCTCATCAGTATTTTGTGCTTTTTACCCGTCTGCACAAGAAGGAGGTAATGTTTATCGGACAGAACAAACGCAGTCTTGCATTTGTAATCTGTATATGGGTGTAGGTATTTCTAGGCTACGTACATTTTCAAGGATATCGATGTACTCATAATTATAAACAAAATTTACTTTGGGATAAACTTTGATAATTATCAAGAAAAATATATATTTGTTCCATAGAAAAATTTCATTAATTAATAAATCTTTACGTAATTTTGTTAGTTTTGCGACAGTTCTGTAAATGTTGCGTATACTACACTCAATCCCAACAGATGTTTACTGCCACAAAAAACGAACAATAACTCTAAGTGGAGTCAGTCACTAAATAATAAACTTTAACGACACCTTATTAAAGATTTATTCGACCTACTACCGAATTATTCTGTAATTTATTATTGTTATATCGCGTTACTAGCTTATGCTGGGGGCTTCACTTGCTTTAAATAGTTTAGTGTTTAGTCAAAGTTAGAAATACAATTATGTAGACATGTCTCAGTACTTACATAACAAAAAAATATAGCACTGTTTCAAAACATGAAACACACTGCCAATATACAGGATAATAAGCCGAAAGAAGGTAATTTCAAATAAATACGACATTTAGAAGTAAATTAAAATCGACTTTCTAGATTTGATTAAATTGTTAGTTAGCTAGATAGGTAGTCAGTTAACTAGTTAGTTATAAGAAAACTACTACAAGCGTGTAAAAAAATTACGGAAATGGTATAGGTATACCTACTTTAAAAATTTTGCCGATTATAAAATGTGTGAAAATTAGGCACTGTGTTGCAGTCTTAAATAGGCATACAAACACAGTGTTCAACTTGCTTTTTAGGGTTCCGTATCCAAAGTGTAAAAACGAGACCCTATTACTAAGCCTACATTGTCTGTCTGTCTGTCTGTCCGTGCTCCCTATGGCTGTATCTTTCGAACCGTAATAGATAGCCAGTTGAAATTTTTACAGAATATGTAGGTAATGTTATGGTAAAAACGAAATGGGGGTCTTCTTACAACAAACGTATTTTTTTACGAAAGTCGGGCGCGGTCGGTACTTGGATGGGTGACTCCCTGGGCATTGATGGGGTGTTCTCTTTTTGCACAATTTTTTTGTATTTTTGTAGCTAACAATTTATGTGGTGATACGGAACCGTCAGTGCGCGAGCCCGACTCGCACTTGGCTGGTTTTATTATGAATAGATTTACTATTAGTAGGTACTTTATATTATATAATTTATTACAAATAACTCATAAACCCAGTGGATGTAGTCAACAATGAGTCCCATAGCAGTTCATGTACTTTTTTACTGGATTCTATTTTAACGACCACACATTCGAGCACCTCATTCAACTATTAAATATATTGGGTAATTTTTAATGGGATTCGTTGGGATTTATTTATTTTTAACAGTTATATTTACTACTTATTCATAGGGCTTTTATTTGGTAACTATTATGGGTTTTATATGTGTAGTCGTGGGTGATTTTTAAATGCTGGTGGCATTTATGAGGGTACGTAATTAGATACAAATATGGATAACTAGCGTCGCCTTGCGGTTTGACGTGTAATTTTTCAGTTTTCTGGGATATTCAGGGATAAATAATTATCAATTCAAAAATTGACTTCATTAAATTTGTAAAATACGCCATTTCGGTTCTTTGGATGACATAATATTGTCATCCAATATTAAATGAAAGGGCTTGCTGAGAAGAATACGAAAAATTAAATGACGTCACACTGTGTACATTCAATATGGTGGACGCCGCAAGATGGCGGAAAATATTGGGTTTATTAGTTTTCAATATTTATTGAGAATTATTACACATTATTTTATTTAGGTAAAAATAGGTACCTTTCGCTCCACGTTTCGACTATGTTGTTCCGATAAATATTTTAAACATAATGTTCAAATCGCGAAAGCTTAAAAGTTTAAGTTTAATAGTTACTTTTAGTGGCTTTATGTTGACAATAATGACCATCCTAAGATTTTTATGACTTAGATCTTCGGAATCCATCTTCAATATCATCTCTCATTTCCGGTTCATCACAATGCGCACTTATCCAATGTAAGTTAATTACGTTAGCTAATAAAAACAAAACATCGCGAGGTTTCCGTTCAGGGTGAATTACTAGTTATTTATATTTCACCGACAAATAAAATGTCCCTACGCGAATGTCAACAATGCGATAATTATCCAGTTAATAAATCTAAAATGACAGCGGATTGTACAAAAAGTCTTTGGCATAAAAACTGCGGAATCCAAAAGCGTTGCGCTAATCACCGAAATGTGTTCGGCAGCAAATTATGCGTCGATTTTGACACTTTGCTGTTCGTAACGCGATCGTGCTGGAAAAAAAATAGCCCAATGGTAATGGTCTATTCATTGCCCAGTACACAGTAGCTTAACTTAAGGTACTAGGTAACAATCTTCGTTTCTTCGAAGGGTTATATGTATTATTAAAAGAAAAACAAAAAACCCGAATAATAAATGTTGGGCTACATTTTGCAGTCGGGTTTTTCATTCTTCTTTTTGACACTCTGGAGATGACAACCCGTACTCCAAAATTCTGTTTATGTTACAGGAAGTACTTTATCTAATAAGTTCGGAAAACATTACTTTTCTGTTTGGAGTCAACTTGTTTGGACATTTATGAAGGTGAGATTGAACTGTACAATACAATACATCTTTATTACACACCGAAAATACAAATGAAACTTAAACTAACATAAAAAACAAATACACGGCAGTATAATGGGCGGCCTTATCGTCTAAAACGATTTCTTCCAGGCAACCTTTGGATGGACAGGACTAAAGAAGTACTATAACTATAGGTACTTTTTTGCTTTTAATTATGATGTATTCCAAAAATATCTGCTCCCGCGGTTCTTTTATATGGGGTTTTAAGGTTTTAAGCCCAAAGGGGTTCATTATACTCATTATTATTATTATTTTCAAACTGAGGATCAACCCTGAAATCGCGAAAAAAACAGCTGACAAAATGTATGGAACAACCGATTTGTCGAACAAAGCTTTCTAACAACAACAGCTTGTCATCTGCATCAAACAGGATGCCTTGTCAGTCCATCTAGTGGGGACTAGGGACGCTGCGACTTTCGGTTCGTGGTCTCTACTCAAATATTTTCTTCCCCATCGGTTATCGGTTCTTCGAGCGATTTGCCCAACCCAATGCCACTTCAACTTCCTAATTCGGTGGGCTATGTCAGTAACTTTAGTTCGTTTACGGATGTCGTCATTTCTGATTCGATCTCGTAGAGAAACCCAGAGCATACCCCTCTCCATAGCTCGTTGTGCGACTTTGAGCAAAGTTACTTATTGTATAATAAAAAAGGGGATGAGTTTATACTGATCAAAGCCATTGAAAAACTAAGTGCTAGGTCACTAATCCCTCTAATCAAAAATCGGATTCTTATTTTGGGTCCCTTTAAACCAAACCAATTCATCAAAATAACCACAAAGCTCCGTTGCAGACGCCAAAAAACTCTGGCGCCACAGGTCACAGGTCACTTGACGTCCTGACGCCTACCGACTTCACAAGGCAACTGATGGCGCCGACGTCTAATGACCCGTGCTGGGTCGGAGGTTACTGTATCCGCCCGCAATAATTTGTTCCAGAAAATGTGGACCTTCAGTTTTTTTATTAGTTAGTTTTAATTGGATAATCACACTGATATTATTTATGTGTTTTTACTTGATTCCCGTTAAAAAAAAAACTTGAAGCGAGTATAGGACGCCAGCTATTCAGGTATAATGTAAGGCTTATGAAAGATGAGTACAATGACTTTACGGTTTAGTACCACGTGAATTGGACTAGCTGTGTCCCGCAGTTTTATCCGCTATCCTTCAGGTATCATATATTTTTACGCGATAAGTATGTAAGTCTATCCAGGTTTGTTCATCGTCAGCTTTACATGTTCCCACTGATGTGACACAGGCCTTCTCTCAGAGAGAGGATGGACCCTAATCCACCATGCTGGCCCAGTCCATGTTGGTGAATGTCATTAAGTCATTGATATTTTGAGGGTCTTTGACATACCTCGGTTTCCTCACAATGTTCACCTTCACCGTTTGAGATCGATTGCATCAAAACTGCACATTATTTTATTTTAGTACTAAATAAGTCATTGGTGCAGGACCGAGCATCGAACCGGGTTCCATCAGATTGTAAAGAGCACCATGTTACCGCTCGGCCACCATCGCTCCTCTATCGCATCCAGGTTAGTTCAACCCCATAGTCATCTATTTCTTTGATCGTCTTCCTCTGACCTATTTAATGGCACACTAAAAACCTCTCTTTTTTAAACACATGTTCGGAAATGACCACATTATCTCCACGAATAATACCGTTATGACTAAATGCATGACGCAAGGTAAGTGTAAAAACAAAACTTTATTAGATTAGTTAGCTCATTAATTGGTATATTTTTATACACATTTACCTTATTATAATAAAGCAATCGGTGACCATAATTGTGTTTAAATACGGACATTCTGCGAAATACTCATGGGAATTTACGTTATACCTAGGTATAACATCATTGTGAACAATTTACACACATACCTATCAAATTGTTTGTAGGTATTAATTTTGCTCTTTTCGTTTTTATTTCGTTCTACTTGCGCAAGATTTTGGGATCAATCCAATAGGAAGCAGTTGGAAGGAGGAAAAGCGTAGAGACTGTAAAGTTTATTATAAAAGATCCTAGAGTCCTAGAGACTCCGCTGGACGGGCCACCTGCTAAGAATGGAATTGCAATGTCAACAATGCGTATCTTGGAGTTCTCAATGGCTGCAAAGGCCGGCCTAGATTTCGCTGTATAGACGCCGTACTTTTCTACCAAGAACCTTTCTTCCTATACGTATACGTATTAGCTTTACCTAGTCTGTGTACATAGGCCTCAGTGGGACCTTTCTCTTCAACCCTCTGCCTTCAGTTTCTGAGTCGCTTTACGCAGTTAGCAACTGCATCTGGCCGTAGGACATCCAACCATAAAGGTACAATTACTTAGTAGATAATGTATACTCAAAGCATCCAACATTGATATTTTCGTGCGAAATCATACGAGCGATTCAAAATCGAGCCCCAGGTTACACGTAACGGTGGTATGGTACTAAGCCGAATGGAGGTCATTGTAGGTACTTATCATCTGTTACCATAGGACCAAGGACCAACCATAAAAAAGCTTCTCTATTACATGGGACCAACTATGAAATTGAGAAAAAAAATACTAAGCTATTAATGACTGATGATTCTAAAAATAAAAAAAACTGGTTATTATATAGGTAGGTGACCTATACTACAGAAATAATAAGAGTGTATTTTATTCCTTATACTCATTTTACACGAACCGGAAGACGCAGCGTAAGGAGGCCGCCCACTAGATGGACCAACGACATTGTGAGAGTCGCGGGCATCCAGTGGATGCAAAAGACAGGTTGTCGTTCAGTGTGGGGGTTAAAGGGGGAGGCCTATGTTCAGCAGTGGATGTCTTCCGGCTGATGATGATGATGACTCATTTTGAATAGAGATTTATCTGCTATAGTGTTAGTAGGTATAAGTTTACTATTTACTATCTGTAGACGCAACTTCGTTCGCGTGAACTTTAAAATAGCCATAACAATCGGAAACGCCGCAATATTGTCAGAGCTTTTCTGTTAACAATATTGTTTGTTACATTTCATGGAGCGTACACAAATAAATTTGTGACATCGCTCACTGTGGACAGGGCCTCAGCCCTTTCATAAAATCCTTTCTTAGCGGACCTCTACACCCCATAAGGAATGTACTTGCCAAATTTCAGCTTCGTAGGTCAAGTAGTTTTTGAGATTTCGTGATGAGTGACTGATTGAGTAGATGAATTTCGATTTTATATATAAATATATTTCAGGATGTGAATCTAGTTTGGCTATCAAAATAAAACAAAAAAGATTTTACGTCTCAAGTTTTGCCGTGTCATAAATTTGTGAAAAATTATGGCCAAGTTGCCAACCCCAAAACGCCAGCAAAAATGATTAGAATTTACAGTTTTAATTCACATTTCTGTAATCAACTGCATCTGTTAAAGCTAAAAATATTGGACTGAGTATATTTTCCAATAAAAAATACCTACTTGCCATACCGTCACACAAAAAATACCCCGATGTCTAAAGATTCAATTCAACAATGCCATCGGTCATAATTCAAATTTGGAAGCCGTTCCGCAAATCCAGTAACGAACCGTGTCTGCGCGTGAATGTGTGCGTACGTAATCAGTATTGCCATATAAATAAAAAACTCCCATATTGTTGCCACCGTCTGGTTTCGGGTGGCAAAGAGGCTCCGACAATGCAGATTACAGTTCAAAAAGGTTTAAACTTCGAGCCGACTTACATAAATTAAATTTATCAGAGTATTTGTGAATGTTATTGGATATTAGTTAGCACTCAGTGAGAAATATTGCTTTTTGATGAATTTGAAAGATGGTGTTTGCCGACAAACAAGAAAGATGACTTGAAAATTGAAGATGTGTCGTTTATCTGGGTATACAAAGCTACAAGGTACGATGATACTATGATTACTAAACCGAAACAAGTCGAAGAATGTACTCTTCATTTATATGACCTGACAGACGTTGTCCTTAGAACTGTCAAACACGCAAAGTCAAAATTGTAAATCTTATTTTTTTATACCTTGGGTTACATTATTGGAGTTTTAGTAAGGATCCCTATTTTTTTTGAAAATATAATATAGCCTATGTTAATCGGGGATAGTGTAGCTTCCCAACAGTGAAGGAATTTTTCAAATCGGTTCAGTAGATTCAGAGCCTATTCAATGCAAACAAACAATCAAATCTTTCCTCTTTATAATATTAGTATAGAAAAGTCATGTATGTTACACCATTTATAACTCAAGAATGGTTGGATCAATTTTCATGATCTTTGATTTGTTAGATCCCTCTCCTCCCGAATAGCAAAAAAGTATTAAAATATCGGAAAAATATTTTATGAAAAAATGCATTTTCCTATACATTTTATAAGGAACGGCAAGAATTGAAGTCTTATACATAGACATAATTATATCATAGACAAAAAAGAAATTGAAAGTCTCAAGTCTAAGTTAAACGGGGTTGCTATCGCTACCAAGGAGGTTGCTTCAAGAAGGCATATAACGCGAGTGAAACCGTGGGGCGCAGCTAGTTATAAATAACTTTTACTCAACCTGGAGATGGCGAAAAAATATCAGCTGTTCCAAACACAGAAAAGACAAAAAAAAACTGTGGTTTCAAACACTCGTTAAGTGTGAATGAAATATTTCTATGCAAGAGTTGTTTTTTTCCAGGTTTGGTCCCATAGTAAATTAATTCACATTGAATGGTGGATATGGCCCAATCACCCTTTCAGGGGGTAGGCTAAAAGTCCAACAGTGGACTGTTAAAAGGCTGATTATGATGATGATGATGGTTATAATGACCTTCTTTTGGCTTAGTACCACACTTCCGTGTAACCATGTATTGTAGAGTGATTTATTAAATTAAAGCTATGAAAAATCTACCGAGAATAAATTTACGGAATCTTAGGGTCTAAATTTACGTCACATATGGTGGGAAATTCAAATTTCAAACAGAATTTTTATCCTTGTTGCATAAACTTGTCTATGCTTGTAGTTAGGCCGGGTAATTATTGTAAGAACTAGAACGAATTTTAAAGGGCAATCCGCCTCTGCCTTCTGAAAAATCTCAGCTATCATATCATAGAATTTGCGTGTTAATTTATTGGGATATATTTGTTTGCGCCCTTAAATCCACTCTATTTCTGAACAGTTTGAAAATCACGCGACCGCAAACCGTATCTGGGCGCGATAAGGTTTGCGGTCGCGTGATTTTCCAACTGAGCGGATTAGGTGCCTGTAATAGCAGTTGTCCGTAAGGCCCCTGACTAATGTTAGATATCACTTTCTAATTCGTATATCTACCATAAAATATTTCTCTATAAGCAAGCAATACCATGGAATGCAATTACCAGTCTTGTCTATTTAAAAAGAACTAAAAGCACTGCAAAGTTACTCTCGGCATTCACCATTACCCCTCATCAAAAGGTAGTAATTGCTCAGGAGGCATTCGGTTAGAGCGAGCTAAAGAAACATTTGCAATTTGCAGTAATTCGTGGCGTGTAAAGAATACAATATGGCTCATAACTCATATTCATTACGGACGCGACTGATTGTTAGCCAAATGGGATGGGATGGGCATTGAAATTATTTTATAAGGTTTCGGTATGCAACAGTACGCGAGCCGCAGCGACACGTGGCGTGAGCAAAATGGGATTAGCTTTGCAAACGCTTCGCCTGCCATCAGATGACGTTCTTGTAAAACTAACAGTGCTTTAAGGAACTGTTAGTTTTTTACAAATACTAGATAGTAAAGGTTCGTATTAGCAATATGAGCATTATGAGCACATATGAGCATATTGTTAATGATTGGCCCAGATGGTAGAGAACCTGGCTTTTGCGCTTGGAAGCGTGGGTTCAATTCCCACCTGGGGTAAACATACATGTGATGAACATTTGTGTTTGTTCTATATCTGGGTGTCTATTTCAGTATGTATTTAAAAATATAATTATATGCATGTATATCAGTCTCTGGCAGCCATATTACAAGCTGTGTTCAGTTTGAGGTCAGATGACATTGTGTGCAAAAAATGGCCCGAATATTTATTAATTTATTTTCTTTAAATATTAAATATGTATTAATTAAGTTATAAAAATATTCCTTGTTGAATATACAAATCAATTGGGTCGGCGTATAGGTCAGCAGGAAGTTACGGAGCTTTGCAATGTGTCATGTTATTTTCGAACCCGCGTTTCTGAAACGCTTTCTGTTTGACGCAGCCCTTATCTGTATAAATTTATGAATATTAACCCCGACTATCACACCTACTTCACTGATGGTCTGACTGACTGTGGACTGACTCCACTGATAAAATCAATGGACGCTCTTCTTAAAGATTTATTATTCCCTATTGGAAGGTAATCCCAACTAATTCACCGAGGAAAAAGGAAGATTTTATAGCCATCCGGACAATCGGGCTTTTGTCGCTCGCCTCAATATATTTTAAATGACTTCGAGACGGCCGCTCGCGGAGCGAGACCCATTGTGACTGACGATGGAGTTCCTTTTACGAAATCGAAAGGATATTTATTTTGAATTAAGAATAATTTCTTTTTTAGCTGCCGTCTGACGTGTGCCGCGCATTAGGGGCTTTTGTTGAAGCTGTATTAATGAAGGTTCCTATTGGGACGCGGCTTTTGAGCATGGACTACCGCATCGTTTAATTCAAAATACTCCATGGTAAGGTTTGTCCACCCCAACATTGTGATCGGGGGTGGATAATCCCTGAATTGTAATTTTGGTCATAATCTACCCACTAGGTTATATCTACTAGGTCATATCTACCTACTAGGTCTTATCTACCTACTATTTATCATATCTACTAGGTAGCTATGAGACTGCAAAATACGGTACCCTAAAAATTACGATCCAAATAAGCTATCACATATTATACAGTGTAAATTCTATATAGCTACGCTCGATTAAACGGCAATCTCCCTAAAACGTTGAAATTACTAGACTTTGGTTGGTTTACCTTGTTGTCCAATGATACACTCTATGTAACATCACACCCACTAAAGATAGAGTTTACACTGTATTTGTCAGAACATGATACAATTGTAAATGAACAGAAACAAATATCCTTACTAATATTATAAACGCGAAAGTAACTCTGTCTCTCTGTCTGGATGTTTGTTCGCTTTTCACGACTAAACCGCTAAGCCGATCTTAACGAATTTTGGCAGGATGATAGTGTACATCATATGAACGGACATAGGGTATTCTCCCAGAAAATGTGAGAAAACTGGAAAATCACGGGTAGTACCGTGGAATTCAGCTAGTATTATACATAAAAGCCTTGGTGGAAAGAAAAGTGGCCAGTATGCTGGCAGCATTGCCACGTTAAATGGCAACAATTTTTTTTGGCCAAAGTAGGCGCCAGCATTCCTGTCACCAGTCGCCTCCACCAAGCACTTGGCCAAGTCTTTATACAGTTCGAGGGCGGCCAGCCACTTGGTCCTAAAGTTTTCATCACAAATTGTTTTAGATTGATATATTTGAAATGGAGACTACGGACCGGTAAGCAGCAGAAAAAAAACAGCTGCTCCACACCTATTTTCATGAGTGTAAATGGGTTTTTTTTGTTAATAAACAGCTGAGTGTTTTTTCATGTTTGTCAAATTTTTGTTAGCCTACTCTGGGTTCACTTAAATTAAGTGAAATTCAAATTATTTATTTAAGTACAGGACGTCATAAAATCTTTCTTACTCTTTTTAGAAATGTCAGATAAAACAACAAAAAATATACGCGTCAACTAGAGAACCGCCTCTTTTTTCCGTTGGATAACTAAAACGAAAGTAACAAAACACAAAAACCATTCCTTACCTGTGTATAGTTATTGAGTTTTGTCGGATAAGAAATGTATGAGAATTAGTCGTAGAGTCGCTGAAAATAAAATAACATAAAAGTGATTACCAAAATGAACGAAGTTAAAAGCTAGAAATTAAGAATACATAGGTAGTAAGTAATACGTCATCAGACCACCGCAGTCCGATTTGTGACAGCATTACCATAAGGCTGTGGACACAACAAATGCGCTTATCTCCCGGCCGACCAGATTGCAGCGTACAAGCCTCTTAATTGGGCATCAATATGCGCCTTAATAACGAGAGCACGGCTGAGAGTAAGTGCTAAGCGAAAGGGGAGAAAAATATGGCGAAATGGGTTTACAATTGAACGAAGCTGATTATGTTGTTCTATTGTTTAGTAAGTTAATATATTTATCAATATAAATTAAAAAATACGGGAGAAATAGTCTTTCGATAGTTTTACTGGTGAAACAAATTTTCAGGAACTAAGTAACTAACGTTTTAGTGGTAAAATGTCTTGGTATGGACAATTGGACAAGATATGCAGAAGAATGTTAGCGAAGTCACTTAAAAGCCAAAAATATTTTGTTAAAACTGTTTGAAAGCAAATGAGTCCGCGAGTAAGAATTGAGAAGGCAATACATAAGTAGATTAGATATAATATTAAAAACAAAACATAAGTTAAAATAGTATACTTGATGGATACCTGTAACACCTGGGGCCATCAAAGATAAATATGTTATCAAGTGTATAACTCATCGGAAAGGCCGTAGTATGGTAGCTTGGATAAAATTGCCATGTGTCTGCAACCGCTCTCTTCAACCCAGTCCTTATAGAAGTATACTGGAAGACCACCAGATCTCAGCCTTATAGTTTTAGGTTCAGTTGTAAAATATGTAGATTAACATTATGCTCTATTATAAATCACGATAAAAATAGTAAAACAAGTTATACAATACACACATACTGTGTTTTTATGCCCCTGATTATGTTAAGGATACTACCAACAGTACAGTTTTTTAGTCGGTAGGAGTTTGGCACTGTCTGGGTTTTCCTTCACAGTCGCCCATGAGGGTTTTCCAGTAGCTGCTATTAATTAAAAAAATATGAAAAAAGCTGTTTAGCAGTGACGGAAACTATGCTGACAATCACTAAAGAGATGTGGCATCACAAATATTTAAAATAAGTAGTAATAAATTATTATTTATTCATTAATAAACATACAATAAATAAGCAACGGTTGGAGGGCTGTTCATTCGTGCCAGACTCACCTATTCGCCCCAATAAGAGCTAAAAGTGGAATTAGTACTTACTCCCAGCCGCAGCGAGTGGTCAGTTAATTAAGATGTAGGCAGAACGCGGCGCATGTCCGCTAACGAGGCGCTAAACACATCCACTGCTACAGTTTCTCAGTGGCCAGTTGAAACAGACCCTTAATAAACTGAATTACTTATTTTCATTGGAAAATATTGAGAATATTCTTGACTGTGTGAAAAACATCGCTTTAACTAAGATTTTTGTCATTATAAACACACACATTTGCTTTGTTGTTTTGTTAACAATTTTTTTTGTTGTTTTTATTATTATCAAATGTCGTTAAATTCTACAGTTTCATAGTTACCGTTATTTTCTTTTTTTCTTTTTTCTCCATTATAATGGGATAAGGTAATAGGTGTGAAGCCTTGTGCCCCAGCAGTGGGAGCATGAAAAGCTGATAATGATGTAAGTACTTACTAAGAAACTAGCAATATTATTATATTATTATTTCACAATTCAAACAAAGCCACAGAAAATTAAAAGACCTCTATAGTAAATCAGGCTTCAAGTCAATTCATGTAGATATTATCATAGATAAATATATACATATTATATACCTATTATTTATTACGACAGAGATCGACAGAAAAGTTTAGGGTTAGATTTGAAAAGTTTGAAGTTCTTTTGCGTGATTTTTTTATCTTTGTAAACGTAAGTGGTAGGGCTTACAGGCGCTTGCAGACGATGCGTAGTGCAAGTAACATGTAGAAGGTGCAAGTAACAAGTAGAAGTAGCAAATACAAGAAGGCGTTCAAATGTAAAGTAGCCACTCATGCGGTGACGCGCATAACTCGCGTGTGAGTACGTACTCGCACGAGACGAACGATACGCAGTGGGCGTCGCGCGAGCAAGGCGGGAAAACAAAGCATCACATGCGCAAGGACCAGCGCGAAGTGCTACTAAGCATTTTCACTGCCACTTTCGCTAAGCACATCGTTGCAGACGATGTGTAGTAGGCACTTGCTACTTGTTACTTGTACTACGCATCGTCTGCAAGCGCCTTAAGATATATCCCTGTAAGCAAGAGTATGATTTTGATGAACCGCAGAAAGCGCTGTCAAAATTTTATTCATCAATCATCACCCTAACATCCACAACAGCACCGCTTAGTCAAAACAAAGGGTTAGTTTAAAATCACTTTAAGTAAGCAAAGTAAGTTAATTCTGTGTTAATTGCAGGGACATGACAAAGTGAAACAAAGATCATGATGACATGATCGTGGCGCTCGTGGCTTTTATATTAGCTTGCTCTTAACGGGGTACAGCTTTTTTATTGTTTTTGTAGAGACAAAGAATAAAAAGTGCTTGTAAGAGGTAAGACTGGACGTTCGGGGAATTGGACGTAACAAATGAAACAAACCTGCGTCGTAAATTGCACCTTATTTTACGGATTAGGAATCAGGCGGACATAAACTTATGAGAGGTTAAGTTTTTTCATTCAACAAATAGTATCTCCTGGTGAATTATGCCCGCCTGGTCTTCAAACCTTTAACAAAATGATGTCGCAGATGATAATAATTAAAAGTCAAACGTCAAAAGTTTTTGTTTATGGTGTTAATAACAAACAAACCAACAAGGACGTTGTATACCCGCCAATCACAGATCTACAGTTGTGTATATCTGTGTGCCAATAGGTAAAACGTCCTTGCAAATCAAGTTTATTACTTACTACTAAGTACTAATATTTGACACTGGCAAATGCACAAGACCTGAAGCGCCAAATTCCTTATTCTAAGAGGAAACAAAAAAAAATGTGTTGCCATTGTTGATTATAATACGTTCGTACGTTATCGATAGAATTTTTAATTTTCTCGACGTTTTCATGTAAAAAATTCGCTGTCTTTTAAAGTATTATAGCTCCAAAATTTTGTATACTTTTTTATTTTAATAGCAGGTAGGTGAAGAGTTGGTGATTTATTTGCATTTAAAAATAGTTTCATCAATCAAACTTTTCCGTCACTATTATCATCATCATCATCATCAGCCTCTAACTGTCCACTGCTGGACATAGGCCTCTCCCAATGCACGCCACTGAGCTCGGTCGGCAGTACCTTGCATCCAGTTTTTACCCGCCGTTTTACGCAGGTCATCACTCCACCTGGCAACAGGGTGTCCTACACTACGTTTGCCTAAACGTGGTCTCCACTCCAGAACTCGTCTACCCCATCGGTTCTTCGGGAAATGTGGCCGGCCCACTGCCACTTCAGCTTGCTAATCCTTTGAGCTATGTCGGTAACTTTAGTTCTATGTCGAATCACTTCGTTCCGAATTTTGTCCCGTATAGAAACTCCAAGCATAGCTCTCTCCATAGCTCGCTGAGCGACTTTAAACTTGTGGACCACCTTAACCGTGAGTGTCCACGTCACTATTAGATTTCTGGGAAACGCTCACGCGTTATTTTTACATTACCACGATAATTAGGTTCAATTAACGAGGACAAAATATTGTAATTGCAAATACTAAATATTGTAATACAATTATCAACTCTATGTTGGGACATTTTAGAGTTGATATTAACATAATTTTAAAGTTTGATTGCAAAACCTTTGATGATCGAATCAAGGTACACACTGTTTAGCAATTGTTTGATTTGAGTCTTATTAATGAGAAGGACATATACATACACAGCATAGTTATATACAGTTTCCCCTTTAGTACTTATACCCCACCCCTTCCCCCCCCCTTATTGGCCATTTGATGACTTTTGATCATCTCGTTTGCAGTTGTGTGCTACTCAATGTTGGAGTGTGCGTTTTTTATATTTTTTATCAGCGACCCACGTGTAGTGTGCTGTAGAACTACTTAGTAAGAACATATCAGTGTGTGCAAAATTTAATCTGGCTATCTAATTTCGTTTCGAAAGGTACAGCCGTTAAAAGGTAGAACAGACGGACAGATATACAGACAGTGACGTCGATTCTGATGTACCATTCTCTAAATTAAATTTGACAGCTCTAAAATGGTTGCCATCCTTATCTGACACACTGAAATGAAAAGAGACACTGATAATTTTAGTCCTGTCAGATTAGTTTAGTTTAGAGAATGGTACAACAGAATTGACGCCAATGGCATCGATTCTCATGTACCCTAAACTAAACTAAATTAAATTTGACAGCTCTAAAACTGTTGCCATCCTTCTCTTCACATTAAAATGAAAAGAGAGGCAGATAATTTTAGTCCTGTTAGATTGGTTTAGTTTAGTGAGCGGTATGACAGAATCGACTCCAGTGTAACCAAAGAGTGTAAAGGGGACTTTACACTCTTTGGGTACGGAACCTAAATACTTTACTGAGGTAAGTATAACTTATCTATGGTATAACAGAGTTGCCATCAATATCTAAAAATTTAAAAGATCGATATGGTATCCCATGAAATAAACACTTGGCTATACTTTTAACCTCTTTTAGAATCATTATGTATTTCCCAGGTCAGAACAAAGAGCACGCTGCACTTCTAATTCCACTAACAACTGTTAATGCGCCCAAGCGCAAGACAACTTACGCTGGACATCGGCCTTTTCAAATCGTGTTGAACCTTATTGTAGACTACAATAAGTTACAAATACGGTGCAGATTGGTACACAGGATTCAAAAACCTATTGCAGATGGAATTGAGTTTAAAATTTGAAGAGTTTTGAAGCAAACAACGTGACAAACTTATCTTTACAGCTGGCCAAATGAAAGAACGATTTTTTTACTAGAGACTCATTATGCTTGTTTAGAAACTACGATGGTAGCTCCACCTTAACTGTACAGATAAGTTGGCAGCAATGTAACAGGTGCTTCTATAATGCGTTTATCGTAAGTTAGAGCCTTTGTCTGGGAATATTGTCTTGGCATTGCCTGGGAAAAACCGGGATGGAGGTAACTTGATGTAAGTAATGATAAGCTTTCTACACAACTTTGTATTTGATCTTGTTAGTACTTTCGGTACCTATGTTACCTGTACTTCGTACTCAGGGACGGATCCAGGATTTCATTTGGGGGGGTGGGGGGGCACCTGAAACAAATCGAAAAGTTGAGTCGAATGTATGGAATCGCTAGGTGTTTGGGGGGGAGGGGGGCATGGCCCCCATGCCCCTAATCTGGATCCGCTAATGTTCGTACTACCGATTTCGCGGAAAGTGACTAAAATTTCATTAAATGGGATTCATACTCTTAGAGGTGAAAAATTAGCTTACACCAGCCAAAGCTTTCATTTTCTCACTATTTCAAAATTTAGTAACATAAAAAATATAGATTAAAAAAACGATTGTTTTTTTTTTGAGCAACTTTCGTGTTGATCTTTTTGAAAACGTCATTGATGGAGTTATATGATTATTTACGGGATATTTACCGTGGTAAGATTGTGGAATGAGCTCCCAATATTTTTTCATTGATGACGATAGAAAACAAAACGACAAAAAAACTATCTCTTGGTATGGTAGAAGCTTCTATATCTTATTGAAACCAACACTAAAAGACGAATTTCCTATGATAAAAGGTGTTCAGAATAATGTTAACAATGACCTCCTTTCGACTTTGTGTCACCATTCCATGTAACCCTTTATAATATTAGGTAGTTAAAAAGTTTTTAAATCTTACTAACTTTAACTCACATTGAAATTTCGTTACTCTTGCTTGTCACATAGTTTGCAAGCAACTGAAGTGAAAGAATGTCTTTATTAGACTTTATCCTACCGCTAAACAGGTTAAAGCTTTTGAGCATAACCAAGTACGAAAAGCTAGGTTTCTCATAGGAAAGATGAAAGCATATTAGCAAGTTTACCACAATACGGCCATTTTAAACAAACTTCCTATATGGAAACCAATATATTGCCTCTATTGGTCGGCGAGCTTGAAGCCTTGCTCTATGCGTGGTTTCGTGTAAGCAGTACCTTAGCTACATTGTACGTCGTGCCATCGAAATATTATCGCCAAACCTCTATCGACAAAGACACCCCCAGATTATTTTATGTAATAATATGATAAAATAAAATAAAATATTAGTATTTTATTACAAGCCCGGCGCAGAACTGCAATTCCTCTGGACACCGAGAGAGAGGTAGGTACATGAGCAGTGTTTAGATAAAAAATCATTGGCGATATTTATAAATAATTTCTAAGCATTTCTATTAGATATCCGTCAGCTAGTCTACCTGTGACAATGGAAAAGTAAGTATACTGTAATACATTGTAAAATACACGAGATTAAATTCGTTAAAATTGTTTAATTTTAGTTTGTAAGTAATCATCGTGAAAACCTAAGAAATCGTTTGAAGTGTTATTCCACATTTAAGGATCGCTATAAAAAAAAATAAAGCAAACAAAACATGCACGACAGCCTATTGTCAGTACAGCTCAGAACAAGAGAGCGAAACTGACCCGACACTACACTGAGGACATCCCAGACAACAGCTTGTACGAGATTAGAATGGCTCTGAAACAGCTTAAGAACAACAAGGCGCCGGGTGATGACGGAATCACGACAGAACTACTGAGAGCGGGTGGAAAACCGGTACTTTTAGTCCTTCAGAAGTTATTTAATTCCGTCATTCTCGAAGGTACTACGCCTGAAGCATGGCACAGGAGTGTGGTGGTGCTCTTCTTCAAAAAAGGTGATAACACCTTATTGAAGAGTTATAGACCCATCTCACTCCTGAGCCATGTGTACAAGCTGTTCTCCAGAGTCATTACGAACCGTCTCGAAAGCAGGTTTGATGACTTCCAGACCCCCGAACAAGCCGGTTTCCGTAAAGGCTGGAGCACCGTAGACCACATTCACACGCTCCGCCAGATTATACAGAAGACTGAGGAGTATAATCGGCCATTATGCCTAGCGTTTGTGGACTACGAATAGATCTGAAACGTAGATATTCGCCAAAGAACCAGAGTCATACATAGCTGTTAAAATTTGCAAGTTGAAGTGGCAATGGGCAGGCCACATCGCTCGAAGAACCGATAACCAATGGGGAAGAAAGGTTCTGGAGTGGAGACCACGAACCGGAAGACGCAGCGTAGGGAGGCCTCCCACTGGATGGACCGACGACATTGTGAGAGTCGCGGGTATCCAGTGGATGCAAAAGGCGGGCTGTCGTTTCAGTGTGGAGGTTAAAGGGGGAGGCCTATGTTCAGCAGTGGACGTCTTCCGGCTGATGATGATGATGTAGGAGAGTTAAGAGCGAGTGTATACCAAAAAAAAAAACGGATTTCACCCGCGCGTCTCGCATCGCCTGCATTAGTGTGAAACACAACCACGGCAGCGCGGCAGTCGCGCGCAGCTCCAGTGTACACAACTCGCGCACTCGGACTCGTCATGCGGCAAGGAGTAATAAACACAGGATAAGCGTAGTGTTGGGCGTTTTGGCGATTAGCTGGGTTCGGTCACGGCGCGCAAAAACGTATATTGTTTATTTCACTTATCAAAATTGTATGTGTTATTTATTTTATAACTACATTTTTAAGTTTTCTACAATATAAATAAAAAATTAATAAATTAAATAAACTTAAATTGAAATTACCCAAATTAATTTTCAATTTACGCTGGAGACAGTGTCAGAGATCTTATAGCTAAGTTAGTATATACAATAAATTAAACACAAAATAACAAACAAAACAACAACATCTCAACAACAACACCAATTAAATAGCAAAAGTTGTTGTGTGCTGTACAAAAGTTGTTGTCATTTGCTTGACATCAGTCACTGCTTTACACCGTACCGTGGGTACTACTAAAGTTAGGTAAATTACATTAGCAAATTGTGCAGCTAACTGCTGTGAGAATTGACCATGGGAAATGAAGATGGACGGCTCACCATGCTTCTAAAGTGAAGCTTTCGACCTAATTTGAAAGGCACACGTGGTTAGACACACTTTTATTTCCTTCTTGCAATTGGTGTTCAAGTTTTTTGGACTATTAAGCATACTGAATCGGGTAAAAAATATCCTTTCTTACTGTCCTGTTATCCAACTATTTCTATGCAAAAATCACGTCGATCCCTTGCTCTGTTGCTACGTGAAAAAGGTCAAACAAATCAACAAACATACTTTGTCATTTATAATTTTAAGTACGTATGATGATACTGGCAACACCCCTATCTACGAGGGAGGCCTTTGTTCAGCAGTGGACGTTTACAGGCTGATGATGATGATGATGATGATGATGATGATGATGATACTATTTTGAAATTTAAGTTTTAGGTCCAACCTTAGAATAACTACTCAGAGAAGGTAGGTTTCCAAACAAAGCCTTCTCAAAACGTAAGCTACAAATTCGCTTTGTAGCTTACGTTTCGATTGGTATTTTAAACGATTTTAGCAAGGAAATTCATGGATTACCTGTGGAATGTCACACCATAACTCTTATGCTGCTTTTCTGATTTGTTGTGGTACGATTTCACCGCGCAAATTGTCATAGTAAAATTTTTATATATTTTTTTGAGCCATATATGACACCATTTGAATGGCTTAAATTTTGCGAATGTACTTGGTTTCTTTGTGTAGTTATTCTAAGGGTTCAACCTTTTTATTCAGCTAGTTTCAAAATAAAAATAGATATAAGTTACAAATCAAATATACAATAATACAGATTTTTTCAAGTATAAGTACTAAACTGATTGTGACTTACTGTATTTATGACTATTTTATTTTATTATTGTGACCCTGTGACATTGAATGTATTTTTGCTTGTTTTTTTTTTTTTTAAATTGTGTTATGATGTATTTTAATTTTTATGTATTATTAATTTCTTTACTGATATGGGTTAATCCTGAAATAAATAAATTTTGAATTTGAATTTTTTGAAAAGCATTTTATTGGTTATACCAGTGGACGAAAATGTTTTTATTATAAACCTAAATTATCTCTTAATTTATCATTGTTTTCCAATCTAAATTTTTCATAGAAAAAGGCTGTATAATCCTTAATATTAGTTGTAAGGTTAATTAGAAGAATAAACAAGATATTAATGAGATAATAATTCTGGATATTGTCCACACCAGAGGGGTTAGACAAGACCCACTTTCTGTTAGCATTAACGCCTGCGGAAAGATGAAATTGCATGACAATGACATCGACAATGACATTAGCTTGAGAGATGTTATCTCAAGCTAATGTCATTTTCATAAAATTTCATCTTTCCGCAGGCGTTAATGCTAACAGAAAGTGGATCTGTCTTACCCCCCTGTAACACTTGTCCCTGCTAATGACGTCATCAACAAGTAGGTACGCCATGCAAACTCTATACTGACATTTTGAGAGAGAGGGACTTTAAATGCTTATATCTCAGAACTTAAAAAGCCGGTTTAAAAAAAACAGTTTTATAAAATTTTGTATAAAAAAATTTTTGTGTAAAAAACTGTTCAGAAATCACCTTCCACAATTAGCGAAGTAATCAGCTCAAAACTGTTCAGAAATCACCTTCCACAATGGGCTATAAAGGTATGTCCGCAACACGCTACCTCGTGTACCGGCCAGTGTCTCAGACTCTAATGAGTTATAATAACTGCCACCCAGAGAGACGCTACGAGGAATCTCATAGTGTGGAGATGGCTTCGTTGCAATATCTAACAGTGTGACTTGTTGGGAATGTTGTTAGGGTTCCGTACCTCAAAAAGAGTAAAGATCACTTCATTGTCCATCTGTCTGTCCGTCCACCGTCCTTTTTTAATGCAGGCTTGCGTTTGACAGCGAACTCGTTTGATGTTAAGCGATGATGCGGTCTACGATAGAGCAGCTTGCCTAGAAGAAACCAATTCACTCGTGAAGACACTCAGATTGTCACTATCGGGGAACACCCATTCAGGCAGCGCATTCTACTGACTACCAGTTCGCACAATAAATTGTAATCAAAGCGCTTCGTACGGACACCCAGATTGTCACTATCGGGGAACACCCATTCAGGCAGCGCATTCTACTGACTACCAGTTCGCACAATAAATTGGAATCAAAGGGCTTTGTACGGGTTTTCGGAATGTCGACCATGCAGTGGTGACGATTTTTCGTGTCCACTCTGGCATTCTGATAGAAAAATGGGCAGAAGGGAATTAGATCATGCAGATCCGATGCACACTCTCCGATAGACTAGTAATGATCTTTCGCACCAAGGGTGCAAGTACCGTTCTTTTAGCGATCGACAAATTGACAGTTGAGGTCGTCAAATTCGATAATATGCCATTTTTTCACTACTCGCTGTGATCGATTCTATGGCATTTTAGCGAATTTGACGATCGATAAAGAACGGTACTTGCACTGCATAATAGATAGCCAGTTGAAATTTTCACATTATATGTAATATTATGGCGGATTAACTAAAAATTATAATAAAGTAGGTACTACTAGCGTATCAAGACTTGATCATTATCCTTTAAATGGTTTCATCATCATTTCAGCCGTAGGACGTCCACTGCTGGACATAGGCCTCCCCCATCGATCTCCAAAAGAGCCGGTTGGAGGCGGCTTGCATCCAGCGTTTCCCTGCGGTCTCTTTTAGGTCGTCTGTCCATCTTGTGGCTGGACGTCCTACGCTGCGCTTACCAGTCCGTGGTCTCCATTCCAGAACCTTTCGGCCCCATCGGCCATCTGTTCTGCGTGGTATGTGCCCTGCCCACTGCCTCTTCAACTTGCTAATCCGGTGGGCTATGTCGATGACTTTCGACTAAATGGTTTTAGGTTCAACTTAAATTATTGAAAAACTTAAATCAAAAAGCCGTCTCCATATTCCCGAGAAGTCTCGTAGACTCGGTGCGACGACTTCATTAGTGCGCGTCAACGGTCTGGTCACGACGCCTTGGATCGGGGATCCATTCCACATTGAATTTCCATTCCACGGCTACAATGTACTTTATTCAGAGAATTGACGCATACATGCATACAAAACTTACATGGATGGTCTGAAAATAGAGGTGATACTAGAAAAGTAAACAGCATTAGCATTGGCATTAGCTGGATTAGCAAGTTGAAGTGACAGGGCACATAGCACTCAGAACAGATAGCCGATAGGGTCGAATTCTCGAATGGAGACCACGGACCTGTAAGCGCAGCGTAGGACGTCCACCCACAAGATGGACAGACGACCTAAAAGAGACCGCAAGGAAACGCTAGATACAGGCTGCTTCCAAGCGGCTCTTTTTGAGTAATATGCGAGTAAATTTTATCCTAGTTATTAGGAACATTCAATTTAACAAGGGCCTTTGGAGAGCTATCTAGCTAAGGTAGTAGACAGTTTATAAGAAATAGCAGTATCCTATAACAACCAAATATAATTATAAAGTACCCAAGTAACCACTTATTGTATTTTTACAGTTATATGATAATTAACGGGATTATCATATAACTGTAGTGAACAACCATGATAATTTTAAACAGTGTTTTATTGTATTTTTGCAAGTAACTCACGTTTATATCCAGGACCCCAATTCTACTAAACAAATTGTCTTTAAATTGTAATTGTTGCGATTTTAATTGTTAAATAACTGCCTCAAAATTGTCAGTTTTAAATATTTTTTATACTAGAAAAATACAACCACCTAATATTATAACTTAGTATAATTCAGGGGCAGGTCATGTTCTACTGGGGCAAACTACAGCCAGAAAATCAGATGTATTTAAATTAGTATAAATCAGTCTTAAAAGGAACATAAAATCTAAAGGTAAATAAGTTGGCCGATCCCCATTGTCTTCTATTGACGTCATTCCATCGGACTGCAGAACTGTGTTATGTTCAGACGTTTTCATATTACTCTTCTAGTCATCATCATCATCATTATCATTTGAGCCGTAGCACGTCGACTGCTGGACATAGGCCACACCCCATCGATCCCCCATCGATCCCCCATCGGTTGGAAGCGGCCTGCATCCAGCGTTTAGCTGCGGTCTCTTTTAGGTCGTCTGTCCATCTTATAGGTGGACGTCCTATGGCTGATATGATGATGATGATGATTCCAAGGATACTTACATGAGATACCAACGAGGAAAGTGAACAAGATCAAAACTCTAGTCGACGTGCTTCGACCAGTCTGGATCCTAAACTGTGGTGGAAGTGATCCCGTTTCCATCATTTATAGAGGCCAACTTTCAGTTGGGAATTTTATTTCAAGATTATTATTACTAAAAAGTCTATCAAAAAATCCGGTAATTCCCGTTCGTAAAATCCCGTTTTAGCTAATGTGATTTTCCTCATAACAAATCTAATGGTTTTTGATGCTGAGGCCTTGGGATAGACTTCTATAGAAAATATCTCATAGCTTTTATGAATCCTAGTGACGTAAATGGGTATGGGGCCTTTAGGATAACTCTTAACGCGGGCTCGAATAATCGCTAAAACAGCGCAGCTCGGAAAATCACGCAAACTTGAACCTTAACGCGCCAAGATACGGTTTACGGTCGCGCAAATTTTCTCATCCCCTAAACAGAATCGCTCAAGTTTATTTTTAGGATTCCGTACCCAACGGGTAAAAACGGGACCCTATGCATACGATGTGTCTGTCTGTCTGTCTGTTTGTCTGTCGGTCCGCCGGTCCGTCCGTCCGTCTGTCCTATCTATTAATGGCTGTATCTTTCGAACCCTAATAGATAGCCAGTTGAAATTTTCACACACTATGTAACGTTACGGTGCAGGTGGATTAACTAACAAATAATAAAAAAATCATAAAGTAAAATCCCCATACAACAAACGTATTTTTTAAACGTAATTGTGTATTAGCTCTAATGTAAAAACGATAATACGTACAAGCGTCAACTTGGCATGATTATAGTATATACTCTAAAGTATAACAACAAATCATAAATAATGGCCAAGTGCAAGTCGTTGACAAATTTCTGTTCATTACCAAGTTATAGTTGTGTTAGGTATACTCGAGCGCCTGTACCAAAATTATTAACTGTGGTTGCGTAGCAATTGCTTGGACTATTTTGGAAGGCGTTATAATAACTGGTAATTCGGTTACCTGGACGACCTTATTGTATTTTGTGGTGGTACGGAATTACGGAACCCTCAGTGCGTGAGCCCGACTCGCACTTGGCCGGTTTATTGTTTAGTGTCAATGGGAGTAGTACTTAGTCTCGCTCTAAGCAAAAAGTATTGTAGCTCGTTGCAGGCGGTGCGCATTATTCGCGCGAGTACTGAGCATCGTCTGCGACGGGATTTAGTTCTACGGCGGGCGCCACTTCGTGCATATCTTTTTCTGCAGGCGTAGATCACATAGATTTGTCACTGTTTCGCGTAGGAGCAAAACTTGGATTTCAGCTGACGACGTATTTTTAGGGTTCCGTACCTCAAAAGGAAAAAACGGAACCCTTATAGGATAACTTCGTTGTCCGTCTGTCTGTCCGTCTGTCAAGACGGTTTTTCTCAGGAACGCGTAAAGGTATCAAGTTGAAATTTAGACTAAATATTTGGGTCTACGGTTTCTTTCGGCTGTATAAGTTATTGTCAAGTACAAAGTTTTTTTTTTTTCGGGCTAGTGCCTTTAATAACTAAACAAAATACAAGCTAAAACTAACACTACAAATACAGTTAGAAAAATACAGTTAGTTACTACAAAGTTAAGTTTGTCTTTCAATATTTCAACTTCAGTTAGTTTTCTTTTGGACTCGCGCTCTGAGGGTTCCCTCCAACGGAACCCTCAGAGCACGAGTCCTACTCGTACTGGTCTGTTTTTTTTTTTTTTTAATGGCATCGGTGGCAGATAAGCAAACGGGCTACCTGATTGAAGCAGTCACCGTCGGCTATGAATACTTGTAACACCAGAGTCGTCACAAATACGTTGCCGACCCTTAAGGACTCGATTAACTGGCCTAAGAACCCCATGTAAAACTTAGTATCGAGTATGTATAGGGGATATAATATCAAACATGATGTAGTGAAAAGATAACTGACCACACCTTTTACTTTGCAACAAAGCACATAAATCCAGCTCATTTGCTGTTAGTCCTTTCTTAAGCAGTCAATTAGATACAGAATTATCACCAAAATCACGCAGCACACTAATCATTATAAAGGCTTCGTTAAAGACCTAATAGACAATTCTAAAACCTCAGATAAAAGACCTAATAAACTCCACAATGACACAGAATAATAAATGGACGGAGGTACAACTCAAACGCAACGTCGCGTTGGCCAAAAGTAATGTTACTGCACAAGTGCCTTTATGAACTAAAGAAAATTACCTAATACTAAATACCTAATCTATATAATGAAAACGATGCCTACGGGCAGCGGTTTATTAGGTTAGTGTGGCTTAATATATATATATATTATTTTATTTAGTTAAGTTTGTCCTTATTTTAATTTAGGTAATATGTTTATTGTGATTCCAAATGTGTATTTATTTTTATTTTGTAATAGGCTTGCGTTTGACCGCCAACTCGCCTGATGTTAAGCGATGATGCGGTCTACGGTGGAGCACGCTAGCCTAGAAGAAACAGATTCACTCGTGATTTGAAGACACCCAGACTGTAACTATCGGGGAACACCCATTCAGGCAGCGCATTCCACAGACTAGCAGTTCGCATAATAAATGTGGAATCAAAGCGCTTCGTACGGGTTTTCGGAATATCAACCATAAATCGGTGTCGATTTTATGTATACTTTTTTGCCGAAATAAACGATAACTATATTATACAATCTACACAATTATGTAGGGAACTCTGTTTTGCATAAACGCTCAATAAGCTAATCGATGCTATACTATGATCTGTCAACCAATAAAAGATTTCCAAGTTGTCCATCTGTGTGCAAATCTGTGGCAAAACTAACAGGTAAAATTACGTCGGGACACCTTGGGTACTTAAACCCATTAAGGATTTCTGCAGATCGTGCGCGTTCTAGGGTTAAGACCTGGGGGAATTCTGAAAGCACTCCTTTATTGTTTTTAAAAAAAAACACTATTAGTGCGTTTTTAGATATACCTATGAAAGTTTGTAAGTGTGTTTTTCCCACTAAATTCCATAACAGCTATTTGAATTTGGATGCTATTTGAAACCAATTTCAACAAGTACGAAAGAAAATACGTTTGTGTAAGCAGAGTTACTTTTAATTTACCAACCATCATCTCTTAATGCCAGTTTTTGTACATTTATTATGTACAAAAACTGCCCTTTAATATAATGCTCGGAACATACATATGCACATCAACTTATATATATAAGATTTTAAATACAATATATCAGCACAGTCAGCAAAGCATTGTTAATCTAAAGTTTAATTATACCATACAAAACTTATACATAAAAACATTGACACACAAAATAATAAATATGTAGAAGTTAAACTAATAGGTTGCAAAAGTTACCGACGTAGCCCACTGGATACGTCATTGAAGTGGCAGTCAGCAGGGCCAGGGCAGCAACAGAAGGCCAATGGGGCCGTAAGGTTCTCAAATGGAGACCACGGGCCGGTAAGCGCAGCGTAGGAACCCACAAGATGGGCAGACGACCTACGAGAGACCGCAGGGAAACACTGGATGCCCTTCCAACTGGCCCTTTTGGAGATCGATGAGGGAGGCCTATGTCCAGGAGTGGACGCCCTATAGCTGAAATTATGATGATGATGAAACTAATAGTTAACCTATTAGGTTAGGTTAGGTTATTAGGTTAGGTTGTATTAAACAGGCAGTTGCAGAATGTCCCCACGCGGGGGCTATCCGCGCGGCTATCAGCTATGCGCGCGCCTGCCTCTAATTTGTAATTACGTGTGCTTGGTACTTATTAAGCCATTACCGCGGCTGTAAGCCTCTTGGATAACTATTTCTTTTAGCTTTCTAAAGACGAAGGAAGATTGGTTATTCACCACTTTGTGAAATCATTGGTCAATACAAAGATTGGGCTTTTGCACGGCCTTGCCATAGAAAAATAAGTTTCTCACACTCGACAAAATGTATGGCCCAGCTGTTTTTTTTTCGTAATCTCAGGTTTCATCTATAGTAAAAGTTGTTCATAATAATGAGTACAATGGCCTCCTTTCGGTTTAGTACCTACAGTCTATATGCGTAACCCTGTATAGGTATTTATTGTTCAACTAAAATCGCGATTTCTCGAGTTAGTGGTAATCCATTTTATTTTAGCTGAATGTTTTTTTTTCCCTTAAGCCTTAGGTATGTATTTCAGCACTATACAAATAGGTACCTACGGGAAAAAATTGAGGAAACAATTATTTAAAATAATGCGTAAACTAGTTACTACTCGTTATCTCCTTTGTTACTTACTTACATAAGTACAAATTTTGTTATATTCTATAGATATATAGTTGCAGTAGGGTATATAACCCTGTGAACGATCATCATCATTCATCATCATTTCAGCCGTAGGACGTCCACTGCTGCACATAGGCCTCCCCCATCGATCTCCAAAAGGGCCGGTTGGAAGCGGCCTGCATCCAGCGTTTCCCTGCGGTCTCTTTTAGGTCGTCTGTCCATCTTGTGGGTGGACGTCCTACGCTGCGCTTACCGGTCCATGGTCTCCATTCCAAGTTCAACTGTTTGTCCTAGGTAGACGTACGCGTCAACAGCTTCAAGAACTGAGTTCCCAACTGATACTCGGGTGGGCACAACATGGATATTTGACATGACCTTTGTCTTGTCCATGTTCATTTGAAGGCCCACCTGTTGGGAGACTCGATTGAGGCCTTCGAGCATCATGCTGAGATCTTCTATCGATTCTGCCATGACCACAATACTGTGAATGTGAACGATGGAACAACGCAATTTTTTCTCAACTCAAAGTAGCTACGCTAGTCTTCAAAGAGTAACGGGCACCACTACGAGCCCAAACAATTCTCACATAAACACAGGTAATTGGCAAAATCGTTCTCTCGATCGTAAATCAGAGATACAAAGCTACCCTTGGCCCCGGGTCGGCTGCTTTGCATTTCGGCTTAATTAAATGGTTAATACATTTGTTTCGCGACCCGTCCTTAGCTTTAGCACACGAATGCAAGCTTAAGAGACTTATTACAAAAGGCGTCGTTAAATTTTAGGTAGATATCTGTAGTTTTGGGCATAAAAAGAAAAAACAGACAAGCACGAGTAGGAAACAAAAAAAACAACAACAAAAAAGTTTAAATCGATAGATAGATAGATAGATAGATAAACTCTTTATTGTTCACACCACAAATTTCATACACATGATGAAAAAAAAAATAAACGAAAAAGTTTAAATATTGAAAGACAAACTTAATTTTGTAGTGGACAATAAGGTTCTTTGATACATTCCAACTAGAAAATGTAAGTTTGTAATAGCAAAACAATTTTTTTAAATGATTTAACTACAAATTTATGACTTTTGGATTTATTCCTTTATATGTTCTGTGAGACCTTGCCCCTTGCCAAATTTCATGGTCAACGGGAAGTACCCTTAATAGGTTTTGATTCCCTTGTGAAATCGCAAAATATGCGACATAAACAGTCATATCTTTTGATCGCGTTGAATTAAAAGTTTGATTTTTTTCACGGTTCAAAGAAACCGTACAATATTTTCAATAAAAATCGCGGGTCTATTTATTATAGAAATTAAATTTTCTGTACACTTTCTATTTGATAGAATCATAACGCCAAAAATTCAGTTTTCGTTGCAGTCTTCGTCAAAATATGTGAGACAGCTCTTAAATGACCTAAATTACCTAACTATGTTTATTTTACCTGTGATGCTAGAACTGTTGTGCTCAGAATTTTGAGCTAAGTTATTCTGGAGTAGCATGACACATTTAATTTTGCTTGTGGCATAGACAATTATTATCTTTGGCTTACCTATGGGTAGACACATTTGATTGGGGTAGCCACATACTAGTTATGTTTAAAAACCGTATTTTTTCGGGATTAAAACTATTGTTTTTCTATGACAATAAGTTTTTTTTTTAAATTTATGTTATGACCATGGATCCAGTGTCCTTCAGTCGGTTATGACAATAAGTAATAACGGCACTTGCCACTACTGTAATGTATAGAAGAACTAGCTGTCATGTATAGAAGAACTTTTTTGCGATATCGATGTTGATATCCGATATCTATTAACTTACCTCCTGCGCCAAAAATCTAACAAAACATTTTTAGTTCTGCTCAAGCCAAATCTCCTGTGTTACGTAATCTACGCGCGGTGTTTGGGTATTGTACGTGCTCGAAGGACCAGCAGTAAATTGGATTCATGTTTCGAAGACAACAGCGGACAACCACGAAACATCCCAATAACACGCCATAAACGTGTTATAACACAGTAACACAGACTAGGTAAAGCTACAAAGTCTTTGCATACATAGTAACCATGGTCACAAATGATATGATAGCCATGGTTACAAAATTCATCAAACAAATCAAACGCATTTTTCGATTGGATACTACATTATCTTGATAAATGCGCACCCAATCATCGGAATTTCAGATTGGTTTTTACAGACGTAATAGAACAAAATATCATTATTAAACATATCGGGACCCAATCATCGGGATTTCAGATCGGTATTTACAGACGTAATAGAACAAAATTATCATCATTAAACATATTGGGACGCAATCTTTGTAATTTCAGATCGGCATTTACAGACGTAATAGAACAAAATTATCATTCATAAATATATCGGGACCCAATCATCGGAATTTTAGCATGGTATTTACAGACGTAATAGAACAAAATATCATTATTAAACATATCGGGACCCAATCATCGGAATTTCAGATCGGTATTTACAGACATAATAGAACAAAATTATCATCATTAAACATAGCGGGAAACAATCTTTGTAATTTCAGATCGGTATTTACAGACGTAATAGAACAAAATTATCATTCATAAATATATCGGGACCCAATCATCGGAATTTCAGATCGGTATTTACAGACATAATAGAAAAAATATATCATTATTAAACATATCGGGACGCAATCTTTGTAATTTCAGATCGGTATTAACAGACATAATAAAACAAAATTATCATTATCAAACATATCGGGACCCAATCTTCGGAATTTCAGATCGGTATTGAGCTCTAAGTTGGTTAACAAGTTTTCAAAACAGCCGCAGCGAGTTTTCCAGTTGAATTCCGTCATTATGTCCTCGTTGACGTAACGCTAAAAACCAGTGGCGTTTCTTTAAAAGGGTTTATTCTAATAATGGCCTCGAAGCGGATGTGCTCGATAATTGCCTAATTGATCGCAAACTATTCATTAAGCGAGGACACTTCATTATATGACTGGGAAAGCTTTGGACTTAGGATTGTTGGGAAACTTTCACTATCTATAACTAGATTTTCATATGGTAGTATTCCGATCATGGCGACCGCGACAAGCGGCAGCGGCAACATCCTGCGAGTTGCGACCCATTATATTATATGGAGTTTTACAAATTTCAACTGGCTATTTATTACGGTTCGAAAGATACAGTCGTTAAAAGGTAGAACAGATAGACACAAACAGACAGACAGCGTAGGCTTAGTAATAGGGTCCAGTTTTCTCGGCCTTTTGGCTAAGATCAAAGTGTAGGATCCCGTTTTCACCCTTTGGGTACGGAACCCTAAAATGGCATACTTATCAAGTAAATGATAAGTATGCCATTATTGTTATAACCTGTAATGATAGTTCTAAGATGGAAATAAAATAAATAAATAAATAAAAAATAAAAATGTGTAAGAAATTGGTACTGTGTCCTTAAAGCATCGCTGTCTTCCGAGCTTCTCAGCATCAGCGGTCGTGTGCGGTCAACCGTAGCTCGTGCGGCGTCGACGGGTCATGGCGGGCTCCACAACTAATTGCCGTGTCTGTACCAATATTTGACATCAATTAAATACCACACGCGTTTTTTTAATTATTCGTCGGCGGCGCCGGCGTTCTTGACTTTATTCTTGCTTGGTAATCAAGAGGTAGGCGGGCCCAAAAATCAACGAACTCGGCTCTGGATTAGATGCATCATTTCAGCATATCGTTAGACAAACAAGCGACGCGCCACCTCATAGTAAGTAGTCACCGTCGCCTATCGACACCTACAATACCCACGGCATTAGCGGTGCGTTGCCTACCTCTTGAGGATTTTGTTCACTCTTTGCTTTTAGCAATTGAGGTCATATTTTGGAGGAAAAATCGAAGGTAAGCCACAACTTACAGGTGCGCGGCAGAAATAGTCGACCAAATCGAACAGTGCGAGGCTTCCACGCATCTATAATATGTGGATGGCTTTATTGGCGATGGTGGCTGGTTCGATAGTAAAACCGCGATGGAGGGATGAGGTCAAAGAGTTCATCAGAGCATTCCCCATTATAATACCTGTAAAACAAGCTAAGCGAACCAACGTCCCGGCGCAAGCTCAGAAAGAGAGGATGGACCACAATCCACCATGCAGGCCCAGTGCATGTTGGTGAATGTCATATCATCTTTGACCTTTTGAGGTACTTGGACACACCGGTTTCCTCACGATGTTTTTCTTCACCGTTGTTGAGCGATGGCACCGAAACTGCACATAATTTATTTTAGTAATTTATAGTTAAGTCATTGGTTTCGGTCCTGCAACCAGGATCGAACCGGGTGCTCAGTTACTGCTGGGCCAAAATCAGATGGATTCTTTTTTTTTTTATTCCTTTTTTTTTTTTTTATTTAAGTTTAATCAAATAGTATACAATAAAGTAGTATGTAACAAGTATAAGTTTGTATCATATAACTTTAGTGAACAACCGTGATAGTTTAAAACAGTGTTTTAGTATACAACAAGTTATCAAATTACAGAAGTATACATAATAATAAACTCACAAAAGAGAATTTTTTTAATAAACTAGTTACAATACCAGTATCGTTGACCACGGATTAATAATAGATATTATATCATATCATATGAACATGAGGCAAAGAAGAAATCTTATGTTAGAGTTAATAATAAACTTAATTTACGTCATAATATAATTACTAACTAGTACTTAACAAATATGTAAGAGTGAAAATATTATATTCGGTAGATAACCACTAAAGTTGATAGATAAGCCATTTATTATAATTTGCATTATAATAACAACCAGTTGCCAGTTGAAAGACCATGAGTGCCCGATTACGGAGAAGGAATTCAATGGCGTATGTGAATCCACCAATCCGCACGGGGCCTGGATATGGCCCAATCACCCTTTCGGGGGTAGGCTAAAAGTCCAGCAGTGGACTGTTAAAAGGCTGATTATGATGATGATGATGAGTGCCTCATTGCCCCAACAAAATATATGAAACATCAGATATATTTTTCGTTAATTTTGGTAAGTCGTAGAACAAAAGTTGTTGGTTTGACGTATTGAAGCCGTAACAGGATGCTAACTGATGACCAGTAACCTTGTAAATATATATATATAAGTTTAGCCGACCAAATTGTGAGCCAAATCCTAATAGTGTCCTTAGTTAAATAATTAATGTTAATTGGTATTTGTTATTATTTTTGTCGTGGTTTTCCCGCCGCTATTCGTGTGCACGTAATTTTTTTGTCGCAGTTTCCACGCTGCCATTCGCTGCTTTGTTGGAAAAAGTGGAAAATCGCAGCTAAAATATGTTTTTTTTAAATACCTCCTTATAATACCCAAGCGGGATGTCGGTGCAGTTCTTATCGGCTCCAATTAGACATCATCATACCATCAAAGATACTCCAGGCACGCTGTTGTAGTTAATTTGAGATTTCGACAGTCGGCAAATATTTTTCAAGTACCTACTAAACATATTGAAATTCAATGTTAGCATCACCTCCTTGATATTTAGCTCTATGGACATTAGATTTTTTTTTAAGCCATCAAAACCCATAAGTAACTAATAAGTACATCTTAGATACCAAACACAAAGCAAACAGTCGCTAGGTGTGTCACAGAAGCGGCCGAGAGCTTGGGCGCCGACTGACAAACAGAGAAACACGGCGCCTTTGAGCTGCCGCCGCCGCAGACGAATTAGCTGATCTTTGTTTATACTTACCATGCCACTTGAGTGGAGACGATGAGAGGCTTTGGTCAGGTTTGTAAAGTTCAGCTTAGTTTGACCGCCTTAGGCCAAACGTCTACTGCAACGTCGAAGCGTGGCGTACAGACGGCACAGGAAAAGTAAACTCTTCTCCGTTTACCCGAACGTTCAAAATTGTTCGTACTTCTGCGCCTCGACTAAACTCTAGTATTTACTAGAATTTTTTTTCTTCATTCGACAAATTTTCAAGCGCTTACTCACACTCTCATTATGTAGGGGGGCCAGGGGGTTTAGACAAGACCCATTTTCTGTTAGAGTTAACGCCTGTGGAAAGATGAAATCGTATGAAAATGACATTGACAATGACATTAGCTTGAGAGATGTTATCTCAAACTAATGTCATTTTTATACAATTTCATCTTTCCGCAGGCGTGAACGCTAACAGTGTGTGGCTCTTGTCTAGACCCCCTGCTCTCCTTGCCCGTACCTAGTAATGCCCTTGGAGAGACTTTTCCATGGTGACGACGTCTCGTCTCTCTGACGTTGGACCCTATATAAGTCTTGTAAGCGGGCCTGCTATTTGTCCTGCTATTTCCTAGGCAAGCGTGCAACATCTTCGACCACATCTCAGCTTTCCATCAGGTGAGATTGTGGTCAAAATCATACCTAACCTAATGTAAACAAGCTGATAACTTGACATGATACTGAATATATTCAATTGGATCGTCATCAGATCTAAACGTATGTACCAAATATCAGATCAACCTGTCAACAAGAAAGGGGTACGGATCAATTTGATCCAAAAACTAAACAGGACATGCTAAATAAAACCGTGTAAAAACAAACTTTTTGGCCATTTTGAAACTAATATTCGATATTGCATATTGTATTGTCGTCAGAATTAAAGGTGTATGCAAAATTTCAGCAAAATCAGTTAGAAGGATCTGATTCTAATTCAGCTTGCAAGATTTGACCTACCGCTTATAAAAAACCCTTCGCTATGATTTACTCACGCACGACGCTTTCCTTTATTGGCAGCTCAAATTCATAAAGTAAATTTAATAATAATTTAATATTTCTTAAGTTACACAATTCAACTTTAATCCTACTCAAAAATGGCTGCTTAGTTTCTTGTCTCCAAAACCATCCAATTACTAAATTGCCCTGAATCTAACTGCATAGCTCTGTTTTGTCCACCAATGGAATGCCACCAGCTGCCGCCAATTTTCGTCAATTTCACGAGTTATTCGACATCCACTTCAAAGCTATTGAAGTCTGATCATTAAGGTTCACACAAAAAAGGACAATGCCTCGTGCCCTGTCTTGACCACCTTTAGGGAGTTTTCAGAGTACGCCACATAGTGCACAGTTGCACACCAGCGATATTTTGCTGACTCAGACATTTGAGTTTTTTTTATGCCTCTCACCACGATATGGCCGACGGATTAGGATGGCATTTGAAATGGAATTAAATTCAATTATGGAATAAATTGATTCGCACTTTATTGCCATATATACCCAATCAGGGTTATTATGTGATACCTTCTTTAAACATGCTAACTACTGAACGTGAATTTCATAATAAATTACATACCTATTGAGTATCGAGTAAATTCGGGAATTATGTTTATTTTTATCCTACTAATAGGTACTATAAATCCAGAACGAGGATATTCGCCAAAGAACAACCGACGTAGCTGCTAAGATTTGCAAGTTGAAGTGGCAATGGGCAGGCCACATCGCTCGAAGAATCGATAACCGATGGGGAAGAAAGGTTCTTGAGTGGAGACCACGAACCGGAAGACGCAGCTTAGATAGGTCTCCCACTAGGTGGATCGATGACATCGTGCGTGCGAGTCAAGGGCATCCAATGGATGCTGTCGTTCAGGGTGGAACTCTAAGGGGGCTTACGTAAGGATGTCTTCTGATTATAAGTATAATGTAAATAACCTAGTTTCAGCTAAGTACTGTCTTCCTTGTATTTCTGGAAATTTGAAGGATATGAACAAAGATTATTTACGTAGTAATGAAAATCTTTGGATATTAAGTTGTGTCACGATATATTGTACCATAGTCTGATTTGACCTTTACTTACACCTGCTTTTCATGAACAAAGATGGCTAATTCGTTTTCTATTGCGCAAAAACATTTCAAGTGGCTCAAAACCATTACAAATACGTAACTTTGACAAAGAGTCAAAGACCACCTTGAAGCAAAACCAAAAAAGCTATTGTGGTCAGAAAATCAATTGAAAGTGGACATAAATTTCGTTTCAATACACTTAAATATAAATTATAGGTTTCCGTATAAAAACTATTCAATACATATCAATATTAAACCGTTATCTGTTATTAAAGTTTAATAATGTTTCACTAAACATTTTGATGTTGATAAGGACTGTGTAAAAAGTTCTTGTAGTAAAAACTTTTTTGATGGGTTTAAAAAAACGTTATCATTTATACTAATATTATAAAGAGGAAAGATTTGTTTGATTGTTTATTTCTTTGCATTGAATAGGCTTCGAAACTACTGAACCGATTTGAAAAATTCTTTCAAGCTACACTATCCCCGGCTGACATAGGCTATAATCTATACCCGTGCGAAGCTGGGGCGGACCACTAGTATCGTAATAAAGTTCCTCTTGCCAATCGAAATATTACTTACCAAATGAAATTAAATACTTGTAACGGATTTTATCGCGTGCGTTTTAATTATTCCTGACGTTTCGAACACTTTGGAGTATCCGTGGTCATAGATAATAGAGGTAGTTTAAGGCCCAGAATCTGGTGCACCTCTTCTCCTCCTTGGGTTGCATTCTTCATGTCTGGTCGTGACCACCACCTTCCATCAATTTCTCTTTGATGATATCTTTCCATCGTCTTCTTTCCTCAGCAACAGGCGTCGTAGACTGAGGTGTCGAGAGTGGTGCGAATCAGATCAGACCAATGTATTGGGCTGCGACCTCGTGATCTTTTGCCGTCGACTTTCCCTGTCACCATCAACTTTTCCAGGTTGTCGCCTTGTTTCCTAGCATTGTGGCCAAAGTACTCGAGGACACGTTTGAGACAGATGGTAGAGAGTCTTGTCGTGACCTTGAGTTGGTGTAGTATAGAAACGTTGGTCCGATGTGCTGTCCATGGTATTCGAAGCATTCTCCTCCAGCACCACATCTCAAAGGCATCGAAGCGCCCTCGATCCGCTGCTTTCAGTGTCCATGTTACAGCACCGTAAAGAAAAAATTTAAATACCAAAGTACGGACTAGTCTAATTTTGGTTGCCAACTTCATTCCTCTGTTCTTCCATACTTTATCGAGCTGAGTCATGGCACATTTGGCCATTCCGTTTCGCACATCAGCTTCACTGGAGCCTTGTTACTGATGCTGGAGCCGAGATAGATGAAGTCCGCGACAGGCTGAAGATTTAGCACACCGGCGCAGTTCAACGTTCTGGCGCAATCCACCATGATTTTGGTTTTCGACGAGAAGGGGAACGATGTTTGACCACCGAGGGAAAGGTAGAAGGACCGGGAAGACCAAGAAGATGTCAATGACAATCTGGGTGTCTTCAAATCACGAGTGAATCGGTTCCTTCTAGGCAAGCGTGCTCCAACGTAGACCGCATCATCGCTTAACATCAGGCGTGATGGTGGTCAAACGCAAGCCTATTAATTATTTAAAAAAAAGAGTAGCCTTAGACCAAATAAAAGAGAAGGCAGATGTAATGTCGTACAGGGAGGTGCAAATACTGCCAGAAGACCGTCAAGCTTGGAAGTAACTCCACCGACAAGAGCTATTGAATGATGGGCTATATAGGCTCATGCCGATTTGCTCCATTTTATGCAGTAGTGACGCCATTTCATTTTCGCTTGCAGCCAGAAGTAATGTGTCATCGGCATAGCGGAGGTTTGTTAATTTTACCCCACCGATGCTCACACCTCCATCCCAGTTACTAATCTAATCTAAGTCTCCTACAAATGCCTAAGAGTACCTCATCAAAATAAAATAAAAAAATCTGGGATTTTCAAGAGGAAAAAAACAATTACTACTTACTTTATAACAATACCTACCCTATTAGTACAACAATGTGACTTAAACTAACTGCGTGCGGTGGTTTTACCCACTATCGTATATATTTCCGATATAAAAAATATTATAAAAATACAAGCAAACTAGTGGTTACCGACATCCGTATTTAGTTTCATATTAGGTTAAATTACGGAGTTCATTAAGAATAGAATAGAATAGAATAGAATAGAATAATTGTTTATTCATTAATCATAGTACAAAACAGTTTCAACTGACCAGGAATTCCATTTAGACAAAAAAATTGTCTGTATTAGGAGTCCCTGCTCTTCTTAGGATATGAGAGGGTGTACAAGTTAATGTGTGAGAGGGAGAGAATAAAAACAAACAAACATAGGTACTCACAGTTGTGGTAGCCGAGCGGTAGCATGTGCGCTTTATAATCTGATGGCACCCAGTTCGATCCTCGACCCTGCACCAATTACTTATTTAGTACCTAAATACATTATAATATGCAGTTACGACGCCATCGCTCAGAAACGGTGAAGGAAAACATCCTGAGAAAACCGGTATGTCCTAATACTTCAAAAGTTCAAAGATATGACATTAAGAAGACGTTTGTTATCAATAAATTTTCATTTCATTTCATTTCATTTCATTTCATTTCATTTCATTTCATTTCATTTCATTTCATTTCATTTCATTTCATTCACCAACATGCACTGGGCCAGCATGGTGGATTAGGGCCCATCCTCTTTCACGGAGAGATGGCTAGACTCCCAGCAGTGAGAACATGATAGATTGAAATGATTATGATTCTCTAAACTAAACTAATCTGAAGTGCAAGTACCGTTCTTTTATCGATCGTCAAATTGACAGTTGAAGTCGTCAAATTCGATAATATGCCATTGTTTCAGTACTCGCTGTGATCGATTCTATGGCATTTTAGCGAATTTGACGATCGATAAAGAACGGTACTTGCACTGCTGACCAGATTAACATTATCGACATCCCTTTTAATTGCAATACGTCAGAAAAATATGACAACTATTTTAGTGCTATCCAATTTAGTTTAGTTTAGAGAATGGTATAACAAAATCAACATCAAAGTAGGTATAACATAAAAAATTCCAAGGCAATTAAAATTCAGTAGTCAGTACTGCAACTAACTTTGTAATTCTTGATAAAGCATCTGTTCTTCATTAACAATGGACTGCATTCAATATCCTTCTTTTAAAATATGTTTATTGCCAATTACTCTGTCTCAGTAACAAAAAATAATACTTTCTTTGCAACTGTGAACAAAGTTAAGCAACACTTTTCTGTGAAATGGTAACAGTGTTAAAAGATCATTAATGGTCTAAAGATGGCCCATGGGCGTGAAATACGATGATTTTCTGTCATACTTTAAAGATTTAGCGTGAAGTGGGCGCCATGTGGTGGGCCTGAGACGAGCTTTCATTGACCGGCAGTACAGTATATGCGAAACTAATAACTTACCTTGCTGAGATTATTCAACCAAGGGACATTTCGTGGCGGATGAGAACGTATCAAGTCTAAATGAGTCTAGATGCCTTTAGTCGAACTCACCCTGCTGGTGACCTTGCTGCCCTTATTAGGGTTCCGTACCTCAAAAGGAAAAAATGAAACCCTTATAAGATCGCTTTTTTGCTTGTGGACTATTAGTTAATTCATTAGTGTCAGGATTGGCCCACTCGAAAAAGATAATGCTGAAAGTTTAGTATATTTAAATAACGGTGGGGTAAAGTATGAGCATTCAAGTGGTTATATCGGCATTGGCATGCATACAAATGTCGCAATAAACACATTGACATAGACATCGTTTTATTTTTGACAAAAAAAAACACTACAGACAATACAAAATGAAAAAAATCGGGACAATTCTTAAATGAGTTTAAAAAAAAAAAAAAATGTGGCAAACAAGCTACGGGCCACCTGATGGTAAGTGGTCACCGCCGCCTATAGACACCTACAATACCCGGGGCATTGTCAGTGCGTTGCCTACCTTTGAGGACTCTATTCATATAGTTCGGGATAATTGGGCCCTACCCCAGCATGGTGCTGGTTGTAGACAACCAGTGCTGGTCTTCCGTTGGCAGGTGATGGCACGATTGTACCATGATATGGAGCGTGCACAGGCGCTTCCAGTAAGTAAAACAATACAAAAGTCTACAAATAAAACATTGAGTATTGAGTATCTGCAGTTTTCAAGTGTACTGTGCCGTCATGGTCAGCGAGACTCGGCGGCGGCGACGTTTGTAGGACAACCGTAACAAGAACACAATGGGATGAATTTGTTTATAATGGAACACCCTGCACGCCCTCCTTAAGGCTTTTGTTAAGCGCAGTGTCTAGCAAAAATTAAGAGTAGAAATAGAAATACAATATATTGGTCAATCAACGTACTTAGTAATATCGTTTTTGGGTACTTTGCCCAAAGACAACGACGTGCAGTGCAACTGCAACGACCTAAATGCAGTTTTTACTGGGTTACGTTACGAGAAAAGGTGTACTAGGCCAAAAAGGGTTTAATCTATTTAAATTGGCTAGTAAAATTCTGATATATAAGTGTTTTAAAGTTTTTGTTGGGAATAGGAATTGATGCTTTGCCCTTTTCCCGTAATGTGAGTGTCAGTATTGAGTTTGTATTGTGTACTTACAGGTGACGTCATTCCTAAGTATAGAGCAATGCTTATGTCTTCCTTAATTTTGTACACATTTAAATTTTGTTTTGTTTTCGGCTCTATTGATGGTCAGCTTATTTAAAAGACAATACAAAAAAATAATCGTTTAGCTTATAATTGGAACTCGAACGTGCATGCCACTGAGCTATGTCATGCTACAAATCCTTGTTATCCAACATGGTATACAAAATATAAGAAGGTAGGTACTTAACATCAAAGATCGGAAACCGGCAGTGATGGAAGCCCTGGGCCAGGAGGAGGCGATTTAAATTTAAAAAGAAAGCGTTCATGCCTCGAGCATTATGCTCACCAACGAAGGCACCTTCTTGCGGCGGCGTCATGTGTCGCGTCGCTCTTATCCCTCAGATCAATCAAGATTTTACAATCTGGGTGTCTTCAAATCACGAGTGAATCGGTTTCTTCTGGGCAAGCGTGCTCCAACGTAGACCGCATCATCGCATAACATCAGGTGTGATTGTGGTCAAACGCAAGCATATTTAAAAAAATAAAAATGGTTGAAGAGGGCGATGGCTGGCACATGTGTCAGATTCGTGATCTGCTTGCGGTTACATACAAGCTAACTGGAGTAACATGGTTAAATTATTTTAACCGTGTTACTTTCCTCTCCCAGTATTATGTACTTAATTACCTATAGCTAAGTAAATTTGTTTAAATTAACAAAATCATAGTTAAGCTTTTAACAAAAGTCACAGACCCCGGTGACCGTGGAGTTGCTTATTAAATAAATAAATAAAAAGTAAGTACTAAATAATATTGTTCTATATTTGAGATGGGCCTGACAAGCACGTTCCTTTTATACTAAGAATACTTTTCTTTGATATAAAAGCCCCACTGGATTGACGTCGGAAAGGTAGTTTTAATGATACTGTGGGCACAGAATAGGTGACAGTGTTTAAGGGATACCTACCATGCCTACCTCAAACGTATATTACTTCTGTTCACGTTATTTTGTCGATCCTGCAGTGCGAGTACCATTCTTTATAGACCGTCAAATTCGATAAAATGCCATAGAATCGATCATAGCAAGCAGTCGAGTACTGATCAAATGGCGTTTTATCGAATTTGTCGATCTCAACTGTCAAATTTGACTATCGATAAAGAACGGTACTTGCACTGCTGGTCGAACTTGGATATAAGAAATCAAAATCTAAAGATAAAGATTATTTATTTGCACAAGACACGAGTAAATCATACACACAATTAAAACGCATGCGCAATAGCTGGTTTAAAATATTTGTCACTTTGTATCATGTTTTGCCTAGTTTATAGGCGTACAAATCTAGAGAGATGGTATAAAAACACCGTAAGAATAATTTATATTAAAAATTATTAATTAAATTAACCGATGTTATTAATTTAAATAGTTAACAGATAGACATTACTATAATTGTATGATAAACAAATTGACCTACTGCAGTCATTACTAAAATTTATCATTTATAAAATCACTAACTTTGTAATAACATTTCTCGACTAAAAGATTGTTGTGTTTAGTCACCTTGCAGAAGACCATGCCACTCTTTTTTTGGTATGTAGACTACTTAGCTCATACCTAGTATCGCTGCAAGTTTTGAAAAATTAGTAAGTGTGCCGTATTTACCACCAGTTTTAGCGTTAAGCGGTTTAGTAAAAAAACATTATATTACCTGTAGGCTGATTACGATTGCTGACAGACTGCCTACAATACATAAATAGGCTGCAGGCAAAGATTGCATACCTAATAGTCAGAGTAAGCGTTTAATCTCCACTCATCTGATGGTAAGCGACGTCGTGGTAAAGGAGCACACCAAGCTTGGAATGTGAGCTGGTACTAAACTCAGCCTGCTGGAACACATCATTAGGTGCTTGACAGATTTTCAATTCGAAGGTAGTAGTCAGACACGTACTGTGATTTCTGTAGGATAGCTACGATCATGTAACTAAAGCAATAGCTTAAATTATAACAGCAATCATCAGCAGCATCAGCTTCGTGTAATAGCTTCATAGATCTGAATGCAACTCGGTGGGAAGTTATTTTAAATACTGGATAAGCATATGGGCTACTATTTATGGGTACATAAAAAATTACGATTCCTGTAGGATAACTATGATCATGTAACTAAAGCAATAGCTTAAATTATGACAGCAATCATCAGCAGCATCAGCTTCATGTACCTAATAGCTTCATAGATCTGTATGCAACTTGGTGGCAGATAGTTTAAATCTTGGATTAGCATATGGGCTACTATTTATAGGTACATAAAAAATGTCGATTCCTCTAGGATAACTTTTTTCATCCCGGAAAAATTTACTATTCCTGTGAAATAAAAAAAAAATATAACCATAGTTATTCTAATCCAAAACATAATCAGGCCTAACGAAATCTAAACCAGTTGTCTACACTCTCCATGACATATTGTTATCTTTTTTTTCGCGTCTTCAAAATGGCGGAGCGAAGAAGCCATTTTGCGTTGGAAATGTTAATTGGCTGATAAGCTTTGCTCCCTGAATATTTTACCCGCGCAAAAACCTTTATCTCGCACCGATTAAAATACCGTTCGGGGATCGAACAAATGAGTTCATGTATTGCTCAGACAGTGACTGAGGTTGCTTGATAGAGCCTCATGAAATGCTTTCGATGTTTTTCGTACTAGCTGCGGAACAAACTGGTTGTATTTTATAACCTCACAATTTGGTATTAGGCGGTGCTTTAGTTTAGTTATTGCTTTCACAAATATCACTTAAAGCACGGGGAAAATTATTATTATGAAATTACATGGTACATAGCTACATTTTGCAACGCTAACTCTGCAAACTTGACTGCAAACTGCCCCACGTTGGCATTGGCTCTTTGAAGATTTAGCTCTCCTATAGCAAAAACGAATGAAAACAGGCATCTAAAGACATGACTATTGACTACCACTAGCGGCCAGCGCAGCTTCAGTATAATCAAGCAATGTCAGATGTCAACGTCAAATTTGCGAATAGGCGAACTTTACGATCGCAATAGCCGTGATGGTGAAACGTGTATTTTCATGTTGATTCCAAAACTCCATAGAAGCCTCTAAAAACAAACATACATTTATAAGTAAAGTCTCCATTACTTTACTGGGGCAAACTTATTCAATAAAATACGTAAGACAAGGCGGTACTTATGGTCTTTAGCGTGTCCAGTAATGGGCAAAAAATAATCAGCAATAGCTGCGCGGATCTTTTCTACTCTTAACTTCTTCACGAAGTACCGTATATAGAGTTCTCTACACAAAGGACCGATATATCCAGCTCGAGGTTTTTTTAATAAGTCATCAATCCTCTAATATTCTATATTTAAAATGACATTAAAATGACAAATGTACGTTATTTACGCGTTATGCTCTATCAAACGCATAGCACATTCGTAAAGCACATTCCATAGACACACCTGCGCACGATTAACACGAATGTCAAAATAGAATCCAATGTCAAAAACGGTCCTTAGCAAAGCAAATAACTAAATACATCATTAGACTATTTCCATTTTAAATTAGTGACGTTAGTGTTGTGCTTTCGTTCTAAAAAACTCACTTATCGATATATATTTTGATTTGAACAGAGCGTTGTAAAATTATTTGCTATGCTATGTTTTTGTTCGCGATTGATTAGTATTCTGTGACTTCTTATAATGTGCACTATTTCGTCGCCAAAAGTCATGAAGATAGGTATAATAAGCAGTCATGGGACTGCCGACAGAAATGAAAACTAAAGTCACAGCATGACAGTGACGCGAACGAAGTTTTATCCCAACAAAAAATCGCTTATCACGGCTAAAGAAGGATTCACTTCAAAAACACGTTTCCCTCGATATATCACTCGTGCACTTTCGAGCTCGTTCACAAACACTTAATAAATAATAATCCACCATTATTACACATGAACACTCGAAAATATACAAGTTTAGGGAAATAATACAACGACGACATGTTTTTTCACATTGCCGCCAAAATTGCCAAATAGTAATCTCGATTTAAAAAAAACTCAATCGATATCATCCCATCACTAGCTAATCATTACCAAATGCCATAGACAATTTGTAACATCATAACTGGTCTCACGTTACATGACTCATAAAAAAATTAAGAGTTCGTTCATAAATCATTTTTTTGGCGGCAAGAAACAACTAACGGCAAACTTTGTGATAATTGACGTGTTCCTGGTTACATTAGTGTTGGCACAGTGTAAGAAAACAAACAGTAAGGCATCTTGGAAAAAAATAATTTTTGTCAATGTTCTTTTTGTGACGTAACGCAAGTTAACTTTTACAAAATCAGTCATGTCGAAGGATAGGTATATGTAGGGATTTTTGGTAGCAGTACTAAGTTTTAAAAATTGTAGGTACTTATACATAGGTACCTAAACAATGCAATATTCCCTCAAACAATGAGATAGTCTGCAAATACCTATTTACATCTTTGCACGTAGTCTACGACATTTGTATGAGTTTAAACATCGTTATAAAATAATTTACAGCAATGGTAACAGCTACAGAAAAGTGTATAACACCATAAAATGTCCTGCCAAAATAAAATAGAATCCAAACAACTGACTCATCGCAAGTCCACGGGATCGATTTTTGAATTGTTCGTATTATATTTCGCAGGAAATCAATCAGGATCATGCGAAATTACTGGCTTACACTTGACTTTTTTATCATTAGAAAATATTTCATGTCGCATGATATTTTCATTCATAATCATACGAGCTTCAAAAATCGATCCCCACGTTAGTTACCATACTGCTAATATAACACTATGCCTGTAAAGTTTCAAAATGACTATAAGCTCATCAGCATAGATGGGATATTCGCTAATTATGAATGCTCATTCACATACTGTAGATTTGTTGTTATATAAATGTATGAATCGCCTACTTACTCAATGCTTAAAAATGATACTGATGTTTTTTTTCTCTTTTTTTCTTTCCTCTGTGAGTATTTCGGTATCACACTCTTGTGCATTTTGTCAGTGTCAAGTATTATATATCTATTATTATCAAGTTTGATCAAATGTAGTTAAACAACTCAGTTACATTCAGAGTTATCCACTTGTGTAGTTCTGCAGACTACAGTAACCACGCATGGCTCTGGCCAGTGCTGGACACTACAGTTACCAACCCGTCGCGCACGGTGGTGACAAAATTGCCTTATCCTGTTTTTTCTTGCACTACTACGCATATGAAACAATTTTTATCCTATTCTACTTGAACTAAGGTACACATTTTGATAGAGCGATCCAGCCAGAATTCAAGGTCTATAGCATCAAAAAAAAAAAAAAAACGGCCGTACGAAAGTGACAGTGTGTGCTCCGACTGCTCGGTGTCAGAGCGCCGTGAGGTGCCGCAATGCAAGTGGTTAAGCAAAGTAAGCTACGGTCAACTATAACTCATGCCTCAGTAAAGTGGCAAAGACTTTACAAGAGGCGTCTATGGATTTTTGGAAACAACACGATAAGTCAAATTTTACCTCGTTATATCACTTGTCCACAATCGAGCATGTTCACGAATAATAATCCACCATTATCACTCGAAAATATACATGTTTAGGAAAATAATACGTCAATTATATGATGATTTTTATGTCCTTTATGACTCTTTAGGGTATATAAAGTCCTTGCCTTTATGTAACAGTGACACTAGTCCGGTCAAGCTGTAGAGGCCAAAAGGCCAACAGTACAAGTCAATATAAAAAAAAAATGTAACAGTGACAGCAATGTTTTTTATTTTTTAACTGAGTGAATTTTGCCTTGACACGTCTTAATTTATGCATTTTACGAATCGACTTAATTTTTTGCATATAATATATTCATAATTCGTAATAAATATAATAAATAATAATAATAATAAATAAGTTTTAGATATCTCATTTCCATATTTGGACCAATCAGCAATCATGTATATTTCCTCAACAATGTTTTTGTATTGTTATGGGCACAGATATACACAACCAGATCGGCAATATATTTTAGTGAAAGAGACAACTTGATATGGCTCAGCACAAGTACGAAAAGGACATAAATATAATTTGTTGTCCTTATCGGCGTGACCTGTTTTTGGTACCTCAAGTGTCAAAATCTGTAATAATCAGTGACAAACAAAACGGGTCTGAATTATATTTATTGCCTTTTTTTGGTGATTTAATGTGATAAATGCGTGTTTCCTCTGAGAAATAATTGTAAAAGATATTTTACAATGGTTGGTTGTAGCATTTTGGGCTGCAAGAAGCGCAGTGAGCGAAAATACGATGATGAGCGAGAGGCACTGAGCTAGCCACGCTCATTGAAAATCTATAGGTAGTAGATCTGTGGTTATGGGAATACCAAAACAAAAGCGAACATGTGACTTAAATTTAAGGTTATCGTGACGTCAATGCAAAAAAAGCTGCAACTAATTGGTTGTTTACTATGGATATGCCCGGATGTTGGAATTTCAGGCCCTGCTAAACGGGATGTTGGTGTAGCCGGGGTTTTAAACTTTAAATAGATGTATGATTAATAAACCAAAATCATCAAGTACACGTACAGCCGTATCAGTCTTAGATAAAATAATTAATGACTAAACAGAATATTTTAAATTTCCAGGAAAAAAGAACCTAATATGTAAAGGAAAAAGAAAATAAAACATGAACTTTACAGCACAGAATAATAAAGTCCTTGTTCTCAGCCTTACTGTAAATAACAACTATAATCTATACACTGAAATTAATATGAAACTGAAAATATTATGTAATAACGATAGAGCGGTCTCTCCTAATACTTACAGGTTGTCAAAACTTAACAGGAGAGGCCAAACACCTGCGACTCTAAAACGGCCACTTTGAGCAATTCACCAAAAAACAATTCATATAATGAATTCCTGGCAGATCATTAGCAATTCTGCTTTTTTTCGTAAAATGGTCAATTCATTTCGTGAATCATACTCAATTCATTTCATTTGCAGATTCATTTTAGTTGTTAACAATGCCATATGAAAAAAACAAAACCGTAACTTTCCGGTACACATATTTTTCGCTCATTTTAATATCTAGAGGGTACTTTTTTCGATAATTTGTTTATTTTACTTATTTTCTTTACCAAAAGAGTAGAATTGTAAAAAGTGCGGCTATTTATAGGCTTAAAACAATCAAGAAAGATATTGATATTAATTTGGTTTTTACCCTGGCAACAAAGTGGATATCAATCCTCCTTGTGAGTAATATTGTTCCTTGTTATCAATCGGTGTATATATTACTCTATGGTTATCAATCAACAAAAACATTACCTAAGTTAATGTATAACTTTATAATTAATACCACTCGAAAACGAAACCAAAAAGAAGCTTTATTCCTCGTTAATCATAATTAATAACTCAATGAAAATGTGAAGTGAATGTTAACACCGTCACTGGAGAGAGTGGAGACACTACCAGTCTGCTTACTTCAGATTATCTTCATTGGGATTGTTGATGAATGATGAATGCCGAACTAATTAACAGGCGAAAATAATCATAGCAAGTTATTATGCAACGAAGAGCAACCCCTCTACATCTGCAATCCCGTTAGGATGGCAGTAAACGTTTGTGCAAGCAAAGACAATAGGACACTAGGTAGAATTCCTTCAAGAGAAAGCGGCGAGGGTCGTTTTATGAGTAATTTATAAAACACAACTTTTTTTGTTATTATCTTAAATATTATACTCGTCTTTAGATCCCTTATTTTCTTATTCGCTTTGCAACCCTTGCATCAATCCATTTTTTTCCCAGAAGGAGGATCACCAGAAGAACTGCAAAAAAACAATACTAAAGTATTATAAAATATCAATAGGGTATTTGACTACTTTTGGGAAACTATTGCACATTATTGTCTGATATAAAATAATGTATACTGCATTTATATTTTCTGGATATCAGTCGTATTTGCGATATAAATCGATGTTAAAGTTTGAATAAAAAAAGATCGCGCCAAAACGCAGACCTGCGTCATAGCTCCGATCACATGACTAATTGACGTCACACAAAACAAAACAACTGCAGCCAGGCTGCAAAAGTTTGATGATTAATTAATTTCTAATAGAAGTAATGGTTTATAAATATTGTGTAGTGCCAAAATGTACAAATACTTCCATAAAGACACCCGAAAAAAGATTTGTTCCTGTTCCAATGGACCCAAAACTCCCCATAACTCGAAAAAAGTGGTTGGAATCAATCTAAGGTTGGAACTAAGTAGCTCGTAGAGAACCCAAAAGTATTGGAGCTAATTCAAGTGTTTCTATGTGCGAAGATCATTTTGAGGTACATATTTGAGTCTATATATTTCTATTACAATTTGTGTTTTTATTGCATTACTATTTTATGTACTGTTACTTTCTTTTTAAACATTGTAAAGCTCGACATAACCTAACAAAATAGTGATATCCACTTACTACAACATACTTTTTGTACAACTTGATTGAATGTTTTGCTTGGAGAACAATTAAAAATTAATACTGACATTGTAGTTTTTACGTTTTGAGTTCTGCAGCGTAGAAACAATGACGTGGATTATTATTAAAGAAATATGCAACCATAAAAACATTAATTTTGGGTAAGTTACTGCTGTCTGCTTGCACAAAATGTTTCTCCATTCTTCTCACATTTAACCTCCGGACTGTTTTTGGTGAAAATTTCAGGATAAATCGCTCTCAAAATAGCTTTACAACATTAAATTCGCAAATATCAATACAAAATCTGTTTGTTTAGATTTGTGTGACGTCACTAGGGATGAAGCCAGTTACAGACCGTTTTCGATCACGTGATCAAATGTCGAAAATACAGTTATTTTAATCACGTTTTTTACAAAAAATAAGCATATTTTTATCAAAAAATCAATGAAATATGCTTTATCATTATGTCATGTTTATGGATGGCGTCAATTGGCATGATATTTTTAATACAGTCAAGTACCCTATTGTATATAATACAAAAAGTTTAAGTAAAAGAAAATTACGGAAAAGAAAAATCGATATCGATAAAATTATGGTAACGCTTGTCAAGGGCTATATAATCGAAATACTGTGAAATCACAAAATTATCAGCAATTTAGACTTACCGGTGATAGGATATTCCTCCTTTATTTAAATTAAAGGTGTCTAAAACACGTGAATGTTCAAAAACGTTTTGATAAAGACCTAAATCCGCCATAATTTAATTATTTTTGACAAAAATGTGCAAAATGAATTGTAAAAAGTTGCTCTTGAGTAACTTCTAACGATTCTGCTAATAGACGCCTAAGCAATTCCTCTTTAGTGGGCCATTTTACGATAATCCATACGAAACTGTCAAACTGATGAATTGCCTAATATGAATCGTATGCAACACTTATTATGAATTGACAATGTGTGGCCATTTTACGATTTGTAAAGTAATTCATATTAGGATCCTAATATGATTAATTAAAAGTGGCCGTTTTAGACCCGCTGAGCCCCGATTCTACTAAACAAATTGTTTTTAAATAGGCATGATGCCCAATGTTTAATTTATTACAAATAACCGGCTTAGCGATGAATATAACTAAATAAATTACACATACTGAAAAAATAATTTAAATTGGCTGATAAATCTCTGAGATATGAGCGTTTAAAGTTTTAGGTGGGTATAGAGGGGATGCTCTATCCCTTTCTCACAAAGCGTGTGTTAGTATAGCATTTGTATGGCGCTCCTGAGCCGTGACGTCACGGCTCAGTATAGTGCGCTCTCTGTCTAGCATGAAATTTAAATGCTATATCTTATTTATTTTTGAACTAATTTTAATTTTGTTTTCGTTGATGGGCTCTATTTATGATCAGCTTTTTTTATGAGGTAATAAAAAAAATATTAGTCATCATGCCTATTGTAATTGTTTCAATATTAATTTGTAAATAATTGCCTCAAATAGACAGTTTTTTATATTTTTTATACTAAGTTATAAAATTAGGTGGTGGCATTTATCTAGTATAATTATTTGTTTAAAATTTCAATTTTGATGCCATTATTTACAAATTAAAATTGAAACAATTACAATTTAAAAACAATTTGTTTAGTAGAATCGGGGGCCTGCAATGAAAAAAAAAAGCAAGTAAAGAACTTTGAATTTGAATTGATTGATGAATGATTTTTTTGAACTAAATCTAATTTTTTTATAAAAAATCTGGCCGGTGCGTTGCTCAACGCTTAATTCATTATTGCATTTCATTGCGGAAATAAGACCAGCATTTTGGGAACGACGCCTACGGGCGGGGGTTTATTAGATAAGTGTAGTTTTTACAATGATTTTGATTTAAGTACGTTTGTTATGATTCCAAACATGTATAATTTTCTTGTTTTAATTAATAAGTAAGAAGGAAGAAACTAAAAAAGGTAAACGGAAGTTGACCAGAATGCTGGCTGCATTACTGTCTTAAATTTGTTTTGTCTTGCTACAAAATGGATGTTGAAATTTCAGCAGCAAAATAACCCTGGATATATTTCGGATACATTTCATTTTCAGGTTACATTTCGGAGAGTGTGCATCGGATCTCCATGATCCATGATCATCTCCATGTTTGGATCTGCATGATCTAATTCTCTCCTGCCCATTTTTCTATCGGACTGCCAGAGCGGGCACGAAAAATCGATACCGCTTTACATATTATAGTTGATATTCTGAAAACCCGTACGATGCGCTCTGATTCCACTTTTATTTTGCGAAATGCTAGTCTTTGGAATGCGCTGTCTGAATGGGTGTTCCCCGACAGGTCCACCGCGACAAAATTTTGTCTACTTTTTATCGTGCTAAATAGAGACAGGCGTATACGAAACGAAGCTCCTGGTTACGTTCTCACTCGACAAAGTGACGACAAGATTTTGTCTCGGTACGCATGTTAGCCTGGCAGGTAAGCGAAGTGTTGGTCGTCCAGCTGCAAGATCGACGATATTGTCTCTATCGTGGGTCAAACTTGGACTCTGTCAACACAGAACCAAGGCAGATGGCATAACAAGAGAGAGACCTATACCTAACAATGGGATAAAGAAGGCTGTAGATGACGATGATGATGGGTGTTTCCCGATAGATACAATTTGGGTGTCTTCAAATCACGAGTGAATCGGTTTCTTCTAGGCAAGTGTGCTCCATCGTAAACCGAACCATGGCTTAGCGTCAGGCGAGTTGGCAGTCAAACGCAAGCATATTCATTAAATAAATAAAAATATGAGTCTACAGTTAAAATCTTGTAAACGATAAAACCTTACATTTAGAAGGTAAAGCGTCCTAAAGATCGCCTACCAACAGAAACCAGATGTTTAACAAAAATCAATACAGACCCGTCGCGTCCATAATAGATTCGTATTAATATCGCGTCTACCTCATTCATCTAATAAGAAAAACCAACGACCAAACCACAACCATCCCAAACACACTAAAATAAACCTTAATTCACTACAATAGCAGATATGGACACGGAAAATGTATATAAATCGACATATACCATTTTTCTTCGCACCCTACGTAATTAACTGTCTCCCTTTCGAATACTAAACACCTATTTAGTACCAACTATTGTATGACAAGGATGGGGAAATATAGATGTGAGGAGAGTAAAAGAGAGATACCATTCAGGGGTAATAGATATCACCCCAAGTTTTCACGGATATATCGCTAGGGCGGTTGTGGAAGCGTCGAATATTGTCATGTTCCCTTGTTGGTTTATTTTAGGACAAACCGGGTGTGAAGTGATAGGAAGTTGACTGTGTCTAATGTAGTTAAAGACGTTTAAAAGGGTCTATTAAATCTATCTAAATGGGGATAAGTGGCTGGTAAAAAACTAAATCGGTGTAGGGAACGATAACGGAAATGATGTAGGAATTGATAGTTTCAGAAGATCATACTTACTGATATTTTAAATGCGAATTTGTTTTTTTCCTCTTTTGGGCAGCAACAGAGCAATGAATATACCTAATTAAACGTTTAAAGAGTGACTTAGGGCCGATTTCACCGGTTGCATCACAAAACGCTCTTAACTGAACTCTGTTTCAAACGTAGAGTTTGATCTCGTTTTGAGCCAAGACGATTCCACCGACACGATATTGATCACGTTCTTGTAAACCAAAATTATGTGATATGGAACGCAAATATGGAGCTCACTGAACCACAGAAAAGTTTTTTTTTGTTTAAATTAGAACGGCTGTCAAGGCATTTTTGTAAGAAATTTGTTGTAGCCAGTTGCACCCATATAAACGAAACGTCAGTCATTCGAAATCAGTTAGCAACTGTGATGCGGAGTTCGACGCGTTGATCTAAATAAAAATGTTCAATCATGGTTCACTCATAATGCCTGTTAACAGATTTTCTTTCCCATTTCCGTTTTTTTTTTTTTTTTTCTTCTTCCCCGAGTTGGGGCTTTTGGCTCCGCATGATTGATGCAGTTGCCATATACAAGTCGTATGAGTTTAGTTTTAGAATTTAAAGGTAGGGAAACGATACGCAAAAATTAGGATATAGGAAGGATTAGGATAGACGGATCAGAGGAGTGTAAAAAATATAAATAAATAAAATTAATAATTAAAATTATAGTTTAATGTCATTAAAGATGATAAAATCAGATAGAGAGTGGTAGATAGAAAAGGAATTGCTACTGAGAAGAGATTGTATATTAGTAGGTAATGGAACACGGAGGGATATCAAGTCATCGTAAAAGGAGGCATGGTCATGTAAAGGACAGGAAAAAAATATATGGTCCAGATCCCCATAATCACCACATTCGCACTGCGGACTATCTATGATGTTAAACCGAGCAAGGTGGGCGGGACAAGTGGTATGCCCAAGACGCATCCTGATCAAAATCGTTGATGGCACCTTGCCAAGGTTTAAAACAGAGAACCACGGCTTATTGCGAATCACCGGTTGTATACTAGCATAATATTTGCCTTTAAGCATGCTACTATCCGCCCAGATTGCTTTCCAGGAATCCTGGAGGTGCAGCCTGGGAAGTGCAGCCAGGTCGTGGGTATAATTTTGATACGGAAATAGATCACCACACACCACAGCCTCATTGGCAAGTCTGTCTACTTTTTCATTACCAGTAATCCCACAATGGCTAGGAATCCATACAAAGTTAATAATTAAGTTTTTAAGAGTGCATTGATGAAGTTTTTCTCTGGCTCCTATTATAAGAGGATAATGTGACTTGGTCTTAAAAGGAAACTTCAACAGCGCCTGTAAAGCACTCATGGAATCGCTAATGATAATGGTTTTTTTAAGCTCACAAAGTAGCACATATTCTATAGCTTTAACAATGCCAAGACATTCACCTGTAAATACTGACATTTCAGGAGGACATTTTATCTTTTGTACAATACCATATTGAGCATGGTAAACACCCACACCCACGCATTTATTTGGTGAATGTTTTGAGGCATCCGTATAAATGTGGTGCCAATTGGGCCATTTATCGTTTACAGTGAATTTAAAATACGCGTTAGCATTTTGCTTATCAATATTTAAATTAAGGCAAACTATTGGAGGTTGTATTAATGCTTCATAATTGCAAGTAAATATACTAAGAGTTCGAGATTGATACGTTGGGGCATGTAGTGCCTTAAACTTAGTTAAGCTTTGTACTAAGCAAGGCAGCGATTTATGTTTCCAGTAATTTGAAGACTCAGTTAAATCAGCAAGAAGGTGGAGTTTTGAGATCAAAGGACTATTAGAAAACTGTAATACGCGATAAAACAGACGATCTGATAGGAATTGTCGCCTCAAATGAAGAGGGGGTTCAGAACATTCCACCTGTAGCGCATTTAGTGGACTAGACTTCATAGCTCCGGTGATTATTCTTAGTGCTTTGGATTGAATGTTATCCAATTTCTTAAGGCCAGCTACACTACTAGGCCCCAGCAAGAAGGTCCCATAGTCAAGAACGCTTCGTATTAGAGCGTTATAGAGGAGCTTCAAAGAAAAAGGATGTGCACCCCACCAAACACCAGAAAGGCACCTTAATAAATTTAAAAGTTTTTCACACTTTGTGGCAATATACGTACAGTGTGGTAAGCCCGTAAGTTTCGAGTCAAGGTAAACGCCCAAAAACTTGACTTCAGATACTGTTGGAATTAAATTTCTATCATAATGTACAAAGACAGCTGGTGGAATTCGTTGACGTGTAAAATGAACCACAGAACTCTTAAGGGGAGATATGCTTAGTCCATTTTTCGCCACCCAATTTTTCAAATAATTTAAAGCTCGTGATATTTGACAGTGAATATCTCCAATCGATTTGCCTGTGGCGTATAAAACAAGATCGTCTGCATATTGTAACATATTAACTGAGCCGTGTAGAGATGATTCCAAATCATATGAATAAAAATTAAATAAGATGGGACTTACAACTGAACCTTGCGGCAGACCTTTCCACACGAGTCTGCATTGATCTAGTGCTTGATCTAACTTTATTGTTCTTCCTGACAGGAGATTAATTATAAAACATGAAAGAATATCAGGGATATTTAGTTTATGAAGTTTTGATTGCAGGATATCAAGAAGAACATTGTCATAAGCTGATTCTATATCTAAAAACACTGCTAGAACTGATTCATTCCGCGAAAATGCGATTCTAATATCTGTGACAAGTGTACCCACACTATCCAATGTACTTTTGCCTTTTCGAAAACCAAATTGTGTCTCAGGTAAAATGCCTCTGTTTTCAACTATCCATTCCAGACGATTTTTAACCATGTTTTCAGCAATTTTGGATATAACTGACGATAAAGCTATTGGACGATACGATGCAGCATCTGATGGGTTTTTTCCTGGTTTAAGAATAGGCACAACTACTTGGGATTTCCAAGAAGGAGGAATGTTTCCGGTTAACATGGCAGTGTTGATTAAGTCTAAGTAATACGCAAGTGATGATTGACTGAGGTTAGCAATGAATGAATATGGTATACCATCTTCGCCCGGCGCAGAATCTTTAACGGCTGACAGTACACCTTGTAGTTCTTGCATGGAGAACAAAGAATTTAATATGGTTGCATTATCTACAGAAGGGACTAAGCTATAGACTATTTCTTTTGGTGGTACTGTAGGCGGGGCTAATCGAGTTAGAAATTGTTCAGTCAGATTCGGAGGTAAAGGTGAACAAGGTGTCACACTAACACCACTTCTGAATCTTCTAACATTACGCCACACAACAGTGGGGCTTATATTAGGAGAAATAGAAAGGCAAAATTTTCGCCACCCTAGTTTTTTTTTTTCTTTCAAGAGCTTACGAGTTTTATTTAATAGGTCTGTCAACGTCTTAAAATTTTCATCTGTCATGTCTCTATTATACCGTTTTTCAGCTGCTTTTCTTTTCTTGACTGTTTCAGAGCATTCTTTATCCCACCAGGGCGGAGAGGGAATTAATCCAGATGCTGAATTTTTAAGAGGGAATGTTTCATTAGCCGATTGTAATAAAACATTGGTAAAAGCATTTGAGCAGTCAAAAACTCCATTACATATATTAGGTAAACTTGCTAACTTACTATTAACATTATCTTTGAATTTTGACCATAATGTGTTATCATTAATATTATATTGTAAACGTGGTTTTCGAGGAGGGTTACGATGCCAAGCCCTTGACAGGGTTATAAGGATAGGAAAATGGTCACTGTCAAAGGTGGAAGTTAGTGTTTCCCATACCACAGAAGCAGCTAATTTCGGGGAACATATAGAGAGATCCACCGCACTAGTTATTTCGTGAGGAGCTGTTCGACGGGTTCGAGAACCTGTATTTAATATACAAAGATTTTGTGCATCAATTACCTCTAGTAACTTTTCGCCGTAGAAAGATGAAATAGAGGATCCCCAGGAAATGTGATGGGAGTTAAAATCCCCTAGGATTAAAAAAGGTTTAGGAAGAAGTGATAAGAGATCCTGAAGGTGTTCAAAAGCTATTAATCGAGGTAAATATATATAAATAGAGACAACACAAATATTACCTACTTGTGCAGCTACTACGGAAAAATTATCATAAGAAGGAAGAGAAAGAGGAGAGAAGGAGATGGTATTTCTAATAAGCAAGGCGGCACCGCCATGACTATCAGATCTATCATCCCTTAAACAAGAAAAACCTTGGATTTTGAATATTGAGCCTGGTTTTAACCAGGTCTCTGAAAGTGCTAATAAACAAGTATTGTACTTGTTTATTAAATAAATAATTTCACTTTTTTTATGAACTGCACTTCGGCAGTTCCATTGCACCGCTTTTTGAAAGACTGCCATTATTAATGGCATTTGAATTTTTAAACATGTCTAATATAGGGGCGACGTTGGACGGTATTCTTATGTTTGACTGCGTTAATGTATCAATTAAAATTTGAATAATGTCTGATGTAGACATTAAGATTGGGTTGTTATTCTTCATAGTAAGGGCACAGCCATCCTGTGGGGAAGGCATGTTATATTCATTTTGAATTTTTTGATGTGCAGCTCGGTCGTAGCCAATCCCTGGTTTGGGTGCTGGACGGCGGTTTGTAATAAATGTCCTTTTATATGACGTTTGAGGTAGTCGCTGAGTAGTAGAACTGTAAGAAGATTGTGTTTGTATTTGAGCTGTGCTATTAAAAACAGGTTTAAGAATATCAGCATAAGACTTTGATGCAGAAGGTATCAGTTTAGCTGCTTCACCATAAGAAATACAATTTTCTGCCATGGTTATTTTAATTTGCTTTTGGCGTGCAAACTCAGGACAAGACTTATTAATAGCGAAATGTGCTCCTGAACATAGACAGCATAACATGTTTTCTTCCTCTGAGTCACAATTTTCACTATTGTGATCCCGGCCACACTTGTAGCACCTAGGTTTTGATCTACACTGCAGCTTTGTATGTCCGTATCGACAACAGTTAAAACACTGAATAGTAGGGTATGTATAAAGTACTACTGGTAGAGCATTGTAGCACATGAATATTCTATTTGGCAATACCTGCCCATCAAAAGTTGCAACAATATTCTGAGTTGGTTTCCATACAGGAGAACCATCCACCATCGTCTTGAAATTTATTCTCCTAACTTTTAAAATCTTACCACACCCATCAGGTACCGACACATTCTCTATCACCTCTTCTGGTGTCCACTCTGATGGCACACCACGAATTAACCCCATACGAGTTACGTTAAATGATGGTACAAATGCTTTCAAACTCTCATGTGATAGAGTACTGCTGCAGATGAATGAATTGGCATCGCTTGAGTCCGAGAAAGAAAGTGAAATTCTATTTCTCCCTATTCTCTTCACAGATCCGTTCACAATATTTTGGAAATTATTTTTTTTGAGGAATTTTCCAAATGAGACTGGGTGAAGAATTGTACCATCATCAGGTGATTTAGTTTCCCGTTGCACATGGACAGTAAATGGAGCGGTATCTGTTAGTTGATACATCGTTCTTGCTACAGGGGTGAAAACATGGGGACCTGAACCATTACTGTTTGAAGGAAGAGGAATTTGTGTTGGAGTTTGTAGAGGTTGGTGTAGGTTCGCAATATCATTGACAGAATTGTCGCTATTAGCCTCACTATCAACGCAAAGACATCCAGTTTTGCCATCTGCTGCTTGAGCATGCTTCCTTTTCTTTTTATTGCAGGTTTTGCAGATTTTAACATGACGGCCTCTTTTACGATTCGATCGCTGTTGGCTACTAGACGCATCCGTGTCCATACCAGACTCATTAGAAACTATACTGCTCATATTTGTAGTAATAGTTACAAAATTATTGGCCGGAGGGACCATGCAAGGGGTGCCGACCCCCCCGCCGGGGTCAGGCGGCTCTCCCATATTAAAAAAATGCAAGAAACTTACCGGATAAAGAAGAACTATACACTTAAACTAAAATATATACAATGACTACTATTTTTATATACACTACGATACTCTCCTGATCCTTTTTATATTAAAATTATTAAAATTAAAATAACACGGAAAAATAACACCCGCCCAAATCAACGTTTCCCGCGCTTTTTTTTCCCCATTTCCGTTCTATTTACTTTTCTTTTCTGTGCACTGAACGCAGCTGTCATCTGTGGTAGTGCTGTCACTATCAAAATTTCATTGTAATGTCACCGTCAAACTGATTTCATTGATAGTTTGCGTTATTGCGTATTGAAAGTTGCGTTAGCACCACCGACCGTTTTTCAATAGGGTACTTGACTGTATTAAAAATATTATGCCAATTGACGCCATCCATAAACATGACATAATGAAAAAGCATATTTCATTGTTTTTTTTATAAATATATGCTTATTTTTTATAAAAAACGCGAATAAAATAACTGTATTTTCGACATTTGTTCACGTGATCGAAAACGGTCTGTAATTGGCTTCATCCCTAGTGACGTCACACAAATCTAAACAAACAGATTTTGTATTGATATTTGCGAATTTAATGTTGTAAAGCTATTTTGAGAGCGATTTATCCAGAAATTATCACCAAAAACAGTCCGGAGGTTAAATGTGAGAAGAATGGAGAAACATTTTGTGCAAGCAGACAGCAGTAACTTACCCAAAATGAATGTATTTATGGTTGCATATTTCTTCAATAATAATCTACGTCATTGTTTCTACGCTGCAGAACTCAAAACGTAAAAACCACAATGTAAGTATTAATTTTTTATTGTTCTCCAAGCAAAACATTCAATCAAGTTGTACAAAAAGTATGTTGTAGTAGGTGGATATCACTATTTTGTTAGGTTATGTCAAGCTTTACAATGTTTAAAAAGAAAGTAACAGTGCATAAAATAGTAATGCAATAAAAACACAAATTGTAATAGAAATATATAGACTCAAATATGTACCTCAAAATGATCTTCGCACATAGAAACACTTGAATTAGCTCCAATACTTTTAGGTTCTCTACGAGCTACTTAGTTCCAACCACTTTTTGCGAGTTTAGGGGTCCATTGGAACAGAAACGAATAGTTTTTCCGGTGTTTTATGGAAGTATTTGTACATTGTGGCACTACACAACATTTATAAACCATTACTTCTATTAGAAAATTAGTGATTATCAAACTTTTGCTGCCTGGCTGCAGTTGTTTTGTTTTGTGTGACGTCAATCAGTCGGTCGACCGGAGCTATGACGCAGGTCTGCGTTTTGGCGCGATATTTTTTTATTCAAACTTTAACATCGATTTATATCGCAAATACGACTGATATCCAGAAAATATAAATGCAGTATACATTAAATTATATCAGGCAATAATGTGCAATAGTTTCCCAAAAGTAGTCAAATACCCTATTTCTTTAGTCCTGCCCATCCAAAGGTTGCCTGGAAGAAATTGATATTAGGCGATAAGGCCGCCCATTATACTGCTGTATATGTTTGTTATGTTAGTTTAAGTTTCATTTGTATTTTCGGTGTGTAATAAAGAAATATTGTATTGTATTGTTAGAATATGTAGGTTTCCTGAACAAATGTCCACTCAGCTGAAACCACAATATAAAAAATAATATAATAAAACATAACATAATATTCAAAAGCAAAATATGACTCACTGACTGACGAACTCAGTAATTTATTTATAAAATTTTTAAAGGAAAACTTTCTGCTACTTAGTTAAAAAATAGTTAAAGATAGAATGCCAATTAAAACAGTTACCTATATGTTTATTAACGGGATATTTACCGTGATAAGGTTGTGATTGGAGCTCCTGTTAATAATCATATCACTGCAGTGAACAACTGTGATGGTTAAAACCTGGCTTTGACCAATACAAATTTTTTAAAATACTAAGAAGAATAGATAAATAACACTACCAAAGACGGACTCGCACGAAAATACACAATAACAAGAACGCTAAGTTGGTTACACATGAGATCGCAATAATTATTGGATATACCTACTTACGAAGCTAAAACTTAGCAGCAAGATTTTTTATGTTATGTAAACATCTGCTAAGAAATGTTTATACGACAGGGAAGAATTAAAAGAGTGTAAAGGGGTCATGTCAGGGAATGGACGTCCTACGGCTGAAATAATGATGACGATGATGATGATGAAAAGGGTTCAAGTCAAAGTTCATAAGTACGCATACGCAGTTGCTGGTTTTGCAGGCAACATCAGAGAAATCGATATATGACTGAAATTATTACGATTCAAATAACTTATAATTATATGAAAGGTTATTTATTCGAATCAGTAGAAGGCAATAGTCATGCATTTGAGTATAAAAACAGTCATTATTTTTTTAAATATGTTTAGTTTTACCTGATTACAGGAATGGTAGGAATTATGTTTTTAGGTTTAGCTGGTTATCCATCAGTTTCAACCACATTCGGCGGTGTCTTTCATGGATACCAAAATTAAACCCACCAAAAGAACAACGAAATAAAAACCATGTAATGGTAATAAATAGTGTAATAAATAACGTCAAAGTCCATAATAAAATAGTTTTATACCTATAGCCTATATATTTAAATGGCTCCAAAAACTGTAGAATCTGTACTTTTATATACTTACCTATAATGCCTGAATTGCTAACAAGGATAGGAAAGAAGAAACAACAAAACGAATAATATAATTAATATGCTCGGTAACGCCAAAATAAGCCAATATTTAATAAAGACTTATAAAGTTCCAATACGTAAAAAATTATTAATAGAATCAACAGAAATTAAAAGACAAAGAGCAGAAAGTAAAAAAGCGAATACTAAAACATGACAAAATAAACGTCGCAACGTAAGTCAACGTTACAGTAATTCAACATAAACAAATCAAAACACAAAATAAGTGTCACCAAGCAACGGTAAATCATGGACGCTAATTTGAAACGGATCCGAACGCCGAACTCTTCATAAGACCCACTCTACCCCTCACTAATCCCACAAAGGCAAGATTCGCTCAAAAGGATTTAACAAGCATTCATTATATTTTTATACTCGGACGTAAAGAGCGCGATCAAAACGCGCGAACCCCTACAAAAGGTAATTATGTTTTGATTCTTACAAAAAAAATCGAGTATCACAAAGGAGACTAACGAGATAAGAGCGTGCTAAATCGCGGCCCCTCCGCGCCTCGCTTGGATCAAATCGGTCGATTGGCGGAGCGGGACGGACCGAGAGCGAGGCGGCGCCTGCTTCGCCCCGCCTCGCCGGAGCGAGGGCACCCACCGGAGCCCGGCCGCCAGTCAGCCTCCGACCGCGCCCGCATGCGTACACGATCCCACCGCGACCGTTACAAGTGCACATGGAACTCAATCAATGTTAAAAAAACAAAACTACGACGAAGTGAACATGGCGATACAGAGCGTCTCCAGGTACCCGAGCAGCCCCGCTGAAGCCACAGAGCCTCCGAAGACCAACCGCATCAGCTTCAGCGTTGCCTCTATTTTGGCTGACACGAAAGCGACCAGCGCTGAGGAAACTGCTGAGATAATCAGACACCACAGAACGATACCGGAATCTCCTTTACGACAGTCTCCATCAGCGCAGCCCGAGCTTCCCGGCGGAAAGTCTCACTCTCCTCGACCATCATCCAGCACACCTCCGCTAAACTTAAATGCGTCCGCTACTGTGACTTCCTCTGAAGATGAATATGAAGAGTCTGTACATCACTTTAATCAAGAAGACTCGATAGTTGATGTAGAAGACTTGAGGAATGGTCGGCAGAGTGATGACGAAGAGAGGCCGTCGGATAAGAGCAGAATAGTGAGACCGACGCCAACGCAAGCAGGCCTGAATGGTGGGCCGTTCAGCGCGCTAGCGGCTGCGGCAGCAGCGAGAGCCTACGGACTTGGATGGCCAGGTCCGTCACCCGTCGTGCCTTCCTATGGACCATTGTTTGCGTCACATTTCGCTGGACACTTGACAGGTTAGTACCTTTTGTAATAATATCTTCTATAGAATCTGCTCAACTTATCTAGTTCTGTGGAATTTTTTGGCTTATATTTTATAGGTCGGTTTTTAAGCATGGTAATTATATGCAACTGCCGCGTTGCATCTAGGGACAAAATATTTTGAATTAACAGTATGGTTGTTTTAAAGTTATTAGAACCAATGACTGGATAGATCTCTAGTCAGATATCTGCTCTATTAGGTACTTTTTTATTTTGCTTTGTCTTTTATAAGGCTTTTTCTTTTTTACCTACTACCGGTTGACATTTCTGGGAATAATAATATATAAAATTGCCGAAATACTTAATTATCAATGAACCCACAACATGTTTTGTTTTAATTGTTCCTAGGATAGATTAGTAAGTTTTTACATTACCATCACATTAAATTGTTGCTAACATTAAAACAAATTTGAATATGCATGAAATGTAAAAAAAGGTTTGTTGAAAATGGTGTAAAGATTTAAATAAAATTTGACGTGTAGTTATATAATATTTGCTTATTATTGTGGGGTCTATAGTGAATTGAATAATAAAAGACCGTTGATATAGTGAATGGGCCCGTATTTTGAAATACATAATATAATTTAGTTTTTTTTTTTCTGAGAAGATTTTTAATGTTTCAGCTGAAATATTTATTCAATAAAAATTACAAGCCAACTTAACATTAGAATACTTACGAAAACTTAAATTAATAACTAAAAACTAAAACATTTAGTATATTTAAAAATAATCTAAAAGTTATTTTACGTTTATGAAGACAGAATATTTCTTTCATAAATTGCTAATTAGGTTCTTCTACGAAAGTATTTGATATATAAAGTTATATGTACCGTTAAAATTAATAATAATGTAGTCATTTATACATTGAAACGTTTCTTCCTTTCAGTAGCAGTCAGTAGTAGTAGTGGTTTCAGTAGTATTATATATATTCATATACTCTATATACTTTGATGTAATTTACTTTAGTATGAAAACATTAGTAAGAATTTAGGTTTTCATTTATTGTTCAAATTTCTAAGCATAAAAGGTTTGAAAGAAAACGTAATCTACAGGTAAATTTCTATAGAAGAAAGTGCAGTTTTCTTTTATAACATTTTAAACAAAAATCACGCACACTTCACATTTGATTGAATAGTACCTATATATATATAAATAACCGGAAATTATATGAATTAACTAATATGTGCCTCGGAAAACGTTTAAACGTTTACTAAACAGCGCATTTTGCCTATCGCTGCAGTCTTATTCATAACATGACATAAATTACCCTGTTAGGTTTAAGTAGGTTCCAAAATAATAATACAAATTAACTAGCGACCCGCCCTCCCGGCTTCGCACGGGTGTAATTTACGTGCGAAACCGGGGTGCGTCGCTAGCTATATATATATAAACCTTCCGTGAACATGTATCTAACTGATGGTGAAAACCGCATTAAATCCGTTGCGTGGATTAGGAGGAGTTAGCGGCCATACAGACAGACAGACAGACGCGGGAAGCGAATTTAATTTATACTATGATGATGAAGAGATAGAGAAGAAATAGAGATACTGCACCTCAATCCCAAAGCCCAATTTGCGGGTAATCTTGAAATACACCACAATGTCCTGGAGCCTCACGGCTACCTTTCGCCGCGGACTTGAAACAGCGTAGTGCAGAAAATCAGTTTGCGGTCGCGCAACTTTTCGTAATCACCTAAACAGTATCGCTTAAAACAGGTAGCCGTAAGGCCTTTGGTATATTATTGATTCATCTAATCACAGTAGTTTGTTTTTATAACTATCCCTACAAGATAGAAAAATATTACGCAAATGTTAAAAAGGACCATTCAGTGTTGGCTTCGGTTAGACTGATACCCACCAAAAAATCGGAATCTATACCCAAGAATTGTCAACCAAATTATATAATATTTATATTCCTACTTCAATACTCAATATTTGATTGCAGACATAATTATGTAGGTACATGAAATTGTTAAATTACATGTTTCAGTAAAGTAATACATATGACATTTGGGTATGACAATAGTATAGGTATGGAAACTACGGAACGATCTATTAACGTATATTTGTCCGTTAACGTGTGTAACGTTGTATAGTTGTAATATGTGTTCGTCATAATTATCGTAGAAAAAATATTCTAGGTTACATACTACCTACATTCTAGGATAGCTTTTAAATTGTGAAACTAAGTAACTTCTTTTTCTAAATATTTTAATTATCTTTGCAATTTATTTATAATATATTATATATTTTGACGGCCATTGTATAATATATGCTACTGTTACGAATTTAAGATTAATTCATTAAAAAACGATTTGTTTTTTCACTTGCTGGTTTTTAATAATGTTCCAAAAGGGTGGAAGCAAAAAGAAGAGACAATAGACAATATAGATTTGTACAGTACAATTTCTTTTTACTGTAGGCATAGACAATTAAAGGTAGAATTACACTAAAAGGTTTAAATCTGAAACAGCTACTAAGTATAATACGTATCGAATGTCATACAAGTTTCAAAATTCAAAACTTCTATGAAATCATGAGCAGTATATTGCAAGGTTGGATTTTGGTCGATGAATTTATGTCAAATTTAATTTCGTTGGTAATTTGGCTTAGTATACTTAAAGAATTTCTATCCATTTATAAATGCATTTAAAATATATTATTAGACAATCTACATGTTGGAGCAAGTTTAATATTCACTAAAAATAATCTTGAGTTTACTTATAAAAATGTAAATACATACCTACATTTTAAATCATACCGACACATTCTAGAACCCAAGACGTTATAACAATGTCTAATTTAGCTTTCAAGAAAATGTACCTTCATTAAATGCAAAGACCACTTTAATAGTTGGTTAATATGGTTATTTTTTTTGTTTTGACGTTTTTGAGCGCTTACGTTTGAGTTGTGACCAAATTTCCATACTTTTAAATATCTTTGTACGGAACCATAAAAATCAAAGGTTTTAAGAACACTTACCTAAATTATTAATTTGTATACAATATGCATGTAAGTTGTAATAGTTAATTATACCTTATTTAATAAAGCTATATTTAATATTATCCCTAATCGCAATTGGGATTTTGTAACAAACAGTATTTGGAAATTCCCATATCTATTTACAAAACCGTTATAGCAAGGATAAATTCATTTGTAACCAATTAATTGATTAATAGTTATTTTTCCACAGTTTATTGTTATTTTATCATAGTTTCCTGTTGCTTAGTTCATTAAATTAATGTTATTCATTAATATAATAATGTATTGTAACAACCTTTGTTAATTGTGTTAAAGTAGGTAGGTAGATAAAATAGGTACCTACGCAAGTATATGTTTAAAATTAATTTATTATTGTATTACGTATTCAATTTGTTCCCTATTTAGATTTGGTTACGCACCATTCAAGGGACTCCATCATCATCATAATCAGCCTATATTAGCCCACTGTTGGACATAGGCCTCACCTAACGCACGGCATTCGCCCGATCTTCGGCTTCTTGTAAATCCGTCAAACTCTTTGTTGAAAAGTTGCTACAGATCGTTCACAATTCTAATAAAAATAAAAATAAACATTATCTTTAATGTTTGCCTGGAAGAGATCGCTTTTAGCGATAAGGCTGCCACTTATGGCACTAGCTCGTAAGTGTTTTCTGTCTGTTTGTATTTTTTATTTCTGGTGTACATAATTTAAAGTTTCTATCTTTAAAAAAAAAAAGAGACCGAAAGGAAATTAAAAATAAAAACATCATCATTAAATAATTTGATAAACCGAACTATTTAAAAAAAAAAAAAAACTGTCTCATCTACAACGGAAAGTTTTCAAATCAATTTGTATTATGAAAATTTGAAAAGTTTTTATGCATATGAAGCCATCACTTCAATAAATACTACAAGTAGTATACTTACCAATCGATGTTAACGAAATATTTTACTTTTTAATTAATTAATCAAAAAATTACAGCGAAACCACCAATAATTGATTCCATTAATATTCAGCGTGGTAATGCCGCCAGTGCCTATGCTGGGACGCTGCTTACTAGTAGCGTAGCGTAGGACTTGAGCATTTGGATTGGCTTTAAACCTTCAACTGTCTATGAGCAGTCTAACTGCTCTAACAACATTTGTGTTTGTTCTATATCTGGGTGTTACTATCTATTTAAGCATGTATTTAAAACTATATATGTATGTATATCAGTCTCTGGCAGCCATATCACAAGCTTTGCTTAGTTTGGGGTCAGATGACCGTGTGTGAAAAAAAATCCCGAATATTTATTAATATTATTACTGTTTTTGTAGTGAAAGCTTGTAATTTGTCTAGATATTACAGGAACTTGCTAGTAAAAAAAATTTAGATAACTACAGTGTAAAGAGAACATACTTACCAAGTACACATATACATTAGGTACTCACACACATTTGCTTTAGAAACGACGAATTACTTTACATCATCCAGTCTATAATATGTTTACCCGCTGTTCGACATTGGGCTCTCTAAAATCTAAATGAACGTCACATGACACAGAATGGAAGTAGGAGTATATGGTGTCCTCTTGACGTTGTATTCCGGTCTGATACATTTCTGATAGTGTGTATCGGATCTGCACGATGTAATTCATTCCTGCCCATTTTTCTATCGGACTGCCAGAGAGGGCACGAAAAATCTTCACCGCTTTATGGTTCATATTCCGAAAACCCGTACGAAGCGCTTTGATTCATTAACTAGCAATACGCAAATTTATTGTGCAAACTGCTAGTCTGTGGAATGCGCTGCCTGAAGGTATTCCCTGATGGTTACAATTTGGGTGTCTTCAAATCGTGAGTTAATCGGTTTCTTCTGGGCAAGCGTGCTTCATCGTAGACCGGATCATCGCTTAACATCAGGCGAGATGGTGGACAAACGCAAGCCTAATATTTATTTTAAAAAAAATACCAAGTCCACGCATTTTATTTTACTGTCGGATCCCAAAATTATTTCTCATTCCAATCTGATACCATAGTTTTAGGGTCTTAATTAAACAATAGTAACTGCCAGATGGAGTGATGACCTGCAGAAGGCAGTTGATGACAAGTAGATGCATAATGCAAAAGCAAATACTTAAAGCTTAATAGATAGAACGGGTAGCTTTGCGAAACTCAAACATTCAAAAACATATAAAGTTTATACTCCTTTAAGCCCATGGAATCCTGCAACCCTTCTAAAACCGGTCGAGCTATCGAACAAACGGAGACAATAAGCCAGACATAAATAACGGATCAGGCGAAATGCGTAAACAATATCCCTTGTTCTGTAGACAAGATGGCGGGATCAAGACAAAACAAGATGGCGGATTTCGCATTTTTGAAACGCAAAGAAAAAAAAAATATTTTTCTGAAAAGATGAAAAAGCTTAAAGTTGAATTACGCTTAGATATACTAGTATGCAAATAAGTAAAATAATTTTAATATATTTAGAAATAATGTAAAAAAAATATATCATCTTATCAGGCTTGAAGGACCAAAGAGTTTTCATAAAAATATTGGAACGAGATTGCTATCACGAAACTAATTCAGAGGTCAGATTATAATTTTAAATTATACTTAAAACCGAACAGAATAAGTTGCATAGTTTTGTCTACCTATACAATAAAATACTATTAATACTAGGTAGGTATGTACCAAGGATTCTATGATTCCTTGGTATGTAATGAAGCATATTTGCAGAGAATTCAGCCAGTAAGTATCGAGGTAGAAAACATTTTTACTGCGGCGCTGGTAACTGTTTTGGATCTTGTATTTCCTTCCAATCTTCCACTAGTTTGTTCGATTTTTGATTGAAATCGTGCTCTTATACAAAATAGACCGTGATCGAATTTTTTTTTTTTGATTTCACCAAACTTGTGTTCTTTACTCTGATGGATAGAATACCCTTGAGTATGTTACACATAATTTTTATATTACAAACAAAAGTATGCGTACAAAGTCGCAAACAACAGCTACTGTCAAACAAGTAAATATCAGCACTTTATCCACAGTCTCAAAGTTGAAAATATAAATCAATCATTCAATCCGTCTTCTTTGATGCACTGATTTATTCACAATAAACTAATTGACATTAAATGTGATTATTCGTTACTAATAGGTACACGATTGCACGTAATTGGTTGATTATCCTCTAAGTGTCGCCAGTTGTATAATTTATTGGTCTAAAATAAGATTTTCTTAGAACGCAAGCTTTGAGATAGAACCTTGTATGGATTGGTTGTGAGAAACCCAAGTTTGCTTATTTATGGGTGATTTTGAATGCTATTCGTAGAAATTTGGGATTTTAGATACCTTGTGCATTATGGATTCGTTTGCTATTAGTTGCCCAGCGGCCAGACTATTTAATAAAAGAGAATGGATTACAACTACTGACTGTTTTTAATAAAGTGTGGTTAACGACACACACAATTCGGTATGTAAAGTTTTTTTTAGTATTCTTTTTATATTTTTATTTCGTAGATAAGGCTATTTTAAGAAACTAATTTCAATATTTTTGTTTTCTATTCAGAAGCTATTTTACAATATTTTTTTGAAAATTGAAATTATGTGACGTCACCATATAGCACAAAATTTCGTTGCGTTGAGAAGCCTAAAAAAGCACCCCATATTGGCAGCCCTGAAAAAAACCAGACAGTCAAACCACAGAAATGAAAAAATATTCTATTCTGTGTGACGAACAGTGTGTCAAATTTATAATATTTTTATTCTTAAAAGGCACAGAAAATAAAATGCTACAATGTGACGTCATTTAGAGGACAATGAAAGTCGAATGATTTCTTAGGTTTATGTTAAAATAAATGGCATCTTATCGTTTTAAAAGGTCGGAGTAGAAAAATAAGGGTTGGTAAGATAAAATCTCGAAATGGTTTTGGAATTGGCATAGGTTAATTTTTTTAGCATACAGAATTCTCCCTGTTACATTATATCTCTGACTAAACACAAGTTCTCCCGAACTGTGACCATCGGGACCCTTCATCATTATCATCAGCCTATGATGTTCCTACTGCTTGGACATGTCTTCTCTCAAACACAGAAGATGGATCCACCATGCTGGCCCTGTACATGTTGGTAAATGTCAATGTCCTTGATTTTTCTTGGACATACCGGTTTCCTCACGATGTTTTTCTTCACGGTTGCTGCGTTGTTGAGCGCTGTCGTGAGTCGTGACCCTTATGTCTTCCCAACCTATACTAATTTTAAATTTTACTCACAAACATACATACAAACGCTGCCCTGTTTCCGTAGAGTCTGAAACATTTGTTTCGGATGGTTGAAAATCTTAGATTATGACTGCTAACTGGATAATAAATTCAATGTTCAAAGGATACAAATTAACTGACGGATTATGCTGGTGTGTTTTTAGGTCAATTGCGTCAAGCATTGCCATTCAGCGTGGTGATGACGCCAGCATGCTGGGACGCTGCTAACTGGTAGTGGGCTGGCATTTGGATTGTCTTTAGACCTTCAACGGTCTATGGGCAGTCTAACTGTTTATATAGTGTTAGTTTGTATTTAGTATATTTAATAAAGGTACTGACGGAGTTACTTTTATGCTAGAATTCTACCGGCTGACTACCGGGCGACAAAAATAAGATTATAATATTTTGTACAGAAAAAAAACTTGGCCGTCACGGGACGCCCGGCAGATGTGAAACATGACAGCATAGAGCGTCATGTAGTTAGCCGTCACGGCATACTAGTCGGGTTTACTGCTTAGGCGCGTCAATAGATGTCACATTAAAAACAATGTACATATCAAACTCAAAATGGTGAGTACCTGATATTGAAATGAGCACATTGTAGCGAGGTATTGCATTAGTTGCAGTTTTTTCATTGTAATTATGATTATAACAGTACGAAAGCCTTGAACAAGCTTATGCTGTTACCAACTTATCTTTCTAGTTGGCCAAATGAAGGAAGTAAAAAAAATAAGACGGGCTGTCATTTTCCTCAGGAAATTATGATGGTGGCGCCCCTACTTATTTTTGCAGATAAGTTAGTTGCACTGTACACGCTTAGTCAATTAGGTACTCGAGTAACAATTCGATATTCCGGTATGTATGACCTTTTATTGGATCTATTCGATTAATTTTATTTCATATCGATTATTTTATCGCGTGTGCTAGTGATAAGTGTCATCATGATGCGTAGGTACTTAGGGAAATTGGATATAAAGTAGCATAAAGGATGACGTAGCAGTTTCAGCATCACATGTTTTTACGTTTCTGTGTTGAGCGATCTCTTATAAATAGGATACTTTTGGGAACGTTTTGTAACAAAGTCGTTATAATTCATAATTGTGAGTGGAACAAGCAATGTAACCTTTGAAGATTTTGTTTTATCTGATAACATTTTTACCATCTTGATATTTAAATTTTTTTAAAGGCTTAATTACGCTACCTTTAATATTATAATATGTTTAAAACATTTTAGTTGATTTAATATTTATTTTTAGTGTTGTCTATACTAATATTATAAAGAAAAAAGATTTGATTGTTTGATTTGTTTGTTTGCATTGAATAGGCTTCGTAACTACTGAACCGATTTGAAAAGTTCTTTCACTGTTGCGAAGCTACGCTATCCCCGGGTGACATAGGTTATATTATATATATATATATATATATATATATATATATATATATATATATATATTTTAATAGGGATCCTTACTTAAACTCCAATAATGTAACCCAAGGTGTAAAAAAATAAGATTTTAAATTTTAATTTTGCGTGTTTGACACCCCTACTTACACCCGTGCGAAGCCGAGGTGCGTTGCTAGTTCCTAATATAGAGAATATTGAGAATTTTGAGAATATTTTGAATACCATCCAAAAGTATTCTCAAGTATTGAGATATTACCAAAGTTCTGTTAAATCGTCTAACAAGTCGTTTTAATACTGGGAAATTCACAAAACGTGTGACACCAAAACCATGTCAGGATATAAAGAAAACAAAAACTGTCAATGTCATTGAGTCGATGACATTGACACAGACTATTGAAGACATTTTGATGCGTATTTTCCCAAGTTTTGGCGCCAACGTGGAAAAACATGTCGTCTCATTGTATTATTTTCTAAACTAGTGTAATTTTGAGTGTTAGCGTGTAATAATGGTGGATTATTATATATTAAGTGTTCGTGGACATGCTCGAGTATGAGCAAGTGATACAATGAGGTGCATTGTGTCTTTTCGCATTGTTTCCAAAACTCCATAAAAGCTTCTAGTGAAGTTTCCATGTTCTTTACTGGGGCATGACTGTTATTTGTTTGACATGTTAAAGTAATTAAAAATATATACTTCATCACTATTTGATACTGGCAAATGCACAAGACGTGGAACGCCAATATAATTCTCTGAAGGAAAAAATTAATTCCTTTTCGAAGAGTGTGAGTGAACAATGAATAAAAGCATCCTGTCCATTGATGTAACCACAAATCACAACAAAACACATTTGGAAATCTTTACGCATATAAATACAGTGTAAACTCCATATAGCGAAACTTAAAGAACTGCGCATTTTATGGCGTTATTGAGAGTTGTCGTTAAACGGAGAGAAGAAAAATCAATATTATTTTACTATTATATGTATTTACTAGTAAAGTATAAAATTTACATACACTAAACATTATTATTGATAAAAATAACAACGCTTATTGCGTATAGTCTGTTATCTTTGTCCGTCGTTTTTAGATGGTTCAGTATTTTATTTTATTTTAAATACGAGGTTTTAGAAAGTATTGTTTATTGTTTAATAATGACGCATTGTTTTCGTTATTTAGTGTTGGTGTGATGCTACATAGAGTGTCGTATGGACAACAACAACAATTCAATTCAATTCAATTTCGACGTTTTAGGGAGTTTATCGTTAAATTGAGTATCGCTATATAGAGTTTACATTGTACTTAGGTACTTAAATACATTTCATCATTCACCTGTTGTGTATGGAAAGTGACATCATCACTATACCTAATTATGTGGACAAACAAAGGTGGTGCTAGTTTTAGCATCCGTGAGCGCCTACAGTATTATCAAGTTTAATAATGATTTGTCTAAACATTAATCTCATTGATAAACTTTTTTTTGGCAACATCTATTCTCTTGTTTTTAAGTTTTGGCTCCGGACGTCTTGCCTATTTAAACAGTGTGAAATAATGATACCTGTAACACTGTAACTGCACTGATCTGCACTGATCACTGTAACCAAATAAATAAAATAAAATATTCACTAATTGCGAGTAGACAATACTTTTTACTATAAATACCTAAGCATTTGATAGTTATTATAATTTAAGATGTGAGTTAGAATAAATTTAATTGCTTCGCCTAACGAGGTCTTTGTACCGACGGGACTTCGTTTAATGTATACATTGGCAATTTTTTTTTAAGTATTGCGATATATATTATACATTATACAGTGCTAATCTCGCCTCCTAGGGTTCAGTCTTTGACGTACCAAATATTAAATTTAGATTCCAATTTATGGATGATTGGGTGAATCGCAAAATTGAAAAGAGCTGGCCCAAGCGGATCGCCTTGTTGGCTTCTCACTACTTTACTTCAGTACTTCAGCAAATATTATAGTTTGTGGAAACATTGCCGAATAACTCATTCATTGTGTTACACTTAATTGGAATGTATTATAAACATAAACTTAACGGCCGGTTATCCGAGTTGCGTAGGCAACAAAACGCTCCCTCAGCCCCCGCCAAGTTATAGCAACGATGTATTTTGCCACGCAAAAATCTATCCAAAAAAAATAATTGAATAAAATTGCCTTTCAGAACATGCAATTTCCAGGTTGTTTATTAGCTTTCATTAGAGCATAAAACGAAAAAAATAAACTAACTCGACTTTGTTTCAGTTTTTTTTTATCGAGGAAAGTTTATTCTATCGTGTTTTGAACCAAATCAGAAACTCAAACACAGATGTAAATGTGACATGTATTTTTTTCCAGCTCAAAATTGTAATTTTACTGAATAAAATTGATTAAAAACTGTCAAATTTGGTAACGTTGGTATGTAACGTTTCCAAGGGTTAATTCTACATTTTCGAAGATAAAATAGTGGTTGGTGAGTTTTCCTAAAAATAACCGTTACCAGTTGGAATGGTAGTAACGTTGGTGTCGCCACTATCGCTTGGGATGATCTCTTGTTGCTTTTCTTTAGACATAGCCCTCTGAAATAAAATTTCAACTAATTAGTCGAATTTGCAAATGAAATTTTTGAGCTAGGCAATTATTATGGCCATTCGAATATAATATATTTTTTCATAATACTTTTGCAAACTAAGTACGTATAAAGTTCCTAGTAATAATAATTAAAATAATTTAGAAACTAGAAGGTAGGTACTTTCAACAGTATTATTGCCAACAGCAAAAGTATTTTTTTGAATTTTACTAAACGGACGTACTGCTCTTTGGCAATATTTTCTTTGCATTTTTTAAAACATAAAATTTAATCCATCCTTTCCAAACTACATTTCTATTAACATAACAGTTCAGATTAGGCAAAGTAAAAAGAATAACCAGAAGTTATATATTCCAACAATTGCCTACTTTAACTGACACGCTAAGAGGCAAAAAAGGAAAAAAATGCATACCGCCTATTATTTGCTACAGTGCTATAAACACGCAAATCATGTTAACCTACATGGCATACGTATGCAGAAATAAATTACTAATTATAATATACATAAGGAATGAGGAAAAGTATGGTTTAAAGAAGCTTGAATGCTTGGATAGGATACCTACAGGAGAGTAAAATGTGGACTCAATTTTACAATTAGATACATTTACTTTACGATGTTTATTCATGTTTGTACTTAGATAATATATAGTTTGAATTTGCCTTAAACTCGAGCTAGTGCTAAAAAAAGTCTGCCAAAAGCTGAAGGGGCGAGGTAACAAGTATTGCACAAGCTGGCATATTGTTACTAGTTCTACAAACGCACACTTCAATATTGAGCGGCACACAACTGCAAACGATGTTCTCAAAATATAAACGAATGGACGACCGAGGGGGGAGTAGGGGGTGTAAGTTTTAAAGGGAAAACTGTAGGTATGACGCTTCTATTTATTTATTTATCATTTCAACTACATTTTTGCACTTATAATATTAAGCTCTACGGGTCCTTTTTTTGACGTGACAACGTCTAATAAGTCGATGAATGCCGGATGCACACACGAAAAAGGATGACTGGTTGTCCCGTTACGCTCATTGTCCCGTATCGCTCATTGTAACGTTACGATCGGAGCGAGAGCGCTACATGAGCAAGCGAAAGGCACGATCGTTGTCACACGCCCTATGGTGAGCAGTAGTTTCGGAGCCTATAAGAAACAAATATACAAACAATCAAATCTTTCCTCATTATAATATTATTATAGTATAGATATATTCATATATAATAAATAATATATATGATAATAATTAATATTAATATTATACTTAAAAATTATATTTCAATTGAACTGGTCAAATAGACAAGAAGTGTAGAGCCAAAACTTAAAATGTGAAGCCACGAAAAATCCAAGTTACGTGTACACCAATGGCACAAAAAAACAAACAAAAATTAAAAACAAAATTGGTCCTCAGAACCCAGGACATTTTCACAACGTAGGTAAATTACCGATTAAATAATTTGCAAGCAGCACAATAATGAAAAGTGCACGTGGTCATGCAATCAACGCCGGTAATGACCAACCGTCACGAATGTAGTTTTGTGTAATTAAATACACTTTTTAACTTGATTATACCTAATTTTTGTTCATTAGAATACCTATATAGACGCTAACGCCGACTGTACTTGCAAGCGATAGAGCGGAATAACAAACTTCGACGGGAGATGCCCACGCGATCCGAAGCGTATGTTTTTGTTGAAACACACATTTAAAGATAAACCCACACACGCGCAAAATAAAATCCTGCTCATAATTATGAACGCACATTATAAAAAAACTCTCACACAATCTGTATAATACATGTCATAACACTAAAGTTATATGATTATTTACGGGATAATATCGGGAGCTCATTCCACAACCTTACCACGGTAAATATCCCGTAAATAATCATATAACTTTAGTGAACAACCGTGATAGTTTAAAACAGTGTTTTATGTCATAACACATTATGTAACACAAACAGAATTGACACCTTTGTCTAATCTCCCTGTGGGCGAAGTATCGAAGTATGTAAAATACGTATCGCATTTCACACAAGTTTTGAAATTTGTATTGATTCCCTGCGTACCTATTTACGCACGTAAATATTTTACTTTGCCCAGTGAACAAAACATACTTACTCACACATATTCACACACACAAATATCACATTTATGATAGGTATGTGAATAATATCCAACAAAATTGCTAAAGTAACTCCATTTGTTTCCAATAACATTGAAAACGTTTAGATTGCAATTCACGATCATTTTCCCTGCGTTCCAATAATTGAACGGCATTTGTTTCCATTCCAATCGCCTAGCATTTCAATTGGCACTTTACCTAGCAATAGGAAAATCAATTACCAAGGTAATCAGCACCGTGGCACAGATTCAACAATAGTTACTGCGTGCTTGGCCACAGAGAACTAAACCTACAGAAAAACGCTCAGTCACAGAAAAACAATAGGATGTAACCTGGACACAGAGCAAAACATACAGAGGAATAGCTAGAATGCAAGACTCATAAAACGAAACGAGGTTGCAAACAACAACAATATGAAAGAAAGAAAGAGAAAGAAAAAGAAAAATATTTATTTATGATAGAAACAAAATATACAGACATTACGAAATATAAACAACAAAATAATAGTTTCTATCACAAGCCGATCCCAACTCAGCGTAGTGCGCGTATTATCCAGTCTATCATGTTCCTACTGCTGGGACATCAGCATTCTCTCAAAGAGAAAGAGTGAGAGAGAGAAAGAGGATGGGCTCTAATCCACCATGCTGGCCTGCAGTGTATGTTGGTGAATGTCATGAAATTTGAACTTTTTAGAGGTTGGACATATCGGTTTCCTCACGATTTTTTCATTCACCGTTGTAGAGCAATGACATCGAAACTGCAAATAATTGTACTAAATAAGTCATTGGTGCCCCTCGAGATGTTGGCATGTTTCAAGGTATCCTGGCTGCACCCACGTGTGATGCGGCGAGGGCATTGCATGCCATGGTCTCGGTCGTATTAGATTAGCGTAGGGACTCTGGTCCCTTTTGATTGTGTATGATAGTTGCTTTGAAAAACGGGGCTGGCATAATCGCATAGTGATTATAGCCCCAAAAAACAAAAATAAAAATAAATAAAAAGTCTTTGTTGGATTGCTGAGGATCGGACCGGGTGCCATCAGATTGTAAAACGCATATATTACCGCCCCGCCACCATAGCTCTGAAATAAGCCTGTAAGATTGAAATTGCTGGAGAACCCCTGTGTTTTGCGCCTTAGATGTTTTATATTTCTCTGTAGGTATATTACTCTACGTACAGATTGCTTTGTAACTATTATATATTCTTTGGCCAGGCAATCGACGCAATAATGGGCCATTATTGAGGCTCGTAAACAAATAGGGAAACGTATTAATGCATATTACTGCAAGTGGTAATGTGAGAGTTTTATACCTATGCACAATGCCTAGCTACTCTAGCAAAAAAAATATATACCTAGTAAGGGTCACCTTGTCTTAGAACTATTTAAGGCGAAACTTAAATAACAATTACCAAAGTTTTGCAACAAAATTTGGTCTAGATTGCCTTAAAAAGGAAATAAGATGGCCTAGTCCCACTAAATGTTGTCTGCCTTCTGCATAGGCTCCATTATAATAGGTATAATATCATCTATATTACTTAGAGTTTGTGTCAGTTTAATGTTCTTCGAACAATGTAAACAAATATGGCGTTTTTCGACCAATGACAGCTCTGAATTTCCTTGCTAGTGATTGGTTGCCTATTTGTCATAATATATGTTTATATCATCTAAAGAAAGTATTTATAAATTTTCTAAATTTATTACCTCTACTCTACCATTAAAAAACTTAGCCAGAAAGCACAAATGACTGCTATCTCTTTCTAAGATCATTGTATTAAAAGAGACGCAAATCGTTAATTGAAGTGCTCAATATTATAACTGTAATATCGGAAAATTTGTTTCCAGATTCCGGAATTACGAAATTCCGGTATTCATACCCTAATACTCAGTTACTTTGTTTCATAGTAAATATTGCATATTTACGTTTTGGTTGATTAGGTTAGTAAGTAACTGGAAAATAAGATATTTTGCAATAACTTTATTATACTTTTATCTTATTATTTTGGCACACAAAATCTACGCCATACTAAATCTATTTTGAACCCTAAAATTCCCGCAAATCACCTCGAAGCATGCTCTATCCCCGCAACGCCAGAGGCATGGTTCCCCCAATCGGATAAGAAAGCAGGTTCTCTCGTTTTATTTTCAGTGGGCCAATACAGGCTTTGTCCTGAGATCGCAGACTGATAAGGGCTCGGGTAGCGGTCAATTATGAATGTCGAAAGAATATTAAGGGCTTAAGACTCTATAACTGAGGAAATTAACATTATGGGGGTGAAAAATCTGGTGAGTTTGGATCAAAGATCTTGTATATACCGTAAAGGGTTTGGATGTCACTAAAGTAGAGCCAATTTAATAGATCACATTTGACATCTGTCAGTCTTAGCAAAGTGAAGTCAGTCTTTGAGTCAAAGCAACAAAGAGTCAAAGTAAATAGTAAAGTTGCTTTCTTTTGTCATTATTACAATAAATGTGTATTTTAACTGAAAAAAAGTTAAGCAATTGCGCACTTTTTTTTTTGCGAAAGATTTTTTTTTACAAGGTTTCGATGTTGAATTTTGATGACGTGTCAAATGTAAAAAAAAGGATATACTTAGAGATTGGTCCAATATTAGTCCCATAGAATGTTCATCAAAATCTTTGCAATAGTTTGGCTTTAATATAAAGATAACGGAATTCGGTTCGAAATAATGGAAATTCGGTTACTTGGATAAAAACCAAGACAGCGTATTTTTATTTTATTTACAAAGTCTTTTTTTATTTTTTATTATGGTATATATCGCAGGTTATTTGCACCGCATGACACAATAAGATAAGTATTTATTGCTATAGGCTTAGAATAGTTATTCTAAGATTATTATTATTCTTATTAAATATTATTATTCTTATTAATTATTATTCTACTCAGAGAAGGTAGGTTTCCAAACAACGCCTTCTCAAAACGTAAGCTACAAATTCGCTTTGCAGCTTACGTTTCGATTGGTATTTTAAACGATTTAAGCAAGAAAATTAATGGATTACCTGTGTAATGTCACACCATATCTCTTATGCTGCTTTTCTGATTTGTTGTGGTACGATTTCACCGCGCAAATTGTCATAGTTTTTTTTTTTGGAGCCATGTATGACACCATTTGAATGGCTTAAATTTTGCGAATGTACTTGGTTTCTTTGTATAGTTATTCTAAAGCTATATGCTATTTACTTAGGGCTTAACAGTTTTCATTTCACACCCATTGAATAATAATACCTTTTCAGCATCGTAAACTTCCATCAATCGATCAAAGATTACTCCAACATAGATTACCTGTGAATTACGTAGTACAATATACTTATTGCAATCGTAATCGTGTTGGTAATTTGATTACAATGGAATCGGAATTGATTCTCGATTGAAAACACCGTTTTTGTGAAATTGATTCGAGTTGTATTGATAGCGGAGTTATTACTGCCAATAATGATGTACTAAGCTGTTTTGCTCGATAATGATTATTGCATTGGTACGCACTAACGATGCTCCTCGATTTCACTCGCAGTTATCATCTTCATCAGCCTAAACCTAATACCCATTGAACTATAATTTATTAGTGACTAGCTGCGCCCCGCGGTTTCACCCGCGTAGTGATGAAAAATGGTGATGATGATGATGATGAAAATTAGCCTATGTCACTCTTGGTCCTTTGAACTATACCCATGCAAAAAATCAAGTCGATCTGTTGCTCTTTTGCTGCGTGAAAGAGGAACATACAAACCAACAAATTTTTCGCATTTATAATATCAATCGAGATACAATTCCTAGAGATAAAGAAACAAAAAATTCCTAGTTTCGAGTTTTTTTTTATTTATTTTTTTCACAATCTCTAAGTGGAAACGGCCTAAAAATGTCCGAGCGTCAATTTACATACATTGTATCAATTATATACTTCACAATGCCACATTTACTCCAATTTAGAGGTTATGTGGCTTGCATATTGTTCAACTTTAGTAGCAAAACTTGACTGCGATACTAGCGCTTTGGTAAGTAATATGTACCTTTCGTACATTATCTGACTGCAGCACTAACGGAAGTTCGAGACAACCTATAGCACGCTCAAATTACGGCGCCATCTAAGTTTATACCGTTTTTAGGCAAATTGCCGAGCTACGCTCTAATGTGCCGCTATTGTCTTTCCTCTTAGTCTTAACCTAAAACTAACCAACTGAACAAGAAGACCAACGGTTCAACAAGAAATACTGATGTATAAGTGAATTTAGTGTATATTTTTTTATCTTTCATTTGTGAGCATTTTGGCGTCTCACTCTTGTGCTTTTGCCAGTGTCAAGTATTATATTATCATGTTTGATGACATGTAAGTTAAATGTAGTCAAACAAGTAAGTCACAGTCAAGTCAAAGTCATGCCCTAGTAAGTGCTGGAGACTTTTCCAGAGCCACGGACCCATAGAGTCATGGACCTTTGAAAACAACATGAAAAATGTTTCAATTTCAAATACATGTTTTACCGCGTTATATCACTTTCCCACACTCGAGCACATCCACGAATACTTAATAAATAATAATCCACCATTTTTACGCATCGAAAATACACGAGTTTAGGAAAATAATAAAACCATGAAAATGATGTTAGCTTGAGATAACATCTCTCAAGCTAATGTCATTGTCAATGTCATTTTCATACAATTTCATCTTTTTGCAGGCGTTGCGCTAACAGAAAGTGGGTCTTGTCTAACCCCTCCCCTTATGACATGTTTTTTTATGTTGGCGCCAAAACTCCTTTAGTGTATCACACAAATTATTCACTGCATATAGGTGATATATGTATATATAACTAACGCCACAAAACAACTTTAATCTATTCAAGTTACGTAAACATACTCGTTGCGAATCCAGTAGCGAATTTGTCTCTCACCTTTTAATCTAATTAGTCCGCATAATGACATAACACGTACACTGCGGTGCAAACTTAATGATAAATATATCCATATTTGTCTATCAGTATAACTGGAAACGCTTATCGGATCCAATGGTCTCGTTAGCGCGTGTAAACTGAAACTCCATTACTCTCCGTCCAGATATTTCAAAATAAACTTTAAGACAGACGTTTTAGGTCGGTTTCTACTTGGTTCGGGTCATTTTTCGTCCTGTACTCGCACGATTGCCTCTCCTAATTGGCTCTCCATCTGTTTTAATTCATTTCGCGATAGTTTTACAAGTATTTTATTGACGCGTAGCTCCGCCTGGCGGCGACCGGTGTAACGAAGCGGTTAATCGATTCGTTTGCGTGCGACTCGCTCGATCGGCGACCGAATAAATCGATCGTTAATTCGATTTTTGAACAATTATTTTCATTAGTCGAGTCTTATTGTTCTTGTTTCGCAGCGTTTAATGCATTTGCAATTAAAATAGGCACACGGATGACGATCAATCAAATTCTTAGCGCGATGGGAGGTCTCTACAGATGAAATGGTGAACGTTTAAATCGTTGTAGGTAGGTTGTAAATCCTATAAAAGCAAAGAGATAACTCCAGTAGCAGTCAGTGACGCGTGCTGCCATCTCTCGGACGATGACAGTAAATAATAAATCTTGGAGATAACATCAGAGGCGAAGATTATACGGTACTGAGTCCCCATCACGCCATCCGTGTTTCCTGCACGAGCAAATTAGTAAAACGTTTGCAAACCGCTTCGAGTACAACCCACACTTGACGAACCTTATTTCTTATTGAATAAAGCTTTAAATACCTTGGCAAGTCATCATAAAATGGCAAGTAAAGTGGTTCTGTAGAACGCGTATATTTTTAGTGCTTCGTAGAAGTACACGCTAAAGTTAACGCCGTTGCCTAAACGACATTAGACAATGAACAGAGCTGGTTTAAGTGCCTAGTTAACTTACAGTTACTCTAACAGCGATATTGCGAAGTTAACCGTCCTATTTCAACGGAAAGTTATACTATACACGCGATACGAAGCTTCGAAATTCAAATTGAAATGCAGCTTTCTTTTCGCGCGTTCCTTTTTTTGGGTGCATTTGTTCCGAAGTGGCCTCGACCCGCGCGTTGACCAATTAGAAACACCCATTAAAATGTTCGGCAAAGTCCGCTCTTTTTCGGCGGCATTCCTTCACGAAAACAAGCCGTGCGATTTGAGACGTCAATTTGCAAATGGAACAACCACCGGTAGCGCTTTAAAAATGGAACGCTAATGACATTCCGAATTTAAAATTCAAAATACATCATTAGCTGCCAGTTCTCAGATATTTTAAAAGCAATAAATATGTTAATTTAAATAAAATCAATGTGTATCGGGTGAATAACTGTAACTGCTTATGAATGTATAAAAGTGGCGTCGGCGACTATGAAATTTTGATAATAAATTTCAAAGAGATACCTATAAGATGATAAGAGTTAGAGATGATCTTTTCCTATTTTTATGCAACGAATAGTAATACAGAAGTTGCTAGATGGCTTTTATCATATATGTTCATATATTTAGGGATCCGTACCCAAAAGGTAAAAACGGGACCCTATTACTAAGCCTACATTGTCTGTCTGTCTGTACACAAAATACAATAATAATTATTGTATTTTGTGGTGGTACGGAACCCTCAGTGCGCGAACACGACTCGCACTTGGCCGGTTTATTTTCTCTTATTCCGCAACTTATACTAATACAGAAGCTGCTAGATGGCTTTTATAATATTTTTTTTCCAAAAAGTAAATGTCTTAATTAAAAAAAAATTAGGTACCAACAATTTAGGAGAGCTAACATTTGACCAAAGATTAAACTATGAAATCTTTTGATTTTGACTTTGTTCACTTTGTCCTGTTGTGTTTAAGACAGGCTTTTGTTTTTCTAATAGTAACTATTCGTTGATAGGTATCAATTTTTAACCGACTTCGAAAAGGAAGAGGTTATCAATTCGATTGTTTTTTTTTGTAAGCTAAATTCAAACTTATCTGACTTTCAAACTAAAAGTTTGTAAATGTATGATTGTTACTCCTTCACGCTACTCCTTCCTTTACGTCTAAATTTCATTTCATACATTTTACAATGAACATTTCAACACCGTAAAAACATTTCCTCCTTCAAAATAATTAAAATATTTAATCAAAATATTTACGTCTCTGAATGTATCTGAATTTAAATGTGCATACCAGTACCCTTAGTACAAGTTCTGATAGTTTTCGAAAACTTTTTTGTTTTCGTATTGTTCCATACATTGCTGGCCTGAAAGGTATTCGAAAACTTTTTTCGTATTAGAGTGAAGCAATCTATACCGCCGATTACTACCGATTTTAGTTCCTCCACGTTTCCGATAGAGGCGTTTTGTAAAATGTATGGTAAGTACAATACGAAAACAAAAAAAGGTTTTTGAAAATTATCAAATCTGGGACTAAGCGTACCGATAAGGCAACAGAAAATAGTTACTCGGCTCACTATTTAGGTGTCTGTGCTGCGTTTAGAAGATCGATGATCAGTTTTGCAGTTTTCGTAGACGAACGAAAGTTACCGTCATAGCCCTCCGGATTAGCAAGTTGAAGTGGCAGTAGGCAGGGCACATATCACGCAGAACAGATGGCCGATGGGGCCAAAAGGTTCTGGAATGGAGAACACGGACTGGTAAACGCAGCGTAGGACGTCCACCCACAAGATGGACAGACAACCTAAGAGACCGCAGGGAAATGCTGGATGCAGGCCGCTTCCAACCGGCCCTCTTGAAGATCGATGGGGGAGGCCTATGTCCAGCAGTGGACGTCCTATGGCTGAAATGATGATGATGATGAACTTCCTTAAATTACGTACAGAGGTCGAACTTACTTGCCAGTTAGCCAGTGATCCTGGACACTAAAAACCTGATTGCATTTACACATTTCCGTAAAATCATTGCCCGTTTCTTTAGACATAATTATAAACATTGTGAAAGTAATATTAAAAAAATTACAATTTAAAATTTGGAACAACTTAGTATCCTAACTAATAATAACATTCATAGTTAATTAAAATAATAAACCGTGGCGAATTAGATAATTTGTCATCGGACCAGACGGTCGTTCTGTTATTGTTCAAATACACATAAATAATGATCGGACCTTCTTGGAAATATTAAAAACTGTTCTTTTTTTTCTAATTTAAAGCTTTGAATCGTGGAACGTTTTCTTCTAAATTATGTTTGCCGAATACAAAGGCACTTTTTAGGGTTCCGTGTCCAAAGGGCAACAACGGGACCCTATTACTAAGCCTACGATGTCTGTCTGTCTGTCCGTCTGTCCTACCTATTAACGGTTGTATCTTTCGAACCGTAATAGATAGCCAGTTGAACTTTTCACAGAATATGTAATGCTACGGCGGATTAACTAAGAAATAATAAAAAAAAAAGTCTAAATGAAAAACGAAAGTGATCTTCAATCCCCATACAACAAACGTATTTTGTTAACGAATTTTTGTATTAGCTCTAATGTAAAAATGGTAATACGTACTACGAACGTCAAACTTGGCGTGATTATAGAACACTCTTTAAAGTACCCATAGCAACAAATAATGGCCAAGTGCTAGTCGGTGACTAATTTCTGTTTATTACCAACTTATAACTGGTAATTTCGTTATTGAATTATGTGGTGGTACGGAACCTCGGTGCGCGAGCCCGACTCTCACTTAACCAGTTTATTACAATGTTATTGCAGTTACCATATATAGCTAAAAACTTGTACTAACTGTAATGAGTGGATACTAAGTATCAAAGTATATTCCTAATTGTACCATCAGGCCTGGGCGGCCAGCGTGGGAGTTCGTACCTATTACATAATCTGTGGTCGGCACCCCGCGGACAAACGCTCGGACAGAAACATTTATATTAATAACGATGTAGAGAGATGTATCTCTTTATTAGAGGATTATTCTATTAAATTAATGATAATTCAATTATGAAACATTTTTTTTGAGTGTTTTGACCTTTTTGTTGATTGAAACTTTTTGTAGAACTATTTGACCTTTTCTAGCTTGACTTTTTCGTCTATGGCTAAATATTCTTCGTGTGCAGTCTCATCTTGAAATTTTGTCTGCTTGCTTGACCTTATAAAGTTATGTTTGTATCGAGTGAGTGAGTGAGTGAGTTTACTAATGAAAATACCAATATATTATGCTTATTAAACCCATGGTATAATAATATACTCCGCCAGGTATAGCACTCCGAGAAATAATGTGACGTGGGCGTACCGTAATGGTGTCATCAATGTCATCGATACACGTACACTTGCATAAGCAAGAGCAGAATAAGTAATTTACAACAAGTTCGAGAGAGATGATGATACACGAAACAATGGCGGACTCTGTATGATTTTCTGTGTTAACAGTAGCGTGAAATTATAAATCCCCAATATTCGTATATTAACCTGTGGGAATCCAATAAATCAATGTGGTTTTGATAAAATTGTGTTTAATATATTCAATTCGTGCTTAACTTGCTTGAGCGGACAAACCAAATGACAATTGAAATGCTTTTTGTATTTTATTTAATAGATTATTTAAAAAGTTGTTTCCCAGTATCTGTGTTTGTTACAATAAAGTGGCAACTGGACAGTGACGTCATTGCGGTACAACTCCCAGAGTGGTAGACCTTGTTTTCTTGGATCATGATTAAACCTACCTACCAAAAATAATTCTGTATAAAAATATGTCTGAAGTCAAACTAAAAATAATAATGTTCAAGCCTTGATCTATATTTTTCTGTTCTGTTATGGTGTTCACAGGAAAATAAATAATTCAAGTACTTACGTCCATGAAACCTTACCTTATGAATAGCTTTAATACTTGACACGGGCAAATGATCAAGACGTGCGAGGTCAAAATGCTCCCAGGAAAAAAAAAACAACTGCCTTGGAAAGTTATACCCAACACACAGCAGGATTCATACCCTAATTTTATACCCTTTGAGATGGAATATTTTCTTCAAATTTTTATGAAACTATTCTTCATATATAATAGCCTAAATAATAAAATAAATTAAAAAACATTAAAATAATCGGCTAAAATATCGCATAACATACCCATAATTATTATAAAGTAAGTACAGTCGAATTGATAATCCACTTATTTTGAAGTCTGAAAAAAAAACTTGAGTTGAAATTTTAATTTTTTATTAATTTTTATTTTACTTATATTTACTAAAAAAAAATATTTTTTAAGATTTTGAAAATGTCCGAAATAGAACGTCCCTGGCAGCCTTAACATAGTAAGTCCCTTTCCACACTAGCAGTAAGTAAGGGTGCGTGCAGACGCCCTGCGATGCAGGTAACTAGGTAGCACTATTGCAAACTCTAAGACACAGCTTTACAAACATGAATGCAATGCTCTAGCCAACTGCTGGCCACAGTAGTTAGGGTTGACAGCAAACTTTCAATTAAAAAGATGTTGATAAATTCGCACACAAGAACCTCTTTACATAGTCACTCTTTTCACTCATTGATTGATTTTAACAGTTCTTTATTTATCATAAAAATTACAAAGAACGTCAAACTAGATACAAAATTCATATGATTATTTACGGGATATTTACCGTGATAAGGAAAAACCGTACCAAAACCGTACCGTGCCGTAGCAAAAGACTAAGAATGAGGGTAGATCGTTATGTCTGCACCCAACTTTTTAACTGGTCCAACCACCCCCATTCTTCAGTCTTCCCGTGAACATGGTGCATGTAACTGCGCCGAAATATCGGGAGCTCATTCCACAACCTTACCACGGTAAATACGTAAATAATCATATAACTTTAGTGTAAAACCGTGATAGTTTAAAACAGTGTTAAACTAGACACAGTTCAAAATATTGTATTCACCGGTATTGTATAAATAGCTATAATATCATGAAAACGTTTTTAAATAGGCTTCCATACTAAGCCTAAGGTTCAAGCAATGAAATGCCTTTGTTGTCGCCAAAAATTTAAACATAAAATATTGGGACTCAAGGGTCGTTCACCAATTGTTGTGTTTATTATAAATAGACCACAGTAGGTACGTTTTCTGTGTACGTTGTCGTGCACCGATGTATTCATTTCAAAATTTTAATTATGTACTTGATTATTAGATATATAGGTAAGTTATGATATCTCGTGTAAAGATTTAGGCAGTTGACAACCCTGACTGGATCCAGCAACTATCGTTCCAGTTTACGATCCGCGCCAGTAATTAATACTCTGCCACCTGTCACTGGCTCCATAGTTAATGCAATAATATCCAGTCGATATCTATATTTTTCATTTTAATTAATTGGCGAGGCAGTTGAAATGGAGATAGGTTAGTACTGAGCAGGAATGCTTCTCAGAACCGCAGGATCAACGAATAGTACTACAAATAACAGTCCCTTGCTGTTTAAAGCAATCCAGTTTCGATGATGAAAAAATGTTGCGCGACCGCAAACCGTATCTGAACGCGTTAAGGTTCACGTTCACGTGATTTTCCGAACTGCGCGTTTTTAACGTTAGTTTGAGACCGCGTAAGGAGTTGGCCTTAAGGCGGCAGTACTCAAAAGAACTAAAATTTTGACAGCACAAATATGTTGTAGTTTAGAAGTAACGTAATTAAAAATATTAGTAATTTAAACGCCAAAATTACCTTTCACCCTTCACAGCTTATTTAGGAATATGATCCCGGAGGGGTAGTGAAATTTTAAAGAATGTATGAATGGATAAACGTTTACTCAGGGCTATGCGGGAAGGGTGTGCTAAGCCGAAAGAGGTCCATTATGCTCATCATTATGAAAACGAGGTAAGTCTATGCCTCGATATTCTCCTTTGGACTCTACCTCAGAATCGTTTTGAGGAGTCATTGAGGTTATAAATATAAGTACCTACATTTAGAATACGGGGGTAATTTTCAGAACACTTTTATTGGCACCAGATAAAATATTAAAACAAACATATACCTACGTACTTACAAAATAGTATTTTAGTGATTTTATTATGATAACATTTGGCAGAAATCTTACCTGTTTTAAGTAGAATCAAACGAGGAATTCACTTTTGCTATAGGTATTATTTAAGACCCCTAATGAACTGATAGAAATCTTTAAAAAATCAAGACCTAATAAACAAGCTTAACTTGACAATAATTCGCAAGACATTTATTCAAATCCAATTTTATTTTGTTGCAATCACAATTAAATTATCATAATACAAAAAGAACATAATTGGAATATATGTGTTCCAATAAAATATGTTATTAATAACTCATTTGTAAAACTAAGTTTTTCTAAATTGATATGAATCGAGCGAGAATGGAACGTGAAATCTGATAGGGCCATAACTTTTAATGTGAATTATAATACCGCAATTATCATAATTAATCGAGATTAAATTATAATGTAGAATCGATAAATTGTACTTGGGCTCGATTCTTGAGTTTTCGAAGGGAAAAGTGCGACTTAAGAGTTAGATGGGCCTAGTGTGAGTTTTTCTAGTTGCGTTAACGTACACGACCGCGTTAGCGTAAACCATTGAAATAAGAGCAGTTTCATCTACATGGCACCAGATGGCGTTGTTCTTTTTACATACAAATCGTGGTTTACGCTAACGCGGTCGTGTACATTAACGCAACTATAAAAACTCACACTAGGCCCACTGCTGACTTTTGAGCTTGAGTTTCGGTAAAAGTAAATATCGTAGTGCTCGGTTGGCTAACTAATACATAAAAAACTACATGTTCATTTGAAACATTCCGTTACGCTCTATCTATCGCCAAGGAGTTGAAAACCTATGAAATTGGTGAATATGCAGTTTTTAAGGGACAATCTTTTAGGCAGTTCGAAGTAAAATGTATCTTTTCGCTTTGTTTCCAAATCTCTTTGGAAGTCTCTAACAAAGTCTACGCTGCTTTATTCAGGTCTGGTTTAGATTTTTCCGTGACTTACTACTTGGCTCTATTTTGTATGCACTGATTATTTTGTTCCGAAACTTAAATTATCATTTACTTGTGTGGTAAATCATAATCCAGTTCTCACTTTATATAACTTTATTCATATTCTTATTCTTTATTCCTACTTATTACAGTTTTCAGACCAATATGCTTTCGCTATGAACGCTCAAGTCAGACTAAAGTCCCTCTTGCCAACATCCTACGGCATTATCTTTTTCCTACCCCCACTATTCGCACTATTGCCGAGACTTTCGAGTCAACACGTTTCCGACCGCCATTTTATATAAAAAAGACTGTTAGTCAAATTAGATACCAAATGGTTTAAAACCAAGTAATCTCAAAGAAACAATTGAAATAAGTTAGAAATCATTAATTTATTTATTTATTATTAATTAAAACGGTAAAACACCAATTACATTCATTACATCATGACACTTGAAAATTCGCTGTCGTTCAGTGTGGAGGTTAAAGGGGGAGGCCTATGTTCAGCAGTGGACGTCTTCTGACTGATGATGATGATGATGACTTGAAAATTCAATTATACATGAAATTGGCTAAATATTAATTTCTGGAGCTAAAACACAAAACTAACAGCATGGCCTAACAACTATAACACGTTTTACATTTACTTACATGACTAAAAGATGGCAAAATTCAAATGCACAGATCGCGCAAAGCCAAAAGCACCATAGAAGCAACAAGACAAGGGGAAAATGAAAAAAAGGTTTTTGCAAGAGTAACCAGTTTTAGCGCACAATTTTATAGAGAAAACGAAAGTAGGCTAAGTTTTTTATTTCCCAATAAAAGATAAAAATAAAAGAACCAACAAAAAATTTCACAAAGTAACTGTGCCTTAACTGCCGTTAATCTGAAGCAACCTAAGTACCTACCTATAGTACCTATCTGTAAAGCTGAAGTAGAGTCAGCAACCGAGTCACGCTCCTAATTATAGAAGCATTCCCAATCAATTACGGAGTATGCGCAACAAAACTGTCGAGACCGCTCTATTTGCAGTACCGACAGCAGATTCACCATGGGATATCGACTATAAAAGTTTTTTTAAAGTATTTATCACCTCAATGTTTTACGAACAACATGAGAATGATTTCTAAAATCGTCTACGTTACATACTTTATATTGAGATAATTTGACGAATTTACAATTAAAACCAATCATAAAAAAGCTGATACGCAATCTTCAAACAGCTGAACAGATTTTCTCGAATCACAAAGACACCCTCGATCAAGTCACCTTTAAAAAAAAACTAAATCAAAATTGATTCAGCTGTTTGGGAGCAACGATGCCACAGACAGACACACATACACTCATTAAACTTATAACACCCCTCTTTTTGCATCGGGGGTTAAAAATAGGACATAGTGGTAAACTAGACATTCAAAGCTTTGCATTTTGTGAACATGAACAATAAAAATGCGATATTTAATGTCTAGTTATATTTAAAAAAATAAAAATAAAAAAAACGATTTTTTTTTATGAGGGATACGTTTGTAATTTTTTGTTTCTTCGTTCTGGTCATAGGCCTTAATCCTTATCCAACCTCTTGCATGGCAGGTGATTCTTCGCTTATGTTGGCCATGTAGATAGATAGATAGAAACTCTTTATTGTGTACACCAGAAATAAAAATTACAACACGATAGAAAACGCTTACGAGCTAGTGCCACAAGTGGCGGCCAAATTCAAATTCAAATTCAAATTAAAATTCAAATTAAATCGCTAAAAGCGATCTCTTCCAGGCAACCATTGGATGGAAAGAATTTACGTAACAGAATCGACGGGGGATGATAAAACACTTTTAATGATACCATTAAATAGATACTACTAAATGATACATAGTATAATATATATATATATATATCCATCATCATCAGCCTTTAACAGTCCACTGCTGTGCCTGCACTGCAGCCTATTTGTTCTTAGTTATTATTTGATTGGTATAATTTAATTTATAATACGATTGACATGTAAAATAACATTTTATGAATAGAAAATATGAATATGCTGGACATAGCCTCTCCCAATGCACGCCACTGAACTCGGTCGGAAGTTATTTGCATCCGGTTTTTACCCGCGCTTTTATACAGGTCGTCACTTTACCTGGCCGCAGGGTGTCGTACACTACGTTTGCCTAAACGTGGTCTCCACGGTCTATGTATACAATTTTGCACAAATTCCAATTCAAAATTCAAAATTTGTATGGAGACCGACGTATTTTACAGCCCCGCCATCTTAGCTGCTTAGCTTAGCTGACAGCGTCGCTAGTGGAAAATTTGGTATTGCAACCTAAGAAATTCACCAAGAAAAAACTGTAGTTCCAATTTTGCCCAACTGAACAGCTAAGTTGGTGGCACGTAATTACTGAATATTCACACTTCGCCTATTTTTGTGCGAGATCGCCCACCGAATCACTATTAAATTTCGAGTTGCCAAAAAAGAACTTTCAAATCACCTCGCACGCGTACAAACGTTAACTGCCAAACATTTTTTATCCTACCCTAGCAAAAAGTAAGTATTTCAATCTACATAAAACACATATTCATTATCGGCCCGTCACTTAATCCTCATTTGAGCCCGTTTTGTATTTAACAAGCAGTCAAATACTCTTGTCAAGTGCTGGCGCGATGCCAAAATACTAATGTCCCATTGAACAACGTTTGTATCGCGGCAAACGCGTTCTTAATAGATCATTTAAGGGACGGCTGGTAAATTGGCGGAGTTGAATCGTATTATTTTTTATTTTGACAATGTTTTTACACAAAATATGATTTATGTAAGAATGCCTATATACCCTCTTCATAACACAACTAGGCTAGGCTAGGTTAGGTTTTAAGTTAAGGAGTTTTTTTTATTGCCTACCTTTTTCTTCTTTATTTTTTCTTCGTACATTCTTCCACGATCTTCTGCCTTGACCACGTCTTGACCTGCGTTTATGACTTGGATATCGTCAAGCCAGTGTTTCGGTGGCTGGCCTGGTAGTCTGGTATTTGACCACGGTCTCCACTCAAGGATACGTCTCGTCTATCGATGACTATTCAAGTTATATGTGGCCGGCCTTTTTCTTCCTGCAATCCCTTCAACGGCTTCAACGACGTCTTTCAGCCTCGTATTTTGCCTATACCCCTCATTTCTCTTGCGATTACCTCCAACTAAATAGCCTAATAGTGAGAGAGATAGATAGAGATAGAAAACACTTACGAGCTAGTGCCACAAGTTAGAGACAGAGAGTGAGATAAAGAGAAAGAGAGAGAGAGAGAGAGAGAAAATGACAATATGCATTAGCTAAAGTAACTTGTATACAGACAGACGAATCGAACACAGATCGAATCCGCCCAAAAAGATTTTTTTTACCATTTTTCTACGAACCCTTTCTAATGCCGATATATTTGTCGCAGAATAAAAGCGTGTGGGTTTCATACAAACACTCGCATTTTTACCTATTTATGAACCAAAATAAAAACACAGAGTCCTTTTTAACCCAACATAATACTTAATAGGTACTTATGGAACCGCTTCCGCGTTCTCCATGGCCCACGTTTTATGAGCGGACGATCGAGCTCCCTGATGAATGGCCCTTGTAGGCATTCTGTTTGATCCCAGGATAAATACTGTGGGCGGAAGAATCCGGGGAGATCTGTTAATAGCTCAAACTATTCTTTGACAACCAACTCTTTGTCTGAGACTAAATTTATGGACACAGAATCATCTACCAAATTTCGTGATAGCTATAAATTGTTGGGTCGTTAAATTTTCTGCTCATAGAATATTTTTGTTAGTAAAATTAGATGCGGTGTGAAGAGGCAAATGGGTTTTTCTAAATGATGTTTATATCGTTAAACATTATTACAATGTTGTTCAACATTTGCCAATGTGCGAAAGAAATGTCTTGTTTTCGAGATTTTATAGCATTGTACATAAATTTTGATGACGTTAAACAATTTAAAGACATTAAAATCTGTTTAATGCAACATAATTTCGCAGTATTCCAAATTGTCTCAACCGATAATGAAAATCGTGTAAATACTGACTGAAAAATGTAAAATATCTCCGGAGACGCTGAGAATGTCCGCCTCTCCTGTACAGACAACAAAAACGTGAAGTAATACAGTGCCCGTTTAAAATATTGGAATGAATGACATACCGCGCTTCGCACGATTAATGGTACAGCTCACACAAAAAGCAAACATGCTCATTAATATATCAACTGTCTTTTTAGCAGCGCACGGCAGCATTAGGTACCGCCAGCAGAAACACCCAATCCTAATTCCATATTTAAAATTATCACACAAACGCAGCACTTTTCATAACTCATTCGAAAGACGTGCGTTTTAAAAAAGGAAAATTATGACGTTCAACAATGGAAAACGTTCAAAGCGTACTTAAAACGTCTCGTATTTCTTTCGTCGTTCACAACACGGACATAATTTAGAACACAACATCTGTAGTCGATATCTCTTTGTGCAATTAAGATGAGAATGGAAGAAGACAGTCCCATATAAGTGTATTTATAAAGAGGTAATTTAGCTACCGAGTAATTTAAGACACGGGCACACGTGCGACTGTTGCTCGACGCTGCATGTTTTGAATATCACCGCATGCTTTGAGCTTTTATCGATTACATTTATTTCCTTTTTAACCTCAACATGATATATCAGCTGTATCTAAACGAAGTATTTTAAAGGGTGTCTAAGTGTTGTTTACTTTTCGACGGCATGTGAACATTTTTTTCTACGGCAAAAACACGGCATCGTCGTTCGTGTGTATCGGCTCCTTACATTATTTCCGTCCGCGTCGGTGCTCACTTTGACGTCCGCTAAACACGACATTAAACATTTTGACTTTTTTCAACTGTCACATACATTAGTTTTTTTTTTCATCTTTTTTTGTGGGCCATTAGCTATTAAGCGGCAACCGTGAGCCTCGACACTGGGATTAATACGTCGACATTTTAAGCGCCACGCTTCCATATTTCTAATTCAAACGACGATTGCATTCGCTTAATGGAGTTAATATAATTTATATTTTACTATTGATTATGACAAGTTGCTGTTACAACTCAAAATAACATTTACAAATAGATTGTTAAAAGTCGCGTACATACAAATGTTCTTTAAGATCATTCGTAAATCTTGAAGCCTGTCAAAACATAATTAATGGTACTTAAAATTGGGAACGGTGAAAGTAATCTCGACGTTTCAACACTTGAAGCACGTGTTCAACTATCAATCAACATCCAACGTTCATTAGTACTTAAATACCAATTAGTTGCGAGATAATTATTTAGGTTAGACTCCATTAATGCAATTCAATTAACTCAAATTGTAAATTAAACTTTGTGACCGCTAATAAAAATGATCATTCATAAACAGTAAAAAATACTATTACGACATTTGATTGACGAATTGTGGCTGTATAACATAAATTAGTTTAAGATAAAACAATGCTTAGAAAAACTCTATATTTCATTCATATGAGATCGTAAAGCTTAATTAGTTCAATGAAACTTGAGAGGAAACCGTGATGTTTTATGGATCTGATAGCAAAGGAACTGGCGTGGCTTATCTTGAATCTTTCTATTTACGTGTAGGAGTTTTTATAATTTTAATATGTCTATCCGGGAGCTAATAAAATGACGGTTTGCGTTTTAATTTCGTCGCTAATAAGACAAAAATTGCTTGAGTTCTTATCGGGTTCGGATCGCGGTCCGATTCGTTTGCTGGCCCTTTATTTCGGTTTATATGAGTTTTATTATACGATTTATGAATGCAACTCAGGTACGGCTCCGTCTGGTCCGGCATTCCGGACATTATTCGGCACCCTTTTGTGTTATTGAGACGTAACAGTAAAGCTTACTGATAAAATTTAATCATATTTTTATAACGGCATCACGGATATCGGATCTCTTTCATACTTTTTGACATTTATATGCACTCTATGGTCATGCGGCATCTCTAGATACTATATAGCGTCGATAATGTCTAATTATTGCATAGATTCAGTTTGATTTCTCCCTCTACGAATTATTGTGATTTTCAATTAACGTTATCTGTATCTGTAATGTAACCAAAAGCCAGGAAACTAAATTAATGGATATAGTGGTTTTTAACGGTAAACGATATTACACTTTTCAAACAAACATACTGACTAGTCAAAACAAAACACTAGTCTGATTTGAATAAATTCAAGTTCAAATTCAAATTCAAAATATTTTATTAAGGACAACTAAAAATCCATTGGGTTAGTACAAAAAAAACTTAAAAACTATTGTTAGATAAAAATACAAAAAATCATTCAAAACTAATATATATATACATATATTATTTTTTTAAATTAAACTTAATAATAAAAAATTGGCAGTATTAAATTCTAATATGATTTTTTTAATACTTCAATAATTAAAATAAGCTAAAAGTTATTTTAAAATAAAACAGTTTTTTATAATAAAGGTAATATTAGAATTGTCTTTTAACATTATAAATATACCAGCAAAGTTTCATCATAAATGGACGATTAAATAGTTTCCGAAATAGTATGTTATAATAAGTAATAACTAGTATAAAGTATGAAAATGTCTGCCGGGAGTCTAAATACAAATATTAACTTAGTTATAAGTAAGTGATAGTGAAAATACCATCCTCCTAACGGAGACATAATTTAGAGCAGAATTTGAATAAAAATCTCAAAGTGAGTTTTGATTTAGATAAACTTGATTGTCGTAATGCTTCCAAGTTGAACGGCGTCGGCTCAAAGTTATCGGATGGCAGTAAATTCTGGTAATTACCTGCCGTAGGTGGAAGAATGTCACTAATCACAATTAGTAGAATTTGATTTATTCCTGATATTTACCACTTCAACTCATTAAAGACAGTACTTATTACAAAAGCTACCGACATAAATTTTTCTTTGGATAGTGTCTCACGGATAACAACGTGAGACACTATAATCCGTTCTCTATTGGATGATCGCTACAGCTGCAATTGCAAAAAATCTGAATTACATCATCAGTTCTGTGTGACCTACTACTGGGTATAGGCTTCCCATTGTTTATGTCACTCTCCCTGGTCTCTCGCCAGTCACATCCACTCATTTTCAATAGTTCTTTTGATGTCGTTTTTTCTTTCTCTTATTTAATAATTTGTATATAATAAGTTATGGATGCAAATCCGGATAATATTTTTTTTTTCATTTCATTTCTTTTTACTTTAAGTAAGAAAAACTACCAAGGCAAATGAAAACAAAAATATTTTTATTCACTCTTAGATAATTACGTGCAGCTATTAGCTATCATCTGATAGTGAACGGACTGAACGTTTCCAGGCCGTCAGGTGAGCACTTAAAATACTCACCACCTTATAATAATGGTGGACACACGTTAAATTCGTATTTGTCCTTGTTTGTGTATAGTGAGGCCTTTGAGTGGCCTAAAAAATCTAATGTCAAAGCTCCTTTTTCGAGCTTAGATCTTTTACCATGGTACAGTGGTCCATGGATACGCTCGTGGTCGGGACTTATGGCATGGCGTTCAATTGCACCAACCGTTCAACTATCATCTCTTGAAGCAACATGACTAATGTTAAACGTTTCTTCTTCCTCAGACGCGAACGGCGAACCTCCGAAGCTGAAGTGCCACCTGCGGAAGCACAAGCCGAACCGCAAGCCTCGGACCCCCTTCACCGCGCAGCAACTAAGGGCACTTGAGAGCAAATTTGTTGAGAAGCAGTACTTGAGCATAGCCGAGCGAGCAGAATTCTCCTCCAGCTTGGGCCTTTCTGAAACTCAGGTAAGGATGATGCTAAATCACACTTACATATTTGTGTCTGTATATGTTCAAGGGCGTTGCCAGGATTTAACTCAGTATCAGGAGGGCTATTTCAGAACCTGCGATGTTAGTTTTGTTACTATCCTCTCATAAGGATTGCCATAAGTGCGGCGGGAGTAGAATCAGTATCGAATGCACAAAAATAGGAGGCTTGAACATATTATTTAGAAGTGTTATGGCATTAACCTTGGTTAACATATTAAAAGATACATTTGAAGCGATAAAAAAAAAGTTTAATGAAAAAAAATTCAAGATAGGGGAAACTGTGAGGGCAGCTATTTATCATAACCCCTCAAATCCTATTTTAAACCACTTCAGTCTTAAGCGCCGTCAACTGATTCATAAACCCTGTGATAAACATCTTATACGTGCGGTAGCGAGTCAAAGCTAGTACATTGAGTTTTAAATAAGATTACACATAAAATGTATTAAAACAAGAAGAATATCATGAAAGATAATTTTGTTATCGAATTTAGCTTTTTCGTTTCATGGTGATTTAACAATGAATTACCTGAACTTTTAATCGATTAAAACCTTGACTTTTACCAACTCTATTTTTGACAACGTCATTTCCCAACCAATAAAGTTAATCAATGTTTTATTATCTATGACAACACTAATCCCGGCTTGTAAAATTAAAAACGTAATTCCAATTAATTTTGATGAGCATCTAATTATAATGTTTCCTCTTTTGTTGGCAGGTCAAGATCTGGTTCCAAAATCGTCGTGCTAAAGCGAAACGCGTGCAAGAGGCGGAGGTAGAGAAGTTCAAAATGGCGCAGTTTGTGCGGCATCCCCACCACTTGTACCCGCATCCGGCGACGCTACAGCAGTACTTCCACCACCCCCTAATTGGTGGGGGGCGCCCGATGCCTCCCATGGGCCTCCACCCTTCCCACCTCATGGTCCAACCACCTGTGTCGGGGGGCTCACCTTCGCCCACAGGACAGCAATAAATTTTAAGAGATGTTCTTTGAGAAAAAGCAATTATATTAAAACACTTTTTTTGTTATTTGTCTGATCTTCTCAAGTTTCTTGTGTTTGGAAATATCTAAATCACAAAAATCCGCGGAAGTCCGTGTTGGCCGCAGAATAAAAACTTTTAACAGCTCTTACAAGTCATTGGAAACTATTTTTTGCTAACCGTATCTATGATCGGTGCATGGCAGTACTTAAATGTAAATTATTTGTAAATATAAAAAAATAGTTAGGGTTAATTAATGTAAATTAATTTTAATTTAATTGGAATTATTGAAGAGTTTACCTATTCACCAAATTAGTTTTACTTAACTTCCTATTTGTTTCATAATTTCTTTATAATGTTTTGTTTGAGTAGTAAATACTATGTAAAATGTTGTATATAAAATAAGACCTATATTGATTTGTATAATCTTTACCTACTTCTGTAGTTGAATTGAAAATATATTTCTTTAATGGTATAAAGTATTTTTTTGTTTTACTACAATTTACCTACTACTTAACACATTCAGAAAACGCCTAGCTAGATTACGAGTAGGTACTTACGTACATAAGACGTATAGCTGCAAACTTTTTAAATATAGTATTCGAGGCTACTTAGAGGATGCTAACTGATTACCAGTAACCCTGTATATCTATAAAAATATAGTAAACTAGTTTTTGCTCGCGTTTTAAATTAAATATAGCATATAAGTCACTCTACTGGATAGAATAGCTTTCTATAGGTGTTAAAAAAATTGAATCAATGGTTTTTTATCGGATACATTCGCATTCGGATCGGAAATGTATCCGCCCGCCCCGCCCCGGCTTCGCACGTAAATTACACCAGTGCGAAGCCGGGCGGGTGGATCGCTAGTATTACATAAATAATAATCCATCATTATTATACACATTTTAAACTAAAAATATACGCAAGCTTAGGAAAATAATTCAATGAGGCGACATTTTTTCGTGTTCGCGCTAAAACTCATAACTATAGGCATGTTCATTAGCCTAGGTTAATTCATTCATTCAGTATTGTCTGCAAGCTTTTCCACACTCGAGCCCGTTTATAAAAAATACTGAATAAATAATAATCCACCATTATTATTATACATTTTAACGCTCAAAAATACACGCAAGTTTAGGAACAATTCAATAAGGCGACATGCTTTTTCGCGTTGGCGCTAAAACTCATATAGGCATGTTAAATTAATTAGCCTAGCTTCAATTCATTCATTCATTCATTAATGATCTTAATTAAGATTAATGAGTATTAATGACTAAGGTTTAGTCGTATAAAACGTCGTGTAATAGCAATTAGATGTACCAAGATAGAAAATAGATCTAGAATGAGTTAAATGTCAAATCAGATTAATTCATTCTCAGTTTCAGAAAACGTCATTAACCTTATGTTAGGATCAATCAGGATCAATAAACTGTTCTTTACACAATTTCTTACCGTATTTTAAAGCAAATAGGGATGATATTACATTAAACTTTTCTTATGTAAATACCTAACTGATAATATGTTGTCAATTGAGTGAAGAGAACTAATTTAAATAATATCCATTAAAGTTAATTGTCTGATAGGGAGCGGGGTCGGGTCACGGAGATATGTATTGATAGTGATGTTACTTTAAGGGAGTTGTTTTAAGTTTATTCTTACCGTGATAGTCAATAAGTTAATACATATTACAAAAAACCCAAAAAAGGTACAACTAAATTTATTCCATAAAAAAAGCTTGTTAAAAATGCCTAAAAGACACGCCAACACGTTTTTCGACGTATAACGCGCTTTTATTAGCTCTTGTTTGTATTGACTATTTACTTACCTACACCATTTCCATTCATTTATTTGAAATGATAGTTGCTTTAAAATTGCAAAAAAAATTGCTGAAAAACATTTTCTTTTAATATTTCGTTGAAGGATATCGGGTTAACCTGGGTAACCGGGTATACCTGGTACAGTCTTACGTTCGAAAACATAGCAAAAGTAATTAGAATTCGTGATTTTCATTCTGCTTTTTACGGTGTTTTTACAGCTGTCAGAGCAAATAAATACTTTGGTTGATGTTTCATCTCACCCGATGATGTAACGTGTGGTCGAAGATAGTTATCATGCCTTAGGCGTTTTGGCGCTAACGTGAAAAAAACATGTGTATGTAAGAGCTTGCAAGGTGCTTACTACTGCAGGTTTTCAACTTTAAGGAGGTAGCAAGCGGGGCACTAGAAAATACCCTACACCTTTGCTTTGTTGTCCTCACAATATATTCCTTCAATGACAGATAGATAAATAGAGAGGTAGTGAAACTCTTTATAATTACTATGACGAATGAATGAATGAATGAATTGTATTAAGACCTTAACATGCCTATGAGTTTTAGCGCCAACGAGAAAAAACATGTCGCCTCATTCAATTATTTCCTAAAGTTGTGGTTTTTCGAGTGTAATAACGGTAGATGATTATTATTTATTACCTACATGCGATAAAATATCTTTAAAATACTAGTGCAACAATCGGCGGCCTTATCGCTTAGAGCAATCTTTTCTAGGTAATCTTAGGATGCAGAGGATTCATACCTACAGGACGTAGAAGATGGGCGTGCAATTGTGAATTGTGATACTTGACAGTTTTAAACACGAATCTCTCAGAAAGAAAGAAAATAAATTTTATTCGACATCTTTACAAAAACTTATATCTACAGGATACAATCAGTGTCAAATGGGTCTAAAAAGGGTCAGAAGAGGGACTAAAACATAGAAGTAGTGCTAATTTAGCATAAACGAATTAAACATGTCAATTTCTTAATTTACCTAATCATATGGCAAAATTGTTGTTACTAGAACCCAGAACGAAACATATATTTTTGACAGGGCGGCAAATTGCAGAGTTACACTAGACCTGTAAAAGGCTCCAAAGGCTACATAGTACATACTATTTGATAGACGGCCTTGTACGCTTTTTAAATCACGTGACGGATTCTATGCTCTTTATTTTTCTGTGTCGAATCCTGAGCTACGAGTATCATTACATGTACGTCATTATATAACCATGAATCATCATCATCTGTTTCAGATTCATCATCATTTCAGCCGTAGGACGTCCACTGCTGGACATAGGCCTCCCCCATCGACCTCCAAAAGGGCCGGTTGGAAGCAGCCTCCATCCAGCGTTTCCCAGCGGTCTCTTTTAGGTCGTCTGTCCATCTTGTGGGTGGACGTCCTACGCTGCGCTTACCGGTCCGTGGTCTTCATTCCAGAACCTTTCGGCCCCTTTGACCATCTGTTCTGCGTGATATGTACCCTGCCCACTGCCATTTCAAATTGCTAAACGGTGGGCTAAGTCGGCGACTTTCGTTCGTCTACGGATCTCCTTATTTCGGATTCGATCTCGTAGAGAAACCCTGAGCATAGCCCTCTCCATAGCTCGTTGTGCGACTTTGAGCTTGCTTGCAGGCCCATAGTGAGAGACCACGTTTCAGTGCCGTATGTCATCACTGGTAACACACTGGTATTACAGATTAAAAAGTAAAAATACAGGTCTGATAAAAACACCTACCGTTACCTCAGAACTCTGTCATTTATAAACCGATTTGAATTTTTTTATTTTATTTGAAAGGATATACCTAAGTACTTTTAGATTAGCCCCATAGAATTTGCATTAAAAATCGGTTAAATAGTTTGGTTTTTAAATCAAAATAACCGATAATTTTGTTTACTTGGATGGCATTAATATTGTCAATTCATCAACATCATCATGTTTTCGGAACGCGCGCGTATTCCCTGATGAAGGAGCTCTAAAAGCCCCGAAACCGGTCGATCGTCTCGACCGATTAACATAAACGTTAGTGTAAGCCGTTTATAATAACTTATAATATTGTCACCCAAATAAACGAAAAACTAAATCTTTTAGATTAGTTTTAGTTATAAATTTAAGATATATAGTTTTTATTTTATTTGTAATTTTTATTGAAATCTAAAATATCTAAAAAAAAAAAAAACTAAATTGCTTATGGCGGTTGGCCGTCACGGCCGGCAGATGTCAAACATGACGGCATAAGAGAGCGTCATGTCGTTTACCGTCACGGCACACGAGTTGTTTTCAGCCAAGGTGCGCCGTGTTTGTTTGCAATAGATGTGTTTCACATCAAAACACAGTATTTGTTTATTTCAAAGGAAGACCAACAGCCTTAAAAAAATATAACAATCTTATTAGATCCTGAAGCTAATTACAGTATATAAGTGTTTGTCTGCTTGTCACAGTAAGTTACGCGCCAACCATCGTCGCGTCTGTACCACAGAAGACATAACAGTCTCTACGCAGCGGAACATAATATTTACCAAACCATCCTGTATTAAAAATCTGATAAAACACAGTAAGTCTTTGTTTTCGTCAACATTTTTATCACCCACATTAAATTTTATGAGTAACAATTTACCTACATCGAAGATTGACCTATTTCATGATAGTTACCAAATATTTTATCTAAATTACTTATTATTTGTTAAGAATTACGTCTGCAAGTCGATATTATTACAAAATATTTATTTTATGAAAAATAAGCTAGATCACTGTGATAAATGGAAATCTCGGAATATTTTGACCTCTGTTTATTTAGGATTATTTAATTTTAAATGTTGCATTGCGAACTATTACTGCTTTTACATCAATGATTGCCTGATATTTTTTTTTCACGATCATGGATACAGAGTCCTTCAAACGTAATATTAATAGTATAATATTATGAGAAAAAAAAAATTGTATCGTCTCTATTTACCGCGTTTTACGTATATTCATGGGTGCTTGCCAGAGATCATACTCAACGTTTTCAATTACCGCATTGCATTTGCACTCGCGTTGGCCACGCTTCGTTTCGAACAAATTGATCTGGCAGTAGGTAGATCCGATGCAGAAAACACAGACAGAATACAAAGAAGTGTGTATTTGGAATAAATTACACAAATGTATCGTTGGTTATCGGAAGACGCAGCGTAGGTAGGCCTCCCACTAGATGGACCGACGACATAGTAAGAGTCGCTGGCATCCAGTGGATGCAAAAGGCAGGCTGTCGTTCAGTGTGGAGGTTAAAGGGGGAGGCCTATGTTCAGCAGTGGACGTCTTCTGGCTGATGATGATGATGATGATGATGATCGTTGGCTTGAAGATGAAAATTTAAAATAATTAGTCACGAACCGGAAGATGCAGCGTACTTATGGGTAGGACTCTCACGAGATGGACCGACGACACTGTGAGAGTCGCTGGCATGCAGTGGATGCAAAAGGCAGGCTGTCGTTCAGTGTGGAGGTTAAAGGGGGAGGCCTATGTTCAGCAGTGGATGTCTTGTGGCTGATGATGATCTTTATGATATTTTTATTTATTTAGAACATTAAATTAACGTTGATAATTCAATAAAACAAAATATATTTTGACAAGAATACGCATTTTTACTGGCTTAATGTATGCTTTGAGTTAACTGATGAATAACAAACACAAAACTTTAAAAAAAACTTAACTAATTGAAGATCATTTATGCTATTTATAAGCAACGAAGAATATAAAGCTCAAACGATCTCTAACTTCAGTTAGTGCCCAAAATGCAAATTGCTCAATTGCCTCGCTGTATTGCGAGGGTAACTTTCTGACCAAAATACAAGTCAGCATTTTGGTCAGATATAGAATCTTTCAGTCCACCCGACAAACACTTAAAAATAAAATGTTTCAACCCCACACGTCTTAAATAAGTAACCTCTGTCAAAGCTGGAATGTAATTGGCATTGCCATTCAGCGTGGTAATGCCGCTAGCATTCTGGGTACACTGCCAACTGCTAGGAAGTGGGCTTGAGAATTTGGATTTGAAAAACAATACAACTGCTGTATGTATAATAAGTCATATTAGTTTAAATCAGTAAACAATATAATTAGTTCTATATTTAATCGATATTTTACTCCATCCATTCTAGGCATCAAACTCCAAGACCGTTCGTTTCGTGTCCGTTTCATGATACCGAAATCCGATGAAGAACAAAGGTTAGAGACGTCGGAATCGTGGTAATGAAATTAAAGTGGAGCTGGGCAGACACGTTGCTAGGCGCAGTGATGACAGGTGGAGTAAGGTCTTCACAGAGTTGCGGCCGAGGCAAGGTAAGCGCAGCGTTGGTCGTCCAGCTGCAAGATGGGTCGACGATATTATTAGTATCGCGGGTCGAACCTGAACTTGATTAGCACAGGACCAAGGCAGATGGCATAGCAAGAGAGAGGCTTTTACCCAGCAGTGGGATAAGGAAGGCTGTGGATGATGATGATGATATTTTACTCAATATTCTTAGAATTCAGTATGCAGGGTGTTCCATACAGATCGAAACATTTTCATATTTAAGAACTGTTGACTTGATGAGTCAGCTGAGTCACAATAACATTCTGTTCCAAACATACTTACCGCGTCGTTTGAAGCAAATTAATCTGGCAGTGAACTGGCGATCGCACTAATTAAAAATAAGTTATTCATTTAGTTGTAATACGGGCCGGCTCTTTGGTGCGTAATTGCACGAATTAATCATGTTAATGGACTGTGACTTTGAAACAGAGGATCGGTTTTAGATGGAGAGCTGAAGCTGTGGCTGAAGTAGGGATGGGACATGTCGTACAACGTACAAACCTTACATTGGACCGGAGTTTTGGCGCCAACGTTGAAAAAACATGTCGGCTTGTGCTATTATTTTCCTATACATGTGTATTTTCGAGTGTTAATGTGTATTAAATGGTGAATTATTCATTAAAGGCTCGTAAACGTGCTCGAGTGTGGAAAAGTGATATAACGAGGTGAAACGTATCTTTTCGTGTTGTTTCCAAAACTCCATAATTAGGAGCCTCTTTTAAAGTCCCCACCACTTTACAAGGGCATGAGTTTGTGTTGACCGTGACTTACTTAGCTTGACTCTGACTGTAACTATGACTTGTTTGACGCTATTAAGTCTATACAAAACAGATGAACAGGCGGTATGGCCTTAAAAGCTTTAGCCTGCCCGATGGGCGAATAAATAATAAAAAAATAAAAACGTTGGGCCGTGTATGCTTATAATGCTGAATCTATGTTATTATGGTAGTCTCTAGTCTGTGGAATGCGCTGCCTGAATGGGTGTTCCCCGACAGATACGATCGGGGCGTCTTGAAATCGCGAGTCTCATACTGCTATTCGGGGTGGAGAGGAATTCCACAAAATCAAAGATCATGAAAATCGGTCCAGCCGTTCTTGAGTTACAAATGGCGTAACTAACCCAAATTTGTTTCATATAGTACTAGCTGAAACTCGCTACTTCGTACGCGTAGAGCTCGGCCTTCGGCCTCGCTACTACAACCAGTTGTAGCCTATGTGTTATTCTAATGTATAAGCTATATTATTGTAAGCTTTCATTGAAATCCATTCGGTAGTTTTTGCGTAAAAGAGGACACAAACATCCATACATCCATACATACAAACTTTCGCGTTTATAATAGTAGGATTAGTGATAATATAATAAAATTTCGTACAGATTCAGTAATTTTAGCAGCCTGTTTATCGCTAATTTCTGCCTCCACGTTTGATGGCCAAGGCCGGTTAGCTAGCTAACTTGAAAGACTGCGGTTGTTTCAACATTCAATGTTTTCCATCCCTATGATCCAGAATCCAGAAGGCACGCTCATTAGATCTCAACAGAGCGTCTTCGCGTGCCGCGGACAATCCAATCTCACACCAGCTGACATAATGAGCCAATCTAATCTCAGCGAGCATAGCAATGCTTGGTTTTTAACCCCCGACGCAAAAAGAGGGGTGTTATCTCACGCCAGTTGACAGAAAGGACCAATCTATTCTCAGCAAGCATAGCAGTGCTTGGTTTTAACCCCCGACGCAAAAAGAGAGGTGAGAAAACTTGATCTAGCGTGCTCTTAGCTATGATTTAAAAAAACATATTAAGTATAAAATTTTCATAACATTCATCTATACTAATATTATAAAGAGGAAATATTTGATTGTTTGTTTGTTTGCATTGAATAGGCTCCGAAACTACTGAACCGATTTGAAAAATTCTTTCACTGTTGGGAAGCTACATTATCCCCGGGTAACATAGGCTATATTATATTTTCAACAAAATAAGGTAACACACAGTTATATAGGTAGTAGATCTGTGAGGTAACAGGTGTAAAAAAAATAGATTTTCAATTTTGACTTTGCTTGTTTGACATTTCTAAGACAGGACAACGTCTGTCAGGTCTGCTATTAAGTAATAAAATAAAATTTTATTCATGATTTTTTTCAGCTGTAGGACGTCCACTGCTGGAAATAGCCCGTCTCCAAAAGGGCCGGTTGGAAGCGGCCTATATGCATCCAGCGTTTCTCTGCAGTCTCTCAAAATTTTATGAATGAATATGGATTATAATTATATGAATATCTTGGCGAGAAGCCTATTAAATAAAACAATATTCACTAAAACAAATCAAATCACGAGTGAATCATAGACCGCATCATTGCTTAACATCAAGCGAGATGACAGGCATTGTTTTTAACTATCACGGTTGCTCACTAAAGTTATATGATTATTTACTGGATATTTATCATGGTATAAGGTTTTTTTTTTTAGGTTGTGGAATGTTACCACGGTAAATATCCAGTAAATAATCATATAACTTTAGTCATTGTCATTGTCATTGTCAGGTGACAGTCAAGAGCAAGCCCATTCTGTAAAGTCCTTTTCATGAAAGAAGTCCCACGGCAAACAGCGGAACTAAATTTCCATGTTGTAGTTGTCAGGTGTTGTTACTGTGTTTGGACGCTAGTGAGATTTTTATTAATTTTCCATCGTTAAAGAGTCGTGTACGATGCCAAAAGTTGTTAAAGTTCTACTCGAGAAATGATACTGATAGTGATTGATACGCGATGATAGCGCCGCGTCTGGGGGACTTCAAACATGAAAAGCACTCTATATACTATCTACTACACCTGCTTGTTTGCCACCAATGGCAAAAAAAAACTCCCAGAAACATCAGAAGACAGAAAGTAACGAAGCAGATACAAAATGCTTGTATAATGAGATGAATTTCTCAATCAGAAGTCAATTAATGACGGATGCATTAATTTATCGTTCCTATAACAATAATTATAATGTAACAATTATAGCTGCGTTATACTGACGTATAGATAACTTGTCTTACTGCACGTCGTACACAGCAAATCAGCAATACATTATTTTGTCACCACTTTGCCACTTTTTGTGCAAAAGTTTTATAATATTTCGTTTTAAACTGGGTTCAAATCATTTGGACGTAGAGTCCATAGATTCACGTAAAGAAAACTTCAATTTTGTATGTGAGTTTACCTATTTCAATTTAGACCCATTTTACAAACAAACAAACAACAACAAACTTACTATTTACTATTTTACTATTTTAGCTTGCAAAAAATAAATTTGATTAAATACACCGATTACTCTAATATAGTATTATAATAAGTCAATTTTTGATTAAAACATTTTTGTCATTTTTGAACCGATTTCCATGGTTTTAAATTAAAATTAAAATGTGCCGATTCTAGTATCTATAAAATACAAAAACCTTAAACTTTTTGTGTGTAATAGTAGGTTTAAGTTTTGTGAAAATCAACAAAAGTATTCGAGGGGAGCAACCTAGGAGTTAACGGTAGATTAATAATATGATTAACGGGAATGCAGCCAGCGTTCTTGGTATTACCACACAGGAAACTTCTTAATTTTGAACACATGTTTTAAATGTTTATCGGGACTTACCACGCATTGTTTTATTTAGGTAAAAATTGGTACCTTTCGCTCGATGTTTCGACCATGTTACAATGGCCGTGGTCACGAGCTGACTCAAAACCGCGGTTGAGTCCGGCGAGAAGAGCGGGTGTTCTTCTTTTTGATTATTAATTTGTAATAATTAAGGCTTTTTTTGTTTGATATAACTTTCTACATTAATAACTGACTTCACAGGAAGTTTAAGTACATACATTTAATTATTAATGGGGTATTTATCCTGATAAGGTTGTGGAAAAAAAGGTGTTTGTTCTTTATATATGACTTACGCAGTGATATACAAACCTACAAAGCGTGGCATCACGTCGCGTGTGGAGCCATCTAGTCATCTACACACCACCAAGCTCAAGACTCAAGCGCAGCGATAGAGACAAAGCTTGTCTATGGACACACAATATCGCAAACTTCTCTCTCTATGGCTTCCGCCTTCCGCGATTACGTTACAATGAAAAATGCCTTGGTAAGCTAAATGTATAGAGTTAAAACAATAAACAAGTCAAGCATAAAACCAGAAGATGATTCATTGAAGTCTCATCGGCGCCAAGGTATTACTTACCTTAAACAGTGAGTGTGTTTTGACGGGACTTGGGTTCGAGTTCGAGCTCCAGTGATAAACGTAGCAAAATACTAAGAAAGAGGGTAAGGGGAGGGTGGATCGTTTTGACAGTGAACTTTTCTGCCAGCCGTATTCTTCTGTCTTCCCGTGAAAATGATAGATAGATAAACTCTTTATTGTTCACACCACAAATTTCATACACACGATAAAACAGCTTAAAAACTAGTGCAACAATCGGCGGCCTTATCGCTGAAAGCGATCTCTTCCAGGCAACCTTAGGATGAATCTTAGGATGGACCTTAGGAAAATGGTGGGTTCTTCGCCAAAATATCGCAAGCTCCGTGGCTCCACTTCATCCACAACCTTATCACGGTACAACCGTGATAGATTAAAATTAACCCTATAGAATTATATGTGCGCATAGCATAATTATTTTAATCACAGTTGTAAAACGTAGGCATCATTAACTGAGTTTTGTGTTATAATTAAATATTGATACAAAGAAACTAGGTTTTTCCATTGTTGTTTATATGGGGAATCCCGTTGCTCAGGTAGATTATATTATTATGGGACTAATTAACTCCTTCGTCACTATCGATAACGTCAACTGAACAAATAAGTCGATGATCAAAATGGTGGCGCGTGCGCTGTGGTATGTAGGTATAACTCGATGCTCTGGAGTGGATTGTTGCCATGAGGTAAAAACTAAATTCAATTGAAGCAATGAATATTACCTGAAATTGAATATTTGCATTACACAATACGACTCTTCATCATTAGTCTATCATGTTCCCACTGCTGGGACACAGGCCTTCTCTCAGAGAGAGAGAGAGGATGCGCCCTAAAGGTATGATTCCGAACTCGGCAGCACGCAGCAGTGCTGCAGCAACACTACTACATACATTGTCTATAGGTTTATATGAGAGGCTGCGGCTGCACGGCATTGCTGCGTAGCACGGAAGGTAATCTCATTCCACCATGCTGGCCCAGTGCATGTTAGTGAATGTCATATGTTTTTGAACTTTTAAGGTTCTTGGACATACTGGTTTTCTCATGATAATTGTCTTCACCGTCGTTGAGTGATGGCATCGAAACTACAGATAACATATTTAAGTACCTAGGCTGAGGATTGAACCGGGTGCCGTCAGATTGTAAAACACACATGCTAGCCGGGTGGCTACCATCGCTCAATCAATGAATACGGCTCTTGATGGGGTTGATCTACCCATCTAGATGAAAAATTTGGAGACTATTAGTTGGCTATTAACTATTTAATAAAATTGTTTTGGCACAAAATAATCGTGATCCATTTTGCATGAGGACATAGATGTTTTTTTCTCTTGGATTTAGCAAATTTCTACAAGTTCTTTAATTTGATTGGTAGATCAACCCCTTTAAATTTTACTACACGTTGAATAATAAAAGTTAAAACTCATAAAACAAAGTTGTTATATTATTTTGTTATATTTGTTTTGTTATATATACTTAGATCTCATCATCTCTCTCGTGACGTATGGTGGACGTCCATTTTCATATAGTGACGATAATTTCATAATATCGATGAACTGTAGTTTCGATAGATTGGAACATCACTATTCTTGTAATCCGTTGCGACGAAGGTCAAACGTGGACTAAACATATGGATCGAATTTAAAACTATCCTCCTTTTGTGAAGTCGGCTAAAACATCAGAAGTACATAATTTTATTCTTAATTCAATTTTACATATTTAACATTCTTTCATGAATGCCCATCCGTTCGTCTGTCAATAAGCAAGAAAAGTGTTGAACGGTTCATATTTTCAATTCGGTAGGTATGTAAAGTTTTTTTTTGGTATTTTTTTTATTTTTTTATTTCGTAGATAAGGCTATTTTAAGAAACTAATTTCAATATTTTTGTTTTCTATTGAGTAGTTATTTTACAATATTTTTTTGAAAATTGAATTTATGTGACGTCACCATATAGCACAAAATTTCGTTGCGTTGAGAAGTCTAAAAAAGCACCCCATATTGGCAGCCCTGAAAAAAACCACACAGTCAAACCACAGAAATGAAAAAATGTTCTATTCTGTGTGACGAACAGTGTGTCACATGTATAATATTTTTATTCTTAAAAGGCACAGAAAATAAATTGCTACAATGTGACGTCATTTAGAGGTCAATGAAAGTCGAATGATTTCTTAGTTTTATGTTAAAATAAATGGCATCTTATCGTTTTAAAAGGTCAGAGTAGAAAAATAAGGGTTGGTAAGATAAAATCTCGGAATGGTTTTGGAATTGGCATAGGTTAATTTTTTTTAGCATACCGAATTAAACAAATCGAAGTTGCGTATCTGTATTCTCTGTATTTCGCATATACTATACTTGACGCAAAGAAAGCCAAGTTGACACGTTGAATGAGTGATAGATTCGCACTGCGAGTGTTTTATGGCTTCCTGCGTATCGACAGACGAGATATCGCGCTATTTCAGTGAATGAATGCATCAATGAATGATTGTCCAATCGACTGGCGCGTCTTAATTGCGACCTATGAATGTGTGACTGATGGAGTATTCAGCTGCGATTTTCTTGGGTAAAAAGTCTTCAATGCTCAACTTTTTTTTAAGTAAAAACATCTTTAGGCCCATTGGGCACTTTTTGGGATGGGGAAAAGCGCTGGACCGTCACGCTCAAATACTCGTTCGGGTAAAGTCGGCTCGTGTCGACTAAGGGAGCGAGAGAGATAGTCAACCTTGATGAAATTTTCACTTCTGTCGTGTGGTCTTAAGTTCACACTTTTTTTTGGTAAAGGGGTAAATCTAATGATAGCCAGCATTTATATAGAATTGATTTTCAAACACATGGATTCTGGGCTGGTTCAAAGTTCATGAGCGTTTAGAGTCTACCCATAGAAATGTAGGCACATTTTAGAAAAACTGACAAACTAATTTAAATCCCAAGAAGTTATAACAATGTCTAATTTAGCTTGCAAGAAAATGCAGACTAAACTAGTATGACACCATTTTAAACTATAACGGTTGTTCACTAAAGTTATATGATTATTTACGGGATATTTACCGTGGTAAGGTTGTGGAATAAGCTTCTGATATTTCGGCGCAGCTACATGCACCATGTTCACGGGAAGACACCACGTTAAATATCCCGTAAATCTATACTAATATTATAAAGAGGAAAGATTTGATTGTTTGTTTGTTTGCATTGAATAGGATCCGAAACTACTGAACCGATTTGAAAAATTATTTCACTGTTGGGAAAGCAATTTAAGCAAGAAAATTAATGGATTACCTGTGGAATGTCACACCATAACTCTTATGCTGCTTTTCTGATTTGTTGTGGTACGATTTCACTGCGCAAATTGTCATAGTAAAATTTTTATATATTTTTTGGTGTCAAATATGACACCATTTGAATGGCTTAAATTTTGCGAATGTACTTGGTTTCTTTGTGTAGTTATTCTAAGAGTTGGTCATAATTATGAGTACAATGACCTCCCGTCGGCTTAGCATACCCTTTCCTTATAACCCTGTACACAATCACGCACACTCGCTCACACATACACAAAACAACACTACAACTACTGCTACAATGAAGTTGCTGTTGCTGCTATAGATTTTCACCATCATCGTCATAATCAGCCCGAAGATGTCCACTGCTGAACATAGGCTTATAGGCTTCCCCTCTTGATCTCCACACTAAACGACAGCCTGCCATTTGCTTCATGTCGTCGGTCCATCCAGTGGGGAGTCCTATACCTACGCTGCGTCTTCTGGTTCGTGGTCTCCACTCAAGAACCTTTCTGCCCCATCGGTTATCGATTTTTTGAGCGATGTGGCCTGCCCATCGCCACTTCAACCTACAAATTTTAACAGGTATTTCGGTGACTCTGGTTCTTTGGCGAATATCCACGTTACGGATTTTTCGCAATCGTTCTATCGTTGCTATAGATTTAATTATCTTTAACAATATGGCTGGGCCCCACGCGTGTAATGGAGAGTGGAGACCATGGCTCGTTTCCAACAGAAGCAACATTAATCATAATAAAAATATTACGCACTCACTCCCAAATAGTCAGATGATACAATTTTAATAGCTCTCTCTTTATATTGGTCGTTTAAATAAAAAATATGTTTGTATTTAATAGCTCTTCGATTTCAGTATTAAAAAACTTTGGTCATTAAATTTTATGTTTCACGTTTAGAGGCTTGACACGTCCTAACATAGCGACAGTGAGCGGTTTTCTTTGTGGGACGTAAGGTGAAGTTTTGGGGTGTGGCTCGACTGCAGGCGATTTCATTTCTGAGTATTGAGTATTGAGTACAATTTTATACTTGCAGTCTTCTTAGTTTTTCCGCATTGTCCCGAGATGAAATGTATCTGAATTCCAAAGAGCTGTTAATTAAAAACATGACAATTGGCTTGTCCTAATTTTTTATTACTCTATGATAAACCAATTGACTTGTCCTAATTTTTTATTACTGTATGATAAACCAATTGACTTGTCCTAATTTATTATTACTCAACCAATGAAATGATATTGAAATGATATTAATCAACCAATTTTTGAGAGCTCTAAATCAGCTAAACCAAAATTTAAATTGGTCCAAAAAAATGAGCCATAGTTTTAGGTAGTAATAGTTTTAGTTTTAAAATATTAGTGTAAATAATATTAATATGTAATAACAGTGTGTGTGTGTGTGTGCTATATTAAAAAAAAATACATCATTAATTTAATTTCATGTTCTTTCCATATCTACGAGTACCTATATCATTGAACCTTAAATAAAAAAAGTGTTCGCCGCTTTGTTACTTGAACATGGCCCTCATCTCACAATAGGTTTGTGCTTATTATCTCTAGTATATAATAATCTTTGTTATTATTAAAAATAACAGGCTTAGTGAAGGATAGGTATAATTAAATATATTACACATACTATTTCTTTTTATCTATTCTAATTAATAAAAGAAAAATTAAAATTAAAATTCTGAGATATTATATTATGGTTTAAAGTTTTTGGTGGGGATAGAGAGCAGATATTCTGTTCCACTCCCGCAACGCGTGTGTTAGTATAGCATTTGTATGGCGTGCGCAAGACTTGACATCATAACGTGCTATAGTGCGCTCTCTGTCTTTGTTTTTTATTTAATAATAGGCTTGCGTTTCACCGCTAACTCGCAATGATGTGGTTTACGATGGAGCATGTTTGCCTATAAGAATCCGATTCAGTCGCGGCTTGAAGACATCCAGTTTGTAACTTTATTATGTACACATTATTTCATCTCTCGCTAACACTAATCCCAGGCCTTCTCTCTCTACAGAATACCACAGCAATCAGAGCTGCCCGTAGCCCGATATCGGGCAAACAAACATAAAAACCGCACTAAACTTTTACGAGGCCCTACGGTGAACTATGGGAGTTTCGGGCCCGTTTGAAGTTTCAACATTTTTGACAGGAGCAGCGGAGCAATCGACATTGTTTCTGTCCTAGCCACTCTCTGACCCAAGTATTTTATGATGACACGTTTAAATTTTATATTATTTGCACTAGTCGGGTGATTTTTGATTTTTAAATGTTCCTTATTTATCATTCTTATACATACATTCTTACAAAACAGACACATTCTAATAATTGTAGATAACATAAATATATATGACTTCTCAGGCTACATTCGCCTCTAACAGTCATTTAATAACCAAAAGTTAAATAATTAGGATACTTTATAAAACATGATATTTAAATAAGTATAGGCATATAATAATATAACTTACAACTAACGATATGGTGCATATTAATATGAATCATTTGTGCTAGGCTCATTATTTTTTTTTTTTTTATGCTACTTAACATTTTATGCATTAAAGCATATAAGTACAATTTACATCAATAAATAGTTTTTAGACACTAAAACATGTTTTAAACGCGTAACTCTAGTCGGGTAATATATTTGTTGGAACCCAGTAGGAACATCTGCAAGCAAAAAGGATAAAGTCATCATCAGCAGCCAGAAGACGTCCACTGCTGAACATAGGCCTCTCCCTTAGAACTCCACACTGAACGTCAGCCTGCCATCTGCATCCGCTGAATGCTCAAGACTCTCACGATGTCGTAGGCCTACATACGCTGCATCTTCCGGTTCGTGGTCTGCGCTCAAGAATCTTTCTTCTTCATCGGTTATCGGTTCTTCAACGTGGACTGCCTGCCCATGGACACCTACTAGCAGGTTTTAATAGCTAAGTATGTCATTATATTTTAATAGCTATATAATTATACTAGCAACGCACCCCGGCTTGGCACGGGTGTAAATCTTATTTTTTTACACCTTGGGTTACATAATTGAAGTTTTAGCACAGAAGACATAATAGACACAGAAGGTTCACTCCGCGAAGAAATTTAAATAAATAAGAACTCTATCTACGTGGCAATAAAGTAGCAATTCAACTCGTACAGCGCTGGATAGCGCTCGCTATATTCACCTAGAATGCCGCTCTCTTTCTATCACGTAGCTCTATCTCTCCTGACGCGGCACGTGTAACGTTAGGGTTGTCTTCTTGATATTTACACAGACTCATCATCATCATCAGCCAGTAAATGTCCACTGCTGAACACATGCACGCATGCATGCATGCAGGGGTGTTACACAGAATACTTATAAGTATTTACTTACCAGCTAGGTATCCTATGTAGTACCTACCTATTACTTATATTCTACTATAATTGGAACGACATTTAATCTGCACAAAAAAACTAACGCTTATTCTGAATTTGGTCCAATAACAATCATGCAAAAGTATAAGTTTAAGAAGCCTATTACAAGATCATCATTCCGATGCATATATAGGTAAAAACTACATGAAACTTGAGAGCCCTAATTTGCTGATTCTGTTGAAAATAATTGGCGTGCTGTGGCTAGCGTAGCGTGCGGGCCGGGCGCGAGCCGAGCGGCCACTGATTGCCCTGCTGCGACCCTCTCGGGAAGGGACACCGGCCTAACATACCTAAAGTACGGAGTGCGCCATGCCTGGTTTTAGTAAGGATCCCTATTTTATTGAAAATATAATATAACCTATGTCACCCGGGGATAGTGTAGCTTCCCAACAGTGAAAGAATTTTTCAAATCGGTTCAGTAGTTTCGGAGCCTATTCAATGCAAACAAACAAACAAACAGACAATCAAATCTTTCCTCTTTATAATATTAGTATAGATATAGATTACAGAGAAGCAGTATAGTATACGCGCAGGCACACACAAGGGAGTCGAGAAAGGTGGCGAGAAGGGTGCATGATGGCATAAGAGAGCGTAATAATTTTTGGCGTCACGGCATACGAGTCAGTTTTACTGCATACTGCCAATGGATAATCCACCATGTCTAAGTGCATGTCGGTGAATGTCATGATATACCTACCGTCTTTGAACTTTTGAGAAAAATGCCAAATCTGCGGATTTATTTTCATTATAATTCATGAAGTTTCAAGACTATACTTACATGTAAGAACTTAATGAAAAAATTTAAAAATGTTTGGGTAAATAGGTATCTATTCGGGGCGAACTACTAATTTATTTATAGATACGATTATACACATCCATGCATTTTTTTTTACTCGAACAAAGTGCTTGAACAAAAGAAGCGTAGTTATAGTTATTTGCTATCGAGAAAATCGTAGGCGCTCGAGTAAAATTATCCATATTATTCAAGCTGGTTTAAAAACTACTAAACCATAATTAATTAAATTTTCGTGGGACTACCTCGAGAGTTTCTTCTACACGATAAAAATAGAAACACGCAAATTGGTTTACAGATGCTGGCGTAGTCGATGTATATACATAAAACATAATAAATAAATAAAATTCGGACCGAATTAAGAACCTTTATTCTTTTTCGAAGTCGGTTAAAAAACATTACCCTCCTGAAGTAATTGGGTATAACATCCCATGTTCTGAACTTCGAAATGTCGATGTAATCGGGTTAAACATTAACTAAGTTGAAGTTATAAATGAACTTTTAAGATAATCATAATCTCCTCGCTTCCCTCGGCGATATCATACCAAAGCCAGCCGAACTTTTATTCATTATTAAAAAGTTTTATCAAACAATCTACACATATATTTATTTTTATGTCTTTATTCTTAGTATTTTCCGGTAGCTGTTAATAGTTTAATGCCATTAATGGTAATTATAAATTCACTTGGTTATCTCGCATTAGTTTTATGAGCTATTAACGCAGTACAGTTTTAAACAGTAACCAATGTTCGCCGGAATCGAGACGCACGAGATCGACGCGTGCGGCAAGTATCCTACGCACGTCGCGACGTCAACGCCGCAGTGCTGTGCTTGAAGAACGTAAGGTATACAGTTTTGGCGCTAACAAGCAAGAAATATGTCGCCTCATGGTATTCGTTTCCTAAACTTGTTTAATTTAAATAGTTAATGTGTAATAATGGTGGTTTATTTTTTATTCAGTGTTCGTTAACGTGCTCGGGTGTGTGCAAGTGATATAACATCTATTTTTGTTTTATCTCTTTAACTTTATAAAATTGTCACCACCCACTTACAGTTGTTATGGTATGTTACGGTGGTATAACAAAAAAAAATTTTAAAAAAAATATGTAAAAATGAAACAACAAACCTATTAATTTAACGTATTTTTGTATAATCTCTAATGTAAAAACAGTAATATGGACAAGCGTCAAACTTGGCATGATTATAGAACATACTCAAAAGTATAACAAGAAATAATAATGGCCAAGTGCATGTCTGAGACAAATTTATGTTCATTACCAAATTATAACTGGTAATTTTGTTATTTGCACGACCTTATCATTCGAACATCGACCTTATAATTTCACCGAATAGAAATACCTTTTTTTTTTTATTGATAATTATTGTATTTTGTGATGGTACGGAACCCTCAGCTGCAAGCCCGACTCGCACTAGGCCGGTTTATTCTGATTGTTGGGGTTGTGTTACTGCGTCAAAACGTATTGGACCGCAGACCCAAAACTGGGTACAATTTGTAAGCGAAATTCGAGGAGGCAGTAGCGACGTATTTATGTTTATTTATCTGTGTTTTTTATAACCGGTCACCGGCGACGGTCGCTTTGTCGTTAGCCGTCAGCGTTGTAATCACGGCTCCAATTTTAATTAAGAGATTTTATTTAATTTTTATCTTGCTTTGTCTGACCGCTACGAATCTTGAAATTATTTGTGTACATCTGGATGAGTTTGCGATCTGTCAAACTTTTTTCGTAGCAACGAAAACTATTTAGGGTCTGAACACCATACATAGTTTCTATGACTTGGACTTGACCGTGACTTACTTTGCTTTACTCTGACACTGACTATGACTTCATCATCATCATTTCAGCTGTAGGACGTCCACTGTTGGACATAGGCCTCCCCCATCGATCTCCAAAAAGGCCGGTTGGAAGCGGCCTGCATCCAGCGATTTCTTGCGGTCTCTTTTAGGTCGTCTGTCCATCCTGTGGGTGAACGTCCCACGACCGGTCCGGTAGTGAAACGTGGTCTCTCACTATGGGCCTCATAAGCAAGCTCAAAGTCGCACAACGAGCTATGGAGAGGGCTATGCTCGGAGTTTCTCTACGAAATCGAATCAGAATGAGGAGATCTGTAGACGAACGAAAGTTACCGACATAGCCCACCGGATTAGCAAGTTGAAGTGGCAGTGGGCAGGGCACATATCACGCAGTACGATGGCCGATGGGGCCCAAAGGTTCTCGAATGGAGACCACGGACCGGTAAGCGCAGCATAGGTCTGACTATGACTTGTTTTACGATATTTAGTCAAACTTGAAAATATATAAATACTTACTTGACACTAGCAAATGCATAAGATGTGCGAGGGCAAAGTCCTCTCCAGAAGAAAAAAAACAGTACAAACTTGCACTGCTGTTTCAACATTGTTTCAACAGCACACGGTAAATTTTTTGTGTTGACGGATACCAAGTGTTGCAAAACCCTCCATTGACGTATTTATTTACTAAGTATAGGTAGGTATTTGTAAGTATATCGAGCAATTAACTACTGGTTGTAACCGTAACTATAATTAACCGTTAAGTGGTTGTCAGGGAGATTGTTCATTAAAGCACTTCCTTTAATATTTGCAGTTTAAGAGCTGACGGTCACTTTGCCTTCAACTGTAATTTTTTTTATTAATCTCTGATTAAAATAGAGTGTAAAAATGTGGAACCATTTGTAATGTGGTGTTGGAGAAATATAAAAGCTGCAAGACTGAAGAGAGTATTTTTAGATAAAAGCAAGTCAAATGTCATGTTTTACAGGAAGGTGGAAACGCTGGCAGAAAACCGTGAAGACTGGAAGTCACTCCACCGACAAGAGATACCTGTGCTCTTAAATATATAGTAAATCAATTAAAATAATATTATTGTGAATTAAAGTAACCACAATTATTATTCATGTTGGATGTGATTTCATGTGAATAATGAAAATATAGCGTCACATTGCAACAGATGTGACGCTACGTCATCGTCGTTTTCGGGATGTATAGTCTTCTTAACTTTTTTTTCTTCCTTCACGCTTATAGCCAGGATAGAGAATCGGCATCTGTTCAAACGTCCTTGGAGAGGTACATTAGGTAAGGCTCTGGGGGATACAATTGGACAATTCAACAGGACAATTGGAGGGTGCGAGTACTCAGCGCGAGTTTGCAACAGCAAGTGCGAGTGGGCAGCATCTTAAGCACCCTTTGGTCGTGCGTTTGATCAGATATGGCCTTGAAATTCTTCTGTTCTTCGGTTTGTTGAGCCTCATCTTTGGTACCGCCTGGTCCCTCTTCGCTTTGGATGTATTGTTGTTTTTTAATGCCAGCATATCCAAAGCAGACTTCGCTTTTCAGAAACTATCACTTCACTCTTTGAATGTCTAATTACTCTAATTCAGCAAGCAAAGCATTTAAATCATTTCTATATCAATACTTATCGAAATCTGTAATCTGTAAATCATGAAAAACAATTTTTAGTAACAATCATCAAGTGTCTGCGTCTCCTGCATACTATGTATTGTATTGTGTTTGAGAGTAGATTCAAACTCGAGGCCATACAATCTAGTAACACCTTAGTCAAAATGTTAGCGGGCTCCTGTACCATTACCCTGATTTCTTGTAATTTTTACCCAATTAAGGCGTATTACGCGACGTAATGCGTATTGATGTCGGTGTTACCATGTTTGGGAAGTAATTGCTAATTAATAACTTTAACAAGTTGTGCGCAGGTATTTTGTATGCGATTTTACGAATCCTAAAGTATCTTGATTGTTTTTAACTGTACATACTTTATTTTGTAGTGATGAAGGTATACCTATACCTAATTAGGTGCTTTTTTATGTTGAGGAGGAATTCTTCTAAAAGTGCCCGGTTGCAGCTACGGCTTCTCTCGGCTATAATACTGGGTTTGTGTGTTTATGTATTTTGTTTTTATTTTATATAATTAGAGGGTTCCATCTAACGGAACCCTCAGAGCGCGAGTCCTACTCGTACTTGTCCGGTTTTTTTATTTTTATGAAGCATAACTCATTGGACATGTAGTGTGTCGCTAGTATAATCTAAAACTAATGTAATTTTTAACAGGAGCTTTAAAATGGTCCATGATTTCGCGCCAAGTCGTGCGTAGTAATTAGGGCTAGTCTATACTCGTATAAGATAACATTTTATTCTAACATTAATAAATAAATAAAAATAAAATAATAAAGTAAGTTAAAAATAATAAAATAGTAAAGTAAGTTGGTAGTGAACCTGCCTTCTGCGCTTGGGGGCGTGGGTTCGATTCCCATCTAGGACAAACATTTGTGCGATGAACATTTGTGTTTGTTCTATATCTGGTTGTTAATATCTATTTAAGTATGTATTTAAAACTATATATGTATGTATATCAGTCTCTGGCAGCCATATCACAAGCTTTGCTTAGTTTGGGGTCAGATGACCGTGTGTGAAAAAATGTCCCGAATATTTATTTATTTTATTTATTCTAACATTAGAAAAAACGTTGATTTATTCTACGTCTGTTAGTTCTAGTATTAGTTCTGCAGTCGGCGTTAGCCTTTAGTATTGATGAGTGCACAATATCACAGACATATCAAGTATTTCATTCATATACCATTCACTTAATTCTAAACGTCATTATTACGCATTGAATGAAATGTCTACATTATCGCCCGTTGTTTTGAACGATTGTTGATATTATTATGGTAATAAATTATTTAATTATCGCTTTAATTATCAACATAATTGATCCATGTTGGTAGTTAACGTGACGAAAACAACGTATCGAATTTCTACGAAACATGGTCAACGGTTGTGAGATCGGTGTAGAGAGAAAAGTGTAGAAGTGTCTTTAAAAAAACGAATTATTATTTCAGGGTTTTTACTTATTACTATTTTTACAGTGCGTAAACTTCTATACGCAATCAGTTATTGGAACATATTTTTCACGAATTTTAGTTTTGTGTTAATATTTTTTGTATTATAATTATGAGTCCGACCACAGAGTAACTAAGAGTAAAAGGTCTGGTAACTGATAGATTAGAGACGCGCGGAAGGTGCAAACGCGTATCAAGTAGTTATTACTAGTTTTGTTAGTACAGGCACCGTAGACAACATAACAATATAAGTACAGACGATTCACTCCTCAAAATCATTTAAATAAGTAGCGACTCTTGTTGCTACACAATAAAGTGCGATTCAGGACGTGCGTGCGCTTACTACCTACAGCTATATTAGCCTCTCTGTTTATCGCGTAACTCTTGTCGCGTTATTTCTGTCTATCGCGCGGCAGCGGGCGCGGCAGGTCCGACAAGTCAGCTACTTGTAGCTTCATACCTAAAGTCAAATCTTGCAAATAGTTATCCCCAACAGATTGAGCAGAAATTTTGTATACACGTTTAGTTTGAATGACAACGCGCAGTTAGCTATGACGTTATTCTAAATTCAATATGGCGGACTGTCATAGATGGCGAACCTATTTTTTATGCACCCCCATAATATGGGTATTAAATAAAACGGTTTGCTGAGAAGAATACCAAAACTGAAATGACGATACACTTAATTCAATATGGCGGACGGTCAAAGATGGCGGACAACATTTTCTAATCTACCATCATGATATGGGTATCAAATGAATGGATTTGTTGAGAAGAATACGAAAAATTGCTACATTTTCAATATTTTATTTATTAAAAATAATATTCTGGCATTTTTGTTAGTTGAAACGAACAACTAAATTAGTATCATATTAGTGTCAAGTCTATGAGACTGTAAGGTCTACACAACAGCACCGCAGCCCAAAGGTTATCAAGTGTCACGCTGCAGTCGACATAACAATTTCAGAGCCAATTTTGACAGCCACTCAAAACATAGATGCTTTGATATAAAAAATAAATACAAAAAAAAACTCTTGGATGGAAAGTATGAGAGTGGATTTCGTTCAATTACTGACATTACAAAAACAATTTTAGTGTTATGGTTTACTTATTTTATATTCGTCTTGACGATTACGGCTTTATTTATTTTTTATGCCCGAAAATGCAGGTACCTAAATGTAACGATTGCATTTTAACCGTCTTCAAAAAAGGAGGGAGCTCTAAGTTCTAAGCTTCTAGTAACTCTAAAATGTTGTTACTTGGATGACAATGGCATCGATTCTGATGCACTCTAAACTAAACTAAATTTGACAGCTCTAAAATTGTTGCCATCCTTCTCTCACATATTAAAATGAAAAGAGAGGCAGATAATTATAGTTCTGTCAGAACAGAACTATAATTATCTGGTTAAGTTTAGTGAGTGGTATGACAGAATAGGCCTCAATATCATCCATACAAGAACCTAAATCACAAATTTTGTGTAGTCGTTTTTTTAATTTTTTTTTAATGCATAGGTGGCTCACAAGCAGACGGACTGCCTGATGCTAAGCAATCGGCTATGGATACTTGTAAGACCAGAACCAGAAGCATCACAACTACGTTGCTGACCCTTTAAGAATCTATAAACCCGCCTTTTGAAAAAAACACCACAAAAGGTAGCTCATTCCACATTTTGCAAGTGTGAGGCAAGAAAGATCGTGTGAATTGCACAGTGTGTGATTTTCACTGATGTAAACTATGATATGTGGATGAGCTTTCAGACGGTGGCGGCTAGTGCGATGGTAAAACTGAGACGCTGGTATTTTTAAATTTATAGTTATGTATGGCATTTAACACCGGCTTTTGTCCACAAGATGGACAGCCTAAAAGAGACCGCAGGGAAACGCTGGATGCAGGCCGTTTTTAAACCAGCCCTTTTAGAGATCGATGGTGGAGGCCTATATCCAGCAGTGGACGTCCTATGGCTGAAATGATGATGATGCTGGCTACACGTTTCGCCTACACGGTCATTCTGCGATTGATTTATTTCGTATACACAGACATTTTACGATCCAAACTATATGACCCTCACTCATTTTATTGATACTTTTACAAACAGTACAAAATCATAATTGATAAACCCACAGAAAGTTCAACTCGGTACCGTTTTTTTTTTAAATATCGCTTATATCAGTCAAAATTAGGTCATAAAATATAAATGAGCTGATTTTACATCAGTACACAACATTTTTATGACCATTGTAATTAAAAGTTTAATGTGAGAGTAATTAGCAGAGTTTACGAGCAAAACATTGAGATTTTGCACAAACAAATGAAATTATTGACATTTTGTCGGCAAATTAATTTAAAGTTTTTTTTTACTTACTCATGACATCATTCCATTAAATAGAAAGATCCATAGACAAGTCAATATCTAATGTTATATGATTATTTACGGAAATAACTCCTTTTTATTCAGTAAAATAAAAACTATCTTAAATTTAAACTAAAACTAATCTAAAACTAAAATTTATCTAAAACTAAAACTAATCTAACGATCCGCTACCGGTGGGCAGCGTTCTCAAAACGCTGGCAGCATTGCCACGTTGTATGGCAATGCTTATTCTTTGGGCAAAATAAAGGCCAGCATTTTGGTCACGAGTTGCTTCGACCAGTTGCTTATTTACGGGATATTTACCGTGGTAAGGTTGTGAAATGAGCTCCCAATATTCGGCGCAGTTACATGCACCATGTAAGTAACTGCCTTATAGGTTACTTTAGTGAACAACCGTAATAGTTTAAAACAATTCAATATCTGTATTAATACATATGCATATTTTATTCAAAAAAAAACGGCTTCAAATTTTAACCTACAATTTACAAAAGTAGATTTTCGTAATCCTCTTGGAGGGAAAGTTTGAAAGTGGATTTCGTTAAAATACTGTCATAAAATAATCAATTTTAATGTTGAGACAACTCGTAACGGTACCAAAATGCTGGCCTTTATATTGCCTAAATGTTAAGCATTGCCATACAACGTAGCAATGCTGCCAGCATGTTGGCTGTCCACTGGTAGCGGCTTGCTAGAATAGTTTTAGATTAGTTTTAGTTTCAGTTATAAATTTATAAATAAGATAGTTTTTATTTCACTTGTAATTTTTATTGAATAAAAATGGTTTACTACTTTTATATTATTTTTTCCTTTTATTTCGTAAAATCCAGAAATCTAACACTTTACTATGCATTTTGTAAAAATTAAAAAAAAAAAAAAAGATGTCCGTGTGGTAAAGTGCCAAGAACGCTGGCTGCATTCCCGCGTTGAATTGCTAAAGAAATTCTCTGCGCGAGGAATGAGCCAGCGTTCTTGGCACTTTACCACACGGACAACATCTTTTTTTTTAAATTTTTAATTGTATTAGTGATAATTTGTATGTAATAATTAGTATTAGTGTTAATAATTAAGGCTTTTTTATTTTCTTTGTTTGATATACCCTATTCAGATTATTAAAATAAAGAATTGAGAATTTTGTAAAACCTACTGGTCTTAAAAAATATTAGGGGACTCCACTCCTTTGTTGCCCCAGACCTCTAAATACGGCCCTGTCGATGTTCGGTACTTAGGTAACGAATACACAGTAAGAAACTGATAGTGTGAAAAATTTGGTACTTACCGTCTAACTTTTTTTTCACAATGACATCTGCCATGGAACTAAGATGACGCACTTAATCTTTAGTATAATAACAATTATTATTTTATTGTAACCATGAGCCCACAATAAAATATAGAGTTTTACTAATCCGGCACTATTAAAGACATGGAGGTGCCAAATTATTGGAATATTCGGATTACTGGACTAAGTATATTGGATTATTCAAGGTAAATAAAATAAAACATTGCATAGGTAGTATAATATTTACCTAATACAAATTTCTTTATGACAACTAACTTGCTTATGTAATTTGGGGGAAGAAAGAGTTTCGGCGGGTTTAGGCAGTGGCTGAGGAAAGGGGAAGACGTGGTCGGAAAAAGAAAGCCGTGGGTGTAGAATGCCGGACTACTGCACGTGCCGATGTACTGAAGTGCCGGATTAGTGAGACTATTGTATAAACGTTATTATTATAAATTACTTTTATCAAGCTATTATAATTAGGTACCGAAGGCATAAAAATATATATTATATCAAGACGTTTACAGCAGAAGGATTTTCAAGACACTTTCAACTGATGCATAATGAGGTCACTTCAATCTCACCTTTACTTGTATTGTATGCGATGAGATCTATTTCACTCTCATTATAACCTTACGCGGAAACAGTCTATTGTTTACAGGTTGTAAGTACAGGAGCCTTGCGACCAACGCCTTACGCGGTCTCAAACTAACGTTAAAACCGCGCAGTTCGGGAAATCACGCGAAAGTGAACCTTAACGCGCCCAGATACGGTTTGCTGTCGCGCCACATTTTTTCATCACCTATACTGGATTGCTTTAAACAGCCAGCCGTGAGGTCCCTGTTAGTGATTCAATAAGTGTCTACTTGTGTACTTAGGTCCGGCTGTGACCTAAGAGATAATATAAATGTGCAATGACTTTAATTGTTATTGCAATAGTAATTATTGTTCACAATAATTAACATATATATAAGTTCATGTGATAACAGTTTGTTATTCTGGAATTGTGATGTTTTTAAAGATATGTTATTAAAACTGCTTTACTTCGAGAATGATGCTAACCTAACAGAACTATAATAGGTCTGTGGCTAACCCCCATATTTAAAACCCAATAAAGGTACCTCGGATCTTCGACTAAAATAAAATTAATGGACGGGCCCTAACCATTGAAATTGCTCAGTAAAAACGAGTCAAAACCGTCGGACATATACTTCAACACTTAATAATAAAAATGAACAGTAGATTTGTTACAAAAAATAGATCCCGGTGTTATTTGAGTATTTACACTTCGGGAAAGCATATGAATGCATAATTTTGTCAGATACGTTTCGTTATAACGCGTAACAATAGACTAGAGACCGACTGAAACGAAATGAGAGCCGGCGCTCATTTTGTTATCTTCAAAAATGCGCTTCTACTGGGCCTGTCAATTCATTTTATTTTGGTCGAAGCCTCGGATCCTTAAATGAATATACAGGGCTACTGGTAAGGAGTTAGAATCGTCGTAAGGGTGGCTTCAATACGTCAAGCCATACATATACAAGCAACTTTTGTTTAAAGGCGGATTTAAGGGGGGGAAGGGTGCATGGTGGCACGTGACCCCCCCCCCCCCTGGTATTTTTGTGTACCGAAAACTGTTTTTATTGAACATTGACCGTCTTACCACAAAAGATTTAAGCACGCTTTAGACAAGTGTTTAGCATATTTTTCGCAGTGAAACAATTGCTAAACACATGTCTAAAGCGTTGATATGCATAGTTGAACAGTTGTTGTTGTTTTTTTGCCAGTCTGCCCCTTGTGACCTTTCCAGAAAAAAAACCTGGATCCGCCCTTGCTTTTGATCGTCGTATAATATGGTCGTTCAGTGTGGCATTCTAAAGAGGAAGCCTATGTTCAGCAGTGGACGTCTTCTGGCTAATGATTATGATGAGTTGTGGTTGAGCGCCTCATCATCATCATTTCAGCCATAGGACGTTCACTGCTGGACATAGGCCTCCCCCATCGATCTCCAAAAGGGCCGGTTGGAAGCGGCCTGCGTTTCCCTGCGGTCTCTTTTAGGTCGTCTTTCCATCTTGTGGATGGACGTCCTACGCTGCGCTTACCAGTCCGTGGTCTCCATTCCAGAACCTTTCAGCCCCATCGGCCATTTGTTCTGCGTGATATGTGTCCTGCCCGCTGCCATTTCATTGACTGCTGCCGCTAATACGGTGGGCTATGTCGGTAACTTTCGTTCGTCTACGGATCTCTTCATTTCTGGTTCGATCTCGTAGAGAAACCCCGAGCATAGCCTCTCCATAGTTTGTTATGCGACTTTGAGCTTGCTTATGAGATAGTGAGAGACCACGTTTCAGTGCCGTATGTGCAGTGATTGAACGCCTATAACCTGTCAACCATAAAAACATAAATGTCATTCATTGAAACTTACAATATAATAACTCATGCATTAATATAGCAACTCAGAGCAAATAAAAATACAGAGTCCCTACGGCGCACTGCCAAAGTGACGCCAAAATCGCTTCCAAAACTACGTGAATTCCCAATAAATACACGAGTCACGCACACATACGCATTCAAAACTACGAGAATTTATTGTCAGAACGCCGTACTGAAAACACGTACGTTTACGTACGTACGTTTTAAAAAGAAACAGCGACTTCTTGCAGTGATAAGGACTGTAAAAAAAACACAAAAGTAAATAAGAAGAAGGATGAAATATTTCCACACTTAAGTATTTATATTATCACTTATTTTTATGAATTACACGAAAGGAACTTCGACTACGCACACATGTTTCAAAAAGTGGCTTCACTTTTCGTGTTCGCGGTAGTCTCTCTGTATTTTAATTTGCTCTGAGTAGAGCAACTTGAAATTAATTGACCATAAAAGTTGCATCTACCATTCCACAATTTTTCCCACAATACATCAGAAACTCTTACACCTGCTAAGTTCTTTTAACAAATACAAACTGAAGGGTCATAAGAAAAAATGTGACGAATCCATCATTTTGGGATTAGTTTTGTGTTTGAATCTAACAAAGAGTTTGTGAGATTTGTACCAGAAATATGATGGGTGGTTTGAGTCTTTCATAATATAAAGTTTGGTAGTGCCGAAAAAAGTCTGCCTAAAAACCGAATGGGCGATGTAAACACGTATTGCACACACTGGTGTGAGTGCTAAAGGCGAAACTGCAAATACCTATAACGCTTCAAATTTTTTCAATTTTAGGAAACTGTCCTTAGATGATACCTACAGATACATATATAGATATATATACCTATATATACTCAATGGATGGGTAGTTTTCAAATAGCTTTATTGGCATTGTATTTCTTCAAATATCAAGTGACATAGCTATTTTGGAGTTTCGACGTCGCACTCTTAACGTCATTGCCGTTGAAATTGACCTATTTAGTTGTGCTCTGAGTGAATTTACAAAGATAGCTTTAAAGGTTTTATGTTATTAGATAATTTAGTGTTGTCACAATGTTGTTTTTGTTATATTTAAATTTGCAACACTATCGCATTAGGTTATAACCTGTAATGATAGTTCTAAGTTGGAAATAAAATAAATAAATAAATTAATTAATTTTGGCTCCAGACGATTCTTTTTTTCTTTTCTAAGGTTGCGTATGACCACCACCTCGCTTGATGTTAAGAGGGGGGACCAATGTCAAAATTACGCAAAAAGTGTATTTTCAAACACATAGTTTATTGGTAACAAACGTATATGTTCAGATAAAATTAATATTATAGGTTGTGAAAAAACCTGTAGAAGTCCAGTAATCGTGTAGAATTTTGGCAATTTTGTGTTTGTTGTTAAAAAATAAAGTTTCTTTAAAAAAAAAAAAACACAAAATACGGCGATGATTTCTACGATGGAGCACGCTTGCCTAGAAGAAACCTATTCCCGATTTGAAGACACCCATATTTCCAAATTTTTTTTTTTTTTATGAGTGACTTTTACTGTTGGCCTTTTGGCCTCTACAGCTTGACCGGACTAGTTAGCGAACGCAGAGTGCGTTCGGCATAACTTGGTGGTTAAGTTTATAGGCGACTAGCACAAGGGCACCTCGAAGGTACGAACCTCGGCTTGGGCCGTCGCCGGGAGTGGGAATCAGACTTGCCCAGGCACCCCAGAGGGGGTGTGCCCTGGAGCCCTAACGGTTTGTTGAACTGAATGATTATTTGGAGAGAATCTAACCGAGTTCCAAATTCAGGACGCATTCAGGCAACGTATTCCCAGTCGAGCAGAATGGTTGGCAGAATAAAGTGCACGTAATATTTTTTTATTGTCTATAACATTTAAATATTAAATCCTCAAGTATAAAACAGCTTCATATTTAGAAATTACTTCTCTAAAGAGATTTTCAACTTTCATACCCAAATTTTACAAACTTCTCAATTAATATTATGATACAGTCAATTTCGAAAAGGCCGTCCAAAAAGGTTGGGTCTCTATTGTACAGTCAGAGTCATAATGCGAAAACGATTGACTCTATTGAGAAGTGTTGGAGTGTGTCAAACTGGGTAGAATCCAATTTTATTGGTTAATTTCAGCGAGTGTAGGTGGAGGGCTAGAAACAAAGTGACATAACTAAACTTTTCAAAATAAGTTTTATAATATTTTTTTCCTAGTATGTTTATATTTGATTTTAAGTTGTTTTCATATATTTTGCATAATTTTTTTATGTAAATAAATATAGTATTATAAAATCTAAAATTTGTAATAACAGCGCCCGCGGTTTTACCCGCTATTCTACTATAACTGGTATAGTTTATGAGTGTGTATATGTATGTAACTCAACTCCGGCTGAATGGATTTGAATAAGATTTGGATGGGAGTTATATCCTGGATCAACACGGGCTAATTTATTTCACAAAATTTGTATAAAATACGCCATTTCGGTTACTTCGATGACAATAATATGGCTTATTATTGGCTTTTTAACTGTTCCACCAACCACCCGCATTTTTCAAGTCTTCCCGTGAACATGGTGCATGTAACTGCGCCGAAATATCGGGAGTTCATTCCACAACTTTACCACGGTAAATATCTCGTAAATAATCATATAACTTTAATAATATAGAGAGAAAGAAAGAAAAAAATAGGGAACTACCAAATACTAAAAATCACTACCAGTGACAATTATTCTCAAAATGCTAGCCCATTACCGCGTTATAATACTAGCGACCCGCCCGCCCGGGTGTAATTTACGTGCGAAACCGGGGCGGGTAGCTAGTTATATATATAAACCTTTTATTTATATTACACGGGAATTACTCACGTAAGATTAAGCCGGTCCTACGTGAGTAATTCCCGTGTAATATAAATAAAATGTGTGAAAACCACGGCAGTTTCTATGTAAACCTTCCGTGAAAATGTATCTAACTGATAGTGAAAACCGCATCAAAATCCGTTGCGTGGTTTAGGAGGAGTTAGCGGCCATATAGACAGACAGACGCGGAAAGAGACTTTAATTTAAACTATGTAGAGAAGACTATTTTTTTTTTTTTTCAAAATTAAATACAAAGGACCTTTTGAAGTTGTGTATTTGTGATAAACAAATTCTACAGTTCTATTTAGTATGCGTAGTTGATCTGTAGTGTATTCAATGTAAAGTTTTATCACATGTACAATATTTTAATTGCACTAATTGTAAGTGTGTAACTATGTATATATCTAAATATGTTAGTGTGTTATTTGTCACCTAATTCCATAACTCTTGAACAAAATATTTTAGATGTAATTTGCTTTGAAGATAACTTAGATCCTGGATTAAAACCATAACTAATTTAATATGCCGGGTAAAACAACGTGAACTGAGATATACAAATAACATGGAAAAGTAAAAACAAAATAATGCCTCCATGTATGGTTTTACTTTAAAAAAAAATACACTGTAAGCAATTCTCAAAATATGAAAACTCGTACTTACCCACATTATACTGTGAGCATTAAACTTAACAATACATATAAATCCCTTTGTTTACAAGAAAAACCCGCGTCGTCTGACTGACAGCTCCGGTCGGGTGGTCGACAATGAGCCAATCACCGGACAATACTGTCAGCTGTCAAACTGACACAACATGAAATGTCAAGTGAACAAAATTTAGCAATGTGTAATTTGATGATTGGATCTTTATTGCTAGTATTGGTCGAGTATTTATGATTGGCAAATGTGTATATTGCATAGTTGTAATACCTTCCTAAAGTATTATAATTTATTTATTTAATAATAGCCTTGAATTTGATCGCCAAAGCCTAAACTTATTTGCTCTGAGCACCTAAACAGAATCGATTTAAACAAGGTAGCCATAAGGCTCCGGGCAATCAATGTTAGACATGACAATATTGTTTAGGAAAATACAGAAAATCACACTGAAATTTTATCTCTGGCGAATATTAAGTTGCCGTTGGCTAACAAATAAAACCGTGGGGCGCAGCAAGTTTATTATCATAGCAATAATTGTCATTACAGGATATCCTTCCATAAAAGTACAATGTATTTTGCTCAAGCCCACCATAGTATTTCAACGATTCTCAATTGCAGTAAAAACAGATATTCAAGGTCTATTCATAATTATTGACAAATCCAAAGGATCAATACGAAACGTCAAGTTTCTGTCAAAAACATACACCCGCTGACTCTGCCCATTGTAAGTCAATTATGAACACAAAAGATTCAAAATGTGAGTTAGGAAGTTTGTTTAGCATGAGGTGTGGTAATCCTATAAGGGGTTTAAGTGCTTATTTTTTTGTTACACCATAATAAATTCTTACAACAAGATTATGGGTGAGCCTGAGCACTCAGAACAGACAAATAAGGGAGATATGCCTTAGCGCGGCGTGACTTAAGAGGACGCAGGGAGATATTTAATTGAAATGTTTTTGATTCTTCATACTCGTTCCATACAAATTCCATCCAATTGGTTCAGTAGTATTGCTTTAGAATAACTGGAAAATTAGATTATTTCGATGAGAATATAATGCCATCCGAGAAACCGAAATTCCATAATAAAAAAAATTGTGAAGTCTGTTTTTTTAAACAGATAATTATATCTTGTAAGTACTTAGTTTTAAGTAGATATCAATTAACTAGCTGCTCCCCGCGGTTTCACTCGCGTAGTGATGAGAAATGTTGGTGACGATGATGAAAAGTAGCCTATGTCACACTTTGGCTCTTGAACTATACCCATGCAAAAAATCAGGTCGATCCGTTGTTCCGTTGTAGCGTGAAAGAGGAACAAAAATCCATACATCTATACATCAATACATACAAACTTTCGCGTTTATAATATTAGTAGGATTAACAGGCTTCAAAATAAGGAAATAAGAAAGGGCTAAGGTTCATAATACAGTTGTATATTTTGTCGGTTTTTTTTTAAATTAAAATTTGTAATTATTCTATTCGGTAATTCAATAAATTGACTACGAATAAGCAGCTTTTTTTATTAAGAAAATATATTAATTTACTTGATTAAAGCATCCGATACAATGTAAGTAATCAGGTTGAATCGTCGATGAAAATGGCATCGCAATCGGTTCCTAACACGCAATTAGGTACTATTAAGATGAATGCATTAAGGCAGGGCCACAGCGCAAATTCATGCAACGCAAGAGGCATGCATTTATAAAACTACAAGCGACCTGCCCCGGCTTCGCACGGATGTAAGTATTATTATTATATGTAAACGTTCCATGAAAAATTATCTAACTGATAGTGAAAATGCATCAAAATCTTTTGCGTGGTTTAAGAGTTAGCGGATATACAGAAAGACGCGAAAAGCGACTTTATTTTATGCTATGTAGAGATTCGGTTTTAATATTTATGTCGATTTTTTTAATTGGTAGTTATTGTATTCAGTAATTCAATAAATTTTCTATGAATAAACGGCATTGTCTATTAAAAAAAATATTGATTAGCATTTGATACAATGTAAGTAATCAGGTTGAATTGTCGATGAAAATGGCATCGCAATCGGTTCCTAGCACGCGATCATTAAGGCAGGTCCACAACGCAAACGCATACGCAAGAGGTATGTGCATTTATAAAACTACTAGCGACCTGCCCCGGCTTCGCTCGGGTGAAAGTTTTATTATATATAGTATAAACCTTCTATGAAAAATTATCTTACTGATGGTGGTAACCGCACGTGGTGTAAGTGGATACACAGACAGACGCAGAAAGTGACTTTATTTTATAATAATTATATGGAGAAATAAATTACTATATTTAGGTATTTAGTGTCAGTTAGCTTGTATTTTGTTTAGTAGTTAACAAATTAACGATTAACGAGTAATGAAATTATTAATTCGAAAACAAACTTTTTTAAATCAATCTTTTCGTATTCTTCTCATCAAACCCTTTCATTTGGTACCTATATCGTGGGGGTGCATAAAATATAACTAATGTGCCATCTTTGGGAGTCCGCCATATTTTTTATACAGCCGGGCAATTTTGACTAGGCTGGTCCTTGCTTCGGGGAATCCTAGAGCTGTATTGCCATATAACGCACGGTGGTGATTTCGACGGCGTTTTTGTATTATACTAGGTACATGTTTGTATGATATAATGAATCCTTTAGTTTAAATGTATTTTGTAAAAAAATATAGTATAGGCTAAGATACAAGTTCTTTTTATTTATTTAGAATAACATTATTTAGCTAACTTTGCATTGCCATCCAAATTTAACGTGTATGTAAAATTTCAGCTCAATCAGTTGGGGACAACTTACTGTTTTTAAATTCAGTTGCTTGGTTTGACCCATACACTTACATGGCAGGTTAAATATAACGCTTGTAAAAAGAAGCTGGCTGCTTTTGAGAACACTCTCGATCAAGCCAACTTTCAAACAACAACAAAAAAACACTAAACCAAAATCCGTTCAGCCGTTTTGGAGCTACGATTCCACAGATATACACAGATGCACACTTTACTTATTTATAACTGTTTGCGTCGGAGGTTTAATATGACATTAAAGTTGAAATTAAATCAAAAAGACCTTGATGTTTTTGCTTGATGAAAGTTGATTACCTTCTTTATCGTTTGTAGAAATGGAAGCTAATCATAAACTAAAAAAGAAACAACTTTGATAGAGCTGTATTAAAAAAACTTACTTCATTTTATAGAAATGGGCACCCAGCGTTTTTTTTCTTTGTAAATTGAGATCCTAGTATTAAGACAATAGTGGTAAAATAGTTATGGTTTTAAAAGTCCTGAATAATAAATTGAAATGTAGAGGACGTGATTAGTAAATAAAATTGTTGCATTCTTTTTTTTGATGATAATTATCATCAACATCATCCCAAGCTAGGATAGTTTGTTTCAAGTAAGAGCCAGTTTATCAATAATCCAAAATTGAATGCTACTTCGGTGTGATCCCGGCCTTAGTATTACAATTGAATGCATTAGTGTCGAGTGGCTACTATCGCCCGTCGGCCAAGTGAGAAACTGCGTCGATAAAGAAAGTGATGCCGGTGTTGCTAGCCTACAAATAGATAGTGCAACTACGTAAGACGCGGTTCTACGTAGTAGCAAAGAACGTTGTCGCGACGCACGCTTATGGGAAAAACTTTTTGAGTGTTACGTCAACGTGAAAACTCGTCATATCGAATACCAATAGATCGAAAGACGCTATTTCGAAGAATGAACCTGAAACTTTTACCTACCTAGTATGTCAATGCAAGTTTTTTTCACAGCTAAAAGAAACCGTAGATTCGATATAAATTTCAACTTAATTAATAATAATAATTAAGATTCCTCACGCGTTCTTGAGAAAAAGGTTCTTGACAGACGGACAGACGGACAACAAAGTGATCCTATAAGGGTTCCATTTTTTCCCTTTGAGGTAAGGCACATATTAATAATAGATTTCTTGTAATACTTTTTTTATAAAATTACGAACCCGAGATTTTGTAGAATAATCGGACAAATTGATTCTTGACGAAAATCCTAGGATGATTGCAAAGTGCCGGATATAATCTAACAAAGTTTCGTGATCATAGGAGTTATAATCATCATCATCATCATCAGCCAGAAGACGTCCACTGCTGAACATAGGCCTCCCCCTTTAACCTCCACACTGAAGGACAGCCTGCCATCTGCATCCACTGGATGCCAGCGACTCTTAATAATACTCTTTAGTTATAATCAGGATCATTGTAAAACTTCCAATTTTTTTAGGGCGATTGAGGGACCGACAACATTGTGAGGCATCCAGTGGATGCAAACGGCAGGCTATCGTTCAGTGTGGGGGTTAGAGGGGAAGGCCTATGTTCAGCAGTGGACGTCTTCTGGCTGTTGATGATGATGATGATGAAACATAACACTGATATACCTAGTACTGAATAATGATTAAAAACATACATAGTTTTATTTCACTATACACTTTCACTATCTCGCATTCCGACTTGCTATTTACTGTGTAAACTATTTATCTTCTACAGAAATATCAACATTGTATCAATTATTCACCCGATCCCTAATAAACTGTAATTATAAGCATTATCAATTCGCATTCTGACGGTAATGCCTTGCTGAGTAATTTTTTTAACGTTTTCCAACAATTATACTGATCACTGTGAATTTATTTGTTGTGGGTATTAGCAGTAGGGAATAGGGATGAGCTATGTTATTTTGGCCGGGTAGAAGATTTCTAGATCTCTGACATCTATTGTATAGTGCTATTATATCATACAAACATTTGCAATAATTTATGATAGAAATTGAATGCCTAGAGTAGATATATATTAGGTCGTTTAAGAATGAGAAGAGATGAGATGTTTGGCATAACATTGAGCTGGTTTACTATTTACTTCTTCTCTTTTCAACTTAACTCCTATCAGAAGCTGGGCATCATCTAGGCAATTTTAACTTTGGGAACTCATCATCAGCCAGTAAACGTCCACTGCTGAACAAATACCTCCTTCTTAGAGAGGGGTGTTGCCATAATCCTCACAATACAAAACAATAATTTGGCAGGTGACTTGTACATCGCAGTACGTTCACCGTGTACTTATAGGACGCTGCTGCCCATCCTCCGGTGGATCTGGTCGCAGTTTTAGGACTACCCGGGTCACTACTTTGGGAACTACCGCTCTGTACCCTTAGTACAAGTTTTGATAGTATTCGAAAACTTTTTTCGTTTACGTATTGTTCCATACATTGTAGTAAAGCACCTCCAGCTGAAACGCGGAGGAACTAAAATCGGTAGTAATCGGCGGTATAGATTGCTTCACTCAAATACGAAAAAAGTTTTCGAATACTATCAAAACTTGTAATAAGGGTACTGGAAAATAAGATGTTGCCAAGCTCCACTTTTTTCTCGCTTGCACATTTTCATACTTATTATTGCAGATATACCGAGTGTGAATTTCCAATAAATGACAAAACTATATTTTGTTGTCTATCATAACATTACAAAGAAGTTTTCGTATTGTTTCTGTGTCGTGACTTAGGTAAGTACAATTTATTTCCGCAGTAACTACTATGGTCGTTAATAAACTGGAATAGAAAAAAAAACTGGACTAGATAATGCCGGACGTAGTAGATAAACGGCCGGATAACTCCTATCTCTACTGGAGTCTATTTGTAATGATCGTTGTAACAGTTATAAATGCCAATTATATTGTTATTTAGTGATTTAGCTATTAATATTGCAATAGCTTTTAAACAAGGCGATGGAATAGAAATCGACGGATTGTAATACGATGGAAATTATTTACTTCAAGCCTGTCTGTCTGGTATGCCTAAACTACATGTTTTATGTATTTAATCGGACCATTGGTCATTAAAAATCATTGATTAATTAAAACAAGGTTGTCTAGCCATAAGTCTGTTTTTTATCAGTTTTAGAGCGATTCGTAAAATACTTTGCCGGCAATAAATACGATTTCATTTTTGATCTAACTTCAAAAGAGGAGGTTCTCAATTTAACTGGTTTTTTTAACCCCTCTCTCTTCCGTCTCTTTTTGCGTGCCAACAGACGCGCACGCTACGCATTGCGCCGACTTTTTGGTTAGTTGTAAGGCAACCGCGATCTGACTACAACGCTGCCCAATGCCAGTGCTACGATGATATAGCGGACCAGCGACTTTGTACACTATCCAAGTGACATATCGTCTAAATTGGAGTAAAGTGTGGCATTGTGAATTATGTAATTGATGTCTCGACGCTCGGACAGTTTTTGCCTTTTTTCACTTAGAAATTGTGACTCTATAGCTATTGTATCTCGATGGGCAGAACCCAGGCTGACCGAGGATGAGGTGGACTGACGACGTCAAGGTATAACTGTCGAAAATGGTGCGACTAGCGAGAGACCGGGGAGAGTGGCTAGACAAAGGGAGGCCTATACCCAGCAGTGGGTCATTCCGGGTTTATGATGATGATGATGATGATAATGATGATGACTAACAATACCAATTATACCAAAATAATTAACACTTCATGTAAATTAATTCAGTCGAATTATCGCATTTTCCGGTGCGTTGTTTCGTGAACAAAGCGCACATTTTTCATCTTCACACGTCGCCGGGAGTTTTATAAAAATACGCCAAGCAATAACTTAACCCTTAAACGTAATAACGCAAACTAATGAGTCGGTGGTTGGAAATGATCCAGTCACTTGTTCAAGTCACTTACCGAGCACTGGACAGACGGTAATTATCCAGTTACTAATTCATTTAAGTAGGTGCTTAACTCACTCGTGTAGTTCTTTAATTTAATGTTAGTACCTACTCAGTTTATTTTCAACCTTCAGTAAGGGAGATCGATTACTAATGCTTACAATGTTCTTACAGGTTTACTTTTAATTTTAATTAACCAGCCACTTCAAAACAAAAACAAACAAAAAAACAAAAGTTACAAAAGAAACAAAAATATGGGTGCGGCAAACAAAATACAAGCTAACTTATACTTAAATTGACATGCTGAGTTTACATAATATTAGAGTTTTGCATACTTCGGCAACTAATAAACATGTCATTTTTGTAAGAAACATTGTATCATTCTGTTGGAAAACCAATAAAAAAACTGTTTTACACTATCACGACTGTTTACTACATTTACCGTGATAAGGTTGTGGAGAGAGCTCCCTACATGCACAATGGTTACGAAAAGACCCCCAACGTTCCGTGAACACGGTGCATGTAATAGTGTTAACACACGTATGGATTTGTTTGACCTCTACCGCCGTCTGACTAACGGGAGAGAAAGAGAGGGAAATATGATATTCTCACTCTTTCTCTCCCGTTGGTTGGACGGCGGTCCGTCAACCAAATCCATACGTGTGTTAACACTATAACTGCACCAAAATATCGGGAGCTCCATCCACAACCTTATCACGGTAAATATCCCGATAATTCTCATAATTATACCTTACTGTTTTCTATTTTATTTTATAAATACCCAAACTATTTAGCCCATTGTACTAAGCAGTTGGATTACCGACCTAATCCAACCTACTGTCAAAAAGTGTCTAAACTAAACCGTTAAAACCAGCGTCTATTCTATACCGTTCAAAAATCTGGTCGTCTCGTTTAGGTGTCTTATTTATCCGCAAGGCAATTCCTAATTTTATTGAAACTAGATCAACACCTTGCCTGACCACCAAACTACCTCAAAACACTGGCACAAACTAAACGACCCAATAAAGAAACAAATAAAAAGAAGGTTCGAAATTAAAACGGACAAAAAGCGACCCGCTACTTGTCTGTTGACACAAGCCACAGAACGGGGCCAAGTATCTTTAACTAATTTCTTCCATTGCTACCGTACTGCCTTAATTACGAGAGAACGAGACAGCAATACTACTCAATACACGAGCAAGTGAGATAGGCGTAAAAAAGTTGTTCATGCCAGTAGCGATGACTCGTTATGGTAGTGCTTTTAACCCCTTAATGAGTGTTTATGTTTGATAAAAAAACATGATTTTTGTGTAACTGTTTTTTACGGTTTCAGTGTTCACTTGGATGGATGAATTTTGTTTACTGGATATTATGATATAAATGCTGACATAGTTCCTTGATTTTAAATGATAAATTATGCCTAATCAAGTGTCTAATTCAAATTCTTATTTTTAAATTTGGAATTATAATTTACTTTAATTTGATAATCGAATTATATCATTAACAGTTTTTTAAATAATTACCCTTAAAACAGAACATAACCTTTTTTGTTTTGTTTATTATATAATAGACGGTTTGATCGCCATCTCACCTGATGTTAAGCGATGATGCGGTCTACGGTCTATTATGTCTTCAGTGCTACGGTGGAGTACGCTTGCCTAGAAGAAAAGGAAAAGCAAGGTTGTGCCAAGTTCACGAAAAACAGTAAACTATCAGTTTTTCGTAAACTACTATCTAAATATCTACTATAAATAGTAGATATCTACTAAAAATAGTAGATATTTACCACAACATTAAAACAATATTATCTTTTTTGTGGTTAGATTGTACCTAATAAATTTAATATAGGTTATTTTATAATTTATTATTTTAAAACTCGTACATAAATTATTTATTAGGTTTTCTCTATAATTACACATTGAAATTAAATACGATTAACGGAATAACTGTGTGTATTTTATGTTACTTAATAATTAGTACGTTTTCATATCTTTGCAGTGTTCATGGTCACATCACAGGTAGACCAGATGACGGATATCCGTATGAAATTATTTACAAGTACCGCTAATGAAAATACAGACAACATCTATTGAAAAAAAGTACGTACTACGTAGTGGGTACGTATATCAAAGTACTATCGGCCTCCTTGACGTGTCCGTCAACGGCGAACCTGACTAGCGTCGGTTATGAGCGCGTAGATGGCTGGCAAAACCAAACTTAATTTTAAAGGTCCTGTTGCAAGGCGCACAGTGCAACTGACCATCAGCATTGTATGTGTAGGTGTAGGAAGGCTTCGGACGGGTCTTAATAATGAGGCGTTTTGCATCTAGGTCTTGTATTCGTTTTTCTTCGAAGTTATTAACAGCCTTATGAACAGAGCTGCGCCACTCTCGTCTCTGTGGCGCGAGCTCTTCCCAACCCTCGCACGGGATGACACATGGATCAAAGTACTACGTAGTAAGATAACACGACAATATCAAAGTGTTTAATCAACTCGTACACTGAGTTCTTGCGTAGTTCTTTTTGTTCAGCCTACACAGTAGGAGATTGTACTTTTTGACCCCAATTTTTTTCCAGAGTTAAATTTTTGAAGCTGAGTATCGGCGGGTTAACCAGTGACAGGCTGACATGCGCGCTGCCACCGGCATCCGCGATATCGTTAATTAGTAATTAAACCTTCGCTTGCTGCAAATACAAGTAGCAAGAGTGGGTAGTTAAATATTAACTAGCTATTGGCTTCAGCTTCACACGCTCTTATGATTATAATTAGGCATGTAACATTATGAGTTAACTATAATTGTAACATTTGTGTATTTTTGATTTCTCGGCTGCTGTTCTCTTTTTTACAGATCACTATCACTACACCATTATCTTAAAATGAAATTTTATATTAAGTAGGTATTTAGATACTTAGTTGATTGAATCAGGCGTCACTTTACCTCAATTGCTCACCTCAAAGAGTGAATAGAGTCCTCAAAGGTAGTCAACGCACCGCCACTGCCCCGGGTATTGTAGGTGTCCATAGGCGACGGTGACTACTTACCATAAGGTGGCCCGTCGCTTGTTTGTCTACTATTATATTTAAAAAAAAAACTGCTGTATCTTAGAATAACTACACAAAGAAACCAAGTACATTCGCAAAATTTAAGCCATTCAAATGGTGTCATATATGGCTCCAAAAAAAAAAAAAATATTACTATGACAATTTGCGCGGTGAAATCGTACCACAACAAATCAGAAAAGCAGCATAAGAGTTATGGTGTGACATTCCACAGGTAATCCATTAATTTTCTTGCTTAAATCGTTTAAAATACCAATCGAAACGTAAGCTACAAAGCGAATTTGTAGCTTACGTTTTGAGAAGGCGTTGTTTGGAAACCTACCTTCTCTGAGTAGTTATTCTAAGTGCGGAATGTTTTATTTCTAAGTCCATGTTTCATTTTTATTTGCTCAAAGTGACGTAGAAGCGGAATTTCACTAGAGATTCGTCATATACAAATAGAAGTAAGTATTTGTTTTAAATGTTTATCGGGACGTATTTGTTTTAAATGTTTATCGGGACTTATCAGGTGTTCAAATCGCGAAAGTTAAAAATTTCTAATTAGGTATTTGTTCGAATTATACGTTGTCGCTTGCCCTTGTGTGTTTTTATGCCATAGGTGGCAAACAAGCTAACCGGCCGTCTGATGGTAAACGATCACTGTTGCCTATGGATACCTGTAACACCATCACAGATACAGAGTGAGTATAAAGTGGGAATACAAGAAGACATGGCGAAGTTTATATCATCATCATCATCAGTCAGAAGACGTTCACTGCTGAACCTATGTTCAGCAGTCCCCTTTTAACCTCTACACTGACGACAGCCTCCTTTTTGCATCCACTGGATACCAGCGACTCTCACAATGTCGTCGGTCCATCTAGTAGGAGGCCTACCTACGCTGTACGTCTTCCAGTTAATGGTCTCCAATCAAGAAACTTTCTTTCCCATCGGTTATCGGTTTAACTTGCAAATTTTAACAGCTATGTCGGTGACTCTGGTTCTTTGGAGTTTATATAAACTCTAGTAAATCTATTGAACCAAGCGTGAACTGAGGAGCGTTGACTCGGCTGGGTAGGTTTATAAATATCATTGTCAGCTTAGAATAACTACTCAGAGAAGGTAGGTTTCCAAACAACGCCTTCTCAAAACGTAAGCTACAAATTCGCTTTGTAGCTTACGTTTCGATTGGTATTTTAAACGATTTAAGCAAGAAAATTAATGGATTACCTGTGGAATGTCACACCATAACTCTTATGCTGGTTTTCTGATTTCTTGTGGTACGATTTCACCGCGCAAATTGTCATAGTAAAACTTTTTTTTGGAGCCATATATGACTCCATTTGAATGGCTTAAATTTTGCGAATGTACTTGGTTTCTATGTGTAGTTATTCTAAGATTGTCAGATATGTTTTCCGACATGACAATAAAGAGTTTACCTTTCTAACTCTTATTAGAACTTCTCAAGAAATAACATGAGAAATCAATGACTGTATCTTCAAAAGAAACATATTAATCGTGTGAAATCACAGCGAGGTTAATTAATAAGTGAATAAAGTAAGTGACGCTCGAGAATATAGGTACATTGATAGGGTATTTGACTGATTTTATATACGAAACCATGTAAAATTGTCTATTATATTATAATATAGCAATCTTGTGACCGGTAAGCGCAGCGTAGGACGTCCACCTACAAGATGGAAGGACTATCTAAAAGAAACAGCAGGGCAACGCTGGATGCAGGCCGCTTCCAACCGGCCTTTTTTGAGATCGATGAGGGAGGCCTATGTCCAGCAGTGGACGTCCTATGGCTGAAATGGCGATGATTATGAATTGTGTGTAAACCAACCTCTTCTTCTTTCGAGTCGATGTTTCTTGAATATTTTATTTCATTTTAAATTAAGTTTCTTGACCAGAATTTTGCCACTCCAATGGCACTCTCTGTGGCCTCATTCAGGTCATCTAGAGTGCAGGTCGTATGGTCGAATCATTTTTACCAACGGCCTCCTTTCAGTTCTTACATGCTTTGCAAAAAATACTGTCTGACCAATTTTTGGTCAATTTAGAATCAAGCGAGAACGTATGAATCCCTATCGTTCAATGTTGAAAATATTGAAAAAGCGTGATTGTCTATCACGCACAGGATTTCGCATTTTGTGACCAAAAAGCGAGACGTCCCGCTTTTTTGGTCTGGCAACCATAGTTTGCAGGCACTCTTAAGTACATGCTGCGCCGACCCGTACAAAGTAACGCGCATGTAATGCGTGTGTAAAAACACATGGAACAATTATAATTCAGTAAATAACAGCCAATTACGACGACAAAGTCGACAACGTGAGAGCGACCGTTACGTGTCACTGGGGTGACCATTATGCACGAGATTTCCTGGACACGTCTGTTTTACAGATTGATAAAAGCCACCACCAATAGAAAGTAGGATAGAAAGTCTCACGTTTTCCATGCTATTTGTATTTAACTGAATCTAAATATATGTTAGAAATTTTTACGATCTTGTAGTGTTCAAATCTAGGGTTGGTAGTAGGAAAACGTGCTATAATTTTTTTACCGCATCTTCACTTTCCATCGGGTGAGTAAGCCACGTTATCAGGTGAGTGGCTTTGTTCGATGTAAAATAAAAATTCTAATTGGACATAATTTGTTGAGTAATTCTAATAAGTTGTAGTTGTTGTTGTTTGTGTTGTAGGTATACATGTACAAGGTGTAGTAATTCTGAATGGTTTTGATTAAACCATCAAAGTGAACAACTTCTTGTACACAATTTTGCTAAAATCGACTAAAATATTGTGTCTTCATACAAAAGTACTACCGGATCCATTTTAAATAAGGATATATTTTTTTTTTACAATATCTGATTACGGACAACTTATAAATGTGACAGGTTTCTAATTTTATGAGATAATTTATAAAAACGGTTTGAAAAGCCAAAATGTTTACCCGATGTTACAAACATCATTTAAATTCCAAATACTAACTTACTATTAAGAATATTTTGGGTTTTCTCATACAAGTGAATGTATAATACTTTAGAAAATAAATAATTACCTTAAACCGTACATAGAGACGGTTTTAAAAGTCAAAATGTTTACCCGCCCGCCACCTTCTCACTCTCCTACTGTACGATCAACTTAATAATTGGCGGCAGCGGCATTATTGCTAGCGAGTGGACGGGTTTATTGCTTTGATAGAAAGTCTCACATTTTCCAAGATCCAAGGGTACACGAGCAATGATTAATGCACTATTAAGTATAAGAATGCAATTATTGCCAGCTTTAAGACCACACATGGTTAACAAAATTCCTTGCAATGCCACGTTTTTTTACCTTTTCCCTCAAATGGGAAATCGTGATGAATAAAAAACTGCTTTCTTTTGCACACTTTCAGGACGTGAATTAGTGACTTTCCTCTTAACGTCTTGTCATCCTCTAATGGTCCTCCCTATATATCAGTAAATAACTTTGCCTTCTCTTCAGCAGTATGAGTAAGTGACCCAACAGGTTTAAATGTAGTAAGTATATTATTATGGTACAAGCAACTTGTAGATGGCCATCAAAGATTGGAAAGCGACAGTGATACGAGCCCTCGGCCGGGAGGGGGCAATTGAAATCTAAAAAGAAAGCGTTTAGAAATAAGGATTGTATGTATGCCTCAAGCATTCATGCTTACCATCGAAGGCACCTTCTTGCGGCGGCGTCGTGTGTCGGGTCACTCTCTTCCCTCAGATATGGTTGAGTTTGAAAAGTACCAGTTGGAAGCGGCCTGCATCTAGCGTTTTTTGCGGTCTCTTTCGTCTGTCTGTTGTCTGTCCATCTTGTTGACGTCCTATGCTACGCTTATACGGCCGGTTATCCGAGTCGCGTAGGCAACAAAACGCTTCCTCAGCCCCCGCCAAGTTATAGCGACGATGTATTTTGCTACGCAAGAGTCAGGACGCCCGCGAGGGGTGTGCAACGACAAAAACGAACATAGGTCCGACCTCGATGACGCCTGGCACGGTACTGAATGAGGCGCGCGCAAATTCTCGCGACCTTTTTACGCTTTTAATTTCACTAAAAAACGAAACTATTCACTATCAAAAATCTATCCAAATAAAAAAATTATGAATAAAATTGCCTTTCAGGACATGCAATATCCAGGTTGTTACGAGCTTCCATTAGAGAATAAAACAAAAAAAAAAAAACTAACTCGACTTTGTTTCAGTTTTTTTTTTGATCGAGGTAAGTTTATTCTATCGTGTTTCGAACCAAATCATAAACTCAAACACAGATGTATCTGTGACATGTATTTTTTTCCAGCTCAAATATTGTAATTTAACTGAATAAAATTGATTTAAAACCGTCAAATTTTGTAAAAGGCTGTTAACCCAGGCAAATAAACTGATCGGCGCTTTTACATGCGGCGTTGTACAATGAAGGAAAGCTTAGGCTCTGCCAGATGTTTTAATGTCAGATTATGGAATAAAGTACTCCATCACTCGACTAAACTTCAGTTACAAGTGAAGCTAATAAAAGTGTGTTATTCCTACTTACGAGCACAGAAAAATACAATGCAGAATTGTCTAAAGCATTGAAACATGTCTAGCAGAATACTTGGATGCTTTCTTTCTGAATAATTTCAACTATTTACCGAGATCCTTATAAGAGTAAAAGGGATGAAAATGTGCAAATTGAAGGCAAGAACCTGACCCTTGAAACTTGTTTCTTCTCTTTCTCAAAATAGACTTTAGATTTTTACACAAAAGGTTCAAATTTCGATGGAAATTTTAAAGTAATGTGTTGTTTTGGTGTTGGGTCAGGTCCATTGTTATGACTTCATTTGCTCCCGTGATCGGTCTGTTCGTTTTGGAATATTGATTCAAAGTGGTCGTAAGTAGGAATGCTGAGAATTTATACGATTTATCGCTCGGGAATACTTTGTGAGATAAAATATTAAGATTCATGGAAAGAGATTTTTTTTGTGGTCTAGCCTCACTCATGCGGGTTGTTAAGAGTTAAAATTTCTAAATTCTGGGTTACGCTGGTAGGCAAGCGTGACACTTACCATCAGGCGAGTGACTTGTTCGTCTTTTTATTCAGGTTCACAACAAAATATCAAATGAAATTAAGAAAAGCAAAACAGCTTACGGAAAAAAAATCGAAACAAATTTGCTGATTCACCAGAGATAATTCACCAGAGATAAAACTGTTTTTGTAAACCAATAGAAATCAATTTGATTAAATGTGAAATATTTATATTTGCCTAAATATGCTCGACTTTTATAAACTGTTAGCTTTCCACATTTTCGACAGGCACACTGCCTCTTATGACGTGTCTAGAATGACTCCGACAACCATGTTTGTGAGTTCATTTTAGTGACACGGCTATCATAGCTAGACTTTGTTAAGTACACGGCCTGTTGTGCCGTGTCTGGAACGGCTCCGACGACCATGTTGGCGAGGTCCATTTGTGACACGGCTATCGTAGTCAGGTTTTGATAAGTACACAGCCTGACGTACCGTGTTTAGAATGTCCGCGAGCTTAACTCGGAACAAATCCTTGAACTTTTCTACTTCAACCTAAATCCATGGTTTTTTCATCATCATCATCATCATCAGCCAGAAGACGTCCACTGCTGAACATAGGCCTCCCCTTTTAACCTCCACACTGAACGACAGCCTGTCTTTTGCATCCACTGGATGCCCGCGACTCCCACAATGTCGTCGGTCCATCTAGTGAGAGGCCTACCTACGCTGCGTCTTCCGGTTCGTAGTCTCCACTCCAAGAACTTTTCTTCCCCATCGGTTATCGGTTCTTCGAGCGATGTGGCTTGCCCATTGCCACTTTGTTTTTTTTTATCACAGGTAAATCCCCGTTTGACTATACAACACAATACAATACAAAACTCTTTATTAAAATACCACAAAACAAGGATAACATAAAAATTACAACAATAATATCATCTAGGCTTTTAACAGGCGGCCTTATCGCTTAAAGCGATCTCTTCCAGGCAACCGTGCACGGAAAGGAATTATATTTAATAATGTGTGGCCTTAACTAAAAATAAAAAATAGAAAGTAAATACCTATGCAAATAACAACAAACAATCAATAGACTACAAATAAATATTACATACTAATACATGCATATACTACATAATATAAACAACATACTACATACCTACCTACATAATTAATAAACTACATCAAAAATATTTAACATACCTACTGTTACTACCAACTCGCCTGTTGCCCCTGTTGCAATGTGGTCGAAGATGAAGCTCGCAGACCTAGAAGTAGAATACCTATTCAGTATTCTCTCTGGCCTTGAAAAGGTCCAGATTATATCTCAGGAAACAAGGAAGCGGCAGGTTGTTCCAATCCTTGTTGTTATTTGTAAATCAATGGCGATTCGTATGAAAACGATACATTAAACAAAACGCAAAAGAACATGCAACAATGCATCATTAACCAAAACAAACGTACCCTTGCAAATTACGGCACTCAATATCAAAGTAATAAAGTTAATGTGTTAGTGATTTCGGCCCGCGGGAGGCCAATTTTAGCGCAATTTCAGCCCAGCGGGGCGCGCGCCGGACTAATGTAGCCTAACCATTATGTGAGAGCCCATTTATAAGCGGTTAAGGGGACTGTTCCCGTCTGCAGCTCTCTCGCTCGCACATTTTCACATTATTGAAGATATAAAATCAATGAGTGTGAATTTCCAAAAAGTTACAAAATCATGTCTTGGTGTCTATCGTAACATTACAAACAAAGACATTGTCAATTTGATATATTTTAATTTGACACAGTAAAATGGTAACAAGTGATTTTTATTTCTCGTGTCATGTTATTCCGTCAAATTACAAGATATCGAAACAAACATTTCTTTGTTTGTAATGTTACGATAGACACCAAGACATGATTTTGTTACTTTTTGGAAATTCACACTCATTGATTTTATATCTTAAATAAAGTGAAAATGTGCGAGCGAGAGAGCTGCAGACGGGAACAGTCCCCTTAAGTGAGCGTATGGACGCCAACAATTGGTGATAAAAAAAACCTAATTATTAGAAAGAATAGCTTTGGACATCGTGAGCGACTACTGCGTATACTACTTATTTATTTTATTTATGTTCGGATAGCCAAAAGCCTTCTACACATTTAAAAAACAATAGGCTTGCCTTTGACCACTAACTCATGATCATCATTACAGCCGTAGGACGTCCACTGCTGGACATAGGCTTTCCCCATCGATCTCAAAAAGGGCCGGTTGGAAGCAGCCTGCATTCAGCATTTCCCTGCGGTCCCTTTTAGGTCGTCTGTCCATCTTGTGGGTGGACGTCCTACGCTGCGCTTACCGGTCCGTCGTCTCCATTCGAGAACCTTTCGGCCACATCGGCCATCTGTTCTGCGTGTTATGTGCCCTGCCACTTCAACTTGCTAATCCGGTGGGCTGTCGGTAACTTTCGTTCGTCTACGGATCTCGTCATTTCTGATTCTATCTCGTAGAGAAACCCCGAGCCACTAACTCACCTGATGATAATAAAAACACCTAGAGAGGCCAACATAGGTTATCACTTATAGTAACACATGGTGTTAGTGCACAAAAGTATCAAACCAAATGTTACATAATAAATAACTTTAGTAATATATGTTTATCTATGGTAATATTTATAGAACCTACATTAAACAGAGAAATTAGAAGAAACTACGAGTACGTTTTGATTACAAATCATTGGCGGTACGTACCTACATGTTAATAGTTTCAAAACATTTCTATAGACATTTATGAACATTTATAAACATTTCTATAGACATTTATAAACATTTCTATAGACAGCCTACCTGTGACTACGGATGCTGGCAGTGTTCGAAATGACAGAAATTATATAATCATGTAAAATAAACGTGGTAATTTTTTCTATGTTTAATAATCGAATAGAAGCGAAAACTTCGCTAATCCCATCTGTTAGAATTTGTTTGTCGAGCTAATCTACGGGTGGCACAACTGCTCCCGACCGCAAGTATTGGTCAAATTATATTGCGTCGATACACAAAAATCAATCTACAATTATCTCAGTACAAAGTTAGTCAAATATGGAATATATAACTATAGATAGAGACGTTGGGTCTCTGTATCTTTTATCGCATTTACAACGAGGAGTGTTCTGAAAAACTGTTTTATCTGATGCCGGTGTCGTGGTTTTACCATAGCACTAGCCGCCACCGCCTGAAAGCTCATCCACATATCATAGATCAGTGGAAATCGCACACTGGCGATTCACGCAATCTTTCTTGCCTCACACTTGCAATATGTGGAATGAGCAACCTTCCGCGGCGTTTCCGAAGGGGTTCATCAAAAGGCGAGTTAATAGATTCTTAAAGGGTTGGCAACGTATTTGTAATGCCTCTAGTGTTACAAGTATCCATAGGCGACGGTGACTGCTTACCTTGCATAAAAAAATATCTTTAATCGAAAAGTTCACCAATCAGTTTGACCTCATTCTTGATGGCTATAAAGTGATGTGCCCAAATCGCTTCGTAATGAAATCGCCGCACATTGGCTGCCAGCGAACTACCTAACAATATTTTACTAACCCCTCATCAATAGTCGTATAATAACAGTTTAATAGACACCGATTTATCTCAAATATAACCCACAAAATTACTAGCAATTTCTAAACTAATCATCACAGAAATATCAACTCTACATCTCTAATAATAGGATCGCGAAACAAAGACCGCAAGTAATCGATAGTGTTGGTGAAGGACACAAGAGTCATATCATCGTCGTATTCGAATCGCGTGCCATGATTCGGCAGATTTCATCAAAGCATCGCCGGACCACCAATGAGCCTCTTAAAATGATTGAGACAATGATGTATTTATCGATATCGATAAGTTTATCGGACCACCTAAATTGAAGATCCTCGATTGTTAATTGGCACAACAGTACATAACAAATTGACAGTAAGAATTGCAGCGTTTGAGCCGTGTTGGACTTATTTGTCATGTATTATTAAAAATAATAGTTTGTCATTCTCTATACTTAGACAGATATATATAACTCTAATTTAAAAATTAAAATCAACCACCTGACTTGATTTTGTATTCACTTGTGTCTGATATTATTAAAACTGGTGTATATATTTAAAACTGGTGGTAGTCCATAGTATATTGATTCTAATTGATATAAAACAGTGCCTATGTCTAGATTTTTTGTCTAGATAAAATCACTTAGAAAGCTTCAAAAGCATCGACTATCGACATCGATATTTCCGGTCACACATCACTAAGCCACACCAAAAGCGTTCCCGCGATGCACAATCAACACACATTCAAACCTTTGTTGCGCCGAGTGATTTATTGATTACGTCTCTGTCAACACTGGCAGGCATTAAAAAAAACTTTACACCGAATATGAATACTTCATTTGATCCGGATCTTGATCGATAATAAAATCGATCGTGAGTCACATCACTCGTTAGGTGTATTTAGCGTACAAATGATTTTCACTGTCGGTGGGGCTTTGAGTTTCTTATTAGGTGATATTGAATTTGTTTGTGTGAGGTTGGTTAGTCATGCTTGGGCCAAGGAACTTGTGTGGTAAGACAAAATGATCTACCCACTAAATATACCTACCGTTGATAAATATACCACTAAATTGTTTACGTGGCTTATCTTTAGTTGGTGAAACAAATAGCCGACCTATCAAACCCTCAACTCTTTCAACTCTCGTAGAATCCGAATATTATAATAATACTCATTTTGGAATTTTAGAATTTCACCTAATTTTCATACAAGTTTGACCCACCAAAACTTGTGTACCATGTCGGAAGTCTTCCGGCCTAAAGCCTCTAACATGAGGGCTAAACAAGTGACCTGCCCCCCGATTCTACTAAACAAATTGTCTTTAAATTTTAATTGTTGCGACTTTAATTGTTAAATAACTGCCTCAAAATTGACAGTTAAATTTTTTTTTTATACTCCGTTATAATATTAGGTGCATTACATAACATAACATAATTTATTGGTAACCACTTATGTACATTAGGTGGTTGTATTTTTCAATTTTGAGGCAGTTATTTAACAATTAAAATTGCAACAATTACAATTTAAAAACTATTTCTTTAGTAGAATCGGGGCCCAGTTCTTGTTTGTTATGGTGTACAGAACCAGCTAATAAGAGGTGGCTGGCTATTAAAAAAACTGGACAAGTGTGAGTAGGACTCGCAACCTAAGGGTCCCGTAGAAACGTAATAAATATGTATGTAGGTTTCCGTTTTTTCTTTCTTAGGTACGGAACCCTAAAAACCCAGTATAATAAACAGTAGTGTTAATAATTACGAAAGACGTTTTTAATGTCAACGCGTATAACCGTCACTTACCGCTCACCACAACCTAGGCTCACAAACCTCGTACACAACTTTTGTTAACAGAACATCGAGTGCAAGTTTTTACAATTGCGTTTACCTTCTTAACTACGATTTGTATGGAGCACAGAAAAGAGAAGTAAATAGAGCGGAAATGAGAAGGAAAATCTGTTACCAGGCATATGAGTGAACCTTGATTGAACATTCTTATTTAAATCAACGCGTCTAACTCCGCGTCACAGTTGCTAACTGATTTCGAATGACTGACGTTTCGTTAATATGGGTGCAACTGGCTACCGACAACAATTTTTTTACAAAAATGCCTTGACAGCCTATTTTAAACAAAACAAGGGGTTATCGGTAAATTTGGTTTATGGACGATAATTTTACGTGATAACGCTTAGGCAGATCGTGCCTCTCTATCGCTTGTTCCGCGCTCTCGCTTGCACGCGCGGCTCAGGTGGAACGTAACAATTTTTCGTGCGTGCAGCCGGCGTTCATCGATTTATAAGACGTTATCACGTCAAAATAATTATTTTCTGTGGTATGGAGTAAGAGAGTGCCCTTAACATGGCGCTAGATGGCGCTGCTCTCAACGAGAACGAATAGGTAATCGCAATTGGAAAAACTCGCACTAGGCAATACAACTCGGCGTGAGTACCCGATTTTCCTTCAAAATTCACCATCCCCACACACACACAGTTATAGGAGTACCTATACACCTATAGGATGGGTCATAAAACATCCCAGCGGCTCGCAGCGGGCCTGTCGTCGATTGCGTCCCTACTACTTAATAGGGCGATAATTGCGGGGCTATTACGTCCCATGGGCTTAGGAGGGGGAGGTCCCAGGGGGGTAGGTTCCTAGGGGTTGAGGGTGACAAGTAGGTAGATAAATAGAAATATTGGATGTGTATAGATGTGGCTGTGTATGTGTTGGTATGGTGGTCGTAGATTTGTGGTAAACAATGTTTGAAATTTTCGTGATGGAAATTCTCTTATTTATTCATTCTATTACAATTAACTCAACTATTCTCAAAACATTAAAGCTAAAAACAAAACATTTTTGAAACATTCAAAAAATTTGACAAATAAACTAAGTATTCAATCATTATCAGCCTCACATTACATACATCATAAGCCTGTAAACGTCCACTGTTGAACAAAGGCCTCCCCCATAGAGAGGAGTGTTGCCATAATCCCCACGCTTAGCAGGCGGCTTGGAGATCGCAGTACGTTCACCGTGTACTAATATGACGCTGCTGCCCATCCTTCGATGGTTCTGGTCGCAGTTTTAGGACATACCCGGGTCCAATATCAGCCTATTATGTTCCTTCTGCTTGGTCTCAGGCCTTCTCTCAGAGAGAGAAGATGGGCCCTAATCCACCATGCTGGCCCAGTACATACTGGTGAATGTCTGACTTTTGAGGTTCTTGGAAATGCCGGTTTTCTCACGATATTTTCCTTTACCGTTGTGAGTGATGGCATATAAGTCATTGGTGCATGGCCGAAGATCGTACCGGGTGCCGTCACATTTTAAAACATACAATGCTACCCAAATGCTACCCCACTTTTCTATTTTTTTTTAAATTAACTAGGTCAAATGTATCTTCTGATAATATAATCATAACAATATGATTATTTAAGACCTGCATTTATTGACATAATTATTATGTCGTGATAAAATATTAAGTTCGCCAAAGAACCAGAGTCACCGACATAGCTATTTAAATTTGCACGTTGAACTGGCAATGGGCAGGCCACATCGCTCAAAGAACCGATAACCGATGGGGAAGAAAGGTTCTTGAGTGGAGACCACGAACCGGAAGACGTACAGCGTAGGTAGGCCTCCCACTAGATGGACCGACGGCATTGTGAGAGTCGCGGGCATCCAGTGGACGCAGATGGCAGGCTGTTGTTCAGTGTGGAGGTTAAAGGGGGTTAGAGGGGGTGAGCTATGTTCAGCAGTTAACGTCTTCTAGCTGATGATGATAATGAAAGTATTAAGAAAAGAAAGATTCATGATCAGTTTAAATTCTACACGATATTTCACAAAAATAAAAAATAAAAATTTCAAAGAAATAAATGTAAAAGTTTATTTTGCTTAGTTCAAATAGTTTAGAAAACCCATTGAAAAGCGCCTATATTAAACTAATAAGCATCGAGATTCATCAATAAACTTTCCAGTGTAACCACAGCTTTGCTTCGCATAATACCTACAACGCAACTTTTGTGTATTGCGAAAATTCATTACAAACTTCTGCGGTGGGTAGATTGCTTAATTTTCTTTAATATTAACTTGTACACGGACCCCTTTTTAATTAATATCGACAAAATAGTCGACGCGACCGTCGGGAAGCCGGCTGATAAAGATTTTAGTGGTGCGCTTGAAACTATCGATAACAATTGATAAAAAAGATTTCTTGTTACAGGCTATTTCTTCTATAACATTTCACCCACAAAAAAAAGCAATACAATGAAATTCTTACTGTATGTTAATTCTTGTTATTGGAATACGGTAAATAATAAAAGGGGAATATATATTATGTATAGATAAGATAAGATAAGATCAGATAAGATAAGATAAGATAAGATAAGATAAGATAAGATAAGATAAGATAAGATAAGATAAGATAAGATAAGATAAGATAAGATAAGATAAGATAAGATAAGATAAGATAAGATAAGATAAGATAAGATAAGATAAGATAAGATAAGATAAGATAAGATAAGATAAGATAATTTTTATTACACAGAAAAATTACAGTATACAATAACAAGGAATACACATAATTTTTTAGGAAACAACTTAATAAGTAAACACAGGCAACATATAAGCATTGATAATTATATTCCTAGGCAATTAAGTTGCCTACGTTCAAAATTCGATCCAATCAATACAGTCTATGTGCAATGCCATACAAATTTAAAATATAATAATAATTTTTTATTGCTATTATCCGCAAGTTTGTTTTTGGTTAATAAGATAAAATTTTCACCTATAACTAACATTCTTAATTTAGACAGAAACCAGCTATCAATAAAACAAAAAGTCTTACATGAATACCTTGAACAAAAAACTTAAAACCATATCACAATATCGATAATGACGCGTCCCATCACTTCAAATATTAATTTCAAAATTGGTTTAAATAGGTATTACGCCGCTTGTTAGCCCCGGTCCAAAATGAACTCATTAAAACTATAAAAGCAGCGGTAATTAAGGACACCCCCTACTCCCGGCTGCCTCCATTACCCCCTTTCCGGCCCAGCCGGGGGTTGGGTTTAGAGCCCCACAACACCCCCTTTTCGAGCGGAGGACATTGATCTAAGAAATTCCTAGATGTGGTGAATCAATTGTCGTTTACGGAGTTCCAAATACAACACATAGTTGGAGGCCACTTGGTAAAGACAAAGATAATTATATTTTATCTACACAAAATACAAGTAAATCATATGCACATTTAAAACACATGGCACAATAAAAAAGGTGTTTAAACTTTTTGGTCGAAGGTTTAAACAATATCACTTTGTATCATCTTTTTCTAGTAGGCGTCGACGTAGTAGGCGTGGATAAATCTAGAGAGGTGGCACAAATACCGTTAATATTATAACATATTAAATAAAATCTATACTAATAGTCAAAATAAAAACAAGTAAACCAGTATAAAGTTTTGACCAAAGAAATTATTTCATGCACACACATCCCTATTGTTTACAGCTTACAGCCCAATAATTTTAATTTATTTGACAGATCTCTAGTAATTGTTTTCGTAAAAGCAACATTTGAAAAAGAGTGCATTCAATGAAGCATTCCATAGGGGAAAATTATTTAGGCATATCATACGGATTTCGATGAGATAGAGCCACATTGTTTTATTCCCTCCTGCCCATTTTTCTATCGGAATGCCAGAGCAGACACAAAAAATCGACACTGCTTTATGGTTGATATTCCGAAAACCCGTACGAAGCGCTTTGATTCCACTTTTATTGTGCGAACTGCTAGTCTGTCGAATGGGTGTTCCCCGATAGTTACAATCTGGGTGTCTTCAAATCACGAGTGAATCGGTTTCTTCTAGGCAAGCGTGCTCCATCGTAGACCGCATCATCGCTTTACATCAGGCTAGTTTGCGGTCAAACGCAAGCCTATAATTAAAAATTAAAAATAAATCTTTTCTAGTCTATTCTCTACATCCGTGGTCATGAAACGCAGAGGCTTTATTGCCGGCGACATTACAGTCCGGGCGCTGGTAATTTTCAACTAATAACCTGTTTAATTCCACTGCCTTTTTCAGGCAGCTGTTTATTTCACGTTTAAATTCTGCGAAAATTGTTCTCCTTTGATGCTCGTTTGTGAAGTTTTGTGTTCATGGATTTTAATTTAGATAGACTTAACTAAAAAGCCGTGGCTACCACAGCCAGTTAGTAGAAGAAATTCAATAGCGTATGTGAATCCACAAACCCGGAATTGGGCCAGCGTGGTGGATAATGGCCCAATCACCCTTTTGGTAGGTCTTAGTCCAGCAGTGGACTATTAAAAGGCTGATTATGCTAACTAAATACATAATAGAAATTCCTGTCGCTGATATACCTTGGAGTGGTGGCTTGCTCATATTAGTCGTTCAACCAGCAAATCAAAATGTGTTTTAGAGTTCGGATCATAATCGTCAAACTTGGCGAAGGACTTCCTGCTTAGTCATCATTTTAAATAATGAAACGAAAAAAGAAACATATTTACAAATAAGTTGAAAAACGTATTATATCAGAATGCGTTCTGCAGTAAATTTTCTATGGAATAAAACATTATAAAAATACGGGCGGAATTGAGAACCTTCCTCCTCTTTTGTAGCCGTTAAATGTTTTAAGATCTTCCCCTGCACATATGTTTGGACAAATAAACGTATCCATTATATTTATTTTTATCATTTCAGCCATAGGACGTCCACTGCTGGACATAGGCATCCCCCATCGATCTCCAAAAGGGCCGGTTGGAAGCGACCTGCATCCAGCGTTTCCCTGCGGTCTCTTTTAGGTCGTCTGTCCATCTTGTGGGTGGACGTCCTACGCTGTGCTTACCGGTCCGTGGTCTCCATTCGAGAACATTTCGGCCCCATCGGCCATCTGTTCTGCGTGCTATGTGCCCTGCCCACTGCCACTTCAACTTGCTAATCCGGTGAGCTATGTCGATAACTCTCGTTCGTCTACGGATCTCCTTATTTCTGATTCGATCTCGTAGAGAAACCCCGAGCATAGCCCTCTCCATAGCTTGTTGTGCGACTTTGAGCTTGCTTATGAGGCCCATAGTGAGAGACCACTTTCTGTCTGGATCACCGGACTGGCCGCTTCCAACCTGCCCTTTTGGAGATCGATAAGGGAGCCCTATGTCCAGCAGTGGACATCCTATGGCTGAAATGATGAATGGTGATGAGACTGGCATCGGGACAGGTACGAGTAAAACATAATAAAAGTTTGTAAAAATCATTGAAAAGAGGCCAAAAAGCTTTTCAGAAGGAATAAATCCTACTGCTTAGATTCTATTATTAATTGCATAAATACCAAATGAAGGGCACGCAATGAGGGAGCTAGTTTACTATAATTAGTTTGTCTGATATCTTTGATCTGACTATTTGCAATGGATATGTGAATTGTACAGAGTTGTTAGGTCAAATCGGGAACCAAGCATTCAGGTTAGGACAAGGTCTCTCTTTTCCTATTTGTCCCATAGGGGGCGGTTGAACTACTTTTTTTATATATCTCCTTCACTTCGCTCTATTTTCGACATCACTGACTCTCCTTAATAGCTGGAGCGTTAAAAAAATTGTTTTTTTGGTTGGGGGACCCACCCCATTAAGTTTTATTTTTTTGACTTTATTACGCTTCGAAAATACAGCCGTTAAAATGTAAGACAGACAGACGGACGGACGGACGGACGGATGCACAGCGTAGGGTTAGTAATAGTTTCCCGTTTACACCCTTTGGGTATGGAACCCTAAAAACAAACAGTTGTATACTTTTTGTACTGTGTATTAATGCTGTTGTTTTAACATCTCTACATATACCCACCGAGCATCAAACCGCTTAGTTTCTTATCACGTCTACAATCACGGGTTGATGTGCCTGATGAATGAACGTTTTGTGATGCTAATACTCAGATTATGTATTAAAACTACCCTCAAATGCAGTAGCAAAACCACTTAACTACCTACATCATTCATAACTAAAATAAACCCTATAATTTGATGGAAACGGTTGATTATTCCGTGAGACCGAGTAATAAGGTATAGTGTACACGTGTACGTTTATCTGTGATTAGTTGTCGTCAAATCGTAGGGCGCTTTGTCCAAACTACCAATTTAATTAGGAATTAAGTGAGGGCGCCACCGTTGTATTTTTGATCAAAAGTTAAAGTCTCTCGTTGAACATTTTAGTTCTCATATTTGGCCACCTGTAGAGATTTGGTCAGGCTCAGTAATGTTTGATCAAGGGTTAGGTTAAATTGACTGCGAGTGATGTATTGTGATTTGTGCTGTAATTGATCGTTTATGTTCTTTTGTTTGGTTTTAGATGTTAGTCGTGATTGTCTCTTGATAATTTTCAGTGATTTATAGGATTTTAAATGCATTAATTAAACGCAATATACACAAATAAGGTTCTCGATAATTAGCTAACAAACTCCTGAGGTCTCGAGTTTCCTTAAATCATACTAAAAAGCTTTGATCAATGTTTTTTTTTAATAATAGGCTTGCGTTTTACCGTGATGCGTCTACGATCGGCTACGAGGCACGCTTGCTCAGAAGAAAAACGAATGCAGCAGGTAACAAAAAATATATATAATTACATACCTATGTTGTTTTTTCAGTTGTTTGGTTCCAAAGCTATGCGTTCGTCCTTGGTTGAGACCAATTTATAGCTTTTTTTTTTTTTTTTTTTTTTTATTTATTTATTCAAATTACAACTATCATATTATTTAATTTAGCTATTTAAAGCCATATTTAAAAAATGCATAAAAGAAAATAAAAGTATTTTTGTTTTTGTTGCAAGCACTTGTATATATAGTGAGTGTATCGTTGAATAGGTTTTTTTAAATAAATAAAGGTACAATTTCATACATCACTTTGTTATCAAGTACCTCCTTCGAAAAATATGTCCTGCCAAAGGGGCAAAAAGTTGCCACTCTAAATTTTTAGTAATAGCGATAAAACTGTTATACATTCAAGAGAATCTAGCTCAAATTTTATGTTTTGTAAAAAAATATGTGTTAACTCAGGAATAATATACATCTGAAATTTAGCTAAGTTGATTTTTTCTATTTCCTCCAATTTCTGAACCAAAGCCATAGTATTATAATTGTGGTCACATAAATTCAATTATATGGCTTTTATTTTTGGCTACGGAACCCTACCATAATATACGTATCTCGATACGCTCTTGTTATTGTTTATGGTGTAGTAGGTATATAGGATCGTCATCATTATCAGCCTAACAGTTCCCACTGCTGGGACACAGGCCTTCTCTCAGAGAGAGAGAGAGAGAGAGAGAGGATAGGCCCTAATCCACCACTGGCCCAGTGCATGTTGGTGAATGGCATGTCTTTGAACTTTTGAGGTTCTTAGACATACCAGTTTCCTCACGATGTATTCCTTCACCGTTTTTAAGCGATGGCACCGAATCTGCACCTAATTTATTTTAAGTCTTAAATATGTTATTGGTCAGGACCGAGGATCGAACTGGGTGCCATCAGATTATAAAGCGCGCCATCGCTCTTAGCTCGTAAATGCATGCTATCACCAATAAACAATCAAAAAGCTTTACTCAGTAGAAATGTTAATATGAAACCAGCGTCCAATAAATTCCCCGCACATTCTGATGTTTAGCAACATCACGGTGTCGCAGCGGCATTAACATTCCGCCAAGCAGCGCCGCAGGCCGCATGCAACGGATATCTCAATTTAACACAGAGTAGGGAGGGATAAACGCATGCAAGTTGCATGCTAAGCATTCAAGTTACAACCAAACAATAATATTATTGGTTGGTTGTTTGTTTGAGACCTCATGCCAATCAGGCAGTTACTACAGGCAGCACCATTTGGAGCAAGCGAATTGTCCACTGGCATCTTCCTTCGAACTGCGGACGGTAGATACCGTCTGTAGCTTGAGCGAGGAGTGCCGCCTACTTCCATTTCAATCTATACAGAGCATCTTTACTGCGTCCAGAAATTTGGTCTTCTGCCTTATTTATCTCTACGTTTCTGACTCTAGAGTTAAGTATGAGACCCAACATAAAGCGCTTTGCTGCTCCCTAAAATGTGGCTATCTTTTTGGTCAGTGCCCAATTATGCAAACCATAGAGTAGGGACGGCAAAATAGTGTTGTCCATAAGTCTTTTCTAGGTGATCATTAGTTTTTTTTTCTTTTTTTTCTTTTAGTCATTTTGGTTTTTGAAGCTATTCACTTCTACATTTTCAATTTTATCTTGAATAGGCATGATGACTTATATTTTTTTATTACCTCATAAAAAAGCTGATCATAAATAGAGCACATCAACATAAACAAAATTAAAATAAGTTCAAAAATAAATAAGATATAAGCATTTTAATTTCATGCTAGACAGAGAGCGCACTATACTGAGTCGTGACGTCACGGCTTAGGAGCGCCATACAAATGCTATACTAACACACGCTTTGCGAGAAAAGGATAGAACATCCCCTCTCTATCCCCACCTAAAACTTTAAATAGTCATCTCAGAGATTTATCAGCCAGTTCAAATTATTTTTTCAGTATGTGTAATGTATTTAGTTATATTCATCGCTAAGCCGGTTATTTGTAATAAATTAATCATTAGGACACATGCCTATTAGGTAAGGTAAAAAATAAGCATATTCCATTTAGCCATAATGGCAAGCAGAAACTAACACATCTGGCCATTATGCTGATGCTCCTTGCTGGCGCCTGCGACACTGCAGGCTGGCCCCCGCTACCATAGGCCCTAGTCAGGACCTCTCGCAGCTGCTTCATAGCATACAGCTACATGTCCCCATACTCCCGTTTGGGTGTCATCTTCCTTTTCGTCCGCTAAGCTTGGCGCCCGGTGGCGCCCGCTCAGGCCGCAGTGACGGCTGGGTAGGCAAATATCATATACATATATGCTCTCTCTCTCTTGACTCGATCTCTTCTATCACTCATGTTGTCTACTATCACACATTTACGTGCCTTGAAAAGGAGTCTCCCTGGTATTGACGGTCATCGCGTTCTATAATACGTTTTTCCTTTACACCGGTCGCACAACTGGCTCGCTTCATTTTGATTTTGTGCGGTTTTGTACCACTTCTGATATGTGGTAAATCACAATCCAGTTCACTATGGCAAAACTGGAAAATAGCTACTTCTTAATTTTAATAGCTAATATAAATTACGAATCTCTTTCTCAGCCTGCTCTGCACAGCTAGTAGTTCCGACACGAAAACCGCAATTTTTCTGCTTTTATTCCATCGTCCGTCGACTAACTCGTTGACAATAAGCCCATATTTTATCCACCGAGGTTTGTTTCAGAGAAATATTCAAATTTATGACAGCGCCGATGCGTTGGTGCTGCCATCTCTGCCCGTTTAATAGTTGTGTGGCGTTATTTATGTGTAGGTCTGGTTTATGTGTGAAACTCTGGGAACTGTGGATTGGGATAAATGTGGTAGTCTGGAATTTATTTCGCACGATAGGTATTACGCGCGAGTTATTGTTCAGCGTTTATTATGTTTAAAAGACTTGTGGAGATCGTTTTATTTCCTAGGGAAGTGTGTTCCATCGTAAACCTTATCATCGCTTAACATAAGACGAGATAGAGTCAATAGTAAGACTGTGAATAAAAACTTTGCCCTAAAGATCTCAAAAGTGCATATGTAGGTATAGCATATGTATATGCTTACCTGAACAGTAGGTATGTCTTGTCTAGTCATCATTCATCATTATCAGCCTATCATGTTCCCACTGCTGGGAGGCCTTCTTTAAGAGGGAGAGGATGAGCCCTAATCCACCATGCTGGCCCAGTGCATGTTGGTAGTTGTCTTGTTGTTAGTAGTTGGTGCTAGCTTGTATGTCAGTACCTCAGATAAAACAACCAAGGGAGCTATGTTAAGTAGCTCAGTGGGTCCGAACGCATGAGGTCTAAATGAGGCTTGATGCCTCGAACTCACCCTGCAGACGACCTTGCCGTCCCTTTTTTGCTTATGGGCTATTAGTTAGTTTATAAGTGTCGCTGCAAGTTTTTTAGTGTGCGTGAATCTGTCCCCTCAACGGTAACAGACCGACCTTTTTTATTTTAAGAGAAGAGAGCACTAACTATGGGGGGGGGGGAGGCAGACCACAATAAAACGAAAATGAGTAGGTGAGTCGTACTTTTTTTGCGTTGAGCGGTTTAGCGGTATAGTCAAAAATATTAGAAAAAATGTTAGAAAAGTTGGCAGAGAAATCCATTCCTGGGCAGTCATCATCAACATCATTGCAGCCTATCATGTATGAGGCCTATGTTCAGCAGTGGACGTCTTCTGCCTAATGATGATGAAGTAAAAATACAAATTAAAACCAACATCCTATTTCAAACTAGCCTTAAACTAACCTAATGAATTATACGGAAATCTAAGATGTCTGGTAATAGATACAGTGCAGGCCATAAATCTGTGAATTAGCCAGTTAAGCCCTATAATCACCGGGCATAGAACGAATCAATTAAGGCAATAATGGTCGTGATTTTATCTGCAGTATGCGCAATCAAGTGGCTGCAAGTGCATTGCAGTGTTTCGGCGCGGGGCTATTTTTGTTGGCTTGCATTGTAGTTTCTAAGAGTCGTATTGCCGACGCATACGCGCTTTACAGTCTGACGGCACCTGGTTCAATCCTCGACCCTACACCAATTATTTACATTAGCAGCCATTAAACGTCCACTGCTGAACTAAGGCCTCCCTCTTAGAGAGGGGTGTTGCCATAATCCCCACGGTTGGCAGGCAGCTTGGGGATGACAGCATGTTCACCGTGTAGTAATAGGACGCTGCTGCCCATCCTCCGGTGGTTCTGGTCGCAGTTTTAGGACATACCCGGGCACCGATGACTTATAAGTACCTAAATAAATTATGAGCAGTTTCGATGCCATCGATCAAAAACGGTGAAGGAAAACATCGTGAAGAAACCGGTATGTCCAAGAACCTCAAAAGTTCAAAGACATATGACATTCATCAACATGCAGTGGGCCAGCATGGTGGCTTAGGGCTCATCCAGGGCAAGGCCTGTGACCCAGCAGTGGGAACATGATAGACTGAAATGATGATGATGACGATGACTATAATTTTATTGAGATCATTGTTGACTAGACTGATCTTGATGAGGTAAAGAATTAGTGTGAATCAATAAACCGTCCAAGTGCGAGTCGGGCTCGTACACTGAGGGTTCCGTACCACTACAAAATTCAATAACGAAATTACCAGTTATAGCTTGGTAATGAACAGAAACTTATCACCGACTCGAACTTAGCCATTATATATTTATTAGTTGTTGTTATACTTGAGTTAGTGTGTACTATAATCATGCCAAGTTTGACGCTTGTACGTATATAAAAGCTAATACAAAAATACGTTAAAAAAATACGTTTGTTGTATGGGGACCCCCCTTTAGTTTTTACTTTTTGACTTTTTTAGTTAATCCAGCGTAACATTACATATTCTGTGAAAATTTCAACTGGCTATCTATTACGTACGGTTCGAAAGATACAGCCGTTAATACGTAGGATAGAACGACAGACGACATCGTAGGCTTAGTAATAGGGTCCCGTTTTTACCCTTTGGGTACGGAACCCCAAAAAAAATTTTTTTAAGAAGTTTTTATTTAACTTTACATGTAAGTACGTTAAGTATCAGGAAATCTTGCAAGCCTAATTTGACCCACTTTCCAGCGTTCAATTGAGTTGAAATTTGGTACACCTATGTATATACTTATATACTTGGATGACAATGCATTAATATGGTATCATGGAGCTTTTCTGATGATGGAGTCGGAAGGTGATCATAGGGACTAATGAACGCAACAAGATAACCCCAACGTGTGGGCTTTTTGGAATGAAAAAATATCTCCATTTTACTTTTGCGAAGAATCTTTACATAGTATAAATTAAAGTCGCTTTCCGCATCTGTATGTCTGTCTGTAAGGCCGCTAACTCCTCCTAAACCACACAGCGGATTTTGATGCGGTTTTCACCATCAGTTAGATACATTTTCACGGAAAGTTTATATTTATAAGTAGCAACCCGCCCCGGCTTCGCACGTAAATTACACCCGTGCAAATTCGGGCGGGCGGGTCGCTAGTAAGAAATAAAATAATAGTAGGCAAAATTTTGCATTAACTTTAACTTCATAAAATTCCAAGCAATTCTTCTTTGGTGGCTATTCGACATTCATGCATTTAATAGAATAGAAATAAATTTTAAGAAATACATATCTAATGGAAAGGAATAACTATAAATCCAGTGAATAATATTCCGATACAATAGGCGTCTAGGAACAAGCCGGTGCCTCGCCATATTACATTGAATGCGATGTAGAACGCATCGATGTCATAAATACGAATATATTCAATCGTAAATATAACGAACAAAGCAGTACACACGTACAGACAGAGCCAACATCTCTTAATGATATGTAGATTCCCTGCATTAGTTACATGGCAGTGTTCTTGGTGAAAACATCGCGCAACGAGACTCTCACAAACACTGCCCTAACTTTAATTTACAATACACGCCAAACCGACCGCTATTATAAAGGTACAAGGTTCAATTTCCAATTTCGTTCAACTTCAATTAAGGCATTTCAGATTGAAGACGATTGCGACTCATTAAACAAGACATAATTTAAACGTGTCCCAAAGCTGCTTTCAATTTCGAATTTCAGGCTTCGTTGTTACAGCTTTGTTCCCATTGGAACCGACAATCGAACGTACGCCATTTTGAAATTGGACATTAAAGCTCGTGCATTACTCGAAACATTGAAATGTGGAACGTGGTGTACAAAGATAAGGTTCAGTTTTGAATGGTTGGTTATGGAAATTGAGACATTAGAAATCTCCGAACGGCTATTACCGTGTTCTTTTAACAAATGCACGAGTTGCCCGAGTACTCTGAAGTAAGATGTAACTCTGGAGGCGCTCGCATAAATAAAGCTGGGCAAAGTATCGGTTGTTTTAATATAGAGAGCCGTAGAGACCCCAGGTGGGCATGGACCCCTCATATATCATCGGCCACAATTATTAAATTATCTTTTTTGTTGACATTAAGTAATTGTTTCGGTTGATTCGTGCTCATAACTGGCGCGCCGAGCGATGAGAAATGATTTTTAAATTGTCGTTTTACTTGTACTCAAATACCTTAGTCAGAGTATTCTTAATTTATATTGATGTTAATTTTAAATTATTTTATAATAATAGTCATCTTCGAATACCGATAATGATTTCTATTGAAATTCTCGTATTTATTAGGTAGGAAGTCACATCTCTTAAAAATTTAAAGCTAGTTTTGATTTTATACTTTTATTTTTATGTAAGCTGAGTATTCTTTTGGGTAGATAATAAAGCTATAAACGAGTGGTTTAATGTATTCCAATGCATTTAATAGTAATTAAATTCCAGAGTTTACAGTTCCAATCTGAGCATTATAATTTTAAATCGTGCGATAAAGAGATTAAAATCTCGCTGTAATGGAGATCAAAATGGCGTCAATTTACTGATATACAATATATACATACATACGTAATCTAATTATAGAAATAAATTGTATTTTGTGTATAATGACTTTAAAAGCGATAAGTTTCTGATTTTTATTGCAAACCAAAACAGCAGACATGCAGACAGGCAGACAGCATTTTGACGATTTTGTTTTAATGGGTCTAGATATAAAAATTCCATTACAACCGTTTTAAGCATCATAATGTAAGAAAAAGGAAAAAGGATAAGTAAAGTCACCAAAACCTTTCTGAATGACTACATATATATTGATTAGTCGATACTAATTTTAAAAAAACATCATCATTTCATAGTTATACCTGTTTGTCAACATTAAAAAATGCCAAAAAATATTATTTCAAACAAATATTATTATACACTGCACTAAAAGTTTTTCAGTCTCTATTTTACAGGCAGTAATAAAAAACAGCAATATTATTAGTAGTTTGTAATTTATTTGGCTTGAGTGATAGTTCTGTCTGACAATTAAAACGTTAACACGCATGGTTATTACGATAGAAACTAAAAAAATAAAAAAAAATAAAAAAAACAGGCAAAGGGACTAGCGCCACCACAGAAGCGCCACTAACAACCTCCGGCACTTACAGCAACATCTGACATCTGACAGTTGCTCACCTGTCACAAGTCAAATCTGCGTTTATCGATTTTTGGACAACGACGATCGCAAATAATATACTTACTAATAAATAATATACTATTGATAGTTGATTGAATCAGGCGTTACTTTGCGGAAGTCCATTTTTAATGTGTATATGAATTTCTAGTGCAATTCCGCTTCTACGTCGTTTTGAGTACAATAAAGATTTGGGACAAACTATTTTACTCTATAGATATTTGTGATGCTAATTTAAACCTAACTTGCTACCTTGCTTTTATGTCAGGTTAGGTTTAAATTAGCATCACAAATATCTATAGAGTAAAAAAGTTTGTCCCAAATGTTTATTGTACTCAAAACGACGTAGAAGCGGAATTACACTAGAAATTCATATACACATTAATATACTATTGCTATGGGAATGATGACATCAATATCGACTTAATATCGATACAAATTTTCAGAATACAAAACTAAAATGTTAAAGTGATTTAACACTACATGTTCCAATTTCAAGTCTTACCCAGGGCGGTCATTAATCATGCACTGCAATGTAATAGGGTCAGGCGGCGCGGTTCGCGCAATGAATCAACAGAGTAATTAACTAACTTATACAATTATCTTGACACGAAGTGTACTTGTACAGGATTGAGACTGAATGCGGTTAATTCTATTCCAGCGTGTGGAGAGGAATTTAGTTATCGCTAACTTATCTTAGAGTTAAGCTGGAATTACACCAAGGTAACGTGCAGCTTCACACACACAAAGTCACACAGCGGGCAATGGAGAGAGCTATCCTCGGAGTTTCTTTGCGCGATAGAATCCGGAACGTGGATATTCGCCAAAGAACCAGAGTCATCGACATAGCTGTTAAAATTTGCAAGTTGAAGTGGCAATGGGCAGGCCACATCGCTCGAAGAACCAACAACCGATGTGAAAGAAAGGTTCTTGAGTGGACACCACGAACCGGAAGACGCAGCATAGGTAGGCCTGCCATTGGATGGACCGACGACATTGTAAGAGCCGCGGCCATCCAGTGGATGCAGATGGCAGGCTGTCGTTCAGTGTGGAGGTTAAAGAGGGAGGCCTATGTTCAGCAGTGGACGTCTTCTGGCTGATGATGATGATGAACGTGCAGCTTTGTGGCATGCAACATAGTTTGACGTAGGTCATCTAGCTTCTTATCTTATAATTAGGCTGAAATTACACAAAGGTAACGTGCAGCTTTGTGGCATGCAACATAATTTGGCGTAGCGTAGGTCTTCTATAATGTTATCTTAGGGTTAGGCTGGAATTACAAAATTCGTGCTCAGTGATTTTATATCTTCTAAAATGTAAAATTTTTTTTTTTTTTTTTGACATTTTTCACACACAGTCATCTGACCCCAAACTAAGCAAAGCTTGTGATATGGCTGCCAGAGACTGATATACATACATATATAGTTTTAAATACATACTTAACTAGATATTAACAACCAGATATAGAACAAACACAAATGTTCATCACATAAATGTTTGTCCTAGATGGGAATCGAACCCACGCCCCCAAGCTCAGAAGGCAGGTTCACTACCAACTGGACCAACGGGCTATCTAAATATGTGAGCGAGGGTCCCCAAGCCTCTCTCTAAGAGGGAGGCCTTTGTTCAGCAGTGGACGGTTACTGGCCGATGATGTGATGCGAGCAAGATAGCTGCAGATGGGAACAGCTCCTTTAAATAACACTCGTTCCAAGCACAGGCCTTTGCAATCGACCGTGCAATTGTTTCCTCACGATGTTTTTCCTTCACCAAGAGTTCAACTTGTTGTTGGGACGTTAAAGAGAACCTGTTACGGAAGCCAGTTTTTACTAAACAAACACTCAATTTACCTCCAAAAAGCTCAATTCCTCAATAATTTCACACGTTAGCCGTTTATCTTTCGGCAAACAATACATTGGTGAGCTAATGATTTGAGTAAAGTTTGTTTGGCCACCCGTGATGCTCACTCAGGTGGTTTGAGTGAAGAAGAATATTTATTCAATGTACGATAATGATTGACAATTTACGGATAAGGTCGTAAATTGTTCCGCTGATGTTGTTTTATTCTGTTATGTATAGAAAAATTCACCAGCCAGATCTGTCTCTTTCGCACATTTAGAACATTTTAGTGGAAAAAAAAATCCTTATATTATGGAAGCTGACGTGGTTTTCACACATTTTATTTATATTACACGGGAATTACTCACGTAAGATTAAGCCGGTTACTCCGACTATAGTTTCAACGGCATTGGCCGGTCTTTTTCAAGGAGGAATGCACGCGCGCGCTGCATCTCGCTTTGCTTTGCTTTGAGTAATTCCCGTGTATAATAAATAAAAATTTCTTAGTTAGAATAAAAAACGATTTGTCATTGATTTTAGGATAAAATTGCAAATGTTTTAATATCCAACATGAGAATTTCTTATAATGGTCATTTAGCTGCTTACTTATCATTACCATCATCAGGTCCCAGCAGTGGGTCATTCGGGCCTGATGATGATGATGAGTAGGCAGCTAAGATTGCCATTTAACACATATTTGACAGTCCCATCATAAATCAAAGCAAACGAAACATATTCAGGCACCTAGCACATTAAAAATGACGCCTAATGAGCGAAGAAAGCTCCATCCATAATCCGTATCACACTTTCCTGGCCATTATGTATTGTTGACACCAATGGCACAGATTATATGCCACTTACTATGACATCAAAAGGTTTTAATCTAAGAATCATCGGCTCTCGTGCGAGGTGTCGTTTATAATGTAGGTAGGTACACCTGAAGCGAGTGAAGTGAAATATTGGGAGCGAGTATGTGTTCAAGGTACGGCGGATAAAAGTAAAAAAAAAAAACTTTTTTACAAAAGTCTTCAACATAGCCAAATTAACGCGTGATTAAATAATTATCACATAAAATAATAGTTTTTCACAGCCTTTTTTTGAATAAATAAATTTAATAGTCTTGCTTTTGGCGTTGCGGCCTATGGAGCAAGCTTGCCTAGAAGGAACCGATTCATCTTGATATGAAGACACCCAAATCATCCCGGGGAACACCCACCCATTCAGACAGCGCATTTCACAGACTAGCAATTCGCACATTAAAGGCCTTACTTAAAAACGTTACTCAAGTTAATCTATGCTTAAAATAGCGCTGTTTCGTTTTCGCGTGTGACTATTGCCGTCAGCGAGAAGTTGAGAGAGGAATTTTAAGCATAGATTAACTTGAGTAACGTTTCTAAGTAAGGCCCTAGATGTGGAATCAAAGCGCTTCGTACGGGTTTTCGGAATACCAACCATAAAGCGGTTTCGTGCCCGCTCTGGCAGTCCGATAGATACAATGACGATTTGTAATTATCTTTGGATAGATAGGTTGTATTGCAGCATAGTTAGGCCTCCCACTAGATGGACCGACGACATTGTGAGTCGCTGGCATCCAGTGGATGCAAAAGGCGGGCTGTCGTTCAGCGTGGAGGTTAAAGGGGGAGGCGTATGTTCAGTAGGGGATGTCTTCTGGCTGGTGACAATGATGATGAGATAGGTTGTATGCAGACGCCCCGCCGGCATCACTCTCTAATGATGCCGGACGTCTGTATACCGTCGGGCCGTTCGCTGATCATTTTGCGATGTACTTTTAGTCCGCATACACTTTTCTCTCTCTTTCGCTCCAACTCTCGTAGAGTTTTCTTTTTGTTTGTAGACGTCTTCTTGAGTCCGTCGTCTGCAGTTGCTATAATGGAAACAGTCCCCGATGAGCGTTCGTCGATATTTTTCCTGATGTCATTAGTACGTTGCGATACGTGCGTATTAGCGTATCGTCGATGACGCTTCACTGCGTATTGCGTATTCTTCATCAAGAACGAATGTGAAATACGCTAATGTTTTATGGATAAGTCAGTTCTTGTTCTCTAGACTTTTTTAGTAGATAGGTGCCTACTAACATTGACAAATTCTATCATATGAATCCTCGTTTGACCAATCGTTCTTAAGTGACGAGTTTTTTTTTAAACAAATAAACCGGTCAAGTGCTAGCTTAGTAATAGGGTCCTGTTTTTTCCTTTTAGGTACGAAACTCTGAAAAGTAATCATCATCATTAATCATTTTCCACCCACTGCTTCTTTCCAGTTCTGTGGTAGTTTCGTCCACTGCTTTCCTACCGTCATAGTGCTGGTTGGACCAGCGGGCTGGTGGTCAGCCCAGTGGTGGGTCCATTCCACGACCACCATTCTGTGACTGCGCTGTGGCCCACTATTCGTCTTCCGCTCTGACCAAGTGTCCTGCCCTTTTCCACTCGAGCCTCATGATCCGTTTAACCTCGTCTCCGGCCTTCGTTCATCGTCGATTTTTTTTTGATACATGCTTATTCTATCCCTTTGTGCTACTTGGATATTGTCCGTCCAAAAATTAAAATTCGACATACAAGAAACTAAAAAAAAACTAAAAAGCTTTCAGAGCACCTGGTTAATGCGACGCGTGACCAAAATGCTGGCGTGTTTCTTGCTCAACGCATAAACATTGCCATTCAGCGAGGTAATACCGCCAGTATGCTGGGTACGCTGCCAACTGATAGTGGGCTTGAGCATTTGGATAGTCTTTAGACCTTCAACGGTCTATGGGCAGTCTAACTGTATTTGCAGTGTTAGTATTGGCTTGTATTTTGTTTAGTTACTTGCCACAGAAACTAAATGTTTATTACCTATTTAGTAAAAGGTGAGTTAATTTTTAACTAAGTAACACTTCATTTTAATCATTTACTTTAAAAAGAGAGAACAAAAAACTTATATTCCCCACAAACAATAAACTAAACGAATAACTGATTTCAATTCTATGAAACAACTAATTAAACCACCACCCCTACACCCGCACCCTAAATAATTCATAACCAAATTAATAATAATAACACCCCACAATTATTGCCATATTAATGACACCCATAATCTGAGGATTTATTATTTTATTAATAAAAAATTCAAATGTGGCTTACGTGCGTAAGCTGAGCTTAAAACTGTTTGGAGTTCTCACATTCTGCGTGTAAAAATGTATTAGTTTTGTGGGTTGTAATTATTTTGTGATGCTGGTAATCTTGTGTGAAATGTCAATAGAGAACGAATAAAATCACATTTATTATTTACCCAATGAAAAATGGCACAAGAAAATTACGGAAAATTTGAAAACATTTTTTAGCTGGCAACACTAGCAAAGTTGAATTTACATGGGAGTTTTGGCGCCAACGCGGAAAAAAACATGTCGGCTCGTTGGATTATTTTCCTAAACTTGTATATTTTCGAGTGTTAATGTGTACTAAATGGTGAATTATTATTCATTAAGTCCTCGTAAACGTGCTCGAGTGTGGGCAAGTGATATAACGAGGTGAAACGTGTCTTTTCGTGTTGTTTCCAAAACTCCATAGGAGCCTCTTGTAAAGTCTCCACCACTTTACAGGGGCATGAGCTCGACTTGACCGTGACTTACTTAGCTTGACTCTGACTGTGACTATGACTTGTTTGACGCTATTAAGACAAAGTAAACTGTTTAATATTACGAGTAAAGGACACTGAATCCACGCTCATGAAGATTTAAAAAAAAAAAAAAAAAAAAGAATTTACATGGGAGTTTTGGCGCCATCGCGGAAAAAACATGTCGTCTCGGTGGATTATTTTCCTAAACTTGTGTATTTTCGAGTGTTAATGTGTACTAAATGGTGAATTATTATTCATTAAGTGCTCGTAAACGTGCTCGAGTGTGGCTAAGTGATATAACGAGGTGAAACGTGTCTTTTCGTGTTGTTTCCCAAACTCCATAGGAGCCTCTTGTAAAGTCTCCACCACTTTACAGAGGCATGAGTTTGACTTGACCGTGACTTACTTAGCTTGACTCTGACTGACTACGACTTGTTTGACGCTTTTATTACTATGCACTGTTTACTTGTTTGTGTAACTTGTTTAATATTACGACTAAAAGACTTTGTATCCAGTGTAATTTAAAAAAAGTATAATTATTACATAAATTAGGAACGGTTCTGAAGTCAACGGTAAAAAGCCAACGTATCCAGCCAGAATTTTAAAATTGGGCGTTGCAGGTTCGATGCTTCTAAAAATGTGCAGTCACACACGTGGAAATCCATGGATTTTTCCAATTTCCAGCAGCCCCGTATCACCCGTCCACTCCGCTGACTCGACGACGGGCGACGGCTATTTTTTCACACTCCGATATTGAAAAGTGAATGACGTTTTATTAACACAGTATCCGGTTTGAACCGGTTTTTTGACGTTTACTGCTGAAAATTGTTAATGAAAATGTACCTCGTGGAAATTCGCCACGTTTTGGTTTCACGTTCTTGATGCGTGTTGCCCAAGAATTGAACTCTCTGCTGCACCGTGCTCTTTGTGTGCTGAGAACTTCGAAAAACTATTAATATTTATTAACCCAGAACTCCGGTATTTATAAACCTATTTGGTTTTTTATATGAAGGGGTTTTTAAATTCAGATTAGTCCCATTGAAATTTTATAATAATTGGTCCAGTAGTTTGGTTTTTAAATCAAAATAACTGGGGAAAAAATGTGATTCAAGTAAAAAAAATGCGTAGGAATTTACGTAGTTGATTTTTTTATTGATAATTATTAGCAATAAAGCCGCCAGTTGCAGCAGAGTTTTTCTATCCTACTATAGACAAAATATTTCAGGAAAATGCTACACCAAATATAACTCAAAATAATAACCCATAACCAAAACTAGCCAAACAAATCTGACGCGCCAAATCCCATAAACCCATTATAGCGCCCCTCGTAAGGCACACACCACACGACGCGCTGCGATAAACGCTTGTAATTCACGAATATCGTATCATATCGCGTCATATCGTGACGTATCGCATTACGGACGTGCGTCAGATAATGCGTCGCACGCGCACGGGCGTACTCGGATATTGTATGGAATAAACGGAACAGGATTTTTGCGAGAACAGATGTGATTTTTTTAAAGTAGGTACCTACGAGTATTTAAGAAAGCCATATTGAATGAATGAATGATAGAATAATAAATAATTAAGGACTGAATGAAGAACGAATGTGCTCAAGGTTTTCTACACGGTTACGGATTATTACCTATTAAACAAAAATTCAAAAATTCTTTAATTAAAATGTTATCATATACCACTAACATATCACCATAGTATTTATTTAAAAGTGAATAAAATATGTTAACTCTAGACAAAGCTTCCGTGGTTTGTTGGTTCCGTATTCATATATGTAATTAAGATTTTCAAAAATTATTTTACGATTTTCATATTTTTTTATTGTTTAACCAACACAACGTATTCAATGTGTTGATTCAAAAAAACTTATTTAAATCAACTTTACAGGGCAACACAACGATAGGCACAATTTCTTTCGCTCATACCGATTTGCCCTTCTCTCTTTGCCCTCGTTAAGGGTGCACTACCCTTGTAAAAGTCAGTGTGAATAGAGCTAATCCTTATCAACCCAAGGGTTAGAGTGAATCAATTAAAGATAAGCAAATGCACCGTATTGTGTTCCTCCCGGATTGAATTTGTTGGTGTGAGGACGGTGTGAGGGAGGAAATTAACTTTTGGCGGATAAAGCGATCCGTCATTGTGGACGCACCCTTAACTTTTAATCGTGAGTAAATTGCTTGGATTGTTAATGCGTGATTGTGGAAAGTGGTTTTCACAAGGTTTATGTTACAAGATCATTTGGAATTGTATGAAATGCGGTTTGTTATTATGTAGATAGCTGAGTAAGGATTTTTTCAGTGTTTAAAAGTTTATATTATAATAATTAAAAACTTTATTTAAACAAAGTACATGATTATGATTAGTAAATATAGGTACTTATTTCTAGTGCTAGCAGGTACAAGAGCATAACTTCGTATAGTGAACTCTGATTCTCACACTACGGGAGTCCTGTGCTGTTAGATTCAGTGACTTCCATCTTACAGTAGGTTATTTAAAAAAACAGTATGTTGACATCAAATAGGTAAATAAAATAACGGGCTAAATATGATATTTCTGTTATGCCAGAAAATTATAACTAGCTGCATCCCTGTTTCATCCGCGTTATATACCTCCTTGAAGCAACCTCCTTGGTAGCGACAGCAATCTCCTTTGACTTTGATGACAATTTTTTTGTCTATGATGTAACATGTCAATGTCAAAGACGTTTCATACTTCCGTTTAGGGTACGAAACTACGGTATGAAACGTCTTTGACTATCCACTAAGAGATCCACTATCCACCTCCCCGGCTTCACCACCGGAACTTTGTCACCTAGTGTTATGACTTCTCGAGTTTGGGAATCTTTTTTTTTTGTTGTGTTTTTCGAGCAACAAAGGTACCAAACCTAATTTATATTTTTTCACTTCTTTTTCTTTATTCAATTCGAAATCTTTTGCGCGAGCCCGACTCACACTTGGCTGGTTTATTTTTGCCTTAGGCAACTTCTACGGTTAGTGAAAACGGGTACTAAGCACTCAAATCACACTTTGCCATAAAACAAAAGAAAATCACCAAACTAAACTTGTCCTCCTTTTAAAAATAGCTATGGCAACTTTGTCTGGTGGCGCCACCTACAGGAAAGGGGCGTATCGTAAATTGTTGTAACGTTGACACGACACGCTGCGACAAACGCAGGCGCCATACGACACGACCCACGACGCGACATTAGGTTTGCTTTGATGATACATACCTGCTATTTTTGTTGGTGTTGAAGGCGATAACCATACAAACAACAAATATTACTTACTAGCAACGCTGCGCGGTTTCACTTGATATCCAACAGGAACCATTATATTTTTAGGGATAAAAAGCCTTTTTACCGTTAGGGTTCCGTACCTCAAAAGGATAAAAAACTGAACCCGTATAGGAGCACTTTGTTGTCCGTCTGTCCGCCTGCCCGTCTGTCAGGACCCTTTTTCTCAAGAACGCGTAATAGTTAGAGAGATCACGACCAAAACCATGTATCATAGCAATACGGCCAAAACTGTATATTATAATCTTTAGATATATATATGATTCTGAATCCGACTAGGTATGTACCTAGTAATGGTCAAAAGTGTAGCAACTACGTTGGAGGCTATTTCTGCTGTGTCAAAAAAGGCAGTCAGTATTATAGCAATACGATAATGAAATACAAATATATAAAAAAAAAACGATATTATAAATGTAAACAGATTTTAAAATTTTATGATGAAAATGTTTGTTTTCGGACAAACGAGGGCATTTTTAAAAATGTCAACAAAAAATCGTGTAATTAAATAACTTCAGATAAAAATTTTGGTCGTGATCTCTCGTTCTATAAAGGTATCAAGTTGAAACGTATATCAAATTATAGGGTCTACGGTTTATTTCAGCTGTGGAAAAATCAAACTTGGAAGTCAACACGATCAAAAGATATAACCTAAACGGTTATATCTTTTGATCTTTGTCGCATATTTTCGCACATTTTGCGATTTCACAAGGGAATCAAAACCTATAGGGTACTTACCGTTGACTTAGAATCATGAAATTAGGCAAAAAGCAATGTTTCAAAGCAAATGTAAAGGAAAATATCCGAAAGCTGTTAATTTGATATTGATGTACTCGTAGAATGTACATTCTACATCGATGGCTGGGTGAGATTGACTAGAAGCATCGAGCATGATTTAGGCCAGATGCGTACCATCTGTTATCTATTGTTCCAAAGTCTTAATACTTGTATCTATTTTGCTATGGGCTGCCAAAATGAGTGAGAATTAAATTTTATATAGGTATCATAAATTCACAAACTAAACTATGTATTTTAGATTTTAGAGCCATATTACGCCGTTTTTACAGCTTCATTAAGTGTGAGTCGTAAAATACATGTGACACTAATATATTTGTTTGATTTTATTTTGTCAATTAATGTGTTACCGTGAAATGCTGTAAAACGAACAGGATGGCTGCTCCACCCACTACAGTCACAAGCAAAAGTGCTTAAGGTGGTACGTTTCTCCTATGGCGGAAAATTCAAATTTTAAACAGTTTTCTTGTCCTTGTAGCTAGGCCGGGTAACTATTGCTTCTGTATGTTGTGTTATTGTATTTTTTTGCCACAAATAAATTATGTCTATGTCTATGTCGGCCAATCGCGTGGATGCGTGCCATCGGAATGCCCCCGCGCACCTCTCTTTCCACCAACAATACTTTAAAATCGTCTATTGCGCACTCAAGGTCATGGCTCAAGTTGTGTGCCGATTACATTGCAACAAGCATTCTGTGTTCAACTGTACTCCAGTAACTCTCTTTGTAGTTGAGCGAGCAGCTCGTCAGCCAGTAAACCGTCCCGTGACGGCGACTGAAGTCCCTGAACATCTTAACTGAGACTTTAACTCTTACCGATAACCACTTATTATATTGTACAGTAAAACTACTTGAATGAAATGCGACACTTGGAGGTACACTAATCCCCTAATAATATAAATAATATTTATAAACGTCGTAAAGTTACCTCGAAACCTCACCTTGAGTGGTCATTTTGCAAAGGTTTCACTTTGTTGCTCCTCAAAGCCTATGTTTGGCATAGGGGTGGATATATAAGGGCTTTTTGGGCTGCAACCCAGAGCCCCGTGGATATAAAGGGCCTATAATTTGAATTAAAAATAACGGAAATTTAAATATATCCGTCCTATTTTTAGGTTGGCAACCCTGAGATCAATTAAACCATTTGCGCAGCTATCGAACGGATTGGTTGTATTTTCTCGTGTCTATTACGGAGGACTCCCCGCCAAAATGGACCAAATTGAAATTAAGTAGGTTAGGCAGGTCCCTAAGTGGTATTAGTAAGCCCAGGGCCCCACAAATTCACGGTCCGCGACTGGCCACTGGTTAAGCAATAGCGTCGATTGTATCATAACACTCACTAAACTAAATCAATCTGACAGAACTAAAATTATCTGCGTCTCTTTTCATTTCAAAATGCGATATAACGATGGCAACAATTTTAGAGTTGTAAAATTTATTTAAGTTTTGACAACGATTCATAATAATTTTGAACATAGACCTCTTCTTATACGGGCCTTATTTTAGTAACACTAAGGAAGATTCCTTGGTGTTACTAAAATAACTTCGCGAAAAGTCGGAGATAGGGCCCGTATTAGGAGAGGTCTATGTTCAAAATTATTATGAATCCTTGGTGTTACTAAAATAACTTAGCGAAAAGTCAGAGATAGGGCCCGTATTAGGAGAGGTCTATGTTCAACAGTGGAGGCTGATTATGATAATGAAAATAACCAAAGGCACAGCAAGAATAACTACTACAGTTAAGTACTAGACAACTATAGTCAAAGTCTTACAGAATAGATAATACGTAAAAGTACAAAAGATACATTCCGCAAAATCATTTAAATAAGTAGAGACTCTTGCTACTACACAATAAAGTGCAATTCAGGATGTGCTAGCGCTAAATACCTACAGCTATGTTAACCTAGAAGATGCCTCTCTGTCTATCGCGTAACTCTTGTCGCGCTATCTCTGTCTATCGCGTGGCAGCGGCCGCGGCAGGTCCGACAAGTCGGCTAATACTTGTGGTTTCATACCTAAAGTTTGAAATGCGCCAGGCCTGCTTTAGGCATTTACTGTAGAGAGGCGGAGACGGAGTGAGACAAAAACATTTTGGTAGTGATTTCCCATTTTTTTGCATTTTTTCGTGAAAGATGCACCGCGTTATACTGAATTGGTAGGTCTGTAAACGGCAACATTGTTCGCAGATATGTTGTAATGGTCGTAACCGACAGGGGGCGGCACTACATAGAACTCACATTTAAATTTGGAATTGGCGCCAATTTCGCTGTTCGACGTATGAAAATTTGTATGAATTTGAAATAGCTGTTATTATTTAGGTACAGCCAGATCTTTATATAGAGACTAGAACTTCGTAAAATGTAACTTAGACTTAGATAAATATAGCGAGAAGCTCTCAGTAAACGAGCTTTTTCGTATTCTTCTCAGCAAACTCTTTCATTTGATACCTATATCATGTAAATAAAGAAATAATATAAAAAATAAATATTTCGGGACATTTTTGCACACACGGTCATCTGACCCCAAACTAAGCAAAGCTGATGTAGCTGCCAGAGACTGATATAAGTACATACATAAATAGTTTTAAATACATACTTAAATATATATTAACAACCAGATATAGAACAAATTCAAATCATCACATAAATGTTTGTCCAATGTGGGTATCGAACCCACGGCCCCAAGCTCAGAAGGCAGGATCACTACCAACTGGAACAACGGGCTATCTGATGGTAGATAATATAATTTTTTCCGAATTGAATTTATCACCTAGGGACCTACTTAAGTGCTTGGGAAGACAAATCCAACGAACCCAAACTCGACGGGGCTAAGTCGTTTCATTTAGGAGTTCCTATGGCCACCTTCTCTCTCCATCAGACCAGCTAGATGGTACCATAACATTGCAATGTCACTAAACTTACATAAATATGGTCTCACAGCCGCACTCAGAGACGTTACTACTTAAAAATCATCATCATCATCATTTCAGCCGTAGGACGTCCACTGCTGGACATAGGCCTCCCCCATCGATCTCTAAAAGGGCCGGTTGGAAGCGGCCTGCATCCAGTGTTTCCCTGCGGTCTCTTTTAGGTCGTCTGTCCATCTTGTGGGTGGACGTCCTACGCTGCGCTTACCAGTCCGTGGTCTCCATTCCAGAACCTTTCGGCCCCATCGGCCATCTGTTCTGCGTGATATGTGCCCTGCCCACTGCCATTTCAACTTACTAATCCGGTGGGCTATGTCGGTGACTTTCGTTCGTCTACGGATCTCCTCATTTCGGATTCGATCTCGTAGAGAAACCCCGAGCATAGCCCTCTCCATAGCTCGTTGTGCGACTTTGAGCTTGCTTATGAGGCCCATAGTGAGAGACCACGTTTCAGTGCCGTATGTCATCACTGGTAACACACACACACACACACTTAAAAATGCTCTGTCTAAAATTGATACAAACGTCAAATAACGAGCAGAATAACAAATCTTCAACTACAACTATCCGGCTCGAATTATGTAAAAAAGTTCTACTACTCCTATGCTGAAGGCGGGTGCGTGGTGGTGGAATGAAATCCAGCGTAGTTTGCAATGTTACTTTTATTACATTTAATTATAACTAAGACAAGTAGGTATAATATGGTGTATGACGTGCACACGCTGTGGCACATAAGAAAGAAAGAGAGCGCTCCGGTTTTTTTTTTATGAGTGACTTTTACTGTTGGCCTTTTGGCCTCTACAGCTTGACCGGACTAGTTAGCGAACGCAGAGTGCGTTCGGCATAACTTGGTGGTTAAGTTTATAGGCGACTAGCACAAGGGCACCTCGAAGGTACGAACCTCGGCTTGGGCCGTCGCCGGGAGTGGGAATCAGACTTGCCCAGGCACCCCAGAGGGGGTGTGCCCTGAGAGCGCTCCGGCCGCGCAGGAGCCTTTATATAGCCTCCTGCGGCGTGTAGCGGGGGCGCGGCGGGAGGGCGGCGCAGGAGTAGGTACTCGTGCACATGCGCGTCAACATACGCCATTGAATAACAGCGGCCTTACTCATAAAAGTTACTTAGCGGCCTTACTTTTAAAAGTTAAGCAATGCATAAAATTGCTGTCAACTTCTCGTTGACGGAAATTGTCACAGGTGAAAACTCTCTCTTCTTCTTTAGCCTTTCTTCAAATCTTCTTCAAATTTATATCAAATACTTAGAGATACAGTTTATTTCAGCTGTGAAAAAATCAAACTCGTAAGTCAATGCGATCAAAAGAAATGACCGTTTATGTCGCATATTTTGCGATTTCACAAGGGAGTCAAAACCTATAGGGTACTTCCCGTTGACCTAGAATCATGAAATTTAGCAAGTAGCGAGGTATTACAGCATATATAAAGGGAAAAATCCGAAAGTTGTTAATATGAAGTTATATCATATTTAAAAAAAGTTTTGCTATTACAAACTTAAACTTCGTAGTTGGTATGTATGGAAGCACCTTATAGTCCACTACAAAGTTAAGTTAGGCTTTCAATATTTCTTTTTAGGGTTCCGTACCTCAAAAGCAAAAAACGGAACCCTTATAGGACCACTTCGTTGTCCGTCTGTCTGTCCGTCTGTCTGTCCGTCTGTCTGTCCGTCTGTCTGTCCGTCTGTCTGTCCGTCTGTCTGTCCGTCTGTCAAGACCCTTTTTCTCAAGAACGCGTAAAGGTATCAACTTGAAATGTATACTAAATAATTGGGTCTACGGTTTCTTTCAGCTGTAAAAAAATCAAAGTTGTAAGTCAACGCAATCAAAAGATATGAACGTTTATGTCGCATATTTTGCGATTTCACAGGGAAATCAAAACCTATAGGGTACTTCCCGTTGACCTAGAATCATGAAATTTGGCAAAAGGCAAGGTCTCATAGCACGTATATAGTAATAAATCTAAAAGTTACAAATTTGAAGTTATATCATTTAAAAATAATTATTTTGCTATTACAACCTTACATTTTGTAGTTGGAATGTATAGAAGAACCTTATAGTCAACTACAAAGTTAAGTTTGTCTTTCAATATTTCAACTTTAGTTTTTTTTTGGACTCGCACTCTGAGTGTTCTGTCCAACGGAACCCTCAGAGCACGAGTCCTACTTTTTGTCCGGTTTTTTGTTTGGACTCGCGCTGTGAAGTGATTGTGTAAGACTCGTACTTGTCCGGTTTTTTTATATGGTGTCAAATAATGAAATCCTAAGCCTATATCTAAGTATAGGTACTCGAAATACAAAAGAGTTATACTAATTGTGGGTTTCATTTCAACCGTATCAAACAAATTCAAAATATAAGAATTCAAAGAACGTATATCACAAAAGGCTTATCAATCGATCCGCTTTAATTCACAAACAGACCGTATTCACTTCGTAGATTATAGATATCATTCTTAAACTTACTAGCTGTGCCCGGCAGTTTTACATCCCTGGAAATTTCGGGGTTAAAAGAATAGAATAGAATAGAATAGAATATTTATTTATTGCCAGAAGTAATACAACAAAACAAACATATATTTTTTCGATATTAAATAATAATAATCTTTATTTCAGACTACAGTGGTCCATATTAGGTAGGTACAAATGAGATCGAGTTCCTTACATTATTGAAAATTAACTCACTTTGGCACAAACATAAATTATTACAAAAAAAATTAATAAAATACTAAAAAATACTACATACATATGAAAATACAACATTAATATAAAACTATACTTAACTAACGAGACCTATAATAAGATTATTCCAGTATCTCTGGATGGAACAATCAGGCTTATCGGTTATTGTACTAAGGATGCTGTTGTTGCTACCACGCATTCTGCTCAACAGGGAGTGGGTTTTTTTTCTCATAATGGCGTGAAACCCATCAGTTCGCGCCTGTGTAAGCATTAAAATTAAGGACGTGCTTATCGGCCAAAGCTCCTTTCGCACATTTTTTTTAATTTTTAGTCTGTAAAATTTGCTAAATTAGAATTAAACAAAAACGATCGCGAGCATTATTGGTAGAATAAACTTGCAAACTATTAAAATATTTTTTTTGTTGGCATATTTTCTTTTGGCGGATGAGAACGAGAAAAACAATTTTTCTTTCTCCTCCGCCATCCATTGGCTATTTGTATTGTTTTTCTAAAGGTAATGCATTATCACTTTTTTTTAATAATCAGTAATTTTTTATATTTAAATAAACCGGCCAAGTGTGAGTTGGGCTCGCACACTGAGGGTTACGTACCACCACAAAATACAATAACTATCAATTTAAAATACCGACTTCGAAATTAGTAAAATATGCAATTTCGATTCGGTGAAAGAAATGTTAAGGTCGTCCAAGCAACCGAATACGTTGCTTAACTTGGTAATGAACGTAAATTTGTCACCGACTCGCACTTGGCCTTTATTGATGTGTTACTTTAGACTGTGTACTATAATCATGTCAAGTTTGACGCTTGTACGTATTACTGTTTTTACACTAGAGTATATAAAAAATGCATTAAATAAGTTTGTTGTATTGGGATGTATTGGATTTCATTTGGATTTTTTTACTTTTTATTTAGTTAACCCGCCGTAGTATTACATATTCTGTGAAAATTTCAAGTTATCCGCGAAAATAATCTGTGGCCCACAGTGCGACCTTAAATTACTTATTAGCCTAATATTGAAATTAAATTAAGGGGCGCCTTTCACAAGTGCACCTTTGGAAAAATGAACGACGTGGACAACTCCAATAAAAATATCGTAATATTTTTAAAGGAGTCACTCCAATAAATAAATAAGGACAAATCACGAGATCTTAATATTTTATCGGAGTTGTCCATTTTGTTCATTTAATTATTATTTTGTATTTGTCCTTTTACAAGTGCGCCTTTGGAAAAATGAACAAAATTTAGAACCCTTGATTAAATTTCAATATTAGGCTGATAAGTAAACTCGAATAAAAATATCTTAGTATTTTTTTTTGGAGTTGTCCATTTTGTTCCTCTTAAAGTCTGTGCTTTGGTCCTTTCGGCGTTTTCGGAGGGACAAAGCGCGTCCCTCGCTGTCATAATAAAGTGAACAATAAAGTTGAGAGATAATATATTCTAATGACACGTCAGCGAGGCGATACAATTCGTGAGTCCATTGTGACACCTTGGCTTAATTGGAATTTATGTTTTGACCGCTACGCTTTGTATTGGCGGAGGTACTATCGGAACTCGATCGGAAATCATTTTTGATGTTCGATGCGGTTCGAGCTTTTCTCGAGACTGTTCAAAATTTAACAATAAATAACGTCGTTACACACTTGAGAGTTTGCTTCATACGAGTACGTCAAAAAAACAACTGGCTATCTAATTACGCTTCAAAAAATAAAGCCGTTAAAAGGTAGGAAAGACAGACAGACAACGTGGGTTTAGTAATAGGGTCCCGTTAACACCCTTGGAATGGGAATTCTAAAAAGTAAGGCTAGATTACAATTTAACGTACATAATATATGATTCCGTTTCGATCACAAAAAAGAAACAGAGTCGAATTGATAACCTCCTCGTTTTTGAAGTCGGTTAATAAATGTAAGTTTGTTCCGCTGCAACTCGGGAAAATAGACTATTAACTGACTATTTAATCACAATTTATTATTTTGCATTGATTAAACAAATATGAAATTAAACAACTGGTGGTGAGTTGGTGGCCAAACGCAGATCTATTCAACGTCATAAATAATACATTTAAAAAAAAATACTTTGAATACTATCAAATAATCTACCTATCTATCTATCTCCTGTCAGTCGAAACTCACCCAACAAATGGTAGGGGTAAAATTTCAATTCGAATTTCGAACCTTTTATTATGCACACAAATTTCGACGCGGTCTCGTTTCGGAAAGCTTCCGAACGGTTTCCGGAGTAGATTATAAATGCTTTATTTGTGTATACACCGCCTTATCTTAATTTCTTAATTAAAGCCCGGTGCACGTATAAAATTAACTTAAGTTACTTAATTATTGAGTTACTTTTAAGTAATTGTCTTAGAAACAATTATTATCTCGATTCCGTATTATAAAGTTTAACGTTTATTCACGTTGTTAATTATTTAGTTCGTTGCTCGTTATTGTTATAAAACTGGAATAATTTAAGGTAGGTAGATGTGAAGTCAATTCTGTTGTACCATTCTCTAAACTAAACTAAATTCGCAAACATCATCACAGCTTTAAATTGTTGCAATCCTTTTCTGACATTTTTCTACCTTCCTTTTTATTTCGCCGCTAATTTTAGTCCTGTCAGATTAGTTTAGAGAATGGTACAATAGAATTGGCGCCATTTTTATACTTTTTAAAAGTTTGCGATATTTTTAACTGACTTTAATAAGAACTTGGTAGGTACATACATACATATAAAGTAGCATACATGGTCGTAAGAATGGAGACGTGTTACCTTACCTGTTACAGTGTACAAATGTTAGTGTTTTTATAATAAATTTTTTAATTATTTTTGTTAAAGTTAGAAAAAACGAAATTATGTCTACGTTAGAATATTATTAAATTCATATTTTGGTTTAGTTGTATTTTATACCTTAATTAACAAAAGAAAAATGTTAGTTACTACCTTTATTACTTATTATTATTTTATTATTTCCTAGTAACTAAGTAGTATCTTATGTGAATTATTTAGTCTACATTACATAATATAACATTTTTATCAATAAGGAATTCCGAAATTTCATAGTAGCTTTTTTGTGCTTATAAAGTTTTAAGTTTATTTTTAAACATTCCAATATTTAAGTCTCTGATAATTTTAGGAATTTTAGTATTATATTAAAGGAGCCATACAGAATACACTTTTTTGCATGAGTGCAGTTTTGGCCGTACGTGGGCAGAGCTTCATCTCGGCCTGTGTGCGAGTTCGAATACCAGCATCAGTCCAACTACCAAAGAGGTGTTGATTTAATTTTACAAAAGTAGCTATTTCTAATATGTACAGAGATGGTAATGTAAGAATACAGTGTTTTAAAAAGTACGGTTTACAGCTATCAGTCTTATGAAGATGAAACATTACCCTGACTATAGTTTCAGGTTGGTCTCTTAGAAATCATCATCATCAAAACCGGTTCAGTAGTTTAGCTTTTAAATCAAAATATTTGGAAAATTCGGTTACTTGGATGACAAATATGACAATACTAGCTGCGCCCCGCGGTTTCACCCGCGTAGTGATGAAAAATGGTGATGATGATGATGAAAAGTAGCCTATGTCACTCTTGAACTATACCCATGCAAAAAATCAGGTCGATCCGTTGTTCCGTTGCAGCGTGGAAGAGGAACAAACATCCATACATCCATACATACAAACTTTCGAGTTTATAATATTAGTAGGATAATATTATGTCATCTGAATAACCGAAATTGCATATTTTACTATATGTTTTTGTAAAGACGGTTTTTTAATTTGATAGTGATTTTTTGATTTTTCATGCATCTTGCACACTCTGACAAGTAATCCCCGGGATTAGCCAAGTGTGTTAAATTTTTCTATGATAACAGCAAGCCATTTTCGATTTGTTTTTTCAATTGGTTCTATTCTCATAGGCTTTAGACAGTTTTAGATGCCTAGACCTCCCCAATTCCACGTGACTGTTAAATTTGCATGGCGTATTTCCCCGGAGGTGGCGTACTGGCGTATCGGCGTATCACTCGATCTGGGGAATTGCCACCCCGCGTGGGGCGTATCCAAATCGAAAATCAACTCTTTTTATTCACACCGATATTGGGCGGACCTATTCTGAGGAGAAAGTCGGTCTGTGGTAAAATATGTCTGAATTTTTACTTTTGACCGTTATAATTCACATCACACTACATCATCAGCCATTAAACGCCCACTACTTGACAAAAGCCTCCCTCTTAGAGAGGGGTGTTGCAATAATCCTACGCTTGGTGGTAGGTGGCTTGGGAATCGCAGTACGTTCACCGTGTACTAATAGGATGCTGCTGCCCATCCTCCGGTGGTTCTGGTCGCAGTTTTAGGACATACCCGGACGGTTTTTATTGATAGGTTAACTAGGTATAGGTCTTTGGGATGTACTCGTATTTTTTTAAATCTTAACATCAAATTTAATTTCATCTACTCAATAAAAATTACAAGAAAAATAAAAACTATCTTAAATTTAAATTTATAACTAAAACTAATCTAAAACTAAAATTAATCTAAAACTAAAACTAATCCAACAATCTATCATAAGTGTGATTTTTAGCCCCCGACGAAAAAAAAGCCTATAACTGTTATAAGTTTAACGAGTATCTGTGTGTCTGTGGCATCGTAGCTCCAAAACGGCTGAATCGTTTTTGGTTTAGTTTGTTTTTGTTTGAAAGGTGATCAAGAGTGTTCTTGGCTATGATTCAAGAAAATTGGTTCAGCCATTTGAAAATTAATAGTTCTTTTATAGAGTTTATTTATTTATTCATACTCTTTTCTCTAAGAAACGTTAAACTTGTAAGCCGCCCATGCAGCTACCATCACTCGCCATGAAAATAGTAAGGGAAAACCTTCGACCAAAATAAAATGAATAAACGGGCCCAGAAGGAGCGCATTTTTGAAGATGAGAAAAAATGAGCGCCACCTCTCACTTCGTTTTAGTCTGTCTCTAGTCGTAGGAAGTGCGACACAAAACTATTGTTGCATGATTGAAACATCTGACAAAAATATGCCTTCGTGTGCTTTCCCGAAGTTTAAAAACACAATAAAAAACTGATATCTATTTCTTCTAACAAATTGCATGGTTATTTAAGTGTTGAAGTATAATATGTCCGACGGTTTCTTACAAGTTCTTTTTTAAAATATAATATTAGGCTTGCGCTTGACCGCCAACTCGCCTGATGCGATCTACGGTGGAGCTCGCTTGCCTAGAATAAACCGATTCACTCGTGATTTGAAGACGCCCAGATTGTAAATATCGGGGAACCCCCAGTTCAATTGTTACGACACGTCCATTAATTTTATTTTGGACAAAGACGGAAACTATACGAGTATTTAAACATTAGGCCCTTGGGGATTGGGAGCATATTTAATTTATTTAATCTTTTAGATCGCCTGTTAATATGACGCGTGACCAAAATGCTGACTTTAGCAGCGTCCAGAATAAGATCTTCGGTTTGATATCGTTTCGTTAAACGATTTTTGCATAGTAAACGTAGGCGTATAAGATTTTATTGCAAAGGGAGTCTCTCTATTCAATTGGATTCCAGTTTGATTGCGTCGTTTACTTTGACAAAGGAACGCTTTTCGTAATAAAAAGGCATTGCCATTTGCATTGGAACTGATAAGGACTGCATGATTGAATTTTGGAGCGTTTTGCAAGGCTGTTTAAATAAAAGTTTTGCTTTGTTATTTGTGTAGTTTGCATTGGTACTCAGCTGGGGTCTTAGTCTCAGACACAAGAGACCGCCGGCGGGCCTGGTCTCAGACTGTCTCTCGCCAGTCACGCCTGTAAATGTTAGTTTGTTTTCAACCTACCATAGACTACAAACAAAGACAATGGCGTCGATTCTGAAGTTCTCTAAACTAAACTAAACCAAATTTGACAGCTCTAAAATTGTTGCCATCCTTCTCTCACATATTGAAATTAAAAGAGAGGCAGATAATTTTAGTCCTGTCAGATTGGTTTAGTTAAGTGGGTGGTATGACAGAATCGACACCATTCTATAGAAGCTTTACCTAGTCAGTGACCAGTGCTCGAAATGAACCGGAACGCACCGGAACGCCGTTCCGGTTCGAGAAATCACCGTTCCGTTTCGTAAAGAAATCCAACGACACTTCACTCGTCAAAATCGGTCAAGCCGTTTAGGCTATAGGAGGTACTATAGGAACCCAGAAACATACTTACGTGCTTAAATACAACCCAAAAAGATTACCCTCCTTCTTGGACAGTCGGTTTAAAGATTGCAAGGTGAAGAAAAATGCGTTCCGATTCGTGAGTAAGTCCAATTCGACCACTGTCAGTGACTACTAAAGACTGTGCTAGGCATTCAGATGTTTTGTCATATTTACAACTTTAAAAGATAAAAATTCACTAAGTAGGAATAAAATAAACCATCCAAGTGCGAGCTAAGCTCCCGCACTAAGGGTTCTGTATCACCACAAAATACAAAAAGAGCCATTATATATTATTATGCTGTTTTACTTCAGAGTGTATATAATAATCATGTCAAGTTTGACGCTTGTATTACCGTTTTACACAAGAGCAAATACAAAATCAAGTTTAAAAAAACGTTTGTTGTATGAGGACCTCCCTGCAAGCTTTTACTATTTGACTTTATTATTATTTCTTAGTTATCCGCCGTAAAATTACATATTCTGTGAAAATTTCAACTTTACTATTTCATACTATTTCAAATTTCGTAGGCCGCATCTTCTATTAACATCAGGCGTGATGGCTGTCAAACGCAAGCCTATTATAAAAAAAAACAACTGGCTGTCTAACAGCCGCACTCAGAGACGTTACTTATGTTAAGGAATACTTAAAATTGCTCTGTCTCGTTTTCATGTGTGACCATTTCCGTCAACGAGAAGTTGACAGAGCAATTTTAAGTATTCCTTAGCTTAAGCATAGATAAATACAAGTAAGGTCTCTGAGTGCGTCTGTATATCAGTTTGAAAAATATAGCACTTTTAAGGTAGGACAGACAGACAGTGTAGTCTTAGTAATATGGTCCTTACACCGTTTGAACCCCTCTATATGAAAGTCGGTTATCAAAGTTAGTATTAAAACCGCAAACATTATGATAATGTTCGTCGTTTGGAAAGTAGCGTTATCCAGCTTTATGTAGCGTTATAGGATAAATCCGTATTTGGATAATGGCCCCTAAAAACAATAAAATTATGCGTTGGATTTTATTTTGGCCTTAACTGGGAATAAATGACATTAGATAGGCTCACAGCGGTTCTATGGCATCTATGATGAAATTCTGTACCAAAATAACCATCAAAAGATAAAATAATAGTAAAATAAATGAGGCACAGTTTGCGGGTTGGTCGTTGGTCGTCCAGCTGCAAGATGGGTCGACGATATTATTAGTATCGTGGGTCGAACCTGGTCTCGATTAGCACAAGAACGAGGCAAATGGCATAGCAAGAGAGAGGCCTATACCCAGCAGTGGGATAAGGAAAGCTATGGATGATGATGATGATGATTGCGGGTGCCGTACTTCATACCATAAACCAGCTCAACACCATCATGCCTCACCACAATAGTCCAGAATTTTTCAATCCTATACTGTACAATAGTTTATTATTCTTTTTTATATCAAAATAATTGTATTTTACTAGCGACAGCTTAGTTTCGCACGGGTGTCATGTACGTGCGAAGCCAGGGCGGGTCGCTAGTTATATATATATATATATATATATAAACCTTCCGTTAATAATTATCTAACTGATGGTGACACCCGCATCAAAATGAGCTGCGTGGTTTAGGAGAAGTTAGTGCTCATACAGACGCACTGACAGGCAGACAGACAGACGCGGAAAGCTGATTTAGAAGAGATATTCAACAGGGTCTCTTGGCTTGCGCTTTACGATCTGACCGCACCCGGTTCGAACCTCGAATTATGTGTAGTTTCGATGCCATCGCTCAACAACGGTGAAGGAAAACATTGTGAGGAAACCGGTATGTCCAAGTACCTCAAAAGTTTAAAGATATATGACAGTCACCAACATGCACTGGGCCAGCATGGTGAATATGGGCCCATCCTCTCTTTCCCAGTCTGAGACAAGGTCTGTGTCAGCAGTGGGGACATGATAGACTGATAATAGGTATACCACTAAAAAAAATTCATGACGTGCGGGCACGCTGTATTTTCGTATGTGAGATACTCCCGTTGTCTATATCCTACAACGGCCTAAGTTAGACTCTGTTTACTCAACTTTCTAACTTTCTATCTCCAACGTATTCCAGTTCTTAATAAAACACATTTCAAAGAATATTATGTACTTACTTGAACATTCGACCCTCCAGGCGACATCGGAATAATTCCGCACTATGTATGCCCTCGAAGACATAACACACTTCACGAGGCATTTTGTAGGATAACATGAGATATCTGTTTACTATACTGCTGGAATGGTTTTGAGAGAATGGCGATGGATTTTGATAATAGTTTTGTTTATATATTTCTATGGAATCAAGTAGGTAGGTATACAATAGTCTCAGAGAGAACAAGAGTATGCCTCAAACATGGCCTAAAACTCGAAAAGGACCGACTGCACTCGTTTTGATATGAGCCAATCTTTTAGGTTTTGCAACCACTCATTGAAAAAAAATTATTAATTTGTCGACTTTTTAGTTTGTTTCATCCTTTTATATTCTCATCGTTTCTGCGCCATTTATGTGATACAGATATACGTGATATCAGATTTATGTGATACTTAAGAGCCAGATAACCGGGCGCAGTGATCTCGCGCACGCTTTAGACTGTATTTTAAACGACTGTCTACTTTTTAGAAATGTGCTTGTAATTTACTGTAATTGTAATTAATGTTATTTGCTGCTCTTTTCTGTGGTGAACACAAAATAAGGAATTTTAGAAAATTCATCCCCTAAAGGGGATCTCTATCTATCGTTCTCAAGTAGTTTTTTTTCTACTTCCTCCGCCATCCTATAAAATATCAACACGAATATGTCTTTATTGCCGCGCGCTTTTAGCGGCACTCTTCACACAGGGAGCCGCGCGTCAGAGCAGCGGCATGGTGACCTGTGCATTCTGTCAGATCACTCTGGCCTTGATGACACCCAGGTTATAGTTTTCAGAAAATAAGGGCGGTGGCAAATCATTCCAGTCCGTAGCGGTTCGCATTAAGGAGGCAAACCGGCTAGTTCGTAAATGGAAACGATGGAAATCGTTAAAAGTACAGGGCCGTCTTACCACCTGGCCATCTTCAGTCCATTACGTACCTACAACATACCGGACACCAAGTGCTATACCTGACGCCCACAAATGATACACGGCGCCGCGACTTCCGGTGCCACACTTCCGGCACACGCCCTCTGACAGCAGAATTTCGTAAACATTCTTGAACGTAAACATTGCTTGACATCTTTATGTGATATTTATGACTCTAATTTGGCTTCTAATACTTTGAAAATAAGGGTCATAGCTTGAGGTGAAATGTGCTTACTGTACATTTGCACAGAATAAGAAGTTACAGATGAATTACTTCGAAGCAACAGGAAAAGCGCTCTATAAAATTTATGTTTGCTCCGATTTCATAATGAATGTGTGTTATGTTCTTTACGTCCTAAACAAAAAGAAATGTATATAGATTATAGATACTAGTAGCACCACACGGATTCACCCGCTATTCTACAGGGACCATGTTTTTTATTTGAGATAAAAGGATATTAATTAATCCGAGATAAAAGCTAAATCCATAATACTAAATGTCATTCCAATCCATTCTGCTGTTACGGAGTTGAGTGCAGACATACATACACTCAAGAAGCAGAAGCGGAAGCGAAATTACACTAGAGATTCGTCATATACAAATTAAACATGGACTTCTGCAAAGTGAAGCTTGATTTAATCAACTAAACATACACTCCTTTATAACATTGGTATGATTGATAAATTTACAATTAAATAGTTATTTTTTTACGTAATATAGGCACAGTTTAATTGGATTGCGCTAATTTTTTATACTTCATGCTCATTGAAAATAAAAAGATCCGTATTTTGTTTTGTCCGTACACTCCCCCCCCCCCCCCCCACATAACCTAACCTAACCTAACCTTGTATACATTTTGTACATTTATACCTGAACTTGATTTCAAATGTTGCCATAATAGAAGTTTTGGGTAACTAACAAGCCGCTTGCCTGATGGTAAGGCGTCACTTTCAGTGCCACCCAGAATTATTATGAACTTGAAAGTAACTAAAAATATGGCTGTCCCTTTTTTAGTATATACAAGCGGCCCGAACCCCGATAAAATTATATCTACTCATTTTTTCATACCAAAAAAGCAGACGTAATCCTTAATGTAGTTTAATTGTATTGATAAAAAAGGCAAATGAAATTTAAAAGTTCGTTTAGAACTCGTTGGTCTCTAAAGCTACTCATCTGTATATTTCTGTTCTGCAACATTTGTGTATTAGTAGATTATCTATTCTTATGTGTAAATTATATTGTTTTATGAGAAGGGTAGGATATTTATAGAGGGTAGAGGGAGCGAGTGGGTGTTGCCAGAGCGGGGTTATTTATTTTTATTGTAGGTAGGTAATGTGACTGTATGTAGGTTGGTAATGATGGGCGGTACAAACACCCATTGAATTCTCAGATGTTAGGAAAATTTAAATTTATACGAGATTACCGCCGTGCTTTTTGACTTATGGACGACTAGCGATCCGCCCCAGCTTCGCACAGGTATAATTTACGTGCGAAGCCGGGGCGGCTAGCTAGTTAAAAAAAACCGCAAACTGATGGTAAAAACCGCATCAAAATCCGTTGCGTGGTTTAGGAGGAGTTAGTGGTTATACAGATAGACAGACGCGGAAAGTGGCTTTATTTCATACCATGTAGAGATAGAGAAGAGATGTGAAGTTAATTGGTAATAAAATTCTTTGTCTGAAACAACGCCGTAAGGTAGCAAGTCTGTAAATTTTCTACAGGATTCATTTCGGAGAATGTCCTTCGGATCTGTAGGACCTTATCCTACCATCCCCTTTCTACTACAAATAGAAAGACAGCCCACTACCACCCTTACCAAATCAAAACCGTCTTACAAAAACTCTCTTATATTGGTCAATCAATTCAAGATATTTTTGGATCTTGACAAAAAAACTTATAATAGGTCCACGTTTAGACGTTGAACTCTAGCTTCTCCAAGAGCTGGTAAAATGCAGAATTAGAACCGTACATTCTGATCAATTTTGCCAAGTTTTTTTTAAAATAAGATTGCAGCTGATAGCTGTATACTGCAATAAATTATTTTTTCAGATTTTTAGCAGCTGTAAAAGTTAAAATAAACATGGACTAAGTATAAATTGTAGCGTTGAAACGTTAATGCTTCAATAATTTTATTTTAGTTGCTTATCCTAGTGAATAAAATATGAACACTGTTTGGGTAGTTTGAAATACATATTATACTGAACAGCCCAGCTTCAACTTTGTCAAACGCCTAATCTAATCAGTCAAGGCTCCAAACAAAAGGGGTTAACAAAGGCGGTACCTAGTATTCAAGCGTAGCTTAGGCGATGTTTACACGTAAGCCGAGGTTTCGTATCTTCACAGTACACTGGGCACTGGGCAGACTCGGCCTGGCCTGCACTTGCCCGGATGTTCGTTGGACAAGCTCTATGTGTTAGGTGCGACAACGGAGCGGAGTAAGTACTGCAGTCTTGATACCTCTAATACCTTTGTTTCTAAGTTTATAAATATGTTTTGCCAATTCTTAATATTCATGAGTAGTTCAACTCATCAATTTTAAACCTAGCTTAAAGTAAAAAAAGATGAATTTTCCACGTCCACGCTGGTGACGCTTACGCCGCTCCGCCGCTTCAGTTGGCGTTGAACAGGCTAAACGTCGTATATCCGATATCTCCATTTTAAAATACAAATCTATATCCACCCAAAAACTCTTTCTCACGATAAATTAAATCTAAATTATACATTATAATCCCCCGTCGGCTCTCTAAAACAATTTAATCTACCTCAAACAAATCAAATGGGCAAAAAGTGGCTCCCTAAAAAAAATAAGTTCCCTACACATGATAAATATGCCTAATTAATCTTTATGAATATTAACTTAAGGTTTAGAGTTGTGTGAGTTTTTTTATGTTTCGGGTGGTTGTAGCGAAAAGCACCCCAATGTAGTGGCGATGGCGCTAAATCTGGAATTTAAAGTCGTGGCCAAATATTTGAGATGCGATTAAGCTGTGGGACCAATGATTGATGACGTTTATGGTTAAGTGAAGAGTAAGAAGGTACAGAGAGTTAAAAAAATACATCTTCAGCACGTGCAACGTGTCTGGCTTTATGGCACCGAATTTCACAAGATTGATCCTGCAATTTAGTCGTAAAAAAGCTACAATAAAAAGTCTATTTAGGCTAACGTTAGTCTGCTACTAGATTTACTTCGCATTTATAATATCAGTTCTAAGTGTAAAAGCTTCCACACCTACAGACAAAACGCGTATCAGTAGCAGCGCAAGGCGTGAGCAGCGCGTAACCTTTTACACCGCACAGAAGCAGAACAGCGCAACGCAAAACAGCATGCCACTGCACTGACGCACCGGGAGTGGTGCGAAGAGTAAAGAAGCAGCTAAAAGCGCGTGGCAATAAAGACATTTGTGTGTTGATATTTTAAGGATGGCGGAGGAAGTAGAAAAAACTTGTTTAGAACGTGAGAAAGTGATAGCTCTAGCCATTGAGCACAGCTAATTTTGGCGGCCAACTACACAACACAGCTGCGTAGCAAGCAGGCAGCTCCTGAGCAGCGCAGCTCTGGGTATATACGTAGTATAAATTAAAGTCGCTTTCCGCGTCTGGCTGTATAACCGCGAACTCCACCTAAGCCACGCAACGGATTTTGATGCGGTTTTCACCATCAGTTAGATAATTTTTCACGGAAGGTTTACATAACTAGCAATCTGCCCCGGCTCGCACGTAAATTACACCCGTGCGAAGCCGGGGCGGGTGGGTTGCTAGTTTGGTATAAAATTATTCATACTTTGTACTTATTACGAAACGCCCGAAGCCGCGTTCGAATTATTCTGCTGACACGCGTTTGTTGAGCCTTTCAGTCTCTGTAACAACATTACTCTACGTTGTTGGTTTAGCCGCTTCGGCCATATTCGAAACCAAAGCAGCTGACCCTTACCCCTAGTTTGTCGTACTTTTAAAACAATTAAACACCATAATATCGGATAACAAAAATCACCTATTGTGTGGGAACTAAAACCTTTTATACTAGGGAAAAGTTACAAGTTCACTCGGTTTTGTTTTATCTACCTCTAAACTAGCAAGCACATTGCAAGCTTTAGCGAATTCTCTATTTTTCCACATTTTCAAATACCTAAATTACCTAAGCTGACCGAATTTATTGAAATTAAAGACTTTTACTGAACAGTTTTATGATTATTAATGGGATATTTACCGTGATAAGGTTGTGGAAAGAGCACCCAATATTTCGGCGCAGTTGCATCATGACATGCATGATGCATCACGCATGCATGATGAAGTTCATAATAATTGCATGGCTTGTGTTTGACCGCCAATAGCCTGATGTCTAGCGATGATGCGGTCTACGATGGAGCACGTTTGCAACAATTCACTCTCGATTTGAAGACACCCCAGATTGTAACTATCGGGTAAAATCAGGCAGCGCATTCCACAGACTAGCAGTTCGCACAATAAAAATGATATCAAAGCCGTCAAAAACGCATCGTTCGGGAATATCATCCAGGTTTTATTAGAAAGATAGGGAAGATTTCCTCTCACACTATTAAAAGAGAAAAAAAAACAATAAAGACACGTTAAACAGTATTTAAATTTTAAAGACAATAAAAAAATAAGATAAGAGATTTTTTGGAGACAATTTTTGGAACATTCTACTTACCTGACGTTGAAGTCGAGTGTAGTAATAAGAAACTTGGTAAAATAGGAACTGCAAAAGCTACTTTTTTTTCCATGTAAATGCAAGTAAAATGTGCAAACAGACGGATCAACAAAGGTGTTCAAACATTAGTATTGATTTCGGCGAAATGAAAGGCGCTAATCGGGTCGGATGCGAATAGGTGTTGGGTTTCAGATGCTCGCTGTCGAGTGACGGTAACTAAGTATGGAGATCGAATTATCCGATAATTTCGATGCTGATGGATCAATTATAATAATACACACACACACATACACACACAAATTACATTTAAAAAAAACAATAGACTTCACTGGTAACGGAGTTTATTCAAGAAAATATTCTTCTAAAAAGAAAATTAGGGACATGATTCTTTTCCTGTAATTTTTTTTTACAGTATTTTTTTCTTCTCATTTAAATAAATCAGAGATATGAGTAGCCAATAAATTTAATTTCTATCTCTGGCTTCATAAGGCTTTTAATTTCTCTTAAATTTATTAAATGAAATAAGTAAATGAGAATTAAATCGGCTCTCAATCGACGGAGATATCGAGTAACATAATAAACATAAATAAATACAGTCAAATTGAGTATCTCTTTTTTGAAGTTAGTTCGAAATCGCCGTCATTTCACTGTGAGTTGAGTAGGGAAAACTTACTACAAAACGTTTATTTTTTTTTCAAGTAAAGTGGCAATAGACAGACCACATCGCTCGAAGAACCGATAACCGATGGGCAAAAAGGTTCTTGAGTGAAGACCACGAACCAAAAGACGCAGAGTATAGGTAGGCCCACAGATGGACTGAGAAAATTGTGAGAGTCACTGGCATCCAGTGGATGGATGCAGATGGCAGGCTTTCTTTCAGTGTAGAGTTCTAAGACCAATGTTTAGCAGTAGGCGTCTTCTTGCTGACGATGATGATGTTTTTTTTCTGCAATTCTGAAATCTGTAAAAATATCTGCTATTTCATAAAAAATACACTAATATATCCACACTTTGCTATCCAGTGTCGGCGAGATGAAAGGCGAGGTGGCGCTCTGTGGCGCTAGACTCCCCTATAAGTGAACACACACGGCGCCGATCATAACGAGACCGCCAGCAAATATCACTTAACTTATACTTAGCTTTTTATGCAAAAGGATAATCAAAAAAGTTTTGTCAAAAGCCCAATGTTCTGTATTGTGAAAGACATAAACGCCAATATAAAGCAAGTCAAATCAACAGTTATAATATTCAAACATAAATTCAAAATAATACACAAATGCACGGACCGGTAAGCGTAGCGTAGGACGTCCACCCACAAGATGAACAGATGACCTAAAAGAGACCGCAAGGATACACTGGTTGCAAGCCGATGGCCGAGGCCTATGATGTGGACGTCCTATGGCTGAAATGATGATGATGATGACACTTAGCTTTTTCTGCAAAAGGATAACAAAAATGAATACTGTACTGTAAAAGACATAAACGCGCTGTTGCGATTATGTTTTTTGTATTTTAAACATTTAATAATTAGTTCATTAAAATTAAATCTTTATCGGATTTTATCGCAAGAATTGTACAAAAAAATATTTATATCCATCGTCTAGTCTATCAGCAAAAGACACGCAAAATTTTCGAAATGTCACGAATTATTATAATGTAAAAGGCAATTATTATATGTGTAAAATACAAAAAAAAACATGATCGCTACAGCGCGTTTATGTCTTTTACAGCACGGTGTATTTACTTTTTTTAATTATATATTTATATAAAAAGCTAAGTGTAATTTTAAGTGATATGTGTGTATTAATAAGAAACTACGTTTTAGCCGTGATAGCCCGTTGGTCCAGTTGGTAGTGAACCTACCTTCTGAACCTGAGGGCGTGGGTTCGATTCCCACGTAGGACAAACATTTGTAAAGAATGAAAGAAAGAAAGAAAAAGTTTATTTGTGACCAAATTACGTACGCGTGATGAAAATTTGTGTTTCACTATATCTGGTTGTTAATATCTATTTAAGTATGTATTTAAAAACTATATTATGTATGTATATCAGTCTCTGGTAGCCATATCATAAGCTTTGCTTAGTTTGGGGTCAGATAACCGTGTGTGGAAAAATGTCCCAAATATTTATTTATTTATATTGTAACTGTGGATTTTACTAGCTTTACTAGGTTTCGCCTGTGATTTTAAGTACTTAATACATTCTTAGCGTGTGCCTGATCAAACTTAGATGTTAATTTTATTGTATAATCTAAACAAACTTAGATAAAACCATAAAGGTTGATAAAATTTGATAAGAAAGTTTTAATCTGTGAGGAATTTACTACTTTATTATAGTGTGAATCGATGCTTTGGTGTTACTTAATTAATCGAAAAATGCGGAAGCCACTTTCTATTGAGACCAACTTACCTCTAAAGTTGGACAAATGAAGGAACTAAAGTTTTTCATGAAAGTCTCACCAGTTTTTTTCAGAAACTTACGATAGTGGCTCTCCCATTCAGTTTCCAGATAAGATAGTCGTAATAAAAGTGTAGAAGGGAAGCGGATTCATAAAAACATAATGAAAACTTTATTGATGTTAATTCTAAAGCCATAATAACCAATAATATAGTAATGTGTTTTGGAAATGCTAATTTAAACTTAAAATAATGACATTGAGAAATGATAAAAATTACTTACGATGCCTACTCTTCACGCTGATAATGTTTTAATAGTGAAAGTTTAAATATATTATAATAAGCCCAACGAAGGAATGCCAAAAAGACGGATCCATACCGAAATACAGGGTTACGCACATAGACTGCACTAAGCCGAAAGGAGGTCATTAATTGTACTCATCATTATGAATAATTTTAACTCTGAGACCAACCGTCAAATCGCGAAACCAAAACCGGTGTTCCATACAATGCATTTAGTCAAATGTCAATGATCGTTTTCAAAGGAAGTTATTTAAAAAAAATGCGTTTTCAGGGTTTTTTCCGTAGTAAAAGTTGTTCATAATGATCTCTTTTTGGCTTGGCAGAGTCTATATGCCTAACCCTTATATTTCGGTATGGATCCGAAATGTTCAAAAATGCTGCACTCTTGTCCAATGTTGCATTATTCGGCAGTCCAGATCCATCCGCCAGGCCAACAGTTGAAGCTCATCTTTTGCATCTTTATCTGATCTTAGCTAAGTAGAGTTAACTCTGCCAAAATTCACTTATCTAACCGACAGTACTTAGCGAGAACGGAAACTATAAGCACCTCTATTTTTTTTTCTAAAAACACTTTTTTGATTTGGCTAATGAAAAAAGCTTTTAAACACTCGTAAGATGTTGACGCTTATAGTTCGATATGTGACAGTTCTCAAACTGACATGCCTAGGGCTGGGATGATGTTGAAAATCGATTATAATAATCACTTGTTGTTACTATTCTTATCGATGTTTGGATAATTTCTAACTTAATATTTAATAATGAAATCAAACAGGAATAGGAAAGAAATAGGAAGTTTCATAAGAATATTTTTACTAAATTAAAGGTCCCCAACTCATCGTCTACGTTGACAAATTGAACACCATAGTCAAAATGGTTGATATTCCGAAAACCCGTACGAAGCGCTTTGATTGCACATTTATTTATTGCACATAACTCAGTATTGCACAATTACCCATTTTCGTTCAAACTGACATGTGTTGTCGCGGCACCGATTGAGCGGACTGAATTTAGCCGGATTCAATTATGACGATTAATCATAATTGTATTGGAAATATGACATGCAAGGTAGGTTGACTTATGGCGTATACTTGGATATAGGTCTGTGGTTCGGCCAATAAAGTATGACGGCAGAAGAAGAAGAAGAATGGCGTCTATTCTGTCATACTACTCACTAAACTAAACCAATCTGACAGGACTAAAATTATCTGCCTTTCTTTTCATTTTAATATGTGAGAGAAGGATGGCAACAATTTTAAAGCTCTCAAATTTAGTTGGACACCAATGACACCGATTCTGGTGTACTCTAAACTAAACTAAACAAGACAAGACAAGATTGGTTTACTTTAGTGAGTGGTATGACAGAATCGACGCCTTGCATACACATTTAATGTCAAAAATTACAAAACTTGGTGTGCAATGATTTCGATGACAACTATCCCTGGACTGTATTTAGCATAGTAGCTATATTGGAGTTTGATATCGTTTTTTACTGTAGTTCATGTTATTTTTATAGTTTTAGGGTTCCGTATTCAAAGGGTGTAAACGGGACCCTAATACTAAGCCTACGCTGTCTGCCTATCAGTCTGTCTTTCTGTCTATCAATCCTACTTTTTAACGGCTGTATCTTCCGAACCGTTAACAGATAGTCAGTTGAAATTTTTACAGAATATGTAAGGTCACGGCGGATTAACAAAGAAATAATAATAAATGCAAAAAGTATAAACTAATGCGCAAATCGGTGATAAATTTATGTTCATTACCAAGGTAAGCAACGTAATTTGCTACTTAAAAAAATTACCTTATCATTCTCGTCTCACCGAATCGAAATGCCACATTTTATCATTCTCGTCTCACCGAATCAAAATGCCACATTTTACTAATTAATACCTATTGAAGTCGGTTTTTAAAGTGATAATTATTGTATTTTGTAGTGGTATTACGGAACCCTCAGTGCGCAAGCCCGAATCGCACTTGGCCGGTTCTTTTACTGGATTTCTCGATTCTTGATTCTAGCCTTTTGATAAAATAACCTTAGGTAAGCACCACGGGAGAGGATAACCCGTTTTTTTCTTCCGTGGTAGGTAGATACCGTTAAAACGGGATGAATAGAAACGATAGGGCTTGTTACCTCATCATCATCACCATAATCACCCTGATGTTCGTATATGATGGTTGTACCATGTACAACCTGTGTTGATGTACATTTGTACAACCGGTACACCAATTATCATGCTGCGTAATATTGTGCCGTACAATAATATCATACCGCATTATTTGTGCCTTGCATAATTGGTTAAAAATAGGCAAAATACGAGTTGACGGGCTGAAAGTCCATTTATCCAAGTTGATAGGTACGTGTGTAAATATCCTTTTGTAGTAGCTTCGTAGTGATGGACCTGTGGAATAACGATAGTAGGTATCGATAAACAAAGTGATAGTTACAGTATTTCTGATAAATAATAGCCAAATACAATAAGCTATCGGACAGGTGGGTATTTGATTAGGGAAAAATAACAGACTTAGTGAAAAATTCGATTACATGCAAAGATCTGAGCTAAACGTAAAAGTTAACGTTAAATAAACGCGAATATTATTTATTTTATTTATTATTTTAAATAAACGTTAAAGTTTTTGGCCGAATTATGAAGGTATGCTCTGTCATTTTTCCTCAAAGTGTCAGTGTGGATTTTGTACGGCGTACTTACCAGTGACGTCATTTATAAGTATAGTGCACTCTGTGTATAGCAAGACATAAAAATGCTTATATCTTCCTGAATTTATAACATATTTTAGTTTTGTTTTCGGATAAAGTATAAAGTATCAATATAATATAGACCTAGATCTTGAATAAAGTAGATTTGTTAGTAATTTGACTGTCTTCAAAATATATACAAATCATTGAATACAGGGTTACTTTCTGGAGTGCGAAAATTTTGCAGACGTCAAGCTCATTCAAAATAAAACAAAACATCGTTCTTTTAGCCCTTTTGCAACAAAATTGCAAAATTACTTTTCACTTAAAACGCACCCGCGCTGCGCTGCGTACCCCGCGCGTCACTTAAATTATCTTTCCTACTCTATCAATTACCGGATCTTAAACTATTAAACCTATTTATTCTGTGTCCGGATTCACATAATCCAACAAATAAAATATTCGTAAAATATTCCAATAACGATACTGATTGCGTGATAAAAATATACGCACTCTAAAAAAGTGTATTAAGAAAATTATTACCCTACCTTAGAATAACTACACAAAGAAACCAAGTACATTCGCAAAATTTAAGCCATTCAAATGGTGTCATATATGACACCAAAAAAATATATAAAAATTTACTAGGACAATTTGCGCGGTGAAATCGTACCACAACAAATCAGAAAAGCAGCATATGAGTTATGGTGTGACATTCCACAGGTAATCCATTAATTTTCTTGCTTAAATCGTTTAAAATACCAATCGAAACGCAAGCTACAAAGCGAATTTGTAGCTTACGTTTTGAGAAGGCGTTGTTTGGAAACCTACCTTCTCTGAGTAGTTATTATAACTACCTTTTTTCCCATCACTACCAAAAACATATTAGAGTGCACGTCGTCACATTTTCTAATCTAAATTCAAATTGGCGCGGCCCGCTCGCGGCGCACCCGCCATTGTTAAAAACGGCTATATTTTTCCAATTTCGTCCGGAAAACTCGCGCTTCTACCACTTTTGCATACAACCACCATTTTACCGACAAAACACTGGAAAATATACCTTTACGAGAAGAATTAAGAATTTAAATTCGAATTTTAAACGTAAAAATAAGTTTGTCGATGTGAGTGAAAATGTGTGCACAATTTTTATTGTCATCCCTTTCGCGCTTTTGTGTGAAGCCTCATTTGAATAGCGACGGGATTCGATATTCAAATTGAGCTAATATTTTTTAAATGTCGCCTAAAGTTAGAATAAATCTTGCGAGTTGTGTTTTAGTTTTGAATTATGCTTCTTAATTTTTATTCTGATACTACGACAACTTACTTTCATTATTTTCTACAATGAGTTGCTACTATTATATGTAGAATCTATTTTAACTACGTTATTTGCGCACTGACCTTGTTAGTAGAGTAATGAGATTTTTTCTTAAATTTTGGCTTTACACCTCTTTTTTATTTAACCAGTGTCAAGCTATTATAATAGGAAAATTGACAATATGAAATAATTATTTTGTTTATGCCATTTTTTCAGAAAAAAAATTATCTTGTTAAAGAAGTTCTTATAGCCACATATAATAAAAAATCTACGTGATAACCTCATTTGAGAATTCTCGCCAAAATAGCTTAAAGCTTTGTGCATACGATCAACCCATCTCTAAGCACGATTTGGCTGAAGGCTGGTCTATTCTATCAAGCTACATAGGTCTGAGTGGTAATACAACGACATAACACTGTTAAGCGGCAGACACAGTGCAGTCTGCAAGTGTATGCTCGTATCGACGTCTTTATTTTGACCGTGGGGACATTTGTTACGGGTCCAACATGGCGCCCGGGACGACAGAGGGCCCTTGTTTGGATGGACGACGGCTGACGAAGATATATGTAAACTGGAAAAGAATTTCGTATCTTTTCTAGTATACAGCAATAACGCGTTGTATAAACGCAGATGTTGCCATTGCCAGAGTACAACAACAACTAACAGCGGTTACACAAGGCGTTTTTTTAGCAGCAATGCAAAACGCACTTTTAGTAAAAGTGTCCGGCAAAAACTCATCCAAATTCATTTAAAGGGGGCGGGGGTTATTAAAAAGTTTAAAACAACTTTTTCATTCAAGGCAACATTAAATATTTTCTATTCTATGGATTCCCAAATTCCCATTGAATAGAAATTTCCATAAATTCGGACAAGTGCAGCACAGGGTGTTAATTTTTTTCTCTTTTATGGTTTAATACGATACGCTTCTGATTTATAAAGTTTTGTTTCTAGGCTAAAAAATAAAATAATTTTTTTAAAAAATAAATGCTCTTATCGCCTCCATAATATCAACCTCTTTGATAGCAAACTCGCGGCCTAAAATAAGACGTCGCCCTCCGATGCTCAAATTTATTTTTTATTTTATTTATTTATGATTATTTGCATGGAGCGCGCGGGATGTGACAATCCAGGCGCTATTGTTTTCCGAAATAATAACGAGATATGGCGTTTTTTTTTTTGTGCATGTATGCCGTCACGATGGGACCTTATACTGCCTTTAAGGCGTATTCGCAAACGTATTTTATTCAGAAATGGCGTTTGAATAGCCGCAGAACAATAAAGGTGAATGATGACATCTTGAATTGTCGAATGTCGTTCGTTCTCACGAAGCTATACGCGTAGGCTAATTAGGATTGTATTGTATTGAAAAGCCTTATTTTCATCTTAAGCAATATGCAGTTTTAATGATACAATTTGTTGTTTTTTGTCCGTTCTCATAATGTAGTTTACTTTCTCGTCAAATATCCATAAGGTAACAATAAAACAGTGCCTAAAATAAGAAGAGATAACTTTGTACAAGCAAAACTTGAAAAATTGGTGAGTATATCTTTTGTTTTATTTTGTCATCTTTTTTGTTTGTCATCAAGTGTAAATTTCACTTTACTAGGGCATGACTTAGACTAGACCGTAACTTGCTTCGCGTGCTTTGACTGTAACTATGACTTGTTTGATGGTACTTAATACAACTTGAAAATATTTCGATACTTGACACTAGCAAATGCATAAGACGTGGGAAGCCAAAATCTTCTTAAGAAGAATTTTAAAAAAACTCGCATATTTCTTATGCCTGTATTATTTTTAAGTTAGCGGAATGTCTTTGATTTCTTATTTGAAATTAGTAAGATAATTTTTTTTTTTTTTTTTTAAGTTTCATAAGTCTGTAATGAAGAGATATTGTATTGTATTGTAAAACGTTTATCTTTTTTGTCATATTTTGTTATCCTGAGAGTGTAAGGTTTCCGAAGACGATATCGAGAATAGAGCGAAGTAGAGGAGAAAGTTAAGGAAGGCTGACTCCACCACCATGTGGGACTCATAGTCGGGAAGGGAGAGTTATATTTTGGTATCCTCCTATTTTCACATAACTAAATATAATCAACTGACACTCGAAAGTTATATGTCAGTTAGGCAATGCATTATCCTACGTACGTTTAGGTACTTAGTTATGAAAGGGTAACAAAAAACAAAAATTGACGATTTAAATAAACCGACTTCAAACAATAATTATTGTTTGAACATCAACAGGCGCTCGAACAAAACTATTCGTATTACTAGAGTTGGGTAAAAAAAATTGAGCCAAGGTCAACGAAATTTTTATGAGACCTCGTCGAGACCTTCCTCTACATTATAAAAGATATCACGTAAATTAGTTTACAAATGGCGGATTAATCAGTGTAGGTACATACCTACATCATCATCAGCCAGAAGACGTCCACTCCTGAACATAGGCCTCCCCCTTTAACCTCCAGACTGAACGACAGCCTGCCTTTTGCATCCACTGAATGCCAGCGACTCTCACAATGTCGTCGGTCCATCTAGTGGGAGGCCTACCTACGCTGCGTCTTCCAGTTCGTGGTCTCCACTCCAGAACCTTTCTTCCCCTATAGGTTATCGGTTCTTCGAGCGATGTGGCCTGCCCATTGCCACTTCAACCACTTCAACTTGCTAAATTTTAACAGCTATGTCGGTGACTCTGATTCTTTGGCGAATATCTACGTTCCGAATTCTATCGCGCAAAGAAACTCCGAGCATACCTCTCTCCATTGCCTGCTGTGTGACTTTGAGTTTTTCCAAAAGGCCAACCGTTAAGGACCACGTCTCAGTACTAGTACTGGCAACACACACTGGTCAAAGACCCTTGTCTTGTCTTGATGCACTGTGGTATCTTAGACGAGAAGATGTCACGCAATTTCCCGAACGCTGCCTATCCGAGTTGGATTCTTCGGCCGACCTCTTACATAAAAAACAATAAAAATATATTAAAAAACGGACTGTATTGACAACCTCTTTCCTGAAGTCCGTTAAAGAGTCTGACAACGAAACCTATAGAGTAAATATTACTGTGGCGCTAGTGTAAAGTGATGTAAATATATCTTTGCCACGTTATTGATTTTTATTTATTTATGAGTGAAACGGCAGTTTTGTTTTAGCGACATACAAAATCACTGTAAGTATGCAATAATTCCCACTTTACTCGCCATTTATTACAATAAAAACGCCGACTATCCAAATTATCTCACAATAAACATCACTAATAGCATTAATACATAACCACTGTCCTCTGAATTAAGATCTTCCAATACAGTGCAACCAACCTTATCGAACGAGGAGCCACCATCGTGTTTCTTATACAAAACTAACAACGTCCCATAGAAAAAAGTAGTTCCACCATTTCATCACTTCTACTTGGTAGTTCGGTAAACGCTATTTAAATACCGGCCACAACGTAATTAGCAACTTCGAGATTCAGAAATATGCCGCCTTTGCCACGAGACGCTATAAATCCAATTACACTTGAATTAATTCGAAAAATAAAAAACAAATGAGGTTTGAATCGTTCGAAAAAAGAAAAAATCGTATCATATGAAACCAAAACTTGAATCGTAAAAAAGATAAAAGCGCGGGAATTGAGAGTTCCAATTTTAAAAGCGTTCGTGAGACCGGTAAATAAAGGAGGCCTAATTAGATGATAATGTATTAATGTCTTCATAAGGGTTAGGGCTACTGTTGCTCTGTTAAGTAAATTACGTTGTTTAGTAATTGAAATGCTCAGCAAAGAATAAATACAAATAAAATTTATGTTTAACTTATTTAGATTTCGCTCCAAAAACACCCACAATCTGTCAACAGAACTTTCTACAAACTGAAAAACAAAATGGCGTTTGTTTTCATCATCGTGACGTTTTTTCGATTGCCCATCATTTGGCATTCAGCGCCTTGTGCTAATGAATGGGCTTCTTTCTTTCTGGGCTTTATGATGACATTGAGTTGGTCCCGCGTTGCATTAAGGAGTTGCTTATGAATCCCCTAACGTTTTGCCTTTTGTATAAATTCGTAGTTAGTACTGTAGACGAGATTTGATTTAAGTAATATGTACATTGTTGAAATACTGTAAATATTAAGACTAATTATTGTATTAATTACAACTTTCGTATATTATTAAAACAAAACATGAACAGGCGGTATGGCCTTAAAGGCTTTAGCCTGCCCGATGGGCGAATAATAATAATTAAAAAAAAAAAAAAAAAAATGACGTTTCTCGCTCTTATTTTGGCGTTTCACTTGTCTTATCATGGCGTATAGCAGCATTCTCAATTTTTATTCATCAAAAAACTGTATTTAGTTTCAAAATAGTTAAATACAGTTTTAATCAAATAGTGTCACAGTTTTAATCTAGAATGCCTTCAATATTCAAATATTTCATTATTTTAAATCATAATAAGCACTGAGTTAAATTTACTACGTACGTTAGTGATATTTTTTTGTTTCTTTATTAATAAATTTGATAGGTTAGATCATTTAGTGATCATGAAATTTGATAAATATGCATATTTTAAGTAAAATACGTTGTTTTAGTGATACTCAAGTGATTATATCATAGAAATAATAGGTAATTAATAAAAACATTCCATCAAATCAACACTAACAAAACGTTTTAATTGGTGCCTCACACGCCAAACTAAATCTTCAATGACTTTGAAAGGGCGGCGTTTCTTTGCATCTCTATTTTTTTTCCGCAGTGGCTCAGGTAATGAATCGCCGGCCTCCGTGTCACCAATAAATAGCTACTGTTTAATTGAAACATTATAAACGAGATCTTATCTCGCACGTCCGGGCAAAGACACCGCGTTTGGTTTTAGGGACGGGGCGCGGGGCTCGGAATTCAAAACTCAAATTCTTTATTCGGACGTTTTGTTTTTTAATTCGTAGAAATGGCCAGTAACCACCCACTGAACACGAAAATGGATAACAAACCATTAACGTAAGATATCAGACGAACAATGAACTTAACAAGCCACCGTGCAAAATGCTGCACAAACTTACGCTAGCAACCTAAACCCACCTTAATCCATTAAAATAAAGCTCAAATTTTGCACAAAGATTAATAAAACCAACTTTTTAACCAGTGTAAATTGATCTCTGAGTTTTAACTTATTGTTTGTTTTCACAGGTCAAGTAATGTGGTTAATTCTTGTGGATTGGATGGCGCGAGCGGCGGCGCGAAGAAGCCTGCAGAATATATTCTAATAGGCCATTAACATATAATGCTGCTGATTGGACGGATGCGAATGGCAGATGTGACATCGTGCTGGTCAGGGGTCGGCAACTGTTTCAGATTTAAGCTTCTACCGATATTAATTAAAAATAGGTAACCTGTATGCAATACCGTTTATTGAAACTGTTTGTGAGCCAATCGTTATCAAACCTTTAGAACAATAAAACGCATTAGTGCCGTTGAAATAAAGTCGAAATTCCCCGTGTTTTAACAATTTGACGCTTGTCAATTTGAGCTTTCAATTATCTTCATCGAATGAAAATAAAAAAAGGAAATTGAAAATATATATTTGGTGTCTACAAACGTTGTCGATCATAAAAATGTAACGATAGTTTGTTCCTTATATAAATACTCCATGATGAGGAGCCTTGTTACCCAAGCTAGGAATTAACCTGTGTTATGGCGTAATTCTTCGATCAAAAGACACCCTGAGTGCCACAGTGCTTGAAGACTCGACTCTATAACCAATGTGCCCTGCTTACCATGACCTATAGTGCTGAGACATGGACGCTCACGGAGAAGACTGTGAACAAGATAGTCGTCGCACAGAGAGCCATATGGAGCGAGCCATGCGAGCCATCAAATTGCAGGACCGCATCCGAAACACTGAGATACGACGTCGCACCAAAGCTGCAGACGTCGTAAAAAGGGTGAAGGAACTTAAGTGGAACTGGGCAGGACACATGGCCAGACGTAGCGATGGGAGGTGGTATACAGCAGTAACCGCGTGGTGGCCGAGACTAGGTTGGCGGAACCCAGGCCGACCGAGGATGAGGTGGACTGACGACATCAGAAATACTGTCGGGAACGAGTGGATGCGGCTAGCGAGAGACCGGGGAGAGTGGCATAAACAAAGGGAGGTCAGCTCTCTACCCAGCAGGGGCACTCAAGGCTGATGATGATGATGATGATGATGGCGTAACAATAGGCTAAAAGGACAATTTAAAGATCTTGATTAACTGTTTAAGCTTTGAAAAAATTCCGTCAAGGAGTTTTTGTCGTCAAACGTCAAGAAGTGCGACACAATGTGAAATCGACTTACAGTACATTAATTAACATAGTTCCGCATACCGTTTTTTTTTTAAAGTTGTATATGTATCAATGTTTTATACCCCTGAAACCGCGATGGCGAACGATACGGTAGCAAATAGCGCTACTTTCTCGCGACTCACCTTAGCACTAGCAACTTACAGAACTAATAACTTCACATAAATCTCTTCTAAAAACAAGCTGAAATCTACCGTATACTTATAATTTAAGGTGGAATCACTATAGCAACTTAATGCGCTTAAGACGTTTTAAAACAAGCAAAAATATCAAATCTGAAAAACGGAATTCGAATTTCAAAGCGCTCAATCTACTCGACCAGTATTTTTTAAATTAAACTGTAACACGTTGACTTTAATATTAAAATCGAATAGTTTGAAAATCGAATTGATCACTAAATGCCCTTATGAAATTTATACGAAAGCTTATATAAATTTAGACTTCATTTCTTGTGACATAAAGGCGTATTTAGTTTGCGCCATTTTCGTATCATATTTCGAATAAATTGGGTGCATGAAGAGAAACATAAACGGGACTGTAATGCACCTCCATGCACCATGATTTTGTAGAACCTAACTGGGAAGTCTAATTTTGTGGAAACGGCTTCTTTTACGAATAAGTATCGTAGGCCACAATTTTTTTCAGAACTTAATTTGATCAGTCTAATGTAGAAAAGTATAGTAGCTAGGTACTTACTTTTTTAGGGTCCCGTATCCATAAGGTGTAAATGGGATCCTATAACTAAGCCTAACGCTGTCTGTCTGTGTCTGTCTGTCCGTCTTACCTTTTAACGGCTGTTGGTATATGTCGAACCGTATAATAAATAGGCAGTTGAAATTTTCACTGAACACGTAATGGTACGGAAAATTAATTTTAAAAAAAATATTGTAAAAAAACCGGCCAAGTGCGAGTTGGGCTCGTGCACTGAGGGTTCCGTACCACCACAAAATTCAATATCGAAATTACCAGCTATTACTTGGTATTGATCAGAAACTTATCACCGACTCGCACTTGACCATTATTTATTATACTTTTTTGTTATACTTTAGACTCTAAAGTTTAGAGTGTGTACTATAATCATGCCAAGTTTGACGCTTGTACGTAACTATTACTTACTGTTTTTACATTAGGGCTAAATACAAAAAAATACTTTTGTTGTATGGGAACCCCCCTTTCATTTTGACTTTTTTAGTATTTTTAGGTAATCCGCCGTAACATTACATATTCTGTGAAAATTTCAACTGCCTGAGTATCTTTTAGTACGAGACATCGTAGGCTTAGTAATAGGGTCCCGTTTTTACCCTTTGGTACGGAACCCTAAAAAGTAACTCTGTATTTAACGTAAAAAATATAGTCTTGAATAGTACTAATACAAAATCAATATTTTTTTGCTTGCGTTTGACCACCATCTCGCCTGATGGCGAAGTATCACTATAATGTTATAAATGCAAAAGTTTTTGTGTAATGTATGTATGTCTGCACTTAACTCAGTAACAAATGAACGGATTTGAATGATATGAGCGATTTGTATTATATACTTAGGTAGGTTACCTATTTTTATTTGAAAAGAAAATTAGGAGTCCATTTCCATACTCTATGCGCTAAAACCTCCATCGTGTGCGAGTGAAATAATAGGCTCGCACACTGGGAGGCATTGAGACATCAACTTGTTTACTCGTGAGCTCCCCTCCTGCGGAATCCCCGCCCCGCCTAGGCTTTGTGCGAGGGCTGACACTAGATTTAAAGCGGGAAGAATGGGAAGATAGACCTTAATTGAGTTTTGGCGCCAACGTGCAAAAAACATGTTGCCTCATTGTATTTCTTTCTATTAGTTTTTTCGAGTGTTAATAATGTAATGATGGTGGATCATACTAAATTTATTTACACGAAAACTATTTAAAACATAGATATTTAAAACCTAAAACTATTACTACCAAACATTAAAATAAAAAAAAAAAACAACAAATTAAAACCTAACTGTGGGAACTGTTCCCAAAATGCTGGCCCGATTACCACGTTGTATGGCGATGCTCACCCTATGAGCAAAGTAGAGGCCGGTATTTTGGTCACGAGTTGGTGGATTATTGTTTATTAAGCTCATAGTCGCACAACGAGCTATGGAGCTAAGGGCTATGCTGGGGGTTTCTCTACGAGATCTAATCAGAAATAAATAAAAATAATAAATAATGGCGGTGGCCGATGGCGTTGAAAGGTTCTCCAATGGAGACCACGGACCGGTAAGCGCAGCGTATGACGTGGGTACGAGATGGACAGACGACCTAAAAGAGACCGCAGGGAAACGCTGGATGCAGGCCGCTTCCAACCGGCCCTTTTGGAGATCGATAGGAGAGGCCTATGTCCAGCAGTGGACGTCCTACGGCTGAAATGATGATGATGATGAAGTATTCGTGAACGTGCTCGAGTGTAGGCAAGTGATTAATAAAGTAAAACATGTATTTTGGTGATGTTTCCAAAGCTACGCAGAAGCCTCTGTAGGTATAGTAAAGTTTCCATTCACTTTATGGCATGGCTTGGACTTGACCTTGATTTACTTTACTTGACTCTGACTGAGATTATGACTTATTCAAACTAATAGATAGCTAGCACTCAGGCGGGTATTGATGTCGAGGTGTTCGTTATAGACGCCCATCCTCAGGGATTTAGGGATGTGATTATGACTTGTTTGACGTTATATTATGTTATATAGGGATGATAAATATCTCGAAAATTTACCGCAAAAAATTACGAAATTTATTTAAATTTACGAAAGTCCACATAGCCAAGAAACGCTTTTACAAAAAAAATTATATACTTAGGTTAACTTAGGAAATATCAAAACTAGTGTGTAAACTTTCTATATAAAGGAACTTTTTCATGTGCGTGTCACTCGATCGTGGCTATATTTTTTAATTGAAATTAGAAAGAGTAGACAATTTTCTGCACAAGTCTCCAAAAGATGTGCCAGCCCTAATCCCGACCCGACCGCTAGACAGAACCAGTTACGTTTTGAATTAGATCTGCGTAATTAGACGACGATGCAAATTGTACCACGGGCTCTACAAGTATCATTCAATTTATTTGACATAAAGAAACGGCAAGTTTTCTTAGGACTAATAAGCGTAAACTCAGATCAGATAAATAAGGGAGATATGGTAAGATGGCGGCTTTAGTCGAACCACAGAAGACATATGCCTTCTGTGCTTGCGGTCGTGGGTTCGATTCCCAACTAGGACAAACATTTGTGATGAGCATTTGTGTTTGTTCTATATCTGGGTGTTAATATCTATTTAAGTATGTATTTTAAAATATATTATGTATGTATATCAGTCTCTGGCAGCCATATCACAAGCTTTGCTTAGTTTGGGGACAGATGACCGTGTGTGTAAAAATTCCCGAATATATTTATTTATTTATATATATTTATAATTATAAGTACAAATACAGAAGACTCAATCTGAAAAATCATTTAAATAAGTACCGACTCATGCTACTACACAATAAAGTGCAATTCAGGACGTGCGAGTGCTAACTACCTACAGCTATATTAACCTCTCTGTCTATCGCGTAACTCTTGTCTCGTTGTCTCTGTATATCGCGCGGCAGGTCCGACAAGTCGGCTACTTGTAGCTTTATACCTAAAGTGCAGAGTGCGCCATGCCTGGTGAGGTGGAATTCATCCTGCAGACGACCAATCACGCGACCGTGAACCTTAACGCTCCGAGATACAGTTTGCAACCGCGCCGTAACTTTTCTAATCACCTAAACCTAGCCGTAAAGCCCCTGGCTGACTAGATAATTTGTTTGTTTTCGTGCAAGTGGTCCAAAGTGGCGCCGGGATCGGTGGCGGAAACAAGCCGATAAGTGACTACCGCTACTAATGGCTTTCAAATATTTCACCCAGTAACGTTCTTTTTATGGCGAGGATTAAAATGTTGAGAAGTAATGCTGCCTCTTCGACCAAAATAAAATTAATGGACGGGCCCAGTAGACCTCCCGCGCGGTCTAGTGCCTTCCACCTTTCCCTGGACAACAAGGTGTCAAAAAGTTTAAATAAGTTTAATGTGAATAACTATCTTAATAATATTTATATCTTTTATCCTCCTCTCCATACCAAGGTTACCTGGAAGAGATCGCTCTTAGCGATAAGGCCGCCGATTGTTGCACTACTTTTTTAAGCTTTTTGTTTTAAATGTTATTTTTATGATATGAACAATAAAGAGTTTATCTATCTATCTCTGTTTAATATGAAGTTTTAACCCATCACCGACGCTTGTCACTCTCATCACTTTTCACCGTGTCACGCGTCACGCGTCATAAGCAACTTGATCGTTTTGCTCTACTTCAGTTTACGAAGTGACGCTGACGGGACGGTGTTTAATGTTTAACCACTGTTTAATGATGCACTGATGAAGTGACGACGGGTTTACGCTGAAATTTTGACGTTGACGGGTTAAAACTGTCTGACGAGTTTTTAAGACTGTGCATGTGACGAGTTTTTAAGACTGACGAGTTTTTAAGACTGTGCGTTGGTCTAAGATTTTGAATACAATTGATTTAAAACTCTGTTTTAAACTATCACGGTTGTTCACTAAAGTTATATGATTATTTAAGGGGTGTCTTCCCGTGAACATGGTGCATGTAACTGCGCCAAAATATCGGGAGCTCATTCCACAACCTTACCACGGTAAATATCCCGTAAATAATCATATAATAATTGGATTAGTTAGTGTTTGCGTACGAGAGAGTTGCATATTGGCAGGTGGATGATTATTTATTTAATGCCTAAGCAATAAGATTTTAAACAAAAGAAAAATTTGGAATATTGTTCGGAACTTGAAAATTTGGGATAAGCTAATAGTGCTTTTTTCTGTTTATTTTTGTATGAACCAGTTATGTTTCAGTTTTCAACCAATTGAACCTTGTATAGGAGAATTTCTGTCATCAGTAGCTCCAATGAATAAATCTCTATTAGTGCTCCTTCATCAGGGTATACGTGCGCTCCCGGAGAAAGTAAGTGCGCGGGTGACCGTCTGCGGGAGCGCGCGTATTCCCTGATGAAGGAGATCGAATGGCTCCGAAACCGGACGATCGTCTCGACCGATAAACATAATCGTAAGTGTAAGTCGTTTGTAATAACTTATAATGTTTCCTCACGCAAGTTTTGGTGAAGTGAATAAATTCGCGTTGTCTTTCTATACATAATCTATAGTAGACCACAGGTGCCTACTTAGATAGGAGAGGACATATCTCGCTCACACTCATCCTTGTGATGTAATTCTTTCTCATTTTTGCTTTTCAAAAACTCTGATCTCATTCCCACAATGCTATTCAGCCTCTCGATACCAGCCTTGTATCATTTTTACAGACACAATAATAATTAAGACGCCCTAAAAACAAAAGTTCCACTAACAACTTCATTAAGTTTCGAAATTTTATTAACAACCAATTTGCAATTTGCCAAAACCAATCACAATAATTTTTACTTTTTAATTATAACTCGGGTCCGAAAGCAAAAAATATGAGATAATATGATAGGTTGGGTCCCGTATTTTTAGACATGAAGTCGACCTCAACCTAACCTCGAAATCGTCTTTTCGTAGTTATTCCAAAACTCCGTACAAGCTTGAAGCTAACATAATATAAATAAAGTCTGCACCACTTTACTACGGTTGGTATGTCCATGGTATAATAATATATGTATTCTTATGTCTAAGACTCGAACTTGATTTACTTTGCTGACCTTGACTTTATCTGTGACTATGTATAGTGTATACTGGCAAATGCACAACGCGTGCGACGCCGAAGTCTATATCCGAATTACTCTCAAGAGGAAAGATGAAAAAATATTGAATACACTGGCCTAGTAAGGAACTATGTTTCGGAAGCCAGTGGAATCTTCAACGTTAATTAAGTAACTCAAATACCTATCATTATTATGTTCTAGTCTGGTCAATTTCTAGTGACAAGGAGTGCGAAACAATTTAATGCGGAACAGATAGCGTTAACAAGCTTACCAATAAAAAGTAGAACAGCTGCTTACGAGACACCTACAGAAAGGTACTTATACTCATAATGAATTGTTAATGTCAGACTTGTTAAAAATGTTAGGTTAAGATTGTAAAATTATAAATATTGGGAATAAATGAATTGAATTGAATTGAATTGAATAAGAGGATAAGTTATTTTACTATGAAAACTTACGGTGTTTCCACTTACTGTGTTATGCATGTATTTACTCGTTTTCAAAACTGCTCAAACCTATAAGATTTTGAGGCCGAGTCGAGGTCAAGGTTAAATTTAAGAATACAGGAAACTTTTTGTTTTTTAATAAGGTAAGAATTCATTCCTTCCAATAAAACATCCTAGTTCAGATTTGCGCAACAGTTTTTCGGGTAAAAAAATGTTTTAAAGGAACAATAAAGTTATTTGTCAGGTAAAATGATCCCCAATCAAGAAAACCCCGCCCATGCTGTTGTTTTTTGCTACAAAACCATATTTCATCTGATATCATAATTAAGTATTGTTTTTATGAACATGTTATTAATGGTTTGATGGTTACCGAAGAGCAGGCTTTTTAACCGACTCTGAAAAATATAGTAATGATATAAAAATGTAATAATATGATATAAAAATGTTGGACGGTAACAAATTTAAAAAAGAATTGACTAATTGGCTTCTTAACCATTGTTTTTATAGTGTTAAGGAATTAATAGAATTTAATTCTAATATTATTTGTTTCTAAAATACCTATTTAAATTCTTTAGTATAAAAATGAGCATTTGCACGTCTGCTTGCAGACGTTAGCTGCAAGTAGAGTAAACAGTAGTTAGCTACCACCATATATATGTAGTGAAATGTGGTGGTAGCTAACTACTAAAGTACTAACATCCTGAAAACATCCTGAGGAAACTGGTATATCCAAAAACCTCAAATAGTTCAAAGACATGACATGCATCGGAATTACGGCCGTGCCGGGCCGAGTATAACGGCCCATCCTCTCTCTCTCTCTCTCTCTCTAAGAGAAGGCCTGTGTCCCAGCAGTCTATTATACTATACCTACGCTGAAATGATAATGATGATGAAATTGGAATTAAGACAATAGAAAGAAAGAAAGGAGCATTATATATTGTGTGATTATCCCAATACGGTATAAAATCGTATAACCCAACGGCTACCACTCGAGATCTCGCGAGCCGCACTCAAAATGATTGGCGAACGCCGTCCAAGTTCGCTCCAAACTTTACGATCAATTCGCCAAAATCTCAGCGAAATATCCTCCAGTAGGTATTAAACACACAGTCATCAAGGGGTTTATTGGACCCTCGGAGCCTTTAAGGGGGTCTTTAAGGCCCCGTAATGGCGGATAGAGAGCAATCTCGGAGTATATCAAGAGGTTTGTACAATTCCGCAGCTGAGTACGTGATTATTGGTGTAAATCGTGCACTTTATAGGAACTTTAACTAAATTGACTGTGGGTAGGCTTTACTGGCTATACTGCGCTTTACTTTGTTCAGATTCCTGCACTTAGGTAGCAATTTCATTATAATTTTGACTAAAAGCGAATGCGAAAAATCTCGAAAAAGAATTATGAAAAGCTCGCTTTCCGGTTACAGATATCTCTTTCGTGTTTTTTTTTTTTACAATATATCATTTAACTTTAGAATAATATTGCGAATGTTTTAAAGTTGTTATATGATTTGACGGAGAAAATAAAAAACCTCAAATTTAACGATTTAAGGATCAGCGGTGCAAGTACCTATCTTTTAGCGATCGTCAAATTGACAGTTGAGGTCGTCAAATTCGATAATATGCTATTTTTTCAGAACTCGCTGTGATCGATTCTATGGCATTTTAGCGAATTTGACGATAGATAAAGAACGGTACTTGCACTGCTTCTTCGTTAAAAAAAAACATGTTACTTTGTTTTTATGTACAGTTCATGAATATTTAATTTTAATTAATAATTAAAATTCATACGACTTAGTTGTGACGAAAACCATTTAGGAAAGTGGCAAAAAAAGTTTGTGTCGTAATTTTTCTTTTATACAAATATATTGTAACTGTATTTTCTTATACCATAGTTTTAACGTGTCATTTGTAGGTAGTAAGTAAACGACAAATGCATCCGTACTCTTCCATTACTTCGATTTAAAAAATCATTACAATTTGTCTTATTATCTTTTTGCTAATTGCGTAAGAAGGAAGAATCTTAAATACTTTGCTTATGTTAGTTATTCTAACATGCTTTTGTCATAATTTTTTCTTCGTTTTTGCTATATTTTTCTTTTGTTATATTTTGGTTAGGTTAGGTTAGCAAATCACTTTTTAAGAAATACGTTTTAGCTTCGACGGAAATTTTGGTCGAAGCGTTTAAGGGATCTAAAACCTACTCAATTTAAAATAAAACAAAAAAATCTTTTAGTCAAGAAATGTTATTATAAAGTTAGTGATTTTATAAATGATAAATTTTAGTAATGACTTGGTCAATTTGTTTATCATACAATAATAGTAATGTCTATCTGTTAACTATTTTATTATAATATTAATAACATCATATCTAAACATTTGAAATTGTTTCGACAGTTAATTAAATTAATACTTTTTTATATAAATAATATTTACGGTATTTTTATACCATTTCTCTAGATTTGTACGCCTATAAACTTGGCAAAACATGATACAAAGTAACAAATATTTTAAACCACCTAATTGCGTTTTAAATGTGTGTATGATTTTAGATGTGTGTATTTTGTACAAATAAATAATCTTTATCTTTATCTTTAGGTAAAAATATTATTTTGTTACTTCAGCGTCCTGTCATTTTACCTTTATGTACAATTTGACATTTCTCAGCTTCATTATAATTCAAAGTTGTAATAAACACACAAACCGAAAACCCGACCGTGTAATTCTGATCAAAGTTATTACCAAAATCATATAATTTTACCGTCAATTCTGTTTTATATGTTCTTAATTTGGTTTCAGCACTTATTTAACTTCGCCAGTAATATTTTTGCGGCGTATTTCAGAAAGAACCAGACTTAAAAAGCCCTATTTTGATTTAATCAGCTTCTTAATTTGTAAGCTTTATCGGCTCAGTGTAGTATCGGTTTCTTTTAAATTTTTAAATACTTTACTTTCTGTGAAATGAAAGCTGTGGCATGCCGACAAAAGCTGTATGGGTAGGTAAGATTTCATCTTCATCATCATCATTTCAGCCATAGGACGTCCACTGTTGCATGTAGGCCTCCGTCATCGATCTCTAAAAGGGCCGGTTGGAAGCGCCTTGGATCCAAAGATTAGATTAAGTAGGTTTACCTTTTTTTATTCAACTCTGTCGGCGTGACGAGCAAGTTTTTCGCCTGATGGTAAGCGTCACGATTGGCCATGTAGGTATTACCAAGGAAGTTTAGGGTACAAGATCTTTGGGTATTACATAAATAAAACGACAGTTCATCCACATAGAATGTAGAATTTAACTGCGCGCGTCTCTAAAAGCTCGATGAGATCCTCAGTTGGATTAGACACAACTTTGTTCAATCTCTGAAGTTTGTAATGCTATAGTACAGTTAAAATAAATAACAATTCACTCTTCATGTTTTTCTCTCTGCGCGCGCTGTTTTTGTTGCCAGCCGCTATTTTCTAAAAACAATGCCGACCTATTCAACGTCTATATAAAATTTATGAATCCTGCGGATCATTTCTCTGGAGAATAACGCACTGGTAATTCTTCTGCAGGCCTAGTACATGAGCCATGGACAAATTGTCTTTTCACCGTTAGAGAAAGACAAAGGTAGAAATATGGGTAGGTAGGCCTCCCACTAGATGGACTGACGACATTGTGAGAATCGCAGGCATCCTTCTTCTTCTTCAAGTGCCTTTCCACTACTGGAGGTTGGCCGTCAGCTCAGCAAACTTCTCTCTATCTTGTGCCAAGCGGAATAGTTGTTCGACTCTGGCTATGTTGGTCTACTCCTGGTTGATGTTGCGTAACCATGACTTTTTACTTCTTCCAGCGCGTCGTTTGCGTCCAGTGGATGCAAGGCTGTCGTTCAGTGTGGAGGTTAAAGGGGGAGGCCTATGTTCAGCAGTGGACGTCTTCTGGCTGATGATGATGATGAGAAATATGGGTAGGTACGTTTGTCTTTTTCTCGCAGGATAAAAACGGTGGAAAGACAATTTGTCTACGACCCGTGCTACTTACAACTGATGTTGCAGTCTGGGCAGCGTTGAAATTTTACCATCAGGTGGCCCCCCTACTTGTTTGTATTCTCATTATAAAAAAGGGATCCATCCTCGGACATACCGTCACCCACTATGAGGCGGTCAATGAAGATTCTACTTGTTTTCAATTAAAATATATGGGACTGATAACACCGACTAACAAAAAATTTCATAAAAATAAACGTCTCCACATCAATATTTCACACTAATTTAATAAAACGTCAGATTCCAAATCAATTATTACCGTCGACCCTTATTCTTGATCGAACAACCTTAGTTTTTTTTCCTTTTTTACCTAATAACAATAAATAACCTCACGGCAGGTGACGAAAGAAGTTTACGAGAGAGAAAAACGTTTTTGTGAACAAAAAACGCACTTTATGTCCCGTGATTTTGGTCAGTTTTATCTTTTGACAAAATATAGTTTCTCTATCAAGTAGCGTGAAATAGTTCTGGTGGATTTTATAGAGTTGTTTGTACCGAAATGTTTCTAATTATTTTGCATTTAAATTTGCGAGTGTAAAGGTAGCATTCCGATCCTGGCGACCGCGACCGGTGACCGCGACCCACACGTCGCGCGACGCGGTCGCTTGCATTGTTTAGCACTCCATATAAATTCATACTGAGCAGCAGGTTGCGCGACGCGGCTGCGGCTGCCGGTCGTGGTCGCCAAGATCGCAATGCTAGGTAGCTTAAAGCTTTCGAAGACTATGTCGAGAATAGAGCGAAAATGAGGAAAACTGACTACCAACATGAGTAGAAGCCAATGGAATAGTTGTTTTATAATTTTTTCTGTTTTGAAAGTCACAGGATTCATCTCAGATAGAGAAAGAGAGAAAGAGGGGGGATGGGCTCTAATCCACCATGTTGACCCAAAGCAAGTTGGGAAATGTCGGTTCTTGGACATACCGTTTCCTCACGATGTTTTCCTTCGCCGATTTTGACCGATGGTATCAAAACCTGTACCTACATTATTTTTTTATCACTAAATAAGTCATTGGTGTAGGGCCGAAGATCGAACCGGGTGCCGTCAGATTGCTACCTGCACACATTGCTACCCACTGGGCCATTATCTCGTAAATCAAATAAATAAGCCTCCATAGTAACAATTTAGGATTTTGAAAATCAAACAATCAATCAATGTGTTTCTGTCACACCCATTTTTTTTTCGACACGGTAAAAAAGTCGCCCAGTATAACACGAAAAATAACGTTTCTCGTGTTTCTTACTTTTTCACGGCTGAACAAATCTTAGTGTAATTTGGTAAGAAAATGGGGTGCACCAGGAAAATAAATAAAACATTCTTATTTATGACTAACGTACAGGAAAAGACCGCAGGGAAACGCTGGATGCAGGCCGCTTCCAACCAGCCCTTTTGGAGATCGATGGGGAGGCCTATGTCCAGCAGTGGACGTCCTATGGCTGAAATGATGATGATGAGGTACAGGAAAACCTGAGCAAACATCGATACAGAAATATGTATATTTGCATAAAAGCCCTACGAAAAATAATAATTAGTAAAACTACAAAGTAACAACAAGTAAGTACTAGTTATAAGACAAACCGTAAGGAAAAACGTGGTCAGAGCTATTATCAGGCCCTTTTTACCCAGTTATAAGTAAGGCAGCAGATGGTGGTGCGAACATCTCTCTAAAGTCCCTCAGGTCAGGTAAAGCGAACATTTCTTTTTTTGGTAGCGCCGCGATATCGTTAAGGCAAGGGACCCGTTTCGGCAGCTTTGTGACCCAAATGTTGGACGGTAGCCCCGTCCGTATTGTTGACTAATTAATCGCTGTTTTTTCACAGGCGAATTTTAATGAGAACAGGGCATTGAGATTGTTTATCAAGCGCTAGAACCGAAGATCTTATGGATACGATACAATATAACTTTATTGTACACTGTATACAGTATGGTTAAACTTACAAATTAAATAGTAAGTTCAGTAACTATGCGGCAGTATAACATACACACCTACCTCCACACAGTGCAGAAAGCTAACCAAAGGCCCTGGTGCAAAAAAAAATTGGGGCCCTATTGTATCAAGTATGTATCAATATAAATTTATATGAATATACTTAAAGGTGCAAAACTACTTATTAGGTACACGTATGTATATGAGTTATATTCTGAAGGTGGGAGAAAATTTCCGCAAGTTCAGTTTGAGGTTTACTGGTCGGGATCCGAGGGCCCCTGAGCTTGAGTCCCCGGTGTACGGCACCACCTAGCCCTCCAGTAGCTACGCCACTGCCTCCACACCGATTTCGATAACGGTGACCCTCAGACCAGACAAACAAGAGTGAGTCCGACTAAAGGCATCATGCCTGATTTAGGCCAGATGCGTTCGCACCCGCCATCATACCATATCTCCCTTGTCTGAGGAGATAGCTATGTTCTGGTGTGGAGACCACGAATCGGCAAACGTATCGTATACGCCCTGAGTCTTAATGGAGTGACGATATATGTAAATCTGGCACTGGCTGGAATCCAAAAGCCGAAGATTGGGCTCAGTATTGAGCTTTGGGACTAGAGTTGCCACCGTGTTTTTAAGCAAATAGAGTATTTTATTTATATTACACGGGAATTACTCACGTAAGATTAAGCCGGTCACTCCGACTATAGTTTCAACCGGCTTAATCTTACGTGAGTAATTCCCGTGTAATATAAATAAAATTTGTGAAAACCACGGCAGTTTCTCAAATAGAGTATATTTAATTTTTTAGGCTAAAAAAAGTACAACATCTGAAAATAAAGTACTATTCAACAACTTATACTTCAACTTCAACTCTTATTTAATAATCACACAACTCATCTAAAACTTTGCAATCACAACAACACAAACTCAAACAAGAAGAGAAAATAAAAACAACAGTAGCGGCAAAAATTACAAGTTGATGATATTGACATTCCAATTGTTCCAAAGCAGTCCGTTCTGTTACACGTAAAAAATAGAAGTCCATTTAAAAAAATCTTTACAGGTAAAAATAAAATATTTACACGTACTTTACTGCCCTCATAAAGTATAAAGTACGTTTGGCCAAAATATAGTACAATACTTTATTAGAAAGTACGGGTGGCAACCATATTTGGGACTGGCCTATGGTCAGCAGTGGAGTAACATAGGCTGATTATGATGATAAAGATGATGCTAACTGCCAGTCCCAGAATTTGATCATGCCAATCATGCCATACCTATCTCTTGCAAGACCACACGACGCCGAGCTGGGACTCCATTTAGATGATTCGGCTCAAAGCTCTTCAGCTGACTAAGTTGACATGGTCTTCCTTCAGATCGTGGATCGATCGATGTGAATACTGTACGTAGCAACAAGCGCCTTCAGTCTAAATATTGATATATTGTTATCAACAACGGCGTCATCAAATATGGTTGAATAAAGCAGTTCTCAAAATGCATTTGAAGAGAAAGTATGTGGGTTAAAAAAAAAAAAAAGAACTTCAAATACAATACAATACAATACAATAACTCTTTATTAAAATACCACAAAACAAGGATAACATAAACATTACAATAAAAATATTATCTAGGCTTTTAACAGGCGGCCTTATCGCTTAAAGCGATCTCTCAAACAGGCATGTGATTCACCTGATAGTAAACCATAACCACCGACAACGTGATCGGAACGTGAATATTCGCCACATCGCTCGAAAAACCGATAACCGATGGGGAAGAAAGGTTCTTGGGTGGAGACCACGAACCGGAAGACGCAGCGTAGGTACTTAAGCCTAGATGGACCGACGACACCGTGAGTCAGGCATCCAGTGGATGCAGATGGCAGACTGTCGTTCAGTGTGGAGTTCTAAGGAGGAAGCCTATGTTCAGCAGTGGACGTCTTCTGGCTATTGATGATGATGAACCACCGCCTATGAACACTAATGATGCACTAATGATGTTGTCGATGCTTTACCAACCCAGATTGGTGATTGTAGCCACCGTTGGAACGCTCCAGGTTTAGTGTGGCTAATAGCCCCATCGAAGTCAATAAATTAAATACTTACAGAAGAAGTTCCACGGCGCATTCTTCAGCTTTTTGTCCACAAAAAAGGATTATATTGTTAGAATTAATGTTAGTTAATATCGAGAATGAATTTTTATGGCGTCATTTATCATGTTTTGTCCAGAATTATTCGGGCTATTTTTGAACACAGTAAAGAATGGTAGTAAATTTTTTATTAAGCAAGTGAAATGCTTGAAGTTATTGCGACGTATTATAATTTCGGCTATAAGTTAAAGTAATTTTCATACTTTACATAGAACTTCTACTGCTTTTCATGGGGTTCTTCAAAAGTAGAGTTAATGGAGTCTTAAAGGGTCGGCAACTTAGTTTTGATGCATCTGGTGTTACAAGTACCTATAGCCGTCCTGAACCATATTTTTTTGGGTTAATTAAACTGTAAATCCCTTTCCTTACTAATGTTGTAAAAGCGAAAGTAACTCTCTGATTGTTTGTTCGCTTTTCACGAATAAACGGCTAGGCCGATGCTGATATATTACATCGTAAGGGCGGACATAGGGTATTTTTCCCCCCAAAAAATGCGGAAAACTGGAAAATCACGGCTAACACCGCGGGATTCAGCTAGTTATTCATAAATCGGTTATGATTTAAGCCTAAATAGATGATAATTTATCTAAACAATCATCATCGTTTTAAAATTTATCGGCTCTTATCACGTATTAAAACATTTAAAACATGTGTTCAAATCGTAAAAGTTTAAAAAATACTAATCATCATCGTCATTTCAGCCGTAGGACGTCTACTGCTGGACATAGGCCTCCCCCATCGATCTCCAAAAGGGCCGGTTGGAAGCGGCCTGCATCCAGCGTTTCTCTGCGGTCTATTTTAGGTCGTCTGTCCATCTCGTGGGTAGACGTCCTACGCTGCGCTTACCGGTCCGTGGTCTCCATTCGAGAACCTTTCGGCCCCATCGGCAATCTGTTCTGCGTGCTATGGGCCCTGCCCACTGCCACTTAATCCATTGGGCTATGTCGATAGCCTTCGTTCGTCTACGAATCTCCTCATTACTGATTCGATCTCGTAGAGAAACCCCGAGCATAGCCCTCTCCATAGCTAGTTGTGCGACTTTGAGCTTGTTTATGAGGCCCATAGTGAGAGACCATATTTCACTGCCGTATGTCATCACTGGCAACAGACACTGGTCGAAGACTTTCGTCTTAAGGCACTGACTGAGGTCATCTAAACAATGGATGATTGTTTTTTTAGGGTTCCGTACCCAAAGAGTAAAAACGGGACCCTATTACTAAGCCTACGATGTCTGTCTGTTCGTCCGTCCGCCTGTCTGTCCTACCTATTAATGGCTGTATCTTTCAAGCCATCTTTCATAGCCAGTTTAAATTTTCACAGAATATGCAATGTTACGGCGGATTGACTAACAAATAATAATAAACTCAAAAAGTAAAAACGAAAGGGGGGGGGGGGAGTCCCCCATAAAACAAACGTATTTTTTTACGTATTTTTGTATTAGCTCTAATGTAAAAACGGTAATATGTAGGTACATGTACAAGCGTCAATATTGCTATGATTATAAGTAGAACACACTCTAAAGTATATAACTACAAATAATAAAAAATCGTCAAGTGCGCGTCGATGACAAGCTTCTGCTCATAACCAAGTTATAACTGGTAATTCGTTATTGAATTTTGTGGTGGTACTGAACCCTCAGTGCGCGAGCCCGACTCGCACTTGACAGTTTTTTTTTTTTTTTTTTTAAGATGACTGCATTACCAGTTGTGGAAATCGTGGAACGCATTGCTGTGAGTCTATCGGTCCTCCTAATCCCCATTAGATAAGTATAACTATTATATACGCTGGGTTCCATTTCTTGTATTATTTTACAAAATCCCATATTCCTGCTACCAGTTCTGATTGGCCCATAAACCATACACTGACAATCGGACAGACAATGTCGCGATTTATAACGCGCTGTCCTAAATCATTTTTTACTTTTTATTTATCGTCCGAAGCGTTTCGTTTCAATGGTTTATTTATAAACGACAAGACTTATGAAAAGTCTATTCAATTTACGTAGTTTGTTTGGTCCTTCTTTCGCAGAATATTAAGCAATGTGTACAGTAAAATGATTTAACATCTAATATAGGCCTATACTTAAAAACGTTACTCAAGGTAATCTATGCTTAAAACTGCTCTCTCAGCTTCTCGCTGACGGCAATGGCACGCGAAAACGAGAGAGCAATTTTAAGCATAGATTAACTTGAGTAACGTTTATCAGTGCATCGCCGCGCAATCCTAAACTGTTGAAATTCAACTTTGAGAATTTGTCACATTAGGAATTAGGCATTTGTAGAATTTGCCATTTTGAGACTGTCATTTTGAAAATTGCGCATTCTGCACATAAACCAAAACTTTACACTGAATATGATACGTAAGCGTATATTACAGCGTATTATATCAGGAAATTAATTACAAAACGCTCAGCCCTCCTGAGCAAAAGCTGAAAACACCATTTCAAAAAATCTTGGACTCCAAAACGGCTAGAACTAAGTATTTTGTTGGGACTTTCACTGGCAGATAGCTGATGTTATTATGATTAATCTACGCGGGCGCGGCTAGTATAAAATAACCAATGACGTCAATGTCTTTAATCGTCTAAAAACACACAAAAAAAACTTACAGCTATTATATCGGGAGCTCATTCCACAACCTTACCACGGTAAATATCCCGTAATTAATCATATAACTTTACGGCTATTATCAGAATATGGAACTGGGTATTTAATTACATTCTTGATTGTAATTCTTGACTACCCCACTGTCTCAGGAAGGTGTTTTAGTTTGTTTTATGGACCGTTTTGCTTCTGCCGTTGTGTCATCTTTCACGTGCGCCAAAAACACCGTCCAGATAAAACTGGCAACACTCACAAATATAATCCTATTTCTTTCCGAAACGAAGTAAAAGTTCAAAGTCTGCGCCAGGGGCCAAAACATTAGCCCAGTAGTGTAAGTCGGCCAAAACTTCTCGCGCACCTCGTCCACGCAACTGGACAAAGTCTTCAATTCTATAACACCCATCCCGAAGTAGAAATACGCCACTGCGAGTGGAGAATAACAAACTTGCTCGAAAGCAGCTCTTGTGACAGCAGTTTTTAGGGACTTTTTTCTAAAGTATTTGCTGGAAAGTTTCATCCAGCTATAGAACACCGGGGCCATGAAAAAAGTGCCGAAGAAGCCGAAGCGTGCTGCACGGGTTAAGGTCACTTGTTCTATGATGGTGCCATGTTCTATGTACTCCTGGACGATGCAGCTGGAAGGCCAGATGATGGCATACGATATCATGCCTCGTAAAATGGGGAACTGGACGAGGAGGCGGCTGACTTTCTTAAAGATTCTGCTCGTTTTATTGGAGTTGGTCAGCATTAACAACACAGTTTGCTTATCTATTGTTTACTATATGGAGCGTATTGCGTTTGTGACACTTGGATGACGGAGTGACAGTTTGACAAAGACGGCAAAAGGACCAAAGAACTTGGTAAGGTCCAAGTTCTTAGGAAAGGACTGATTTTGTGGGTGTAAGGAGGAAAATAAGGAATGAGTTTAATTAACTGAGCAACGAGAAGTCTCTGATTGGTTTGATTCTAATAGGACAAGTCTACGTTGCTTTGTGTGTTTGTACTAGCTGTGCCCCGCGGTTTCACCTGCGTTAGATATCTCCTTGAAGCAATACCTATCCTTAAATTGGTGGCAACAGCAACCTTACTTAAATCAATTTATATAGACTTCAATTCTTGCCGTTCCATACAAACGTTTTGGGAAAATATTTTTTATTATTCATAATTTTATTCGTGATATTATCCGATATTTTACAAAAAGATTTAAAGATTATTATACTTATTCTGCTATGCGAGCGGAATCCAACAAATCAAAGATCATATAAATGATGTAATATACACGACTTTGTTTTATATATATACTTAGATAATAATGTATAAATATAGATATATTTTGTTCGATAATAATTTGGTCCGATTTTCATGAAATTTTGTTGGGTTTGTTTGTATGTAGGGACTTTTGTACAAAAAACAACAACAAACAATTGTTACGTTAAAAAAAATTTGGCCTTGAGACCATAATTTTTTTAATGGGGAGACATAAGCTTATTTATCACGCCAGGTGGCGCATTATCGCTGCTGTTGTTTCACTGTAAAAAGTGTAAAATATCAATATATAATTTTAGTAATTACACAATAAATATCGTCTGGTATTAAAACATGCCTGTTTAGTGCATTTCAGTGTAAAAATATAGGTAGGTAGGTACACACCGTTTTCCTTCCAATGAGAAAATATAATATTGTTAATTTTATTGCATACCTACCTTGCCAAAAGATTCGCTTTTTTACCAGCTAAGGAAGAATTAACTCTTTTTTGAGATTCGCTACTGTCATTAGATAAACATTTTACTGTTTATAAGCAAAGTTTATTTTTATTGTTTCATTCAAGAGCAATGTTTATAACCTCATATAAACCACAAATGACAGCACCAGCGAAGGTGGCGCCATCTGAGATAAGTTTTGCCTGTGGCGTCTCATTGAAATTTGGACAGGACAACGTCTATCGGACCAGCAGTGCAAGTACCGTTCTTTATCGATCGTCAAATTCGCTAAAATGCCATAGAATCGATCACAGCGAGTACTGAAAAAATGGCATATTATCGAATTTGACGACCTCAACTGTCAATTTGACGATCGATAAAAGAACGGTACTTGCACTGCATGTGCCTTATTATGGTTCTTTGATCGGGATCGAGATTGCATGCCGTCCCGTTCGCATCTATTTACTCGCACCACGAGCGTAAGTGAGATGGCACGCGATCGCGATCACGATCCGAATAATAAGGGACCAGCTAGTAAGAAATAATCATCATGAACCTACAAGTCGGACATGACACGTGATTAGTTGATTACTGTTTACAAATCAGATCGAGCGATCTGACCACCCACCGTCGCGGAGTTTAGAACAATCGAATAATTTCGATTATTATTCGATTATTGGGCTCGGGCGGGTGGACTGATTCGGCGATCGCCTTTGTGATTAGAGATGATTAGGCGGAAATGCGAGTGCGTGATTTGTCAATTAGCGATAAATATTTTTATCTACCCAATAAAGCGGATATTTGTTAGTGAAGAATAAATAAATTCAGATCAATAGATTTTTTGGACTAAGTATAATCTGATTTCTAAAAATTCAATTCTATGTCTATTATAATAGAATAGCAGTTGTCTGGTTTACCGTGAGATTTCAGATAGATTAGGTATTTTTAGTTTATCGCCAATGATTTTATATGTTACACTTTATCCATCGAGATACAATTCCTATAGAGTCACAATCTGTCAGTGAAAACAGTCAAAAAACATTCATTGTACATACATTGTATCAATTATATACCTCATAATGTCACATTTACTCCAATTTAGACGTTATGTCGGTTGCATGTTTAACGTTAGTTGTCCGCTATGTATGGCTATGTCATCGTAGCTCTGACTGACATCGCGCGGCGGTGTAAATAGTCGGATCGCGGTTACATTGTAACGAATCAATAAGTCTGTGCAATTCATAGCGTGCGCCGAGATTATGTTCGGACATTATTTATTTTTAGCACGATTGTGACTCTATATGTATTGTATCTCGATGATTTTATCGCACGTACGTCGTACATCTACATAGTATAAAACAAAGTCGCTTCCCGCTGTCTGTTCATCCCTATGTATGCTTAGATATATAAAACTACGCAACGGATTTTAATGCGGTTTTCACCATTGTTAGATAATTTTTCACGGAAGGTTTATTTATGTAACAAGCGAACCGCCCCGGCTTCGCACGTAAGTGACACCGTGCGAAGCCGGGCGGGCGGGTCGCTAATCTCTATAAGCAAATTAGGTAGAGGAAAGTCACCAAATATGGAATAGTATCCTAATATGGAATACCTTCATTTCTCTAAGACTTAAGTATGAAACGCAACACTCGACCATCTTCTGTTTCATTCCTATCCTACCTATCGGCGATAGGTAGTAGACCGAATGAAACAGAAGATGGTCGAGTGTTGCGTTTCATACTTAAGTCTTAGAGAAATGAAGGTATTCCATATTAGGATACTATTCCATATTTGGTGACTTTCCTCTAATAATCTTTGCTAATAATTAGTAAAATGATTAGTATTTACTTACTGTTTTTTTTACAATAGACTAAGTAGTTTAGGTATTTAATGTAAGTAAATATGTATTTTGTTTGATTAGTAAAATTATTTTAATATTTAAATAAGATTAAAACGGTTACATCCATCGCCATCTATTAGGTTTCGCTGGTACTAAAAAAAGTAAGAAAATAGTGACATCTGAGCACCTAGCTCAAGGAACATTATTATTCCTAACCTAGCTATTGAAAGCAAACCGAGCTGAAAAAAACTGCATCAGTGACATCTGTGGTTTTAATCTTGAATCAGACACAGTGATGGTTAACTTTAGTTCAAAATAGTATTACGTCTATCTGATAGATGTCACTGTACTGATTCTGATAAAGTAGTTTTGCTACTCAACACTAGATGGCGAACAGACTTGCATTTATTAAATAAATATAATTTACTAGCTGCGTAGTGATGGAAAATGGTGATGATGATGATAATTATGAAAAGTTGCCTATATGTACAGAGATGGTAATGTAAGAATACTGTGTTTTAAAAAGTACGGTTTACAGCTATCAGTCTTATGAAGATGAAACATTGCCTTGACTATAGTTTCAGGTTGGTCTCTTAGAAATCATCATCATCAAAACCGGTTCAGTAGTTTAGCTTTTAAATCAAAATATATGGAAAATTCGGTTACTTGGATGACAAATATGACAATACTAGCTGCGCCCCGCGGTTTCACCCGCGTAGTGATGAAAAATGGTGATGATGATGATGAAAAGCCTATGCCACTCTCCGGCCATTGAACTATACCCATGCAAAAAATCAGGTCGATCCGATGCTCTGTTGCTGCGTGAAAGGGGAACAAACAAACCTTTCTAACCGTAATAGATAGCTAGTTGACGACAGCAGATGAATTTGGTTATACCATCGAGATACGATACATTCGTGCCAAAAAAAAACGAACAAAAACTCGGCGCACGCTACGAATTGCGCCGACTTATTGGTTAGTTACAAGGTAACCGCGATCCGACTACAACGCCGCGCGATGCCAGAGCTACGATGACATAGCGGACAACTAAGGTTGAACACTATATACAAGCGACATGACGTCTAAATTGGAGTAAATGTGGCATTGTGAACTATATAAGCGCTTCGGTCCAGGGCCCCGATTCTACTAAACAATATCTACATAGTATAAATTAAAGTCACTTTCAGCGTCTGTCTGTCTGTCTGTGTATCTGTATGGCCGCTAACTCCTCCTAAACCACGCAACAGATTTTGATGCGGTTTTCACCATCAGTTAGATAATTTTTCACGGAAGGTTTATAACAACAAGTGACCCGACCCGGCTTCGCATGGAAATTATACCCGTGCGAAGCCGGGCGGGCGGGTCGCTAGTTGTTTATAAATTGTTATTGTTTCAATTTTAATTTGTAAATAATTGCCTCAGAATTAACAGTTTTTAATTTAAAAAAATTATACTACCTAAGTTATAATATTAGGTGGTGGCATTTTTCTAGGACTTTGTTCCTAAACAAAGTCGTATTTAACCAACAGTTGGTTTGATTTTAATTCTGCATTGCAGAAAAGAGAAATAGACTAAATAGCGAAACCCTTAACGGCTTGCATTCAACATTTCCCAGCTCTGTGTCACAGAGCTGAGAATGCTAGCAAACAAATTATTACCCAATTTTGGAACCCACCAGTGTCATGTTAAGTGCAGCGACAAACTGTAAAAGTAATGCAGTGCAAGTACGTTCTTTATCGATCGTCAAATTCACTAAAATGCCATAGAATCGATCACAGCGAGTACTAAAAAAATGGCATATTATCGAATTTGACGACCACAACTGTCAATTTGACGATCGATAAAAGAACGGTACTTGCACCCCTGCTTCGGCTTCAAATTCGATATTTTATGTTAAAAAATATGTCAAATTATATGTTATTCTTTATTATCGTCATGCTCCCTAAATCAAGGAATTTAACTATTTTTTAGGGAATTTTAGGAATAATTCTTATACAAACGAAGGATAAACCAAAATTGAAAGTGGAAACACTGCTGCAAGCATGACATAAATTATAATTTTCATTAGTCGGTACACAATTTGCTTATCTCAATAACAATCGGGTAAAAACTTGAACTTCTCTTCGTTTTTGCCAACACTATGAGTAAACCCTCCACATAAGACCCCACTTGAAACGGGTTGATAATGTTGATATTCTCAAATCATAAACCAGCTACTTTATTGCTGAACTTGACAGCTCGTCAATAAGTGCAGCTTTTAAAATATTTCACTAATCTAAAGTTAAGTATATGATTATTTACGGGATATTTACCGTGGTATGGTTGTGGAATGAACCCCCGATATTTCGGCGCAGTTACATGCACCATGGTCACGGGAAGACTGAAGAATGCACAATCATTCCACAACCTTACTACGGTAAATATCCCGTAAATAATCATATAACTTTAGTGAACAACCGTGCTAGTTTAAAGCAGTGTTTCACTAATCTAGGTAGTGATTTATTTTATTTTTTACTACACGCGGCTATACCTACTAATAATTAGAAGCTGCACCCTGCGGTTTCACCCGTAATACCTACCTCCAAAAGGGCCGGTTGGAAGCGGCCTGCATCCAGCGTTTCCCTGCGGTCTCTCCGTCCGGTCCGTGGTCTCCATTCCAGAACCTTTCGACCCCATCGGCCATCTGTTCTGCGTGATATGTGCCCTGCCCACTGCCACTTCAATTTGCTAATCCGGTGGGCTATGTCGGTGACTTTCGTCGGAGAATTTCATCACAGATTCCAATTTCAACAGAATTTGACGGAATAACACGAGAAATAAAAATCACTTGTTACCATAGATTCAGTATACTGAATCTATGCTTGATACTGAATCTATGCTTGTTACCATATTACTGTGTCAAATTAAAATATATCATATTGACAATTTCTTTGTTTGTAATGTTACGTACTTTTAATGTACTTTTTGGAAATTCACACTCATTGATTTTATATCTTCAATAATGTGAAAATGTACGAGCGAATGAGCTGCAGAGGGTATACAGGTGTACGGATTCCTAACTATGTACAGATTCCAAACTGTAGAGATTCCAAACTGTACGGATTCCCAATTATATAAAGTCCCACTATCTACATGATCAATTTATCTACTCTGCATGTGTAACTACATGATTAATGTATAAGTAAATTCATCGGGAACCGATTACTGAACAAACAAGGCGAGATGGAACACCAGCGCTTCACCATTAGAGCTATACAAGGTTAGACAGAACGGGTATGCTATATGCAAAGCCGAAATAGCATACCTAATGCGAACTGCTAAAGAACTGTGGAATACGCTGCCTGAGTGGTGTTCCCCGTTAGTTAAAATCAGGGTGTCTCAAATCGCGAGTGAATCGGTTTCTTCTAGACAAGCGTGCTCCATCGTAGACCGCATCATCGCTTTACATCAGGTAAGTTGAAGCGCAAGCCTATTAAATTGACCAATAAAAAGCTTTCATAATAAATCCAATCCTGAAATCGTAAAATAATTATAAAATTTTTCATATTTTTTGCAATTTTTTGACCTCTGTACTTGAATGTATTAAGATTGAGACTGATATACATACTTATATAGGTACATATTTTTAAATAATATAACTACTTAAATAGACATAGATTAGGAACAAACGCAAACGTTTATCACATGAATGTTTGTCCTAGCTGGGAATCGAACCCACACCCCCAAGCGCAGAAGGCAGGTTCACTACCAACTGAGCCAACGGGGCTATAATTTTTTAGTACCAGCCTCAAAGCAAATAAAAATACAGAGGGACTACCGCGTACACGAAAGTGAAACCACTTTTTGAAACATGTGTGCGTAGTCGAAGTTCGTGTCGTGTAATTCATCAAAATAAGTGATAATATAAATACTTAAGTGTGGAAATATTCCATCCTTCTTCTTATTTACTTTTGTGTTGTTTTTACAGTTCTTAACACTGCAAGAAGTCATTGTTTCTTTTTAAAACGGATGTTTTCAGTGCAAAGTTCTGATAAGAAATTCACGTAGTTTTGAATGCGTATGTGTGCGTGAGTCGTGTATTTATTGGGAATTCACGTAGTTTTGGAAGCGATTTTGGCGTCACTTTGGCAGTGCGCCGTAGGACTCTGTATTTTTATTTGCTCTACCAGCATAAAAAAAAATTTGTGGAAATAGTTAACATCCTAGATTAACCAATGGAATACTTTTTATTCCGGAAAAATATCTATTCCTGTTCGATAGTTTTCAGATACCTATAGGCTTCGACCAAAATAAAATGAATGGACGGGCCATAACCATTGAACTTGCTCTGTAAAAACGAGGCAAAACCATTGGACATTATACTTCAATACCTAATTATAACCATGTGGAGTACATTTATTAGACAAATTAGATAGCGGTTTTTTGTTGTGTATTTACACTTCGAAAGCACACAAAATTTTGTCAGATATTTCGTTATCATGTAACAATAGTCTTGTGTCGCACTTCCTACGGCTAGAGACCGACTGAAACGAAGTGAGCACCGACGCTCATTTTGTAATTTTCAAAAATGCGCTTCTTCTGGGCCCGTCCATTCATTTTATTTTGGTCGCAGGATATAGGTACATTTATATGAAACGCACCGAAAGAAAATCACGTTCTACACTGTTTTTTTTTTCTTGAAACACTGAACAGTTGGTTAGCGGATGAAATAGTGCTATGTAGGTAGGTATAATGCTAATTTACAATATTAGTGTAATTTTGATGCGGTCATTTTAGGTAAGGTACTACTACAAGGAACCCTTGTAAGTTCGTTCTGTCTGTCCGACCGTTTGTATCTGTCTGTCTATTTGTCCGTCCGCCTTAATTCTTTCGAACCTTCTAATTTCCTCAGTTATTAGGATAAGTATTAAAAAGTCTAATTTTGCATTTAAAGAGTGGCTCAGGGGCCTTACCGACAACAGCTAATTGCGGCACCTAATCCGCTCAGTTGGAAAATCACGCGAACGTTTACCTTATCGCGCCCAGATACGGTTTGCGGTCGCGTGATTTTCCAACTGAGCGGATTAGCTGCCTGTAATAGCAGTTGTCCGTAAGGCCCCTGGTATATGTGAAATGGCCATGTTTTTTTTCTCCAAAAAATACGTTCGCTTCCATTCAAAATATATTGTTAAACACTGTTTCAAACTGTTTGTTTGTAACATGTAAACATAACATAACATAATGTAACATTTTTCATAAATAAGTAAATAAAAAATTAAATTAAATATTGTATCGTTGAATAGGTCTTATAAAATGAAGGTAAAGCTTCATAGAACATAACACTGTTTTAAACTATCACGGTTCACTAAAGTTATATGATTATTTACGGGATATTTACCGTGGTAAGGTTGTGGAATGAGCTCCCGATATTAAATCGATAACTTCATAGAATAAACTTTTTTTAAATCAAATGTATAATTATTTTTGCGAAATGGTGGTTAAGAAAGAGAAAGTGGTAAAAAGTGGGTCCCTTCTCTCTTGAATTTCTAAAATAAAGAAACTTGTAACTTGGCATGCTGATCATAACTTAAAATTTTACTCTAACATCTTCTGATAATAGCTCTTTGAGTTATATCAATAAAACTGTAATTAATTCAAGACGTTTTATTTAAAAGATCATTGACCTTTTCGTAAAATGACAACAAAAAATGTTTCCAAAGTAGTCTTCACTTTGGCTACCTAAACCATAAAAAGTACTTGTTATGTAGGGGAATACTACATCTCTGAAATTCGGCTAAAACTTTTCTACTACCATCAATTTCGGAACTATGAATGTGACCACAATTATAGGTACCTATATTACAGTTTTGGTTACGGAATCCTACCTTATGCGTGTATCGGCACGCTCTTAGTCAGTTATTTAATTTAAAAAAAAAACAAATAGGAAGTCCATCCAAAGCACACGTGGCAGACATAAAGTTTTTTAACCCATAGATGCAAACCGGGGGTCATGTTCCTTTTCTATTGACAGTCGATCTCACGCTGCGGTGTAATGTGGCGCCCTCTGTGTAGAGGTCACAAAAAATCGGTAGCCAACATCGAGATACAATTCCTATAGAGTCACAATCTCTCAGTGAAAACAGTCAAAAAACGCCAGAGCGTCATTGTACATACATTGTATCAATTACATATATAGTTCACAATGTCACATTTACTCCAATTTAGACGTTATGTCGCTTGCATAGTGTTCAACATTATAGTGGTCCGCTATGTCATCGTAGCTCTGGCATCGCGCGGCGTTGTAGTTGTCTTGCGGTTACTTTCTAACTAACCAAAAATTCTGCGCAATTCGGAGCGTGCGCCGAGTTTTGATTCGGATATTTTTTGGCACGATTGTGACTCTATATTTGTATTGTATCACGATGGTAGCCAATAATAATTTTTTTAAGATATCATGTCTATGAGCAGGATGGCTATTACTATTACAAGCTGTTATTTAGTTTCACCTGTCCCAGTGTATGTCTGTCTGTCTGTCTGTAATCAAATCTTGCAAGTAAAATTTGACCCACTTCCCGGTCATATCCAGGTCCAGGTTCCCGATGATCCCGGTGTTCGATTGAGTTGAAATTTGGCATACTTGTCAAGTTCCGATGACAAAACAATATTATGGTGACAGCGAGCTGATTTGATGATGGTGACGGTGGACAACTGCACTCCTCGGTGGATAATAGTAGACTGGCAGTGTTTGGGCTCATTTTGATAACTGAGCTGGGGAAACTTCCATTTCTATTTCAGAGCCTCAAGATCGGGCGCGTTGGCGGCCAAACGCGAGGCCATTTTTAACTTAATTAAATACTTACCTCATTTATTAAAATCGGTCAAGGCGTTTAAACTGTAAGTAGTCAAACATAATACATAATAATAATTATTATATACCTTAGAATAACTACACAATAGAAACCAAGTACATTCGCAAAATTTAAGCCATTCAAATGGAGTATGGCTCCAAAAAAAATATAAAAAATTTACTATGACAATTTGCGCGGTGAAATCGTACCACAACAAATCAGAAAAGCAGCATAAGAGTTATGGTGTGACATTCCACAGGTAATCCATTAATTTTCTTGCTTAAATCGTTTAAAATACCAATCGAAACGCAAGCTACAAAGCGAATTCGTAGCTTACGTTTTGAGAAGGCGTTGTTTGGAAACCTACCTTCTTTGATTAGTTATTCTAAGTTATATACCTAACAAGCTTAGTACAATACCATTCATTTGAAATAAATAAATAGAATCCTAAGGCCTTGCGTCATCATCATCATCATCATCATTTCAGACGTAGGACGTCCACTGCTAGACATGGGCCTCCCCCATCGAACTCCAAAAAGGCCCGCGGTTGTCAGCTGCCTGAATCCAGCGTTTTTTTTTTTTATTTTTATGATTGACTTTTACTGTTGGCCTTTTGGCCTCTACAGCTTGACCGGACTAGTTAGCGAACGCAGAGTGCGTTCGGCATAACTTGGTGGTTAAGTTTATAGGCGACTAGCACAAGGGCACCTCGAAGGTACGAACCTCGGCTTGGGCCGTCGCCGGGAGTGGGAATCAGACTTGCCCAGGCACCCCAGAGGGGGTGTGCCCTGGAGCCCTAACGGTTTGTTGAACTGAATGATTATTTGGAGAGAATCTAACCGATCTTCTAACAGATCCTGTGGGTCTACGATCCTGCCGGCGGGATCGCTGTGTGTGTGTGTGCCTCTGGTAACCGACGCCTGTACCAAAAACTGAATATTTCCTATTGCTAGGAGCAGTCGGATCGGGCGAGCCCAGCGCCGCCGCGGTGACGACGGCGATGGGGTCGTCCGGGTCGCCCAAGATGTTTCTAGGGCGTCTACGGAGAGGAGGAGGGTCTGTCACGTCTGTCGAGTAGTTGGAGGATTTTACTACAAGAGGATTGGGGTGGTGAGGCGCCGCGTCAAAGTAGCGGCGGGAGGTATACTTAAGGTATTGAATCATGGATGGGAGTTCAACATCGCAGTGCAGATCGGCGTTTCGCATATACCAGCTAGCGCCGACCGCTCTGCGTATGAAGCGGTTTTGAATGACCTGCAACTTGTCCAGATCGATGCGGGAGGCGTGGGCGAATGCCACAGAGGCGTAAGTCATGACGGGGCGGATGCAAGTTTTGTAAATTGTCAGCTTATTTCTAAGTGACAATTTACTACGCTCGCCGAGGAGGGGGCTGAGGCGCCCTAGGAAGAACGCCGCTCGATTGCGGACTATCTGAATGTGTTGAATCCAGCGTTTCCCTGCGGTCTCTTTTAAGTGGTCTGTCCATTTTGTGGGTGGACATCCTACTCTGCGTTTACCGGTCCGTAGTCTCCATTCGAGAACCTTTCAGCCCCATCGGCCATCTGTTCTGCGTGATATGTGCCCTGCCCACTGCCATTTGAACTTGCTAATCTGGGCCCCGATTCTACTAAACAAATTGTCTTTAAATTGTAATTGTTGCGATTTTAATTGTTAAATAACTGCCTCAAAATTGACAGTTTTAAATATTTTTTTATACTAGAATAATACAACCGGCTAATACTACTAACTACTAACTTAGTAAAAAAAAACTGTTACCTATTAAACTGAACGTGATAACAATTAAAATAGCAACAATTACAATTTAAAGACAATTTGTTTAGTTGAATCGGGGGGCCGGTGGGCTATGTCGGAAACTTTCGTACGCCAACGGATCTCCTCATTTCTATTCGTCAATCGGGTAAATATAATCACCGGATTCGTCACATCCTATACTAAGAATTTTGAAATGAAAAAATGTTTTACGTCATCGCATCACTGAAACCAGTTGTAAAATTAGTTTTATGGTCCTGCAAAACATTGTCCTTAATTTTACGATGTGCTCCCGTAAGTTTAACGTTTGGCTCCCAAGTGGAGAAAAAAGTGTACTTAAATCATAATAATAATAAAAAATGCTATTAATTATGCATTATAAACAAAATTACCTATTGCTACCATATCTAAAATGTATCATTTATATACAACTGCTAAACAATATGACCTACTGCAACTGAGTTAGAGTATGTAGTACTACCTAAGTGCCTACTGCCAACATAACTTGCCTATATAGATACTCTATATACTTTTAAATCTAAGGAAATTGAAATCCATTCCATAATTTTATGTTATTCACTGGTTTAACACAGGCTACCTTTAGGTACTAAAAAAACGGGCCCGAATAGCAGCGGATGAAACCACCAAGTGCTACAAGCATTTTACCTATACGTCTTAGAATAACTACTCAGAGAAGGTAGGTTTCCAAACAACGCCTTCTCAAAACGTAAGCTACAAATTCGCTTTGTAGCTTACGTTTCGATTGGTATTTTAAACGACTTAAGCAAGTAAATTAATGGATTACCTGTGGAATGTCACACCATAACTCTTATGCTGCTTTTCTAATTTGTTGTGGTACGATTACACCGCGCAAATTGTCATAGTAAAAATTTTATTTTATTTTTTGGAGTCATATGTATGACACCATTTGAATGGCTTAAATTTTGCGAATGTACTTGGTTTCTTTGTGTAGTTATTCTAAGCTATAAGTATTTCGTATACAAACGCTCTCGAGTTTTTATTTTTTCGTGGCGTCTTTATTGTTCCCGAGCGATGAAAGTTTGATGACAATATAAACAGATTTCTCTAACACCTCTCCGTTAAAGTAAACAATACGGATTGATGATTGAACTCTGTTTTATTCACTTTAGACGGATTAAGTAGAAACCTTTATGAAGTCAAGACCTAAACTTTTGAATAATTATTTATGCTGGTTATTAGGTCATTACATACCTATACTAACATTGGTTGATATTCTGAAAACCCGTACGAAGCGCTTTGATTCCACATCTAGGGCCTTAGTGAGAAACGTTACGGGTGTTCCCCGATAGTTACAATCTGGGTGTCTTCAAATCACGAGTGAATCGGTTTCTTTTAGGCAAGCGTGTTCCACCGTAGACCGCATCATCGCTTTACATCAGGCGAGTAGGCGGTAAAAAGCAAGATTATTATTTAAAAATTTTGGTTGAAGATGTATTGTTTAAAAAAATAAAGCAATAATATTTTACAAAAACTTAAGCGATTTGTATAAAAGGCACCAACGCAACCAATTACAAAGTAATTAGGAGAATCAAAAGGGCATCACTTAACGGAATGAAATCATCCGCTTTATTTACGCTTCGTAGTAAACACTGATACACGAAAGAGACAGACCTACGCAAAACTTGTATGAGTTAGAAAGGGATGGGAATTGCTATTAAGCTCCGCCCACAAAACACGAAGCGTCGAGGATTGGCTTCGAGCTCCAATCTATTAACCATCAGTCTTCCAACGCCTGCCTTTTAAACAAGAAGTTTAAGTTAATTGACTTTTAAACAATGAACTAAGTGAAAGTGTAAGTGAAAATGGAAAACTACGAACAACACAACGAAGTGTCCACTTCCTTTAATAACAACAGATTAAAGCACAATTACAACGACTGCAAAAATGATTTCTATTTCGCGGAAGATAAACACAAAGAAGCAAATCCTTATATGGACAAAAATTACAGATTTAAATTAGAAGATGGGAGTTTAAACCCGAATTTGACGACTCCATTTTCAGTTAAGGATATTTTGAACATAAATCAGCCGAATTATTACGAACGAAGCGATATTTGGAAGTGCAATGAACGAGATCGAAGACATTATGAGTATGACTCTGTCCATCATCAAGCTCAAGGGTACTGCCCTCCTGAATACTTTGGACAAGTATATCCTAATATACCAGTGCACTCAAACTTGGAATATTGGAACCAGGAAGTTTACCACGATCATAAAATTGAAGAGTATTATAATTACAATCAGTATCAATACTGCCAAAATTTGTACCATCAGAATTACGATCAGTATGCTGAAGTGCCGCCGCCTTATCATCCTGTAGAACCACCAAAGCCAGACGTGGAAAGAGAAACAATTGACGTTGATATTTCACCAGCAGCTGAACCAAAGAAGAATACACTTGAGAACAAAGACGAATATATCATACCAGATGGCCTGGAAAGAAACGCTGTGTCAAGGAGAATCAATAGTAAGTTTTGCAGTAGTTTGGTATCTTCTTTAAAACTGTTTGTTATTTGTACGTCCAACGTCTTCTGAGATCGTCATCTGCGTTTTATTTAAGCTCATAGATACTTTAAAGACCTTCTTTAAAGATCTTCCCCTGCTGCATTTTATTTTTACTAAATGTTTTCCCAATATTAACTTTAACATTTCTTTTAGTAATGTCATAAGTAAAACACACTTACCTATACACTAGTTAACTCCTTCTGTATCAAGATTTTTGTTTGTGCTTTACTAATATTAAAATATCTTTAATTACAGAAATCCTGACACCTGTTGGAAAGCCAGACAAAAAAGACAAAAGCATCAAGCGGAAACCTCGGATTCTTTTCTCCCAAAACCAAGTTCACGCTCTAGAAGTACGTTTCAGAAGCCAAAGGTACCTTACAGCTCCTGAGAGAGAACAACTTGCCAGAAGCCTGAACCTTTCACCCACCCAAGTCAAGATCTGGTTCCAAAACAGACGATACAAGAGCAAAAGAAACAAAGTACCTGAAGTGTCTACATCCACAGACGCCAAACCCAGTAAAAGCTCAAGCGGAAGAAAGCTTTACAAGCCAGATCATAAGGATCATGTTAACTTACCTTCAGCGTCGAGCTATGACAAATTGGAAGTCAGAAGTTTAGAAGAGAAAACGTTTCACTCAGAACCTGATATTTTAACTTCAACTATATACTTTGACGATAGCTTACCATACGATAGTAGTGTAGCAGAAAAATATTATCCTAAAGCTGTTGACTTAGATAGTACTATGGGCACGAGCTCTGATATGCAAGACTTGTACCAGGACAACATAATGACTGAAAACCGTACCAAAAATATTTACGAAGAAACTGAAACCAAAAAGTATTATCCTTTAAGTTTTGTTTGTTGATAAAATGAAACAATGCCATTTTAGACTGATCTAAAGTATTATAATTATTACTGTCCATTATTTTGTTATCGTGTACTTAATTTTTATTTTTTTAGTTTTATCTCTGTACGAGCTTGTGCAATGCCATCAATACAGCTATGCCAAAGTATTACTAGTTAATTATATTTTAATATTGTTTTGTATATAAATAAAAATCTATACACATCCAGTTGCTTTATTTTATGTCAGAAACATTTCGTTCAGCTTTTTAAATGTGAAAGTTCACAACTATCGCAATTTCGAAATTAATTTTGATTGTAGCGAATGCACGTAAGTACATCTGACATTAATTTAAGGGTTCAATTTGACTTCAAACAATTCATTTTCACAGTTTCTTAATCAATTGTGATAAATTTGAACAATATTAGAGTTATATGATTATTTAAGGGATATTTACCGTGGTAAGTCGTAATGAATGTAACTGCGCCGAAATATCGGGAGCTCATTCCACAACCTTACCACGGTAAATATCCCGTAAATAATCATATAACTTTAGTGAACAACCGTGATAGTTTTAAACAGTGTTTAACAATATTATTAAAAGCTAATGATGTCCATCAAATAAGGCGCCTATAAAATCTATAAGTTCTTTAATTTAAACATATCTTTTTTTACCGACAAGTGCCATTGTAAACCAAACAAAATACTCAAGCTAACTAACGCAACAAAAACAAATGTGCTGAATAAACATTAAAGTATCATCAAAAGTAATTAAATACTTTCATTAATTATGATCAATGGGAAATAAAGTAACTTTTTCATTTCCATTTCCTCCACTCTAAATTAATTAATTTTTTCATTAAATGTTTGAATCCCATCATCACAACTTGTAAAAGCCCATCCAAATTGCTTTTGAGTATCATTATAATACATAATCTACTTAAACACAAAGTATTTATAAATAGGGCGTATAAAAGCTTTATTTTTTTACGGCAGACGTGGCTCTCTCCTCGCACTAATTTTTCTTTTTTCAGTTCAATTTGTAGAGATCGCTTTTATCTGTATTGCTACCATACCGCTGCACTGCTCCGAGCGAGGGTTGGCCTTTGTAAACGAACGGTTTTTACGCTGGATCTAAATAATATCGCTTTTAGCCACTTTCTTACAATACTAGGATTTGTCACTCAAAGTAGCAAACAAGACAACGGACCGCCTGATGGAAAGTGACCACCACCGTCGCCTAGGGATACCTGCAACACCAACACCAATCACAAAACGTCGCAGACTTTAAATCTTTGAAGAACTACTCGGAAATGACCGCAGGAAGCTCATTCCACATATTGCGGTGTGATGCAAAAAAGATCGCGAAATATGCAGTGTGCGGTTTCCACAAATTTATAATTGTGGATGAGCTTTCAGACGGGCGGTGGATTTAATCATAGAACTGCCAAAAAAAGATGTGTGAAATATAGTGCTTTATTTTATCTTGGCTAGTAAAAGCTCCAGGCCAGCCCTGCCCGGCCCAGCTCTAGGTCAAAATGAAAATCTCTAAAGGTTACATAGCTCAAGTCCTATCGTGTGTGGAATACTGCTGTCATCTTTAGGACGGTTAAGCCAAATACCAGCTCGAAGCTCTTGAATCGATAGACCGGCGTGCTGCTCGACTGACTGCGATGAGAATTTATATAGTAGCTAAGAAACAGTCTGGAACACCGCCGTAAAGTAACGAGGTAGTCATTTTCTATACAGGATTCATTTCGGAGAATGTGCATCGGAGCTACACGACCTTATCCTACCATTCCTTTTCTACAACCTATAGGACAAGTTTAGTGGGAAATCGGCCCACACCACCCATTGTAAATTTTCCTTGGATACGTACCAAATGTTTCGATTCTACGTTTCTAATCCGAACGGTCAAGGATTGGAACAACCTGCCGGCTTCTTTGTTTCCTGAGAGATACTATCTGGGCCCTTTCAAGGCCAGAGTGAATAGGCATCTTCTACATCTGCTTCATCTTCGACTACATCGTCGCTTACCAACAGGCGAAAAATAGAAACTACCTACTTTGCTTTGCTCTGGATTCAAGAAAATAGACTCCACATAAACGCCATGTAACTAAAAACGCCCGTCTGTCTACACCATAGCAAACAGGCGCCGGCGCCACTAGATAACACAATATCTACCCCATAACACGTGTCCCAGCACCGCCGGGGATGAGACCTGCCGATGGTGTTCTATGGGAAAACTACCACCTGTCATTCTGGAACCATCCAAAAGCAATAAAAACTTTTTTCAAAATTAAAATGAATAAAGTGCGTAATAAACTATGAAATTCTTGTCAGAAATCTAATAAGGTGGTTTTAACAGCTCAAACGCGTGTTTGTCTAATAACGTAACACGCCGGTACAGAACCTGCGTTATTTGTATTAAAAAAACATTTATTTATATTATTACCAATAACTTTTTTACTTTTCTTGCTAACTGCAAGTTTAGGCATGAGGAACGAAACGAGAATGATATATCGAGAGGGACGAAACAATATATTTTAAGCTTGAGGGCCGAAACATCGGGACGAATCGGGCATATATTTTATAGGATCATATAGATATAAATATTTACACCCAAACCTTACTTATCTGAATTCTGGAAAATAAACTTATTTTAAATTCATTTAAATAAGATATCGGTTAACAATTAACATAATAAAGAGTCAATGACAATAAAGATAAACCTACTTATTGTAAAATTGCTGTAAACTGTACCTAATATAAAATCCCAGTTCACAACACAAACCCAAAAAACTTGTGAGGTCCTATTTGTAGGTTTACCTCACTTCACTTCACTTCACATAACGTAAACATACCAATCATAAATAACCACATGATTGGTGTAACAACATTTTTTTCTGAGCTCTACTACTCTGTAGCTCTACCACGAAGGAATGGGACTTCAAGTAGAAATATATTGTTTGGATAACAATTTTTACTCGAAGTACTATTCCAGTCTTTATTGATATCATCATCATCATCATCAGCCAGAAGACGTCCACTGCTGAACATAGGCCTCCCCCTTTAACCTCCACACTGAACGACAGCCTGCCTTTTGCATCCACTGGATGCAACTCGACTCTTACTATGTCGTCGGTCCATCTAGTGGGAGGCCTACCTACGCTGCGTCTTCCGGTTAGTGGGCTCCACTCAAGAACCTTTCTTCCCCATCGGTTGTCGGTTCTCCGAGCGATGTGGCCTGCCCATTGCCTGCCACTTCAACTTTATATTATTTATACTTATACTTATATTATTACACTTTATTGATATACTTATCTATAAATACCTTAATTTTTAACACCGATTTATAATAATTTTTAAACTTTCGCGATTTTTTTTTTCTTTTGTGTGTTGTTTGTTAAATAATACGTGATAAGTCCCGATAAACGTTTAAAACCGATTTATAAAACAGTCACATCATTTATTTGTGTATAAAATTTACTTTTATAAGGTATCTTATTCAAATAAATACAATATCAAAAATGTTTCTTGGACGAATAGGTATCTAGTAAATTTCTGCTTCAACGTCGTATTTAGTAAAAAAAAAATAACCAATGAAACCATTATAGGTCAAACCCTTACCCTTAGAGGTCAAAGTGAATAGGTATATTCTAAGTATGCGTACTCCATCTTCAACCACATCGGTTCGTAAACAAAAACTTTGCATTGTCATAATCACAGAAAAGAAAAAAAATGGTCATAATGATATTGATACGAGGATTCTAAACTTGGCAGGTTCAACAAGTAGTTAAAATCTAAAAATTTCTCAAAAATACACAAACTAAACTATGCGCCCGGAATAACGCTATTTATCCAAACAGAGGTAACTGAAAAACTATTAAAATCAATATTAAAAATCTATTATGTAATGTAGGTATATCGTATAACCCTGAGCCTGCCCTCGTAGCTCGCATCATCGCGGGCAATTAATCGGGTGAAACAGAATGAGAACATTAAACTGTGCACATGTACTGTGCACTGATAACGCTGAGAAACATCGCTACGTACACTGCAAGACAAAATATGATTAATATTGTTAATCATCATTATCATCATCGGGACCCGGGTATGTCCTAAAACTGCGACCAGAACCACCGGAGGATGGGCAGCAGCGTCCTATTAGTACACGGTGAACGTACTGCGATCCCCAAGCCACCTGCCAAGCGTGGGGATTATGGCAACACCCCTCTCTACGAGGGAGGCCTTTGTTCAGCAGTTGACGTTTACAGGCTGATGATGATGATGATGATCATCATTTCAGCCGTAGGACGTCCTGCTGGATATAGGTCTCCCAATCGATCTCCAAAAGGACCGGCTGGAAGCGGCCTGCATCCAGCGTTTCGCTGCGGTCTCTTTTAGGCCGTCTGTCCATCTAGTGGATGGACGCTACGCTAAGCTTACCAGTCCGTGGTCTCCATTCGAGAACCTTTCGGCCCCATCGGCCATCTGTTCTGCGTGCTATGTGCCCTGCCCACTGCCACATCAACTTGCTAATCCTGTTATTTTTTTATTTGTTTTCAAGCTTTGCGTTCGGGTGATTTAATAGGTGATCGGGGATTTTCAGGCTCTTTCAGGACCGATGGTTAAATTTTGAAAAACATAATAATAAATTATTATATTGAGCAAGATATATTTTTTTGCTATGATTCTTAAAATATATAATATATTTATAATTATTTAGTCTTATAATATATTTCAGGAAAAAAAGTTATGTTATAAATATAACTCATCAAACTCGCGTAAGATCATCAAAATGTGTGAAAACCAAGTCAGTTTCCATAATGTATGGATCAAAGAAAGAACTAGTGTTATGTGATATCAGCTGATGTGACAGAACGAGTTAGAAATATAATATTTACTTACAATGCTGCCAGCATTCTGGGAACCCTGCCGCATTTTTTTTTTTTTTTTTTTTACATCTGACTAGGCTAACGTTTGACCGCGATCTCGCCTGATGGAAAGCGATGATGTGGTCGAAGATGGAGCACGTTTGCCCAGTAATAACCTATTAACCCTAGACTTGAACACTCCAAGATTGTAATGCTGCGGAAACACAGACAGGGGCAAGGCGTTCCATTGTTTTGCTGTTCTAATTAAGAAAGAGGAGTCAAAACGCTTGGTGCGAATAAATGGTATTTCGACCAAGTAAGCATGTCGCATGGTGGCGATTTGTTCACCAAGGATTTTTTATTTTTTATTTATTTTTTGTATATATTATATTTTAGTCGTACATAGTAGTTTTATCGATAAGTTGTACATAATATGTATAATTTCCTTGTGTAAATAAATGTCAGTAACTACGTGAATAAGATAATAAGTATCTGTGATTTGTGATACGTATCTGTGATGCTGATGCCCCTGGTGTTGCAGGTATCTACTTATAGGCGACAGTGATCGCTTACCATCAGGTGACCCTTCAGCTTGTTTGCCACTATGCCATAAAAAATACTGATTGTATCTCATAAAAACGGTAAAAACTTGGCAGAGCATCATTATTGCAATGATTATGTATTGAGTTTTTTTTTTGTGGTTTAAGGTAAATGGACATTTGATGAAAGAGTTCATCATCATCATCATCAGCCGGAAGACGTCCACTGCTGAACATAGGCCTCCCCCTTTAACCTCCACATTGACCGACAGCCCACCTTTTGCATCCACTGGATACCCGCGACTCTCACAATGTCGTCGGTCCATCTAGTGGGAGGCCTCCCTACGCTGCGTGATGAAAGAGTTGCTTCCCCCAAATAAATGTTGTAACGTCATTTGACGGCACTAAAAGTTTTTGAATATATATAGTAAGGTACGCTTTCTTGGCAAGCAGTGTAAGCTAGTGCTGGAACAGGAGTCGGGCGTCCAAATAAAAGCTAACGAGCGCACTGTACGGGGCTTAGTAATGGAGTACGGCCGCAGGCGAGAATGGACCGAGAACTTTATAACTGAAATAACACTAAAATAATAATAATTTGTGTATCATCATGTTTTAAGCAATCATTTATTATTTACAACGTAGAACTAAATATCAAGATCGTTTTATCAATGCAAATGCAAAGGCTAATTTACATTATTTCATTTTATTTTACATGGAAAACAAATAGCTAACCATTGTTTAAAGCCATAAGTACAATATTACATTTGTTTTGACATGAAAACATATTTATTTTTAGTAAAATAACATCAATAGTATATTTGTATATGACAAATCTCTAGTTTAATTCCATTTCTACGTTGTTTTGAATACAATACGAATTTTTGGATAAATTACTAACTTTAATTTTTTTATTATTTTATAAATTTTTTCATACAAATAAAACATGGACTTAAGGACATAAGCAAGCAAACAAGCAGGCAAAGTGCCGCCTGATTCGATCAACTATCAATATCCAGAGTTCGTAAAAAACACTGTTAGCATAAGGGACTTAATTACGTACCTATATAAAATAGAGACAAAACAACATTTATTTCACAGAAAATCTTCCGACACCACAATGAAGTTGCCTTCGGTGTGGACTCCAAACTCAGTTTAGACAGCGTTTTGTTATCTATTTGAAAACGTCGTTATATATTATATCCACGTGATCTATTTGAGAATTTAGAATAATATTTTTTTTAAATAAATATTCGGGACATTTTCACATACGGTCATCTGACCCCAAACTAAGCAAAGCTTGTGATATGGCTGCCAGAGACTGATATACATACATATATAGCTTTAAATACATACTTAAATAGATATTAACAACCAGATATAGAACAAACACAAATGTTCATCACATAAATGTTTATCCTAGGTGGGAATCAAACCCACGCCCCCAAGCTCCGAAGGCAGGTTCACTACCAACTGGACCAACGGGCTATCCGTAATAATAATAATATGCTCATGAACGAGTAAGTATAACCAGCGGCTTTGCGGTCGGATGGCGTGGCATCGGTCTATCGGGCCAGATCACCTTCCACCAGAGATAACCTTAAAAGCAGCACCGGTATTAATACATCAAACACCCACGCGCGGCGTACATCATAATGTTGAATTAAACTCAGATCAGAACAACATGGGAGATATGGCAAGGTAAAGTGGCGGGTGCGAACGCAAGTCTAAATCAGGCTTCACGACCATACCTTTTTTGGTTAGGTGTCAAAGTTCTTTGTCCGCATCACAGTTGCTGATTTCGAATGACTGACGTTTCGATTATATGGGTGCAACTGGCTACAACAAATTTCTTACAAAAATGCCTTGACAGCCGTTAAAATTTAAACAAAATTCTTTTCTGTGTTTTATATTATACAATTATACATACAGTTTCCACTTTACCATTTACATCTCCTCTTTGTCGTCCTTTTGATGACTTTTTGTCATCTCGTTTGCAGTTGTGTGCCGCTCAATATTGAAGTGTGCGTTTGTAGAACTAGTAAAAATATGTCAGTGTGTGCAATACGTGTTTACCCCGCCCCCTTCAGTTTTTGGCAGACTTTTTTCGGTAGTAGCTCGAATTTAAGGCATATCCAAACTACACATAATTATATGAGATCAATGCACACTGTAGTCGGCATTGCTGCCATTGCATTTTTGGATGTGGACTTATTGCTATTAGTTAGTGTATTGTGGTGTATTTTTATTATTCGTATATTTTTATTACTAATACAAAATAATTGCATCTTGTATAGCTTTTAAGACGTTCAAAAGTGTACATTGATTAAACAATGATTGATAGTTTTTGATTTGATGTGAAAATTTAGTAAAACACGGAGACATTTCCACAATATTAATAGTTGTACTAAGGCATATCTCCTTTGTTTGTCTGTTCTGAGGAATTAAACGACTGTATCAGTTTCCGATTTAATTCTGACCTAGCTAGGATTGTTATTTTATCGGAACTCTTTCATGGAAATCGGCGATGAGTAAATTTCTTACATTTATTATTTATGGATGTACAATACAATACAATACAATACAATACAATACAATACAATACAATACAACTTTATTAAATACTTTATAACATATAAATAGGCATATTTATAAAATTATTGTATTTTTATTATTCTATTAGTTTAGTAGATATACAAAGCTATATATATTTCAAAAAATCTTTGAATTTAATGAATTATTAATAATAAAATAAAATAAAAATTCTTCATCTAATAATATAGTCTTTGTAGTGTAATAAAACTAATAAGTATAATTATAATACCTATTTTTAACGTAGTAAGAAAACAAGTTCTTACTCGCCATAGTTGCCATGTACAATTGTTACTTCTAATACTTGCCTGTGACGTCATAAAGCTGAGTCATGCTGAGTTGGGGCTGGTTTGTGACAAAAAAATATAATAAGTTCTTGTTTAATTTTATTTTTAATTTTATTTTATTTTTCCATGTATATTGTGTTATTGTATTTTTTTGCCACAAATAAATTATGTCTATGTCTACTCGACCAAATAGCATTTGCAGTCAAGTCATCAAATTGATTTAACTGAAAATCAGGACATTATTTTGTAGTTTTAGTAGGTTATTAAATAATTTAAAAAGCTTTTAGTATATTACAAATCAAATCAAATCAAATCAAATCAAATCATTTATTAGACCATTTTTTTTTACACCATAATTAGTCGAAGATTACACCAGCATGAATCGTCAAATACCGTACTTTGTATAAAATAGTATGAATTATTTTAATATTAATTAAAATCTATTTATAATTCCAGAAAATATTGCTGGACATTTTATTAAAAAAATTAGTCTGTAGGTAAAGTGCAACATTCACAAGCGACGTATTTTTTGCAGATGGCGCCAACGTGCCTCTGCTGAACGTGCAAGCAATAACTCAGCTACCCACGGTGTCACGACACTGTCAGGTCGCGGGTCACGGTGACCCCCGCCGGGCGGGTAGAGGTTACCTTTTTGTTACAAAATGGATATTAAATTGGCCGTGTTAGTGGAATGTTTAGTGAAGTGATGCGTGTGAATTGAAATTAAAAACAGATAAGTTGACATGACAAATTATTGAAAACCTTAAAAGGAGATTCGTAGGCCAAATCCTACTAATATTATGAACGCGAAAGTTTGTATGTATGGATGTATGGATGTTTGTTCCTCTTTCACGCAAAAACTACCGAATGGATTTTATTGAAAGTTTACAATAATATAGTTTATACATTAGAATAACACATAGGCTATAACGGGTTGTAGTAGCGAAGCCGAAGGCCGAGCTCTACGCGTACGAAGTAGCGGGTTTCAGCTAGTAAAATATAATGCAAATGTCATGCATGTCACGCAGGGAGGTGAATACGCTGGCAGAATCAGAATATTGCGTTTATTGCAAAACCTGTGTACAAAAGAAGAGAAAAAACACTATTATTACACCATTCGACAGTGTCGCTAATAAGGATCGAATTCTGGGAAGTAATGACATACCTACTCGGCATAGACAGTGGCGTAGCTATCGGAGGGCTAGGTGGTAAACAAACTTGTGAAATTTTCTCCCACCTTCAGAATATCTCTTCTTCTCTACATAGTATAAATTGAAGTCGCATTCCGCGTCTGTCTGTCTGTATGGCCGCTAACTCCTCCCAAACCACGCAACGGATTTTGATGCAGTTTTCACCATCAGATAGAAAAAATTTCAAGGAAGGTTTATATGTATAAAAAAACCTAATTAAGTTTTTATGTAAGTACAAAAAGACACTATTTTGCAACCAAGTCGCTGAAAAATAAACTTACATGGCTTACGTAGGCTAAACCTTAAGAAATACACAAAAATGATGTACTTACTAGAGAATTGTATATAGCTCTTCTAAAACGACCGCAAACCGTATCTCGGCGCGTTCAGGTTCACATTCGTGTGGTTTTCCACGCTGCACTGCACAGCGCTATTTCGAGCCCGCGTTAAGAGGAGGACAAAATTACTTTTAAAAATGCAAACAGACCACCTTTATTTTTTTTCGTGTTATGTTTTTCCCCCAGGGCGGCGCAGGGCGTGCTGACAAAATGCCAGTGTAATTTATTGGGTCGGAGGCGCCACTCCGCGACCGATCCGCCATTTTTTGTGACAGCTCTTGTGGCGAGGTAAAAATGTCTTTTGGTTGCGAGGATGGATGACGTCACAAACTGCATAGGTAGGTACTGCCGGAGGCCGTTCGTGTCGTGGGCTGGTTTTCAAATGTTTTTTTGCAATAAGTAGATTAGCTTATCATGTAGGTACCTAAGTTTATATTTATTTAACTACCTACAATTAAACTCAGTAGCATAGCTATATGTATATAAAAATGAATCCCTATTTACCTTGTTCACGCCATAACTTGAAAACAACTTTACCGATTTCGTTCATCTTTTTTTAAAGCTTTTTAATACTTTCTATAAGGTACTTATATTATACTTATACTTATGTAGTTTATTAATTATGTAGGTATATAGTATGTTGTCTATATTATGTAGTGTATGTACATGTGTATAATATATGTATATATAAGTATGTAATATTTATTTGTAGTCTATTGATTGTTTGTTGGTATTTGCATAGGTATTTACTTTTGTTTTTTTTAGTTAAGGCCACTTTTTTTTATATAAATTCTTTCCATGCATGGTTGCCTGGAAGAGATCGCTTTAAGCGATAAGACCGCCTGTTAAAAGCCTAGATAATATTTTTACTGTAATGTTTATGTTATCCTTGTTTTGTGGTATTTTAATAAAGAGTTATTGTATTGTACTTACGAAAAGAAAAATTAAGAAAATTGCGCAGCAAATTGGAAAAGTTCTAAAAACTTATCGTGGATTTTATTTCTTGGGTGAAACCGCAGGGCGCAGCTAGTAATATAATAAATGTTTCTACATAACATCCCACAATATTAGGGTGATATAATGGAGTAAAACGTATATTTTTATGTCGATTCCAAAACCCCATAGAAACGTCCAGTAAAGTCTCCACTACTTTACTGGGCCATCCATAAGACAGTAAGTTATGAAGGTATAGGTTCTTTGTCCTGGTAACAGTGTTAGTGTAGGATAACAGGTGAAATCGCGGGGCGCAGCTAGTTAAATATATGTACAGAAATAAGTCTGTTTGTTACCTTTCCACGACTAAAATGCTAAACCAATCTGGATTATTATGTAACATCATTCGTTACAATGTCACAATATTATACTTGTGTGCACTCTCGTTGAAATGATATTGATGAAACTTGACTAACTTGAACTAAGACGAAGAAGGGAACTAGAGCCTAGGGTTGGTAGGGTTGGGTTGGGTCCTAGGGTTGGGTCTAGCCGAACCTAGGAGCGCCTAAGCTTCGATCTTTGACTAAATCATGATCCAAGAAAACAAGGTCTAGCGCTCCGGGAGCTGACACCCAATTACGTCACTGTCCAGTTGCCACTTTATTGCAACAAACACAGATATTGGGAAACAGTTTATTTAAATAATCTATTGAATAAAGTACAAGAAGCATTTCAATTATCATTCGGTTTGTCCGCTCAAGTAAAGCAATTCAAGTTAAGCACGAATTTAATTAATTTATATCAAAACCACATTTATTTATTGGATTCCCTCAGGTAATATACGAAGATTGGGAGTTATAATTTCACGCTAGTGGTAACACAGAAAATCAGCTGTCTCATAGAGATTACGCCATTGTTTCGTGTATCATCATCTCTCTCGAACTTGTTGTAAATTAGGTACTTATTCTGCTCTTGCTTATGCACGTGTATGTGTATCCATGACATCGATGACGTAGTTGCGTGTCACCCACGTGAAATTTTTTCTCAGAGCGCTATACCAGAATATATTACTATACCATGGACTACCTCATAGGTACCTACCGGCACAGCTATGATATAGTTATTGCCCGCGGCCACCTGCCCAAACGAGAGATGCCTTCAATAATAAAACCATTGTCTCACCACCCCTCATGATAAATCTGTGCGTATTGGAACAGAGGGTGATTATCGGATCGGTTACATTACCAACAGGATCGAGCGTCAGCCGTGACGCCATGTGGTTAGTGTCACTGACGTCACTAGTCATATGATGTGGCGGAGCACGGGGAAACTGAATGATAGCTCTTTACAGCTTCAAATACAGAAGAAATCGTTTTATGGTTGCTATCCAAAAACCCGTACAAAGCGCTTTGATTTCACATTTATTGTGCAAACTGCTAGTCAGTGGAATGCGCTGCCTGAATGGGTTTTCCCCGTTAGTTACAATCTGGGTGTCTTCAAGACGAGAGTGAATCGGTTTCTGCTAGGCAAGCGTGCTACATCGTAGACCGCATCATCAGGCGAGCCAAGCGCAAGCAATATCAAGCAATATCTATTATCAGCGTACTTACCTACTTGTTTTCTCGATAAGCCTTGAAAGCCCGACGTGCTAACCGGTCAGAGCTTATTCTCTTTCGCACAATTGCTAGGTTTTATAAGTTAAAAAATTTCTATGTGAAAAAAAACGATATAGCAAAATATTTCCCCCATCTAATCTTCACGTTCTCGTGATTTTCCAAACAGGGGCCTTAAGGCCAACTGCTTACGCGATACGGTTTGCGGTTGCGCAACATTTTTTCATCACCTAAACTGGGGTTAGATGGGGACCGCGTAACGAATTGGGCGTAAGGCCCCAGGAACGTAGATACAGTTTGTGGTCGCGTAGGTACCTAACTTGTTGCAGCCCATTCGATACAGCAGTGCAAGTACTTACCCTTCTTTTATCGATCGTCAAATTGACAGTTGAGGTCGTCAAATTCGATAATATGCCATTTTTTCAGTACTCGCTGTGATCGATTCTATGGCATTTAAGCGAATTTGACGATCGATAAAGAACGGTACTTGCACTGCTGGCTCCACAAGGCCACAAATGAAAACATAAAAAAAAATATCAACAAAGGGTACCTTGGAAAAACAATTTATGGGTTTCACGACCTCTTTTATTTACGGCAGAGGCACGCAGAGGAAAATAAGGAAATGAGCAGGCTCTTGTTTTTAAAAGTTATCGCCATCTATTGAGTAGTAGTGGAGCTAAATTTATAATTGCCATCTAGTATTGAGTAGCTAAACTACCAGTCAGAAGATTACACAGAAAGAAAGAACAAGATGTTAAAGATCTTGTTGCAAAATGTTTTTCATAGATGGCGCTATATGTAGAATATTCTTCGCATTTCAGCGCCAACTATTATTACAGCTCGTAGCTATGTTGCAAAGGAAACATTATTCTAATTACCAGCCAATCCAGAATGACTCTTCCAGAGATATTGCGTTATTAAATTTATTTTCTAGGTTTTGTTTACTTAGGTACATTTCTTTTCATCAGTTCGTAATTTGGAATAATTCTGATTCACTAATTATACAATCATCTGTGCCTCATTGTTCACTTAAAAGCTCTTTCGATAAGTGCTTTCAGATCTGTTTGTTATTCGATTATTGAGAATGAAAGGAAAATCGATTCTTTGATCGATTGAAATGCGTTCGTTTTGATTTAATTGATCTTTGAGTGTTTGATTATGTGGATGGATTCTTAGTAGATTATAATGGTATTTCTTGGTTGATGTTTCTATTTTGAGATACCCTAGTTTAAATAAGCTTTCGCTAACCAAAAACTTCGCTAAGTTTTGTGTTTAAATATGTCTCCTCTAATAATAAAAAGATTTCAAGTAGGTAAAACTTAGTTAAGGACTTACCTACCTGTACCTACACCTACTTACTAAGATACTAAGACGTACACGGTTATAAGTAAAGGGTATGCTAAGCCGAAAGGAGGTCACTGTACTCATAATCGAGCATAGTTAAACAGAAAGCGACCATCGACGAAAAACGCGCTTAGAGATAGGTACGGCCGTTTATATGATTTTTTTGTTGGTACTTTTTATACAGTTTATAATTTATTTATATTTGTGTTTTAAATATTTATTTTTTCGCTTTAATCTTGTAGTCGATTTCAGCTTTTTGCGAAAATTCATTACCTATTTTGTGTATTGCAGATCGCGTCTATCTCTTTCAGTCTATCTATTTCTTTCTTAGAGTTTGAACGAAAATTAAAAGAAAAGGAAAGCTAAATTAAAGGTTGTATTCTGCAAAATTAAATTAAAGTTTCAAAAACAAAATAGTCGTAGGTATATATATAGGTACCAGGGGCCTTACGGACAACAGCTATTGCGGCACCAAACTAACGTTAGATCCGCTCAGTTGGAAAATCACGCGAACGTGAACCTTAATGCGCCCAGATACGGCTTGCGGTCGCGTGATTTTCCGACCCCTCAAATAGATATCGCGAATATGTATCGCGCAAAAGCATATAACTAAAAGTATAGGTAGGTATATTTCACCAAAACTTATTTAGCAAAACTAAACCAATGAGGTGTCTATCTAGATAGAAGCAATCATCATCATCATCATCATCATTTCAGCCATAGGACGTCCACTTAGGGTTGCCACCTTTTTTTAAGCAAATAGAGTAAACATCTGAAAATAAAGTACCTACTATTTATTTACCTAACTATTTCTCTTCCATACATATTTTTGTTGCTTCTAGCAACATCCAACAAATATTTGTTACTCTTAAAATTATATTAACGGCGTCTTTACAATCAATCCCTAAATTTAAATATGTAAATAATTCGTTTTTTATTAGGTTAAGGGACGCTCTATTGCGTTCATCCCGCTTAGCATTCATCAGAGAAAAAACTTTAGGTTACGTTCCAAAGCAGTCCGTTCTGTTAAACGTAAAAAATAGGTCTTTAAAAAAATCTTTACAGGTAAAAACAAAGTATTTTCACGTACTTTACTGTCCTCATAAAGTATAAAATAGAGTACTTACAATACTTTATTATAAAGTACGGGTGGCAACCCTACGTCCACTGCTGGACATAGCGCCTGTCATCGATCTCCAAAAGGGCCGGTTGGAAGCGGCCTACATCCAGCGTTTTCCTGCGGCTTCTTTTAGGTCGTCTAGTTTTTAGTCCATCTTGTGGGTGGACGTCTTACGCTGCGCTTACCGGTCCGTGGTCTCCATTCCGTTAGATAGAAGCAATAGTACTTAGGTAGATATTAGGTTAAATTACTATGGATAATAAGGAAGCCTTTGTACGATATTACATTTCATTGGATCGCAGATGATGTCTAGATGAGTGGATATCGGACGCTCGAGTGGTCAAGCATAGAACTACGACATTTTAGATCTGGGCATATATTATACGTTTATCTATGATTATACTTACCTACTAACGGAATTATTTAATGTTTGTTTTTAGGGTTCCGTACTCAAAGGGTGAGTTCCGTACTCAATGAGCCGTGGTAGCCCATTTGGGAGACCGCTTGACTTGAAAGCATGAGGTCGCGGGTTCAAACCCCGGGCCCGTACCAATGAGCTCTTTGGAGCTTATGTACGGATTTTCATACCACTGGCTTTTCGGTGAAGGAAAACATCGTGAGGAAACCTGCATACGTACGAAGAAGGAATTCAATGGCGTATGTGAATCCACCAATCCGCACTGGGCCAGCGTGATGGATATGGCCCAATCAACCTTTCGGGGGTAGGCTAAAAGTCCAGCAGTGGACTGTTAAAAGGCTGATTATGATGAATCAAAGGGTATAAACGGGAACCTATTACTAAGCCTGCGATGTCTGTCTGTTTGTCCGTCCTAACTTTAAAAGTCTGTATATCTTTCGAACCGTATATATAGATAGCCAGTTGAAATTTTCACAGAATATGTACCTATTATTACGGCGGATTAACTAAGAAATAATAATTTAAAAAAAGTTTAAATTAAAATTTTAAATTTTATAAATAACAAATTTAATTACGCAGGTACAAGCGGCAAACTTGGCATGATTATAGTGCACACACTAAAGTATAACAACAAATATAATAAACAATGGCCGAGTGCGAGTCTGTGACAAGTTTCTGTTCATTACAAAGTTATAGCTGATAATTTCGTTATTGAATCTTCTGGTGGTACGGAACCCTCAGTGCGCGAGCCCGACTCGCACTTGGCTGGTTTATTTAGATGCGTTGTCAAGCTATAGAAAAGTGATCGCATGCTTTTTGTTCGGTACTCGCACCTGCCACGTTCCCTTGGGGACTCTTCCCTCAAAGCCTAAAGGAAGAACCGTATTAATAAAGAGGTCTTGCTTTCTGTTGATACTTTTTTTTACTGACAAATGCCTCTATTAACTAAACAAAATACAAGCTAAGCAACTCCAAATACTTTTAACAATTTGGCCTAGGTATTATACGTCCTATAAAAACAGTTGGTTATAGGTCAGATGCAACCTAAATGCTGCCCACATATTGGCATCGTACCCAGCACGCTGGCGGCATTACCACACAAAATGGCAATGCGTTGAGTCATGAAAACGCCGGCATTTTGGTCACGCGTCGCCATAACCAAGCGCTGTGGCAGATTTTTTTTAATGAAGCGTTTTCAGTAGATATCCAGACGTGTAGATTTGATTGACCGGACCGCCGTCTGACCAACGGGAGAGAAAGAGTGAGAATATATTTCCCTATCTTATTCTCTCGTTGATTGACGCCGGCACACATCTGTTAGCAATTTAGACATCACTTCTAACAGTTTCTATGTCTACGTTCGGATCCGTAAGTGGTCATCCGAAGTGGCCATAAAGTGGTGTTTGCGGGCACCGCTTAGGTATATCCCGTATAATCAATCACTTTTCTATTTATTACTTACTAAGGTACTACAGGCGATTCATTAATTTAAGTAAGTAAGTATTGGACTTTCGGTCAGGGCTCGGTGCGCGGAGAACTTTTTGAGTAAGAGGGTTTTTTTAAAAGAGCGGCAAATAAACATGCGGTCTGCCTGATGGTAAGCAGAAACCGCCGCCTAAGGACACCTGCAACACTAGCGGTTCTGACGGTGCTTTGCGAACGGAGAGGAAGTTGTATGGACATCCTTTTTGAAACGGTTCATGTTGAAGCTCGGCGGGAAGACCTTTGGGGGAAGGACATTAACTTTGCAGGTCAATCGGACGTTGTGGGATTTCCAGCTTTACAAGATGTGGGGGTGAGCTCCTTGACGGTGTCACGATGTGCGGTAGTGGAAGTCTGACGCAGGAAAAAGACCAAAAAGCTTTTACCTCTCCAACTTGACTTTTATCACTAAGTAAGTAGATAAGTATTCGATTGTGATACTTTTGTACAGGCAGCCATATTGGCACATTGTAAATATTGATCGTAACTACAATAGAATATCAGACAACGGTTATACAAAGTAACTTAAAACGAATACAAATATGACAGTATAATAGGCAGCCTTATCGCCTTAAGTAATTTCTTGCAGGCAACCTTTGGGTCGATTGCATTGTTATTTTCATACATGTTCTTTGAAAAATTTAACTGGCTGTCTATATTATGGTTAGAAAGATACAGCGGACAGACAGACAGACAACGTAGGCTTAATAATAGGGTCCCGTTTACACCCTTTGGGTACGGAACCCTAAAAACGGCTTAAGTATAGCCGCCCTTACAGTACTATCGCCCTTATACTTTAAAGAGGGGAAATAAAAACCCGGCAGGGCCGGCCGGGGAAATAATTCAGAGTACAGCCAGATTGTGTAGGATTGTATCTACTAAAACCTCCTCGGTGGCCTGCCTCTGTGCCAGAGATCAACTTGATCTCCATTTAATTTTACTACGCACCAGTCAACAGTTACTATCCTTAATACATAAATATATCGTAGTATAAGTAGGTATAAGATCTTTGCCTTAATAAAATTTCCAACCTGTAGATTCATAAATTACCCAATTTAAATACAGGGTGCGGACATTATTTACTAGGTAGACTACCCAGCCACCAGGCTGGACGGTTTTATAGGTGTCAAACAAACACACGGGCTGCCTGATGGTAATAAGTCACCGTCGCTTATGGATAGGTACTTACTTACTTGTAACACTAGAGGCGTCACAAATACGTTCCCAACCCTTTAGGACTCGATTAACTCGCCTTTTGAAGGACCCCATGTGATGATGTGTGGATAAGCTTTCAGGCGGTGGCAGCTGGTGCGATGGTAAAGCCGCGACGCCGGCATCAGATCGAACAGTTCCTCAGAACCATCCCCGTAGTGTTTAAAAAATACTTTACACTAGACGAAAATGATTGCTAGCCATTTTATTTTCGCTATGCTGTTAACCATGGTATAATAATATACTCCGCCAGGTATAGCACTCCGAGAAATAATGTGACGTGGGCGTCCCGCAATGATGTCATCAATGTCATGGATACACGTACACGTGCATAAGCAAGAGCAGAATAAGTAATTTACAACAAGTTCGAGAAAGATGACGATACACGAAACAATGGCGGACTTTCTATGATTTTCTGTGTTAACAGTAGCGTGAAATTATAACTCCCCAATATCCGTATACCAACTTATTACCTGTGGGAATCCAATAAATCAATGTGGTTTTGATAAAATTGTGTTTAATATATTCAATTCGTGCTTAACTTACTTGAGCGGACAAACCAAATGACAATTAAAATGCTTTTTGTATTTTATTTAATAGATTATAAAAAAAAGTTGTTTCGCAGTATCTGTGTTTGTTACAATAAAATGGCAACTGGACAGTGACGTCATTGCGGTACAACTCCCAGAGTGGCAGACTTTGTTTTCTTGGATCATGCTGTTAACAACTAGATCTGCATGACTAAACTAGATATAACTATACATATTATTAAAAGTAATCGTTTTTTTTACTTTCTTAATTCTAATGTTTTGAATAAAATATTTTACCCATGAATAATAAATAAATACGACACTCGCCACAATCCAAAAATTTTCCTAAGACGCCGTCCGACACAAATTTCTCAAGTCTGAAAAATTAAAAAGAAAATTATGTTGACACTTCCACTTCCCACTTCTTTTATTGGCTCTTTAGTTGTTGCCTCTCACGTGATTGGTCGGTTTAAATGGCGCTGTAAAGGGGGAAAAGGACAGAGTGGCTAGGCTAAGGGTGATTGTTATAAGAGTGAAGGAGACAGATACACACTTCTCAAGCACTTACCGATAGAGCGACGCGCCAAAGGAAGTGCGAGTCAATGCAATGGGTGAATGGGCTTGCGTGAATTGGCTGCTGCAGATGAAACCGGTGACGTTGAGATAATGTGATATTAGTATATCACGTTTGGTCAAGGTGGAAAATAACTAGTTTTCTATCTTTTCATAACTTATCTGGCCTAATCGTTAATGATTCTAGTAAAATTAGGCGTAATAAGTAATTTCGCAGATTTATATTTAAAATTCAAGTTGTGCCTAATTAAGGCAACGCGACGAGACGAGAACGAGACTATCTAAAAGCCATACAATTAGACGTACCTAATTTATATGAAAATATCAGGAAAAACAAACTAAGTATGGTATTTATATAGGAGAAATTAAAATGCCAAAAGTGGACATTGGTAAAAATATAATAATAGGTAATCCACCTCTGACTAAATGTAAGTTATCCTAAGTAAACGAAAAGTGAATGATTTCACAGCTAAATTATAGTCCAAATACCAATTCATTCCAAAATTACAATATGCATTCGCCCCCGCGATCAAATCGGATTCACGTAAACATCTTCAAGAAAAACTCAACGATCCCCACTACGTACGCTACTTCAGGAGCTTTTTTAAAAAACGACCGCCCTAAACTGCCTCCGTCCCCCTCCCACTTCCGAACAAAGCTGAAGAAAATTATGTATTGCCGTCCTTGTCGAAGGCTTAACGTCAAACAGGCGGGCAATCTATCACGCAAAGTTTATTCGTTTGTGGAACGCTTTTGTGGTGAGGCGAGTTACGCGCCGTGAAGTGCCAGTGTTTTAAAAATAATGGATTCCAAATTTAAATTGAAAGAGTTCCAAGATGAAAAGACGAATTTGACGACGCCGTTTTCGATCAACGATATTTTGACAAAGGAGAACGAGGCGAAGTGCCAATTTGAGAAGTTTGGAAATGGAATGTTTTCAAGTTTTGGCGGGAAGATGAGTTTTCTAGCTAAGGGTGGTTACAAAGAAGGTTTCCCTATGAAGAAGGAGGTTATTGAAAAAAGTTTGAAGTATTATGATGATTGTAACGGTTATAGTGACTATGCTGATGATGGAGTCTTGGATATGTCGAGGAAAAATCATTATCAAGTTACGGAACTTTCAGGTGAGTTTTCTGAAAAAATACTGAACTAACCTTTTTTACTTTACATCGCACCTATTTTTTGTGTAAGTACCTAACTCAAAGAGTTTACATTGACCTAACTAGAATACCTGGTTACCTTAGATTTTGTTTTGATGCACTAACTACAGATTTTAATTTAATATAAACTCTATATAAGACTGCTCTGAGCTCTTTAGCAACGTAAAACTTTCAATCAAATATATACCAAACTTTTGCAAAAAATATTTTCTTTTCCTTCTAATAAGATTAAGTAACTTCTCGTACCTCTCATCTTCGACTAAAATATTCATTATATTAATAAATATTGTAATCGAAGCCTCGAATAGGAAAGTACTTAGCTACTCTGACAACAAAAACTAAGGAAAAGAAAAAAGAAAAAAAAAATATTCAAGACTTAAAAAAAATGTATGTTTTTAATTTCCTTTCTAATAAGATGAGCTTCTATCCACCCGTCATAGGGTTGCCAGTTTTTTATGTATAAATAATAGGCTTGCGATAGACCGCCATCTCGCCTGATGTTAAGCGATGTTGCGGTCTACGTTGGAGCACGATTGCCTAGAACAAACCGATTCACTCGTGATAACTGGGACCCACCGGAATTGTCCCAATTATTTTTTTTATGTTCAGTAATCTCTGCCAGCAGATCTGGCAACCCTAACCCGCCATTTAATTATGTATGGTAAATTGTAAATATCGGCGGCAAGGATCTAAAATATATTCTCAGCAATTAAAAACATTAGAAACTGATATTTATACTAGCTGACCCGATAAACGTTGTCCTGGCTTAGAACTGTCAAACGCACGAAGAAAAAACTATCATTAAGTTGTCTGAAATTTTCCAATTTTCTGCGCAATTTTCTTAATTTTTCTTTTCATGAGAACCTTCTCGAAGAATTAATTAACTTTAACAAAAAAAGATGAATGAAATCGGTAAAGTCGTTCTCAAACTATGGCGTGACCAAGGTAAATAGGGATTCATTTTTACATATAATATAGATTTCATCTATCATGTCTTTGGCATCACTTTGGTAATTGCTATAAACAGTATAATTGGTTAACATTTATAAAGGAGAAAAAAACAAAAAACTGCTCATTAAAAGCAGGGATTTTTTTATTTTATTGGGAAATGAGACCGTTTTAACCTTTATATTAGGATGATGCGGTCGAAGATAAAGCACGGTTGCCTAGTAAGGCAAACGTGGTCTAACTTCGACCGCATCATCGCTTTCCATCAGGTGAGATTGCGGTCAAATGTTAGCCTAGTTTGGAGTGAAAAATAAAGTTGTCTTTATAGAAAGTTAGGAAGTAGTTACTTAAAGTTTAAAAAAAAAACAAATTGATCCTTGTCTATATTATTTTAATGTCAGTACTACAATGCCATGATTTTTGAGTAATTAAAAATCTTAGTCAACTTTTTTTTCCAATTTCAAATCATTACAAATACGACAACGCACTTTGCCATAAAATACAAAGCAATCCCAAGACGAAAACAAATCACCAATCAATGACATTCCAAATTCAAATTAGTCGCCTGCCACAAATGACAGCGACAATGGCGGTGTAATGGCGCGTTCACACTGGCCGGTGGCACGCCGCGACGTCGCCACTTAGCTGTCACTTACAATACGTCCAAGTTATCTGTAGATTTGAATGAGGGAGCCACCATTGAAATTTTTGACTGATATTCTCCCGTGGAAATTTTTAGTTCCCTTGTTTGGCCACCTATACAGTTATGTCGGTCGCACTGTGCTTACATAGTAACTCTTATTTAACCTGTACCGTCACTTGCCTTGCGGCACACCCTCATTATTATAAGTGATGACGCTTAAAAGCGCTATTGAGGCATTCAATTTAGTAATTACTGGGTTTGTAGTCCGCGACACGTGTTTACATCGATTTCATGTTAATTTTTACTGTCATAATGACGGGTTGGAACTTGGACGGAAAAGTTGAGATTGAGGGTCTACTTCTTTTTCTTTGCCAAATACTTCAACAAAATTTTAGAGGTTTTATCTATTCTGTCTGTGTATAGGCTGTATTTTAAGAGCGTGCTGTAGGTACATAAAATGTAGTCATCAAAAGTCAAATAAAAAGAGGGCTCATCACCCCGTTAATAATTTTACTGAGTTACATTCAGAACACAGGCAGATATTTCTTCTTTTTTCGGACATACTTCTCCAGTGCTTTTTGTCAATAAAATTGAATTAATACTAATGCTCTTAAAAATACTGCTGCTATATTTTTGTGGTAAAAATTTATCGAGATATAATTTTTCGATAAATTTTCTTTGTGGACAAACAAGATATTACATTATTCAAATCGACGAAAAAATTATTAATCGAATGAGTTAAATAAATAAATATTGGGGAGATTGACATTTATATTAATTCAAATTATAAAAAAATATTTTGTAGATTCGCTATAAACATTAATCTACCTGATGTTACTGTTTATAGCGAAACTGCTAAGATCCCTCATGATCTTTAAAGTACTTACATAAGAGTAACATCAAAGATATACCTGCTTTAAAAAATACAAGTTAACACAAAAGTTACAAAGCTATCAGAAACTCATTAAAACGAACTCAGAAGCGTCCTCAATCAGCGACCAAAACTTGCACAATAGATTGCATCGCACGCAAAAATACTGTTAGAAAGGCATCTAGTTTTACCCGGTCATTTTCCTATTTCACCCCGGTTCTATTCACCCAGGGTCTTTTAAGTCGTTTAGCTGTTAAATAGTTTCGGTCTAATGATCGCAGACAATTTGCGTAATGGATCCATTGTGCACGCGCCTTTATACGCGGTTGGCGTGAGTTGATCGGCGATTAATTGATTCGTTGGTGACTGTGTGAACTGCCCTTAATGATATTTACGTGGAGAGGGTTGTGAAGTAATTTGATTCTAAAATAGTACTTACAAAAGTAACTAAATTCTTCATTTAAAAATGTGTATGGATAAAAATACGAAGTCTAACTATAAAGGATCGCCTGGGGAGTGGGCCAGCGCCTACTACCCGGAGGACTCCTTTGACCTCATCTTTCCCTCTCTCGGTGTATTTTTCTCACCCCCTGTAGCGTCGAGGGCGAAACCTGAGTTATGCAGCCAGCCAATACTTATTAAGTAACCAGTGTCTTGCGGTTAAATTCGTTCATTTTTGCTTAGACAAAAAAGTATTCTGAATGTTTATACACCTATATGTGTGATGTGCTATTGATATCTATAAGCGTTAAGCACAGAGCTGAAATTATACGCCCAATTTTCGAATTTCAAATTTTTTGTCAAAATTGTTTGGTTGTAAAAGAACAGGAACGTGACAAAAAAACTAATTGTCATTTCACATCACCTACTAAAGTTTTTCAATACAAACCAATTATCAATCCTAAAAAAACTCTCCTTTGTTACAGATGACTACGACTCCCGTTCTTCCCACAACGAGTCCCCTCGGCGCGCCACCTCCTCTCCGGCAGACATCTCTTATAAGCCTTTTCTCTACGAGCCACGGAAGTGCACTACCCCGCCCGCCACGCACTCCCCAAACTACCCCGACTACCCACAAAACGGCGCCCGCAAGAAACGTTCCCGAGCAGCATTTTCACACGCACAAGTTTACGAGCTCGAGCGACGATTCAGCCAACAACGCTACCTCTCAGGCCCCGAACGAGCAGACCTAGCCTCTAGTCTAAAGTTAACAGAAACACAAGTGAAGATTTGGTTCCAAAATCGACGGTACAAGACCAAAAGAAAGCAGCTACAGATGCAAGAAAATGGGATGTTAGCGGCGGCGGCGGCGGCAGCTAATCACGCGAGAAAAGTAGCTGTTAAAGTATTGGTAAATAATAACGGACAGTCAAGCTTACCCGATCTCAAATACCAAAATCCAATGTTGGGAAAGAGTTTAAATCCAGCGTTGTTTACACCTCCTAATCTGCTTGAAGGATCACCTATTTGGAAGCACTTTGCCGGGGTTTATGGGGTAGACTTTGCTAAAAACCCTGAGTACAAAACTCTATTACAAGAGTCGTACAACCAAGCTGTGTTGCAGTCTCTCTACGCGCCTCATTTAGGAGTGAACTACCCGAACATCCCACTTTCATACATGTACTACCCCGGACACCCCGGCTTTGGAATGCCGGTGTCCTGCGATCTGGAAAGAAGCATGGACACACGACCGGACAGATTTGGTGAATGCTCAGAAAAAAAAGAAAAGCGCGAGGATAAATCGAAAACAATAGACAGTGTTAATATCAACGAAAATAGTTGTGAAAGTATGGCCAGTAACATAGAAATAGAAAATTAAAAGAAAATCAAATTTTGAATTTAGTTCTAAATCCGTTCAGATTGTGGTGAAGAAAAGCGAAAAAAAAATTTTTAATCAACCAGTCGTCATATTGGAAATTTGAATTCAGACAGATTTTCTTTTTAATTTCAAAGTAACCAAACCAAAGATTATAATTATTTCAACACCAAAGTTTAGCCAAAGAGTAAGCACGTAACGTAGATAGTAGAATTTGTTAATGTTAAGTTGAATTTTGTTGTAAATAATTATTAAATAAGGTTAAAATTTACTGAATGTTCTAATGTAGTTCGTTATCAGCACGTTTGTAAATAGTACAAAGTTAGTTGTCCTAATAAAGGTGCAATGAATTTACGTCTTTTTTCATTGTCTTTTAACCCCAAATTCTCTATTTTAGACTTTTAACCACTGTGACTGCTTACCATCAGATAGCTCGTCCGCTTGTTTGCAACCTATGGCATATTTACATTTTTTATAAAATCTTATCTAGGTATTAAGAATCATGAGGACGAACATAATCTTAAGCGCCTAAAAAACTTAAAACCAGGGCACCGATTCTCCTAAAGAAATTGTTTTTAAATTGTAATTGTTGCGGTTTTAACTGTTAAATAACTGCCTCAAAATTGACAGTTTTAAATTTTTTTTATACTAGAAATATACAACCACATAATAATTATAACTTAGTAAAAAAAAAAAAAAATATCAAAAAAAAAGGTTAAACCTAAACTACAAAAAACTTGATTTTCAGATCATACAAACAAGGGAGATTAGGTAAGGTGGCGCGGCGAGTGCGAACGCATCCGGCCTAAATCTGCCTTTATTCAAATTTATTAATTTAGTTGATTGGTGCTCCTGCAAGTTTGTGTGCGTGAGAAAATGAGTAGGTAAGTGTACTGAACTAAAACTGTACCTAAGTAGGCACTAACAGTTTTTGCGTTTCTAATAGTGAAAAAAGTGGGAGAACAACACCGAGATCTTTGGCGTTGAACTCCCCGGTGGCAAACGACAGGGTAGCATACAGGAATAAAGAGTAGCTTGGAGCTCAATTTTAATACTTTTAGACAAACATACTCTTAAAAAAATTATACTTACATTAAACTTTATACTAGCCAAATTCTTACCTCCTTCATCAAAAGACGTCCACTGCTGAACATAGGCCTTCCCCATCTGCATCCACTGGATGCCCGCGACTCTCGCGATGTCGTTGGTCTATGTAGTTGGCTTGTGGGAGGCCTACCTATACGCTGCGTCTTCCGGCTTGTGGTTTCCACCCAAGAACCTTTCTTCCCCATCGGTTATCAGTTCTTCGAGCGATGTGGCCTGCCTTTTGCCACATCAACTTGCGAATCTTGGTTCTTCGACGAATATCCTCGTTCCGGATTCTATCGCGCAAAGAAACTACGATATAAATATATATACCTACATTCGATATATATAGAGAGAGTCTCTCCATAACCTGTGCGACTCTAAGTTTCCAAAAAGCCAGCTTACAATGTATGTACAGTGACACGGATTCAGAATGGTAAAAACTAAGAAGTAGTTCTTACTATTCCAAAGCTCGTAAAATCAATAAGTACACATAAAATAAAATGTAAACTTTCTGAAGTCTCGCAAATTGCATCTCAAGCCCCACCTGACTGCAATCGTAGTTCTTTGAAAGCAGTTGAAGATGGCCCTCGGAGCGCGGGCGAAGAAATCACCGCGGGAGAAATCGTAGTGACGCCTACTGCGGAGAAGTGTGGAGATGGCTTTCGTACGGAAGCATGTTCGCGTGGTTACATATATTTGAACCGTTTGGGGCCATTGGGCCCTTGGGGACTGGGAGCTCACATCATTTTTTAAACTCTTTCAGAGCGCCTGGTTAATGCGACGTGTGACCAAAATGCTGGCGTGTTTCTGGCTCAACGCATAAGCATTAACATATAGCGTGGTAATGCCACCACCATGCTGAGTACCTACGCTGGCAGTAGGCTTGAGCATTTAGATTGTCTTTAGTCCTTCAACGGCCCAAAGGCAGTCTAACTGTTTTAGCTCTGAGGACCCATCATATCGGCCATACATACCCTTTTTAGTAGTGTTATTTAGTTTCTTTTTTGTTTAGTTAATAAAGGCACTTTAAATAAGTACCAGTAAAAAAAAGCATTTTAGTAAGTATTTTTAATTCTGTTATGGCAACTTGTGTAATTTTCACATATTCCTTTTGATTTTATTATTTAGAAACCCGCTTACTTAGGAGGTAGAAAAATTTGAAACTAGTTCACATAATAATTTAAGGATATGCGGGTATTCAAAGATTTTGATTATTCACCAAAATGTTTTTTTTTTTACCGCCACCAATATAAAGCACCTGGTAGCCTAGAGAATTAGCAGGTTGAACAAGCAGTGGACAGGGCACATAGCACGCAGAACAGATGGCTGACGGGGCCGAAAGGTTCTCGAAAGGAGACCACGGACCGGTAAGCGCAGCGTAGGACGTCCACCCAAGATGGACGGACGACCTAAAAGAGACCGCGTGAAAACGCTGGATGCGGGCCGCTTCCAACCGGCACTTTTGGAGATCGATGGGGGAGGCCTATGTCCAGCAGTGGACGTCCTATGGCTGAAATGACTATGACGATGAATATAAAAGAAGTTTTAGTGGGTTGTATGAAAGTCTGCCCATATGATCAATAGCACATTACATCGTCTTGCAGCTTGCTATAGTCCCATCGCTCCAAAGTTAAAATCGTACCTATAAAGTCCGTCTCCACACCACTTACCCCTTCTCCAATAAAATTATCATATGAATACCATCGCAGGGGCGTGGCCAGGGTGGGGTGAAGGGTGAAGTCGACATTATGAAAATACGCGGCGACTTCCGCGCGAAGAATCTCGTAAGAACGCGCATAACTGCTACAGAGCACCAACTTATTTGTAGAGGTGGAGAAATGATAGAACTTCACATTTTCAACGGCTGGCTTCTAATATATACGATAGTGGCTCCTAACAGCTTTACAGATAAGTCTTTCGCGCTGTATTCCAATTGTGAACGGCTGTAATAGGAGGTATAATGACTGCTGTTGAAAATGTGGCCGGGCTAGGTTATTTTTAATTTAAAAGGTGACTAGAAATCTGAGTTTTGACGACAGACGTTTTAAAGGCATTTTAATCACAAAACATTGGTTGGTCTGGCGCAGGAACGAATTTACGAATTTCGGATTCCGCAACTCCCCCTTGCTGTCATAGCAAATAAATACTTAAACTGAGAAAAACGAATATGAAAACGTGATCAGACCGTGGTTATGGCGGCTTGGTATAGCCAGAAGTGTACCTCTGTAAAATGTCATCGTTTCGCAAGGCATTTTGTCTAAAAAATTTGGAAACTACAGGTAAAACCGCCAGTCTTACTAGTCACCCCATAATGACCAAAGTTAATGACCACAATGGCACTGCAAAACGATTACAATCGCTATAATTTAATATCAACCATTCCCAGCGATGTTTACGTCTAACATTTGGTTCTCATGCCGACTTTTATGATGTTTACATTGGACTGCATTTTATGTGGGTGCGAAACGCGAAAATTAACTTGATAATTACTGCGTCTGAAGTGAGAGAACCCAGAGAGCACAAGTAAAACAAGTAAGGTATAAATGAAAATTTAAAAACAAAACCAATTCCCAAAAAAGCTTGTAATAAAAAAAACACGACCTCCTGATGGAATGCGAACGCGCCTGCTTTCGATCCAAGCAATTATTTGCTCTGATAGTTGCAATAACATTGTAAAAATCTGAATAAAACCCACGAATTCTGATCACTTTCGCTAGGTTTTTGAACGCATGACTGTAGCAGGTACCCGATATAATTCAGTTAATTATTAAAAGAAAATGACTTTTTACAATGTATATAATATATATATATTTTCTTGTAATCAACAGCGTTATTTATTCTATACAATATTCAACAATGGTAATTAAAGATAAGGCCAAATCAGATTACGGTAATTTAAAAAGGAAATAATAATAATTTTACGACTAACATTGCCTTATTACAGGCACACGAACATCCTTATTATAGGTGTATAGGTGTAAGGATTGGTGTATGTGTCTGTCGTCTCTACGATACACAAGTCCTCAAAAGAGTCAGGGTTCGCAGAGACGTGTGTGTGTGTTTGTGTGAGTGGGGGTGTGTATGGATGTGGGTGACGGTGTGTGGTGATGTGTAGAATTACTTACCGAGCTTGTGACACATATTGCAGATTTCAGAGCAAATAATTGCTTGGACTGAGTTTAATATACCTATCATAATCTACCTGATACCTGATCATATCTGTAAAGCCAGGAATATAATAGATAAATTTCCGACCTATAAAGACTGTGTTAACGAGTTTTTTTTTTCTTTTCTGTGGTGTCAACAGAGTTTTAATCAAATAAAGTCAATAACTTCAATAAAACCTGCTTTCATATAACAAACCACATTCAAACTGGTCTAGCTGTTTCGGAGAAAAATTACAATAGCAAACATCGGGTGTGTTCAAAAATGATGCCACGTCGGTCGCGGGGGGCAGCTTGTGATTGGAGACTCGACACGACTCGACGCTTGTGATTGGAGAATCAAGTCATTCATTCAATTTGCAAGGATTGGCTCCTCTCGAAATAGTTTAGGTTGACATGTTAGAACCTTGCCATAAGCGGGGTAAATGATGAGCAGTCAAGTGGTTATATTATTTTCATTGGGTGTGTTCTCGTTGTCCAACCTCAAACGCAAAAATACCACATCAGTTTAGTCACGCGTAAAATAGGCGTAAAAATCTTGAAATAAAACCTAGCAAGCAAAATTCGTTCACCTAATCCTTCAATAGGAAATATAACCTACCTACGCACATAAGATAGCTAATTGAATTATCAAAAAAAAAAAAAGATCTCAAGATTCGACAGGCGATCTTTACTTCCAAGAAGTTACCTCTTTATTGCTGGCACAGTCCATTGTGTTCAATCAAAGAAACGCAATTGATTGTCGAGAAACTGGACTTGTAAACAGTGCATTACCGCTCATCCTCTCAATAGGATTGCTAGGGATGGGAAAATATCGTAACGTTTCGTTATCGATATCAATCAAAGGTAATTAACCTGCTTATTTTGAGCCTTGCGCCGCTAGGTACGGTATTTTATTGATTGATGATTTTGACATTTATAAGCGATATAAGTGTTTTTAACGTATTCAATGAAAAATGGGAAACAAATAAGTTTGTAATAAATAAGAAAGACTGTGCAGCTAGCTGTCAAATATGTCAAAAGATTTTGATTCGATAAAAGTGAATAAAAGTGAAGTGAAGTCAACGAAAAATTTACAAATTTGTCGATCAATGTAAACCGTAAATACTTGTTTATACATTGCTGATTTGACGGTCACCATGGCTTTGTGCTGAGGAAAGCTTATACATCAAACTTTTAGAATCAGATAATTTTCAAGCATAGTGGTGGATTACTTAGAAGACCTTTGTCTAGAAAAATAGTAACTTTTTAATAGAAAAAAAATCACCAATTGTTTCGTTTCCATACAACAAGCTAAAGTGGACACTCATTTAAAAATTACATTGAATGTTATGAGAAATTGAAATCGAATTAAAACTCAAATGATAAAATTAACAATGAACGCCTCTAACAACATAATTATATTTCTTACTGTTTTTATTAAGGCGTACACATTAAGACAGTGACAACTCAAAATATATATTCTATAATATCGATAAAACCCCATCACTAGTAAGTGCAGCGCAGGACGCACTTTACTGCATTAACATTACGATCGAGTTACCCGCACGTGCGCCGGAAGTGTCATCGGTAAACAAACACCCGTCGGCGCATCACTACGAGTATACTCGAGATAAATAGACCTTACCTCATTACAAATTAAGCGCTGGTGTTTAGTTAAATACTATAAAAATTGTTAGCAAACGGTGGACTGTATAGGTAACTGGGGGGTTAGACAAGACCCACTTTCTGTTAGAAAGATGAAAATGTATGAAAATGACATTGACATTAGCTAATGTCATTTTCATACAATTTCATCTGTATGAAAATGACATTGACATTAGCTAATGTCATTTTCATACAATTTCATCTTTCTGCAGGCGTTAACGCTAACAGAAAGTGGATCTTGTCTAACCCCCCCGCTGGTGTTTGATGAGAATAATGATAAGCACAATGGTGATAGAAACTTGTTTTAATTTAAATATTTTAAACAAAACTGCTCGATCCGACTGCTCTTTGTAATAGGAAATATTAAGTTTTTGGTATACAGGCGCCGGTTACCAGAGGCACACATACACACAGCGCTCCCGCCGGGATCGTAGACCCCCAGGATCTGTTAAAAGATAAGTTAGATTCTCTCCAAATAGGCAATCAGGTCAACGAACCGCTAGGGCTCCAGGGCACACCCCCTCTGGGGTGCCTGGGCAAGTCTGATTCCCACTCCCGGCGACGGCCCAAGCCGAGGTTCGTACCTTCGAGGTACCCTTGAGCTAGTCGCCCAAAACTTAACCATCAAGTTACGCCGAACGCACTCTGCGTTCACGAACTAGTCCGGTGAAGCTGCTGGCAACAGCGTAAGTCAACATAAAAAAAAAAAACTTATTTATAACTGCAAGATATTTTGTCCCACACAACAGGGCAAGTTAAATAAAACCTTGTAAAAAGACTCGTGGTTTGAACTTTTTGTTATGGTCTGCATATTGCACAAAATAATTATAAGTCATCGCTAAATTCTATACTCACCCAGTCTACTCGAATTTCTAAAACATTTTACCGCATCCACCCAAGTTCACCCAACCCTTTAAACAAAAAAAGGTCAGAGCAAAAAGCAAATTAGTAGATTTGCCACGCCACTTAACTAACAGGCAAAACAGTCTTAGAAGGAGTCGCGACGAGAAAAAAATTATATGATTCTACCCGCCCGCGTGTCCCGCTTTAATGGGTGCTACTATTGGTGTGAGTACTGTGAGTCGACATAATCTCACCAAAAACTCATATTTACTCGATTAATTCGACTTCAAAAAATATTTCTTACTTTTGTGGCATCCATAGGGAAGTAGTTAATTTATTCAAGAAACATATAAATAAATAAATATATCAACACTTTTAACAAATTTTTTTCCTGCTGTTTACACTTGTTTGAACTTGATTGAATAAACCGGCCACCAGAAAATTCATAACGAAATTACTAGTTATAACTTGGTAATGAACAAAAACTTGTCACCGACTCGCACTTGGCCATTATTTATTATTTGTTGTTATACTTTAGTGTGTTAATCATGCCAAGTTTGACGCTTGTATGTATTACCGATTTTACATTAGCACTAATACAAAAATACGTTAAAAACGTTTGTTGTTTCCCCCTTTCGTTTTTACTTTTTTACTTTTTAATTATTTCTTGGATAATCCGTCGTAATATTTACATATTCTGTTGAAAATTTCATCTGGCTATCTATTACGGTTCGAAAAATATAGCCGTTAATAGGTAGGACAGACGGACAGACAAACAGACAGACAGACATCGTAGGCTTAGTAATAAGGTCCCATTTTTACCCTTTGGGTACGGAACCCTAAAAAGGATGGTACTTCTGCAAAAAATCTCACCCCAATTTTCAAGTCTGCTCCAAACTCGATCGAACTTCACATGCTGACCCCATTCAGTCGCCAATCGTCTAGACGAGAGGCGACGACCGCCCGCAATCCCATCATGTGCTCTGCAATCAGACAGTAGTGCCATAGTAGAGTGCCACCCTTGTGTGGTCTGATGATTTGCTCTCAAGAACTCAGGGCAAAATAAAGTGCTGTTTTTTTGCAAGTTTTGGCGACAAAGCACCCCTTGAACATGACTCTCTATGATTATTTTTCCATGGATTTAAGTATAGCCAACAATGGAAGTGGTTAGTAGCACTTCCACTGAAACTTGCACTAAGCAAAACGTTGCAGACGATGCGTAGTAGGCACGTGCAACTTGTACTTGCACTACGCATGCTCTGCAACGGGCTTCAGTATGTACGTATACTGAAGCCTACAAAGAGAAGTTTCGATTTGTATAGGGTTTTTATCTTTTCATACCGCCTTTTTTTCAAAATTTCATCCAAATCCGCTCAGTGTATCAGCAATCGAAATTCCTTGTGACAATTCACATATTTATTTTAAAAATATAGATATTTGGAATCATAAATCATCATCATCATCGTTTCAGCCATAGGACGTTTGCAGGACATATGCCTTCCCCATCGATCTCTAAAGGGGCTGGTTAGAAGCGGCCTGCACCCAGCGGAGCCCTGCGGCCTGCGGTGCAGGAAAACGCTGCAGAAACGATGCAGTGCCAGTGCGCAGGGCACATAGCCCGCAGTACAGATGGCCGATGGGGCCGAAAAGTTCTCGAATAGAGACCATGGACCGGGAATCATATCAATGAATTAAAATAAATATAATTATACTACACTAATCTAATAAACCGCTGCCCGTAGGAATCTTTCCCAAAATGCTGGCCGCATTGCCGCGTTGGATTGCAATACTTACTGACCCGTTGCGCAAGATACCGACCAGCACTTTGGTCATGGATGCTTCGACCAGACGTGATAAATCTTGTGAATAGGTATAATTATACAAGCAAATGTGGGACCGGTAAGCGCAGCGTAGGATGTCCACCCACAAGATGGACAGACGACCTAAAAGAGACCGCAGGGAAACGCTGGATGCAGGCCGCTTCCAACCGGCCCTTTTGGAGATCGATGGGGGAGGCCTATGTCCAGCAGTGGACGTCCTACGGCTGAAATGATGATACCAGCAAATGAAAAATAATGATACCATGCCCTATGAAACGGAAAGCAGCTTTTAAATTCAATTCAATTACGAGCAGTTTTCTCTGAAACAACAATAACCGGGTTTCAGAATACATATTATCCACTGAAGTTTACTCAAAGCAAAATAAGTAGGCGATATTATTCTTGTAATTGCAGTTAAATACAACAGAGATAGTCTTAACACTGAAGGGCTTGTGCTACAAAGTTCACAGGTCTTGTGAATTGTAAGCTAATACGCTAATAAGCACCCAACCGCGCCACATTTTTATACAAATCAGAAAGCAAAAAACATAAAAAGATAGATTAAATATACTTTTAGGTAATTTTTAACCCCCGACGTAAACATAGGGGTGTTATAAATTTTACATGAATCTGTGTGAAAAACACAGATACATAGGTACCGCAAACCCTATCTGGGCGCGTTAAGGTTCACGTTCGCGTGATTTTCCAACTGAGCGGATCTAACGTTAGTTTGGTGCCGCAATACCTGTTGTCCGTAAGGCCCTGAACCTTTCTTCCCCATCGATTATCGGTTCTTCGAACGATGTAGCATAATTATACAATACTTTTTTATTTAAAAACCATATAGAAACTTACCTGTCTTGTAATGTACAGACTTAGACCAAAATTTGGCCTTTATAACGTTAAATTCTACAAGACTTGTATGTTTAGTTAACAATATGTAGATTGTAGTGTAGATATACACTATTCTATTTTACCGTGTAGCACGCACAAACTGCACGCTACTTTCTATCATCAAATTACTTCTTTACGCACATTAAAAAAACACATAATTATGGATATAAAACCTCCAACCTCGTAAAAAGTCCAGATAAAAAGGTCGTAGAGGCACTTCCTCTGTCTAATCTCTCATAAAATGGTTCCATACATCCATTAACACTATTTTTAACACTTTTTAAACTCAATGAACGCTCGTCCTCAATGAGGCTCATTTATATAAAAAAAAAACTACGAAAATATAATTGTTTACATTATTTTTAGTTTATGTACGACGTAAACCTCTGTGCCGAATTTTCTAATTTGAATAAAATTTTGATAAGCAATAAAGGCTATAATTGCTCGGTGTGTCGTGTTATGAAGCGGCGGTGATGTATGGATATAGGATATTTAAGACAAGCGATTGACGTCTTTAACGCTGTTGTAATTAATTTATTGGCGCTTTTAAAGCGGAAACAAAAAGAGATGGAGTAGACCATGTCACTAGAATTTCTTATTAAAGTTAGTTTCTAATGGAGGCTTATTTTAAAGATTTTGTACAGGTAATCGTTAAACTTTATATTAAAAAATGGATTCAAAAAAGTGGATTTTTCTAAATTCGAAAATATTATTATTTTCTTTCTATGATCTCTTCTGATACTGCGAATCTATTGAAATTATTATTCTCTTTAGGGTAATAGACCTAACAGGTACAGGGCTTTTGAACCGTAATAGGTAGCTGCTTTTTTTTTTTTTAACAGAATTGTGTTATTTATATACCTACCTACCTAATACAAATACTTTATCTATGGGATGCAATGTGTTGCTCTTGACTATAAATCATTAAAAACGAAATCGAACAGAATCAGTTATTATTATCGGGATGTTTACCGTGATAAGGTTATGGAACTTGTGGATGGAGCTCCCGATATTTCGACGCAGTTAGGTACAAGCACCATTCCCCGTAAAGACTAAAGAATGCGGGTGGTTGGCCGAAATGCCAAACCCTGAAACTCCGAAATACCCCGCATCTTATAACCGTAGGGAATAACCGTGATAGTTTAAAACAATGTCGAACGGAATTTGTTTTATTTGCCTATCGGGGTTTATCGCCATTATTATTGTTTACATAAAATATACTCTCACTCGATGTTTTGATCATATTATAATGACCACGAGCTTAATCACAATATAATTATATTGGGTTCAAATCGTGACAGTTAAAAAATTACACAAACGAAATCGATTCCATTTTACATACAAAACGAAGTCAAATTCATAGGACACCAAAATGTGGGTGTTAAATAAATTTTCAATTTGACGAGTATGTAGGTACAATATTCTCCATGGTTGTTCTTGTGCCGTGTAGTGTGCGGCATATTTACAGGTCACATCCGGTGCACGGCTATTACTTAATAGCTGCTCGTCGCATCGCTCGCTAGTGCCCCCCAGTGAATCTCAAACTTTAGTAGTCAAACGTTCGAAGGCGTATGAAAGTATTACATTCAGGGCCCGTACCGTGAGCTCTTTAACGCGATTCAATTTCGATTGCGCAACAATGAGATGCGAGCGCAAACCATATCTCCGCAAATTAAGGTTCACGTTCACGTAATTTTTCGAATTCTCATAAATTAAATCGCGTTAAAGGAGTGACGATACGGCCACAGTTATTAATATAACAAGTACGAAAAATTATATTTAAAGAAAACCTGCAAAATATTATCTACTACCTGCGCCCCGGGGTTTCACCCCAAGTGACAATTTTGACGCAATTCATTAATCAATTTTATTTAAGTATAGCAAAATGAGCTATAGGTAATTTCTTGCCCCCTCAACAAAATAAAACTTTGACATTCCTTACGTCAAAGCGGCGAGCAACGCGGATTTTTTACCAAAAGCCATGTAACACGACACTAAAATTGAGTTAAAACAAACATCTAGCGTCTCCGTGACGCCAAACATATTAAAAAGGGTCATTATATGACAACGTGTTCTAAATCAAAGCAAATTACGCAATTAGGCCGAAATTTTGACAATCAAGATTTAACATCAACAATCTTTAAAACTGTTTCTGTTTTCTTAGTAGATAGCGTTTTTTAAGTTCATCCGGGCAGGTGCATTTATTTAATTATATAAAATACAAGCTAACTTGCACTATATAGCCTATTATTTCAAAAAACTGTTTGGTTGCCCCAACGATGATATAACCATGTATTTATGTATATTGCCCAAAGACCGTGGAAGGTCTAAAGATAACACAAATGCAAAACCCACAGTTTTTTTTTTTTTTTAAATACATATTAGAACGGGTGTCATGGCATTTTTGTTGTAGCCGGTTGCATCCATATACCTACCTAAACGAAACGTCAGTCATTCGAAATCAGTTAGCAACTGCGATGCGGCCAAAGAACTTTGAGACCTAATTCAAAAAGGTAAGGTCCAAGTTCTTTAGATAGATAGTTCGATTTAGAGAGTTCATCTTATTTTCATAAATGTTTTTGTACACTAAAACATTTATGAAAATAAGATGAACTCTGGGCTCCCAAGGGATCAAAGTTTTTACCCCCAAGTGGCTCAAATATGCAGGTAACCACTTAAAAATATCATCATCATCATCAGCCAGAAGACGTCCACTGCTGAACATAGGCCTACGCCTTTAACCTCCACACTGACTGAAAGCCTGCCTTTTGCATCCACTAGATGCCAGCGACTCTCACGATGTCGTCGGTCCATCTAGTGGGAGGCCTACTTACGCTGCGTCTTCCGGTTCGTGGTCTCCACTCAAGAACCTTCCCCATCCCCATTACTTTAAATATACATAATATTAATTATACATAGATTTAGCGATAAAACAATAGCGATTTCTGGCTCGTACCGTTGTAGTTGAAAGAAGGAGAGAAATGATCCCGATATTTTCCTGGAGTGTTAACTCGTGCAATAATAAATAAATAATATTGATAGCCCGTTGGTCCAGTTGGTAGTGAACCTGCCTTCTGAGCTTGGGGGCGTGGGTTCGATTCCCATCTAGGAGAAATATTTGTGTGATGAACATTTGTGTTTGTTCTATATCTGGTTGTTAATATCTATTTAAGTATGTATTTAAAACTATATATGTATGTATATCAGTCTCTGGCAGCTTTGCTTAGTTTGGGGTCAGATGACCGTGTGTGCAAAAATGTCCCGAATATTTATTTATTTATTAATATGCTAGGGATGTACCGGTGCGTTCTATGGAACCCCCAGTGACCTTGGTCAGCAAGAGTCATGCCAATAAAGGTATTTTAGTAGGTGCAGGTCCTATATCTTTGCTCCAATACAGCCAGATTATTTAGAAGATTTCCCCCGCGGCCACGTTACCTACCAAAAAGGATTTAGCTAACTGCCTAACTTCCTATAATATTTTTAATGCCATATATGGCTAACAAGCAGATGGGTCGCCTGATGGCAAGTAGTCGCTGTCGCCTATGAATATTTGGAACACCAGAGGTATCACAAATATTATAAGTCCTTATAGGCTGTTAGGTATACTAAATACACTTGTACATATTAAAACGTAGGGGTTTGTAGGGATAAACATGAAAACATAGCAGTTTGTAGAAATAAACATTAAAATGTAGAGGTTTGTTGAGATAAACATTAAAATAAATGGGACAATGTTGTATTGCAATCAAGAGAGCCGAGGCGTCCTCCCCGTGCTCTCTTTTTTATAGTCAAGGAGACTGTCACGCGAAAGACATCACATTTTGTGACCAAAAAGCCAGACGTCTTTCCAATAAATTTTTCGCAAAACTGTTATACTCGCGATAAATTTTTACAATATGGGAATTACGACAGTTCGAGGGAGTACGATCGTTTCTTTTCTGAAATTAATAAAAAATATGATTTGACGAAGTGGCCATCATCATCAAAGGCAGCACTCGGCAGTGTGCTTTACAATCTGACGGCACCGGTTCGATCCTTGGCCGTACACCTATCACTTATTTACTGCTTAAATAATATTTGCAGTTTTCGATGCAACGCTCCAAAACGGTGAAACAAATATCGTGAAGAAACCAATGTTCAAGAACCTCAAAAGTTTAAACACATGATATTCACCAACATGCAATGGGCCAGTATGGTTGATTAGGGCCCATCTTTTATCTCAGAACGCCTGTGTGAGGAATAACAAAGGCTGATAATTTTAAAAAAAACCTTTATGTAACAAAAAATAAGTTTAAATTTTTGCGCCGCTATCTCTTCGCCTACAATAAAGTGATGGATTACACTAGTAGTATGTACACAGATTTGCCTGCAGAACAATCACTTGACTCCGTTTTAGCTTTTAAGAGGGGCCGCGATATCGGAACCGTAAAATTTCGCCGGTGTCGGCTTACTTTTCATATTTATTTGGTAATAATGGCCTATAAATGGGATCGCAGTTTTGTTTACTGAGCTTATTTCGGATTGGATGACAGAATGATCTGTTGTAGTCTTTTAAGTTAAGGACTTGCCTTACCATCGGATTTTAATAACATTTTAACCGATTTTTGTTTTAGGGATCTGTACCTCAAAAGTGAAAAACGGAACCCTTATAGGATCAGTTTGTTGTCCGTCTGTCTGTCTAACTGTCAAGACCTTTTTCTCAGAAACGCGAAGAGGTACTAAGTTGAAATTTACTAGCTAGCTGACCTGACAGACGTTGTCCTGTCTTAGAACTGTCAAACACGCAAAGTCAAAACTGTAAATCTTAATTTTTTACACCTTGGGTTACATTATTGGAGTTTTGGTATAGATCCCTATTTTTTTGAAAATATAATATAGCCTATGTTACCCGGGGATAGTGTAGCTTCCCAACAGTGAAAGAATTTTTCAAATCGGTTCAGTAGTTTCGGAGCCTATTCAATGCAAACTAACAAACAAACAAAGAATCAAATCTTTCTATTTATGATATTAGTATAGATAAGTACTCGGGTTTACAGTTTCTTTCAGCCTTGTAAAAATCAAACTTGTAAGTCAACGCGATCAAAAGATATCACCATTTATGTAGCAAGAGACGAGGTCTCATAGCACATAATTATGAAAAAAAACAGATTTTTGTTAATTTGAAGTAATATCATCATTATCATCATCAGCCCTGAGTGACCCACTGCTGGGTATAGGCCTCCCTTTGTTTATGCCACTCTCCCCGGTCTCTCGCTATTCGCATCCACTCGTTCCCGACAGTATTTCTGATGTCGTCAGTCCACCTCATCCTCGGTCGGCCTGGGTTTCGCCAACCTAGAAGTAGAAGTAATATCATAATATAAAAATATATTGTTTTGCCATTACAAACTTACATTATGTATGTTTCTTACCTATCACGTATTATTTTATTTAGGTTAAAATACGTACCTCTACATTTTGTAGTTGGTATGTATCAAAGAACCATATTGTCTACTTCAAAGTTAAGTTTGTATTTCAATATTTTAACTTTTTTGTTGTTTGGACTCGCGCCCTAAGGGTTCTGGCAAACGGAACCCCCATAGCGCGAGTCATACTCGTACATTTTTTAAGCCTCCGATAAAAGATCTGATAATCTTCAATCAGCTGAACAGATTTTCTATAATCACAGCTACAAAGATAAGATAAGAGGAATCGATGTCGGGCTTGCAAGAAAACGAGGCTGGAGTACACTACTATATTGCAAGATCACATAAACCATAAGATGTAATAGCAGTTGTCCGTAAGGCCCCAGCATTCTTTAAAGAAACTCTAGACCACATAAACCATAATATCAAGATCGGTAGTCCTTGAAGTAACCCTTACATCTTTGAAATAACTAGCACTCAGATGTAAATGCCACTCACGGTCACCCATCCGAGATGCTCCACGAGTGCTTCACCCAACGTATCTATCCAGATGGTTGTACAAAACTACCTCCAGTTGTCATCCTTCAAGATCTTAAGCAAATTGACGGACACTTCTCTTAAGGCACTGAGGTATCATTGTTGTGAGACTGACTTATCTGCAAAGTTGAGCGAGGGAGCCACTAACGAATCCTCACAACAAAACTACGGCAGGCAACAGGAAACAGTTAGTACCGTCATATGACCACCTCTAGATATAATTTGGTGGTATTGTATCCCACTTGTTCCATACTAACGTCTTTTAATTATGTACTCATACCCTTAGTTGCAAAACATACTAAATGAGACCTTTTTCTATATGCGTTAGAGGTTAAAATTGGTTGTAATGGTCTCAATGGTCCAGGACACATAAGACGGCATTGAGATGGTCAGGCTCCCACGATGTTTGACATGTTGTAGAGCTTTGAAAAAGTAGAATTGCCTTTACACTTTTCATTGGCGTAACCACAGAAAAGTCAAGTAAATAGAACGGAAAAGAGAAGGAAAATCTGTCGTCAGGCATTATGACAGAACCTTGATTGAACATTCTTATTTATGTCAACGCGTCGAACTCTGCATCTAAAGAACGTGGACCTTACCTTTTTGGGTTAGGTCTCAAAGTTTTTTGTCAGCATCACGCAGTTGCGAACTGATTTCGAATGACTGATGTTCGTTTATATGGGTGCAACTGGCTACAACCTTACAAAAATGCCTTGATATTTTTGTTGTAATTTTTATGTTATCCTTGTTTTGTGGTATTTTAATAAAGAGTTTTGTATTGTATTGTATTGACAGCCGTTTTAATTTGGATATTTTTTTTTTTTCTGTGAAATTGTATGAAAGACAATCTCTACAACATTGATAACTCTATTTTAAACTCGTTAATGCTCTTAAGGACCCGTTACTTAAATAATGATGGTGCAACTGTTTCTTATCAATACGATTCATGAAATAATGATAATAAACTGTTTAGTCTGGCTTATGAAAAAGAGCCTAAAAAGAGGGTCAAATAAAAAAAACTGTAAGTAAAACCCAAAATTAGTATGAATTACAAACGTTAACTAAATTTTGGAGCCAAACAAAAAAAAATTGCCTGATTGTATTATTTTTCTAAACTTGTGTATTTTCGGGTTGATGTGTAATAATAGTGGATGTGAACTCGAAGTAGGTACTCGAGTGTGGGAAGTACGTAATTTACCAAGGTGAAATATTTTTTTGTTGATTCCAAAACTTCATAGAAGCCTCTAGTAAAGTCTCCTTCACTTTACTAGGGCATGACTTGGTCGTGACTTACTTTACTTGACTGTGACTTGTTTGGTTATCTATCCTAATATTATAAAGAGGAAAGATTTGATTGTTTGTTTGTTTGCTTGCATTGAATAGGCTCCGAAACTACTGAACCGATTTGAAAAATTCTTTCACTGTTGGTAAGCTACACTATCCCCGAGTGACATAGGCTATAATATATACCCGTGCGAAGCTGGGGCAGACCACTAGTATCTAATAAAACTTGAAAACATTTTAATACCCAGTTGTCTTGACACTAGAAAACCCACAAGATGTGCGACGCCAAAATCCTCGTAAAAGGAAAGAAGAAGTAACAAAAAATTAATAATTTACGAGTACAAAGTCATAGTCATAGTGATTATGAAAAAAAGCTAAGTGCAGCTTTTTTTCATAATCACTTCAGTGATGGAAGCAAGCCGCTTTGCATAGTGATTATTAGGGTCCAAAATAAGCAATTTTACCCGCTGCAGCGAAACTTTAACAGGAAAAGAGGTAGCGCCTCTATTAAAAAAAAAACTTTTGGTGCACCAATTTTCAAACAAAAGAAAACTTCACTTAAAAATAAAAAATACAATAAAAACAAAGATGGCTGCCGAAAATATTTGTCTGTCGTAACTATGCGTAAAATACGTATTGAATTTTTACAACTATTGATAATTAAGGATACGACTTTTTCAATTTCGAAATTGTAATTTCTATGAATTCGATAGTTATTTTACGTATCGAATACTCGTGCACAATAGGTCCAAAAACGGAACAAATGAAATAGATCTGATCATAATGCACCGTGACCGCCGAGTCAAAAACGCGTCTTCATAGCCATTTCAGCTACTAAAAACATCCGTTCACTTCACTTGCCACTAACTATCCAGCCCATCTCAGTTTACATGAATGTCAGAGCACTAGTTACTGGACGCACGGTCAAAATATTTGAGCTTGAACGAATTTGTTATGCATTAGGTTGATTGATTGATGGACTGATGGTGTGCTTGTTGCTTTAGGTCGACGGACTGAAGGTCTGGGGGGTCGTGGTACGGGGAAATGCCATAATTAAATGATATCTAATTATTATTAACTGGTCTAAATCTGGAGTTCTTGCCACTAGTGTTGCCGAACTATCGACAGTCCAGCTATCGATAATTGACCTCGAAATTTAGTTACAATATGGACTGTGCTTACTATTACAGACTTGTGTATCGACATTTATAAAAAGCAACATCGTATCGATACTATCTAGAGTCACTATAGTACACTCGTCTGGGAAGAAAATAATATCGATAGAGTCACCAGCGTGGTCACTAAATACTCTGACGTTGTAGAGTCCGTTTTTCTGTTGCCATGCCCTAACAGGGTAGTACCTATGTAGTACATAAAATATAAATAAAATAAATATTCGGGACATTTTTTGCACACACGGTCATCTGACCCCAAACTAAGCAAAGCTTGTGATATGTAATATAATATGTAAAAAAAATGTTATTTAAGGTCTGCATGCATATAATTATATCACGCAATAAACTAATTGATTATTGAGTAAACCATTCAAGATTTGCAACAGTATCGATATAATTGAACTTTGGTAGCTGCCACGCTGGTGACATAATCAATACTTCGATTAAATAAAGAATAATATGCTTGCAGTCAACTATCGATAGTCCAAAACTATCGTAGTATCGACATTATCGATATTAACCTCGCCAGGGACTAAAATAGTGTTGACAGTATCACCACAAAGTATCAATATGCAAATCCAATCATACTTACTATCGATAGGTAATATTGCAAGTCATAAATAGTATGACCACATTTTGTGCTATCGATATACTTACCTACTATCGACAGTGGCTTATTGATCGGCGACACTAGTGGCAAAATTTTGTCTACCTCTTTTTTCCTCGAATAATCGACAAAGATTGATTTTCTGTTATGTATGGAACAGCTGATACATTTTTCGAGATTTCTGATTTTAGATATTTTTTTTTGATCATTTTTCTGGGTTGTTCTAATAGTAAAAGTTGTTCATGAGTACAATAACCTTCTTTCGGCATAGTAACACCGATATAAGTAGCCTAGTATGAACTGTCTGTTTATACCCTTTCAGGTGCAAACCCATTTTTAGGACTTATCGGTTTAACTTATAATCTTGTTCTTCATACCACAACTTTATTAGTCACTAGTGGTCCACTCCAGCTTCGCACGGGTATAGATTATAGCCTATGTCACCCGAGGATAATGTAGCTTCCCAACAGTGAAAGAATTTTTAAAATCGATCCTGTACTTTTTGAGCTAATTCGTTGCAAACATACTTACATACAAATCTTTCCTCTTTATAATATTAGTATAGACTAGCGACCCGCCCCGGCTTCGCACCGGTGTAATTTACGTGCAAAGACGGAGCGGGTGGCTAGTTATATATAGGTAAACCTTCCGTGAAAATTATCTAACTGATGGTGAAAACCGCATCAAAATCAGTTGCGTGGTTTAGGAGGAGTTAGCGCCCATACAGACAGACAGACAGATAGACGCGGAAAGGCGACTTTATTTTATACTATGTAGAGAAGATACGAAAAAAGATGGGAGCTTTCAATATAAATAAAAGACTCTGGCCAATGACATCTCAGCGGCCAAGTATGTCATATACAGGATGTTGTACTAGCTACTGGGAAATAATCTGGTGAGATTGAGACCGACTAAAAGCGAAGAGATTTAATCAGTTTGTTGTGGCAACGGATCACAAGTCGTAGCAACTGATATCTATATCGGCAGCCAAGAAAACATTCACAGTTTGTAGCAGTGGACCGCACTTAGCTCGGAACTATTTTGAAAAACTACCAACAAACAAGTGAGTTTAGACGGAAACGTGAAAAATCAGGTACCCTCATTATGTTATTTTCCTAAACTTGTATTATTTCATGTTGTAATGTGTAGTAATGGTGGATTATTGTTTATTAAGTATTTGTGAACGTGCGTGGGTAAGTGGTATAATGAGGGGAAACGTGTATTTTCGTGATATTACCAAAACTCCACAGAAGCCACTAGTATAGAAAGAAAGAAAGAAAGAAAATAAATTTTATTCGACACCTTTACAAAAACTTATATCTACAGGATACAATCAGTGTCGAATGGGTCCGTCTCAGCATTAATGCTGATAGTCAAGGACTATCAGCGCCTGTTTTCAGACGAACCCTTGAGTTTACAGTATAAAGTCTCGACCAATTTATTAGGCCATGAAAAAAAACCAACGCGTTAAAAATACCTAAAACTGAACAATGCATTTTGTATACAGATCTTAATAAAAGCGCTTGCCCTAAAAAATAATAATTGAACGATATTTATTGCGATAGAGACAAAAGCAACATCTTGTAGAGAGAAAGTGCCAGTCAGGTGTGACCGGGCCGGCCCGGGGCGAGCCGGGGCGGGCCGAGACGGGACAATCGCTCGCTAATGAGTCCGCTCTAATAATCATTATCAGTCCTCTCTCTGGACGACTTTTCTTCTAGCTAGGGCTGCTACTGAAAGTTTTTGTGACGTCAATATTGTCTATTTTAAGTTTTTTATTTTTTATTAACAAAATAAAAGCTAACACTAACACTACAAAAACAGTTAAAATAACCATAGACAGAAGGTCTAAAGAAAATTCAAATGCTCAAGCCCAATATCAGTTGTGTACCCAGCATGCTGGCGGCATTACCACGCTGAATGGCAATGCTTATGCGATGAGCCAGAAACACGCCAGCATTTTGGATGTCATTCTAAATGTACAAAAAGACGTGTAACCTTTGGTTGAACGGACCACCGTCTGACCAACGGGAGAGAGGAGAGGAGAAATATTATATTCTCACTCTTTTTCTCTCGTTGGTCAGACGGCGGTCCGTCAACCAAATCCACACGTCTTTGTAATTCTCAATCGGTTTTTTATTTTCACTCAGTTATATGTTATCATTAAAAATGTTAAAGACGTGGGAAAGAAATGGCCGTGGCCGTTGCACAGGCCCGGAAAAGTGCTTAGTGACTAATTAATACATACATGAACCTTTGAGTACTTAATATTAAATCAATAAGATAAAGACAATAAAAAATGGTAGTTACAGTTTAATATTTCCAATCACTCGGCAGCCCTACTCCGCAATAATAGGAAATTTGTTTTCCGGTTCGGTGGCGACCAATTACGCGATTAAGGAATTATTTCCACTTTTTTCCCGGCACTGGCAACTCCCATCCCCCTCTCCCCTTCGATCTTCGGTAATCTCGCTCACTCCTCGGTAATTTCGCAATACAGGAAATAATACAGTATAGAAAAGTTCAACTGCAAAATTTTAAGTTGAATGTCAAATTTGGCTCCTCCCAATTCAGCAAAATTTTGAGTTGCATCAACGTTGTCATTAATGACATCTTAGTTACGTGGAACACCCTGTAAGTATAGGTAAATCGCACGCTACGCACTGTAAGGTTCGTACTACGATGTTACTACGTCGTAGACGCACTCGTAGAAGTGTCGTATGTCTACGACGTTGACAAAAACAATCTTCAGCTGACATGCTTCAGACATACGCACTAATAGTATAAAAAGAAAGGCCGGTTTGCACTTTGATTAGTGCGAGTGCAAGTTATTAATGATTAGTAATTTTGGCAGTGATTAAAGTATACACTCGTAGTAATCACCAATCAAGGTGCAATCGGGCTTTAAGACGCGATATCGTAGATCATAGTATAAGTAACTGTATGTATGGTCACAGGCCACAACACACCACAGATTAGGTAAAGCTATTTTGACGACCCGACGTAAACGCAGCGATGAAAACCGTACCATAAATACATAGGGATGTATTTACGGTAATGACTTGATGTAAGCGTGGCTACGACCCGACTTTTTATATACATATATTGTATATCTAGAATAGATCTACGATGGTAAGACGATCCGACGTAAGCGCAGCGATGACTGAGGTAAATACGGCGACAGTGAGTTTACCAGAAAACGCAAGCGGGTCAGTAGCTTATCTCGAGATGAAGCGATGGTGACTATTATGCGTTGCAGTAGAGTCACAGAAAGAATACTGAACGCCTCGAGCTGATGCCTATTTGGTGCCGAGATAATAATTTTGCTGTGACCATACTTCTACATCCATAGAATCCATACTGCTACAGAGCCCACAGATTCTTCTTGTATGTCCCGGTAATTCCCTGGAGGTTTCCGCCTATTGAATCTCTCTGATTAGCCTCCTTTCCCGTTTGACGGCAACGTTCGTCACGTCTCTGTAATTGGTCCGTTGGAGCGCTCTCTTTTTAAAAGTGTCGGCGAAAATATTTGATCTTTGGAGAGGGAGGGGGGCTTCGAAATTGGGAGCGATTTCTCGAATACCTATACTAAAGATTCTGGTTTTGAAAGGCGATGTCAGACGCGAACTTTACTGGAAATTGGTACATTGATTGCTAAAGTTTTCAGGTTAATAATCTATTAGATACGGGTAATACAGGTTGGATGCTTCGACTGAAATAAAATGAATGGACGGGCCCTAACCATTGAAATTGCTCAGTAAAAACGAGTCAAAGCACGGACATATATTTCAACACCTAATTATAAAACATTACAGTATATTTGTTACAAAAAATAGAGCCCGGTTTTATTTGTGTATTTACACTTCGAGAAAGCATATAATGCATAATTTTGTCAGATGTTTCGTTATCGCGTAACAATAGACACGTGTTTCACTTCCTACGGCTAGAGACCGACTGAAACGAAGTAAGCGCCAGCGCTCATTTTGTTATCTTCAAAAGTGCGCTTCTACTGGGCCTGTCCATTCATTTTATTTTGGTCGAAGTTTGGATGTATATTTTTATGGGACGTTTTGATGATTGCACTACAGCTTACGGCTTTTTCGTGTTATGGAGGCTTTTACTATAAAAACTTGTTTTCTTTCACTTAGTTCGGGACCTTTAGCGTGCGCCCGACTTATACAGTATCTCACGCCTTGTCTGACGTTTGCATGTTTTGGTGCAAACACGTTGATAAATCACGTTGCTTGGGAACTACGGACTACTAAACTAAACTTTTAATGAACTTATTATTGTAAGTATTTACTAGTGTAAACTATACTTTTTGTACATTAGTATATAGTTAACAATTTATGTGGTGGTACGGAGTATCACGGTACGGTAGTCCGTGCGCGAGCCCGATTTGCAATTGGTCGGTTTTCTCATACACACTAAGAAACTTGTAGTGCCACCAATGAACGAACTAGCCCACATGCAAAAATCGATTAAAGGCATTGAGCCTGATTTTGGCCTAGTGCGTTCGCACCTGCCACCTTACCATATCTCCCTTTTTTGTATGATCTGAGGTGATACTCCTAGTTCATCACTATCAATTGATAATATATATATAGATCCCAGAAGATTTTTTATTTGTTTAAGTCGGCGTTTGACCACCAGCTCGTCTATTGGTAAGCGACGATGTGGTCGAAGATGAAGAACCTTGAGAAAACCTAAATTGTATCTACAAGGATAGTTGTATATACAAGGAAGCCGGCAGATAAATACAAATATTGTATTATTCTGACCTACGTATATATGGCTGGGAGCACTTCACTAGTAACCCGATTGCTCGAGTGTGGGCTAAATGCAGCGCGTACTCCACTTGAGATTCGCTTGCCCAATTCCACGGCACTTCTTTTCAGTACAAGCCCGCACGAAAGGGACAATAAAATAAATAATACGGAATAAATATAAAACCAAGCTGACGAAACCGAAACCGAGAGACGTTGTCCTTTCTTAGCTATGAATATCCAAAACTATAAATAAAACTGCTGTCTGGTAAATTCACACTCATCAGACACGCGAACTGTCAAACGCGCGAAGTTTTCCAATTCTTTGCGCAATTTTCTAAATTTTGCATTCCGTAAGACGTACAAAGTTAAGAAAACTTAAAAAAATATGATATCGGTAAAGTTGTTCTTAAGTTATGGCGTGACCAAGGTATACAAATAGGGATTCATATTGTGTTATATTCTAGGAAGCCGTTACTAAATAAACCGGCCAACTGTAAGTCAGGCTCGCGGAATCGGGGTTCCGTACCACCACAACAACACAGTAAATTGTTAACAACTAAAGTAAAAAAAAGTTGTGCAAAAGACGACATCACGCCCAGGCGGTCACCCATCCAAGTATACCGACCGCGCCCGCCTTAGTGGTGAACAGAAATTTGTCACTGACTCGCACTTGGCCATTATTTATTTATTAATAATTATTTTTACTTTAGAGTGTGTTCTATAATCATGCCAAGTTTGCCACTTTTACAGAATAGGAATGTACTAATATTACAGCGGATTAAATACAAAATAATTATTTAAGAAAAAAAAGCATATAAAAAACGTATTTTTGTCTTTTCTCTAGTGTAAGAACTCCCGAATACGTAGGTACAAGCGTCAAACCAGATATGATATAGTAAACACTCTAAATGAAATAACAAATAATAAACACCAGCCAAATGCGAGTCGAGCGCGAGCTAAAAATGCGTGCTGTTAGAAAAATACTGCAACACTTTTGTTTCCGCTAGTCCATTGGCGATTCTTTTGGCAATGGAAGAAGGCTGCCTACCGGAATACTTATGGATTTCGGACGTACTTATGAACTCTTTCTCGTAAATCATTCGTTAGCTGGTTAAAGTGGACTATTATTGTGGACTTAGTTAAAAAAATAGCTTAGCATATTATAAAAGTTATTGTACCTAAATGCGAAATTTTTTGGAGTGTTTTGCGAACGTCTATTTAGCTAATTTCATGAATTTTAGACGTATAATATGTTGTTGGAGGTATCGCACTACCAGAATCTAGACGCGAAGACTCCGCAAACTAAGAAGTAAATAAGTTTGCCTTCTCAGCGGTGTGAGTCAGTATCATATTAGGTTTCCGCAGTGGGAGGTAGTAGACGCGGCAGAAGTTTGCTTCTACCAATTTAGTATTATTATCAGCAGAGTGAACGAAGCCATTTTGTTATCTAATCGACTAATGTCGTAAAAGCGAGCTCTGTATGGAACCTTTTTGCAGGACGTGGTCAGCCTCGTTAAACGTTTTCTTCTTCCCACGCAAATCCTTTGCTTTACGGTGTTGAGCATCGGACCAAGCTAAGTAATAATATGTCTATATCTATACTAATATTATAAATAGGAAAGATTTGATTGTTTGTTCGTTTGTTTGCATTGAATAGGCTCCGAAACTACAGAACCGATTTGAAAAATTCTTTCACTGTCGGGAAGCTACTCTATCCCCGGGTGACATAGGCTATAATCTATACCCGTGCGAAGCTGGGGCGGACCGCTAGTACTATATAAAACCATAAGCAAGTTTTGCTTTACTGGTACGTTGGAATAAGGCATATGGTACTTCATGACCTGACGTTACGCAGTCGTCATAGCATCCGCGCAAGTTGAAAGATAAGATGCAAAAGAAGATCGCATCTCATCCCAATCCCTTGACTTGTATCGCTACACCTGCCTAGTACCTCTAGGGCTGATATCGGGTGGGACGTAGATAGATACAGATGTCACCGGAATAGTCAGATTTACCAAATGGTGAAGAAACCGACAATGAACAGGATGGATCGTTCGTCATCAGAAAGCAATAATCTGTATTGTCATAATCTCATGTGTTTGCCTACATAAGCGTGGAAGCTTGCAAACGTGCAACCTGTGCCCAAAAAAGGTAGTCGTGATGACCTTGTTCGCCAATCTTGGTCACGTCCATACTCTGGAAGACTATATGGAATGTGTCCTAAACAACAGGCTTCTCCTATTCATGCGTATCTGGATTCTAAAGTTAATGAACTCCTCAGTGACCGGAAATACAGATTCCGTTGTAACCCAGTCAACTGGAGATCTTCTAACGTACGCCACACACATCTGGAGTTAGGCCATCGAGAAATACGGAGAAGCATTCACCATTTCCTTCGACATCTCGAAGGCTTTCGATAGGGTTTGGCATGACGGCCTTATTAGCAAGTTCTTCTCGTTTGGTTTGTCTACCGGTTTCGTTGCGTGGATATCGAACTTCCTGATGGATAGATCGATTCGAGTTATCATTGATGGCTGCTCGTCCGATCGATTGGCAATTAACGCTGGTATCCTCCAGGGGTGGGTGCTCTCTGAGACGTTCTTCCTGCTACACATCAAGTACTGCTTTCACCTTTGGGATGGGCTGAGCTTGGGACATTAGAGTCTATTGAGAAATGTGCCAAGATGATCATCAGCAATGAATGGTTCAGACTAGTTCAGACTAAGCTTCTTAGTCTTTAGCATCGGCGCAAAGTTGCTAGTCTATCGGTTTTTTATCGGATACATTTCGGAGAGTGTGCATTGATTTTGCATGATGTAATGCCCTCCTGCCCATTTCTCTATTAGATTGCCAGAGTGGGCACGAAAAATCGACACCGCTTTATGGTTGATTTTCGGAAAATCAATACGATCCGCGTTGATTCCACTTTTATTCTGCGAACTGCTAGTCTGTCGAATGCGCCGTCTGAATGGGTATTCTCCGATAGTTATAATCTGGGTGTCTTCAAATCATGAGTGAATCGGTTTCTTCTAGGTAAGCGTGCTCTATCCTAAACCTAACATCAGGTGAGTAGACGGACAAACGCAGACCTATTAATAAAAATCTAGCTAAAGGTATACAATCTAGATCGTCTTCTTTGGTCATCGCCAAAACTGCAGATCTTCAGCTTCTTGTTACACGGGCGTTTTATTTTTCTTGTAGAAAACGTCGATAATATTGTAAATACAACCACAACAACTACCAGACAGACCAACCACAACCAGACAGTCCGACAGTAACATTTATGCGATAAAAACGAGATTTTATGTTGTCGATACAGAGTACCGAAAGTACCAAAAAAACCGGGAATCGGTTTTGAATCCCGGTTCTGATTTTGCTTTTTAAAAAACCGGGAAATCCCGGTATTTTCTGTGCCGGGATTTCCCGGTTCTGAACCCTAATGGCAAGTAACAAGTTTAGAAATGCAGGGGACTAACTTTTTGCTACTTTGGCGGGCCATATTTCACAAAATATACCTACACTTGACACCTAACGACACCTACCTACACAAGAGTGAATAGAGTCCTCAAAGGTAGGCAACGCACCGCCAATGCCCCGGGTATTGTAGGTGTTCATAGGCGACGGTGACTACTTACCATCAGGTGGCCCATCGCTTGTTAGTCAACTATTATATAAAAAAAAAAAAACTTGATGAAATAGTGATGTAAGACCTATTCTACGATATACCAGACGAGGGGTTGCAGCGAAAAAAGAAACTTCATCCCTATTTCACATGTACCAGAGCCACCCCTCTCAATTAGGGTAAAAAATTACCCTCAAAAATAATATTAATTTTATACTTTTATTTTTTAATCTATAACTATATACTCAAACTGTAATTGTGCGAAATTTCAAGCACTTGCCTTAATAACTGTTGAAGTTAGAAGGTTCAAAAAAATTAGGACGGGTGGACAGACAGACAGACGGACGGACAAAACGAACTTATAAGGGTTCTTTGTTGGGCTACGGAAACCTAAAAAGCACATGCCATGTACCTTACCTACCCACTATACCACAGAATACATATTAGTACAAGTCTATACTCAAAAATAGGTACCATGTAGTTATAAGTCATATCCGCATTTGTCATGGGTTTTTATAATGTAAGTAATATATTGTTCGTACTTAGTCCCAATAATGGAAACCTAACCATATATTAATCATTTAATTAGGGCTACCTACTACCTACTAATGGGTTATAATTATACTTTCATTACTTTCTAGAAACTGTAAAACCATACGATATTTATTTAGGTACGTATTTACCCATGAATAAACCCATGTTTTATCCTGGTTTGAAAGCCAATATATTTAGCTAATGTAAAAGTATGGGCAATAGTACGTGACTCGCACTAGCCGATGAACCACTGTTCCAGACATAATTATCTTGAACAATAGTTTTCTAAAAGTTTGTTAAACTACACTAAAGTTTAAAAAAGTGAACGTCTTCTTACGACTTAAACGGTAAGAATAATCCATTATACTGTCTATATGTCTATACAAACGAAGGGTGAATAGAGTCCTCAAAGGTAGGCAACGCACTGACAATGCCCCGGGTATTGTAGGTGTCTATAGATGGCGGTGACCACTTACCATCAGGTGACCCGCAGCTTGTTTGCCACTTATTCTATAAAAATATATATAGTCTTAGTCATAGTACTTTATTGGTAACAAATAACAGGTACACGTCACAGAAAATAAACGATAATAAAATAATTTAAAATTATTACAATAATAATAAAAGAAATTACATTTTCACGCAAAACAGATAAACAATAGTATATTAATAATAGTCAAAATAAAATAAAATAATCAAAATTAAATTAATTTCATCCTTGTCACGTCGTTGAAATTATGTATATGTATATATATATATATGTATATGTATGTATATTATGTATATATATATATACATATATATAATTAATGTCTTCTTTGATTATACTGAGATTTTCGTATTTCCTTCCCTTTGTTTGTCACCAGTCACCAGTCCACCGGTTCTTAATACTACAGAAAGCTTGATAGCTAGCTTGGGGACAATTTTAATTTCACATAATATATCTTTTTTGTTTTAGTCCCTGAATTAGGGGGAAAATATAGTAATAAAAAATTCAAAGTTTGGACATAAAGTGACATAAAAGTCTAGTTAGCCAAGTCTATTATTTTTAATCGATTTTATTTAACTCGCTGTAATGAGGGTCGAGACTCAAAATTTCAAATATAAAGTCCTTTTCATGAAAGAAGTCCCACGGCAAACAGCGGAACTAAATTTCCATGTTGTAGTTGTCAGGTGTTGTTACTGTGTTTGGACGCTAGTGAGATTTTTATTAATTATCCATCGTTAAAGAGTCGTGTACGATGCCAAAAGTTGTTAAGTTCTACTTGAGAAATGATACTGATAGTGATTGATACGCGATGACAGCGCCGCGTCTGGGGGACTTCAAACATGAAAAGCACTCTAGTTCAGAACTAGATAGTATTGCGTGAAGCATTTTTTTCATTATTTGTTGTTATTTGCTTAGGTATTTACTTCTGAATTAATTTGGATCGCTATTATTCTTATTGTAATTCCTTTCCGTGCATGGTTTCGTGGAAGAGCCGCCTGCTAAAATTCCTTTCCGTGTAGGGTTTCGTGGAAAAGATCGCTTTAAGCGATAAGGCCGCCTGTTAAGGCCCTCTTTTCCGAATTTTTCAATTTTGGTTATTCTAGTTTAGTGCTTCCATGGTTAGCTTAAAATTATACAGATGGTGTCATTTATTATCTAGAAAGCCCCAAAGACCAAAAAAAGATTAAAGAAATTTTGCTCCATAGAAAAAAAAAAAAGGTAAAACTGATTTGCGCTTTCTCCCTGTTTTTTGGAGTAATTCAAATACCTATAAAGTAAACTATGTCTGCGATATCTTGATATATAAATTTTATAATTATGAAGGAAACCGCAAAGTTACAGTTATATGATTATTTACGGGATATTTACCGTGGTAAGGTAGTGGACGGGAAATATCCCGTAAATAATCATATAACTGTAGTGAACAACCGTGATAGTTTAAAACAGTGTTTTACCGCAAAGTTACATTTTACATTACAGCTATACTTTTCGAAAAATATGAGAAAAATCTCAAATATAGCAGTAGTGAAACGCACGACTGTGTGTAAGCGCTTTTATTTTGCTCCGCTAAATGCGACTTCAATACGATAAACCAAGACTCTACCTCTACCAAGTCTCTACAGGTCATCTGTAGTAATAAATTAGGAAAACCTTGCCTTAAAAACTTAGTTAATAGTTTCGTTGTAAAGTATCTGCTTTCCTTGTTTATGTGGTCTTCTTATAAAGAGATAATAGATCTTAATTAGGTACTTACTTTCTATGAATCGATGACCATTAAAAATAAAAACGTGTTTTACAAAAATATAAGTAGGTACCTATATGTATTTTTTATTTTACTCGACAGGCACGTAACCCTTGACGGTCGAATTTCGTCTCTCCAGTTTTAGAAAATTTATTTTGCTTATGTCATTGCTTTGGCGTTACCCCTTTACACATTTATTAACTTACAGAACAATTTTTAGTTTCAGAATGAAAGGTGGCGCTATGTATTTGCTGCAAGCTTTGTTAATTTTATTGGCTCTGACAAAGCACTGCATTGGATCCCTACAACCCAGTAAGTTTTTTTTTTTTTTGTGACGGTGGAAATGGTCGTAATGCTGTATGAAGTAACTATAGGTTATGTTGGCTAAGTGCAGAGCTTCGTTCGAAGCGCTATTAAGAAGTCATTTTTTTTTATTATTAATAGGCTTGCGTTTGACCGCCATCTCGCCTGATGTTAAGCGATGATGCGGTCTACGTCGGAGCACGCTTGCCTAGAAAGAACCGATTCACTCGTGATTTGAAGACACCCAGATTGTAATCATCGAGGAACACCCATTCAGGCAGCGCATTCTATAAGTTTTCAGTTTTTATTTCTATCTTATTTCTATCTATCTTATCTTAAGTTAAGTAGGTACCTAATTTCTAAACTATGCAGTATGGGAACTTACTACTTATTATAACGGAATCCTATCATGTGCGTGTCTCGACACGCTCTTGGCCATTATTTATTTTTCATCTTCGCCAAGTTTCACCGCTAATACCTCGATTTAGGTAGATATAGCAAAATCCCGTTACATTAAGGCTATATGCTCAAAGATCTAGCACTGGGATGCCTGAGGCCTAAGGCTGTGGATGATGATGATGTTGAAAAAAACCAGCTTAATTTGTAGCACTCGCTTTGCATAATCTGCGAAGGGTTTTTACTTGGCTCGGGGTAATTTTAAATTCCATCATTTGTCCCGTACCTAATTAATTTAGTTCAATTTAAAATATCGACAAAATTAATTAGTCGAAAGTTTTCCTTGATACCTACTTAATCAAGGAAAAAATATGTCTAATTAAAAAGTCTATTCAAGTTGACCATAGTTTATTTAATTTGGAAATAAAATCTGCTAGGTAGGTACCTATAGTATACCACCGATGTGAAGTTGATAGTACCTACCTACCTACACGGCTTTTACGCAAAGATAATAAAAATAACTATTACGTCTGTCATTTTCAGTACCTATATAATGTGAAACACAGTTGACGTCTCACATTTGAAAGCTTTCAACGAAAAACATATTAATTTAAAAAACACTTTTGAATAAAAAGCTTTTTAGTAGGTATTCTTCTCAGCAAATCCTTTCATTTGATACCCATATTGATGGTAGATAAGGACACTTTGTCCGCCATCTTGGGGCGTCCGCCATATTTAATTTATCATCTAGGACCAAATTGCTTGTATTCCACAAACCGAACGAACGCAAACTCGACGGAGTTACGTCGTTTCGTGTAGGAGTTCCTATGGCCACCTTGTCTCCATCAGCAGACCAGCTCGATGGTACCATAACATTGCATTGTCACCTAACTTACATACAGCCGAATTTCAGCACAATCGATTGAAGATAACTGGGGCCTTACGGACAACTGCTATTACAGGCACCTAATCCGCTCAGTTGGAAAATCACGCGACCGCAAACCTTATCGCGCCCAGATACCAGATGTTTGTTTGCATCGAATAAGCTCCGAACCTATTGAACCGATTTGAAAAATTCTTTCACTGCTGGGAATCTACACTATCCCCGGGTGACATAGGCTATAATCTATACCCGTGCGAAGCTGGGGCGGACCGCTAGTTAATAAATAAACAAGCCCGGTTTACAAATGACTGTAAAAATTTTGCACTATACTTTTTGTAATATTACTGCACTTGACCACCAACTCGCCTGATGATGATGCAGTCTACGATGGAGCAAGCTTGCCTAGAAGAAACCGATTCAGTCACGCCTTGAAGACACCCAGATTGTAACTATCTATTGTAGGGAACACCTATTCAGGCAGCGTATTCCATGCACAGTCATAGCGGTATGCACAATAAAAGTGATAGCATAAGTTTTCGGACTATCAGCTATGAAACGGTGTCACCTTTTCGTGCCTGCCCGCATTACGGCTTTAACAGCATCGGCCTTACTTACAATCGCTAATTAAATATAATGCCTAAAATTTATGTCTCGTTACCGCGTGTGACAATTTCCATCAGTTTTTTTTAAAATATATTATGTATTTTATATGTGAAAGTCATATTATTAAGTACCTAGGTATGACAGGGAAGCTGCCTGCGACAGATTTTGCGTTAATTCAATGGCGTTAATTTTAATCTATGGGGTTTTTTTTCCAGGTAATCCCGCCCCAATCATAAACAGACGTATAGTGCACCCGGTTTTATATCATGGCAGAACGAAACGTGAACTATCTTCAACGAGAGACGATGTGAGTAATCATTTTCATCACACTTATTCGAAACGACAATTGGCTTTAGAGGATAGCGGGAACCAAATTCAAGTTTATTCCTATGGGAGTTTGAGTTTTTCTTCTGATTGGTCCGCGTTCGTGTTTCTGAATTATTTTTGTTTTATTTACACTTTCAATCCAATTTCTAGATACAAGTTTCGAGTATACCGTAGGTACTCGTTCCTTTTGCTTTTTCTCATAGGTAGTGGTATAAAATAGTGCGTATCACGAGGAGCCAATATAATAACTATGTCGTTCTCGGGCGGCATATAAGTACTTATTGTATTCCTCGCTACGTTCAGCATTATATCTTAGAATCCTTCGCTTTCATTGATTCAGCTTTTTATTATATAATACAAATTAGGACACACGCCGATTGTTATTTATATGTATATACGTCGTACCTATATAATTGACGAATATTTGTGATTCTGTGTACCAGAACGGTGGACACCACCCTGAAGTAAGGTTGACCATATCCTCGGGGGGCTCAGTGATGGTCGTTGAGCTATGGCTGAACAAGGATCTGGTGACGGGAGACCACACACTGCAGTACCAAGAGGGAGGGAAAACTGTACTGCATAAACCCAAGAAAGAGGTAAGAATACTGGAATTTGCCTTCGCAGGGGTTGAGCGGACACTGTTCTAGTAGAATAACTTTTGGCATAATGTGTTATTAGAGATTATTAGAGATGGCAGTTGTTCTTACCTAACTTCACAACAGTAAAAAAAAAAACGGATATATATTTCGTGTTTAGTGTCGAAATAAAGGACCTAATGAGTTGCCATGCCTATAAAATACGAACAATTTATTGTTAAAAATAGTTTTGCCAGCAAAAATGGGAATTAGTCGGGTTTTCGTTTTTCAGCCTAGATTTGAGTAAATGTGCTTACTAAAATAGTATTGCGATAACAGGTTACCTACCCACCCACGGGTACCCGCTGTACCCGGTGGGGTACTTACCCATTATTGGCCATCGAGGCAAACGGTTGCCTATCACTCGAACATGGTAAGGCTGGCTAGTTCAATGTGAAAGATCTTGCGGTAAAAACTTGAAAATACATAGACATAGACATAATTTGTTTGTAGCAAAAAAACACAATAAGTATACAATGGAAAGTAACACAATTAATTTAAAATAAAACGAACTATACCTTACAATTTTTTTTTGTCACAAAGCAGCTCTAATTAATCATGATTATGCCGGTCGTAAACAACCGTGAAGCCCGTGAAGATAGTGAAGCCTTTTTGCACAATTTTTTACTATTTCCAGGAGTTGGACTATTGTCATTACTCTGGTAGAGTTCAAGGGAAGCCGCAATCATGGGCGGCCGTGTCTACCTGCCACGGCTTGCAAGGCCTTATCTTCAACGGAAATAACTTGCTCAATATTGAACCTACAGCAAGTAAGTATCTAGTTTCGAAAGCAGACAAGTCTTTTCGTCGCCCATCCCAAAGTCTTGAAAGTCAAGTGCGTATTTATTTAACTAACTACACTAGTAGTCGGAAACTTTGAATATATCAAATTTCACGAGTTACCTAGTTATTTTATTTTAATGTTATTGTTGTAGGACGCCAAATCCGATCGCCGCACTACCTAGATGAGCACAATGACCAAAACACGAATTCCAACAAACACACTGTGCGTAACGATCCCGAGACATCGACTCAGCGTGCTCGGGCTACCAGGGTGAGTAACCAGAGATGATAGTTAGTGAATAAGAGTCCAAGACCTTGACGGTATTCCCGATAGAGAAGGGCTGATCTGAAACAGTGTTGAAACCTCACATGATTCAAGTTTTCCAATAAAAACATTTACTAAAGTTATATGATTATTTACGGGATATTTACCGTGGTAAGGTTGTGAATGGTTATGATGTAAAGGAAACTATTGAGATCTCGAAATGTCAGAATTTCAATCGAGGTGATGGTTTTCAACTCGCCAGTGCGTGGAATCCAGTATTAGGTTGCCTCAAAAATAAAAAATAAAATTCACGTTCAAAATGTGTTCAAAATACTATACGCAGTGATACAGTGAGTGTGTTTTGTCGGGACTTAGGTTCGAGTTCGAGTTCCAGTGATAACCGTAGCAAAAGACTAAGAAAGAGGGTAGATCGTTATGTCTGCACCTAACTTTTTAACTGTTCTCCAACCACCCGCATTCTTCAGTGTTCCCGTGAACATGGTGCATGTAACTGCGCCGAAATATCGGGAGCTCATTCCACAACCTTACCACGGTAAATATCCCGTAAATAATCATATAACTTTAGTGAACAACCGTGATAGTTTAAAACAGTGTTTTAAAAACATTTACATTGCGTGATTCAACGACATTTTTCTGATAAAATGAATTCCCCCCTTTCGGCATCTACTTAAGGGTATTATGCTTGGCAGGACCCTGACGCAAAACGAGCCTCTCTATTTGTGGTGGGGTCTCTGTGTGTGTATGTCTGTAGCAATAGACTCACAGGGGTACATCCCGTTTGGTAAGAATCCCATTTGGTAAACCACTTGAGATACCTACTAAAAAGTTGCGTTTGGTAAACATTCTCCTTTCCATACAAGAAGTTTCGTTTGGTAACCTTTTAAATAATTTCATGTATTTTATCCCATTTGGTAAACTTTCTGTAGAAGTTAGTACACTCATGATAAAAATAAATAACATATATTTTTTTAACTTTTTTGTACTTCACCTTCGTTTGAAACTCACTCTCGTGGGCCGCTTGCGGCCTAGCAAACCACGTGACTTTAACGGTTTTTTAAAACTTTGTACATCACCTTCGCCTAAAACTCACTCTAACGGGCTGCTTGCGGCCTAGCGGGCCACGCAAACTCTACGGTTTTTTTTCCATTTTCAGGGTTCCGTACCCAAAGGGTAAAAACGGGACCCTATTACTAAACCTACGATGTCTGTCCGTCTGTCTGTCCTACCCACCTGTATTTTTCGAACCGTAATAGATAGCCAGTCGAAATTTTCACAGAATATGTAATGTTACGGCGGATAATTAACAAATAATAAAAAAGTCATAAAGTAAAAACGAAAGAGGGGTCCCCATACAAAAAACGTATTGTTTAACGTGTTTTTGTATATTATCTAATGTAAAAACGGTAATACGTACAAGCGCCAATCTTGGCATTATTACACACTCCAAAGTATAACAACATATAATTATAATAAATGATGGCCAGGTGCTAGTCGGTGACCAATTTCTGTTCATTAAAAAATATACCGAGCGTCACTTGCAAAATTTTATGAACTATGTGACGGCGAAGCAATTGCTTGGCTATTTTGGTAGGCATTAAGTCGTACCAAATAGTTTTTTAAATTGATAATTATTGTATTTTGTGGTGGTACGCCACCCTCAGTGCGCGAGCCCGACTCGCACTTCGCCGGTTTATTTGTACATCACTTTCGTTTGAAACTCACTCTCGCGGGCCGCTTGCGGCCTAGTGAACCACGCGACCTCGACGGACTTTTTCCACTTATTTAGGGTTCCGTACCCAAAGTGTAAAAACGGGACCCTATTACTAAGCCTACGATATCTGTCTGTCTGTCTGTCCGTCTGTCTGTCCTACCTAATAACGGCTGTATTTTTCGAACGGTAATAGATAGCCAGTTGACATTTTCACAGAATTTCCGTAATACATATTAAATTATAAAATAGGCAAAAAATAAAAACGAAATGCCCCATACAACAAACGTATTTTTGTATTAGTTCTAATGTCAAAACTGTAATATGTACAAGCGTCAAACTTAGCTTGATTATAGTACACACTCTAAAGTATAACATCAAATAATAAATAATGGCCAAGTGCGAGTTGGTGACAAATTTCTGTTCATTATCAAGTTATAACTGGTAATTTCGATTTTGAATTTTGTGGTGGTACGGAACACTTTGTGCGCGAGCCCAACTCGCACTTAGCCGGTTAATTTTTGCAGTCTTCGATGGCCACTTTCACCATTTTTTTTCAAAACTCAATACTAAACAACTAAAAGCTTAAGTAGTTAGTACTTAAACTAAAAAAAAAAACACATTTGATTTTTGGACCTGACTGTACCGTACAAAATTAATGGTTTGCCAAACGGGATTAAATGTATGAAGAATAAAATAGTTACGAAACGCAACTTTTTAGTAGGTATCTCAAGTGGTTTACCAAATGGGATTCTTACCAAACGGGATGTACCCACTCACAGTATAATACTACAAACAGACAAACACAGCCACACCTACGGAATACCTCACAAACGGACGGACCGTATTGCGAATTTTTTTAATATACGAAACAAGCTAAACAAGAATAAAATACGAAAACTCAATTGATTAAATAAATGTCATGTTTTTGATGCGTTCCAGCTTAAAAGAGCAACAGAGAACAAGCAAGTACAAGAGCCGAACGCGGCAAACAATCGGTCTCGTTACGTAGAACTGGTGCTGATTGCAGACCACAGCGTGTTCCTGGCGAGAAACAGCGTACAAGCTGTGCACACCGATATGATCCGAACGGCCAACGTAATCAACTCTGTGAGTATAATTTTTTTTTTTAATGTTGTAAGTACGAAGGCATAATTGAAAGCTAATAAATTAATATAATTTTTATTATACTCATGTAGACTGATGCACGTACAAACACGATGGGTTTATCTTGTTGCGTTCATTAGTTCCTATGATTATCTTCCGACTCCATCATTAGAAAAGCTCCATGATACCATATAAATGCATTGTCAAGTGAGGAGGCTATTTGTGCATTAAGATGCTAAACATTTTCTATCAGTCTTCCACCAGGTTAGAACAAATGGTATGTCGTTAGGTAAGCATAAAAAAATACTAGAAGTTAAAAAACAAAAAGCTGGCCAAGCTGGTATAGGTGATTTCATGGGGTGAAACCGAGAGGCGCAGCCAGTAATATATAAACTAGGTACTTCTTATACCGGGATACGTTCAATTATAATGGTTATTTATTATATTCTAAGGTTATATGATTATCTACGGGAAGACTTGAGTCCTTCCTTAGGTAAACACGGTTCATGTTACTGCGCCGAAATATCGGAAGGCCCTTCCACAACCATACCACGATAAATTTCCCGTAAATAATCATATAACTGTAGGGATACAACCAGCTCCTGCAGGATAGCGGGTAAAACTACCGAGTGCAGTTAGTGAGCAGCACTTTACAAAGTTTTTTTTAATCTGATACCTAATTATTTCACAGATATACTCCGCTCTCGACATCTCCATAGCTCTAGCGGGAGTAGTGGTGTGGAACGAGCGAGACGAAGTAAGGATAAATAAGTCCATGAACCAGACGTTGCAAGATCTGAATATGTACAGGAAATCAAAACTACTCATTGACATACCAAACGACAATACACAATTAATAACGTGAGTAATTTTTTTCAGACAGCTCGAGTAACTCTCCTTGAAATTGATAAAAAATACAAAAAATAACAATCGTGTTTGTATTAATTGTACGTAGCATGTGAATTATAGGCGTTCTATACACTAAGATAAGGAGTAAGATAGGTACACGTGTGCTACGCGAGGTAATCGTACAAGTAATTGTCAAATTTGCGTCTGGAAGCTGGTAGTGAGATACCTCCATCCTCACCTGGCTGCACGACATTTATGTCTAAAATACGCATTCGGTAATTGTAGCCATTGTAGGTTCGTAAAACGCTCCGCAATCTTGACGTGAACAAAGCCAGTGGCCCGGGTGGTATTCCAGGCATAATAGTTCTGAAGACATGAACTTGTGCGCTTGAGCTGCCTCCAGTACTGACATGCCTCTTTCGTCTCTCTCTTGAGACTGGTCAAGTGCCAAAGTCGAGGAAGTTTACAAACGTGTAAAACCCAAAAAAGGTAATTTGGCCGACTCTGCCAACTACAGACCAACCTTGGTCACATCTATATTCTGCAAAACTATGGAATGTATCCTCAATAACTGGCTCCTGACGTATCTAGAAGCCAATGATCTCCTCAGGGAACGGCAATACGGAATCCGTCGAAACCGGTCTAATGGGGATCTTCTTGAAAACGCCAGTCACATCTGTGAGTGAGGCCATCGAAAAATATGGGAAAGCACTCGCCGTTTCCCTTTAAATTTCGAAGGCTTATAACAGGGTTTGAAATGACTGAATGATCGTGACTTCGTGACATTCAGACGTTCGGACAGACAGACGGACACGGTCCACGCAAGGATTTACGGACAGAATCTTAATAAAGTTGTTACAGCCTAACTTACCTGCTTAAAATGTTTTCAGCCGAGAATGGTTCAATGAAGGTCACTGCGGTCTTGGGTTTTTGGATACGATGTGCTCGTTGGATGGGTCCTGCAGTGTGTCCGTGATTGGCCCGAACTGTTTAGCCCTGCCGATAGTTATTGCGCACGAAATGGGACACAACTTTGGAATAGAACATGATGGTAAGTATTGGTGATGGTATTCAGTAACAAATCGTTTGCTGGTAGCTAGGTAGGGGCTCGGGTGTGCGTGATTCAGAAGAAACCCTGAAGGGTCCGTACTTACTAAATATATAGTTTATCCATCCAGGGAATCAAGTCTCGACGACAAAATGTTACAAAATTTTGTAGTTGGCAAACAGGTGGTCCCATCCCATATATACTGACTACAAAATGTAAGTTTGGAATAGCAAAAACCATTTTTTTATGTGATGTAATTTCAAATTAACAACTTTCGTTTTTGTTTTCTTTATATTATGGCTGTGAGATCTTGCTTCTTGCCAATTTTTTTGATTCTGCGTCAACCGGATGTACCTATAGTTTTTGATTCCCCCTTGCGTGAAGTGTGAAAACATGCGGCATAAACGGCCACATCTTTTGATTGTATTGCCTTAGATATTTGATATTTTCACAGCTCCAAGGGGCTGCAGATCTAGTTATTTGATATTAATTTCAACTTGATAACTCCACACGTTCCTGAAAAAAAGGTTATGACAGACAGACAGACAAACAGACGGACTAAATGAACGAAGATATCTTATGAGGTTTTCTTTTTTCCTTCTAAGGCACGGAACCCTAAAAACATATTTATTTTCTTATAGTCATTATTGCTTAGTATAAATTCTGCTGTTAACATCTTTGAGTACAGAATTCTAAAAACTAATTTCGGAGTGCGTGGAGTAAAAATCTATTTATTTCGCGCAATTGTTTTCTGATATTTTTATTGATCCTTTACAGACAAAGACTGCGCATGCTCAGCCAATAGATGCTTGATGGATATGGGGCTTCCGGGATGGTCCAACTGCAGTTTGAAATCTTTTGAGCGTTTCTTGGAGAGTGGGAAATACGATTGTGTACGGTAAGTCTTAATTTTTTTTTTTTTTTTTTAAATTGCCACAATGAGCCAGAGAAGCAAAGTCACCGGTAGCTCAGCGTATTAGCAAGCTGGAGTGGCAGCGGGCCGGTCATCTTTCGCGGAACCCATAACTGTTGAGATGTACTAGAGTGGAGACCACGAATCGGCAAACGTAGCATAGGACGCCTTTAGACTCGATGGAGTAACGATATGCGGCAAGACAGTTGGCGCTGGTTGGAAGCTAAAAGCCGAAAATCGGGCTAATTATAAAGGTGATGAACACAACTGACACTAGAGCTGGCCACTCCTTACAATACTTACTGTGTATTACTTTGTTCCAGCAACAAACCAACGCGCCTATTTGATTCGACAACCTGCGGCAACGGCGTCGTCGAGCCAGGGGAAGAGTGCGACTGCGGCATCACGGCCGGGGGCGGAACTAGCCAGTGTCGCGAGTGCTGCCACTCCGACACATGCACGCTGCGCAAGAATGCCTCCTGTGGAGCGACATCGGCAGCTATTGCGACCAGCGCCAGCCTTATATAGCCTTTGATTAGGGTAGAGCGAGAGTTTTATTCCCCAGAGATACACTTTTCCCGTAGAGACTCTTATAAAAAGATTCACTTGTCTTTCGGTGCTCTTCATATCTCAAAACTAACGTAAAGGAATCGGTTCCGAATATTTCCACATCAAAACAACATTTTACGCTGTCTACAAACAACAGAAGTGCCCCGTGCCCGCCTATAATGCTTGATAGTAAAATGCGTAAACTATAATATATTAGAAATAGAATAAATGATTTTGTACTCACTTTTAACTTTTTTAATTTCATAAAACACAAAATAGTACCTACATTGTTATCCTAGGGGTGGAAGTAACTTATTTAGTCCCGAGACGGGGTTTGAGGGACTAAATAAGTCTTTAACCCCGAGGTAAACACTGTGCTTTTCATTACGAATACAAGGAAACTAAAAATAAGAAACATGAACTGAAAATTTGCTATATGGAAGTATAAACAAAACTCTACAATGAAGATCGGATTCCCGCCAATTTTTTTTTAACTTCCTGACACTGGCAACTGCACGAGAAGTGCAGGACCATAATCCTCTGAGAAAAAAAAGTTGGAACATGGTTCAATACAAATGTGAAAATAGAACTAATTTTTTTTTTATAATTTGAGTGTCTGTCAGTTTTCAACTGTCACTGTTAGTTGAAAGTGATTCTCCCTAGGGCTGAAATGTATTACTTTCAACCCGCTCCTAAGGCAACTTCAAACCTACTTTCCGAGTATGAGTAATGAAAAAGTTATTTGTTAATCAAAGTTGCTTTTTAATGACGTGCTCAATTTTGATGACCGAGCAAGCGAAGGATTCTAAAATTGAATCACGATTAGCGAATGATTCAAAAATTATAATCCTGAGCGTTAGCGAGGGAACCAAAAGAGCACGAGGTGAAAAATCTTTGCACTCGAGTGCAACACGTAACTTTTCATCCCACCTCAGCGAGGAAATACATTTGCGCATTATTAACAGTTTCAGTCAATTCTGTAGGAGTCACATAAACTTCCTCATTGCTAATCGTCACTGTTTATCTTATATCTACTGTATTAATTAGCAGCTGTATGTTTTCCTTGTAAAATAAAATAAAATAAAATAAAATCACTCATTTAAGGTTTTTCACTTATTTCATGTTTCTTGTTTTTAACCTAAGGTTTTAACAATATGACGTGAAAAGAAAATGGCGCGCGCAAAGCAAATAAAAATAAAGTACACCAAGAAGGTTCCGAGTCTGAGTTTTAAACAAATTAAAAAGTGACAAGAGTTACGCGACAGACAGAGAGGCAACTTCTAGGTTGCTGTAGATGTAGATACTTATATGATGATACTGTAGATACTTAGTTAGCGCTCGCACGTCCTGAATTGCACTTTATTGTGTAGTAGCAAGAGTAGCTACTTATTTAAATGATTTTGCGGAGTGAATCTTCTGTACTAGTACTAATACGTATTCTATATTTGTACCAAATTCTACAATTAGCAGGTGCCAACACATGTATACAATAAAAAAAAATTACATGTCAAAAATAAAACTACCCGCACAATAAGCACCGATACTCGTGTATCGGTATTTTTTTACCGCAACACAAAAACTGTTCTAGAGTCCATGAGGACTCTGAGAAACTATTTCTGTCACATTCACTCTCTTATAGAAGTAAAAGTGACAGTTAGAAGATAGTAGAGATACCCTGGAGTATCCATTTCGCCAGCTCCTGTGTAATGTCAGGGAGATAAGCCTACAGGGATGGAGATAAGGAAACATAAATATCAGGTGAAGTGGTACTCACGCAACTTACAGCTGAAGTACGTCTACTCCTTTTGTCGAGTAGGGCTTGGTGTGTCTTAGTAGATAATATCGATATCGATAGTTTTTTTAGTCCTAGTTTTAGCACGTTAATTGTTGGCCCGTAAGTAGGTAAGACAACTATGAACGCTTTTATCTCTTATATGAAATAATGAAAATTATTTTCAGGTAATTCGAAAGAAAAATAGATTTGGTTGGATCTTGTTTTCCTAGAAATCGTGTAACGTAATAGATGAACACGAAACTTGACAAAAGTTACATAAAAGACTAACGTAAGAGAAAGTTAAAAGAAAAGCAAATAAACTTAAAAGTTTTTTTAACTTCGATATCTACAATAACATTGTTAAAACCTAAATAATTAAATAAATATTTCGGGACATTTTTCACACACGGTCATCTAACCCCAAACTAAGCAAAGCTTGTGATATGGCTGCCAGAGACTGATATACATAATATATAGCTTTAAATACATACTTAAATAGTTATTAACAACCAGATATAGACCAAACACAAATGTTCATCACATAAATGTTTGTCCTAGGTGGGAATCGAACCCACGCCCCCACGCTCAGAAGGACCAACAAGGAACAAGGAACTGGACCAACGGGCTGTCTAAAAACATTTTTCTAAATGTTTTATCTATGCAATGTTACGCAAAAATACGCGTCGGCTTTTGAGAACCTCCTCCTATTTTCAACGGTTAAAAACACAATTTACTACTTAAATAAATTATGTGCAGTTTCGATACCATATTATCGCTCAACAACGGTGAAGGAAAACATCGTGAGGAAACGACATAATTATGACAATAATGAAATTGTAAGACAATTATGACAGTATGACTCTCTCTCACTCTCTCTCTCTCTCTCTCTATCTTTTTTTTCAGAGAAGGCCTGTGTCCCAGCTGTGGGATCATAATAAGCTGATAATGACAATGATGCGACAATATTCGACTATCGACAATCAACATTGGGTAAAATGTTATCGATAGCAGGTACATCCCTAAAAAAACACGGCAGCAAGTGGGTAACCCATTGGCGTTATCTGGCACTGCTTGTCCGTCTGTCTGTTTACATCTTAAGAGCAAGGATCATCTTGTGGTGTTTAGTTTCGTGTAACAGAAATTTTTGTTTTGTTTTGGAACCTTCCATTTTAAAAACTTGAGATGTATTCCTGAGTTAAAAAAATCTTCTGAAGATTTACACAAAAAATAATGGCATTTGGATAAATTTGTGCTAAAATAATATGTTTGAACGGTTCCAAACATATTTAAAAATATGGATAGGGTCAGCCTTAGATCAAAATCAAAATTTCGTTGGGGTCAGCGCTTATAAAAATTCCGTATCACAGGTAGACTAATAAGCCAGCCAAGTGTGAGTCGGGCTCACGCACTGCGGGTTTCGTACCACCACAAAATACAAAAAGTGCACAAAGACTACATCACGCCCAGGCGGTCACCCATCCAAGTACCGCGCGCGCCCTACGATGCTTCACTTGGTAATGAACAGAGTCACCGACTCACACTTTGACATTATTTGTTATTTGTTGTTATACTTTAGAGTGTGTACTATAATCATGCCAAGTTTGACGCTTGTACGTATTACCGTTTTTACATTAGAGCTAATACAAAAACACGTAAAAAAATACGTTTGTTGTATGGGGACCTTTTGTTTTGACTTTTTATAATTTTTTAGTTAATCCGCCGTAACTTTACATATTTTGTAAATATTTCGACTGGCTATATCTATTACGGTTCGTAAGATACAGCTATTAAAAGGTAGGATAGACAGACAGGCAGTTTAGGCTTAGTAATAGGGTCCCGTTTGCAAACTTTGGGTACGGAACCCTGAAAAGGAAGCTTTCAAGTTTTGATGGGCCAAGAGACTATAATGAATTACGGTACGTATTTAGAACAAATCGAAGCACTATCGATTTCCAAACGGCCATAAACGTTTTGCAAGCAAAAAGCATGTAAAAACGTTCGATAAGAACCCATAGATATCTAATAGATCGAGATTTATTGCCGCACAAGTGTTTTGTATTCCATTTATTAGTTTTGAAGTGTGTTTTCATATAAATTGCGATTGGCTATTCGTGCGTTGCGCAAGAGATCGCTTGAGTGGTTGATCGATTTGTCTAGACTCTAATATAGAATGTAGTGCCTTTTGGATTGTTTGAATTCGGTTAGCAAAGATAGAACGGTTAAATACAGAGTCCTAGAGACCAATTATTCAGATCTAAAAATGTCATTATGTAATCTGATTGTTTTCGGCCGCTCTCGACCTAGTGGGTTATTTATTACCTCAACCTCAAAAACTTTCTTATAATCTTTACTTTGAATTTTGTCTTGCTCTCTCATTAGTCGAGAGAGCAATACAAAGCTCAATGTATCATCATAATCAGCCTTTTAACAGTCCACTGCTGGACTTTTAGGCTACCCCCGAAAGGGGTGATTGGGCCATATCCACCACGCTGGCCCAGTTGCGGGTTGGTGGATTTGCATACGCCATTGAATTCCTTCTCCGTACGTATGCAGGTTTCCTCACGATGTTATTCCTTCACCGAAAAGCCAGTGGTATGAAAATCCGTACATAAAATCCAGTGACCTCATTGGTACGGGCCCGGGGTTTGAACCCACGACCTCGCTTTCAAGTTTAGCGGTCTCCCAAATAGGCTACCACGGCATTTCACGGCAAGCTCAATGTGTGCATGGCTATTATAAGAATGTTTTTGAGGTAGTGGTAGCCCCCACTGGCCAAACGTTTGGTAGAGGCGACTGGTGAACGGAATGCTAGCGCCTACTTTGGCCAAAAAATGTGCATTGCCATTCAACGTGCACTTACCATTATTACTTCCGCCAAGAGGCTTTTAGATTAGTTTTTGCTTAGTTTAGGGTATAATTATTTATGCAATATCTTCGCGCAAGAAGAGAGGTGCCAAACAAGGAAGAAAAAAGTAAGGAACGAAAGGAAAAAAAAATAAGAAGAAGGAAAAGTTCTAAGAACAAAGGAAGAAGGAGGAGGTGAAGGATAATTTAAGTTTAAGGTGTGTATATTTATGTGTGTCTGTGTATTTATTATCGGGATTTTTTATTTTTTTTATTAATAATTTTTTATAGAATATTTCGACGATCCCATTTACATAGAAAATATATACTCACTCTACAAATTTTAGAATGACTCCCGTTTATTGAATTTTACCCACTTCCCGTGACGTTGCACCTTAAGTAATAAAATATCATTGATTTTAGTTACATTGATATAATAATAAAATAGCAGGTTTTTATTAATTTATAATTTTTTGCTAATTTCCTTAGCTATCATCCGATAGCAAACGGTGTAAAAGGTTATTCTTAAAATTCTTATAACAAGTAAGGCTGATGTCTATTTAATGTAGGTACTCTATACACACAGCCAGATAATAAAATAAAAAGTTCTAAAAGCCCCGTTTACATTACATCACTCGCCCAATTCCACCGCTCATTCCAGTCGGACTGGCACTAAAACAATAAATATATTGCCCCGAGCCCGTCAACGTCAGTACGGTTTACAGGTTGTCAGTCGAATGACTGGAATGATTTTTAATTGCTCACAAAAGATTCAACAAAGCACGGGAACTATACAAATAAATTGGAGAAATTTAAACGCATAAGGTAAACATATAAATGTGTTGTTACGTCGGTGTTATGTAATTTTGTTTGATTTGTTTAATGCTTCGGAGATTTTATCTAGTTCCTTAGAGGTAGTAAGGGAAGACTCCAGTTGATGACAAAGCGTTAAACCACCAAACGAACGGTGCAAGCACTAAAAGAACGAAACCTAGTAGGATTCTAAGATTATCTTCAAAACATTATCACGATAGAAGTTATTAACTCTGACGCAGTGATTAACGATTAAATCTGCGACGATGTGCGTCACAGTCGCACAGGTAGATTTTTGTAAGCGGTGTATTAGAAATCAGTATTACTGCGAGGGTCGTTCCCATTGAGTGGTTGAGTGAGGCAGTCGTAAACAGTGGTATAGCGTGGGGGCAATGGGCCATTGCCCCCACAACTTTTATCTAATACCGATACAGATCTTCTCAAACTTCTCACTCAGATTAGCCAAAGTTGTTTCTACTTCTTATTTTTAATTCCTTTATGACTTTTTGATCTACATTCCTAAAAACGGTGCGTGGTATTCGAGCTGGCTCTAACGTTTCCTCCAAAATACTGTTTTTAAGTGTACTTTATTGTGGAAGCATAATTATGTGCGGCGAAGTTGGTGAAAAGCATGATGCTCGCTATACCATTAATGCTACGATAATTGATTACTATTTATTTGACCACAATACAGTATAGCTCTATTTTGACAAGAACCTACTTTACATTATGTAATAGGAAGAATTCTGTGCTCCTTTCCTACAAGTTTTGCAAGCTAATATTTTGGTCGTAGTTTTATGTTTGAACTCTTGTAAAACTTGTTAAATAGAATTAGTTGAGTAATACGTATACCAATAGTTAGCATAGTTCACAGTATTTTTTTTTTTTTTTTTTATTTTTTAATTTTAGTATTAAAATATTGACTTGTTTCAAACTCTACACAAATCCAAAATCTACCGTAATTTAACGAGCAGTAATCACGTCCAGCCGCGGTCCCGACACTAAATAAACGCGTTTGTTGTCGTTCAACAACAATAAAAACTTATTGACTCCAACACTTGTTGAAACAATAAACAACCTTGCACGTGTAGTTTTGTTGCAGGGCTGAAAAGTCGTTGGGTTCAATAGCTTTTTTAACATAACCTGCAGATACATACATATAGCATAACATATAGTGTTAGACTATGAAATATTTAACAAAAAATAACATAACATTAGTGTATACCTGTACCTTAACATTAAATATTTAAATACATCATTTGCTTTAGCAAGAAGTTTTAAGAATTTTAAGTACTTAAGAGACTGTTCGCTATCAAATTAATTGCTGTAGAAATTTGCAAAAACTGAAGCCGAATGAAAACATATTATTTTTATTCATTATAATACTATAATTAGTTAGTTTCAGCTGTTTGTTTTCCAAATAGTGTAAACTAAATAAATAATAATTAAGTAAAAATGCTTAATATAAGGTGATTAGATTATTACCCAAAAAAACAAGTTTCTTCTTCTTTCTAAAGGTAAAAAACCCGACATCGGTGTTTTCAGTGGATCATATTATTATATTTTGCAAACGGTACACCGAAAAAATGTATGTACCAAATCACACTTTCATGTTTAGGGTTCCATACCCAAAGGGTGTAAACGGATCCCTATTACTATGTCTACGCTGTTATGCCTACCTATTTCGATCCATGTATGATTTACTCGTGTTTTGTGCAAATAAATAATCTTTATCTTTATCCGTAATACAGTAATCCGTAGTACTGGTTAAAATTTTCCCAGAAGTCAAAAACTAAAAGGAGGTCCCTATACAACAAACGTTCATTTAAACTATTTTGGTATTTGCTCTAGTGTAAAAACGATAATACCTGCAAGCATCAAACTTGACTTGGCACACTGTAAAGTAAAACAACAAAGGGCAAGAGCGATTCAGTGACAAATTTCTGTTCACCACCTGGTCTCGTAAGATCACAGAAGTTAAGCAACGTCGGGTGCGGTCGGTACTTGGATGGGTGACCGCCTAGGCGTGATATTGTCTTTTTGCACAACTTTTTTGTATTTTAGTATAGTTAACAATTTATCTGGTGTTACGGAACCCGCAGTGCGCTCGCGCACGTTAACTGGGCCCGCTCGAACCGATCCCGGGGGATCAGTTGACGTTGCGATTTCAGAGATGTTCCTATAGCAAAAGTTTTTTTATAATAAGGAGTACAATGACCTTTTTAAGACAATTTTAAAAGGGTTTGAATTAATTCGGTGGCACCTTGTATAGCCCAGTCAAATTAGGATTTGACCCGGAAAAAATTAAAAGTAGCAATTTTCTTTCGGAATTCGTTGGGGCGGGTGATCACTATCAGTCAAAATTTTGTTTTGTGTGGTATTCGATCCGTTGCGTCATCTGCCACCAGGATTTTAAGGGCTAATTTTTATTTATTGAATAACTCGTTTATTCAAACGAAAAATAGTACTAACAAAAGTTGTTTAAAATAAAATTTCATACAATTTTGGTTCTTATAATTTTTTTCCTAGGATTGTTATTTTCTGATTTATAACCCAAAAGATATAGATAATTTATACCCATGCACCCCAATTTTTCGAAGGCAAAATGGTCTAATGTAGAGTAATACGAATCAAGTTGCTTATTTCCTAAAAATGCATTTTTATTCATTCTACGCTGTAATAGCAGATTCTTACCACCCGTAAATTAGTGGGTTATATTTTTACAGCGGAACATAGATAATTATAAATTAACTGCCGACGTCTGCATAAACCGACATCGTTCGTAGTAACTATTGTTCAATCTACGACGGCGGTGGAAATCACTGTTTATAATGGTTTTAATTAGACTCTTGCTTTCGCGCAGCTAATTTTGTTCTCAGAAACACCTACAATGTTTTCTACTTTTGATAAATGTGTTTTTGTAATTTCAGAAAGGTATCCTAACGTAAAGCGAAGCGGAGGCGGAAAATAAGTACGTAGTCACAGTAAGTAGATATGCTTTATACTGGCTTTACATTTCTGAGAGGTATTGTAAAGCGGAGCAGAGGTGTAGAGCAGTTACGTAGTCACAGTAAGTAGATTTATGCCTTATACTGACTTTACATTTCTGAGAGGTATTGTAAAGCGGAGCATAGGTATAGAACAGGTACATAGTCACAGTAAGTACCTACTTAGATATGCTTTATACTGACTTTACATTTCTGAAAGGTATTGTAAAGCGGAGCAGAGATGTGGAGCAGTTACGTACGTAGTCACAGTAAGTAGATCATGTCTTATACTAACTTTACATTTCTGAGAGGTATTGTAAAGCGGAGCAGAGGTGTAGAGCAGGTACGAAGTCACAGTAAGTAGATTATGCCCTTATACTGACTTTACCTTTCTGAGAGGTATTGTAAAGCGGAGTCATACTAGGTATAGCTATGCCTTGTACTGACTTGCTTTTTTTGACTGCACATGCTATCGCTCGGCCACCATCGCTTTTCAGCCACCATCGCGAATGGTTGGACCAGTTTTACTGTATTAACTACCTTATAAACATTAGTACCATAATAATTATCTACCGCACAGTTAATATCTTTCCCTCGACACTGTGTAAGCAATCGTATAGACGAGTACGTTTCAGTAGCGTAAACTTTTCATCTGTTTCCCCTACCTGTTTATGGTCGGAAGTACAGTGCTGCGTTTGGACGGGGATAGTGGACTGGCAAGTGGAGAGAATAGCTGGGGGTGGGATATCTTATGAATGTGAAAGAGTGAGATAAGTAGCGAGCGACTGTAGATCGGCAGATTATCGCTTGCGTTTGATAGAAGAAATAAAATAAAATAAAGGTATTAAAACTAAAACCTGAATACTTTTTTTTTATGTATTAAGAATAAATAATTTTCATGTAAAAATAATTAAAAAGAAAAATATCCCCAAAAGTATGATGCAAGACATATTATAATTGATTTGAAATTCAAAATGGAATTATCCAAACATTGTGTAATGTTTTTCAAAGAATTTCTAAGTGTCTATAACCGGCGGCGTATATAGTCTGAATACTAGGTATGTTATTTTGCCTCATTATTGGCCTTTTCCTTTCTTTTGGCGTAGTCGGGTATTAAAGTACAGTTTTTAAACTAGTTAGATTTTTTACTAGTTAAAGTATTAAAGGTACATCGTTTTTTAACAAAATAAAAAAAACTACTTTGCGGGTATCTGTGAAATTCAATAAAAGGAATTCATTTCCTAATTTTCCACCCTTAGAGGTGAAACATTTTCTTTAACGTAAGTACATATTTAATAAATGGGACCACTCTCAAAAAAAACTTTACACAATCAGCGAAGATATCGCAACATATACACAAAAAATACAGTCGAATTGAGAAACTCCTTTTTAGGGTTCCGTATTTACAAAGAAAAAAGTTCGTTTTGTCCGTCTGTCCATCCGTCGTCTAGGATTCAGAAATCTTAATCTTTTTGAATCTTCTAACTCCTGCAGTTATTAACACAAGTGTATGGAATTTAGCACAATTACAGTTTCATTATAGCTATAAATTAAAAAAGTATGCAAAAAATATAATTTTGCATGGCGGGAATGGCTCTGGTACATGTGCGGCCCCCCCTTTCCCGTCTCTACTCACCTGCCCGAGCACTCGCGTCACTAAGTATAATGAGCCCTCGAGTTTGGAAACCTTTGGTTTGTTTTAACGAGTCACATAACCGTGTTTTGTAGGTTTTCAAACTATAATTTTATTATTAGTTCAAGTAGAAACTATTCTATCACTTTCTGTCAAACTGTCCAGCAGCAAACGCAGCACGGCACCCTTTCAACCAGTCTCAGTAGTCTATGTTATTTTAGTCTAACCGCGCACGTGCAAGTATTGTCTTACATACATGTTCATACAAATCATCTCTCCAGCAACTATACCGCAATAACTTTTTATATATTACCTTGTAAATTTCAACTGGGTGAAAGGTTTTGGATTGTGGCAAAGTTCTATATTGGGAAGTAAGGTAGGTGCGGCTAAATTCGTCGTATGCTTTGTGAACGCTAATTGATTTTTAAACGTTCTGAGTAAGCTTTTGTGATTGAGCCGTTTCCTTCGTTCGGTTTTTGAAATTTTGTTTGAGTATTACAGAATTTTGGGTGTGCTTTTTGCGAGGCTTATTACATTTTGTTGTTGTCTTGTAGATGTTTCAAAATTTCAGTTCGCGGATTACACGGAGCCAAAACAAAGACAGCAATCTTTTCATTTCCTTTTGGTTTACATAAATATTTTATGTAAACTTCATGAACTTTGTCATCCTAACAACAACATTTTTATCTTAGGACAGAGGGTGAATTTCACTGTTAAAAGTATCATATTTATGTTGATCTACGGAACAGGAGAGGGGAGGTGATGTGGTAACGATGGAACAAACAAACAGACAGACCGACAAAATATTAAAAAAAACTGTATTGACAGTTTTTTTTTTCAATAATATTTAATGTACCGATTTAACTCGGTTACAGTTTTATTATAATTATGTATAATGTATATACAATGGCGTAGCTATTGCAGGGCTAGGTGGGGCTAGGCCATGCACCGGGGCCCACATAGGAAAATTTCTCCCACCTTCAGAATATAACTCATACATACATCGTACATGTACCTAATAAGTAGCTTTGAACCATTAAAATAATCATATAAATTAATATTTATGCTTGATATAACCTAACCAATTCAGATAGGTCCCCAATTGAAAACACTTGGACAAATTGTAATACTAACAGTAATTTTAAGTAGCTATAAGAAAATAAATAATTCCTTCTGTACGCCAAGTACACATATTAGACATTGTTAATAAATTAGAAGAATAAAGTTAAAAAATGGCACGGACCGTGGAGTCTGTGGAGATGTAGACTAATAATAAAAAATTTAAAAAAAGATAGGTCCCCAATTCTTTTTTTGCACAAGGGCCTTTGGTTACCTTCGCCGCTGTGTATACCTATATAAATAATTTTAAACTATTTAATACAGAGCAATCTGAGCGATGATGGCCGAGCGGTAGCATGTTCGCTTTACAATTTGACGGTACCCGGTTCGATCCTCGGCCCTGCACCGATGACTTGTTTGGTACCTCAATAAATTATGTGCCATTTTAATGCCATCGCTTAAAAACGATGAAGGAAAAACATCGTGAGGAAACCGGTATGTCCAAGACCTTTAAAAGTTCAAAGACATATTATTATGCCATTCATCAGTGCATGTACTGGGCCAGCATGGTGGATTAGGGTCCATCCTCTCTCTCTGAGATAAGGGTTGCGTCTCAGCAGTGGGAACACTCTTTTCGAAGACAAAGTACTGAAGTAAATTACCTGAAAAAACAACTCAAATTCTGTAATAAACTTATAACTCAAACCCAACACATGGTTATTAAATTGTAAAAAATCACATAAGTAGTCTATCAGGGCCACAAAACAATGTAACATTGCTCACACCTTTGGGACGGACCTTGGGACGTTCAAGTTTATTGAAAAACGTGCCAAAGAGCTCATCAGAACGCATAGTTGCTAATCTATCGGATTTTTTCCGATACTTATGGAAGAGTGTGCTTCAATACGCTTCTGGGCAGGAGGCCCATCTTTCTATCGAACGGCCACGGCGAAAGATCAACTTGTCTGAAAATATTGTTTGTTTTAACACCCATTATTTTTCAAAGGCAAAATTCTGAAGTAAATTACCTGAAAAAAACTCTCTACTACTCAAATTCAATGTAATAAACTTATAACTCATAACTAAACACATGGTTTTTAAAGTGTAAAAAAATGTCAGTCTATTGGGGCCACGTAACCGGTGGTGTTTGATAACAGTACTATAGTACGCTTAGTCCCAGATTTGATAGTTTTCGAAAACTTTTTTCGTTTACGTATTGTTCTATACATTTTAGTAAAGCGCCTCCAGCGGAAACGCGGAGAAACTAAAATTGGTAGTAATCGGCGGTATAGATTGCTTCACTAATACGAAAAAAGTTTTCGAATACCTTTCAGCCCAGCAATGTATGGAACGATACGTAAACGAAAAAAGTTTTCGAATACTATCAAAACTTGTACTATAAGGGTACAGAACAGAATAGATTACATATTTTAAATGTTTATCGGGACTTATCACGTATTATTTAATTTAGGTAAAAATATGTACGTATAATACGTGTTAAGTCCCGATAAACATTTAAAACATGGATTTAAAAAATCGCGAAAGTTTAAAAATTATAGAATAGATTACAGTTTGGTAAAGTTTGTTTGTTAGGAGAAATACATCTTGTAAGCGTATATTGTTTCTTTTATTTTCACCACTCAATGGCTGAACCTCATCATCATCATCATCAGCCGGAAGACGTCCACAGCTGAACATAGACTTTCCCTTTAGAACTATACACTGACCGACAGCCTGCCGTCTGCATCCACTGGATGCCCGCGACTCTCACGATGTTATCAGTCTATATAGTGGAAGGCCTGCGCTGCGTCTGCAGGTTCGCGGTCTCCAGCACCCAAGAAACTTTCTTCACCATCGGTTATCGGTTCTTCAAGCAATATAACCTGCCCATTGCCACTTCAACTTCAGATTTTAATAGCTATGTCGGTAACTCTGGTTCTTTGGCGAATTTCCACGTTCCGGATTCTATCGCGAAAAGAAACTGAGCATATAACTCTCTATTGCCCACTGGGTGACTCTGAGATTTTCCAAAAAGCCCAGCAGATGTGATACCACGTCTGACGCCACGGCTGAACCTATTGTGATGAATTTTGCTAAGGAAGTAAACTGCACTTTGAGAAATTTGACCGCGTTTGACCACAACTCACCTGATGGTAAGTGACAATGCGGTCTGAGATAGGGAACGCTTGCCCATGAGGTGCCTATATATTCACTGTTGTCTTGAAGAGACACAGGTTGTACTTTAAAGGGAACACCGAGGCAGGGAGCGCTTTCCATTCCTGTGGAATTTTGGAAACGCTCTGCGTGCGTACTTTACCAATTTTCACGACGTATGGATGGAATATCTGTCTCGATAAGCTATGGCGGAAATTGGTTGACGGGATCAGCTTAAACAGCTCTTGTGCAGATTCTCAAAAATGAATGCGATAAAAAATGGACAGGCAAGCTACCTACATTAGCGTCTCACCTGTCTCATTGCATCGCTTATCTCCTAGCCCAACCCGTTCAAAAACTAACCAGCCACTAACCAACCCTATCCAGAGGCCAGTAACATAAACATTGTCTTAGTTTTAAAGCGACAAAAACTGACATAAAATTATTAGTTCAGAGCAACCAACAAATCGTAGAGGTGAAAAATTGATGAAAATAAAATATTCCTCGGGAGACTAGTCAGTTTTGTTAAACAATGCGATGGTAGCTCCTTCTTTCAACTGTATTGAAAAGTTGGTCGCTCTGTAGATAGATGTCCACGTCACGTGCACTTCTTCTCGGAAACTACCTAGTTAATTACGTCTTGTAAACTAATAAAATAATAAAACGTGTGTTTGGGGATTACAGCTTTTCAGAATTGGGAGGGCGTTGGCCAATGGCGATATAACCACTTGACTGCTCATCCTCTACCCCGCCGTAAGCCAAAATTACATTTTTTCAGCTTACAAAATCAGACAAAAATAATCAAAGGAAAACAAACCTTGTGTTGCATAATATAATCCTTATAGGTTCTAGCAAAATCTAAGATAACAGTGGTAAAACTTTTTTCTTTTTTCCTATGCCAATTTGAAACATATTTGATTTTTTTCCGGTCACATTTGTTAATTAATGTGCATACTAATAGAAGGTATTTTTTAAATTGATAAAAAACCTGAAGTTTTTGTGTAATATCTCGAGAGATATTACGGTATTCGATATTTCGAGAATTAACACGACTCGTTTTCGTTACTTTTGTGGTAAGAGGCTACGGAAAAAAAATTTCCATTAATTATTGAAAATAATTTATGTTTTTAAATTGGGTAAGAATTTTTGGAAAAATAGCTTTCTATCATTAGATAATACTACCATTTGACTAAGTTTTACGGGTTCCTCGGAAAATATAGATAAATTTAGCTTATTTTTAACAGCTGCCGGAAGGCCCCCTTAATCTTTTTCAAGCGGGTCTATCCTACAGGCGCGATTGGAAGGAATTATTTTTGAGTCTCCAATCACAAGCACCATACGATACACCCCCGCGACCGACATGGCAAGATTCGCAGATAGGCAAACAAACCGAACGCTTGTCGCAAAAGAAACTGTTTTCGCAGAATAATGCACACATCTATTCTCGTTAGAAAAACCTTATCAAAAACTGCTACTACCGTCCAATGAACATCAAAAGACAACAAACAGTAGATTAGGCAGTAGCGAGTATCGGACAGACGGACACAAAGGCCGCTTCCGCTCTATGTTTGTGTTTCGTTGCGTCTCGCCTCGTCTCGCGCATTCTACTAAGAACACCTACATTCCGCTTCTGTAATCACAGGTTAGCTCCGAAACAGAGACTGTTATTTTACACACGATTTTTTTATTTACTTACATTTATAACATCGTCTGATAAGGTCCCCCGGATTTTAATCGTATATATCCACCTAACCATGTTAGAGGCCTTCGGGCGGTAGAAAACCTCGTTACCTCTTCTCTTTTTGTAGTCCCGTATGCGTTTCAGAAGCCGTAAGGCATTTTTGACATTAAAATATTCTTACAGATGAAAGGTCACGACAGAAGTGAAAAATTCATCAAGGCCTTGATGAAAAGTTAATAACTATATCTCTCGCTCCCTTTGTCGACTCGAGCCGACTTTGCCGTTTGAGAATAGAAGACTAACTCGTAATTGACTTTACCAGAACGAGTGTTACATAGCGGACCGTGACAGCTCAGTCTCATCAAATTCAAATTATTCATTGAGAATAAAAACGGACAAATTCCACAAATTTTTATCTCACAAACCGTTAAACTAAAATAGATTTCCTAGTAAAATAGGAATAAAATTTAAAAAAAACGAATATAATAAATACAACAATTTGCTGTAAAAATATGTCAAGATAAAATTAGTATGTCATAAAAATTATCATCATAGTCATCGGCTTTTTTACCCCTGTCCCATTGGTCAGTTAAATTTTTACAATAAGTCAAAAACACTTTCGTAACATTTTTCCAGTTGTCACAAATAATCAATACACACAAAAAAGTGTGCGCCTGGTGAAGTTTTCACTTCAAAAATAAATAAACTAACTAGGTACTTAGAAATAAATACTAGGTAAGTACATAATCTAAAAGCGCCTTGATGGATGGAAAAGTGGCAATATTAAAATTGTACGCGCGTGTAGCTCTGGCAGAAGGAAGACTCTTCACCAGGTAGGTATAATTATACGATTGAATAACAATCCATTCTCTCGCACCTCACTACTCTACACCGAATCAAAGCACTGGCGTGCTTCCAGAGGCATTCAAAGACAACTACATCTGTCTTTTGATCAATTGTTAGCCACTAGCGCGGCCATAGTCCGATAAACACCGGTCTACGATACCACCGACCTGATTAGAATACTAACTTACGACAATATAAACTAGATTCAGAGCGATGGTGGCCAGGCCGTAGCATGTGTGCTTTACAATCTGACGGCACCCGGTTCTATCCTCGGCCATGCACCAATAACTTATTTAGTACATAAAATTGATAATTAGCATGATCTTCTTATTGCCTCAGTCCCGTCCAGCACCAACCAGTCATCAGTAACCGGAGACGGCAGTCTAATTGCAGATGGCGTTCTACTGAATATATAATTTATTTTAACGTAAATATCGACGAAATGAGTCCATGATAGCTTTTACAGCTAATGTGTAGGAGTAGGTATAATGACGTCATCGTACAACTACTTTCCTCGTTTCCCAACAGTTTTTCGTTGGTATTTCAGTAAGGCCGGCCGCACACCGTAGGTACATACTTACGTTAGTATGGGGCCACAGTAAACACTTGATTCTAACCTATTTTGTTTCACTGATGGACATAGGCCTCTCTCAGAGTCGGCCCGTATAGACGAACTAGGAGATGGCGCAGGGCAATCGAATTTAGAGGGCAACATGTCGAGTGTGGATGTACCACCAACACGACCACCATCAGTGACCAGGGGCCTTACACCTATATAGCTGTGCAATCCAGTTTAGGCGATGAAAAAATGTTGCGCGACCGCAAACCGTATCTGGGCGCGTTAAGGTTCACGTTCGCGTGATTTTCCGAACTGCGCGGTTTTAATGTTAGTTTGGTCCCGCTTAACGAGTAGAGCGTAAGATCCCAGATGTTGCTAAGATGCCAGATGATGCCAGATGTTGCTAAGAACTCCTGTTTCTGAGGCCAGTAAAGATATTGACAATGATAAAGATCGTTTATTTGCATACAATATGAGAAATTTAATGCATTTCCATGCACAAAAGATGTTAAAATAGCAATATAGTCTTAAATCACGTGGTCCAGTGGTGACCGCAAATAGTTTAAAATCCTTACATTCTAGTGAGCGTGAGCGTAGTCGCTCCCGCATTGTTAGTGGTGTCGTCCTTGTTCCCGCCACGTAGAAATCCTTTTTTAACCAACCAAAACAAGCCCTAAATTTTTGCGCTCACTATGCTTGCACAATTATTTTATGATAGAGGTTTAAATTAAGAAAGATTCTGTTTTTTTCCAAATACAATATTTGAGCTAAATTAACCAGAAATAGCTCAACATAATAGTGCTTCTCAATATTTTAGGACAATCCTTTTATTTTTCTTACGGTAAAGTCGTCTAACCAACTACCAAAAAAAATTATTGGCGTTTGACATATTTTGTCACATATTTTGTAAGAACGAACATTGAACGTTTTCATACATTCATTCGCATAACCAGAGTTGTTGCTCGTAACTGTTTTCATTTATGAAACTGACATAAGTAACTTGGGACTTTTTCTCGCTAATTAGGTACCACTATTCTGAAAAAACAACAATCTAATCAATGCTAAAAACCTATTTAGAGATGACGAAAGAGGTCCTTACTCATGCTTCTATAACTCTAAGCTAGCCTCGCGGCCTTTGGTTCCAGTCAATGGTGGCTTAAGCACGTACCATTCCTTCAAACATGCCTAGTCCCACGCGCTTAGCGCAGAGAGACACATTTGTAATGGGTGTAACTACAACACATAATTTTGACGTTGGCAAAATATGGCATATGGCTACGGTGTACTCCCCGCCTAATAGGCATCTCTTCCGGTTCATTGCCACTCGGAAAATTAAGAATGTTGTTTTCAAAACAAACAAGTAAATTATGGATTTATTTTCATTATATATTTTATGAATTTTAACGAGCTTGAATTCCGCTTGGTTAATGTTAAGTTTGGTATTAAATTTTAATGCGATTCGAGAGGAAATTTTGGTGGTGGATCATGTGAACCAAACTAAATATTACCTACTTTATCAGAAAGTAAAAAAAATTAAGGCACCGCTTCGTTGCCAACTGGTGGTGGGCCGGACTTGGATGAAATTTGGTATGCAGATAGCTCATACCTTTAAATGATAAGTTAAACAAAAAAAAAGATTGCTGTAGTTTATCGGATGAAAAAAAAAACACGGGTGCTTTAGAGTGTTCACTGGTCCGCATTCATAATGCTAACTATATGCCTTGCTATGGCTATTTACTGCATTTTTAGGGTTTTGTAATACCTACCTACCTACCTAATACTAATACCTACTAATATACCTATATACCTAATAATAATACCTACTACAAGAACCCTTATAAATTCGTTCTGTCCGTCCTAATTCTTTAGAACCTTCTAACCATTGGCGGAGAAAACACCTAGCAATTCCATACATTCGACTAAATTTTTCGATTTTATTCCTTCGAACCTTGTCAGAATGCCCCCCCAAAATGAAATCCAGAATGCCTCCCAAATGAAATCCTGGATCCGCCCCTGCTTCTAACTTATAAGTGCATGAAACGAAACATGCTCTGAACGAAACGAATTGAATGCTTTAAAAAAAATCTGTTAATCGTAGTAAGCAGTCCACTAAGTTATAAGTATGTTTTCCATGACAAGGCCCCTTTACAGCCGCATATTGATTTGTTATTCATATTTTATTTACCGAATTGTTTTGTTGACGTGTCCAAGTGCTCTAATGTGTTCCAATGGAAATAAATAAATATGACTATGACTATGAAACTGAATAATTACAGTTTTGATATATAGATTTAAATTTTAAGAGTATGAAAATGTAAAATATTGCATATTATCTTACAATTAAATACAAACTAAATATTTAAAATAAATAAAAAAATATAACGATCAATCAAATAACCCGCCCCTAACTGTACCTGGTGCAAAGGTGCCCATAATGCTAGCAGCATTGCCACGCTGAATGGCTATGGCCAACCTTTGCACCAGGTACGAGCCGGAGCGAGGGTCGTTATTTTTTTCCCTCAACCTGCGCCCCAACTCGCCAATGAAGCTTCTGGCTTCAGTGGCCCAACTGCCCATGGTCTCCACGGCAATCGGTACAAAAATGTAATGTGGCACCATAGCTGCATACTTCAGCCGCTTCATGCAAGCGGCATTCTCAGCTGCAGCTGCTGGGGAGTGTACCGTACGACCTAGGTGGGTGGCAGCTACCGTGCTGACACAAGTAGCGTCCCACACCAAGCACTTGCCGTTTTTCCACGGTACCAGTGTCAAGCCGTCCGGTCTCTTGCCATCCGATCTGCAAAGACCAGGTGGTTCAAGCACACAAGGTATGTTAGCTGAAACAAGGGCTCTCCGAACTATGTCATTAAGGGCATGGTGACGAGGAAACCTACCTGAGCAGCGACGGCAACTCAAAGCGTGATGGCCATTAGCCTCCACCATGGAACCGCAGATGCATAAGTGTGGTTCACACACCTTGCAGCCCAGACGGAAGGCCACAGCCACGCGCAGTGAGTCGTCGTCCATTAAAGTGCCCAAGTGAGGTGAGGGCAGCGCGTATAACCATGCCCCGGATTCAGACTGTGACACAGCTCTGAGTCTAGCCAAGTCAGCGCCTGTGGAACTCTCCAACAACTGCTTTTGTATCCGTTTTGCCCCAATGTCATCCCATGCACGCTGAACATGCAATGCCGCAACCGGGCTGGATGCGCCCGTGTTGAGGGCCAACCAGGCTGACACAGCATCTGAAACAAATGGAATGCTCGCCCCGACACCATTGGAATGTAGTATTACAGTGACGAGGTCTGCTACTCCATGAGCCGATGCCAAGAAAGCCGGAAGGCCTACATCACGTGCGCACCTCAACCCAAGACCCCCATACCGGATTGGGAGAGCCGCCTGAATCCACTGTGTTTCGTCAAGGGAGACATTCAAAACAGTCTCGACCGTTGACTTTAAAACTTTATCAAAGCAAGCAATCTCACCAGGACAGATCCAGGTAGGGGCGGTCCGCAAGAGATAAGTCATTTTGGGAAGGGCAAAGCACGTGCGCAGCAAAACAATCGCAACATGCGCTGAAAGACCTCTGAGGCGCTCCTGAGCGTTAAGGAGAAACTCTTTATGGGAAGTTAGTGCGGCAGGCAATCCTTCAAGGAAAATAGGAGACCCTAGAAGGGTGAAAGTATTAGGAGTAAGTTCCTTGAGGCCTGGTAGTAACGCACTAAAGCGTGAAAAGTGTATGCGAGCTCCAGCACCACAGGGAAAGTATTCGCATTTAGAGGGATTTACCTCCAGACCTAGTTCTTTCAGGCGAGGGATAAGATCCGCCAGGTCATGGTACACATCTTCTAGAGATCCACCAATGGTGCCATCATCAAGATACCACACGTTCAGAGCAGATTTAAGATCCGAAATAGCCATGTGGATAGCTAGACTAAAAACTAGTGGCCCCAGCGGATCGCCCTGTTGCGCTCCTACTTGAGAAGAGATAACAGAGTTGTTAAAAAAGAGATGTGATGGTGAATAATATACCTGATAAAGAAAAGGGTAAAGGCTGGGAATTTTATCCTTAACTTCACTCAGGAGTACGTCTCTTTCAATAGTGTTGAAAGCGTTGCGAACGTCAAGTTTCAGCAATACACAATTTACGTTACTTGGGTCCATGACGAAGGCTCGTGTTGCATGAATAGCGGCCTCACACCCCCGACGCGTCCCAAATCCTAGCTGGTGTGGTTGTAGGTACTCGGACATTGCCTCTCTCACAGACCAGCAGGCCAACTTGGCCGTCAGCCGACGAAAAACGCTGCCAATAGCAATAGGCCTCACCCCTCCATCCTTCTTTGTGAGGGCACAAAGAGATGCTCCATATAGATATGGGCACACTTGCAGATTCAGCTGGCCACTCAACAGGAAGTTGGCAAGTTTCGTCAAACATCCTAACAAGCGCTGACTATTTTCACCCGCTGAACTAGATGCGAGTTCTTTTAAATGTCCTGGGCGAATCCCATCTAAACCCGCCGCAGAACCGCTATAAAAAGAATTCAACGCCCGCGAGACATCCTCCACTGACACCGTTACTGGCGAATAAGATGCGTCAGGCGCCGGTGGGAAACTGAGCGGACGAGAAGGACTGGGGTGCTTGAGCTCTAGGGCAGCCAGCGTGGCAGGGTCATGCTGTGCGAAAGAGTCGTCTGACACTAGGAGTCGAACAGCTCCCCGTAAATCACCTTCGAAAACTTTTGACTCGATACTTTTAACGATTGCCCGAGACCTTGAATTAAATGTAGAATTACTCAACTCGTCGATGAGCTGATCAGACGCAGGGGACTCAATGTTCGCCTTCACCTTTGTAGTCATATTTCCAGGTGCATCCCTTGATGGAACTCTTAATGCACCATACGCAAAGGTGAGAAGCGCACACCAATCCTCTAAGCTATTATAGCTTACGCACCTATCTATTATTTCACACAGCTTACCAGCAGCCTGATTCCGCGCGCCTTTAGGGATATGCCTAAGAACAGGCGTTTTGTCCTTCAAGCCAGCAAGCCTGTCGAGAATACACGGGTGAGACGCTGATGCCTGGCTTGGTGAAGTGAGATCCGAGCCCGGTGGTGTGAACTGTGAAGCAGCAGCTGGGCCACGGACACTTTTGTGCATCCGACCTATATGTACCTTAAGTCCATGTGCGCTAAAAACACGTGCAGAACCAGGGCAGCAGGGACAAGTCAGTTGCGCAGGGAGGGAACTCATTTTAGTAGGTGTTTAACAAAATGAATTATAGTATTAGAAGTTTTCATAAAAACACGTTACTAGAAAAATTGTCCAAAATGTAAATAAAAAAAATGTTTGTAGATGCTTGATAACACCTTGATAATATTGATGTCAGCTTGAAGTTTGAGACATGATGTCTAAAGTCACGGAACACTTGTCTAAAGTACTCTGCACAGGCGCATTACTTCTGCGCATTGCGCATAAGATAAAAAAGGGCGGCTCCGCGGCTTGGCGCCATGGTTGCCACGGTAACGGCGACTTGTCAATGAGTCATCTAAATATTTACAACAAAATCAGCTGATAATTTGAAAATATCTCTATTAGGCTAGAGTGCCCGCTCTTATAAATACCACCACTGAAAAATTTGGGTATTAAAGTAGGAATTGGTAAACACTTTCGAAGGCGCACTGCCTGGGAAGTATTTTTATAATTTATTTTATTTCAAAACTGATGCCAACGAGCTATGACAGTTTATTTATTTCTTACAATTTAAATTTTTATTTAAATTGTTTATTCTGGTTTACCTTTGCGAAATATAGCCCCCTAAAATGACAAAATTAGACATAACTACTTAAAATAACAAAAAATAACTTTGAAATAACTACTTTTTGAGTTATTAGGTAGGTATAATACCTATACCCAACAGGGGTTCTCATCATCGAACATGTAATTTTTAAGATAACAATGACGTGAAATAAATTCAAAACAATGTATAATCAATCAAATAATTCATAATAATAATAATATAATGTAAAAGTTGACATAATGATATATAAAATTTATTAATTCTATAATTGTAATGGATGAGAAATAAAAGGCTTTTTTTTTTTTTTTTTTTTTTTTTTATTTATTTATTTATTTTATTATAATACCTACCTATATAGTTATAAAACTGTGATAAATTCAAGACATTCTACTCAAAGGTAATTTTTTTCCTAAAATGAATTAACAATGTCACATCAAGAATTTCAAATCATCCACACATCTTAAATCAGTGGATCGCAACACTGCGATTCACACGATCTTACTTGCCTCATACCGGCAAAATTTGGAATGAGCTACCTTCCACGGTGTTTCCGAGAAGCTACAAAGCGGATAGGCGATCAGGCTTACCATCAGGCGGCTCGTCTGCTTGTTTGCCACCTATGGCATAAACAAAATGGTTTCAATGTAGATTTATTATTGACTATACTATAAACAGCATAATTATGTTTCGCCGGGATGATACATCTCTGAAAATTGACCAAGTCAACCTATAGCTTCGTTCGTTCGAATTTTCTATAACCAGGTAGGTACCTCTGAACTTTATACCTATGTGACCACGATAAGTATAGGGCTTTGCTACGGAACTCTACCATATGCGTGTCTCAGAGCGATTTTGGCCAGAAATTTTACCCGAAGTCTACCAGATTCGAGGACCGCTCGCTCATTAAACCCGCGGCCGATGAAACCACTCTTCAGTATAAAAGTGCGTGTGCGTTCGCTACCGTCCATGGTCTGCACTTCGTCCGTTTGTTTGTCAGGAGCGCCGCCGCCTGGGTGGCCTTCCCAGAACTCTTTGAACCACCAACAGTACCTACAGGCAGCACAATCATCTTACAACTGTCAGAAGTCTTCGGTCTTCTAGTCTGGACTGCCTTTACCTCCGGCATTGCTGCGATAGACGTGTTGCGGTGCCGGAGAGATAGTACTAGGCTGATTGTGACTTGATAAATAAATTTTTTGTGGGTATGATTTTATTTTATTTTATAGTGAATATTTTGACTTATTTTAATTGTATTGTTTATAGTAATAAATCTTTATTTCAGACAACAATTGTAGATATTCTACTTATGGGTACAAAAGAGATTGAGTTCCTTACAACAATCGATAGGTAAGGATAGAAGAAAGGTTCCTGAGTGGAGACCACGAACCGGAAGGTGCAGCGTATAAGCTTCCCACTAAATGGACCGACGACATCGTGAAAGTCGCGGGAATCCAGTGGACGCAGATTGCAGGCTGTCGTTCAGTGTGGAGGCCATATGTCCAGCAGTGGACGTCTTTTGGCTGATGATGATATCTCCATTATTTGTCAGGTCTGAGTTTAGTGAGGTAAGATTAGTTATTTTGAATCAAGACCTCATAATATCACCGTGTGCCTGTTTTACCTAAAAGAGCTCGAAACAAAAAACCGCTCTATTTTCCCGAACAGCCGTAAATAAGTCCATTGACATTATTCTTCGTGTAAAACGAACGCGTCTATTTGTATTGATGAATTTATCTATGTTTATGTGCAGTTCACGGCGCGATACAACCCAGGCTCAACTCTATAAAACGGCAGTGTGGTCGCCACACTTTTTGGTTTGTCGTGGATCAAGGATTTAGCTATATAAATAGGCCAGAGTGAATAGGTATCTTCTAAATATGCGTGCTTCATCTTCGACCGCATCGTCGCTTACCAATAGACGAGTTAGTGGCCAAATGCGGCTTATCCACGTTAAAAAAAACTATAGATTGTTTTTATTTTTACTCCCGATAGTAGTGCTGATAAGTAGATACCTAATGTTCAAACGGCTGCAGATTTTCATGAATCATAGCTAAAAACACTCAATCAAGTCCCCTTTCAAACAATTAAAACTAAATCAAAATTGGTTCAGCCGTTTTTGAGCTACGATTCCTTCAATCAAAAAAATACAAAGATGACGTGCACTATGACGTGCTAATCCCGGCAATACTCAACTAGTCCCGACTCAATACGGGGACAACTTGGACCTACAGTAACGCGATAGCTGCGCAAGCCGTAACAATGACTGAACCGTAAAAATTACAAGAATAACAAAACATAAAAAGTGGCTGAACATAATATCATCGGTAAGTAAATACTCCGTACACACTTACATTACTGTTATGTCACAAAAACCCTCTAAATAAATAAATTTATAATAAATAATATAAATATTCGGGACATTTTTGCACACGGATCCCAAACTAAGCAACGCTTGTGATATGGCTGCCAGAGACTTATATACATACATATATACATTTAAATGCATACTTCAATAGATATTAACACCCAGATATAGAACAAACACAAATATTCAACACATAAATGTTTATCCTAGGTGGGTATCGAACCCACACCACCACATCAAGCGCAGAAGGCAGGTTCACTACAAACTGGACCAACGATCTATCTAAAAATTCACTTATTTTATCATCATAATTAGGTATATTATTTTGATTATGCAGCATTCAAAATTATTACAAACCCATCATCGAGATACATTTCCTATAGATTCACAATCTCTCAGTGAAAACAGTCGAAAAGGGTCCCAGCATCATTGTACATACATTGTATCAATTATATACTTCACAATGCCACATTTACTCCAATTTAGACGTTATGTCACTTGCATAGTGCTCAACGTTTGCGGTTTGCTATGTCATCGTCGCGACGTTGTAGTCGAACCTCGGTTACCTTGTAAATAACAAAAAGTCTGCGCAATTCGTAGCGTGCCCCGAGTTTTGGTTCGGACATTTTTGGCACGATTGTGACTCTATACGTATTGTATCTCGATGAAACTCATTCATAACTTGGTGTATGTAGCCTGTGTTCGCGTTGGAAGGCTTCCAAACTTATACGGGCTTTTTTTAGTGCTATGAAAAGCTTTGATAATGGTCACCCTACATCCTCATATAATGCCGAAACGTTCAACAGTAACAATGATCGGGATTTACGTATTTATTTAAGTGGTATTACTGGCCACCTCCCCGCCGCCGGCCGCCACGGCAGACCACACATTAAACTGGATTTAATTGAGCACGCTTTGTTATTTTATAAGTGCGGGTTTTGGGGTTTAGATAGGTGTTTTAATTTTATTTAAATCAACGGTTGCTTGTGGTTTTAGTTAGTATTACTACAGAATAAATTATGGCGTCGATACTGGAATACGCTCATTAAACTCAACCAATCTGACAGGACTAAAATTATCTGCCTCTCTTTTAATTTTTATATGTGAGAGAAGGATGGCAACAATTTTAGAGCTGTCAAATTTAGTTTAGTTTAGATTAGAGAGCATCAGATGCCAATAGTAGATATTTATAAGGTAGGTACTACCTACTAGACTAGAAGTCACTATACCTATCTACTTTTTGTAGGTACTTACATTATGTAGGTACCTCAGTATATAAACAGGTATAGTATTATTCACTCCGAATCTACCCCAGTATTATAGATATAGTAAATCATTTTATTATATACAATTACAAAAACTAGAACATACAGAGGTTCTATGTAATTGTTACAATTACAAATCAACTACTTATTAATGTCATCAATTAGATCGAAAATAATAATTGTGTATTTTCATCAAAATATTTAAATTTTCTATTGTCACTCGTTATTATTTTGTCTTATACCGCCATCTATTGTTGTGCGAAGAAAACAAACGTATATTTTGTTTTGTTTCCGTATGGTTCTGCTACTCTACACTAGATGTCAATGTTTGCATTGCGAGCTGGAAATAACTTATGAATTATGGAATAACTATTATTATGTAAAACACTGTTTTAAACTATCACGGTTGTTCACTAAAGTTATATGATACCAACCACAACCTTACCACGGTAAATATCCCGTAAATAATCATATAACTTTATTATTATGTAGTGCATTGCAGATTGCTATCTTTAGACAAAAAAACAACATTGTCAATTTCCATAAAAAAAATCATTATCTATGAAATGAAACGGTAAAAAAAAAGTTAAACTTCAAGCTAAGACTTCAATCTATCAAAACAAATCAAGTTTTAAAATGACGTTTGTTGACACTTGCGCATTGTTATCGTCGTCGAGAAATTATTTAACGATTTTTCGGAAAACAAAATTATTGTGTATCAGTACAGCTAAATTTCACATGGAAAACCGAGATGAAACGAAGTCAACCATGGAACTCGTCAACGTCCCGCCCTTGGTATCAACATACCGACAGGCACTCCGAACCTTCGATGTCAAATTAAAAAATGATCTGGACGCCAACTTGAGTAAGCTAAAATCAATGATGGACAAGTTAAAAGCTGACGACTTTGGCTACGACAAGAGCTTGAAAGATCCCATGACTTGGAAAGCCCCAAAAAAAGCCCCATGCACATACATAGAAGTCTTCCAAAACAGTCGTGTGAACATGAGTATTTTCGTGCTGAAACCTGGATTCAGAATGCCCCTCCACGATCACCCACACATGCACGGGCTGCTGAAAGTAATATCCGGTGCGGTAAGAATAAGAAGCTTCACAGAATATCCTCTAAAAGAAGTAGTTAATATGCTAGACTTTGCGACACGAGCGAAGCATGAAGCCGCGCGGCTCGCTAAAGGTTTCCATCAAAAAAGAAAACTCTTTGCCGCTATATCTAATAATCGCATCTGCAGAGATACTGCTGAAACTTGTATATTGACTCCAACCATATCCAACTACCATGAAATAGAAGCTTTAGAAATGCCGGCAGCATTCTTTGACATTCTATCACCTCCGTATGACACTCTTATCAAAGAAATTGGCCCTAGAAGATGCAGGTATTATGAAGTAGCACAAGAAATTAGCACCAATCTGGTAGAATTGCATGAAACTGAAGTGCCAACATGCTTTTTCTGTGATACGTCTCCTTACTTAGGGCCGACACTTGCTTAGCTTCAAATTCTAGTGATAATTAGGTATTTCAATTAAGATTTAAAAATTCAACTATTGAATTTAATTCTTTAGTGATTTTTAAATTGACTATACATTGTTATGCGGAAAGTTTATACTAAGCCGAATGAGGTCCATAATGCTCGTCATTATGAACAATGTTTGCAATGGGACCAAGACTGAAATTGCAAAAAAAAAATGCTGTTGTTCCATAGACAACACACTTGACATAATGTATGGAACAGCTGATATTTTTTTTGCAATTTTAGTGTTCAATCCATAGTAAAAGTTGTTCATAATGACAAGTTTATGGAACCTCTTTCAATTTAGTATATCGTATCTGCATAACCCTGTAGATGTCGCTTTTGTGATTATATTATATAAGTAAAGATAGTTCAAAAATTGTTTTGTGCCTTTCTGCAGCATATATTTGATGGTAAGGGAGCAACTCAACGCCTTGTTTTTAAACATCTTTGTACTGCCCAAACTTGGAAAGTATGATACCTAAATTACAATAACATAATATAAGATATATTATTTGCCAAAAACAATGGACATATACTATTAGAAACATAAGGAGAAACAATGTTTGGCAATATGGGTACACTCAGCGCTGTACTGCCAGGTGCCGAAGGGTCACGCAGGGTTGGTTTTTGGCATACCCCTTTGCTCAGAAAAAAGATGGTAGGTGAGCATTAGGTGACGGCGGATAAAAATGACTTGCTGTACGAAATATATGCGATAAAACTTTTTGTCTTATTTAGTTTTAAAAATTCTTTTTTTATCGCTATTAAGTCCGCGGTTGACTACCAACTTGCCTATTTATTTATTATGTATGGATATGTAGACTCCATTAGTTCTGACATTTCTGAGAGCTGGCCCAATAACATTAGGCTACACACTGTGAGAAGGTGGTCAAATGGTAATTTCAAATGCAAATATCTCATAATCAATCAATAAAAAAACAATGGTTTCAAATATTTTTGGGAAAAGCATCGAGATACAATACCTACAAAGTAACAAACATGTAAAAAAAAAATTACCAAAACTCAGCGCACGCTACGCATTACGCCGACTTTTTGATAAGTTACAAGGCAACCGCGATCCGACTACAACGCCGCTCGATGCCAGTGCTACGATGGCATAGTGGACAACCAACGTTGAACACTATGCGAGCAACATAGCGTCTAAATTGGAGTAAATGTGGCATTGCGAATTATATAATTGATGTCTAGGTATGTACAATGACGCTCGGACGATTTTTGACTGTTTTCACTTAGATATTGTGAATGAGAGAAGAGTATGTGTTTGTGTATGTATGTATGTTTTCACTTGTTGTGTTTCTGTATTGTCGATGGGTAAAAGGTATACATAGGTATAAAAAAAAACAGAAACTAAATTAGACAAAAAGGGTTATCGTTCATATTTCGTACAGCAAGTCATTTTTATCCGCCGTCACCTAATGCTCACCTACCATCTTTTTTCTGAGCAAAGGGGTGTGCCAAAAACCAGCCCTGCGTGACCCTTTGGGACCTCGCAGGGAAACGCTGGATGCAGGCCGCTTCCAACCGGCCCTTTTGGAGATCGATGGGGGAGGCCTACGTCCAGCAGTGGACGTCCTGCGGCTGAAATGATGATGATGATGATGAAAAGGTATACTTTTCAATTTCTGGCCTTACAAAGACATGAAAAGGCTGAGTTACCGCCTTAATGTAGTAAAGCTACCTTGAATATTGCTGTATCGATGTCAAACTGATGTACCTATAGAATGTTCAAACTATTAAATTTTAATTAGATAGATAAAATTTCCATTATTATTTTCATAATTTATTTGGTTATGTCTGAAATGCGAGCAATACGTAACTGCATATTTGTTGTATGTTATATAAAAAACACCTTCATGCAACACTCAGCCTGATCTTCGGCTTTTCACTTTCAGCCACTGCTAATTACCTAATGCATATCATCACTCCATCAATTGTCAGGGTGTACTAGAATCATGTAAACCATGCGTTTTACTCTGTTTTGCCTCGCGCGTGACTTTTCATTATGCTATGTAATAGTGCTAACAGACGCTCGAACGCGGCTGACGGACCGCTGTCCAACCAATGGGAGAGAAAGAGTGAGAATATCATTTTTCCCTCTTTTTCTCTCCCATTGGTCTCATTGGTTCTCTCCGCGCTCTATCTCAAAAACAGTTAAGCGTATAAAAATGTCTACAATTTTTACAATAGATGCAAATATTATTATCACAAGACATTTGTAAAAAACCGTTATTGTGACATTGAATATCTTAAATGCGGACATCTGATTTTATGATATTTTTGAGACAACCTGAGAAAATATTAATGAAAGTACATATAAGTTTCCCCTTTAGCACCCCTTGGTCGTCCATTTGATGCAATTGAGCATATTGTTTGCAGTTGTGTGCGGTTCAACATTGAAGTGTGCGTTTGTAGAACTAGTAAGAATATGTCAGTGTGTGCAATACATGTTTACCTTCACCCCCTTTAGTTTTTAGCATACTTTTTTCGGTAGTAGATCAAGTATAAGGCAAATCCAAACTTGATAAGTTATTTATAATTTTACGATCTAAGAAGACAACTTTTAGGATGCCAAAATATAGGTTTATACAAGTTTCCAGCTTATTATCTCTCATTCCGCAATGAAACTCCTAATTTGCCTTAGCTAAAGTCATGATCCAAGAAAACAAGGTCTAGCGCTCTGGGAATTTTCCCGCAATGACGTCACTGTCCAGTTGCCACTTTATTGTAACAAACAGACACTGGGAAACAATTTTTTGTTTTAAATAATCTATACACACTATAAAATAAAACACAAAAAGCATTTCCATTGTCATTTGGTTTGTCCGCTCAAGCAAGTTAAGCACGAATTTAATTTATTAAATACAATTTTATCAAAACCACATTGATTTATTGGATTTCCCACAGATAATATACGGATATTGGGGAGTTATAATTTCACGCTACTGTTAACACAGAAAGTCCGCCATTATTTCGTGTATCGTCATCTCTCTCGAACTTTTTGTAAATTACCTATTCTGCTCTTGTTTATGCACGTGTACGTGTATCCATGACATTGATGACATCATTGCGGGACGCCCACGTGACATATTTTTCTCGGAGCGCTATACCTGGCGGAATATATTATTATACCATGGCTAAAGTGAAGTGTTGAGACAACAAATATGCAGTTATCCGTATTTGACCCATTAATAGGTAAATTAAAAGTATGTTAGGATATTACTATAAGTGTACATAGAAAGTTTATTTATTAAATATTGCTCATAAAATATTTTTTTAAGTTTAAAACGACAAAACTTTTTTTTAATTCTAATTACCTTGTAAAACCTATTTATCATAGAAACTTATCTAAATTGAAATAATAAGTTAAATTGACTGACTTCTTTTTTTTGTTTATGTTTAACTCTTTTGTAAATAGTTTTATATCTGATTATGTTAGTGACTGGTCCTGAATAAAATGAAATGAAGGTTCTCATAATAAAGGCAATTCAATAGACAAAATGACAGTACCAAAGAATCACTGGAATTGTGATTTTAAATAATGAAAAGGTGTTAGAACGTTTTTCAAAACTGTATTTATTTTTATTTAAAACTAGCGGTCCGCCCCAGCTTCGCACGGGCAAAGATTATAGCCTATGTCACCCGGGGATAGTAGTTTTTCAAATCGGTTCAGTAGTTTCGGAGCCTATTCAATGCAAACAAACAAACACTCAAATCTTTCCTCTTTATAATATTAGTATAGACTAGCGGAACCAAAAGATATTGTACAGTCAAAATGTAAAAAAAAAAATTGTGTCTTGAATACAAAAACCTCATAGAAAAAAGCACTTTAATTTTTTCCCGAATTTAAAATTTTTCTTTCCCTTAAAACCTTTTTCGAACAGTGTAACATAAAAAAATGGCAATTCGGTCCAGCTTTTCTCAAGTAAACAAAATTGGTATTTGTACAATAAACTTTTTTTCAACGTATTTTTGTATTTGCTCTATAGTGTAAAACGGTTATACGTACAAGCGTCAAGCTTGGCGTGATTACAGTACACACTCTAAAGTAAAACAACAAATAATAAATACTGGCAAAGTGCGAGTCGGTGACAAACTGTTCACCACCGAGTTAAGCAACATGGTCGGTACTTGGATGAGTGACCGCCTGGGCGTGATGTTGTCTTTTTGCACAACTTTTTGTATTTTGTCGTGGTACAGAACCCTCAGTGCGCGAGCCCGACTCGCACTTGGTTTATTTTGGAAATAAATACCAACATCATAGAACAGTTTTTCACAATGGTCATCATGTTTATTGAATTACTTATGCACTTGTATAAATTATTATATCAAAACTGGACGTTTGATTCTATGGATGGAAAGGCAATATTGTTGATTGATAATGAAAACACATCCATTATTCTTGTAACTATACTAAACTCGGTTTCAATCAAGTATTTGCTCTGACAGCTGCAATTTAGAGTCGACAATGCATCTGTGATTCCGTGGTGTTACAGGCGACAGTAATCGCTTACCGCTAAGCGGCCCGTTAGGGAACAAACCCATTCTACGTGACCACTTTTTACCGGGGGGTAAAGTGGGTCACGTAGAATAGGTTTGTTCGGTACACCCATAGTATATGCCAAGACCAAACGTTGTATTTTGAAGACCCTCCCCCCTAAACGAGTCACGTAGTAGTAACTAGTATGGGTACGTTGCCTTAGCTAATTTGCCACATATGGCATAAAAAATAACATTGTAAAAATGTTAATGAAAACCACGAATTCTGATCACTTACGCTAAGCAGCTACACGATATGAATCAGTGAAATATTTAAAAAAAAATATTGTTAATGTTATTAACATGGTATATTTGTTAACGGCATAGTGTTCCGGTGAGAACCAATAATAAGAAAAGTTACCTGTATAGGTATATTGTCAGAGCAAATAAACAGATGGAAATAGGGTAATTGGATTTTTCTACTTAAAAAAGATTACACATAATATGTTCAGCCTTTATAAAATAAATGTTTGAAACGTCAAGAATTAAAATAATGTATAATCCACATGATAAAATATTGGCGCCAATTCTGTTATACCATTCTCTAAACTAAACTAATTTGACAGGACTAAAATTATCGACATATTTTTTTCATTCCAATACGTTAGAAAAGGATGGCTACAATTTTAGAGCTGTAAATTTTAGTTTAGTTTTGAATGTGTTATACCAGAATCGACGTCATTAATCATTGGTTAAAAGTGTTTAATTTAACTAGTGATATAAGTTTTATATTTTTAATGGTTTTCATTTAAAATAAATGTGTGCGGTTATTAGGTAGGTACTACTAATGCACCATACCTACCGTCACCAGTTTTAAGCGATTCAATTCAGGTGAATGCGAAAAGTTGCGCGACCGCAAACCGTATCTCGATGCGCGTTAAGCCCCGTATTCATGGTAAACATTTGTTTAGCAACAAAGTTGAATCAACGTGTTGCGGTGTTGCTGTCAAGATGTTGCTGGCAACACTGCGTGTTGCAGAGTTGATAGCGTCATGTTGACAAGCTCTCGCCCGACAAGCGTAAACATCAGTTTAGCGACAATTGTTGACGTGTGTGAACGTGTTTGCAACAGTTTATAAATATGGCAGTAGTGTGGAGCAATGATAAAATAATGCAACTAATAGAATTATTTCAATCAAAACCATTATTATGGGATTCTTCTATAAAAGAATACAAAGATAGAAACAAAAAGAACGATGCATTCGAAGAAATTTCTCAAGCTTTAAATATACCCAAAAAAGATGTGGAAAATAAAATACATGTACTGCGTACTCAATTTACTAGACAGAAAAAAAAACTACAGGCAGCGGCGCAATAGAAAAATCTTTTTCTCTTTTTTTTATTAGAAATCCTATACCTACATCAGATACAGAGAACACAAAACCACTGCCTCCTCGGGCAAAATTTTAACGCAGACTGGCGTGTGGACAACCTGTATTGATTTAAACGTTGCTAGCAACATTCTCGCCGCTCACCAACAATGTTGATCAACTGTTCCTAAACAAATGTTTACCATGAAAACGGGGCTTTAAGGTTCACGTTCGCGTGATTTTCCGGAATCGCTTATAAAAAGTGATGGTAACACGGTATGGCCCCAGAATAAAAAAGCAGGATGGACATTCCAAATAAAGGCAATATTACATATTTATCTGAAACCAATAAAACTAGTGCGAATTTTTGAATGTTTCAATTCTAATCATACTCTTACGTATTTCTTACCCAATAGGTAACTGAAATTGTTGTAACCTTTAATTATTATGAAAGTGCAACTGATATGGATAAGGTCCGCCGTAGACGGCGCACTATCAGATACCACTACGTCTACCAACAGATAGTTGCGCCCCACGGTTTCATTCTTCCGCAAGTAATTGTATTAGGAAGGGATATTATGATGGGATGATAGCCCGTTGGTCCAGTTGGTAGTGAACCTGCCTTCTGAGCTTGAGGGCGTGGGTTCGATTCCCATCTAGGACAAACATTTGTGTGATGAACATTTGTGTTTGTTAATATCTCGTTAAGTATGTATTTAAAACTATATATGTATGTATATCAGTCTCTGGCAGCCATATCACAAGCTATGCTTAGTTTGGGGTCAGATGACCGTGTGTGAAAAAAAATATAAATAAAAAAAATGTCCCGTATTTATATATATTTATATATTGTCCATTTCCTAGAATGCGAATGGACATGGACCGTCAAGTGACGTCATATCTAAGTATAGTGCGCTCTCTGTCTAGCAAGACATTTTAATTTTGGTTTCGGTGATAGGCTCTATTTTATATGATCAGCTTTTTTTATAAGACAACTAGCAACGCACCCCGGCTTCGCACGGGTATAAATCTTATTTTTTTACACCTTGGGTTACATTATTGGAGTTTTAGTACGGATCCCAATTAAAAAAAATATAGCCTATGTCATATGGGGATGGTGTAGCTTCCCAACAGTGAAAGAATTTTTCAAATCGGTTCGGTAGTTTCGAAGCCTATTCAATGCAAACAAACAATCAAATCTTTCCTCTTTATAATATTAGTATAGATAATAAATAAAGTATAGATAATAAGTAAGCGCAGCGTAAGACGTCCACCCACAAGATGGACAGACGAAGAGACCGCAGGGAAACGCTGGATGCAGGCCGCTTTCAACCGGCCCTTTTGGAGATCGATGGGGGAGGCCTATGTCCAGCAGTGGACGTCCTACGGCTGAGATGATGATGATGATGAGATAATAAATATCAGTCCGATAGCTTATTGTCCCGACGCGCCTAGATTGTTCTAAAGCTCTAAAAAATAAGGTATAATTTTGTACGTAAGATACATCAGCTAATTTAATTTTCCATGACCGCTCATGATTAGGCCGCGCACGTTTTTTTTTTTAAATAAATACTTAGTAATTTTTACTTTTTTTACACCTCACTGTATAAATAGGTAAAAACTGAATAAATAAAGGATATTTTGTAGCTATTATGTTAAGTTTTCTGTATAATATGTTTTGTTAATAAACTAAGTTCATTATTAATGTTTTATATTTTAACTTTGTCCATTTACACAGAAAATTGGTAGAAGGGTCAGTCAACAATTTTACCAATGCTAAGAAGTCTTCCGAGTTACCGCATTATTGCCTTATGATATTTTGAAATATTTTAGTACTATCTTACATATGCATTGGAAAAGTCCTACCCTATGGGATAGTAGAGTCACCAAAACAGTGAGAGTTAAATCTTTCAAGATCCTTGATTAGGGATTGAATTTTGTGAATAGGCATGTGTCCTAATGTTGTATTTATTACAAATATCCGGCTTAGCGATGAATATAACTAAATACATTACACATACTGAAAAAGATATTTAAATTGGCTGATAAATCTCTGAGATATGAGCATTTAAAGTTTTAGCTGGGGATAGAGGGGATGCTCTATCCCTTTCTCGCAAAGCGTGTGTTAGTATAGCATTTGTATGGCGCACCTGAGGCGTGACGTCACGGCTCAGTATAGTGCGCTCTCTGTCTAGCATGAAATTAAAATGCTTGTATCTTATTTATTTATAAACTAATTTTAATTTTGTTTTCGTTGATGTGCTCTATTTATGACCAGCTTTTTTATGAGGAAATAAAAAAATATTAGTCATCATGCCTATTACTTAAATAGAAGTTGATTTCAGTAACAAGCTTAAATTGATATTTTCAAGTGTTCGCTTGCTAGAAATTAACTTTTTGTAAAACATGAGCATTTTAACCAATTATTATAATATATTACAAGTGAATGCTCACACGAAATAAACGTTTTGTGGAACAGGAGCATATATATCGAATAATACAATATGCATTTTTTTTTTATTAAACTTTTGCGTATCCAAAATACAATATGGTCGAATAAGATGTCAAGCAAAGTCATATTATAAAGAAAATTTTTGAATCATTTGATAGAAAGTGACAAGACTTATTACGGTTCGCCGCCGCCAGCCCGAAATTATATTTCAAATGCGCAATCCAGCTTTGTTATTAGTTTCTTGTAGTTAATTGACCCAGAAACTATTGCAACTTCGGGAATCAGCTAAGTATAATATATCTATAAAATTAAAAGAAAGTATTGTTGGTAAATAATGATTTATTGATATAATAACATTAGCATAAAATAAACTAATTAAACATCCACACAACGATTGCACACAATAGCTAAATAACTGTTAAAAAACGATAAACAATGTCTGATAATATTGAAAATAGACGTCTCTTCGTTATAAGAAAATATTGCGTAAGGCATGTTATATGAGCACCGGACTCCTTAGATATTACTATACTTCTTCAATACATGAGATTAGAAGTGCGTCCCGAATCACGCGAACAGCGTTAATGAGAACCAACATGGTACAAAGAAATTTGTTTCTTGTCTTGTTGGTTCTCATTAGCGGTTTACCTATACCGTCGCATTTGGAAACTTGGACGTTTGAAATTACCAATTCCAAATTTGTACTAAAGCCGGTGACAAATCTAAGCATTCACTTTTAATTAGCATCCTAATGAGTTACAAGAGAATGCTCACATGACATATACTTTTTGTCAAACATGAGCATTTTAACCAATGTTATATTACATGTGAATGCTTACAGGGCATGAAGTGTATGTCGAACATGAGCATTTTAACCAATTATATATTACAAGAGAATGCTCACATGACATATACTTTTTGTCAAACATGAGCATTTTAACCAATTATATATTACAAGTGAATGCTCACTTGACATGAACTTTTTGCTGACATGAGCATTTTAACCAATTATATATTACAAGTGAATGCTCACATGACATGAAGTTTTTGTCGAACATGAGCATTTTAATCAATTATATATTACAAGTGAATGCTCACATGACATGAAGTTTTTGTCGAACATGAGCATATTAATCAATTATATATTACAAGTGAATGCTCACATGACATGAAGTTTTTGTCGAACATGAGCATTTTAATTAATTATATATTACAAGTGAATGCTCACATGACATGTAGTTTTTGTCAAACATGAGCATTTTAACCTATGATAAATAAAAGTAAATACTCACAAGACATGAACTCTTTGTAGAACAGGAGCATTCTAGAGAATAAAACAATTGGCTTTTGCAGAATGCATAATTTTATCTTGGACGTTGAGATGAAAATACGTTATTAACGAGCATTTACTAGAGCATTCTCAAGAATGTGCTACATATTGCTTGTGCCAATGATTAGCTTTGTTATTTAATACGACAAAATTTACAAGTGAATGCTCAGATCCTAACGGCACCGTAACATTCTTTGAAACCTACCACCTTACCACCCTACCAACCTTTTTCTTTAACTCGAAACACGATTTCCTTTCAGCTTTGTGGCGTTCAACACGTAGGCACAATCTTGATGACTTTTGACTAAATGATTAGATAACATTTCGCAAACAATCAAAACTATCTATCCGATAGATACCATATCTATTATCTACGTGCTCAGTTTCGTTTGTATCAGACACCGCAAGCTCATCAACTTGTATGGAAACGCTGCAGCAATTTTTGTACCTGGTAAGACGTTACATGGGTAATTTAGTGGTAATTTCGCTGCATTCGCATGGCCAATCTTTCGAAGAGTTTTTACCTCAGATCAAACAATGGCCTTATTACAATCTTTCGTATTCAAGTGTCACAGCCACTTTTTTTACTATACCGTTAAACGGCTTTAAGTGTAGCCATGGAGAGAATGCGTCTGACAGTTGTCATAACATTGATAAAAGTTGAACGAAACCAGTAAATTCTGATTACTTTTTTTTATTAGCTTTTTGAACGTAAGATTGTAAGCTGATAGCCAATATACTACAGTAAAAAAAGAAAAATATTTAATTCAGATTTGTAGTGTCATTGCAGCTGTCAGACGCATTATTTCAGCGGCTGAACTGTAACGCAAAAATTGTAAGTACGCCAGTTACTAATTTTAACGGACACTATTAGCTTTCAACTTGCACTGACACCAATGTACTAATAGTTTACATGCAAAAAAGGGAGGGCAAGGTAGTCTGCTTTAGGCCAGATGCGTTTGCACCCGCGACGCTACATTACCATATCTCCCTTGTTGTCTGATCTCAGGTTTTTACAGTTTCCTATGACGCAATTTGTAATTTTTTTTGTATTGACGTCTGACTTGCAACGGAGATGGAATTAATGAATTATGGGGCTTACTAGTTGGAAGTTATGGTCCAACTTAAAAGAGGCGACAGACATGCAAAGTAGGTGAACTCGCGGATTCCTTATAAAAGTCACGGTTGCCTGGAAGAGATCACTTTTAGCGATAAGGCCGCTTGTTAAAAGCCTAGATAATATTTTTTTATTGTAATGTTTATGTTATCCTTGTTTTGTGGTATTTTAATAAAGAGTTATTGTATTGTATTGTCTGCGTTTTACGTATACTATTTTCAATTATTATTTGTTTACAATTTCACAGGTGACACAGAAAGTTAGCTATATTATGTTTTGTCAATAAAGTTAGTAAATTCAGACTTGTACTATGATTTAATGATTTATAAGTAGTTATGCCGATTGTTAGATCAGATTCAAATTTAACGGAATGAAACGTTTTCTTTTGTAGTAAGCTGCGTTTTCATTGTACATAACAGTTCTGAGAGCCACTCTAACAAATTTTCATTGCAGTTTCTTGTGACAATACATTGGGTTAGTATAGAAATGTTACTTATGTCAAACAACGCTTAACATTGCTCTGTCAACTTGAACTTGCTACGTGCGAAAACGAGACACAACAATTTTATTTTAAGCAATGTTTAACTTAACCATATTGTGGAGGCTGTTGAAATTAAAAATATTTCCTCAGAATGAGCGAGCATAATTGAAAACGTAGCTTTATACTTGTATGTACGAACTTCCTTCGACATTTGCGTACAGCAAGGGGGGCGTTCAAGTATTACGTAAGCGCTTGAGCTGGGGGGGGGGGGGTCTTTGCTTTGCTTATTTTTGATGACATGGTGGGTGGGGTCGATATCGTGTATTACGTCAGCAGTTATTATTTACTTTTTTACACAAAATAATGGCAACCCACAATTTGTCTGTGCTTGAAAACAAAACACACATGTCGGGGATTCCCACAAATAATGAATACGCATTTAATAGAAAAATGCATAAGTACCAATGATTACGTATGCATGGGAGGGGGGGGGGGGGGGGGGGGAAGTTTGCTTACTTTTGCTGACAAGAGGAAGGTACGGGAGGGGGGGGGGGGGGGGTTAATAAATGTAAAAAAAAAACTGCTTACGTAATACTTGAATGGCCCCAAGCCTATTGTAGTGTAGATTTTTGTTTACCAATTTGTTTAAATAAATGCTAAAGGGATGTTTCGAGTAATTTATATCACAAGTCACAACTTTCTTTAGTTAAAGTTATTAAACGTTATACTACGCATTTCAAGTTTATACTAATTAAATAGTCTCAAATTAAACAACCATTTAAACTAATTTACAAAATTCAATCCTATTTAGCAAAAGTATTTTACGGAAATGTATAGCCGGCAAATTTTGATAGTAACGTTATGACGAAATTGACGTAATTTGTCAAAGAAAAACAAATTGTACTTAACATTGCTCGGATATATTATTATTGAATAAGCAATATTGCACAAGAATTGGTCAATATTGCACCCATTTCTATAAAGCAACAACTTGCCTTGCACACCTAAATTTGCCTTTCATCTACGTATATATTGTTTTGACAATATACGAATTACACATAACATTGCTCGGATATTTTTGGATTTAACAATATTGCCCCCATTTCCATAAAACGATTACTCATTCAAACGCACCTTTACATATCATTCCTTCTAGATAACTTTAGGTTATAATTTGGCCATTCACATCGATTTCAAAACTTTGCCCTGAATCTTACCCATAAAATAATAAACTTTAAAATTATTTTAATTCTACTGGTACTCGGGCAGTGTAAGTGACTAATGGTATAAACATGCAAATAAAATATTTAAAACCCCTAACTTGTGTTAACTTTCTACTTTTGTAATATAGACTTATCTAATAAACTAGAAAATTTATTTTTTAAATTTTATTGTTTTATTGAACATATTAAATCTTTTTGAACTTCAGTTTCTTCAACAACTTTAAATGTGAGCAGATTATTAACTAAAACCTGTTCAGCCTAGCTAAGAAACGTTAGTTACTTCCTAAGATTGCTCTGTCAACTTTTCGAGCAATTTTAAGCATTTAGCTAACAGCTAAAGTTTCTGAGTAAGGCCGTTTAAGTACAGTGCGACTTTACCTATCGATTGAGATGAGTGGGGGCGCCACTATTCTTTTTTCCAATCAAAATTAATAAGCTCCCGAAGAACATTTTTCAGTTCTTCAGTTCACTCACCTCCACAGATAAGTTGCTCACACTGAATGAACAAGAGAGCCACAGATGAGATATATAAAAAACTTAGTTACCAATAAAAGACTAGTAAGACGTTGTACTAAGATATTAAAATTGGTCAATTTCTGTGCAAAATTAAAAGTGTGCATTTAACGCGGATTTTTCTACTTGTTGCAATGTTTTTCAAGCATCTATGTGTTATTCACTGGGGAGCCAACGACTTGCAATGTTACTTGTAAAAGATGCCAGGGGCCTTACGGACAACAGGTATTGCGGATTTTCCAACTGAGCGGATCTAACGTTAGTTTGGTGCCGCAATACCTGTTGTCCGTAAGCCCCTGTATACTTTTTTGCTTTATAAAAACTTTTGCTCCTTTTTAGGAGTATTTACTCTCATGAACTTGTTTTAAATTATTTACCACTAAGCTATGAATACTAATCTATACTTGCAGATTTAAGGTTTTTTTAGGTAATTAACTCGCTTAGTGGTTACCAATTCTTTTTTAATAACTAGTTTGACTATTTTAATTTTTTTAGTAATCTATCCTCTGTGAGGAGTTTGGCGTCGCACTTCTGTGCATTTGCCAGTGTCAAGTATAATTTTTTTGTCAAGATAAGATGTCAATAATAAATATAATCATGTTGATAAATATTGATTTTTGTTTTAGTATGTAGATCGATTAGAAAGCTAAGTTTGCTGGTTCCCTGGTGTTTGTGATGTGGTCGAGGCTGGCAGCACTGTGCAGTTGTGGTTTAGGCGGGTAGTAGTGGTGGGTCACCGACCCCTCCTGCCAGTTCGTAAACCGCTAGCGCCACTTCAGCGGCTAGTTTATCTGCAGACTGAAAAACAAGAGTTATCTTATGAGATTGATTGATTGATGATTTCCTCTATTGCACACCCCGTCTTCTACAAATCCTTTTGGTTGCCTGGAAGAGATCGCTTTAGCAATAAGGCCGCCAGTTGTTACACTAGTTTTTTTAAAGAGTTTTTGTCCTCTGTATCAAATTTAATGGTGTGAACAATAAAGTGTTAATTAATCAATCGATTCTCATTTCTTGTGGTTTTCTTAATCCAGTTGCATTTGTAAGGTTTTTGCTTTTACTGAGTAGAATATAAAGGGTTACCCAACTAAGCCAAAAGGAGGTCATTTGTACTTATCATTACGAACAAGTTTTGCTTATGGCGCCAACAGTGCATAGCAACCTAAGTGCAAAACAAACACCCACTAAAATTGCGAAATTTCTTTCGAAGGATTTTTACAGTTTCTACTGCGTTTTTTTTTGTATTTACTTCTGACATGTTACTGCTATGACAACGGATATCGAACTGCATTAAGTTGGAGCATTGATCCAACTTAAGACAAAAACATACACGCATAGTTAAACTTGTAACATACAGATCTGTGGTATTTGACCAATTTTTTTGGTTCTTCTTATTTTTATAGCTAGCAGTCCGCCCCGCTTCGTTCGGGTAAAGATTATAGCCTATGTCACCCGGGGGATAGTGTATCTTCCAAACAGTGAAAGAATTTTTAAAATCGGTCCAGTACTTTTTGAGCCAATCCGTTACAAACATACTTACATACAAATCTTTACTCTTTATAATATTAGTATAGAGTATAGATTAGCTATACAGGGTTACGCGAAAAGGGTGTACTAAGCTGAAAGAGGTTCGTTATGTTCATCATTATGAACAACTTTTACTATGGCACCAACAGTGAAATCGAGAAAAAATATCCACTGTCCCATACATTTTGTCGAGTGTGTATGACCGTTGTCTATGGTACAGTTTACACGTTTTCGTGATTTCAAAGTTGCTCACATAGTAAAAACTGTTCATAACGATGGATACTATGAACCCCTTTCGACTTACTGACTCTTTTCGCATAACCCAGTGTATATAAACCGATTGACTCGTGATTTGAAGACACTGAGATTATAACTATCGGGGAACATATTCAGGCAGCGCATTGCACAGACTAGCAGTTCTCAGTTCAGGGGCCTGACGGCTAACTCTTAAAGCGGGCTCGAATAAGCGCCAAAACTGCGCAGTTTGGAAAATCACGCGAACGTGAGCCTTCGCGCCGAGATACGGTTTGCGGTCGTGCAACTTTTCTCATCACCTAAACAGAATCGCTTAAAACAGGCAGCTGTAAGATCGTTCTCTTTCATGCACTCTGGTGCTACAGTAAGAGTAGATCTCTTACCTCTCTAGTATCTGCTTCAGCATATACCCGCACCACATCCTCAGTCCCAGAGGCACGTACGAAGGATCTTCCTTGTTTGTACTGAGACACTAGTGAATCGATGCGACATTGGAGACTTTCTGGTGACGTGCATTTACGCTCCGCGTCCGCTGTCGATACAGCGTTGCGGTCCTGAAAAAAAAGTTAATTTACTTTTGGAACTAATAGATGTGCCAATTTTTTTTTTTTTGTTGGATAAGTGGCAAACAAGCAACGGGCCACCTGATGGACCTACAGGACCTACAATACCCGGGGCATTGTCAGTGCGTTGCCTACCTTTGAGGACTCTATTCATCCTTCGTTTGAAGCAGTCATAATTTTCAATATTCTGTGTGCCGGTATGTAGATCTGCGTTTTATTTTCTGTACTCGAAAAACAACTTATTAAATACCGTCTCTAACAATGAAATATCTTAATCTATGTGCCGAAACGTAGACCTGCGTCGCATTTTCAGGGGCCTTACGGCCAACTGCTAACGTTAAATCCGCTCAGTTGTAATCCATTATTTTTGCATGAAATCCTGTTTCTGACAACGAAATATCTCACACAGATCACAATCACAGAGTTCAAATAAAATTAGGTCGGACCCAACATCCAGAGTTGGATTACATTATGAACAAACTGTTAGTAAACTAAAGCGATCACATTCACCTACGCAGTAAAGTCAGTGTAGAAAAACTGAAAAGGAAAAGTATTGTTTCGGACTAAACCAAAGTTGTTGGCAAAAACAGCTCAATTTTTTTTAGGAAAGCAAAGTTTGGTTTAATGTGATTGCATCCTTTCGCAATTATTGACGAGGTACATCCACGAGCGTGAGCGAGATGGCAAGGGTTTCGATCACAATCCGAATCACGAACGGACATCCACAATAAGCCCGCGGGTCAGATATATGTACCTGCACTGTAACCTTCAGCTGTCGACACGGCAAGTCTTCATACAGCGCGAGCCAGTTCTGTGCAGAGATCCCGCGCGCCATCAACACTGTTTCTACTAGGAACAGGTCGGATATGGCGTCTCCGACCGTCTCGTTTGTCATGTCGATGAAGTTTAGCAGCAGCTGGGCCGCTTTGCGCTGTTCCGGCTCTCTGGAAATGATAAGAAATTAAAGGTGTTATTGTTTAGCCTAAAAGAGACCGCAGGGAATCGCTGGATGCAGGCCGCTTCCAACCGGCCCTTTTGGAGATCGATGGTGGAGGCCTATGTCCAGCAGTGGACGTCCTATTGCTGAAATGATGATGATAATTGTTTATTCAATTCTGGCGGTGTCAAGTTGCTGCAACTTGCTATGCAACCTTCAGTGCGTTTCAGAAGTGGGATTTATTTCATTTGCCGTTGGTGAACACGTCTATCACAGCAGTTATCAGTTCTGCAACCGATATGACTGCCCACTGCCACTTCAACTTGCTGTTATACACTGGAGCCATGCTGCATTCTGAGCTATGTTGGTTTTCTGGTGAATTACTTCGTTTTTGAATATGATCCCTCAATGAAACGCCGAACATAAGTCTTTCCAATTAGCGAATTTTTAGACTTAGATAAGACTCCCGATTAAAAAATTTGCCTTTTGAAACGTTACTTTACTTGACAAGATGAAAGGTTTACATTTCAATGCTTTACTTTGCGACGGAACCATGTAGACTTGCTGGGATGTGCTACTAACTAAACTGCTTCAGTGTTTCAGAAGTGGGATTTGTTTCAAACAGGCAGTTTATTTAATTGAATATCTCACCCCTCCTCAGCTATTTTGCTGATGGCGTTCTTAGCGCGCTGGCTGTAGACCACGGTGCCGTGCCCGTTCGCTTCGAAGTATACTCCGATGTCGTACGAGAGAGCGGCATGGTGGAGATGCTTTACGCCTGTTTTGACGCACGTTACTGGAACTTTCTGGAAAAACATTGTCCTTGTAGCGACATTAATTGACGAACATGCAAAATGTAGAGCGGCTGTCCGAGCGCCCCCTCCGTCGGCAGTCGTCTCCCTACCGCGACCCGTGTCTCCTGGTGTATGTTAAAATAAAACAATTTTCATATCTAATAACCAGTTTATTAATACTCCGGACGTAACAAATAATTATATAGATTGGAGAGGTCTGGTAGCCCTGAAGGTAGGCAAACCTCCCCAACATTGGTGACCCCGAGGTGATTTGAACACGTATATGGTTATGGTTGGTTAGATGGTGGTGTGGTTGGTTTATGGTTAGATTTTCATAGCGTGTCACTGTTTGTTGTTTTTTTGTGGTGTTACAGAATAGGGTATTTGACTACTTTTGGGAAACTATTGCACATTATTGTCTGATATAAAATAATGTATACTGCATTTATATTTTCTGGATATCAGTCGTATTTGCGATATAAATCGATGTTAAAGTTTGAATAAAAAAAGATCGCGCCAAAACGCAGACCTGTGTCATAGCTCCGATCACGTGACTAATTGACGTCACACAAAACAAAACAACTGCAGCCAGGCTGCAAAAGTTTGATGATTAATTAATTTCTAATAGAAGTAATGGTTTATAAATATTGTGTAGTGCCAAAATGTACAAATACTTCCATAAAGACACCCGAAAAAATATTTGTTCCTGTTCCAACGCACCCAAAACTCCCCATAACTCGAAAAAAGTGGTTGGAACCAATCTAAGGTTGGAACTAAGTTGCTCGTAGAGAACCCAAAAGTATTGGAGCTAATTCAAGTGTTTCTATGTGCGAAGATCATTTTGAGGTACATATTTGAGTCTATATATTTCTATTATAATTTGTGTTTTTATTGCATTACTATTTTATGTACTGTTACTTTCTTTTTAAACATTGTAAAGCTCGACATAACCTAACAAAATAGTTATATCCACTTACTACAACATACTTTTTGTACAACTTGATTGAATGTTTTGCTTGGAGAACAATTAAAAATTAATACTGACATTAAAGTTTTTACGTTTTGAGTTCTGCAGCGTAGAAACAATGACGTGGATTATTATTAAAGAAATATGCAACCATAAAAACATTAATTTTGGGTAAGTTACTGCTGTCTGCTTGCACAAAATGTTTCTCCATTCTTCTCACATTTAACCTCCGGACTGTTTTTGGTGAAAATTTCTGGATAAATCGCTCTCAAAATAGCTTTACAACATTAAATTCGCAAATATCAATACATAATCTGTTTGTTTAGATTTGTGTGACGTCACTAGGGATGAAGCCAGTTACAGACCGTTTTCGATCACGTGATCAAATGTCGAAAATACAGTTATTTTAATCGCGTTTTTTACAAAAAATAAGCATATTTTTATCAAAAAATCAATGAAATATGCTTTTTCATTATGTCATGTTTATGGATGGCGTCAATTGGCATAATATTTTTAATACAGTCAAGTACCCTATTTGTATATAAAAAATGCTGAACAGCATTTGTCCTTAGTTTATATCAAAGCTTGCAGCATCTGTGCTGCATCTGTGCCCATTGTTACTGCAACGCTACCGACAAAGCGTGCTGTGACTATATTTAGACCGCATTTTCGACCTCAGTGAGCAATAAGGTGGACTGATAACAAACTAGCATGGCGAAAAAATGGGCGGCAGTGGTCAATAACTACTATGGTGTAGTTCTCGGCTGATGTTAAGCGACGGAGCTTGTCTAGAAGAAACCGATTCACAGGCGTTTTGAAGACACCCAGATTATAACTAACGGGGTACATCCATTCAGACAGCGCACTCCAGACTAGCAGTTCGCACAATAAAATTAAAATCAAAGCGCTTCGTACGGGGTTTCGGAATATCAACCATGAAGCGGAGTCGATTTTTCGTACTCACTCTGGCAGTCCGATGAAAAAAAACCATCGGACGTCGGCCTGTCCCTCCTACTAATTTGGTAGGAGGGAATTAGATCATGCAGATCCGATGGACACTCTCCGAAATAAAATCAATCAATCAATCAAAAATGTATCCGAGAAAAAACCGAAAAAAGCAACTTTGCGCTGATGCTCAAGATTAAGAAGCTTAGTCTGAATTAGGGATTCGTTGCTGATAAGCTTCTAGGCACGTTTCAATGGACTCCAACTCCCCAAGGTCTTACCTGGATGATCCATCCCAAACTACTTTTCCCCTTTTCAACTTTCTCTTTTGAGTCTAGGAGATTTCTTTCCAAGTTAAGGAAACCTAGATGGGAGATAAGAGTGTGATTTCGTTGTTACTTACCAGTGTGTCAGTGATGTATTGTGTGGAAGCGCCGTTAGCGTACGCAGTCTGCACGAGGCCTAGTGCGAGCCCCTCGGCTTCACTCGCGCGCAGTAACTCCGTGATATATGAAGCTAGTAAAGTCGCTATGCGGTCGCCGTCTAGTAGGTGCATTTGTTCTCTGAAAAAAAAAACATTAGGGGCCCGTGATAACTCTTTATTATATAAACGACAGGAAAAATCATGATCATAATAAAGATAGTGGTGGATAGTGATAGAAGATAGTGATACAGGACAGCCAAAATGCTGGCCTGTATTTTGGTCAGAAAGTTAGCCTCGCAATCCAGCGAGGCAACGCGGCCAGCATTTTGGGCACTCTGCCTGAAATTAGAGATTGTACGAACTCGCCCCCAAGCGCAGAATGCAAGACGCATTTTGCGCTTGGTAGTTTGGTAAGCGAGTTTACAGTAACACTATTACGAAAATTAAATAAAAAGAGTTTCGTTCCAACTGTTCTCTCATACATACTTGTCATCAACAAAATAGTAGACAATTCTATCGCCATCTCCATCTAGAGACGCCACTCGCTGGAAGGGGGCCAGCGGGACTCCCACGGGGGGCTTCTGGGACACTTTCACGAAATCGGCTCCACACTGGAAAATACAAATGATTATACAATATAGTAATTTTTTAACTTTCCTAGGAATGGTTCGTGAAGCGGTTGAAATTAGAAAACATCGCAATTTCAACCGGGAAGATGGATTTAAGTTAAATCGCCAGACACAGAAGTCAGCTATTGCAGAACATCTGCTTGAGGCGGGATCCGGTCCCTGGATCGAGCACCATGATCCGAAGGTCCTCTCCACTGAACGACATTATTTTTCTACTAGAATGGTTCGTGAAGCTGTTGAAATTAGAAAACATCGCAATTTCAACCGGGAAGATGGATTTAAGTTAGCGGCGTCGTGGAATCCCATAGTAAGCAAGTGTACAAACCGCGGTGTAGGTACTAGGACATTTACCGACACAGTCAGTGTTGTGTGTCGTAGTGACAACCCTGCGATTTTTCAAGATCAAGTGAGGGTAGGAGAACAAAACACCCGCTCTTCTCGCCGGACTCACCGGCAGTGTTCAGTCAGCTCGTGACCACGGCCATTGTAACATGGTCGAAACGGCGAGCGAAAGGTACATATTTTTACCTAAATTAAATAATACGTGATAAGTCCCGATAAATATTTTTTTTAATTATATATACGATATATCAGAGACTCAACCTATTTGCTTAGTATTTAAGGAACAAGACGAAATAAAAAGACAGCATATCATTGAGATAAAATTCCTATAGAGTCACAATCTCTCAGTAAAAACAGTCAATAAACGTCCGAGCGTCATTGTACATGCATTGTATCGATTATATAGTTCACAATGCCGCATTAATCCAATTTAGACGTTATGTCGCTTGAATAGTGTTCAACGTTAGTTGTCCGCTATGTCATCGTAGCTCTGGCATCGCGCGGCGTTGTAGTCGGATCGCGGTTACCTTGTAACTAACCAAAAAGTCTGCGCAGTTCGTAGCGTTCGCCGAGTTTTGGTTCGGACATTTTTTGGCACGATTCTGACTATAATGTACTAGCTGCGCCCCGCGGTTTCACCCGCGTAGTGATGAAAAATGGCGATGATGATGAAAAGTAGCCTATGTCACTCTCTGGCTCTTGCTATACCCATGTAAAAAATCAGGTCGATCCGTTGTTCCGTTGCAGCGTGAAAGAGGAACAAACATCCATACATCCATACATCCATACATCAATACATAAAAACTTTCGCGTTTATAATATTAGTAGGATTGTATCTCGATGATATCAAGTGATACCTATTTTCAGAAGTGGGATACAAAAGACCGAATGAATAGCTGACCGAACAAATCTCGATAAATCCTCCATTCTTCTTGGTCCCAACATGTTACACACTTATCAACTTACATTCAAGTTGAGTTTCCCTCCGTTCCCGCCGAGGTTGAACAGGTTAAGGTCCAGCTCTCCGTCTAGAGTTTTCTTGATGATGTTCAGTTTCTTCCCGCCGACGCCGTTAGCGCCGTCCACGTACAGCGTGGTGTTGTACGAGCCGTGTATCTGCAGCTTTTGGCGGATGTTTTTGAACGCACCTACAATTTTCTCGTAGTAGCCTGGAATTTGTATATTTTGTGTTTCATAAATTAAAATAAATAATATTCGGGACGTTTTTGCACACAATGGCATCGATTCTGATGTACCTAAAACTAAACTAAATTTGACATTAAAAAGCTCTAAAATTGTTGCCATCCTTCTCTCACATATTAAAATGAAAAGAGAGGCAGATAATTTTTGTCCTGTCAGATTGGTTTAGTTTAGTGAGTATGGCGGAATCGACGCCACTGTCATCTGACCCCAAACTAAGCAAAGCTTGTGATATGGCTACCAGAGACTGACATACATATATAGTTTTAAATACATACTTAAATAGATATTAACAACCAGATATAGAACAAACACAAATGTTCATCACATAAATGTTTGTCCTATGTGGGAATCGAACCCACGCCCCCAAGCTCAGGTAGGTTCACCACCAACTGGACCAACGGGCCATCAATTAACCTATATCCTATCTCTATTATCCTATATTTTTCTATCTACCTTCTTCAGTAGGAGTGCCGTACGAGTTATCATTGCGGCACTTGACGCAGTAATGCAGCATGGGCGTGGTCACTATTCCAAACTCCTTGACGGTGCCTTTCAGTGCCATTACTCCGTGTACCGCAGCCGCAGCTAACCGGGGACTAGTGTACCTGGAATTTAAATTAATACAACACTGTTTTAAACTATCACGGTTGTTCACTAAAGTTATAAATGTACGTATGTCTTCCCGTGGACATGGTGCATGTAACTGCGCCGAAATATCGGGAGCTCATTCCACAACCTTACCACGGTAAATATCCCGTAAATAATCATATAAAATTAATACCGTGACATGATTATTAATGAGTTGTGGAGCTCCTTATGTTTATCTCTTGCTAAGTGTGCCTTGCCATCGGTTTCTTCTAGGTAAGCGTGCTCCATCGTAGACCGCATCATCGCTTAACATAAAGCGAGATGACGGCCTAACGCGAGCCTATTATTGAATTTAAAAAAAGGTGTAGGTTTTGTCCTATAAAATGTGAAGAAACTGGTAGATCACGCGCAGCTAATGAGGACCCACTATGATGGTTGCATACCTGGTATCCATTCCAATATAGACGCTGGCTTTGAGCGTCATGTCGGCGTTGACTTCTTTGATCACCTGCTCCGTTGTTGATTGCAAGTCATTATCACTGAAAACAAGTTATGATATTGTTTTATGTATAAACAAACATGTAAAAACACGAACTATAGAGTAAGACAGTGGTATTGCTTCTGTTGTAGCACTCGTTAAAAGAATTTGACAGAGTTTTGGCATCAACGTGGAAAAAAACAAGTCAGCTCGTAATATATTCCTAAAATTGTGTATTTTCGAGTGTTAATGTGTAATAATGGTGTTTTTTTTAAAGTGTTCGTGTACGTGCTCGAGTCACGTGATATAACGAGGTGAAACATGTCTTTTCGTGTTGTTTCCAAAACTTCATAGAAGCCTCTTGTAAAGCCTCCACCATTTTACCGGGGCATGAGTTTGACTTGACCGTGACTTACTTGCCTTGGCTATGACGTGTTTGACGATATTTAATACCATGTAAACTTGTTTAATATTATGTCTGAAGGACTCTGTATCCATGGTCATGTTTTTTTTCTAAACTATCTGCGTCCCTTTTCATTGCAATATATGAAAAAAGGATAGCAACAATTTTAGAGCTGTCAAGTTTAGTTAAGTTTTGAAAATGGGGTAACAGAGTTGATGTCAGCGTAAACATAAATATCAGACCATGTGTACACAAGTGTAAGACATAGTGTACACAAGTGTAAATGATGTGTACACAAGTGTAAGACGATTATGAACAAAAGTTTTGTAGAGATGACAACTCAGTGGTTGGTGCGTTAGAATTCCAAGCTCAAAATCAAATCCCAGGGTGTGGGATTTCAACTCATACCCTGCTGTTTGATTTTGGGTTCTGCAGTTTCAGTTGCGGATAGGGTTACCATCCGTCCGGATTTGTCCAGACATGTCCGGAATTTTAGAATTTCGTCCGGGTTTTTTTAGGGAGATGCCTACGCCTAGCCTTTCAACCATAAAAAATGTGTAAGACAATATTATGAACACATTGTGTTAAAACTTTTTAACTGCAAACTTTTAAGTTATACGACTTTTCTTTCTCTCTCTTATTTAACTCAGTTTCTTTCTCCTGTCTCTTTCACACTCACCCGCAGTCTAGTTTATAAGCACAAATGTATATTTTATATAAAAAAAATTGATAAGAGAAAATCTACTTTATCATCATCGAGATACAATTCCTATAGAGTTTCAATCTCTCAGTGGAAACAGTCATAAAACGTCCGAGCGTCATTGTACATACATTGTATCAATTATATACATACTTCACAATGTCACATTTACTCCAATTTAGACGTTATGTCGCTTGCATATTGTTCAAAGTTAGTTGTCCGCTATGTCATCGTAGCTCTGGCATCGCGCGGCGTTGTAGTCTGTCTGTAGGGTAGAGTAGAGTTTTGGTTCTTTTTTTTTTGGTATGTTTGTGACTCTATCGTATTGTATCTCGATGTTTATCGTAGTTAAATTGTATAACTTACTGTTGTTTTAAGGTCAACTTTGTTACATTGAAAGGCATAAGGAAGTGAATTCCTTATGAAATGTCAATTGTTAGCCTAAAATTATGTAGGAATTTGTTGTGAACTGCTAAGGAACTATTATGGAACAATAGGTGCATTGCTGAGTGCCAAATATTAGTACAACACATGACGGATGTGGCTTTCGTGACGCAATTTCAGTTGTTTCACAATGAATAATTAAAAAACAAAAATATTTTGTTGCAATCTCGTGCCAGGACCGATAAGTTTCACTCTATTATAGCACGGTCCGTCTCTCTCTCTCACACAATGTATTACATAATTTTATCTTTCTTGTGTAACATACATGACGTTAGCCATTCAGGTTGCGATCTCCTCCCTTAATATACTCAAAAAATGCTCGATCAGGATGCTCCATAAAAAAAATTGCCCGTTTTTTTTTCTTTGTCATGCTGTAGGTCAGTTTCCCTCGCACGCACTGTGTGTTACATAGTTCCATCTCTCGTGTAACATACCTGACGTTAGTCATTCCGGTTGCGATCTCCTCCCTACTCTACGCAATCTACTCAAGCATTGTTCGCAGGATTGAAGAGTTTCATTTCATTGTTATGCTGTATGTCCATCTTTCTCGCACGGGCAGTGTGTTACATCTTTCCATTTCTCGTGTAACATACCTGACTTTAGCCATTCGGGTCGCGATCTCCTCTCTGCTCTGCTCAAGCATCTCTCGGTCAAGATTGATGAGCTTCACTCCATTGTTATGCTGTAATTCAGTCCCCCTCGCACATACAGAGTTACATCGTTTCATCTCTCTCGTGTTACATACATGACATTAGCCATTCTGGTTACAATCTCCTACTAGCTGTGCTCCAGCATCTCTCCATCAGGATCGATGAGCTAAACTCCATTGTCAGACCGTAGTTCAATCCCTCTCGCCCACACAGTGCTACATCGTGCCATCTCTCTCGTGTAACATACCTGACGTTAGCCATTCTGGTTGCAATCTCCTCCCAGCTCTGCTCTAGCATCTCTCCATCAGGGTCGATGAGCTTCACTCCATTGTCAGGCTCAAGGTTGTGAGAGGCGGTTATCATAATGCCGATTGTGCGACCTGCCAGTAAAAGTAATGGTTAATGAAACAAAAAAGAAGTTTTGGCACACATTTTTACGTAACATTGCGGTAATTTAGTACGATGGTAAGGTGAAATTACCCGAAGACTATTAATTGCTATTGTAAGAAAATGTATTAAAGGTGAATCAGTCATTATCAGGCTTTCCATGTTTTCCCACTGCTGGGACACAAGCTTTCTTTCAGAGTAATGCACCATGCTGGCTTAGTGCATGGTGATGTCATCTGCCTTTGAACTTTTGAGGCTCTACCGGTTCACGATGTTTTCCTTCACCGTTTTTGACCGATGGCAACGAAGGCATGCAAGGCCTAGGATCGTTCCGGGTGCTGTCAGATTGTATTGCGCACATGTTGCTTGGCTACCATTACTCAGGGTGTGTTTAGGCTGAGTGACTAGCCCTAGTGTCAGGGTTTTAGGCCGCTCGAACGCCTTTGACATGGCTGAACAGTTGATGTTATACGACTTTTAATTTGAACAAAAACGATATTTGTGTTAAATCATATCTCCCTTGTATGTCCGATCTGAGGAATCCACAATAACAAAGTCGTTTAAAATTTTCCATAGCGAATTCTTCAAGTAACTCCCTGGATAAAAGCAGCCTAGGTTCTCCGAAATTCAGGTTGGCACCCTGCCAAATATTTAAACTAGGTTCTTTATAATAAAGATGTAGGTATGTTAGATACAATAGTGAAGATAAAAGACTACGAAAGCATATTTTTAGTTCATAGTTATTTTAAGACTTATTTGAATCTCCAGAGTGTTTCCGAGTGGCGTGACCAAGGTAAATAGGGATTCATATATATATATATATAGACTAGCAACGCATCCCGGCTTCGCACGGGTGAAGTCTTATTTTTTTACACCTTGGGTTACATTATTTAAAAAAAAATAGCCAATGTCTTCCGGGGATAGCGGAGATTCCCAACAGAGAAAGAATTTTTCAAATCGGCTCAGTAGTTTCGGAGCCTATTCAATGCAAACAAACAAACAAACAATCAAATCTTTCCTCTTTATTATATTAGTATAGGTATAGATAGATAGCATCCTCATATTATAGATGCGTGGAAGTATCGCACTGTTCGATTTGATCGATTGTTTCTGCCACGTACCTGTAAGTTGTGGAATGGCTTACCACCTTCGGTTTTTCCTACAAAATATAACCTCAATTGCTTCAAGCGAAGAGTGAATAGAGTCCTCAAAGGTAGGCAACGCACCGCCAATGCCCCGGGTATTGTAGGTGTCCATAGGCGACGGTGACTACTTACCATCAGGTGGCCCGTAGCTTGTTTGTCTACATTTATATTTAAAAAAAAAAAACAATAAAAAAAAGACTTGTGTCATGAGAAAAACATTGACATTAAAGCGGAAATGCACTAGATACTCGTCTATGACACAGTTTTCAAGATGGACTTACGAAAAGTATTACGCATTCATTATCATTATAAGCCTATCATTATAAGTCATTATAAGTGTATAAGAAAAAAATGTGGCATGGCTCTCACCATTTTTACACCTGGATCTGATGATGGCCAGTAGTCCCATGCGGTAGACCACATGTTCTAATAAACTTGCCCTGTAACACAAATATTTCCTAGTTAACACAACTTAAGTAATCAACTTTAGAAGTTTTTGTGTGACGTGTCTTGGGAGCCTTGTGATCGGAGTATAAGAGCTAATGACGGTGATGGTGTTATTTTGGGCCACTGGAAAGACTCTATATTGTCTAAAGGTAAAGGGGATTGACAAGCTCATAGTTAAGTATAATTTAAGGCTCATAGGTAAGTATAATTTAAGGTCGCCTGAAAGACTATGTGGTCTAAAGGTAATGAGGATGGACAAACTCATAGGTAAGTATAATTTAAGACCGCCCGAATGACTAAGTGGTCTAAAAATAAAGGGGATATGCAAGCTCATTGGTAAGTATAATTTAAGGCCGCTCAAAAGACTACGTGGTCTAAATGTAAACTTATACTGAAAGATTATTATGGTGTTAAAGTTAAGGACTGGAAACAATTTCAAAGTTAACTAACATTAAAAGTTTTATTTGGTGTGTTTAAGTAAATTGGACAGGTCAAAACATTGTAACGGAACGTTACATGACGTTATTATAGTCAGTTAAAAAAAACAATAGGCGAGAGCGAGAGAACAGATGAGGGGGGCATTGTCCAGCGCCCGACGATATCGCCACGAGACGGCCAGTCGCGCGGCCACTACACCTATAGCTGGTCCACGCCACTTTGCACAATCTTTTACTCCAGACGGCCTCGTGATCCATATTTTAAAACCTACGTTTTATCTTCCACTGAAAACATTACTGCAGTGAGTTGTGGTGACTAGGATCACCTAAATACTTGTTCTGGTGCCGGAATTGACCCCGACTTAGGGTAAGTTCTGAATAGCATTAAAGACGTTACTTTCTTGTAAACTCAGCACTCACTTTTGATAATGTTTCATTATTAAATATGTAATCTATTTTAGTTTTCCACCTGTTAATATTCATTATAAATTGCTGTACTACCTAATAGCGTTCACATAACTTTTCATTTATATATTTTTCTACCTACTAATTAAGATAAAAAATAATAATTATTTACTTTTTGCTTAGTTAATGTAATACGTTGTCAGTGCTGCTTTAACTTCATTTCTTCTGTTTTATAAACTCCGTTCTGGTTGCTCACCACCACGACAATCTCGCTACAAAATGTAGGTACCCTCTTTGAGATGTCGTTGGTCAGCTAGAACGGGAGTTCGATAGACCAAATCATAATAGATTGGTATTATCGCTTCCAGGGTTGTTTGCCTTCCGTGTTTTCTGCCTACTGCGCCACTGCTGATTACGTCGCCTTCGCACCTTGCTCCTCTCTTCCGAGCGCTAGCTAGCCCAGAAGAACGCACACCTTCAGGAGTCCAGGCGCATCACATCCGAAGACAAAGGCCGCCTACTTCGCCGGCTTTTGACGTCAAGGGGAGTGGTGCCAACGAGAAACAAAGTCAGATCGGCCGTAAACCCACGACCAACAAATTTGTGCGCTCGCCAACCTTTTTGTTAGAAATTACAAACTTTCATAAAAATTTAAAACACCATTTTTTATTAACTTATAAAAAAAATAGGTAGGTGTCGCACTGGCGCCCTTACGTGGTTTTATCTGACTTTGCATCTTTAAGTGGTTGCAGATTGTACGTGTGTGTGTGCTTATGTAAAACGTTCTTGTCTTGTCCCTGTTTTGTACTAAGTGTTGTCAAAAAGTATGTATATATAATATATATATAATAATGGTAGGTATACATGTGTATGGATATATATATTGTTGAGTCATACTTGTGCAAGTGTACCAAATTGTTATATCTTTACATATTGCTTTCTGTCTATTATATGAACATGTTTCATGTAGTTTGAATTTATAACTAGCAAAAGTACCATCGTGTACAAAAGTGTTAATTACTTTCTTTTTTTCTTACATTCATTTAATACGTTTTATGTACGGGTACAGTACAGTCATGTTCAAACGTTACTAAGCATTATAAAAAATATATATAAAAAAAAAAAAAAAAAAAAGTATTTAAAAAAAAAAAAACGTTTCTTTAGTGTAATTTGTAACAGAACGGATTAAATTGTAAAATTGTTTTTTAGTGCTATTTAGAATTTACCATCTGATCATATTATGGCTTTTCCAATAAAGTTTTTGTCTCTACAAAAAACCGAGCTGGAGTATGAGGTTGCCGTAAGAGGTGAGACCCCAGGTGCTACTGTGGCCGATCTTAGGAAACAGATCAACAAATTATGTCAGTTATATCCTTCAGAGGAAATATTATGTTCTCACCTTGAACCTCAACGTGATCTCGAAGACGTTTTAGAATTGCTGAGTAAAATAGAATTATATCTCGTGTCGAGTTCAACTGATAAAAGTACACTATCACGCATAGAGAATATTTTTCACCACATTTACCACAGGATCAACAGAATTGTAGCTGACGACGTAAAAGAGCAACACTCTTCGTGTAGTAAACTATATAAAGAATATTACGAACGATTTATCAAACTCAATAAGAAAGCAGTCGATCCACTTTTGTTTGGTATTGCTAGCTCAGCGTCAGCGTCGGTGAATAATAGCCAGGTTCCGCTTAACATTGCAGTGACCTGTGACAAGAGTGTCACCTCTGAACTAGGTAAGCTAAAGTTCGATGGCAAATCATGTGTTCGATCATTTATACAACGTGTTAACGAATTCAGTGAAGCACGGAACATCCCAGATACTAAGCTTATTTCGTACGCCACGGAAATATTCACTGATGATGCATTACATTGGTTTAGGAGTATTAAGGACCAGATATCATGCTGGGATGAGCTTGTCATTCTTTTAAAAGAAGATTTCGACAAAACGGACTATGATTACCGTTTACTAACTGAGATTCGCTCTAGAACTCAGGGAGAAACGGAAAATATCACGATCTACTTATCTATTCTATCGGGTATGTTTGCACGGCTATCGAGACCATTGAAGGAGGAGGACAGGCTCGAGATAGTGTTACACAATATTCGCCCTTGTTATGCAAGCACATTAGCTTCAGCAACAGAAATACGAGACATTAACCAAGTGAGATCCTTATGCAGAAATTATGAAAACGTTCAGTCACGGCTTGTCCACTTTCGAGAACCTGTTCCAGCAACTTCAGATACATTAGCACCAGAATTTGCGTACAAGTGTACAACAAAGCCGAAACTAACGAATGATTATAAACCCAACATCAATAATAACAGTAATTATAAACCTTATGGTAACAAAGGATCATCATACTCTAACATACAAACGAACTCTAATACTAACGTTAATGAAAAATATTTACACAGTATCGAAAAAGGTGACACTGATTCAAGCAAAAAGTTACCCTATTGTCCCAGGTGCCGCAACAATTCACACAGCTTGAGAGATTGTAGTAACACTGACATTATGTGTTTTAAATGCGGTTACAAGGGAGTTAGAAAACCTGACTGCCCGAATTGTACTGGCACTCAGATTTCAAAAAACTAAGCAAGCAGAATTGTAGCAAAACATTGTTATCAAATGGAAACCGTACGAGCACAGTAGAATGGAGAAATTGGCTAGAAACGGTTCGTTTATTTTTTTATGGGTACAAGGTTGCTTCAGTTCTGCATACAAAACCAACAAATGATTCAAGACCCTATGTCAATATTAAAATTAATGGTTTGACAGCCTCCGGTCTTTTAGATTCAGGTTCAGCAGTAACTATTATAGGTAACAATGGTCACACCACATTAGTAAGTCGTGATCTGAAGTTGTGCACCGAAGACAAATTGACAATTGTAGCGGCTGGTGGACAGAATTTAAAGAGTATAGGTTATTTCAATATGCCAGTGCACTTTGAGAATCAGTTCCATATTATTAAGACCCACGTAGTTCCAGAAGTCCAATCATCGCTTATTCTAGGGATTGATTTCTGGCGCGCATTCAAAATATGTCCAAAATACTTAGGTTCTATTAGTTTATCCAGCGCACCACTAGCTGAATTAAATGTTAATAAGCCTACCTCTTTCATACATTCGTATGTTAATCTTGATGAATCGCAGAAAGCACTAGCAGACAATATCACTGAACAATTCAAAGAAATATCTTTTGAGCGCAAAGGATTGGGGCGTACAAGCCTAATTACTCACCACATTGACACTGGGGATTCTCCACCGGTTAGACAGCGCTACTATAGACTTTCACCAGAAAAACAGAGAATCTTAGTCGATCAAGTAGACGAGATGCTCCAGCTAGATGTGGTTGAGCCTTGTGAAAGTGCCTGGCAGTCACCAGTGTTATTAGTTACTAAGAAAAACGGCCAGCCTCGTTTTTGCTTAGACAGTAGAAAACTCAATTCCGTCACAAAACGTGATGCATATAATTTGCCTTATATAAGCGAGATACTGGACAACTTACGGGATGCGCGCTATCTTAGTAGTATTGACTTGTCAAAGGCCTTTTGGCAAGTCCCAATAGTACCAGAGGATAGAGATAAGACGGCATTTTACGTCCCAGGCAGAGGAACACTACGTTTTAAGACCACAGCATTTGGTTTGACCAATGCACCTGCTACCCAACAACGGTTGGTTGACTTGCTGTTTGGTAACATGGATCACAAAGCATTTGCTTATTTAGATGACATAATAATAATAAGTAGTACATTTGAAGAGCACGTATCCCTACTTCTACGCGTGCTAGACAAACTACGCCAGGCAAACCTAACAGTAAACCTGGATAAATGTGAATTTTTTCGAAGTCAACTTAAATATTTAGGCTATGTCGTTGATGCAAATGGTTTGCGGACTGATCCAGACAAGGTCACAGCCATCTTAAATTATCCAACTCCTACGTGTCGTAAGGATTTAAAACGCTTCCTTGGCACGGCAACTTGGTACCGGAGGTTTGTTCCGAATTTAGCACGATTGCTGGACCGCTGAATAAGTTGACTTCCAACAAAAAGAATTCACCTCCTTTCCAGTGGACTGAAGAGGCGGAGACCGCGTTTAAAAGGCTCAAAGAGTGTTTGATTTCTGCGCCAATTCTTTCCTGTCCAAATTACGACCTCTCTTTTGAAGTCCATACTGACGCTAGTAACTATGGAGTCGGTGCTATGCTCACTCAAACTATTGATGGCAAGGAGCACCCCATAGCTTACATGAGCAGGTCTTTATCAGGGGCAGAAAAGAATTATAGCATAACGGAGCGGGAGACGTTAGCCGTTCTCGTGGCCGTGGAGCAATGGCGTTGCTATCTCGAGAACGGAAAAACATTTACAGTTTATACAGACCACAGTGCATTAAAGTGGTTTCTTTCTCTGGATAATCCAACAGGCAGACTTGCTCGTTGGGGAGTACGTTTGTCGTCTTTTAATTTTATTTTAAAACACCGTCGTGGTGTGGACAACGTAATTCCTGACGCATTGTCTAGAGCATTCCCTGTGTCCTCTATTTCAACTGCTAATTCAGTTGCGTCTACTAGCGATGTTTGGTATAGGAACATTTACAATGGATGTATCAATAAACCAGAGAATTATTCTAATTTCCAAATTAAAAATCATTCCCTCTTTCGCCTTAGTAAAAATAAACATCAACTCACTAATGAATTTTCATGGAAGGAAGTTGTCCCAATGGATCTTCGCGATAAAGTAGTTGCGGAGAACCACAGCGAGCCAACAGCAGGTCATATGGGTATTTTTAAAACATATAAGCGAATTGCGCTCAGGTATTACTGGCCCAATATGCACAGCGATATAACGAAGTTTGTTAGTTCGTGCTCCACATGTTTGTCGTACAAATCACAGAATCATGCTACGCTTGGAGAAATGGGACGCCCTAAACAATGCTGCCGCCCACATCAAATGATTTCTATAGATTTGATGGGGCCTCTTCCGGTGACTCGTAAGCAGAACAGCTATATTCTAGTAGTAACATGCTGCTTTTCAAAGTTTTGCCAAATTTACCCTATTAGAAGGGCTACTTCTGATATTATTGTCAAGATACTTGAGGAACAGGTCTTCTTAGTCCATGGCGTCCCCCAGACCATTTTTTTGGATAATGGCAGCCAATTTATAAGTGGCCAGACCAAAACCTTGTTTGATAGATATAAAATTCCAAACGTTTTCTACACGCCAAAATATACACCTCAAATAAATACCGTTGAGCGTTATAATAAAACAATTATAACTTGTCTTTCCACGTTCGTTGATGACGACCACCGGAGTTGGGATATATTCATTCCAAAGGTGCAGTTTGCCGTCAATAATTCCATAAATGAAGCTACTGGGTTTACTCCTTCATTCCTAGTTTACGGGAGGGAACTAGTTCTTTGTGGTTCCCATTACACGGATACGGATTTAGGTGATGAGGTTTTGTTTATGCCACGTGAAGCATATGCGGAAAACCTAGGTTGCTTAAGATCAATATTTGATGTGGTACAAAAATCCTTGTACCACGCGCATGTTAAAAATACTACCCACTACAATTTGCGGCGTAAAGCTTTTGAATTTGAGGTTGGAGATATTGTGTATAAGCGTGCGTATGTATTAAGCGACAAGGAAAAATACTTCAGTAAAAAGTTGGCACCTAAGTTTATTAAATGTCGCGTAACTCAAAAACTGTCTCCTCTAGTATACATATTAGAAAACATGTCGGGGAAGGATTTAGGTACATGGCACATTAAGGACTTTAAAATTGTAAGCCACAATAAAGTTTAATGTTGTTTTTGTCATTAGTTAATTCATACTGAGTATCAATAATTACTTAAAGCCTAGCCACAGACGTTCAATTCGGATTTTATTATCAATAGGATAAAATCCTTAGGCAGGGCCGGCGGGTAATGTAACGGAACGTTACATGACGTTATTATAGTCAGTTAAAAAAAACAATAGGCGAGAGCGAGAGAACAGATGAGGGGGGCATTGTCCAGCGCCCGACGATATCGCCACGAGACGGCCAGTCGCGCGGCCACTACACCTATAGCTGGTCCACGCCACTTTGCACAATCTTTTACTCCAGACGGCCTCGTGATCCATATTTTAAAACCTACGTTTTATCTTCCACTGAAAACATTACTGCAGTGAGTTGTGGTGACTAGGATCACCTAAATACTTGTTCTGGTGCCGGAATTGACCCCGACTTAGGGTAAGTTCTGAATAGCATTAAAGACGTTACTTTCTTGTAAACTCAGCACTCACTTTTGATAATGTTTCATTATTAAATATGTAATCTATTTTAGTTTTCCACCTGTTAATATTCATTATAAATTGCTGTACTACCTAATAGCGTTCACATAACTTTTCATTTATATATTTTTCTACCTACTAATTAAGATAAAAAATAATAATTATTTACTTTTTGCTTAGTTAATGTAATACGTTGTCAGTGCTGCTTTAACTTCATTTCTTCTGTTTTATAAACTCCGTTCTGGTTGCTCACCACCACGACAATCTCGCTACAAAATGTAGGTACCCTCTTTGAGATGTCGTTGGTCAGCTAGAACGGGAGTTCGATAGACCAAATCATAATAGATTGGTATTATCGCTTCCAGGGTTGTTTGCCTTCCGTGTTTTCTGCCTACTGCGCCACTGCTGATTACGTCGCCTTCGCACCTTGCTCCTCTCTTCCGAGCGCTAGCTAGCCCAGAAGAACGCACACCTTCAGGAGTCCAGGCGCATCACATCCGAAGACAAAGGCCGCCTACTTCGCCGGCTTTTGACGTCAAGGGGAGTGGTGCCAACGAGAAACAAAGTCAGATCGGCCGTAAACCCACGACCAACAAATTTGTGCGCTCGCCAACCTTTTTGTTAGAAATTACAAACTTTCATAAAAATTTAAAACACCATTTTTTATTAACTTATAAAAAAAATAGGTAGGTGTCGCAACATGAAGGTACAAAAACAAAAAAATATGTTTCTAAACGATTTTGAGGCCAACACGGCCAAAGTGTGGATGCAGGGTAAAGGTCAAGAGAATAGACAAGCTCATAGATAAGTATAATTTTAGGCCGCACAAAAGACTAGTATAGAGGTTTTAAGAGAATGGTCAAGCCCGTAGGTAAAAATATTTTCTGTTATATACATGCACCATTTTGTCATGCACATTTTCACAAAATCTCTATGCCCTCACCCCCCTCCCCTTATAAAGTAAAAATATGTAAGTTAACCTCATAGGTTAGTACCTATACTTTTAGGGCGCACAAAAGACTTCTTTATGATCTAAAGATTACGAGGATAGACAAGGCCATAGGTAAAATATTTTCTGTTATACACATTTTAAACAAAAACTCTTTGTCTCATAGTTTTATTTGCAATGAAGTCATGCAAAGCTTTTAATCCAAAAATAGCTCCTATCACATTTCAACAAAGCTCAAATTAGAGTGCTCAACGGAGCATTACTAATGTTTACATTGTTATCAATATATGGGGCAATCATGCTTGACTGATAACAGTGATCCTAATTGCCAATATCAGTTTACTGTCTGTAGTGTATTTTTATCGATTTGATAAATATGAGGGCACGCTTTATGCTATGAAGTAGCATAGCAAGAAAAATATTTGTCTGTCATCATCATCATCATAATCGTGAGCCATCTAGTTCTATTTACTTACTCGCACCACACGCGTGCGCGAGATGCCAAGCGATCGTGATCACGTCGTCGTGAACGAACTCCATAATAATAATAATAATAACCGCGTACCCCGATTCCATGGGTCTAAAATCCCAGAGACCCAGACCCCTGGCTTGCCTTAACCGGCCGTCTGGGAGTGGAAACCGCAAGAGCTAAAAACCTAAGCTCCAGGGTGGAAGTGTTAAAGGGCATAACGCCGCTAGTAGCTCTTAGTGAAAGTGCAGCACACCTCCACCTCTCATGCCTACCAAATGTCCGGGCTAGACCCGTGTTTATATTGAAATAAAGTATAATAATAATAATATTTATTTATTTCAAGTAACACAGACTCATATGCACATTAATTAAATTTAGGACAGTCACATTACAAATAATACATGTCAAACAATACACATAATATAAAAATTCCATTACAACAAATCAGATTAAAAATAAATTAAATCATATAAGGCCAATGTTTGATAAACATGTTTTGTTAGATTTTGGGCACAGGGCTCGGCTTTAGGCTCACAATCGCCCATAACAGTCCAATGCCACCCAGAATTTAGGACTTCCAACAGTTCTAAACCTTGCGCGGCAATGCACGGCGCTAATCACCCTAAAGGTAGCATTCCGATCTTGGCGACTACGACCGGCGACCTTGCGGTCGCCGGTCGTATATGGAGTGTAATAAATGCAAGCGACCGCGTTACGCGTCGTGTGCATCGTTTGCTTCGTTTAGCACACCATATCAATTCATACCTACTGAGCAGTAGGTAGCGCGACGCAGTCGCAGTCACCGGTCGCGGTCGTCTTGCGGTCGGATTGGAATGCCACCTTAAGATATTAGATGTTATATCTCTATAAATATTCCCGTGTAATTTTACTGGAATCATTACCTATCAATATGTATCTGCTTGGCGGTTGAATAACTAGTATTTTTTATTTTTTTTAATGAATAATAGGCTTGCCTTTTACCACCATCACGCCTGATGTTAAGCGATGATGCGGTCTACGTTGGAGCACGATTGCCTAGAAGAAACCGATTCACTCGTGATTTGAAGACACCCAGATTGTAACCATCGGATATGTGGCTACCCCAGGCGGAATATGTATGAAACTGACGGTAAAAGATTCTAATATAGCATGGATACATTTTTTTATAGTTATTGGCATGTTTTTTTTTTTTAACTTTGTATATTTTTTACATACATTTCCTTTAACGGCCAGTTATCCGAGTCGCGTAGGCAACAAAACGCTCCCTCAGCCCCCGCCAAGTTATAGCGACGATGTATTTTTCCACCCAAGAGTAAGGACGCCCGCGGGGGGAGTACAACGACAAAAACTAACATAGGTCCGACCTCGATGACGCCTGGCGCAGTACTGAACTACTGAACGCGGTGCGCGCAAATTCTCGCGACCTTTTTACGCTTTTAATTTCACTAAAAAAAGAAACTATTCACTATAAAATTTCTATCCAAATAAAAAAATGTTGAATAAAATTGCCTTTCAGTAGATGCAATTTCCAGATTGTTACGAGCTTTCATTAGAGCATAAAACGAAAAAAATAAACTGAATCGACTTTGTTTCAGATTTTTTATTGATCGAGGAAAGTTTATTCTATAGCGTTTTGAACCAAATCATAAACTCAAACACAGATGTATCTGTGACATGTTTTTTTTTCCAGCTCAAATATTGTAATTTATCTGAATAAAATTGATTTAAGACCGTCAAATTTGCTATAAGAGGCCGTTAATCACGTTACAATTGCCTGAGCTGTAAACATTATGTTTATTAATAAATTGACTTTGAGTCCTGCCCCCTCAAAAAGATTCATAAGTTGATACTATAGTTCAAGCAAATTCAGCCAATGCCTTTGATCTAAAACTATGTAGTCAGTTTTATATACTGTTTACGTATTAACAAGACGTGAGTACATTTAGAATAAAATGTATACTGTGTGTACAGTCAGTGTCAAATTGATTTTAGCGTTCAGAGTAGTAAAAAAATTGGTAGATCCCCTTGAATGTTTTATTTGAAAATATAATAATGAAGAACTGTACATCTTGCATAATAAACCGTATTGCTAAGATATACGGACCACTTTATACAACAATTTGGATGCTTACAACAATAGCATGTTTTTTTATAATAATAGGCTTGCGTTTGACCGCCAACTCGCCTGATATAAGCGATGGTATATTGTGACTGAATACATAAATGATTTTGATGCTGACCGTACCTGCATAGAGTTTACATTATATTGGTGTAAAGTACCGAAATAGCGAAATTCAAAGCTTGCAGGATAATAAAACTGATATTATTTGGTCAACAAACATCTCCGAAATTGATCTATAAGTGGTTGGCACACTGCCAGCATGGACCACAGATGAGGGAACTACAGATACATTTAATACCACAGAAAAGTTTTTTTTTTTTTTTTAATAAGCATGATTACTAATATTTTTTTATTACCTCATAAAAGAGCCCATCAACGAAAACAAAATTAAAATTAGTTCACAAATAAATAAGATATAAGCAGATATAAGCATTTAAATTTCATGCTAGACAGAGAGCGCACTATACTGAGCCGTGACGTCACGGCTCAGGAGCGCCATACAAATGCTATACTAACACACGCTTTGTGAGAAAGGGATAGAGCATCCTCTCCCTATCCCCACCTAAAACTTTAAACGCTCATATCTGAGAGATTTATCAGCCAATTCAAATTATTTTTTCAGTATGTGTAATGTATTTAGTTATATTCATCGCTAAGCCGGTTATTTGTAATAAATTAAACATGAGGACACATGCCTAATTAGATAGGCTGTCAAGACATTTTTGTAAGAAATTTGTTGTAGCGAGTTGCACCCATATAAACGAAACGTCAGTCATTCGAAATCAGTTACTGTGATGCGGCCATAGAAACTTTGAGACCTAACCCAAAAAGGTTATATCCAAGTTCTTTGAATGCGGAATTCGACGCGTTGACATAAATAAGAATGTTCAATCAAAGTTCTGTCGTTCTGGCGACAAATTTTGCTTCTCATTTCCGTTCTATTTATGTACTGCTCTTTACTGTGTTTAATACCAAGTCCAAATATTGGCGGTATTTGCTCCATACTCTTCAATAGTGTGAATCACACTAACAGAGCTATCTAGCGAAAAAGACGTCGAAAAACTATCATGCTTGCACAACCCCCTTCCCCCTTCTTTGTCTCTCCAACCTCCCGAGCGCACGACCACCAAGATGAAGCACATAAAGCTTAATTAAATAATGGCCAAGTGCGAGTCGGTGACAAGTTTCTGTTCATTACCAGCTATAACTGGTAATTTCGTTATTGAATTTTGTGGTGGTACGGAACCCTCAGTGCGCGAGCCCGACTCGCACTTGGCCGGTTATTGGTTAGTTTTGTACAACATCCAAATACTAAACCAATGTTGTAATCTGGTTTCTTGTTCTTCTCTAGAGTTGCCTATCTGCCATCTGCATCTTGTTTGTGCATAACTAAAGGCTCTCAGTTAAAGTGAATGAAGCATCTGGGTTTATTTGTTTAGCCCAGTTTATGAGGTTTGCGGTGAATATAGTTGATGATTATGGTTGAAGATATCAATAATACTCGGGACATTTTTGCACACACGGTCATCTGACCCCAAACTAAGCAAAGCTTGTGATATGGCTGCCAGAGACTGACATACATACATGTATAGTTTTAAATCCATACTTAAATAGATATTAACAACCAGATATAGAACAAACACAAATGTTCATAACATAAATGTTTGTCCTAGGTAGGAATCGAACCCACGCCTCCAAGCTCAGAAGGTGGGTCCACTACCAACTGAACCAACGGGCTATCTATATCAATAACTGTTTATTGAAGAGGTTAGACCAGGGTTTCCTAAAGTGGGGTTCACCATTTGATGGTAGGAGGTTGGGTACAAGATTTATGTTATGGCAACCCATTACATTGATTAACAACATATTCCTTTTTGTCACTATATTACGTTTTATTAATATAAAAATATTTTTTCCTCTAAGCTACATTTTCTTTTTAAAGGGGTTCAGGGATATGTGGAGACGTAAGTTTGAGAAAGCCTGGGTTAGATCGACTGTCAATAAACTAGCTATTTTCAAGTAACAAAATATTCACAGGTCACTACCACTTGTACAAAATTTGAGCTACAGATAAGCTCTCTGTGCGAGGCTGTCTACAGGAAAACAAGACAGTGGAGAGCATGTACTTCCGCACCGCAAGGCTTTAAACAAATTCTACAAAAAGTTTCTAATCCCACACCACATCATGCACTGCACTTTTGGGATGGATCCCACCTTGAGCCATTAGAGTCCATTGAGAATCACAGAGTTGCTAAAAGGGCATTCCCCAATAGCTACAATCTGGATGTATCCAATTTGCGAGTAAATTGGTTTCTTCAAGTGAGGTGGCAGCGCAATAGGGGTGGTATATTATGTTATTGACCCAAAGCTGTACTACTATTCCTTAAGGAGCTCGGCTGGTTTGGGAAGGCTAGCAGAGACAAACGCACAATACACCCCAAGAGGGAAGTCAGTGAAGGTGAAGATCAGTGCTGTCAGATTATAAAGTGCACAAGCTACCACTCGTACACCATCGCTCATAAATTAGATACCTATTCATAACTTATTGAACAGGAAAACAAACATTCCATTAAACAAGTACTCTAAGACATACTCTACATGAGTTACCTACTCATCATCATCGTTTTAGCCATAGGACGTCCACTGCTGGACATAGGCCTCCCACATTGATCTCCAAAAGGGCCGGTTGGAATTGGCCTGCATCCAGCGATTCCCCACAGGGAGTTACCTACTAACTTAATGGAATGAGTCACTTTGTACCTCATTGAATGACACTTATTTTTTGATTTTATTGAACACTAGCAAGGCACCCCGGCTTCACACAGGTGTAAATCTTATTTTTTAACACCTTGGGTTACATTATTGGAGTTTTAGTAAGAATACCTATTTAAAAAAAAAAAAAAAATATATATCCTATGTCACGCGGGGATAGTGTAGCTTCCCAACAGTGAAAGAATTTTTCAAATCGGTTAAGTAGTTTCGAAGCCTATTCAATGCAAACAAACAAACAATCAAATCTTTCCTCTTTATAATATTAGTATAGATATAGACTAGCTGAATCGCGATTTTCCAGTTTTTGCAAATTTCTGCGGGGGAAATTACTCTATGTTCGTCTTCATGATGCACAAAACATTACTGCTAAATATCATTTAGATCGGCCTTGCCTTTTAGTTGTGAAAGACGAACAAACTGACAGAGACACAGATTAACTTTCGCTTTTATAATACTATATATATAGTTAGGATTAAAATAAAACATTATACATTCATAAAATAATATTAGCTAAGTATTATTTCATTAAATATTATCTGCCAATCTGATGAACTATTTTAAACCAAATTCTCAGTTACAGTATACAGCTAGGAAACAGGTTATTTTTTATAAATTTTTGTTACTTCTAACCCTCACTTTATATTCAGTGATTCTTTGAAGGATGTTAAGGGGAGCATTTATGTTCCCGAACATAATTGTATTTTTTTTTATGATGGCCCAGTATCTTTTACTGTTGCAGAGTTGAGCCGGAGATTATAAACGTATGAGTAGGTATAATTTTTGTTGAAACATTTAATGGTATTTTTTTTCATTTTGTCTTGTTTAGTTCCCAATCTCTGACCCAAATTTTATCTAAAACCAATGAAATGAAAAAGGATTTCTAACAAGCAGACGACAACATTTAGCTTTCAGTCTTGCTGGGCTCTAGTGGGTATTTTATTATTTATAGAGATACCCCCCAGGGAGCAAACACTTATAGCATACAAAACATACATTAAAACAGCTTGTAATGCATTAACTCAGCAATTAGACGGCTTTACTGACAATTTGAATTAAAGCAAGGTCTTTTCCATATCCACAGTGCATTCCAAACATGACAATATGCTAAATAGCAGTCTTGTTATACACACAGGCACAGCTATGACTAACCTATAGTTCTACCATAAATAACACTGTCATTGACCATTTAAGACAGACGATCGAGCGCTTCCCGTTATAAATTCATTATACATAAACGATTGATCAATGACTCACTACCTCTTACTGCAATTCTTCAAATGGGTGTCAACAGTTCTGCTTACGTGACAATTATCTACGCTTAAGAGAAAGGTGCAATATTAAGGCATTTGTTTCTTGATAATGACCCAAATAACTAGCAATAATGATAGACAGAAGTGTTACTGAGAATTTTACTCACTTTGTGCGAAATCCAGCGGTCCCGTACTGTATGAAAACGTCTGTCGTTTTCGGATGCATTTCTCGAGCGAACGCGTAGACGACTCGTAAGCTACTTGGCGGCATCGTGTTCGGCGAAATTTATTTATAAGGTCGTTACAATCACTTGAAATCAAACGAGATTTCCTTTCCTACATTCCCGCTCCGATACAAGTTTCAATGAAGTTAATATTGCAGACTGTTTGACGTTACGTTGGTTTGGTTTCGAGATCGCGATGACAATGACAATTGACAAATTATGACAATATATTAACTTTTTTTATGCATTTGTTTGTAATGATTTTGCCGTCGCAGTCTTGTTCATTTGCCAGTGTCAAGTATTAAATTATTAATGTGTATGTCAGTCAAGTCAAGCAGTCAAGTCAGTCAAACATAGAAAATCACGGTCAAGTCAAAGTCATGCCCTAGCAAGATGGTGGAGACTTTATAGTGCTAACAGACGCTTGAACGCGGCTGACGGACCGCCCTCCAACAAACGAGAGGGAAAGAGTGAGAATATCATATTATCCTCTCTTTCTCTCCCATCTTCTATGGAGCTTTGAAACCTAAACGAAAATGTATATTTCACCGCGTTATATCACTTCCATACACAGTTTATGTCTATGACACATAATAGTTAAAACAAAACTTTTTTTACATTTTTTTTTACATTGGCGCCAAAACTTGACTGATCATCTAAGCTTTTTTCTGATCAACACAATACTTCCAGAAAAGAGAAGATTCTTTCAACAACACGCACTGGGTTATTTCTTAGTTTAGCTAGTAGACACTAGATGGCGTTCTCTCTAATGTTTATGTTGTAGTATTCTACTCGACAAGAGATGGCACTGTCAGTTGAAATAATAATTTCGGTTATTTTAAAAATTACTATTCTCCTCATTGACATATATATTATGTTGATTCTCCTAGAGCAGTGGTTCCTAATTAGTGCATCAAGGGGTACGCGACGCGCGGCAATATCTAGACTAAGATAGTTTTATCAGTATCAGTTCTATTTATTTATTACTCATTCCTGCAATAAAGGCTGGAGGCTATCATTTTTTTCTTGTGTAGCTACCTACCTATTTTTGAATGTTCGTGGACGTGCTCGAGTGTAGAAAAGTGATAGGTAATTAATAGTAATGAGGATAGAAAGAGTAAGTGATAGTAATGAGGTGAAACATAAATTGTACGTATTTTCGCGATGATTCCGAAACTCTGAAGCCTTGCGTAAAGTCTCCACCATTTTACTAAGGCATCTCAGAGTCTGAGTAACGCATAAATAAATTTGGACTTGACCGTAGCTTTCCTTGCTTGACTGTGATTATGACTTGTTTGGCCTACGAATATGTTTTTGACTTCCCGAGCTCGTTGCCTCTTCGGGTCCGGGGGCGACCTGGGGGTCGACTGTTTGGTGGCTTCCACCCGTGGCGTCGAGACTTTCGCCCCCCCCCCCCCCTTCCGGGTTCAATATAAGCGTTCTTAGAACGGCACCTTCGTTCTATCACGGTGCCGCGATAAAATGAAAACGCAAGCCTCAACTAAGCTAAGTGGGTACTAGGCAATGACGATATAATTTGATTCCTTCGAACCTTGTCAGAATGCTCCCCCTCCCAAATGATATCCAGAATGCCCCCCCCACCCCCCAAAATGAAATCCTGGATCCGCCCCTGCCTACTAGGCATAAGCTGGAAACAAATTATCAGACGCGGCTGACGGACGCGACATAAAAGTATCTAGATAATGAATGTACCTATATTTATCTATGATGTAGATACACTGAGCTGTGCAAACTATCGGACGTAAGTTGTGGACGTAACCTTGGGCTGACCTTGACCGTTCAGACGTCCGACATAAATCAGGCGCGCCGGATGTTTTTGTCAACCGTTGTTGTCTTTTGAAAGACTGCACACTTATCAGTCACGTCCGTCAGTCGCGTCCGTCAGCCGCGTCCATCAGCCGCGTCCATCAGCCGCATCCAATAGTTTGTTTCCAGCTGAGGTACAATTACCCACTATCTAATACAGGATCCATGCTCAGAGGAACTACGTAATAGGTAAGTATATAAACAAGCGTTTACAAGACAAACAACTGAAGCTGACAAGTGTCACGCGAGAGCATACACTGAACGAGCAATTATGTCGTTTGTTACGATCTCTAGACGTATTATACAATAATTAAGTAGGTATTTACATTGTTGTGATCACAAACCTATAATATACCTAAGTAGACTTCACAGGCGGTCCAAAATATATGAAAACTAAGCGTGTCAAATTGTTCATACCTAAAATTACTTACATACCTGTGAAAAGAAATGTCTATAAACTATCGGCCAACTCTATTTGTGGTATTCACAGAAAACTTTTTTTTATTTTTTTTTTCTGTTCATGTTTTCTTACAACTCAGTATTGTACAATTACCCATTTTTGTTTCAAACTGACACGTGTTGTCTTTGCATCGATTGAGCAGACTGACATGCAAGATAGGTCGACTTGTGGCGTCCACTTGGATATAGGTCTGTGGTTGTGATGCAAGTTTTCAAGTTCAAGCGCACAAGTCCTATCATGAAATTAAACCACTATCCGATCTGCATACTTAGTACAAGTTTTAATGGTTTTCAAAAAGTTTTTTTGTATTGTTCCAGAGAAAGAGAGATATATATATATATATATATATAGAGGGATAGACAGGAGAGGATGGGCCCTAATTCACCATGCTGGCCCAGTGCATGTTGATGAATATCCTGTCTTTAAACTGCTTTAGGCTCTATTAACTAAACAAAATACAAGCTAGTACTAACACTACAAAAACAGTTAGACTGCCCACTATCAGTCGGCAGCGTACCCAGCATGCTGCTGGTATTACCACGCTGAATGGCAATGCTTATGCGTTGAGCCAAAAGACACCAGCATTTAGGTCACGCGTCGCATTAACCAAGGCGATCTGAAAGATTTTTGAAAATGAGGTGAGCTCTCCCGGTCCCCAAGGGCCCAATGTCTCGACCTTATAGGTACGCTTCAAATATATTATGTAACCACTGCTGAAGTTAGCATATTTGCGTCGCTTGTGATGCTCTGCCAAATTAGCAGCCGCACAATGCTCTTGCTTGGACATACCGATTTCCTCACGATGTTTTCTTTCACCGTTTTTGAGCGATGGCATCAAAACTGCAAATCTTCTTTACTCTCTACATATATAGTATTCCGCGTCTGTCTGTCTGTATAACCGCTAACTCCTCCTAAACCACTCAACGGATTTTGATGCGGTTTTCACCATCAGTTAGATAATTTTTCACGGAAGGTGAACTTTATAAATTACTAGCGACCCGCCCCGGCTTCGCACGTAAATCACACCTGTGCAAAGCCGGGGCGGGCCGCTAGTAATTTATAAAATGTAGAGGAAAGTCGTTTGTGGAAGTTTCATTCGGTCTACTACATATCGATAGGTAGTAGACCGAATGAAACAGAAGATGGTCGAGTGTTGCGTTTCATACTTAAGTCTTAGAGAAATGAAGGTATTCCATATTAGGATACTATTCCATATTTGGTGACTTTCCTCTAATTCATTGGTGCAGGGCCGATGATCCAACTGGGTACCGTCAGATTGTAGGTAAAGCGCACATGCTACCGCTCGGCCACCATCGCTCGCTTTAATGGGTGAATATTATTATTTATTAATTTAGACAAACATCTCTACCACCCAGAAGCCATATTTCAAACACAGAAATTGCTCATCATATAATAATAATCGAACATAAAACCATTACAGGCTGATATGTACCAAATTGTAGGTAATATCATTGCGGTAATAGGCCCCGTTAATGGGAATCATTTGATATGAAAAACCGCCTTTTCAGACCTCCCGTGACTCCCAAACTAACCACGTTTGAAGAAAACTCTTTAGTCCAACTAGAACTGTATTTTTCAGCAATAAAGTTGAAAATGTCTTGTAGAATTGCAATGAAAATGTGGTGGAAATCGAGAGGGGATGAATATTGATATAGAATCAAAGATCTGTGAATGCTGGTGATAGGCAAAGAGCATTAAGTTATTTAGTCATATGCCAGCAATTTCGCTATTAGTGCGTTTTGAAATCAATTCGCTTGGTTTTGTTACGCTTGTGGATTTATTTTTGTTTGATTTGTGATTTGAGGCACTTAGTCCTATCTATTTTGTATTACTACGGAGAGTGGTTTGTTTTGTACTTACATAGACCGAACAACACATCGCATATATGCTTTTCTCAAATATGCTTGGAAATTCGATGAGTATTGAGCATCTTCTTCAAGATACATGGAAATTGCATTACAGATAAAATACGCACTAGCACCCAAAAAAACTGCTGTTGAGTGTAAATGATATTAATCTATGAAACAGCTTAGTTTCAGTCATATTATATTCAGGGTTACGCATATAGACTGTACTAGTCCGAAAGGAGGTCATTGTAATATGATGAGTACAATGACCGTACTCATCATTATTGACAACTTTTACTATGTGATCAAAGATGAAATCGCGGGAAAAAAACTGTTGTTCCATAGAAAACGGTAATTGACACTCGACAAAAAAAATTGTTGCTTTTTTTGCGATTTAAGGGTTGTTCTAAATTAAAAGTGGTTTATGTATCCGTAAGTATACAAGGTTACGGAGTAAAACGCATAAGTACCTGTAAAAAATGGTGTTGGGTAATTTTTGAGAAATGCTAGTGTAATAATAGCACTTCGTATTAGTGTATGTATTTATAATATTAGTATACAGGGTTACGCATATAGACGGTACTAAGCTGAAAGTAGGTCATTGTACTTATAATTATGAACAACTTTTATCTACTATGGAAAGAATCCTGAATTCGCGAAAAAAAACAACAAAATTTTGTCGAGTGTCAATGACTGTTTTCTATGGAACAGCAGATTTTTTCGCGATTTCATGTTTGATCCCATAGTAAAAGTTGTTCATAATGATGAGTACAATGACCTCCTTTCGGAATAGTACTGTCTATATGCGATTATGCGTAACCCTGAATATATATTTTTAGCTAGATTACGTTCCCACCGCTGCTCTGGCTCAGCAAGGAATGCACATACAGCCACACAAATACCTAACTGGATTAAGACGGTCGTGTTAATAGGCCATCTATCATTCGAGCGTGTGTGGCCCATTCATTCGTATCTACAATTAGGGCCCGCCCGCGCCCGTGGCTTATGGAAACTCTTACTTATGTGGAATCTGTACAATCTCATTTATGGAGATTTTCTCTTAGAGGAATAGGATGTACCGACTGTCTGTACTACCTACAGTCTAATGTGTTAGTCTTTAAATTGCGAATCGGTTTCTTCTAGACAAGCATGCTCCATCGCGGTCAAATGCAAGCCTATAACTAAATAAAAAATGAGCAAAATCGCAGTAAAAAAAGTCAAACGGAAAATATTGAAAAAAAACATACCTAACCTACGATCATTCGGATTTTCATACTTTTCTCATTGAATTTTCTAACTAAATTACTTGTAATTTTTCTCAAAAACTTTTCATCCGATTTTGATAAAATTTATAAGTATAGTTAGGTATAGGCAATATGACATTTTAATGCTATTTATTTTGAAATTTTTTATATATAAGTACCTACCTACGAAAAAGTAAATCAAATCAGAAATTTATACATAATAATTATAATTATTATAGTCTATTGCCGTGGAGGCCCGGCCTAAGAATAAACATCCCCTTCTCTTCCCGTGGGTGCCGTAGAAGTTGGCTAAGGGATCAACCAGAAGACGGGCAGCAGCGTCTTCTGAGTATATAAAAACACCGACTGCGCTCGCCAACCCACCTGCCAAGCGTGGCGAGTATTAGCAATCCCCCCCTTCAATAATAAACGATAAACAAAACATGGTACTACAAAACAAAAACGCCGTCGAGATCACCACCGTGCGGAAGGGTTCCCAGAACACTGGCAGAATTAACCCGCGCTGTATAGCAATAAGTAATTTTTTTTTTTTTTTTTTTGTTAAATTCTTCATGAGCGTGGATTCAATGTCCTTTACTCGTAATATTAAACAGTTTACTTTGTCTTAATAGCGTCAAACAAGTCAGAGTCAGAGTCAAGCTAAGTAAGTCACGGTCAAGTCGAACTCATGCCCCTGTAAAGTGGTGGAGACTTTACAAGAGGCTCCTATGGAGTTTTGGAAACAACACGAAAAGACACGTTTCACCTCGTTATATCACTTTCCCACACTCGAGCACGTTTACGAGCACTTAATGAATAATAATTCACCATTTAGTACACATTAACACTCGAAAATACACAAGTTTAGGAAAATAATCCAACGAGCCGACATGTTTTTTCCGCGTTGGCGCCAAAACTCAGCAATAAGTAATACCAGCCTGTGGTGCCAGCCTATATAGTGAAAATATCCATGCAAAACTTTTTTGTGTCGGACGACCACGGGCCCAGTCTCAACAATAAATAAGTATACATAATACATATATTATTCATCATCATCATCATCAGCCAGAAGACGTCCACTGCTGAACATATGCCTCCCCCTTTGCCCTCCACACTGAACGACAGCCTACCTTTTGCATCCACTGGATGCCAGCAAGTCTCACTATTACATTTTGCCAATTTCAATCTAATATTATCTACTTTGCAATCCAGCGGGGCAATGCTGCCAGTATTCTGAGGACCCTGCCGCAGCCGAAGTAGCGATTTGTTCACCTAGTGTTTTTTTATTTACTTACTTTCTCTGTATATATTATATTTTTAGTAGTAATAGTTTTATCGAATGATAACAGTATCAATCTACTAGATATTTATATCGGTTGGTTTTATAACAAATAAATATTTTTCAATCAAAAATTAAATTTACATCGCAATCGGTTTAGTCGTTTGAGAGATATACCTAATATATAAGTATACGATGCCACAGACAGACACACAGATGCACGTGGTTCATGTAACCCATCCAGTTTAATGTTTGTATGATATCACGATTTCTGAACGCATCCGTGTGGTCTTCCGCCTCGGGTCAAATGAAAGTACTCTTTACCATACCAAGCCTAAAAATAGTAGGAGAGAACCTACTCATTTCATTATAGCCGTACCAATGAGCTCTTTGGAGTTTATGTACCTACGGATTTTCATACCACTGGCATTTCGGTGAAGGAATACATCGTGAGGAAACCTGCATACGTACGGAGAAGAAATGCAATGGCGTATGTGAATCCACCAACCCACAACTGGGCCAGCGCGGTGGGTATAGCCCAATCGCCCTTTCGAGGGTAAGCCTCAGTCCAGCAGTGATCTAACGCTGACTATGCAATTCTTTTCTTTGGTTGAAAATGTTTTTAATTTTATTGCCTATCGCATCTCAACTTATCGCCCATTAAAACTGTTAAATCCCGGCAATGCGGAAAGTTAATTAAAGAAAGAGTTGCTTATATATTTTGCAGTGTTTACGCATTCATTTGGAGGAATAGACTCCCAAGACTTGCTTTAAACATCAGTTATTATCTTACTAATTACTTACTTACTAATATTATAAATGCAAAAGTTTGTGTGTAAGTGTGTATGTTTGGCTGGACTCAACGCCGGAACTACTAAACCGATTTAGATGAAATTTGGTATGGAGATAGCTTATACTCTGGATTAACATAGGCTTTTTATCATCATCATCACCATGCGGGTGAAACCGCGGCTCTCAGCTAGTAGTCTATATTTCTAGAAAATAACATATTTCTAAAGTAGTTCTAAAGTAGTAGGTAATAGGTAAAAATATGAACTATTCGCATTAAAAACATGTGTTCAAAGTTGTAAAAGTTACATGATATTACAATATTTTGTTGCATAAAAAACTGACAAAATGTCTACGACAGCTTTTATGTTTTCTTGATTTTAGGGTCGGTCCCATAGTAGAAGTTGTTCATAATTATGGGGACAATAGGCATGATGACTAATATTTTTTATTACCTCATAAAAAAGCTGATCATAAATAGAGCACATCAACAAAAACAAAATTAAAATTAGTTCAAAAATAAATAGGATATAAGCAGATTAAGCATTTAAATTTCATGCTAGACAGAGAGCGCACTATACTGAGCCGTGACGTCACGGCTCAGGAGCGCCATATAAATGCTATACTAACACACGCTTTGCGAGAAAGGGATAGAACATCCCCTCTCCATCCCCACCTAAAACTTTAAATACTCATATCTCAGAGATTTATCAGCCAATTCAAATTATTTTTTCAGTATGTATAATGTATTTAGTTATATTCATCGCTAAGCCGGTTATTTGTAATAAATTAAACATAAGGACACATGCCTATTGGCTCCTTTCGGCTTAGTACATTTCCGCGTAACCCTGTAAGTAAACTTAACTCTCTGGCAATTCAAAAATAATTGCACTCGGCGCACGCTACGCATTGCGCCGACTTTTTGGTTAGTTGTAAGGCAACCGCGATCTGACTACAACGCCGTGCGATGACAGTGCTACGATGGCATAGCGGACAAACGACGTTGAAAACTATGTAAGCGACATAACGTCTAAATTGGAGTAAATGTCGCATTGCGACCGATATAATCGATGTCTAGGTATGTACAATGATTTTTTACTTTATAGGTATTGTATCTCGATGACTATTAACTAGTGCACAAAAATAGTATAAGATGTAAAATTTTAATGTACTTACCTAATCATTAAAATTGTTCACAGATGTTTAGTTTGTAATGTATTTTGTGTATTCCTACACAAAAATTTCCTAAGTCTTGCATAATACTCATAGATATGAGTGTAAATAAAAATGGAACATGGATCAAACTTCAGTTTTAATTACAATATCACTGTTTCATTTCCTCGCAATCAAAGTGAAAAGTCGAGAGGATAACTCCTGCATGAAAACAATCTAATCATTCACCCACGACTTTGGCTCTGGCTGATTAAATTCTTGGCTAAAAGGTCTTGTTTTATGCACCCGTACAATCTACTATTTACAAAAGTACTCGTGAAAGCGGCTTCAATGGAAACTATCTAAAAACCCATGTCGATAGAAAGAAGCTACCTGAATTAAACCTATCACATAAAATTGATTAGTTTGTTTAATGGCAACATTCAATTAGTTAAATTACACCTTTCTCTTTGAAATATTAATTGAAATCATTAAAAATATCAACTTACTAGCTGCGCCCTGCTGTTCTACCCGCGTAAACAATCCCTGAAGAACCGTACGTTTTAACAAGCAAAAAATTGCCTTTTATCACTACGCAAAATAAACCCATATCGTTCCGTTGATCTGCTGTCGCGTGAAAGCGGAACAAACAAACCAACAAACAAAGACACTTTCCCGTATTTAAGTATAATTATTAGTAAGGATTAGACTTACAAAAACAAAATCTTCGTTAGCATATTTTGACTGTCCTATCTAATCATGTACTGACATCTAATATGGTATCTGATATATAATATCCATAGATAAATATATACTAGAATCTAATGTCTATCTAATATGGTACTGAGACGTGGTCCTTAACTGTTGGCCTTTTGGAAAAACTCAGAGCCACACAGCGGGCAATGGAGAGAGTTATGCTCGGAGTTTCTTTGCGCGATAGAATCCGAAACGTGGATATTCGCCAAAGAACCAAAGTCACCGACATAGCTGTTAAAATTTGCAAGTTGAAGTGGCAATGGGCAGGCCACATCGCTCGGAGAACCGATAACCGATGGGGAAGAAAGGTTCTTGAGTGGAGACCACGAACCGGAAGACGCAGCGTAGGTAGGCCTCCCACTAGATGGACCGACGACATAGTAAGAGTCGCTGGCATCCAGTGGATGCAAAAGGCAGGCTGTCGTTCAGTGTGGAGATTAAAGGGGGAGGCCTATGTTCAGCAGTGGACGTCTTCTGGCTGATGATGATGATGATGATGATCTAATCATGTAGAAAGCATATCTTCTTGCACGATATATTATTATCTACAAGACTCAAATGGAAGTCTAAAAAAGCCTTCTTACCGCAATTCAAGTTTTTAATTTAAAAGTAAGTAATGCCTAAATGTAATTCTCCCACTTATTACTCAAACTGTTGCAGTAAATACAAGATTACTTACTCAATAGCTCGTTAAATACAATCTTAATTAAATATTCTTTTTATCACGTCCGATTCTACCGAAAACTTTTTAACTCTAAATATCATTCATATTAAGTTAAAAACCGACTTAGCGCAATAAAATTAGTACAAATCCACTATAACTCGATGATAACTCCTTGGTTGCTAATAGAGAGGCCATTAAGACCACCTTTCTGGCTCTATGGGTACCAATAAATGAATAAAAACAATTACTAAAACACCAACTTTGCTCATACAGTCTTCCAAATTCAATAAATAATTTCACGTTCCTATTTTTAGTGACATAAGAATTCAATTTGAAAGGCAGCACATTGTTATATTTTATCTTGACCGCATTAAGATTTTGGGTGTAGAGCACTGTGTGTGCAGCGACGAGCGATTTTATCACAAGCGGAAGCGTTTTCTGCAACAAAATGTTTACAGCCATGTGCAAAGTCAATTTTATTACGTGGATATTGTTATTTGTTTATTGCTCTCGCGATATAAAGATTAGCAGTACTTTATAGTATGTTCATAGAACATAAACTTTATTGCGTAGTTAATTATGGCGCGAATGCAAATTGTTTACCGACTTGTCAACATTCTACATGTAAAGCAGATGGCAGTGTCAAAATCACGTTTTTGTTTTCTTTTCTGTGGTCATAATGTTCCCTAACCGGTCACAGTACCTAATCGCTCACGGTGTACAGAGGTCTCACAGTTCTACGCCGGGATTGAGACTTTATTATAATAAAAAATACTATTTATTGATATTAAAATAATGGCCAGACGTATGGGAGGTGGTGTACAGCAGTAGCCGCGTGGTGGCTGAGACTAGGTTGGCGGAACCCAGGCCGACCTAGGATGAGGTGGACTAGCGACATCAGAAATACTGTCGGGAACGAGTGGATGCGACTAGCGAGAGACCGGGGAGAGAATAAACAAAGGGAGGCCTATACCCAGCAGTGCGGGTCACTCAGAGCTGATGATGATTAAAAAAATATAAAACACACGAGTTAAAATTCATTATATTATAAATAATCGTGAAAACTTAAGAAATCTTTTTTATTTTATTTTTTTGAGATACTGACGGTCTTAATTAACAGAGTTAATAATTAGCTAGAGACAAAGGGGCCATTTAAAAGTTTCTACTTATAAAAAACAAAGTACATTATATGAATGCAAAAACATGTGAATAAAAAAATATTGACATATATATAATATTACTAGAACAAAGAAAAAAAGCAAATACTCTAAATAAACAAAGACAAACTAAGCACATCTTAATGTGCACTTAACAAATTAATAAACACATTTAATACAAATTAAGAAATACATTTAATAATATTTAAGATAGAATAGTACTTTTTATGGCCTACTGAAGCCATAGCATAGGTTATTATGGTCCTATTTAGACCGCCTTTGGCCGCTCGCTTAACCACATTGCTCCCAGCGTCCGTCGGCGAGATGAAAGCGGGCGGCGCGTTTGTGACGCGCACTCCGACGCAATTAGGGCTGGTAATGAGAGGAGCGACACAGCCACCGCTAATCGGCCGCAGAGCCTCGGTACTGTGCGCTGTGATACAGCCAAACTACTTACGAGTATAAGTACCTACTGCACTGTACTACTTTATAGCGTAGACGATTCGTATTTGGTGTTTTTAACAGGCTTAAATAAAACCGGCCAAGTGTGAGTCGGGCTCGTGCACTGAGGGTTCCGTACCACAACAAAATACAATAATTATGAATTTCAAAAACCGATTTCAAAATTAGTAAAATATGGAATTTTGATTCGGTGAAAGAAATGATAAGGTCATCCAAGTAACCGAATTACCAGTTATTGTTCAGGCTTAACGCCTTCTAAAATAGTCCAAGCAATTGCTACGCCGTCACCTCCTTTATTTGTCCGTAAAAATATGATCAGAAACGAACCGTCTCTTTGTGCGTCCAAAAGAGCCGTAATATGACATCCACCGATGACAGATGACAATTTATAACAAAAAAACACATGATGTTCTTCAAAGTCATATCAACTCTACAATTGTGGTAATAAGGCTTATGTTTAAGCCTGTATGCTATAAATAGGGATAAAGTTATGTTGGTTTTACCGTCAAAAGGGTTCTGAAAAGCCACCTAAATACATCTAAATACAGAGGCGCTAAAAGGTGGTCTCAACTAATATTAAAGTATTTGAAACGCTCTGTTGACTTTACGATAAAGATGTTTGGTGGAAAGATTTATCCCATTTTGGGTATGGACTGTGAAAATTAGCATAAAGCCTTCGAGATTTTCGAGAAGGTAGCAGAGGGAAGGAAAGTTGTAAAATAAAGTTAATAAAACACTGTTTTAAACTATCACGGTTGTTCACTAAAGTTATATGATTATTCACGGGATGTTTACCGTGGTCAGGTTATTGAAGCTGCCGATATTTTGGCGCAGTAACATGCACCATGTTCACGGGAAGACTGACAGTCTGTGCATGTAACTGCGCCGAAATATCGGGAGCTCATTTCACAACCTTACCACGGTCAATATCCCGAAAATAATCATACAACTTTAGTGAACAACTGTGATAGTTTAAAAATAATTTTATATTACCCATTCATTGATACACCGATTTAACACTCCCCATTCACTATGGAAACTACTGAGTATTTATTCCCAATTACCCCATATTTAATACAGTCCCAAGGGCACAGGCGTGCATCTGCTGATAGTTGATAGAGTCCCATGTCTCCATGAATAGTGACGCTAATGTGAAATACATCGGTCATGGTTAATTAAACGAGCCCATATTGTTCATTAGGGTGGCCATGATTTGGGTGACACTGGGAAACGTCATCATCAGCCAGAAGACGTCCACTGCTGAACATAGACCTCCCTCTTAGAACTCCACACTGAACGACTACCTGCCATCGCTAACGATGTCGTCGGTCTATCTAGTAGTGCGGGAGTCTATTATACCTACACTACACTGCGTCTTCCGGTTCATGGTCTCCACTTACGAATCTTTATTCCCCATTGATTATCAGTTTTTCGAGCGATGTGGCCTGCCCATTTGCAGTTCAACTGCTTGCAAATGTTTATAGCTATATCGGTGACTCTGGTTCTTCGGCGAATATTCTATAGCGCAAAAAAGGCAAAGGGGGCGAAAACACGTATTGCACACACTGACATTCTTACTAGTTCTACAAACGCACACTTCAATATTTAGCGGCACACAACTGCAAACAAATGCCAAAATGTCAAGAGGGGTGTATGTACGTGCTAAAAAGGAAACTGTAAATATAACACTTCCATTTATTTTTTTCTTAGTAAATAATGGTAAAAACCATGTAAAAAGTTTCTACTTGCCTATCTCATTTAGCAAAAAATACTTTATCTAGCTACGTGAATGTCCATTCGACAGGTAATGTCCTGGTCACCCCAACGCCCAGCATGTGTAACACAATGGTTGTGATTAGGCATGTCTGACGTCTCCATCGAATGTCGCCTGTCGCAGCGACTCGGCGACAGTCGTCGATTGATTCAAGTGATTGATGTTCTGTGATGGGTTACCTGTACGAATATGGACTGTTGAATGGTTTGATTCGAAGGTTTGGGACATACTTTTTGGGTAGGTATTTGGGTCATCATCATCATCATCCTACCATCCCCTTTCTACTACAGGACAAGTAGGAAATCGGCCCAATACCACCAATACATTGTGAATTGTCGTTGGATACGAACCCAACGTTTCGATTCTACTTTTCCAATCCAAGCCAAGAATTGGAAGGAATAACCTGCCGGCTTCCTGAGAGATATAATCTGGGTCAGAGTGTCTTCTGTGACCAGAGGGAATATGTATCTTCTAAGTCTGCGTGCTTCATCTTCGACCACATCGTCCCTTACCAACAGGCGTGTTGATGGTCAAACGTGGACTTATTCGCGATAAAAAAACAGCCTAACTAGTCCACTGCTGGATATAGGTAGACCTCTCTCAAGGCACGCCACTTAATGTGTATATGACATTCCCATGTGTCTGTTACTAACCATTGAGGAGTTCCCTAGTCAGGACTCAAGCCTGAGACCCCTGAGTGCAGCAACCATGTCATGGATCATAATAAAATGCGTACACAAAATTTCGTGTCTATGTTTCATTTATCTGAAACTAATCCTGGATGTCGATTCAGGTCATGCTTACCATTTAAATGCATTGTCATCGGAGCTGACCAACATGCACCTAAAATTTCAACTCCGTAGGATAAGAGGAAGTGGTTCTAAATCAGCGCAAGATTTGACTATGACAAACATAATTACATACAATGTTATATGTAAACTGAGGTAGATACGTTTTACCGAAGGCTGCGCGGCAAATCAAACAAGCTAATTAGCTTGAGTGAACTCAGTCTTGTATCTGGTAACGAAACAAATCGCTGCTTTAAAACTAAAAGACTTTTTCAAGAGTCTAATTTGAAATTTTCATTTAGTTTTTATCCGTGAAAATGCGAAAAGGGCGTATGCGTAAGTAATCTAAAGGCCGATTTCGACGTGTGTCTTTGTGGTATATGAAAATGAGGGGCAATTTTGGTCCCATTTTTTAAATAAAATTAATTTTGGATTTTTTTGTTTTGTGGCTCTTTTTAGGGTTCCGTACCTCAAAAGGAAAAAACGGAACCCTTATAGGATCACTTCGTTGTCCGTCTGTCTGTCTGTCTGTCTGTCCGTCTGTCAAGACCCTTTTTCTCAAGAACGCGTAAACGTAGCAAGTTGAAATTTATACTAAATACTTGGGTCTACGGTTTCTTTCGGCTGTAAAAAAATAAAACTTGTAAGTCAACGCAATCAAAAGATATGAACGTTTATGTCGCATATTTTGCGATTTCACAAGGGAACCAAAACCTATAGGGTACTTCCCGTTGACCTAGAATCATGAAATTTGGCAAAAAGCAAGGTCTCATAGCACATATATAGGAATAAATCCGAAAGTTATAAATATGAAGGTATATCATTTAAAAATGATTATTTTGCTATTACAAACTTACATTTTGTAGTTGGAATGTATGGAAGAACCTTATTGTCAACTACAAACTTAAGTTTGTCTTTCAATATTTTAACTTCAGTTAGTTTTTTTTTGGTCTCGCGCTCTTAGGGTTCCTTTATGTCGTATATTTTGCGATTTCACAGGGGAATCAAAACCTATAGGGTACTTCCCGTTGACCTAGAATCATGAAATTTGGCAAGAGGCAAGGTCTCATAGTACATATATAGGAATAAATCCGAAAGTTATAAATTTGAAGGTATTTAAAAATAATTATTTTGCTATTACAAACTTACATTTTGTAGTTGGGATGTATGGAAGAACCTTATTGTCAACTACAAACTTCAAAGTTGTCTTCCCAGAGACTGTAGGATCGGCCGATCTGCGAACTAGCATGGAAATCGCTACTAGATACGTGTCCTAGTATTGCAGATCACGCTCGTATTCTTGCTGTCTCTGTTTGGGAATCGGGACTTTGGTTGCAAGCCATGCCCTCTTTTAACACAGGTAGCCTTTTAGATCCAACCGCATTTCGTCTAGCTGTCAGCTTACGCTTGGGTGCAAGGTGCTGTGAGGCCCATCGCTGTCAGTGTGGTACTGCTGTTGACCAGCTCGGTCACCATGGTCTCTCTTGCTCGAGAAGCGCTGGTCGTATTGGCCGACACGCTAGCCTGAACGACATCATACGCAGGGCAGTTTCCACCGCCAATGTCGCAGCTGTGCTCAAACCGAGTGGTCTTGCGCGTGAAAGCGTGACGATGGAAAGAGGCCTGACGGTATGACACTTGTGCCCTGGAGGTTGGGGCGGCCCCTTGTATAGGACGCAACTTGTGTCGATACTTTGGCGCCGTCACATCTTCCTGAGACACAGGGTAGGGCTGGCGCGGCTGCTAATTCGGCAGAGCAGCACAAGCGTCACAAATATGCTAACCTCGGCAGTGGTTACATATTTGAGGCGTTTGGGGTCAAGACATTGGGCCCTTGGGGACCGGGAGCTCACCTCATTTTCAAAAATCTTTCAGAGCGCCTGGTTAATGCGACGCGTGACCAAAATGCTGGCGTTTCTGGCTCAACGCATTAGCATTGCCATTCAACGTGGTAATGCCGCCAGCATGTTGGGTACGCTGCCAACTGGTAGTGGGCTTGAGCATTTGGATTGTCTTTAGACCTTCAACGGTCTATGGGCAGTCTAACTGTATTTGTAGTGTTAGTTTTAGCTTGTATTTTGTTTAGTTATTAAAGGCACTTGCCCAGTAAAAAAAAACTACAAACTTAAGTTTGTCTTTCAATATTTTAACTTCAGTTAGTTTTTTTTTTGGTCTCGCGCTCTGAGGGTTCCGTCTAACGGAACCCTCAGAGCACGAGTCCTACTCGTACTTGTCCGGTTTTTTTTTTGTTAAGTAGCGAAATGTACCTACGATGCGCAATTTTGGAGTATGAAAAATAATCAAAAATGCCATGTTGTGTGTTCATAAAGTGAAATACTTACACTGGGACGGTTGTAAAAGGCTATAAGGCTGTAAAGTTCTATGGGTCCTATGTAGGTAGCTATGTAGTAAAATATCGCCATGTTTTTGTGCTTTTAGGGTCTCGTACCCAAAGGGGACCGTAAAAACGGGACCCTATTACTAAGCCTACGATGTCTGTCCGTCCGTCTGTCCTACCTATCTTTCGATCCGTATTAGATAGCTTAGTTGTTTTTTTTTATGAGTATGACGCCTCTATTAGTGTAACCCCATTGCTTCTATGCTCGAATGTAGAGTTTCTAAAGTCCATTAGGTATTTCATAAGCTTTATGTCGTCGTAGAGTCGAATTTCTTATTATGCGATGTTTCCGAAATTGTATCAGATTCTCGACTGGCGGGTTTTCGGAGTTGGTGCAATTACGAGTTGAAAATTAATTATTAATTAATTAATAATTAATTCAACTTACTGTGCTTGGAAGTAGGAACTGCACAGTGCATAATCAAGAGATATTACCGTCATTGATAACATACAAACATTGCAAGTTAAATAAAAACATAATAAATTAGCTAAATAAATTTTAAGCTGGAAGCAAAATATCAAAACATCTGAACTGCAGTACCATCAGACATTAGAGCCCATCGCTACACGCAATCCTACAGATATTGCATTACCCGTGGCAAGCGATACTCGGTAGTTAGTTGCAACTTGCATTGCAGAAGCCGGAATTACGTGGAATTGCATTCTATTAGAAGCAAGTGTTCCTACTCCCATGGCGTTTGCATGTGGTATCTTCACTTTACTGTTAGATATTATGTCGGATATACGCATACTTCTATAAGTAGAATACTAAGTAAATAACTGCTTTTTCTTTCAACTTAAGTATGTAGTAATGTTATCATTAATTACTACAAAACCGATCACAAAGGACGTATTTTTTGCTTAGAACCAAAACAGTGCAAAAATGTTATATGAAATTACATAGTTGTACAGTTTTAAATTTTTTATTTAGATATAAATACATGAATAAGTTACCACATAAATTTACCACAGAGGTTTAATGTCTCCCGTTAAGCTTAATATAAAATGTATGCATTAGATCAAAAAGATACTGGCTGAAAATAAAAATCAGCGGAATAAAACCGACTTGGTGAAAGTAATATAAGTTTTAAATGTTTGAGAAGATGAAAAACTTTGTTTTCATTACCATGAGTTTTTATTTTGAGTAGGTATATTTTATCACGGTAGGTAGATTGGTAAGTAGTTGAAAGAAAAGTAGATTACGCACCTCGCTAAAGTGAGTAATTAATGCACTCGTGTTAATTTAGTACCAACATAATATTCGTGCATTAATAACTCACTTTGCGCTCAATGCAACAATCTATTATTATTAACTAAACAAAACACAAGCTAACAAATACAAAAAACAGTTAATCCGTGTACTTACGCAAAACGGAAATATTTACAAGAGTCAAACAATAATCAACAATTATTACAATGCATTGTGCTGTCACAGACCAACCACAGAGTAAAAACAATATAAAAAAAAACTATATCTTTTTTTCAAATAGGCCACACAAATAGAGATGTGTTAAAATGCCCACTTCGGAAATTAAGGCGGGTTGAAAATAACCTCTAATGTGGTTTATGTTATTATACGCCCCCGGGAAGTTTCCGCTTTTGTTTCCGGGTTGGAAAAACGATGATTGGCATTGTCAGTTTATGATAGAGATGTTCGTGATGTAACTGATGGCGGCAGATGGCAGGTGATGAGTTGTGATGAGAAACTATGAAGAGCAGGAGAGTGTATTTACATTGGAATTTTGGAAAGCATGACTAGAATCTGAAACTCTAAAACATCCATGGAGATATTTGTGTCGGATAAAATATGTGATGCTAACGAATATTGACAGTTTATAATTTTCAACCGACTTCCAAAAAGAAGGTTCTCTTATCGACTGATTTGTGGTTACGCTCAATCTTTGTAATCAAAGGTGGGGTCCCATATTTAAATTTGAGGAAATTATTACCCCTACTTTCCCACTTATAAAAGTGGTAAAGTGGGGGGGTGAATCCCGTTTATTGACCTTTCTGTGAAGTCAGTGGATATTTTTTTTGTAAAAATGTTTTATCTGGGATTCAAGTTTACGCGCTTATCGAAACTTTTTTTTTTCATAGTGCTTTGTTTGGCTTTTCGGAATACCAACCATGAAACAGTGTTGCCTTTTTGAGCCCGCCCCGACCACAGAAAAAATAATTAAATAGAACGGAAATGAGAAGACAAATTTGTTACCAGGCATTATGAGTGAACCTTGATTGAACATTCTTGTTTAGATCAACGCGTCGAACTCCGCACCACAGACATCACAGCTGCTAACTGATTTCAAATTACTGACGTTTCGTTTATATGGGTGCAATTGGCTACAACAAATTTCTTACAAAATGCCTTGACAGCTGTTCTAATTTATGCAAAAAATAACTTTCTGTGGCCCTGACCGTCCGATAGAAAAATGGGCAGAGGGAATTAAATCATGCAGATCTGATGCACACTCTCTGAAATAAAAACCGATAGAGTTTGCGTCAATGATCGAACTAAGAATTAAGTTTAGTCTGCATGTACCTACTAGGGATTCGTTGCTGATGATAAGCTTTTCACCTCACCTACCTAATTCCATGTTGATGAGTTCATCGTATTCCAAAATTCTCAGCCAATCACGGTGTGATGTAAGGCCACCCGCACGCTAGTTATTACGATAACTTAAGGCCAGCGCAGACGTGTCATAATGACTGCACCCGATCTACCAAATTACAAACTATCGCCTTCTTCCCATTGATGTTGACGCATTCGACGCATTCGCATGGTTGTGGTTACTGTCACTAAGATTGCGTACGTAAGTGCTGTTCGACAAACTTATCCGTACGGGTGAAGGTGAACTTACCATCGTATTTACCGACATTTGTCAAAAGCCCGTTTAAAATATTGTGTTCTTTTATTTGGCCACCTCTGCAGATAACTTGGTCGCGTGGAACTATAACATTGTTTGGAAGTGGATAATTTGTGGTTGGGGTTTGGGTATGGCAGTAAAGTTTTTAAGGTTTAATAAGTGGTTACAAATTTTATTAACCCTTAAAAACTTCTCTTTTTCATGTAGGATTTCGTGAGTCATAACTTTTAAAGTTTGTAACATAAGAATTGTTGTCAAGTGAGTACCAATAGGTTTATGCATATAGCATTAATTCAAATAAAAAGTTATATTATTTAGCAATATTCTAACATAGACATAATTTAGTTTTTTTAACTTTAACAAAATCTAATAAAAAATATATGTCTATAAAAACTAACATTTGTACGCTGTAACAGGCAAGGACATGAGCTTGTATGCTACTTTATTTGTATGTGTACCTACCGTGTTCTGACAAATAAATAATTTGAATTTTATTGAGCTGACCTAAGTGAGTTTATAGAGGAAAACATGGCTGATGCGTTAGTCAGACAATAATCGCACCACCTTAGACACAGTGTACGAAGCACCGCATATCGCCGAGGATAGAGGAAGATGGCGTACAAAGAAACTGATGGGATGTGGTGGTCACGGCTCTCAGGAGATGAGGAGCAGGACGAGACGAGGTTTTTTTTTATTGAGTGAATCGAAGAAGTCGATCTAAACGCTACGCTAGCCGATAACAGTTGAATGGCTCTAACGCGGCGTCCTGACCGCGAAGCCCGCGTCTATCGTGCCTGCGGGTGCTAGAGGTCCCTAATGACATTGGCGGCCCCATTTCATACATCCACGGCTTTATTTCCGTTATCAATTTGGGTGGAATGGTTCGCCACCTTTAAATATAGGGTTGGTTTGGTTGATGCTGGCCGAATTTAACCCTCGTAATTACAGGGGACACCGCAATGTGAGCATTAATTATTAGCTAAAGCCTATGCTAGAGCAAAATATTGTACAGTACCTACGTATTACGATGATACTTATACAAATCAATGGATTTTGCAACTGTCATAATGTCGCTAGACTATCTAATACGTACTTAGGTACTGTAGGCGACTGGCGGAACATAGACTAGTTTTTTTTTTACGAACAATATATTTTTCTGTTGTTTTATGACAATTTTATTATTTCAGATACAAATCTGACACAATTGTAGCTTTTTTCAATAGAACTGTTAAAAAAATTATAAATGAAAAGGTAAGTTTACACAAAATGTCGTGTTTTTTTTTGTATAAGATAAAAATAAAAAACCCAAATCTTGGTTATTTGAATTTTTCACATAAATTTTGAGGTTATGTGAAAAAAGTGTGTAAACGTAGGTTGTAGATATTTTTATTACCTACAACTTTGCCATTTAACTTTTTTTCATAGGACTTGTAGTTTTGCCGGAATTCGAGATAAACAATCCCCCCCCCCCCCCCCTCTCCCACCCTTCCACTTTCTGACCTCAGATCGCCCGTAAATTATTTTTCCTTTCATTTTTGGCATATTCTCTTCCTTTTCCAATGGGTTTCATCCTACTATCGAAATTCGCTTCGATTTTCAAAGGCACTGGTCTAAACGCCTTTAAAATGTTAGAACAACCTGCCCAAGTGAGAGTCGGGCTCACGCACCGAGGGTTTCGCACCAAAAATTTGTGCTTTTTCATTTAGTATGGTAATTCTAGCGCGTGCACGACCAGTGTTTATTTTTTGTTGTTTTACTTTAGAGTACTACCCTACCTACTATAATCAAGTTAGGTTTGACGCTTGAACGTATTACAGTTTTTACACTGGAGCAAAGACAAAAATACATTAGTAAAATGCGTTTTCATCATACCCAATAGAAAAAACGAAAATTGTCTTAAGAGAATAGCGGGAACAAAATTCAAGTTTATTCTTATATGGGAGTTTAAGCTTTCTCTCTTCTGATTGGTCCGCGTTTGTGCTTCTTAGAGATTAAACATTAAATTAAAGTTATATGATTATTTACGGGATATTTCATATAACTTTAGTGAACAACCGTGATAGTTTAAAACAGTGTTAAACATTAAATTATCTATGGTGATAAACTCATTTTCTTTTTCACATAGATGAGGGGGTGAGTAAGTGATGAATAATAGTGTGCCTCATTCGGGGCCAAAGTATTTTATTCTCGGGTGGCGTATATTGAATCAAAATAACGCTCTCGACGAACAATAAGTACCTACTTTGTCCCCTTGTAGGTAACACAAATAACTATTCTTGTATGGGCCTTAAAGCTTTTTCATATTCTTCCCAGGAAACCCTTTCATTTGATTTGGAAATGTATCTCATCTTATCTTGATACCCATATCATGGTGGTTTTTTTTTTTTTTTTTTTTACTGGGCAAGTGCCTTCAATAACTAAACAAAATACAAGCTAAAACTAACACTACAAATACAGTTAGACTGCCCATAGACCGTTGAAGGTCTAAAGACAATCCAAATGCTCAAGCCCACTACCAGTTGGCAGCGTACCCAACATGCTGGCGGCATTACCACGTTGAATGGCAATGCTAATGCGTTGAGCCAGAAATAGATAGATTTTATTTATTTTATTTACAGCACAACAATTAAAAGATACAATATTTTAACTTTAATATTTCCCCTTACCTAGCTAATAAGATAATAACACTTTGTCGACCATCTTGGACCGTCCGCCATATTGAATTTATCATCTAGGACTAAAATGCTTGGGAAGACAAATCCAACTAACCCAAACTCGATGGCGTTACGTCGTTTCGTTTAGGAGTTCTTATGGCTACCTTTTGTCTGTATCATCAGACCAGCTCGATGGTACCAGCATTGCATACTTAGTCACCAAACTTACATAACGGTTGAGGATAACTGGACAGTTCCGTTGACACTCTTTGGGTACGGAACCTTAAAAAGCATCTAATACAGATGTCATTCATTAAAATTGGGGAAGGTTTTTTCGCATGAAATCTGCAGATGTATCCAAGACAGGCACCAATTTGTTCGGCAAATATAGGGTCATTATCGAAGCAAGCTGGACCACAAGAAAATTGGTCTCTAATGACCAAAAAAGCACTTTATTAACGAGAACTGAGACTCGACCTCGATAAAAAACCTGCCGAATTAAGCTTAGTAGGTACTTTAATCTAGCTACTGATATGAAATTTTAATTTAAAGGTGAGGCAGGTCAAGTACATAAAACGTATTAATATTGCCATGCAGCGTGGTAATGCCGGCAGCTAGCTGGGTACGCTGCGCTGCCAACTGATATAGTGGGCTTGAGTATTTGAAATGTCTCTACTATAAGTACCTTGAACAGTCTATGGGAAATCTAACTGTTTTATTGTATAACTAGCTGACCTGACAGACGTTGTCGTGTCTTAGAACTGTCAAACACGCAAAGTCAAAATTGTAAATCTTATTTTTTTACACCTTGGGTTACATTATTGAAGTATTAGTAAGGATAACTATTAAAAAAAAAAATATAGCCCATGTTAACCGGGGATAGTGTAGTTTCCCAACAGTGAAAGAATTTTTCAAATCGGTTCAGTAGTTTCGGAGGCTATTCAATGCAACAAACAAACAAACAAACAATCAAATCTTTCCTCTTTATAATATTAGTATAGATAAACTAAAGCCAAGTAGTTTAGGTATTTAGTATTAGTTAACTATTTTATTTATTTATTAAAGTCAGTGGCCTTTAAAAAAAGCTTGCAACGAATATTTTTTTATTAAATCTTGTTTCAGAGCGTAACTTACAGCAAGATGCACAGGTAAAAAAATAGATAAAGATAGAAGGCCAATTAAAGGTTTTCACAAATAAGAAGAATAGATGAATAACACTGTAAAAAGACGGACTCATAAGAAAATACTAAGATGAAAGCTTAGTTTGTAAAATATTAATTATTTTTTGTAGAAAAAATAATAAAAAGAGATCGAACTTAGAATATACTTATATGAAACTCAATGTTGGCTCAATGCAGTTTTATTTACCGCGAATAAGTCTTTTTGACCACCAACTCTCATGTTGGTAAGCGACGACGTGGCCGAAGATGAAGCACGCAGACTTAAAAGATCACTCACTCACTCTAATCATGAAAAGGCCCAGATTATAACTCTCAGGGAACAAGGAAGCCGGCAGGTTGTTCCAATCCTTGGCCGTGCGGATTAGAAACGTAGAATCAAAACATTTGGTAAGTATCCGAGAAAAATCCACAATGTATGGGTGGTAGTGAGCCCAAATACTAAAAGGCATGGATTATAAAGGTACTGAATTGTATATCACTGACAATTTTGCCAGTTAAGTCATTAATGATACTTAAAAATATATAATACTAGCATACCTATGCTATGGCTATAGCTATGTTATAAATTTCGATGTTTCTTAATAAATTATAACTGTACTGTACTCACAGTTCATTTATAATTGTATAATTTTCTATTTAGAAATTATTAGGTACTAAATTTGTGTTATATTTGTATTTTGATTATTCTTTTTTTTTCTAAATTTTATACTAATTAAATTTGATTTTATATCTTTATTTAAGACATAATATTTATTTTTAAATACTGGGAGAAGCCACTGGCTTCCGAAACACAGTTTTTTACTAGTTCGGAGCCAGTGCATTCAATTGTTTTGTTTGTATTTTTCCTTGTGCCAAATAAAGATTATGATTATGATTTCCTATATACCTACTTGTCCTAGTAGAAAGGGGATGGTAGGGTAAGGCCATGTAGCTCCGATGCACATTCTCCGAAATTATTCCTATATATACAAAACTGATAGACTCGCTACTTTACGGCGGTGTTCCAGATTTATCTTAATATTTAAATTGTGCTATTAAGTAAGTAAGTAAGTAACTTATATCTTCAGCTGTGGTATACTTTCAGTTTACTTTTGATGCAGAAAATGTTCAAGGCTAACCCCATAACCCGAGTTTTAAATACTTTTGCAATGGCGATCATATTCGTAATAACTGTAAGGTTTAGATAACGGAAAGTAGGTACCTAAGTAACGAACGGAGTTAATCTCTGTGTAGATTGTTGGAGCAATCTACACAATCTCGGTGGAAAGGAAATAGGCGTACGCACCTGGGCGTTCCTACTTGCCGTTTCCTATTATAACTATCAGGGAAAGACCATAATAAACTGAAAATAATTATTACGGAGGAGTGCATTCCTTTCCTGTTCACAGTTTTTTTTTTCGCAGTGCAAAACACACCTATCTTTTTTTTTTAGATTGAAATGGGCTAGCATTTGGCCACAACTCACCTGATGGTAAGCGACGATGCAGTCTAAGATGGAGCACGCTTGCCCACGAGGTGCCTATTCACTCTTGTCTTGAGGAGACCCAGGTTGTACTTTGTAGGGAACACCGAGGCAGGAAGCGCATTCCATTCCTGTGCAGTTCGTATTAGGAAGGAATTTTAGAAACGCTGCGTGCGGACTTTACCAAAGTTCACGACGTAAGGATGGAATGTCCGTCTCGATGACCTATGGCGAAAATTGGTTGACGGGATCAGCTTAAACAGCTCTTGTGCACATTCTCCAAAATGAATACCTAGCAGAGTTAGACAACTGCGAGTTGATAGTAGATTATTCACCAAGGGTATAAAAAGGGCGTCTGAATCCCGAGCGCAATGAAGGATTTCAAGTACCTACGCCCAAGACGATGACACCTTTATCCCCGAGGAGAAAACACTACTTTTCACACTTTCTTCGAGACAATATAAAGATATTGGTACTACTAGAAAGAAATTAATGTTTTTTGTTTAACACTGTAGCGGTTTGGAAGCATACGCGTATTTTTTTTCTTTGTTTGTTGTTCTAATCATGATGGCCATTTCGACTTTTGAATACTTTTTAGTGCAGGTCGCCATCCAAAAAATTAATTCAGCTCATTACTCAACTACTTGCATGCCCTAAATACGAATAATTGCTGAGATTTGTCTTTGTTTGTGAAGTTAAGACGAAATACCTATGCTTCAAATTTGACGATTCGTCCTCACGAATATTCAAAAGTAGACCTTTAAAATCGATTTATTGACATTATTTCTTTATGTTTAATTAATTGTTATATTTTTTATTTATTTTAAATATTTAGTTTGTAATTACAATTTTAATTAGTAGGTAGTTTGTTTAGATTTTATTATAAGTTTTAGTTTTTAGTTATTAATTTAAGTTTTCGTAAGTATAAGTACTAATGTTAAGTTGGCTTGTAATTTTTATTGAATAAATACTTATTTGTACAGATAAATGTTCTTGAAACGTTCTCAACCAAGGTTCTCCTCTACCATTTGCGAAAAGGCCGAATCATGGGAGGCAAATGGAAGTTATAATAATTAAAGTTTATATATTTGAAAGTCTATGGTGGGTAGATAGATATTCCTTGTAGAATATGGACGGTGGTGTAGATTGGCATTTTATGTAATATTTTATTTCTAGTTCTTTTACCTATGGCTGTTAGTTTCACTAAAATTTATGTTAACTAGTGTGAGGTTATTTAAACTACATTCGCTCGCATTTAATTAACTCGTGGTATTTTGAGTAACCAAAACCAAGCCAATAACCACAATCCAAACATAAAATCACGGACAAGCTAACAACCACCCTTTTAAACTCTATGGCCTTGCCCTTCAGCCCAAACAGTCCCTTCCGTTGTATGTGCTTCTTCTTTTTCTTTTTCCATAGACACATACTTTTTTTTAAACCGCTCGGTGTACCGTAGACTGCAGTTTTTCTAGGTGTTGCTAACATTTATAAAAGACTCCGGTGACGTACCTATTATCTTTTCTCAACTTGCTATACATGCGTATTACAGCAACTCAAAATTCGGATCCCCAAATATGACCACACTGACCGTAAAGGCAAACCATGGGTTTTGGCGCCAACGTGGCAAAAACATGTCAGCTCGTTGGATTATTTTCCTAAACTTGTGTATATTCGAGTGTTAATGTGTACTAAATGGTGAATTATTATTCATTAAGTGCTCGTAAACGTGCTCGAGTGTGGACAAGTGATATAACAAGGTGAAACATGTCTTTTCGTGCTGTTTCCAAAACTCCATAGGAGCCTCTTGTAAAGTCTCCACCCCTTTACAGGGGCATGAGTTTGACTTGACCGTGACTTACTTAGCTTGACTCTGACTGTGACTATGACTTGTTTGACGCTAATAAGACAAAATGAACTGTTTAATATTACGAGTAAAGGACATTGAATCCACGCTCATGAAGATTTTAACAAAAAAAAAATATCTGTGGAAGATGAGTTTTGGCGCCAACGCGGAAAAAACGTGTCGGCTCGTTGGATTATTTTCCTAAACTTGTGTATTAACGTGTGTGTTAAGATTACGACTAAAGGACATAAAATCCACGGTCATGAAAATTTTACCAAAAAAAAGACAAACCATGTGCCTACAAGAAACTTAGGTAGGATATATTTACGAGTCTTCAGCCAACTATCACTTAAAAAGGTTGCCATACTGAAGAGTCCGAACTCCGAACAAATCATTATGAGCAGTGGCGTAGCTATCGGGGGGCTAGGTGGTGCAGTGCACCGGGGCCCTCAAGCTCAGGTGGCCCTCGGACCCTGACCAGTAAGCCTCAAACTAAACTTGCGAAAATTTCTCTCACCTTCAGGATAAAACTCATAAACATACGTGTACCTAATAAAATAAGTAGCTTTTCACGTTTGAATTATTCATATTAATTTATATTTTTCTGTACCTACCTATATAATAATATAAATATGAATCTCTATTTACCTTGGTCACGCCATAACTTCATGCAGAACGACCGATTTCATTCATCTTTTTTTAAAGTTTTCTTATACTTTGTAGACGGTTCTTACAGAAATTAAGAAAATTTTAAAATTTCAGAAAACTTAACGTTTATTTCAACTTCGCGCGTTTGACAGTTCTAAGACAGGACATCGTCTGTCGGGTCAGCTAGTACATGATAAAACATGACCAGTTCAGATAGGGCCCAAATTTTTTTTTTTTGCGCCAGTGTTTTTGCGGTTACCTAGCTACTTCACTGGCTAAGAGGTAACATCAGCTCTCACATAGAGACCTCTGCCATTTATTAGCCGTTAAATATCATTACGCAATTAACACAAAACATGGATAAATGCAATTAGCCATCCTTTACAAACATATAGTTGCGCGGCAGTTGAACCATTTTCAATTTTGGAACGGATATCGAAATGATTGGCCAATCATTGGGCGGAAAAACGAACAATATGGCGTCGGTTCCGCTCGTAACGTTTATGGGAAATATGGAATTTAATAGCACGAAATGGAATCGTTTATTGGTATTTGTTTTCGATGATTTCTATTTGTTTTGTTTACTTTCTATTTCGATTTTTAGTTATTTTTAGTTTTTTTCGATTTTTGGTTTGTAAGTATTGTTGAAGCGTTGTTAGATAAGCCGTATTGAATTGCCAAGCTGGAGTTTTGGCGCCGACGTGAAAAAAACATGTCGTCTCGTTGTTATTTTCCTAAACTTGTGTATTTTCGAGTGTTCGTGTTGGTTTTTTTTAAGTGTTCGTAGGCCTGCTCGAGTTTGGATAAATGGTATAACGCCCTAAAACCTGTATTTTCGTGTTGTTTCCAAAGCTCCATAGAAGCTTCTTGTAAAGTCTCCACGACTTTACTAGGGCATGAGTTTGACTTGACCGTGACTTACTTTACTTGACTCTGACTGTGACTGACTTAATTGTTTGACTACATTTCATCAAACTTAGTAGATAGTAATGATACTTGACACTGGCACAGAAGTGCAACGCCAAACTCCTCACAGAGGAAAGAATATAAATAAGTAAAAGCAAGAAAAAAGTCTATAAGTAGAGTCTGGCTAAAGAAAGTAGAGACTGAAAAAGAGCGGCAAATTTAAAAATATCAGCATCGGAACTCCAAAAATTTGTATGAAATACTTTGAAATACTTTGAATTTATTTAAGGATAAACAAGAATTTGAGTATCAACAATAGATCCTGTTGCAAATTATTATTTTTTTATTGTAAAAATTACATCAATGCAGTTAGAACACAATGTTTGTATTTCATATTAATTTTGGGGTTGCAATGCGGATTTTTTTAAAGTAGGCGCACTTTTTCAGTCTCTACTTTCATTAGACAGACTTTACCTACCTGCAGCAGTAGGATAAGTAGGTATGGTTATGTCTTCTGTGGTATAGCTGTGGTTGCATGATGATGATGACTGACTACCTACTATATATTTTGTTTGAAACTACATCTATCAGTGAAATTCCTGGCAAAATAGATCCAGCTGTTTTGGAGTCCATAGGGAATATACACTAGAAGACAGGAGCTAAAAATATAAAGAAATAAACAAGTGCGAGTCGGACAAGTGCACGAGTGTTCCGCATCCAAAAAAATGTGCTTTTTTGACCTAAATACGCCATTTCGTTCACAAAACATGGACTACATGTTTTTCAGTTATTTTGATTTAAAAACCAAATTACCTACTGCACCAATTTGGATAAAATTTCTATGGGACCAATCTGAACGAATATCCTTTCAAATAAAAAATAACCAAACCGGTTTTTAATATGACGAAGTTCTGAGGTAGCATTTTTTTTCATATCACCTCCTTTTTGTCCGTTATAAATAATCTAAATCCTATAATAAGTACAAGATACAAACCAATAATCAAGAAGGTTCCTTCAATAAAGCCATGCGTATTTAAATAAATTATTCCAATTTTAATTGCAAACGCGTTAAGCCCCGCCCTACCCCAATTTACCAGCCAGTATCCATAAAAAAGTAAACCGAATGTCAAATTAGATTACTTTTTTGTTATTACAATACCAACTTATCTTAGCAGTTGGCCAAATGAGGGAACTAAATATTTTCAGGGGAAGCTTGTTTAAAACACAATATTGCGGCGCCTGCATTGAACTCTACGGATAAGTTGGTCGAGTTGTAGTTTCCACGCGGTGGTTACGGAGCGTGAAGACAAACAGCCAACATGGCGGTTAGTGTAACCGATTTTAGGTAAACATTACTTTTTTAATTAGTTTCCATTATGAGGGTAGGAGCTTAATGTGTAAAGTGGGTCGCAGTTTTCAACTGATTTCAAAGAAAGAAGGTTCACATTGTTTTATTTTTGTATGTTATGCCATATCTTCATTATTCTATTGCGTCGTTGAAACTATTTTAAAGTTTTTTTTTTTTTTAAATTGAATCGCCTTATTTATGTCGAGACGGTTCTCATATAATTTGAAGAAAATATTCCACCTCTGAGGGCGAAAAATTAAGGGATTAGATACATCTGATTATTGAATTTACCGTGAAATCAATTTAATTTAAAGTAAAAAAATATTTTGTACCTACCTAATTACTTACCTAATGGACAAATAGGATAACTAAGCATAAAATTCCACATGGCCGCAAAATTTTTAGACAACCGTTTTTTTAATGAAACTGTGTGACGAGTCCTGATGGTAAGCGTCACGCTTGCGCATAACAGCTCGGTGCCACCCATACAGAATATTGAGAAACATCGCGGCAACGGTTCAAAACATGATGCGTGGCAATGTAATTTAGTAGGTAAGTACTACTGCGCTTGTCACCTTGAGATATTACCTAAATGATTTTATTTACGCCCAGGGTAAGGTAGGTAAGGTAATTAATAAAGTTGTGAATTACCTATAAGTAGATGCTTATATAAAGGTAAATAGGTAAGTATACCTACAGAAGTAGTCACCGTGAACAAATCAATTGAAGTTAATAATTAATTTCTGCATAGAACTCGGTACTTATTCCTCGAAACAAATTATTCATTCCAGCCTACCAGTAGCCTGAGCTAGCCACATTAACCGATGAACTATAAATGAAGGAAAGTGGCAATTTCTCCACTGACAAACGTCGCCCTTATCGACGCTAAATAATGGAGCACGTAGTTAGACTCGCGTCTTCATCCCGGTAATTAACCCCCCCTGCCGCGGCCGCCCTGCTCCGTCCCCCCGCGGCGAGCTAAATTAATCACACCACGAATCTCGCCCCCAATACAGGGCCGGATTAAAAAGTTTTATTGGAGATCCGAGTGTGACAGCCCGACGCGCCTTGCGTTGCTATCTCCACCAATAACAACTCAGCAGCAATAAAGAGCCGCGCTCCCATTGGTCGAAGGCTAATGGGCCACGCCTACCTTCTCCGCCCGCACCAGGGCTGCCACACGCCACGTCAGTTGACCGAGGCGCGTCGACCCGTCAGCCGTATCCCGTGTTAACTTTCGTGTTAGCTTGTGAGATAAATAAAACCAATTCGAATTTCGGTGACTGTTGTGTGATGGATCTGTGAAATGGAGGAGGAGTCGATGTCTGGGCACAGCTGTTCTGAAGACGATATCAGCGTGGGGCGGCCGTCCCCGGCACCGTCCCGGTCGTCGTCGCCTCACGACTACTTCAGACCTTTGAAGAGACTGAAGATGGCTTCAGAGCCCGCTGAAGAGAGGCGAGGAGACGGAGTAAAGAGTTTCTCGATATTGGACATTTTATCTCACAGTCCGCGGACGCCGCCGCGTATTGTGCGTCCCTGGGACGCGTCGGGTCTCGAGCGGTTGCAGCGGTTGCAGCGTTTGGCGGGGGCTGCGTTGTTGGATGGAGAGAGATGGAGGCTGGCTGCTTTGGGGCTGCTGCGGCCGCGAGAGATGGCTCCAGCGGAATGCTGTGACTCTGCATCAGAGAGATCTTCGTCAGCGTCAGATTGCTGCTCGGAGCCGCGCCGGGCGCAGCAGGGCTCTAACGCGCCGCACACGCCGCTGGATGCTCTATTCCACATGACCAGCAAAACGTTTGAGGCCAACAATACTGACAATGGAGGTGAGTGCAATAGTTTTTTTTTTACTTGTGTTTTTTGAATTGAGGGACGATTTGTAATTTGTTCATTGATAAAGTTCAACAAGTACGTACCTAATACTTATGTAGGTATATAAATGTATAGGTATGATTAAATTAATATTAAGTCTACGGATGTTTTGTCAAATTTTTTGTTATTATCTAACAGATTCATATAATAAACGCACTGAGATTTGGTTACTTATAAGTAACTAAAATAACTTCAGCTATAGATATATACTTATAACAATTATGCATAGGTTTTAAAAATCTAAACTTAAATTTATTAGGTAGGTAATGTTTATTTCTAAATACAAACTGTCAATAATAATTTATTCATAATAAGTTATTAAAACTTTAAACGTATGAAATGTTTATTTCTAAATACAAACTGTCAATAATAATTTATTCATAATAAGTTATTAAAACTTTAAACGTAAGAAATGTTTATTTCTAAATACAAATTTTCAATAATAAATTATTCATAATACCTAAGTTATTAGGTAAAACTTTAAACGTATGAAATGTTTATTTCTAAGTACAAATCGTCGCTAGTATTTTTAACTTATAACCAAATTATTGTACCAATGTTGGAACACCCTATATATATACCTTAGCCTCTAATGCATAAATGCACGATGAGCTAATTATTACGTATCTATTAATAATCTATTATTATTTATCATTCGATTCTCGGGACAAGCCCAGTCCTTTATACGGGATCAATGGGACCAAAGACAAAACTGAGCGACCTTTTTGTATTAAAAAAATTAACCAAGTAGGTACTTTTAGTTTGGGATGATGTTTGTAAATGGAATATTGATGGTTGATGCTATGGGGTTATTTTTATTTTATTTATATTTGGACCGCCAACGCCTTCTTACACATAAATATAGAAATAATAAAAACACGTAGGCCAACATATGCTAAGTATCACTTATAAATAGCAACACATGTCGTGTTGCTAGTACACAAAAGTATAAAACTAAATATTACAAAATAAATAATTGGAAATATATAAATACGAGACTAAAAACCTATGAGAAGAAAACTTTATAAATAAACTGTGCTATTGAAGTTGAACAACTTGTGGATGGAAGAAGAGATATATATACCTACGTAGTATGAAAAACGGCACCTGCCTTTATCCTGTCTCATCTCAAAATATTATAATATATATTAAAGAGTGATTAATAAGACTCTAAGTACTTATATGATTTGTCAACTTAATTAACTTATCGATTGTTTATGCTTAGGCTCACTAAGTACTTTAATAGTTTTCATTTGATCAGTGATCTAGTTCATTGCACCATTAATTAAATCTTCTAATTAATGAACCCTTCATCATAATTAGACCTTTTGGCACCAGCCTAACAATGCTGCTCTCAGCCGAAATGAGATCTCATTGGCAAAGGTCACCTTGCACCATCTCGATTATCTTCTTAATTAATTAGGCAGGTATTTTATCGTACATAATTAGGAGTTAGCAAGGTCCCTCAAAGTTTTATGAAGGTCATAAATTAATATGTCTTAATTAAATATAAAACAAATGACATTTACAATAAATTAAAATAAAATATGTTTTTAATTATTTATAGATTTTATAGCAAAACAAAAAGACGTTACCTCTTATTATTCAAGGAGAAATGTTCATGTCAAATTTACACTTATTGTTATTGTAATAAATCCGAAGTTAGCCAATAATAGGTCGGTACCTAATTGACGATTTCTGAAGCCCTACTAGCAACGACCCTGTAAACTGAGAACCTAGGTATAATAGGTACTAGCGCTCCGCCCCAGCTTCGCACGGGTATAGATTATATCCCATGTCACCCGGGGATAATGTAGCTTCCCAACAGTGAAAGAATTTTTCAAATCGGTTCAGTAGTTTCGGAGCCTTTTCAATGCAAACAAACAAATAAATCTTTCCTCTTTATAATGTTAGTATAGATGTATAAAATAGGTAATCATATTAATATGTAGGTAGGTACCGTAGATAAGAGCATTAGTTTTGTCAACAAGTTGTAAAACAAGATTTTGGCCAGTTCTTTTTGTTTTAATATATAAGAAATGGGAACATCGTGATTAAAAAGTTTTTGATGATGTCTTCTAATTACTTAGATATAATTTTGCTTCATCAGATTTCGATGATTTTTATATTTCTATGATTTTTATCGCACAAAATCATAGAAGACCCACTGAGTCAAATCCAGCATAGACTAAAATCTGAAGAGCATTTTGAAATCTGTATTTTTAATATTATGTATTTTTGGTAAAAATAGTAACGTAGTGAAAGACTTTCCTACAATAAAGCTTGTAGGCCGATAATAGTCCAATATGTCCAATACCCCAACACCCCTCTCTACGAGGGAGGCCTTTGTTCAGCAGTGGACGTTTACAGGCTGATGATGATGATGATGTCCAATAATGTCCAATAGAATATAAGACACCTAAAGTAAAAGTTTTGTTTATTCGATTCAAACATCTAAGACAAACCTTTCCAAGGTTTAACGCTGTCTATTGACAGACAATTATATCTAAGTAATTACCGAGTACTTACCTATATAGGCGTTTTTTTAACTCTATAGGTAAACTTGATAAGCAAAACCACTAAATATAAAATTTCACCTAAATTATTAGAGCCGTTTCAGAGATAGGTACGCAAAATAAACTTATATACATACAAGAATTGCTCGTTTAAAGTTGTTAGATATACTTATGTACCTATTGTATTTTAGTTGCGAATAATAAAAAACCTATTCGTCATAAACCTCAATAAGTATTACTCATATTCGAAAGCTAGCCAATTACACATAGATTTGCTAACCAAATACGGCGTCAAATCAACCACATAATCATTTAATAGTTTCTGCAGTCATTATACATATTTTTCTGTTTATTTAAATTGACAAGTTGTAAAATTCTGACCGGTTATGGTCAAGTAATTATGCTTTAAACGTTTGTGATTAATCATGTGGATTTTTTAAGAGTATTGTAGAGGTTATTATGTATTTTTAATATTTTTTCTTGGTTTTATGCGAATAATTAAGGAAATTTAGCTGTTTACTGGGAATTTCAAAATGGCAGGAAGATGCATCATGCCACTTACTAGTAATAATTTGTTTTGAGTCAAATGAATTTCTAAGAATTATTGATCAGACTGAATATTGTACCAGATTGTATCAGATAGCCCGTTGGTCCAGTTGGTAGTGAACCTGCCTTCTGCGCTTGGGGGCGTGGGTTCGATTCCCGCCTAGGACAAACATTTATGTAATGAACATTTGTGTTTGTTCTATATCTGGTTGTTAATATCTATTTAAGTATGTATTTAAAACTATATATGTATGTATATCAGTCTCTGGCAGCCACATCACAAGCTTTGCTTAGTTTGGGGTCAGATGACCGTGTGTGAAAAAATGTCCCGAATATTTATTTATTTATTATTTATTTACCTAAAAGGACCTACTCTTGATAGGTGTACCTAATAATAGTTATAAAATGAGAAATTTGGTGTGTGTTCACTACGCGATAAAATCCGGAACGTGGATATTCGCCGATGAACCAGACTGACCGACATAGCTATTAAAATTTGCAAATGGAAGTGGCACCACGCTTGCCCATAATAGTTCAATGTCACCAATAATTTAGAATTTCAGCAGTTCAAAACCCTGGGCGGCAGCACTGCGTTGTCTGCGTCACGCTGAGATATCAGACGTTGAATCTCTTTTATGTCCTGTTAATTCACTGTATTTTCCCTTCAATTTGAAATACAGTTACGTTTACACAGTACTGCTTGGCAGTTGAATAACTACCAAATACTTGGATACTTCCCCAGGCGAAATTTTCTAATGAGCTTACCTCTACAAGACGCTGCATATAAAAGCTTAGTACATGTACATTTGTCAAAGAGTTTATGTCGTGATAGGTATAATTATGAATAATTGGTGATTTACTAATAAGTTAAAGAAAAGTGCAAGCAAGCGTGCCCCATCTTAGACTGCATCGTCACTTACCATCAGGTGAGTTGTGGTCAAACGCCAGCACATTACATCATAAAAAAAAGTATTGTCTATGGCTACTCAAATGTCAAATGGAAAGAAAGGCCTTTGCCTTGCAGTGGACATTCATTCACGATTAAAAAGAAAAAAAATGAAAAATTATAATTTAAACAATACTTAGTGCAGGTAGAGCTGCTCTATCTTACCTAACAACGTAAAGTATAAAACATTTTGTAACCATAAATACACAGAGTAATCGATGAAGTCGTCACCACTTAGATATCGACAATAGATATTCGATGTGCGTCGAAATAGTCGATTATTTTCCGATGATTACTGAGCGGCACAATAATTGAACACTCCGCCGGACGGACGGCGCCTTCGCCTGTTATTATCTGTGTGCGGTTTAAAAAGAAGAAAAAAAAACAATTTGTCGTTGGCATTACTAAATGTCAGTGGGAATCATAATTTAAATTGATTAGATGTCAATTCTTATACGCAATGTACAATTATATTAACAAGGCCTAATTACCTATTTATATAGGCCGTTCCCACATTTGCCGTCGCGAAATCGTTGTTCTCTGTAGGTATGTCAAATCAGCACAAGTTCTTAACTGGAAGTCTTGATTTCAATAAGTGCTTTCTGACTTCGGTATAAAGGTGGAGGACGAAATCCGAAAGAAATATACACTGCATTATGATAATATACCGTATTTGCACCGACAAGTGTTAAAACGGCCTTTATCAGTGACGAATAAAAAAAATGCGTGTTTATAATTATCAAATTAGGTATAAGATATATAATTAATAATATTGTGTTCAGTTAAAAAAACTACTCATATTTTGTTGTCTAAGAGCTAAGCCAAGTTAAAAGTTTTATATCGGGGCAGATGTTGATAAAAAGTTAACACCGAAGATCCTATCTCATTTTGCAAATAGATTTTGAATTGACCTCCATTAGCCACACTTAATGAACTGCATTGATACAAATTAACCACTTAATATTGTAACAGAATCGATCAATGAGCTTTTAAAGACCCCAAAAGTTACGAAAAGTCATTCAATGGGCCCCTTTTCATAAAAGTTCACGCAGTAACGTATCTTGCAAAAACTCTATTGTGGCTGGCACAAAAGAAGACATCACACTTCGAATGCAGAAAAAAAAAACAGAAAAAGAAAAGAATCCTAATTCGAAATTTAAATAGACGTTAGAAAGGCGGGAATTGTCTATGGTCCATATGTTACGAGATTATGTTGTATAGTACGACCAACTTATCCGTAGAGATGGCCATATGAAGGATTAAACACTTTCTACGGGTTGATATCAGTGTTGTTCAGTTAATACGATGGTGGCTCCCCCATTTTACTCTTCAGATATGTTGGTAGTTCTGTAAGCGCCTAGTGGTCATTTGTCATTGCGGGCGCGGGAAAACAAGGTTGATTGAGGAAGTCATTTCTTGTATTTCTGAACGGAAATAATATTTTTTACATCCCCTCTAGAGCTGCGGGACATTAGAAGGTTTATTCTATGTGATTATAATGAGTGTATATTATTTAGATCTATCAAAGACGTGGGTAATTATAGGAGTTACAAAACTTTATTTCCATGTATAGTAATATTAATGTCTTTTTGCCTTACCACGGTGGTAAAGACCTACGCATGGTGGTAAAAGCAAAAGTTTATTTATGTACGAATAGGCATGATTCCTAATTTTTAATTTATTACAAATAACTGGTTTAGCGATGAATATAACTAAATACATTACACATACTGAAAAAATAATTTGAATTGGCTGATAAATCTCTGAGATATGAGTATTTTAAGTTTTAGGTGGGGATGGAGAGGGGATGTTCTATCCCTTTCTCGCAAAGCGTGTGTTAGTATAGCATTTGTATGGCGCTCCTGAGCCGTGACGCCACGGCCCAGTATAGTGCGCTCTCTGTCTAGCATGAAATTTAAATGCTTATATCTGCTTATATCTTATTTATTTTTGAACTAATTTTGATTTTGTTTTTGTTGATGTGCTCCATTTATGATCAGCTTTTTTATGAGGTAATAAGAAAATATTAGTCATCATGCCTAATCGAATTTTTATTTAGGTATTACTTCTATTATTGTTTAACAATTCAATAAGCGTCCCTGAAATATAAAAGTATTTATAAGTTTGGACCACAGTTAAGTACCTACTACAGTATATGTATGAAAAATCTTTGCCTATACCACCCTATAATTACTTACTACGTTTTCTACGTTTTCATAAGCAACTATCTGTTGACCGCAAATTCGTACCTATATATAAGTACCTAAGTACGCGTAGACTTTAAAACGTTGTTTTTTTATTCTTTTCTGTAACTTTACCTACATAAAAACTTTAACTTCTTTTGATCCCCTTTCATATCACATACTAACCCGGCTACACCCCGATGCAGCTGGGAATCTTTTGAAGATTTCCCCCGTCAAAACATAGGTAAGTACCTCAGGTAAGTACATGGGTAATTGAAGAAACCAAAAACTATGGGGTAGCTTTCAGATTTGTTTTTAAATACTATACTTATAGTGGCTCCCCAACTTTATAGATAATTTGGTCGTAGTATACGAATTTTGTATAACTTTTATTTTTTCAGCGTCGACATTTGGACGATGAATAATTTATTCGGCGTAGTCGTATTTTACGAAATACCTCTCTACTCTCTCTACGCTCATTGAAATTATATTTTGAATTTTTTACGTAAGCAGCTGATTTAGGTAATGTTTTTTGTCCATGTAAGCTTACCATAGCATTGTAATAATATAGTACTACAATGAATTAGTAATTTTTAAACTTTCGTGATTTGAGCACATGTGAGGGAGGAGAACAAGACACCCGCTCTTCTCGCCGGACTCACCCGCAGTTTTCAATTAGCTCGTGACCACGGCCATTGTAACATGGTCGAAACGTCGAGTGAAAGGTACATATTTTTACCTAAACTAAATAATACGTGATAAGTCCCGATAAACGTTTAAAACATACCAATGAATTAATTTAATTTTCTAAATAAATACAGTTAAGGTAAAACAGAAATAAAAAAAGAGTAGAGTGCTATCTAAACTATGGATAAGTAACTAATGCTTAGCTACTGGAGTAACCAAACCGAAAGCGAATGCCGCAGTATTTAATCCTCGTCGACACTTGCAGATCCAAAGAATTATTATATTTTATTATCGCACAAATTATGCCGCTATACAACCTCCTGTGGGGTCCGCAAAGGTGTCAGAGCCGACACATTTATATTACCCTCTATTATAAAAAAAAGGAGTAAAAAAGCGGCAAAGGGCGCACCCGACCGGCTATTAAGTCGCATACAACCTTACAACCCGGCCACCATATCTGTGCAGTTGGCTAAATGAACCAACAAAAAATTTCCAATGAAGGATTTAAGTTTTGTTCAGACACCACTATAGTGGCTCCTCCAGTCAACTCCACGAATAAGTTGGCCGGGTGATTTTGAAATCGCTGACTAATAGATTATAGAATATTGGAATCGATGGGGTGCAATCTATTTGGTTTGAATCGATTGTAAAATTAATTATTCGTACCAAGCTACGTTGTAAGCAGGAAGTTTAAGGGCCTGAAATCGATTATGGTTATCCGATGCGCAGCTTTGCATTAATCGATTTAAGCCAAGACGCACGCGTTTATTCTTTAAGATTTTTATGCAATCAATAGAACTTAGGAATTTTTTTATTGCGACTATGCATCAATGCTACGGACCTGTAAGCGCAGCGTAGCACGTCCACCCACAAGATGGACAGACGACCTAAAAGAGACCGCAGAGAAGCGCTGGATGCAGGCCGCTTCCAACCGGCCCATTTGGAGATCGATGCCTATGTTCAGCAGTAGACGTCTTCTGGCTGATGATGACGATGAATATTAATTTTATTTTATTATTGGTATCTTAATCGAGTGGATGCGACTAGCGAGAGACCGGGGAGAGTGGTATAAACCAAGGGAGGCTTATACCCAGTAGTAGATAGGTAGTAGTTCTCTCGAGAAGTCCTCCAAGTTAACGCACGTCATGGGTCCGATGGTTTACAACCTCTTACCGAATGAAATAACGGCAGCCACGAGTCTGCAGTCGTACAAAAATAGGTTAAAAATATGGCTCATCGAGCAGTCTTTTTACAGATTTGACGAATTTTTATAGATTTCACATATGAATGTACCTTTACCATATAGGTAAGAATTGTTTGACATGTATTTTTATTATTTTTTGTTATATTATTTCTGTAATGCAATTATAGGTATAGTCTGTTTTAATCAATCAAGTAGTTATTATTGTGATTTTTTCTCATATTTGACGTGTAAATTGACATTTTATCAATAAATTACTTATGACTTAGGTATCAGGGCTGATCATGATGATGATCTTAATAAACCGATTTGCATAATTCTCGTACTTAATCACCATTCGACCTTTTCTCACCATTTGTGCCAGAATCATTACCGCTCTTAATTCGTATATCAAAATAATAAAAAGATCACTTCAAAAACGGCTAACGTCTGCTTCTCGAACAAATTAACGCTAATTTAACCTTCTACAATTCAGAGAAACCCATCATTTGTCCTCTCTGTCTCTTATAAAGCATTAGAAAAGGACAGGTGCAGTGATTTTTGTTAATTTAATTATATTGCAAGCCTTATCTCCATCTGGAGTGTGATTATAGTGCATTCTATAAAATAAGGTGCACTCTGTTTAAACGTCCAATTAAGGGAATCCTTTTTTAATTACGCTTGAAAAATAAAATACAATTAGTTACTAAATATGTGGTTAATTTATTAAATTTGGTACAATAAGTATTACAGTAATAAAATCATCCATTAAATAAGTGGGTGAATGCACAATAATCAATATCAATCATTAAAATGAACCAGGATTAATTGGCCGTTGTTGACGTGATAGAAATTCTCGAGTAATTATTTCATTATGCTAAAGTTGCATTTATTGCAATTAAAACTTGCAGTTTATTGCGTTTTATAGGAAGGTGCTCACGTTCGAATTTCAATTTGAAGACTGAATGAAGTAAGACAATCATTTATTTGTCTCATTGTCGTCATCCGTACAGTAACAAGCTTTTAGATAAAGATGATTTACTAAATATATAATCGTCTTGTACCTAGTACAACTTTAATGTTATGTTGGTAGGTACTTGCCTTAAAACTATAATTTTGCAAGCAGTTATAAGAATTACAATTCTTAGTTGCAGTTTCCAAGTTTAAAATTCTGGGTGGCACTGCAGAATCATTATGAGCAAGCTTGACGCTTACCATTAGGCGAGCAACTAGCTCGTCTCGTCACCCAGTAGCATAAAAAATAGCTTGAAAGTAGTCTATTGCCACTATTGCCAGGTGGTTTTGAGCATTTGGATTATATCTAGACCTTTTACAGTTTAAATGTATAATTATGTAATCTATATATTTTATGCAATAGTAAACAGTCATATAACTAATATAAATTATTAAAATATTTTTACATATTAAATAAACAATGTAATAAATAAAAACTATACATAATAGGTAAGTACTAAGTAGGATATACTTAGGTAATGCTGAGATTGGATGTTACAGTACTTTGCCTGTTACAAAATAAATTTAACGGTTAGAAAGAACAGTACCCTTGGTACAAGTTTTGATAGTATTCGAAAACTTTTTTTGTTTTCGTATTGTTCCATACATTGCTGGGCTAAAAGGTATTCGAAAACTTTTTTCGTATTAGAGTGAAGCAATGTATACCGCCGATTACTACCGATTTTAGTTCCTCCACGTTTCCGATAGAGGCGCTTTACTAAAATGTATGGAACAATACGTAAACGAAAAAAGTTTTCGAAATATCAAATCTGGGACTAAGCGTACAGAAATATCTCAGAAACAACATAATGTTATTTAAATAAAATGACGCACCCTCTCTGAGCGCGTATCTAGTAAATATTAAAACCTTCGGCAGCAGGTCATTATTTAATAACCCGGCATTTGGACACCCCGAGAGCCGAATTATAGGTGCCTGTTTTTGTAAATAAACCGGCCCTTTGAGGGAGCACTGTTATTTTTGACTAAATTGACGCGGCCCGGCGAATAGGGCCGCGGGGCTTGCGGCCGAATGACGTTGACTATGAATTAAGCCCATTTCTGTCGCACATTCACGAAGCGTGCAAACTGTATATTGCGGTTTTTGTGCTTTTTAAAAGTGTTTGTGGCTTGAGAACGAAATCAAACGCATGGCTTTGTCAATTAAATCTCGAACAACAATTTCGATATGACTGACTAGGAGTTACTTGATAATTTAAATTTCATTTTAGTTTATAGAAATATGTTTTGGACCAACGTGAAAAAAGCATGTCGGATCAATGTATTATTTTCTTAAACCTGCGTATTTTCGAGTGTTAATGTGCAATAATGGTAGATGATTATTTATTTGTTGTTCGTGAAAGTGCTCAAGTATGGCCAAGTGATATAACGAGGCGAAGCATGGTATTTTCGTGTTTTTTCCAAAGGTCCATAGAAGCCTCTTGTAAAGCCTCCACCACTTTACTGGGGCATGACTTTGACTTGACAGTGACTTACTTTACTTGACTCTGACTTGTTCTATTGTATTTAATTAAACTTGAACATAAATTATTTCAATACTTGACACTGGCATATGCACAAGAAGTGCAACGCCAAAATGCTCACAAGAGGAAAGAAGAAAAATGTAAACGGTAATTTTTGATGTAACTTTAGATAAAATCAATCGATTGCTTTCTTCCACTCGTATTTTTTTCTAAGTGGGTAGTGCGTAGAAGTTCAGGTGTGTATTTTTTGTTATCAATACCTTTTATAAAGACGCACAAGCCAAAGGTGCTCTTTTTTAAAGAAACAATTATTATAAGTGGGTGTGGCTTGATAAATATTTTTTATTGTATGTACACTTTACGTTAACTATATACTTAAGAAGGTCTATCTAGGTATCGGTTATTATATTTGACGAGCGAAGAGAGGTCTCAGATTCTAGTGGGACAAGTCGGGATTTCTATGCATAGTTTGCTCGACCATAACGTGCGTATCGTTGATCCGATCTGCATGAAACTTTGTAGGCAAGTAGTTAATTTCAATATAATTTTTAAGTTCAAATATGAGCAAAATAGAGTACAGAAAATGTATGGGTTGCAAGGCCACGGTTTGGGTCGAGCTATTAATATATTAAGGCTCCGTAAGGGCCTGCCTAGTAAAATCTTCTATTCTATAAAAAAGTTAAAAAATACCAATGACTAACCTACGAAGCTGAGGCAGATAAATAAAGTGCCTCTACACTTTATTTATCTGCCTCCACTAAGAAAGGATTTTGCGAAAAGACCGAATTAAGGTGGCCAAAAGGAGGTTGAAAGGTTTTATGAAAATTAATGCATACGAAGTGCATACGGGTGTATGAAAGTGATTATTGCGATGCGACCCGGCCCGCTGCGGCCCGTCCAGCGTCTCTCTCTACCTTAGTCATACGTGCACCTTGTCGTTTGAGACAGGGAGTTTAGAATTTGTTATTAAATTAGTAGTGGCATGCTCTGATTGAATCCGTCATTGAATGTTTGAATAGACTTACACTAATTTCACATAAAAGTTTTTTTTTTTTTTTCTTATATTTGTTTTATGTTTACCTCTGAGATATTTTTACCTGTAGATAGGTTGTGCCCGCCACCATATTGACTAGACGAACGCAAGGCTGGCTGCCGGACTTCGTTCAGCCGTCTCTCAGTCACGCACTCCGAGTGTCCACAACAAATTGTATTTTTGTCACTTTCTATCAACAGACAGCGTAAAAAGTCTTTCATATTCTTTCCCTTATTTCATAAAATGAATAAATATATACAATAGTCAGTTTTAAAGCCGTGTTGTTCGCCTATAACGTCTCTATTATTACACCTCACTGGTTTACCTAGTTTTTGTATCCTGTGAGCTCCTGTCGTAGTTCTTAGAATAAAGCATATTATTTTTTGTCAATTTGTTATTAGCCACGACACAGACATTGTCCCGGATCTGTGGTAAATATTATTTTTATGGTGTACTTTGTTTACCTATAAAAATTTATAATTTAAATCATCAAGATAGAATATATACCATATACTTAAAAATGTCCGAACCAAAACTCGGCGCACGCTACGAACTGCGCAGAGTTTTTGATTACTTACAAGGTAACCGCGATCCGACTACAACGCCGCGCGATGCCAGAGCTACGATGACATAGCGGACAACTAACCTCGAACACTGCAAGCGACATAACGTCTAAATTGGAGTAAATGTGGCATTGTGAAGTATACAATTGATACAATGTATGTACAATGACGCTCGGTCGTTTTTTGACTGATTTCACTGAGAGATTGTGACTTTATAGGAATTGTATATCGATGATTAAAAACTTTAAATCTTCAAATTGTAGGAGCTTTTTACAAAATAAAGTAGGTCATGTTTTAACACGTCACAAAGGTTAATTATAGAAAACCATATACCTACATTCATATTAAAATTATTGTAAACGTTATCACTTTCAATTTCCACAATATTACAATAAACCTCAGAATAAAAGTAACCTACTTTTCAAGACCCTCCAACGGACTGCGACCACAAACCGTCAAAAGACCATTAAGTGTTTGTGATTCAATACAAGGACTTTCATACGACCCGAGGCCAATCAAAGTGTTATAAAAGAATTAAAAGACTCTTCACTTTCCAAAAACACTTTTATACAACGTCTTTTGCACCTCGTCACGACTTTTAGCGCCAACTCATAAAATATAAGCGGCCATTTTCATTCATTAAAAAAAAGAAAATGTTTCGTTCTTTGTGGCTTGGCGCGGTTTGTGCATTCTGCTGCAGAGTCAAAAATATTTCGTTTGAAGAACACTCATTACATTTTAAAATTATACGTCAATATAAAAGGTTTATCGGACAAAAGACGATTCAATTATTGTTCGAATAATACTATCAGTCGTCCTTATTCGACTTTGTAGAAATTATCTTTGCAATCCGTCCCAACACATGCAATGTTTTGTTCTTTTTCAAATAATGATAATTAGGAATAATGATCTCTCGATATTTTGCATTAATTTATTTAATTGTTATTGAGGCGTGTAAATAATTTTTCTTGCGCCATTGCTTTGTAAATTAATTTTTGTTTTTAAAGACATTATATAATAAACTAATTACGTTAATTCTTTCAGAAATATGAATAAAAAATTTAACATTTCAATAACAATTTGATGAAAAGCATCCCGAATGAAACTTCATATTTCCAAGAGAAAGATCCATACATTTGTTTTTGTTACCATAGATAAACTATATTAATTACGGTAACAAATACATCAGCACCATAGATCTAAAAAAAAATCGTACATTTTGTTCAGGTGGTTGTATCGTTTTCAAAATAGTATCAGCTAAAAATAACAAATTAATTCAAATTCAAATTATTTATTTGTCAGTTGTATTAATATCGTTATTATATATTTTTTGTGTCTGTCTGTGCGGTACAACATTTTATAATCTATTTTAAACTAATTTCATTAAGAGCTAGATAAGTATTTGTTTCATTAAATATAATTCAGGGCTGGAAGACAATGCAATATTCATTTTATATATTATACGAAAATAATGAATGATACAAATTTAAAATCGTGGATTATTCATATGTTTTTTACTTTTTCAAAGAGGTTAAAATTATTACAAGATTGAATTACGTTAGAAATTAATAACTCCATGTCCTTAACGAATTAACTTTACGAAGTTATTTAATACGGTCACAAATACATAGCAATCTTTATTAGAGCGATATTTCTAAAGTGCAAACTTTACTGTACTAACTATAATATAATCTGTAACTGATAAGGCCATTCTATTACCGCGAGTTTTCCACGGCGATAAGGTAAAACAACAATCGTGTGCAACCTTCTTAATTGAATTATGTTTACAATTGTAGGCTGGTGACAGAGTTGTTAGGTCCGCTTTGGTAGCTTACTTCCTATTGGTCCGTTTCAATTTGGAACAATGGCGGACAGTGAGTTCAAAAGATAAATGGAGTAGATAGTGAGGTATATTGGGATGATACCACAGACTAGGTAAAGCTATGGATGTGCGATAAACTTATAAAAAAATAAATTCGAAACAAAATAGTAATTGAAAAAGAACTAGGTAAAAAAAAAATATTATCAGTATTGATTTTAAAGCTTCGTTTGGTTTTCACTTCACTTCACTTAAAATCATCTTTAGAGGCTTATTTTAGAGTTTCGTCTTATTTCATAGATCCCTTAAAAAAAAAAAGTTAAATTGGTTAGTTAGTTAGTTTAGTTAAATTTGAAAAAATAGCGGACGAAAGATAAATGGAGCAGATAATGAATTAAGTATATTGGGATGGGCACGGTAGTGATAAACAGTGAAAAAAAAAATTGCCTGAAATATACTAATTGTATAAAGAACTACAAAAGTAACAACTCTCATAGATATTTTTTGTTTTATTTTGTTATCCTTATATTTTTTAATTACATATGTAAATAATAATAAAAAATATAGTTTGTGACATTTAGGCAATAAGAGTTAAAAAAATATTGCTAATTAGATTATTTTTAAAGTTTAGTTTGATTCTTCATCTTCTTTAGAAGTTTGTTACAGAATTCCGTGTTTTATTTCATCTCTTCTTCTCTATCTCTATCTCTGCATAGTATAAATTAAAGTCGCTCTCCGCGCGTCTGACTGTCTGTATAACCGCTAACTCCTCTTAAACCACGCAACGGATTTTGATGCTGTTTTCACCATCAGTTAGATATTTTTTTACGGAAGGTTTATATATAACTAGCGACCCGCCCCGGCTTCGCACGGGTGTAATTTACGTACGGGTCGCTAGTAGCTACTAATAGTAAGCTTCCGTCTTTTCGGAATAAGTTCTACAGGCTTACCACAACCTTTTCAAGCTTAGGTAGGTACATTTGAACGTAGGCTCTTTCTAGTCTAATATAAAGTCAATAAGAGCGGAATAAAATTTAAAAAAATGAGAATGGTATAAAACTTTGATATAGTAGGCCCCTGTCTGTTCCCTAGTATTTTGCAACTGCAGTATCTACAAAGCAAATACACCTCTGTGCCACGTTACCCAGTAGCTTACCCAGTAGCTTCTACATAATCTGTGTCCCAGGGCTTGCGTTGCACAGTGGTTGCACTGCTTGCCGCTGAGTGTCGCAACTAACCGCATCCAATCTGCGACAAGGAAGCCGTGGGTTAATTTAAATATTTGGACTAGTAAAGGAATTAGAGAACGTTGGGCAATGATAAGTTGCGTCTTACCATTGCCCATAGTCGGTTTCTGGGCGCTATGATAAATTACGCGCTCTCTCGCGTACTAACGAGAGAGTACTTCCGACAGAATTACTGAAACTGAAATTCACGTTCTACTCTACAGCTTTCTATTCAGTGTTGCTTGCAAAAGATTTGAATTTTTGGCTCCACAGAGTTTGGATCCGAAGAGAGTAAATGGTGCCTCGTTGTACCTATTTTTTTAAAAGTTATGTAATATTCAAGATAGTGAATTATTATCTAATAAGTGTTCAAGAGAGACCGCAGGGAAACGCTGGTTGCAGGCCACTTCCAACCGGCTCTTTCGGAGATCGATGGGAGACGCCTATGTCCGGCAGTGGACGTCCTACGACTGAAATGATGATGTGTTCAAATAACGTGCTCGATTTTAGACAAGTGAAATCATGTTGTTTCCTAAACTCCAAAGAAGCCACTAACAAAGACTGCACCATTTTACTAGAGCCAGACTTGGACTTGGCCGTGACGTACCTTTCTTTGATTGACTCTGGCTGTGACTATGACTTGTTTGGCGATCTTTAATTACCCTTAACTTGACACTGCCAAATGCTCAAAACGTCGACACCAAATTCATCTCAAGAGTTTAAAAAAATAAGAAAAGTTAGAGCTTCTTTAGGCAGGTACTCTTTTTTGAGTATCGACTATTTATACTCTATGCGAGTTACAAATCACAATGGCGAGTCGATTTGCTCGCGCTCTATAAATAGGGCATTGTTGTTCTAATCCAGCCGATTAGTGCTGCAAACTGGCCTTAATGACTTATGGGGTTTATGACATCTAGTGCGGGGAAAATATTACTTTACCAATATTTTTTCTGCACACTTTTTTAAGTACGATTCAGTTATGGCGGGCAATTCTCGAACAGTTGTTTTGTCCTTTTTGCTAGGCCGGGTATAATTTTTGTAAACAAGAGTTTGCAGCAATGGAAGATTATTGTTCACATTATCATGTAAATCTGTACTAATGTAGGTATGTCGATAAATCTCTTGTTTTACATTTTCAGATAAACAAATGTTTAATGTTTGTCAAATGTTTGTTTAATGAGTGGAGGTTAAAGGGGGAGGCCTATGTTCAGCAGTGGACGTCTTCCGGATGATGATGATGATGATGATATGTTTACTTTTTAAAACGGTTTATCGACAAAATGTCAAAAATAGGGATTCTCATGCAAATCGATCAGTATTTTCTTTTAAGTAACGCCAATCTTTCTGAAATATTAGTACTGTGGGCTGATTTCCGTGCGAAAAATGTAACAGCTACGAACATAACTCAAAATTCAAATTCGAAATATTTATTTCGCTAAAACATGTTGAGATGGTGTATAAATAAAAGCAGATCGCCATGCTTTAACCGGTTTGGCATGCAAAAATGTGTTTGTTTACTGGCCCCGATTCTACTAAAGAAATTGTTTTGAAATTGTAATTGGTTCAATTACATTTTTTTAATAATTACCTCGTAACTGACAGTTTTAAATATTTTTTTATACTAGAATAAAACCACCACCTAATATTAAAACTTTGAATAAAAAAAAATTAACTTTCAATTTAGAGGCAATTATTTAAAAAAATAAAATTGAAAAATTACAATTTAAAAACAATTTCTTTAGTAGAATCGGGGCCCTGGAAGTTAAAATCTAATTACATACTTACCATACTTACATAGTTATGTCCGTAATTCACATTCAATTCATTTATTCACATTTATTATTATATTATTTAATCAACCTACACAACTTCCCCAAGCGCTTAGCAGAGCAACCTTCCTCTCAGAAAAAAATAATGTAAGTGTAATACTTACTAACAGTTTCCACTTTAGCCACTTACCCCGTTGGTCGTCCATTTGATCATCTCGTTTGCAGTTGTGTGCCGCTCAATATTGAAGTGTGCGTTTGTAGAACTATAGTATGAATATTATATCAGTGTGTGCAATACGTGTTTACGCCCCCTTCAATTTTTTGTAGACATTTTTCGGTACTAGCTCGAGCTTAAGTGGGCACATGGGCAGTGTTTAACCTCTTCTCGCGTTTCCTCCCTGGATAATACCGCTAGAACTGTTTTTTTTTTATAAAACTTATCTCTTCTTTTATCATGCTTATATCATAAATTTTTTCTTATTAGTTAACTACTATAAGAAATATGAGCCTTTAAATATCCCACAAATTGATTTTTTTTATCGCCATGTTAAATAGTTTATAAAACAAAAACAAATGACAGAAGCATAGTTCAATCCTTTTCACAACTATTCATAATAAAAAAACGGCTTTTTGAATGAGGAAACAGAAAAATACGAGACGATGATTTTGTCTACTTTTCGTAGGTATAATTGATCCGAGCTGCAGTTGTCTCTATTGCGCTCTACGGGGAAAGGCTTGAGGTCAGGGGACAGCAATAGATTTGCTAAATACCTATTCATCAAATTTATTTGCCGTGGTATGCCCTCTTAAGGCAGATCAGGCCAAGCTATATTTGATGAAAGACCTTCCCCGTTCATACGTTTGGAGTAAAAAAACTATTCCCATTACATTGTAACCCTTCCTGAGCAATGGTCTCAAACTGGTTACCTCCACAGTAGCGGGCAAGAATAGACCAGGTTAATTAAACAGCTTCCAATGCCGCTATAAAGCATTGTGTGCCGGCTCTAAGTTATTTATAATCTGTATGGAAACCTATAAACGTTGACGTTCAATGATCTAAAGTGGCTGATTTTACTAGATAAAGATTAATGGGGGTAATAATGATTGTAGGACTGTTTTGAGGACTTATGTACCTATCGCACCATAGATTCAGTATAATATCGCACAGACTCAGGTATACTATGACAGTCCGAAATACAAAGGTCATGTAGGTGACACAAACCTACGTCTTTTTTTGTAATTTTTTTTCATTACCGTTGATTCGGAGTCTTTCAGCCGTAATATTAAACAAATTTACATTGTATTAAATAACGTCAAACAATTCACAGTCAGAGTTAAGCAAAGTAAGTCACGGTCAAGTCCAAGTCATGCCCTTGTAACATGGTAGAGCTTTTTCTGGGGCTTCATTGGAGTTTTAGAAACAACACAAAAATTCATGTTTCGCCGCGTTATACTTATCACTCCACACTCCAGCACGTCCACGAACACAATCCACCATTATTAAACATTAACACGCGAAAACACACAAGTTTATGAAAATAATACTTAGGTACAAAGAAGCGACATGTTTTATCCACCATTATTAAACATTAACACGCGAAAACACACAAGTTTATGAAAATAATACTTAGGTACAAAGAAGCGACATGTTTTTTTCCACGTTAGCGCCAAAATTCCGTCTTAAAAATTACAAATCAAAAAAGTAGTTTACAGCAAGAAGTCTAAACCGCTTAAATCCTTCATTGACAAAGCGAGCTAAAACAATGCCGTTGATAACCACATCTATTCAATACCTTCACCTCTATAGCTTCATTCAAGTATCAAGCGAAATTCCCGACATATCCTCGCGCCTCCCGACCGGTTCTTGCATGTATTCCGCCGACGGTGGTCGATCTCGGAACTAATTGTGAGCCATTAACCTTATTATTAACGGAGCCTTTTAATCCTGGGAGTTATTTTCGGACTATTCTTTGTGGGGAAAGTCGAAGTGGCCCGTTTGTTATGATAGTTGCGCTCTGTAGGTTTTCTAAGTGATTCTTCGATTTTGCTAAATTTTCACTCAAAATATTCTCTGTTTATCTTCATGTTGCACGTTACCTACTTGTTTCATCAAGATCAGTTCAGCTTATTATTCGTGAAATCGATATCAGATAAAAGACAGAGTTCTTTGCGAATTTAGAATTCAACACTTCGCAAAAAAGATCATAAAAAAATATGTAAAGCTGATCAATACTGTCATTTTGTGAACCAAATCAGAAATCGATACGAGATCTACATTCTATATCTCCGTCATCCTGAATGTAGATCAGTACCCTTAGTCCCAGATTTGATAGTTTCGAAAACTTTTTTCGTTTACGTATTGTTCCATACATTGCTGGGCTGAAAGGTATTCGAAAACTTTTTTCGTATTAGAGCAAAGCAATGTATACCGCCGAATAATACCGATTTTAGTTCCTCCGCGTTTCCGCTGGAGGCGCTTTACTAAAATGTATGGAACAATACGTAAACGAAAAAAGTTTTCGAAAACTATCAAATCTGGGACTAACCCCTCAGAGAGATCTGTCACCTATGTCAAGTTGTTTAAACCAAAGTACTAGAGCGCTTTTTTTTGCATTCGCATGATGCTTTTCCGGCCGTATTCTAGGGAAGTTTCGATTCGATAACTATTCTCTAGAAATACCTTTAAAAAAAAACATGAACAAATCAGCGAAAAAGTGATACAAAGCGCATTTTGGCAAATACTAACTAGGACTTTCTGCATAAAACAGTGTGGTAAAGTTTAACAGAGTCACATATTTAGCCATGATTCAGGATAGTTATGCCATTGTTTGTAGTCTAATTTTTTTTTTACTCGTAGGAAATCCGCTTCGTTAACGTCCGAAGCGGTTCAAATCCGTAATGAGCGGGTGCGTAGTTTGGAAACACGGACAATAAGACGAGAGATAGATAACATCGCACCTCGGGCGGTGGAAGATGACTCAATTTTACGTTAGGGTATCCAGGATGTAGCTTTTTCTGGATCTGAAAAAACTGTCAGAGATTTAATACCGACAATTCTGTGGTACATAATAATGTCTTTGTGATAAAGAGTTGAAAAAACAGATATTATAAAATAAAATAAAATTGTCAACTCTTAAACTTTGACGTTGACAAAAAGACACGGACGCTCAAGACCACAGCTCAAGACGAAGAGCTCAATGACACAAAATAATACCATAGAGCTGCACTACCAAAACATAAATGTTAAATAAACTTAAATTAAAAAGAGTAGGATCTCTTTCATAAAATGGAAAGTACCAAAACTTTTTTTTCTCTGCCCTTTGTCTCCTATAAATATAGTGCAAGAAATATCAAAGTTACATTGAACTCCTGTAGGTATAATAATTACGTCCAAGGTGAAATCTTCTTCTTTGCAAGAACATTGATATAAGATGACCATATATTATGTATATGTGGTTATATATAGGTCTGGTTGGTTCGATATTCTGCTCAAATGACATTTCATGCTTAGAATCCTCGTCTTTCTTGACACGCTGCCCCATACGCGATGCCCTAATTAAAGCTGTTTTAAAAACTTGCATTATTAATTTTATTTAAAAATAATGAAGTAAACTTAGGTCCAGAAATGAAATTTCATACGAGTGAAAATGTTTTAATTTTGTAAAAACACTAATTCATCCGATTTTTGTAAACTCATGGCCACAATATGGTTTGCAACCTACATACGCGAGAGCGAATCAATTTGATGATGATTCTGATCGATTCAGATCATCGCGCGTGGCGAAAACTTAATCGATGAGATCATTTTGTTATCGATCTTTTGTTCCATGCTACTGTTTTCAGATAATTTTGGAGATAGGTTAAAAAAATTAGTCTGCTTATAATTTGTCATATTTTACACTAATATTAGGTGTAATGCGAAATTTTGTAAGTGTTTTTTTGTCCGCTCTTAACGCCGTAACAGCTGAATGGATTTGAATAAAATTTGGTATGAAGGTTTGATAACAATTTTTTGTTAAGTATTTCCTGTAACTGACACACGTTTTTCATGTGTAAAATAAAAGGCTTATAAGTATTTATACAAATAATATTTAGATGAGGCAGAAAATTATAATTAAATTATTACATTTAAGTGTTAATTTTAAAGTCAAATTCGGTTCAAATTTAGAAAATCTTAGAGCTACAATTTAAAACGCAATTTTATTAGAGTTATGTGATTATTTACGGGATATTTACCGTGGTAAGGTTGTGGAATGAGCTCCCGATATTTCTGCGCAGTTACATGCACCATGTTCACGGGAGGACAAAATAATCCCGTAAATATCCCGTAAATAATCATATAACGTTAGTTAACAACTGTGATAGTTTAAAACAGTGTTTTTAAATTTTATTAGTTTTTTCAAATATTTTCTCTCATAATTTCGGACTCAAAACACAACCAAACTCAAAGTTTAACAGCACAGTTGAACGTCCTACCGTCCAATCCACCGTACCACTGATTTACATGCAATTGACACTTTAATCCAATCATTCCTTGCCCAATCCTGCGCTTAAAAAAGTTCCGAAAGCACTCCTCTCGCAAATTTAAAATTAACATTCCTTCAATCGACTTTCAACCTTACTCCACCAATTAGAAAGACTTGAAAAAGTGTTGCATCAAAATTTGTGGAGAACATCCACGCCAAGATTCAAAAGCTCGTGGTTCAAGCGAGTTTTCATCTTATTTGTAGCGAGTTAGAGTTGTTGACGTTCGCGTATTTAATTTTGTTAATAAGATGAGAGAAGCCAAGTCGAATCGGCCTTAGTGTCAGCACTTCATGGAGGAAATCACTAAATGAGTGTACAGGGCGACCAGCTTATTTGTAGAGTTGGCTAAATGAAGGAACTAAAATTGCGTCTGTCAATTTTGTTTAGGAAAAGCGATGGTGGTCCCCCGTTCAACTGTATTGATAAGTTGGTAGTTTTGTAAGGATACAGCGGCGGTAATGCTTTGTTGTTTAGAGCGAAGTTACACGCGTTTTGGATCTTTTCCTTCAAAACGGCTTTGTTCGCTACCTTTGATCGATTTGTGCCTTTGACAGGATCGAAGCGTTGAACAAAGCGATACAGATTTGCTGGTTGGTCTTTGTCAAGATTCCTTACGTTTTTAGACAGTAAAAATTATAGTTAAACCTTAGAATAACTACTCAAAGAAGGTAGGCTTCCAAACAACGCCTTCTCAAAACGTAAGCTACAAATTCGCTTTGTAGCTTACGTTTCGATTGGTATTTTAAACGATTTAAGCAAGAAAATTAATGGATTACCTGTGGAATGTCACACCATAACTCTTATGCTGCTTTTCTGATTTGTTGTGGTACGATTTCACCGCGCAAATTGTCATAGTAATTTTTTTTTAATTTTTTTTGTGTCATATATGACACCATTTGAATGGCTTAAATTTTGCGAATGTACTACTTGGTTTCTTTGTATAGTTATTCTAAGAGTTAAACAGATATTTTCCATTAATACCTAATACACGCGTATCTATAAGTTTAAAGAACTTTATTTCCACAAAGTCAATTATTTGTCACTTAAGTGATAACATATTTATCTAAAATAATAGTGTCCGTCGTCGCAAGCACTAAGAAATTGAAAAAAATCCTTAAATACTTAAACGCTAACCGTCTTACTACAAAAGATTTAAGAACGCTTTAGACATGTGTTTAGCATACTTTTCACAGTGAAACATAAGCTAAACACATGTCTAAAGCGTTCTTAAATATTTTGTAGTAAGACGGTGTATAAATAAATGGTAATAACTAATACACACATATAACAATTTGTGAAGTAACCACTTCACGCATTTGTTATTATAGTGATTTATCTGAGATAATGTGTTGAGCCAATTGTTTTCTATTTTAGAAGTAACGAAAAAATCGCAAATTAAACTGAAGTAAAAAACAAACAAACTTGTCTATATAGGTACCATATTACCCAAATGTTTTTAGTTATCAATGACTTACTTGGTTTTAAGTATCTTGCACTATTAGGTAAATCGACACCGCTTTAAAGTTGATATTCCGAAAACCCATACGAAGCGTCTTGATTCCACTTTAATTGTGCAAACTGAGTCGGGAGCGGTTGAATGTCGACGCGATTAGTGTCAGCTTTGTATTTTTGATACAAAGCCTATTATTATACAATACAACACAATAACTCTTTATTAAAATACCACTAAACAAGGATAAACATTACAATAAAACTATTATCAATGCTTTTAACAGGCAGCCTTCTCGCTTAAAGCGATCTCTTCCAGGCAACTGTGTATTATACTAGTTTACTAGTGGATAACCCCTTATTACCTGTGGGCCCCCCCGCCTACAGGCGTGGATTGCTTAGGGCATCAAATAGTCTTAACCCGGCACTGCTTGTACATAGAGTCGTATTCTGCTAGTACCTATATGTAATCCCCGTGCAATGTACATTGAAGTCTGGAATGCCCAAAATATTCCAACAAGAATCCAACAGTCTTACATTACCACGGCTCGCATCCGTATCCGTGTGGTGCTACAAAGCCTACTAATTGCCAAGCGCGATCTCAGTGAAATTAATCAATCCTGCGCAGGAGTGTACCTGCCTAATATAAACGTTGCTCGCTCGCGCGCTTTGATCTCACCGCGGCCTCCAATTAGCGCGCCGTGCCGCCGCCTTTGGCGTCAGCCGCCGCCTCTCGCCTCTCTATCGTTTATCCTTCTCGCTCTGGATACAGCCTCCATCGTACGTAGCTTTCTTTCGTACTAACTGAAACTTAAACTGTACCTTCGCCTAAAGGCGTTATTTCTTATATACAGTCACATATTCTTTGATTCAGTGATGTACCTTTTCAGTAGATTTAGAGTACTATCTATGGTATAGACTGTGTTGTAGCTGCGAGCCTTTAACCACAGTGTAAATAACAGTAACTTCGATATTAATGTCGTAATGTTGGTAGATTAAAAGCTCAAATAATTAACGGTTGGCAGTAAATGTAGTTATTTGCCGCGTTCGCCGGTGGTCAGTAGCCGAAATAATTACAATGCCTTTTTATCTCCGCATATAAGCTACTACATAGTAATCATGTAAACCTTATTATCGAAAAATACGTATAAAAACGGTTGCAAATTATAATTGAATAGGTATGGAGTTAAGTCCATGCTAACCGACCACAGCTATTTCAGGCTCTTTCAAACATTTTTACCCGACGAAAAAAGTACAAGGATCTCTAGTTGACGCATTTTTTAAAAAATGTTTGTCCATTTTTTACTTAGTTGTCCGATTTTGATGATTCTTTTTTGATATATAATCACTGAATAAGAATAAAAAAATACTAAAATTGCATTATTGTCTTTAAAATGAAATTGCAAATGGTAGCTGTTTCGTGTTGATATTTTACGGGATGGCAGAATCGAAAAAAGGCCGAAAACATTTCTGCCAAAATAATACTTATCAATGTAAAATATTTGATATTTTTATTTATTCTGAAAACAATGCCAAATAACAAAAAAAAACTACTAGCGAATTTGTATTTTTGGTAATGTACGAGAGCCGATGATCGCAGCCTTATGAATGAATGAATGAATAGTTTTCTAATTTATGTGACACGACACGGTGTTCCAGGCTTGTACAAGAAACACCTTGTGTGGTTTGTCAAATTTGTTCCCACAAAATACCTTTCCATCCAACCCATCCAATCCCATGAATGGCTCTGGACCTGTTCTCTTCTTGTTTTATTCGCCGGTGAAACGAATCTCTGACGTATCCGTATTAGGGACGGTGTACTAATATGTTGAGTTTGAAGGAAAGATATTAGTTGGAAGTCTCGCCTCGGGTGACGTTAAAACAAAACGTTTCTAGTGAAGAGGTATAAACATGCAAGGAAGCGATCTAAAATGGAGCTAGGGAAAGTTTTTTTCTTCGCGTTTAAGTTTTTTATACCATAGGTGGCAAATAAGCAAATGGGCTGCCTGGTGGTAAGCAGTCACCGTCGCCTATGAATACTTGTAACACCAGAGGCGTCACAAATACGTTGCCGACCCTTTAGGACTCGATTAACTCGTTTTTTCAAGAACCCCATGTTGTAGCTTCTCGGAAACACCCCGTTGACCACCAACTCGCCTGCTGGTAAGCGACGGTGTGGTCGAAGAATATCTATTCACTCTGGCCTTAAAAAGGCCCTGATTATATCTCTCAGGAAACAAGGAAGCTGGCAGGTTGTTCCAATCCTTGGCTGTACGGATTAGAAACGTGGATTCGAAACATTTGGTACGTATCCAAGGAAAATCCATAATTTATGGGTGGTAGTGGGCCGTTTTCCTACTTATCCTGTAGTAGAAAGCGGATGGTAGGATAAGGTCATGTAGCTCTGATGCACATTCTCCGAAATGAATCCTGTCCTGTTTTGACAAGGAAGATTATAAAGTCTTCCACAGACGAAACGCGTCAGTGGCAGCACAGCTTGGACGTGAACCCGCGTGTTTTGTAGTATAATAAACTGTTTAAATCACTACACTACACATACATCCATTGCAGCACGCGTGCATTCCATAGCTGCTTGTGGTTTGTAGAAGCATTAATAGTTAACGCCTACCAAAAATTAGAACCAAATAGAAAAACCGGTCACATGATGGTAACTTCTCTGTAAAACATTTGTAATTTTACTGATTTTTTACTATTTATATTACTTGATTTGAGATAATCCAATCCCAAACGTTGATCCAAATATTAAATTTTGAATGGCTAAAATCGTCAATATTTCATGAATTAAGTCTAAAGGTGTGCATTGTAAGTTTTAAAATCTAAAGACTTCCACAGACGTAACGCGTGTCATTAGCAGCACAGATACAGCATCTGAGCAGCACATGTTCGGCACAGTTCATGGGGTGTGTAGTCATTCATAGTGCTTTATATGTAGGTATTACAAATAATTCTAAACAGCGTTCAAGCTGTGCTGCTGCTGACACGCGTTTCGTCTGTAGAAGGCTTTGATAATTTTTTTCCCATTATATATTATATTTTTTGCCACAAATAAATGATGTATATATCTAATATGTTTTTTTTTTAACTTTTATGTAACTAAGTTATTCAAAAGAAAATCTGAGCACGCGTTGATGTCTTATCTATTACCTATTACGCTGGTTTCACAGTTGTACGGGAGACCCACGCGGGTCGCCCGTACGGGCTTCCGGAGAGGAGACATACGTGAGGTGCTAGAGCTAGAACATTGTTTCACAGCGACGTGGATTGTTCCGTACGGGACTTGCCTCCGTGTAAGTATAGATCCCGTCTCCCGTAGTACGAGTCCCGCACGGGTCTCATGTGAAACCAGCCTTACTATTTGACATTATCCAGGTTTTATCAAGTGTTTATCTCAGTCTTAAACGATAATTGCGTGAGTGTCAGTGACCTTTGGCAATTTTAGTCCTATTTTCGCCACACTGCGAACCTCTCAGCGCAATGAACCAATTACGTCATTAGCGTTTTACTTTACGGCTAATTTATAACCATTTTGAGCAAGCAAATTTGCCATCATTGACTCAATTTGTATCGTATTACCTACGCTAAAATGCCGGAAAACAACTTAAAAACCAGGAATCCTTTACGCAAATTGACATTGACGACTAAATTATAGTAAAGCGGTGCTAAAATATCGGTAATTATCGTATAACGATCGAAAAATGGTAAATATAATTCAATGAGCACTCAATACAAATTCTTTCAACCAGTTTGGGGGGCCGCGGCCTTCAATAAATCTTTATGACTGTATCACTTTTATTTTGCATAAATAAGACTAAATTATAACAGCCCTTTGCATCGCCCGGTAGCCGCCAGATAATATTGTAACCAATAACAAAAATGAATTAAAGAAAAAAGTGAGAAAAAGAAAAAAGGATGAATATCAAAGCCTGCCGCGGTCACGTTTACTACTGGCTGGTTATGACGGAACAGCGGGTGTTAGCGGGAAGAAATTAAAAAGTTTAAATGTAACAATTCGGAAATGGAATGGATTAGATTTTTTTTCTACGTGCCTTAGATTTCAATTTGGTAGTAGAACTAATTCGCTAATCGTGATTTAAAGCGACTTTGGTAGGAGGAATCGGTTTTTGGGCTAATTCTTATTGATAAATTACAGTCACCACAATCGTAGAGCCGTAGTTTTTTACCTACCTAACCTGATCCAGACAGAAAAGGTTTCATGGTTACGTACCTACTTGATAAAAAATATACTTACCTACATTGAGGTAGGTACCTATATAATATCTTTTTCACACCACCTGCTCGACAATGGCCAATTATACGTCATGTAAACCAAGCCAAAAGTAAGCAATTATTGCCCTACGTTCTAGCCGGGCAATAATGTTATACTGGATTTCATTATAACCCTCTGCTCAACTATACTTACAATTTTTACCATAGCGACCTGCACCAAAAAGATCTTATTCAATAGTTGAACTGTCATCACGATTAAAACACAATAAAAAAAGGTGCGAATACAACATACATATGTAGATATACTGTTTCACTTTGTAAATGTACCTAACTATAAGTTTAACAGTCTTATTCATTGTTGCATTCTGTGTTCACAGCTTTTCGAATGGACACTGAATGTTAATATATTTTGTAGTGTTAAGGGTGTCACGTTCAATTAGTGAACCGAATAATAAAAATAAAAACATTTTTAATAAATGAATATTTGAGCGATTTACAAATTTTGTATAAAATGTCTAGTTAAATCACTGGATTTGACTCCGGATTCCATTAAATCCGAGGCTGTAGCTTTTAAACGATTCAACAGATTTTAACTAATAAACATAACAATAAAACTTGCTTTTTATCAAAAACTATATTCAAATGTAAAAATATGGTAACAAAGGTACATGTCATATTTGCATATGCCTAACTCATATAACTCTACCTTCCCCGTTCCGTTATAGCTAAAAATATGGGTCACAAGGAACCAAAAAAAACCCGAAAACACAAGCGCAAGAACGAATCACATAAAACCCGCCAAAATGTTAAATATCACCAATCAATAATATCGGCAGCGTCACAAATCGCGGGAACTAATTTAAAGAAATTAACATACTTAATATTCAACTGATAACGCATTCGCATTACCTCCTCAAAGGGCCGCCGTCTTATTAAGCATAAGTTTAATACCGCTATTTACGACTCCGGACAGTTTATGAACGGCCACTGAGCTACTTTATAAACTACACCAAATAGGTGGCTTATATAATTAAAAAGGTATTTTGTAAAGTCACACGCGACCGTATTTTAAACGCCCTTAAAGGTTGAAATGTATTTTAAGATTAAGTACCTATAGTAAATTAAGTAGGTACAACAAGGATAACAACCTCAAGGCTGTGCTTTTAGGTCATCATCAGGGTTTCTTGGGGGCTTGACTTAACGCCAAATTTTCACAAAACATTGATCCGGCAAACTAAAAAACTATTGTTTTAAATAGGTATTAATTTTATTATACCTTTCTACAAGAAAGCTTCTCTCGAATATATTCTCCAGTAGCTCAGGAATCTACTCTGAAGCTAAATAAGAATCGCAAAAAACGAGATAATGACAGTCTATAAACATCTGCTTTATCGTAAAGGCCATAATTCTTAATAACATTAGAAAATTCATGTCGTAAACTTGGCTCTTTATTAGTTTTTATAATTTGTTCTAATCGATCACTTGCGCAAGACCATTGATGTTTTCATTTAGGACGGCTACACACTGAGCAAGGTTATTGTGTACCGAATCGAATTACGGGTATCGATTGTTTCGTTTTAATCGAGTAACTTATACTCTTTCATTTCATACACCATTTTATCTGTTTACTTTTTTTGCTATAGTCATAGACGCAAAAAATGTTTCATGGAAGTTTCAATCTCTAAATAGGTTCTAAGATTTAGTCTCTAACTAGAATGTTTTTAACTAACTGGGATCCCAGTTTTACCCGTATTTATTTTAGATTTTAATATAAACTTAAGTTATTCAAACAATTATTATTATAAATTTTATGATTCATAATTATATTTTTAGACAAGTTTATTTAACACCTTAAAGCGCAAGATAATAGGTAAAGTATAATTCCGCAATAATAATTATTCAACTTATAATAAACGATTCTTGTTTCGTATAAATTTATGGTCAATATGCTGTTAAGTTCATTTATGTCTTTCAAAGGATTTTATTATAATTAGTAATATTTATTGGTACGATACCTACGTATGAATGTTATAATATGATATGGCGATTTTTATGTTTTTTTTTTAAATTTATACTTTTTTATTCTTGTTTTAAAGTAAGGATTTATAAGGTAAGTGTATGATGCCGTAATTATAGGTTTGCGATAATACTGTAATTACCTATAATTGGTGTTAGGATGGCGAGCCCACGGTAATAGTATGACTCTATGCCTCAATTTTTATTACCTTTTCACTACAACTACTTCTTGCTGAAATTTTGCAAGATGTGTTTAGAAAGAAAGAAAGAAAGAAAAATATTTATCTGTGACAGAAACAAATTATACAGACAGTTACAGTTTAGTCTTGTTTTAGTTTTTACTATAAATGATTTTCTAAAATATGATCGACGATGTGTCCCATTACTTGAATAACACACTTTGAGATAATTTAGGTATTGGGTAGCGTAATTTTTGTCATCTCCAATATCATGCACCTAAGTATACCAGAACTGGCGCGCTCTACTAAGTATAAAGCTATACAAGTAGCCGACTTGTCTGACCAGCCTCGCCCGCAGCCGCGCGATGGACAGAGAGGCTACTTCTAGGCAGTTAGCGCTCGCACGTCCTGAATTGCACTTTATTGTGTAGTAGCAAAAGTCGCTACTTATTTAAATGTTTTTGCGGAGTGAATCTTCTGTATTTGTACCTACTTATATGTATTCTGAGGTACCTATACCTACAACAAAACCCGCAGGTTGCAGCTAAAAATCGATATTTTGCTTATAATTTGTGAGAATAAATAGATAGCTTTTGAGCAACAAATTCTGTTGACCTATTTCAATTAAAAAAAAATGTTTAATTCGCCAGTTAAGCTACAGATAAATTACAAATGTAAATAGACAATAATTTATGTTAATTCCATTAATTTGGAGAAACGGAAGTCGAGGCTATAAAACTACATTATTATGTACATGTGTAGTAAAATAACGTTACCGAACATGTGGGTGGCATTTAATTTAAAATGAATTATATTAATCTAGATTTATTAACTGTAAAAATTATCAAAGATCATGTTACATACGTTTAATCTACGTGGAAAAAAATTGATATGTTATGTAGATATAAAATATTACTCGATTATATATTTTTGTGTATAATTTTATTAATTATAAGGTCGTAGTTACACTGGAACTCAGGACCAATTTGGTTTATTGCTGGCAAAAAAAAAGTTTACATCTTTTTGAGTGTTTTTTTTTTACTGGCAAGTGCCTTTATTAACTAAACAAAATACAAACTATGTATCACTAAATATCTAAATTACTTGTTCTGTTATATAAATACAATTAGATTGCCCATAGACCATTGAAGGTCTAGAGACTATTCAAATACTCCAGCCCACTATCAGTTGGCAGCCTACCCAACATGCTGGTGGTGTTACCACGCTGAATGGTAATGTGTTGCTAGCTTGTGACGCGCGCTCTAAAATATTTTTGAAAATTAGATGAGCTTTCGGTCCCCAAGGGCCCAATGTCGCAACGCAACCCCTAACGACTCAAATATGTCACCACTGCCTCAGGTTCAGTAAAATGTCGAAATACCTACAGAACAATTTCGAGATAATATACAGGGTTACGCATAATAGATGGCCGATGGGGCCGAAAGGTTCTAGAATGGAGACCACGGACCGGTAAGCGCAGCGTAGGACGTCCACCCACGAGATGAACAGACGACCTAAAAGAGACCGCAGGGAAATGCTGGATGCAGGCCGCTTTCAACCGGCCCTTTTGAAGATAGATAGGGTGGCATATGTCTAGCAGTGGACGTCCTACGGCTGAAATGATGACGCATAATAGACTGTACAAAGCCAAAAGGAGATCATTGTACATCATGAACCTATTTCATCATGGATTGGTATTTTTTTGCGATTTCCGTGTTGGTCCCATAGTAAACGTTGTTTATAAAGAATGAATACAGTGACTTCCTATCATGATTATGTGTGTGATGAATTTTGAAAAACATTTTAGTAGTCAAAACATAATATAGATTTTATAGACAATTACTTAATAGTAATAAGATAGAAATTTTACTCGAGAGAATAAGACAAAAACATTATGGTCTCAAAAGTCGATGGTTACCAAAGACAATGCACAATGGTGAGGTGTCAGAGATCAAAAGGGCCGCTTGTAATGAGGCCTGCGCTTGGGCATATTTAAAACGCATTATAGTATGATTGTGGCTAGTTTAAAAACGATAATTTTGATACCCGCCGGCTCTTTTATAAACGGTTTCAATGAATTGACTGTGAGGACGCAGCCTTACATGGGCGTAATTTTTTTTTAACTGCGAATTTGTGCGTTAGTGGCATGTTACTTTTAAACCATCAATTGATAGCCCGTTGGCTCAGTTGGTAGTGAACCTACCTTCTGAGCTTGGGGGCGTGGGTTCGATTCCCACCTAGGACAAACATTTATGTGAGGAACATTTGTGTTTGTTCTATATCTGGTTGTTAATATCTATTTAAGTATGTATTTAAAACTATATATGTATGTATATCAGTCTCTGGCAGCCATATCACAAGCTTTGCTTAGTTTGGGGTCAGATGACCGTGTGTGCAAAAATGTCCCGACTATTTATATGTTTACCACTTATTAGATCAAAGTCAAAGTCGGAGTCAAAGGCTTAATTGGCTGGCAAAAAGCTGGGCGTCCTGAGTAAGGTTAGGCGGTATTTCACACCGGGGTAGATGCTTACTCTATATCAAGCTCAAGTCGGATCGTGTTTGGAATACTGCTGTCATCTTTGGGACGGTTCAGCCAAATTCCAGCTCGAAGCTCTTGAATCGGTAGACCGGCGTGCTGCTCGTCTTATGGGCGATGAGAAGTTAGTGGCTAACAAACGTCTCAGTCTAAAACACCGCCGCAAAGTAGCGAGTCTGTCAATTCCATTGGCAGAAGTCAAATATTCGTCGATAAGTACGTCGTTGCGTTTTGATTCCTATTTTATTGTGCGAAACGCAAACAGTAGAATGCGCTGGATGTTTTCCGATAGTTACAATCTGTGTGTCTTTAGGTCTTTTTGTTGCACGCTTGTCTAGAAGAAACCGAAGATAGAGATATTAGAGCGAAATACCACACACTCACTGACACGAAATCTCGAAAACTACTTGGTCAAAGAAGCTGAACTTTGGCAGGTAGAATCCTAATGGGGTGTAAATGATTTCGATCCGCTAAGAAAGGATTTTGCGAAAGAGCCGAATTAAGGAAGGCAAAATAGGGGGTTTAAGGTTTACCTATATGAAAATTTGCACGTTTGAAGTCGCGGCATAAATAAATAGCATTTTTTTTTTAAATTATTTTATAGCTTTATTTATAGACCACTGCTGGACTTAGGCTACCCCCTAAAGGGCCCAATCGCCCTTTGGGGGGTAGCCTAAGTCCAGCAGTTCATATCCATCACGCTGACCCAGTTGCGGATTGGTGGATTATCATATGCCATTGAATTTCTTCTCCGTACGTATGCAGGTTTCCCTCACGATGTTTTCCTTCACCCAGCCAGTAGTATGAATACCGTACATAAACTCCAAGGCACTCATTGGTACGGGCCCGGGATTTGAACCCGCGACCTCACACTTAAGTACAAGTCTAGCGATCTCCCACGGATTTTGTTTCAATCTTTTAAATAATGATATATTTTAGTTAGTCACGGGCGTCTAGCATAATATTATAATTTTCAAGTTTTTTAAAGATATCAATTTATATTTTTGTAAAGGCATAATTGGAGGTTACGACCTCTACAAAATGTACCTCTATTTAACAGACGAACTACTTATCGCTATGGTTCCGCCGGTTTTTTAATATGTTAATTACGGTGATCGATGATTCTGAACGGCTCGTTTTGTGTCTAATTGGCAGATAATCGATGCTTTGGTTGTTTGGAACTCAAATAAAATTATGCAACGTTTTAAACTTTCACTCGTGCTAAAAGCACACGGCTATCTCGCTCGCGCATTTCAACATTTCTGAAGATATAAAAAAAAACGAAAGACTGTTTTGTTCACATAATAATTACTAGTTTTATTGCTACTAGCAATCAAATCATAGCATCTCAGTACAACAAAACAAACAACTTTTGATCTACGAGTTTTCGAAATTCGCGTAAAAGAACTGTGTTTCGATAATTTTTTTTTAAATCTCAACAAAATGTATGAAACAGCTGTTTTTTTCTCGCGTGTTTTGTTTAGTCGTAGAACAAAGGTTGTTCGTTTTGACGTGCCTATTGAAGCCGCCTTTAAGAGGATGCCAACTGATTGACCAGTAACCCTGTACAATTTGACATTTATTTTGGCAAAGGAGTTCAAAAAGTAATAAATGTTTTTTCTGAACTCCGTAAATACTGGGTTACGCGGAAATGTGTACTAAGCCGAAAAGAGTCCATCATTATGAACAATTTTAAAATGGGAACAACTCTAAAATCGCTGAATTTTGTAGAGTGAAAACGGTCTTTCACTCTACAAAATGTATGGAACAGCTGATTTTTATTTCGTGATTTCATGGTTGGTCCCATACTAAAACTTGTTTATATTGATGGGTACTATGGACCCCTTTCGGCTTAGTACAGGGTGTACTAAGGTAAAAGTTCCGCGTAATTCTAATGCTTTGGAAATCTTGTGTTGTGTTTTTTTTTAAGGGCAACTGCCTTTATTAACTAAACAAAATACGAGCTAATACTAACACAACAAATACAGTTAGTCTGTCCATAGACCGTTGAAGGTCTAAAGACAATCCAAATGCTCAAGCCCACTACTAGTTGGCAGCGTACCCAGTATGTTGGCGGCATGTTGTGTTTGATTTTGAAAAAACATTAGTGCATGGAATGAAAAGGATAAGTTATGTTTTCTCTTTTTTTTGCGGAGTTTAAAATGAATCCTCAGTTCTGAGGCACTTCGCTACAAAACAAATAAAATACTACTGCAGTGACATTTATCTACAAACTCCTAAGTGAGTCTAGTTGTAATTCTCCATTGTTTTGCAACAGACAGCGACGTTTAACGTAAGTCGACCTTTGTCTTGTTAATGTTGCAATGCGTGTTAGGAATCCGCCTATTCAATTTTTTCCTTAATAAAATTGTTTTTATTCCGAAGTTTATAAGAGAGTTGTATCCTTGACGTTGTGTCAAGTAAGTAGGTGTTATTAGGTGTTCGTAGTTTTTTCCTTTTCTGATAAGTAGTGATGAAATACAGTGTGTTTCACTCGAGGCCAGACTAGGAGGCCAAAGTTCTTGGGCGGCAAATATTGAATTCCTACGCTCAGGATTCTACTATAGAATCCTTCGATTCGCTTTGAATTCAAAATAACGCCCTTTACGAACAAAATATTACTTTGTCTCCTTGTAACACAAATAAGTAAACTACTTATTGCGCGCAAATTTTAAGCGCGCGCGGCTGCTGTATCTACTTACTTGCAGCCAAAGTTACCGTTCACGTCACTGCAATGAGTTAAACTGGCCACTAGGCGTACCGTCCTATTTCCCTAACTGCCAGTCGCAAAACTGCCAATTACATCGTTAGTTGACTATAATGAAGCTGCCCCAGGCTTCTGATCATGTGAAGAGCCATCTACAAAATTGCCTTACCATTTTAGTACCTTTTCATAATATTTTTTCCAACTATTCTTTAAAAATCGAGGTAAAATTGTATTTAGTACTGCGGTAAAGTTGTTAAATCTGTATCTCCGAGGCAGCGGTACTAGATCATTTAAAGACATACTGAAGTAATGCACTTCACGTGGGTCTTATTATAACGTATTTAGGTTCGTTATAACGGGGATCATAACCTGGATCATTGTAGATTACAAACTGGACGGTAATAGTTCACTGGAAATAGTTTCAAACTTTGAAAAAAAGTCAAGCGGGAATATTTCCAAGAAATTGAATGGTTTTTGTTTAGAAAGCTACTTTTTATTCAAACTAGACTTGTTTTAGCACAAAAGAAAAACGATATATGTTCTTTATGTACTCTACCTAGGTACTTACTCTACAGAAGTGTTTTTCAACCTGTGGGTCGCGACCTCCGGGGGGTCGCGGGTTAAAGAAAAAGACAAGTGTTTGTACGTCTAAAGAAGGCATTTGCCAAAATGTGGCATGTGCTATTTTTAAGACGAAATTAAGTTATTTTTTTTTTATTGAACCCTATTTATTATGTATTATGTAGTTTTATTATGGTCCTGGTGGGTCGCCAGAATTTTTGAACCTGTAAAGGGGTCGATTATTCAAAAAGGTTGAAAAACACTGCTCTACAGGGTTAAACGAAACGGTGGTACCTAGTGTACCTACTAAGCGGAAAGGAGGTTATTGAAACAGTCATTAGGAACAACTTTTACTATGGAACCATCCCTGAAATCTTGAAAACAAATCGGTTGTTCCATTTAAATAACGGTGGGCCGCGGGTTACTCGAAAAGGGTGTACTAAACCGAAAGGGGTCCTTAGTAGCCATCATTGTGAACAACTTTTACTACTAGAAGAACTCTGAAATAGCAAAAAAATATATTGCTATCTATACTAATATTATAAAGAGGAAAGATTTGATTGTTTGTTTGTTTGTTTGCATTGAATAGGCTCCGAAACTAATGAACCGATTTGAAAAATTCTTTCACTGTTGAGTAGCTACACTATCCCCGGTTAACATAGGCTACATTATATATTTTTTTTAAATAGGGATCCTTACTAAACTCCAATAATGTAACCCAAGGTGTAAAAAAATAAGATTTACAATTTTGACTTTGCGTGTTTGACAGTTCTAAGACAGGACAACGTCTGTCAGGTCTGCTAGTTCCTTATAAAACGGTCATTGACACTCGACATAATGTATGGAACAGCTGATATTATTTTCTTCGCAATTACTGGGTTGGTCCCATAGTAAAAGTTGTTCATAATTAATTTGTAATTATAAGTAACATGGATCCCTTTCGGCTTAGTGCACCCTTTCCGCGTAACCCGCCGTTATTTTAATGGAACAACTGGATTTTTTTCACGATTTCTGGGATGGTTCTGTAGTAAAAGTTGTTACTAATGACTGTTTCAATAACCTCCTTTCGGCTTAGTAGGTACACTAATTATAAGTAACATGGATCCCTTTCGGCTTAGTGCACCCTTCCCGCGTAACCCAGTAAATCAGTAGAATAACTTTTACAAATTAACCTTCCCCGTTGAAAATGTAAATATGTGTACAAAATATACTGCAGAAGTTTCTAATGTAATGTAAATTGTATAATGGTAATAAATAGACTCAATTAAAGCTGGGTAATTATTCCGACAACTAAGTATAATAAATTTTAATAATATTTAGCTTACGCCACAAAGAAGTGGTGTTAAAAAGTCAGTCATTGCCATAATGCAGTTTTAAATAATTGCCATTACTTTGTTATTGCAACTTAAGTGAATTTAATATTTTTATACATTTTTGAATTTAGTATACCGTTATTTGTTTTATTTTAGTTAGTGTCACATGTTTAATAATAAAAACATGTTAATCAAATTAAACAATATAAAAATGCTGTAATTTCTGTTCCGCGCACTTTCAATATTTTTGCTAGGTTCATAATAACTGAGTGAGAAAGAAGGTACGAATAAATAAACGATACGATAAAAGATCAATAAATTAACTTTTTAAAGGTTTTAAAATTGAATCGGTTTTTTCTAGGCAAGCGTGCTCTATCGTAGACCGCATCATCGCTTAACATCAGGCGAGTAGGCACCCAAGCACAAGCCTTATAATTTTTTTAAAGTAAATAATATTCTTAACGATAATTTATACCAGTTTGTTTTTTTTACAAATTTTTTTTCTCAGTCAAGAGAATATATGAGTATGAAAATTGCCATAAAACATCTGCAATGTTATTTGAAAAATGAATTAACACCCTGCCGCTGATATTATGCCTGTTTTATTATATTTTTAATAATTTTAGAATTTTATTTGAGAGTATTTTATTTTCATTTATTTGGGAGTCGGCGAGCCATGTTTGCGAATTCATCCAGAAAAAAGTCACGCTATACGGGTGTCTCAAATCTATCCCCAAGCTGCCCCGAAAACAATGAAAAGACGACCTGAACGTATCTTTTTTTCATGTCTATGGATACATAGTATTTCAGCAGTAATATTAAACAAGTTAAATAGTATTAAATTACGTTAAACAAGTCAGAGTCAAGCAAAGTATACTGAAGTCACGGTCAAGTCAAAACTCATGCCCCGTAATTATAGTGATGGAGGCTTTACAAGAGGTTTCTATGGAGTTTTGGAAACAACGCAAAAATACATGTTTCACCTCGTTATATCATTTACCCATACTCGAGCACGTTCACGAGCACTTAATAAGTAATAATCCACCATTATTACACATAAACACTCTAAAATACACAAGTTTAGAAAAATAAAGCCGACATGGTTTTTTTTCACGTTATTGGCGCCAAAACTCGATCTGAATGTATTATACAAAGAATGGCAGAACATCGCACACGAAAGGCATAGATGGAAGGAGATGCGGGAAGGTCTTTGCTTAGCCTATGTCGCCAGTATAGGCTAGCAATAAAAACATTTTAGTACCGGTCCTATCTGTGTATCGTAGAAACGTGTTTATATCTCATATAACGGTATAACTAAACTAATTTGTCCAAACAACGTAAACTCGCTGCGAAAAGGTTAACAATGCCGAGAAGTAACCGCACTTACGACGCCGCCTCACCTATGACTCGGTGCTGGAACAAGCCACGAGAGGTAGCGATTTTAATTTTACGAATTTTCTTATCTATACTCTATACTAATATTATAAAGAGGAAAGATTTGATTGTTTGTTTGTTTGTTTGTTTGTTTGCATTGAATAGGCTCCGAAACTACTGAACCGATTTGAAAAATTATTTTACTGTTGGGAAGCTACTCTATCGCCGGTTAACGTAGGCTATATTATATTTTCAAAAAAAATAGGGATCCTTACTAAAACTCCAATAATGTAACCCAAGGTGTAAAAAAATAAGATTTGTGATTTTGACTTTGCGTGTTTGACATTTCTAAGACAGGACAACGTCTGTCAGGTCAGCTAGTAAAGTATAAATACAAAAATGTAAAACAAAAACCAAAACAAATGACATGAAACATTATACACGTTACGTAGATACAAAGTTATTCAAAGTGCTTGAGGACCCTGCCTGCAGTAGGCGACCTCTATGTGACCACCTCTATAGCAGGCGACATGCCATATTCGATTATTGTTAAACACGGTAAAAAGCTAGGTAAAAGCTCAGTAAAAAAAGTTAAATACTGTTAGTATTAATTGTTAATCAATTATTGTATAGGTAGGTACATGTAGCATTGCTTGTGTATTTATTGTATGCATTCATGTAGGTACATTAATTTATTTGTATTTTATGTGCACCAATGACCGTGTAGAGAAACCCCGAGCATAGCCCTCTCCATAGCTCGTTGTGCGACTTTGAGCTTGCTTATGAGGCCCATAGTGAGAGACCACGTTTCAGTGCCGTATGTCATCACTGGTAACACACACTGGTCGAAGACTTTCGTCTTAAGGCACGGACTGGTAAGCGCAGCGTAGGACGTCCACCCACAAGATGGACAGACGACCTAAAAGAGACCGCAGGGAAACGCTGGATGCAGGCCGCTTCCAACCGGCCCTTTAGGAGATCGATGGGGGAGGCCTATGTCCAGCAGTGGACGTCTTACGGCTGAAATGATGATGACGATGATGATGAATGACCGTGTTCCAATGGTCGGCAACGTACGGGCAACCTTTGGATGTCCGTCTGTCCATCCAAAGGTTGCCAAAAAGAAGTAGCTTAAGGCGCTAAGGTTGCCTTTATTTGATTTATTTATTACAGTACAATTTTACATAAATAACATAACATCCTTTCTTTAAATAACGTCTTTGAAATTAGCTAATTCTAGCTATACTAACGTAAAAACTCGCCAATAACGTTTTAAACGAGAAACGGACGAGATCGCTTTTAGCGATAAGGACGCCACTTGTGACACTAGCTCGTGTTTTTTTTCTGGTGTACACAATAAACGGCCTTACTTATAAACGTTACTTAAAAGTTAAGCAATGTTTAAAATTGCTGTCAACTTCTCGTTGACGGAAATTGTCACTGGTGAATACAAGACAGAGTAATTTTAATCTTTGCTTAACTTAAGTAACGTTTATAAGTAAGGCCGAAAGAGTTTCTAATTAAAGAGATTGTTGATAGCGCCGCAGATAGCCTGATACTTGCACCATTACCGAAGGTTCCATACAGCGGGATATCATATTCAATCTCATTACTTCGAAACACATCGTCTAATTGACCCGTATCTTGCGCAAACCTTTTAATGGCTCGTGTAGTTATCATCATTAATCCTTTTTAATGTTCATTGAAATGTTGCCATGAATGTTAGAAAACCAATAAGTAGGTATATAAGTACATTTATAGAAAGCTTATTCCTCTAATACCTCGAATGAAGCTATAAGTAACTAATGATATTTAAAAATTACCATGCTTTTGAAAACGTTTTAAAAAAGGATCCATAATACGATCCCGCCAAAGTTGACATGAAACGCTTGGGTTGTCACAAAAAAAAACTCCCGAAAGGTTGTATCGCCAGTTGTATACATGGTTACTGGGAATCACTCTTTTCCGAAGTTTAGCAATTTTTTTTTTTAATATGCAAATTAAGTATGTCTACTTCCACGGTTAGCTTAACATTATAAATCGGTCATATCAAAAATGAATAATTATCTAGGAACCCACAAATACCGAAACACGATTAAAGACATTTCGCTCGATAGAATAAAATATGAAAGTACTTAACACTTATTTGCGCTTTTCTCCTTGGTTTTTGGATTCATTCAAATAACTATTTATCAAAATATGTCTGCGAGATCTTAATATACAGATTTCATAATTATGAAGGAAACCGCCAAGGTACATTATACATTAAAGCTATACTTTTCGATATTAGAAAAACCTCAAAATTGAATTTAGTGAAACGCACGACTGTGTGTAAGCGCCATGGTTTTGCTAGTATACCAAGCCTTATGGTCATCTGTAGTAATAAGCGTTGCGTAAGCGTTGATTTAAAACCAAATAATTAAACCGATTTTGATTAAATTTCTGAGAGCAAGTAAATAAAACAAAACTAATTCTAAATCTGTTTATAAACGAAGGAATACCTACTCAGGAGGAACAAATAAAAAAACCACCGTGATTGATTGTATAGAAATGTACTTATGATTAATTTTAATTGTTTATTATAGACTAGTATTGGACTACTGTATAGCATTAGCCTATAAAAAAAGTATATTTACCTCCAATCCAAATTCAAATTAGTCCAATCATCATTCCATTTTCTATTCCATATTCAAATTATCCGAAGCTACCATTTCCCGCGCCCCACACACGAGGTCGGGTTACCAATTTACCAGCAAGATGTTTTCCGTCATTAATTCTTGGAATAAATTCATACGTTCCTTTATCCTTATTTGAATTTAGAATTGTTAACAAATCGTGGTTTTATTAAAAAAAACTAATTATCAATATTTTTTCAATATATCAATAATATAATCAATGTTCAATATTTAACTAGGGTTTTTTTTAAATTATTTTGCAAAAATGACAAGGCATTACTTTTGTCGTGAATAATGGTAATAAAGGTGATGTCGTAATATGGCTTGTTCCCAAAGGGGTACAAAAAAATTCCCACAAGCTCCATTTTTATTTTATTTTAAGTAGGTAGCTATTCAATTTAATTCCCAACAAGGTCCAAGAGTTAGCATAGTAGTATAAGTAGAAACAATCAGAGATGCTTTTCTTCAAATGAAATCTATGGCACGGATAAAAAAAAAACATTCTAAGCATTACACAATTTTATTTAGAGAACCACTAGTGTGGTCGTCTTTTGTTTGTCTATAATATGTCCAAAGTAAACATCGTTTTGGGCAATCCATTGTCTACATTCCATGACCTGCCGTTGGCAAATAGCTTCCGGCTGTTTTTGCATGTTGGCCAACATTTATTATTGTTTTGTTATGTTGACATTTTGGGACTGACCATTGGGATACGGACTAACATGTAAATTAGTTTTATTGGTATGAGAATATGTTAATGTTTTTTGTTTGTTTAAAATTACTCATCGATAAGCATAAGATAATCAGGTCGCCCAGAATTTAACCACCGAAATGCCGTGATATTTAAAAACCAAAGATTATAAAAATTATATCTCATAGGACGCTTTTTTTAAATCTACTATTTTGGCAAGTTTGCATACAGTGTCAAATGCGTAGTTTTTTTTGTGCCATGGAATAAGAACGCTCCATAGAGTGGACGCGTCACAAATTCCTCGCGGCATGTCCACCATCACAGATGTAGATCTGTGTTGGCCATGTTTGCATTACTGTCTAGCGGTACATTAGCTGTCAATCTTTTTTTGTATTTCATTGTAGTATATCGGCTACCAAAAACCTAGTAATTTGATCAGAATTTATGGCTTACATCCATCATCATCATCGTCATTTCAGCCATAAGACGTCTACTGCTGGAGATAGGCCATCGATCTGCAAAAGATCCGGTTGGAAGCGGCCGGAAGCTGAAATCGGCGGCAATATCCAGGCGTTTCCCTGCGGTCTCTTTTAGGTCGCTTTCATTCAGCTTCGAATAATATTGCAGCTGTCTAAGCACCATGACAAGTCAGTAGGTACTTATTAGCTCTTGGGCTGCTGAAAAACATTATTCTATTACTACATCCATTTAAACATGTTTTGATAACGTAACGGAAAGATAGTTAGTAGGAAAACATAGACACTTATTTAAAACAGGCTTATCTCGCCCCACTTAAGCTATGTACACATTGATACACCAATCTACCAAGCCCACGGTGAATGTCAAAACATTGGCGCCACCGGCGTACAAAAAAGCACTCGAAAATCAAGCATGAGAGATAACTTTTTGCATGGACTGGCAGTTTTAAAATAGCATTAATTGTAAAGTGCATGTCGGGACACGCTTATGGTTGGGTTCCGTATTAATATCATGTATGTATAGATATTCTTTTAAATGTTTTCCTTGTAGTATAATCACATACTAGTATTATTATATCATAGACAAAATAGGATGATCACTGGATAGGTTATACAGGGCTACGCATATAGACTGTACGTACTCAGCCGAAAGGAGGTCATTGTACCTAGTTATCATTATGTTATAAACAACGTTTACTACTAGAGGTCTAAAAATTAAACCTGGAAAAAATATCAGCTGTTCTATACATTTGTCGAGTGCCAATGGCCGTTTTCTATGGAACAGGAGGTGTTTTTTCTCGTGATTTCAGAGTAAAAGTTGTTCTTAATGATGACTATAATGACCTCCTTCGGTTATATATCGGCTTCAGTCTATATCCGTAACCCTGTATACATAGGAATAGGATCTTTTATTTTTTAAATCCCACAATGCAATATAACGAGTGCAACCTTGGGACACTGCTAGTAATTTGTACGTGTACTAAATTATATGATATTGGACTTTTTGTCTCTGAATTAAATTACCATGCATGACTCGTTACAAACGGATACAGCGTAACTAGAGGTTTTCCTTTTTGCCAAGGAACCATAAAACCAGCCTTCTTTTTTAATTAACTGCGTCGTTATTACTTATTCTTAAACCGTGAGATTAGTTTCTCTTAATTTCATATCGACCGTTATCTTTATGAATAGAGCAATCGTTAAGCTCAGATTCGCTGATCGACTGATTTAAAGATCAGCTGATTTAATCCCTCGCTTGATTTCGCCAGATTTATTACACCAGTAATGAATCCACCGCGCGATAATTCTATTTTATCGGTCTCAATTGCTAAAGGATATAATTGGTTGCACACCAGAATTACTTAACGCGCATCAAAATTTATATTTGCAGATCAAAATCAGATAGACAGCTGGCTAAGGCTCTAGCGAAGCAAACATGTAGGTATAATATATGCTACTATTACCACAGATAACTAATTTCTAGTTGTTATAGTGTACATTTTCGTGTGCAGTTATAATGTATAAAAAAACTGTAACATAAAAAAAAAACCGGTGACAACACACTGAATGTCATTAAAACAACTTTGACACTTGGTTTGTTTGTTTGTTTGTTTGACATTAGCCGTTAACAAAATTGTGTCCATCTTTATATCTATTCAGTCACTGATAGACAACGCACTGCCTAAACCACTCGGTTAAAAGCATAAAATTTTGCAAAAGTGTGCCAAATTTAGGTGAGCACTGACAAAAATGGCTTGTGACACAATATCAGGGGGCTTAGCCCCAGATTTGATAGTTATCGAAAACTTTTTTCGTATTAGAGTGAAGCAATCTATACCACCGATTTTAGTTCCTCCGCGTTTCCGCTGGAGGCGCTTTACTAAAATGTATGGAACAATACGTAAACGAAAAAAGTTTTCGTAAACTATCAAATCTGGGTCTAAGGGTACAGGTATACAGGCTATTGTATTTTTGCTAAGAAATTTTAGTAGGCAGTGTTTTTTTTTTTGATGCGCGATAATTAAATCATCCGTTCGCTAATAACCGCTTCTTATTCATTACGCAAATGAATCCGCTCTGTCACTCTTGCTTGTTTCCTTTAAATATGAAAATCATCTCAATGAATACGAAATGAGCTTTTTTCTAATTAATGCTGAATCACGATTGCCATCGTCAGCCGCTCTTGTTCTAGCTCGCTCGCTAATGAAGTTTTCGTATGCGCCGACCTTTTTTTGTCAGCCATATCTGTTTGTTTTGAGTTCGGCATCAATTTGTTTCAAGTTTTAAATTAGCCGTGCGAGCTGTCGCTGTCCCTGTCTGACCTAACAAGGTGCATGCGTGCGTCTCTGTCGCGCGTCGCGTTTGTTTTGTGCGTGATGCGCCACGCCCATGCGACGTCGGCACGGGCGCTTTGACCGGTAGCGGTGCGACTCGTTATCTGTTTTTTCCGTCGGTGTGTGTCCGGCCTAATATTTGAGTAGGACGATGAAAAAGTCGTTTTGTGTGCAGTGGGAGGCGCATTGCGATGTTTGCCGTCGGAACGTAGTCAATCTTGTTTATTCTGCGCCGGGACCGTTATACAATTTTTGCAGTATACTCATAAGAGCTTTTTAACATGTTCGTGTGTGGCAAGTTTATCAGTACTTTTTTAAAGCTGAAGTATAAGAAGGTATTTAATCACAATTAGCCTCTTTGGCGGAATTTTGGCGCCAACGTCGCCTGAAGTTGTAAGAGCTATTCTTCGTAAAAAAAAAACTTTATCTATATTATTACTTCGAATGAACGGGCCATAACCATTGAACTTGCTCAGTAAAAATGAGTCAAAACCGTCCGACATATACTTCAACACCTAGTTTTATAACCATGTACCTACAGTAAATTTGTGCCAAAAAATTGATGGCGGTTTTTTTGTTGTGTATTTACACTTCGGGAAAGCACAGGAAGGCATAATTTTGTCAGATTTTTCGTTATCATAATTATAACAATAGTCGCGTGTTGTACTTCCTACGGCTAGAGACCGACTGAAACGAAGTGAGAGCCGGCGCTCACTTGTAATCTTCAAAAATGCGCTTCTCTGGGTAAATAAAATGAATGTACGGGACATTAATTTTATTTTGGTCGAAGGTTTATTATAGTGAACGAAAATGAGAGTAGTTTGTCCTTGTTTCAGTCGAAATGGTCTAATGAGGGTTGTACCGCGGGTGATTTGTCGCTATGTCGTGCGGTGGAGCTATTTAGTCGCGCGATCGAGCGATAGTCGCACACGCACGCGACATTGTGTTTTACTCGTTCAGACTTATTACGACGGTGACTTTGAGTTACGTGACGACGAATTTATTTGATGAGGACGTAAAAATATATTGACTTACAGCTACTCCATTGAAAATAAATTGTAAATAAGTGGCAAGCATTCTAATATTATTTATGCGAAAGTTTGTTTGTAACATACAAACCTTCTTAATTCATAAACAGCAACGATGCGGTTTTAACCGACTTCAAAAAAGGAGAGGTTCTCAATTCGTTTTTTTTTTTTTTTTTTTTTCCTCGGAACTCCTTCCGACAGAAAATTATTTATTTTATTTTAAATGTATTTAATTTATGTATATCCACATACTTACAGATTAGTTCCATAGTTTCATCAAAATTGGTTTAGTATTTTGGCTTTTAAAACAAAATAACTGAAAAAAATTACATCCAAGTAAACAAAATTGCGTATCGTTAAACTAGCAATTCTCAAAAGTTATCCCAAAAATAATATTTTTAAGAGGCCTATTACAAAATGAACCGTTAAATTTTTAATTATTTGTAATTTCGGGCATAAAACGAATAAATAAAGCCGTAATTTTCAAGATACATAAATATAAAATAATTAAACCATACCTAACATAATTTTTTTTATTTTATGACAGTAATTTAATTAACAAGAAGAAGTAATTTAATGAAATCCATTCTCAAACATTACTTACCTCCTAAAGTTTTACGAAAAACTACTTTTGTAAATTGGGAGTATCAAATGGATATGTTGAGTTTTACCAAAATCTGAAGCCTCTACATTCAATAAAAAATACAGATCTAAGTACAGCAACTACAGATTTCTTCTGAATTTTCTACAGATCTTATAAGTTGAAAGAAAAATTATACCAAAAATCCAGTTTTCGATGCTTTTATCGTAAAAAAATGTGACCCTTAATGAGCGTTTTACCACAGAATATATTATCAGTAAGTACTAGTAGTACTCCATCCGACCAATAATTTAACACCTACCTACATAGAACAGCAATGCAACAAGAAAAAGCACTTATCTAAAAATAAACAGCGTGCAAATTCAATTAGCGCTTGCCGCCGGATGCGAAGACGCAAGACTTGCGTCAATATTTTTATTGAACGATTCGATTTCACGCATCGAGACGCGCGGATTAATCGAATGATAAATCTTAGGGTATCGTTACGTGATTCTAAGTCTACTCTAGTAGATGGAAGCAGCAAAAACGTCTACGACTTTCACAATTTAGCTGCGAATCGAGAAGTAAGCATTTAGCTTACCTATAGTAGGTACAGAAAAATATGTTTTTTTTTTCGTATAATTATGTTCAGCACATCTAATTCTATTGAAAATGTAAGTAAAATAAAAAAAAAATAGTCGAAAAAGACCACAAAAACATTTCAAGGATTTTTTTTTCTTTTCCGTAACAGGATTTGGCGTCACACGGCTTATGCATTTGATGCATGCAGTGTCAAGTATTAAAATATTTTTAAAACTTGAAAATGATTTAGTATTTAATACTGATTTAATATAGTCATACAAGTCGTAGTCAGAGTTAAGCAAAGTCAGCCACGGTCTAGTCCAAGTCATGCCCTAGTAAAGTGGTAGAGAATTTACGAGAAGCTTCTAAGGAGTTTTGGACATGTTTCACCTCGTTATATCACACACACTCGAGCATGTTCACGAACACTTAATAAATAATAATCCACCGTTATTTCACATTATAACTGGAAATAACAGAAGTTAAGAAAAATAATACAATGAGCCGACATGTTTCTTTCACGTTGCCGCCTTAACGGAGGAATACCTTTTTCTATCAGAAGAAAGAAGACTTCGTTACAGTACAACTAACATTAAAACCTCTTTTTACCATTAAAAGAAACTTAAAGGAACACCATTGCTATTGCATGACATGAATTTGATCACCTATTATAAAAAAAAACAATGTAGAATCACATTGTAGAATTTATAAATAGTTAATTGAAAAATATGTTGTAAAGATTAAGGAGTAAAGGGGTGATAAACAATTTACAATCCACAATGTTAGGGGTGAACTAAGCTTGTAATCTGCAGATAACGGAAGCAAAAGGGTGATTCGCCACGCTGAGAGATCATTGCGCATTTTGTAGTTTTTAATTTGACAGTTGAACTAACTTGAACAATGTGTTTGCAAGACTGTGTAATATCTACGTTAAATTTAATGGGTTATAATCACGTGCAGTAGAAATGTTACGAGAAGTTTATACTTCTGTTATTGAAATAAATAAAAAAGTTGCTCGACCCTAGCCACATACACCAATTGTGTAAAGCCAAAAATTAATTAAATAGAAAGATGAATATAAATATTGTCTGCTAATTTTATTGATACTTTTGAACTGTCATAATTATTATCTATCTCTTTCTTGTTAATATCAATGTCCATGAGAGTAAGAAAGAGCATAATTAGGACTGACTGCCACTTCCTGTCTGTCTGAACCAACTTTTATTGAATGGCCTTAAACATGTATCTCTCAATAAGTAAATATAAAGACTTTCTTTCATACATCAACCGCACCAATAGTTCACAATCGCGGCTTTGTGTCCAACTCGTGTGTTATTTTGTCATTTTCCAACCCACTACCTTCGCGATCAAAAAAGAACACCCGTATTTTCTTTTTTATTTATTTTCTTTTTATTATTGGTTGCCAGCACTTTAGGAGTTTTATTGAGGTTGGCCTTGCCGCCCCTGAAGCGTCGCTCCCTTTGTAAGTTTTATGTTTGTTTAGATTGGAGGTGTCAATTTATTTATTTGTGTGGAGATTAAAGCTAAGTTAATTACAAAAATCTATGTTTGCGTGCCGATGGCATGATGATATACAAAATGCAATGTTTTTATAATATTTAATAAAATAATAAGCTTGCGTATGACTGCCAACTCGCCTGTTTTTTTTTCTTACAATTTTCATGGCCGTGGATTCAATGTCCTTTCGAATGTCGTAATATTAAACAGTTTACTTAATCTTAATAGCGTCAAACAAGTCAGAGTCAAGCTAAGTAAGGCGCGGTAAAGTCAAACTCATGGCCCTGTAAAGTGGTGGAGACTTTACAAGAGGCTCCTATGGAGTTTTGGAAACAACACGAAAAGACACGTTTCACCTCGTTATATCACTTCCCCACACTCGAGCACGTTTACGAGCATTTAATGAATAATAAACACCATTCACCATTTAGTACACATTAACACTCGAAAATACACAAGTTTAGGAAAATAATCCAACGAGCTGACATGTTTTTTTTTCCACGTTGGCGCCAAAACTCCCAACTCGCCTGATGCTAAGCGATGTTGCCATCTACGATAGAGCACGATTGCCCAGAAGAAACCGATACAAAATAGGTATAAAAATATAACTGTCAGCTATTAACAAATAATTCCTTGTCCCGTTAGTAATCAGACAAGGGTTCAATTTGTTACCAGCTACACCTGAGCTGACGTGTTGTTATCTGACGTTCTAAAACCTAGTAAAATTGATCAGAATTTTTGACGGTTTTCGTTCAGATTTTTACAATGTTATGGCAACTGTCAGCCGCATTCTTTGAGCGGCCACACTTTAGAGGTTCCGTAAGGATTACTTGTGGAACATTTAATGCTTTTAGAGCCACTAGTTTCGCCTTTGCTTTGTCTGTCAGTGTATGAATGAATGTATAAATAAAAACAGGTATTTCAGAGGACAGGTAAACATATCTTAAAATCGCGGTATTTAGCACGCATTTGTTCAACATAAACTGAGCTACAAAAGAGGTATAAAAATAAATCTGTCAGCTGTTAACATATTAGTCCTTGTCCCGTTAGTAACAAGACAAGTGTTCAATTTGCACCACTTGAGCTGTTCAATCAATTGAAATGATTTTGTTTCACGTCTGATACGATATGCCTCTACGCTTCTAGCACAGCTGATACGTGCTATCTTACCATACATTTTGGGGAATAAAATTAGCCCTAAATGTATCCAGAATAATAGATGAAAAAGTCACCCAGTATATTAAGCTGTAAGTACTAGTTGTTTTTTAAACGAAATTGATATGTAAGGTCTTCTACATAATATACATGCAGTCTATGGCTTTAGTTAAATTGCAGGTTTTTAGTTTCACATTGATAGTTTTGGTATGAGATCAATAAGTAGGTACCTATCTAGTTGTGACTTGTATTTTATTGGATGCTCGAGCAGTTTCTACCAGGAACGCTTGAGACGAACGAAAGTATGTTTTAGAAAACCACTTTTTTTTCCTTCATACCTAGTTATCTGTGAACTGATTTTATTTGCCCACTGGGCAGGCTAAATCCTTTATGGCCATACCGCCTCCACTTCCGTATTTGATTCAATTAGACACTTACTTATTATTTACTTATTTAGATGCGTCGTCATGGTATTTCTCATTTTGTAAGTACCTAAAAATACCTGCCTTATATCAGCAGAGCTCATCTCGTCGATCAACGGAATCATTCTCCAGATCTCTACCCACATTTAGCCTATATCTCCGGATCTCTGGCACATTTCCACAGACTGTTTAATTAGGTAGGTACATTTTATACCTTTTTTACATTCATGCCATCTGTCGGCGATCTATCTACTCTTTGACTTCATGCTCGTTGCCTCACAGAGGGACGGCTGGAATAATATGTTTTTGGTTTTTGGTAGTGGTTTGTGGACTGTAATTACCTATCTGTAGCGGTATTTAATGAGTTCATTTTAGAAACGTGATTGCTGATTACTTACTTTCAACTCAATTATGAAGTTTTCGTTGAGTTTTGAAAGTTTTTATCGGTCTAGTTAGAAACAATACCGTTAGCAATTTTAATTAAATTGTGCAGTCTTATGCAATAGGTAGTAAGTATATGTGTATTTTTTTAGTAATAAATTTGTTTAATAATTGAATAATTTAGTACATAACTAAAAGTTGGTAAAAGTTGACACGAGCCGCTTCAGGCCAATGATCTTCTTCATACAATAATACCTAATCAAGAAGTTGGCGGAATGCACGAAACGCATCATGCCTGCATGTGTCAGAGACAAAAAAATCTACACTAGTAAGCTGATCAATTTACTAGTGTTATTTATTTTATTTTGATCACTACAGTTTTTTCTTGGTGAATTTATTAGGTGGTAATACTTACTTTGTTCTCCATTAGTGATGATTGCTGAGATAATGACTCTAATATAAAAAAAAGCCTAGCCAGCCCTGCTACAAGGACAAGAAAACTGTTTGAAATTTGAATTTCCCGCCATTGGTGAAACGTAACCTTAATCCTTACCTAAACCTTAATCAAAAACTTGTATTCGGAATTCGAATTCAAAACGCGAACTCCAATTAGATCGGGCGACACATAATGAGCTGTCGCTCGGTCGGCTAGTAACGAATGTGGAGAGCGCGCGCCATTTTTCACCGGACAGCGACTGTAGCGCTTAAAACATCGGAATTACAGCGGACTGGGGCCAGGCAACCGCCAACCGCGGCATCAAACTAACGCTTAGAATATCACGCGAACGTGAACCTTAACGCGCCCAGATACGGTTTGCGGTCGAACAACATTTTTTCATCGCCTAAACTGGATTGCTATAAACAGCTAACCGTAAGGCCCCTGGTGACTGGACTGGTGACGAGCAATACGACCGATTTAGCTGTGTTTACGATTTGATGAATCGTTTTGTGATGTGCTGACAAATATTTTTGGTTGCTACAATACTGAGTAGTTTTCGAGTTAAAGAGCTTTTCATATGACATGATGAATTTTACTAATGATTCCAATAACAGCCAAAAAAAAAATTACGCAAGTATACAGCGATATTAAAATTATTTAGCAGACACTAAATATCATGCTTTAGGCACGATATTACCCGGATACCGGAACCGGCACCGGTACCGGTAATACCGGAACGCAGAGTAGGGCCTACCTACTCTCCCAGTCCTCCCACCAAATGGACCGACGACATGGTGAGAGTCGCGGGCATCCAGTGGATGCAGATGGCAGGCTTTCGTTCAGTGTGGAGGTTAAAAGGGGGAGGCCTATGTTCAGCAGTGGACGTCTTCTGGCTGATGATGATGATGATGATGCACGATCTGAGGAATAATAATCAATTTGCGCAAACATCATATCAAGGACAAAAAACTGTTTGAAATTTTAGTTTCCCGCCATAGGTGAAATGTACCATCAAGTGTTAGATACCTACAGGTTTTTTTTTGCGGGGTCTTCACAACCGTTTCTTTCCATCTCCCGACGACCATTTCGAATTCGTCCAACCAATGACAGAACATAATCTTCGTTCCATTTTCAAACAACGCGTTCCATTTCCAATTATCATAGTGATGCACCTGATTTGTGACGATTCCGGACGCCCCGCGGGCTGAAACTCGATCCCGCGGTTTTGTCGGGAATTTCCAAAGAGTTGAAAATAAAAGAGTTTGCTACTTACTTTGGATAGGTACTCTTGTAACCACAGATATACACAACCAGATCGGCAATATATTTTAGTGAAAGAGACAACTTGATATGGCTCAGCACAAGTACGAAAAGGACATAAATAGATTTTGTTGTCCTTATCGGCGTGACCTGTTTTTGGTACCTCAAGTGTCAAAATCTGTAATAATCAGTGACAAACAAAACGGGTCTGAATTATATTTATTGCCTTTTTTTGGTGATTTAATGTGATAAATGCGTGTTTCCTCTGAGAAATAATTGTAAAAGATATTTTACAATGGTTGGTTGTAGCATTTTGGGCTGCAAGAAGCGCAGTGAGCGAAAATACGATGATGAGCGAGAGGCACTGAGCTAGCCACGCTCATTGAAAATCTATAGGTAGTAGATCTGTGCTTGTAACTGAGGGAGGAGTTTGAAGGTTTTTGTTGCGTCATTCAATACTTACATAACTGAGATAAGTAATTTGGTTTAGGGAAAGTAAGGGCAAACGCCAAGACAAACAGCGATTTTCTCAACATAGGTAAGTACTTATTAGATGCGATTCGATCCCATTCCTATGAAACCTAAGTAGATCCCGAAGAATGCAGAATACATCGGCCCTCTCTTTCGCACATTTTGAACATTTTGGAAAATAAAAATTAGGTACTTAATATGAATTTATTTAAAAAAAACGATGGGCATTATCTTAAATCTAAAACAATATTCGTGTTGATAGGTATTGTACCTATATCATATGTAAATAGATGTATAATGGCGGACATCGAAAAATGTCAAAAAATTGCTTTTTCTTTCTTTTCCGCCATAATAAAACATAATAATATACCTATCAACATGAAAATTACAATATTTTTCTCAAATGATTGCCCAATCTTTTTTTTAGTCCTGTTTGCCGATTTTTTTTTTCTTTTGAAAAGTTAAATAGGTAAAACGCTGTTTTAAACTATCACGGTTGTTCCCGTGAACATGGTGCATGTAACTGCGCCGAAATATCGGGAGCTCATTCCACAACCTTACCACGGTAAATATCCCGTAAATAATCATATAACTTTAAATAGGTAGTACTAAAGAGATGTTTCTGACCAGTGAACGCAGTATAAAAAAAACGAAAGTTTGATGAATAATACGGCCTCTACAGATAGCTTGGCCGCAGTATATGAACAGATGCACAGTAGGTTATTATACTCAGGTGGACATGAAGCGAGTTTTTGCCGCGACCGCGCAAGGTGTCCACACTTGTCGCGCGCCGTCACCTTCCGATACGGACCAATGAGGATCGACTAGGTGCACTTACTGACAAAAGTGAAAATTATCGGTAACCTACAAGTTATTTTTGATTAATAAATAGTGTATTGTATACAGGGTTACGCATATAGACTGTACTAAGCCGTAAGAAGGTTATTTTACTCATCATTATGAACAACTTTTTCTATGGGCACCAACCCTGAAATTGCGAAAATATCAACTGTTCCATAGAAAACGGTCATTGAAACTTGACAAAATGTATGGACACAACTACATTTTGTCGAGTGTTCACAATCGGTGAAGATAATATAAAATAGTATCCTAAAACAAACACAAAAAAAAACAGTTGAATTGCTATTGCTTGTGTAGCCGGTTCTTTTTTTTTACTTTATAGGATTTTGGCTTCGCACATCTTGTGAATTTCCCAGTGTCAAGTATTTAAATATTTTCAAGTTTTATTGGATATCATCACAGAAGAGAAAAAAAAATCTTCTCTTTTCTGTGGATATCATCAAGCAAGGCACAGTCAAAGTCCAGCGAATTAAGTCACGGACAATTCAGAACCAAGCCCTAGTGGAGGATTTACAAGAGGTTTCTATGGAGTTTTAGAAACAACACAAAAGTACATGTTTCGCCTTGTTACAATCTCTTGCCTACGCACGAGTACGTTCACGAACACTCAATAAATAATAATCCACCATTATTACATAATAACACTCGAAAATATACAAGTTTAGGAAAATAATGAGGCGACATGTTTTTTCACGTTGGCGCCAAAGTACAATCCGTTTGTAAAGGTACTTTTTAAGTTTTATAAAATTAGGCGCTTAACGAATACGGCATTTATCTTTGTGTATAATAAATAAACTTCTGTCAGTGCCTGTACTTACTTATTGCTCGACAGTTGGTAATGATGACTGTTTTTGTACGGATTCTTTGAGAAAGTACGATTGTATGATATGACACTTGTATGAAGTTGTATGATTGATCAAACGCAATTTTAGAAATTTTGTCTTTACTTCAGTCCGCTTGCTGAGAGAATATGTATGACAGCAGCAATAACATTGTAAAAATATGAATGAAACATCTTTTTGAGTTTGAGTACGCGTGATAAAACCTATAATGTCTCCTCTATCTCTACATAGTATAAATTAAAGTCGCTTTCCGCGTCTGTCTGTATGTATGTATGGCCGCTAACTCCTCCTCAACCATGCAACGGATTTTGATGCGGTTTTCACTATCAAGTAGATAAATTTTCACGGAAGGTTTATATATATAACTAGCGACCCGCCCCGGCTTCGCACGTAAATTACACCCGTGCGAAGCCGGGCGGGCGGGTCGCTAGTAAAATATATACGCATTAAACACAAATAGTATTTAATTAAGAATCTCCTCTATAGTCTGTCGTTTATCTACAAACAAAATAAATTACTTTTTAAAGCCGAACCATTAAAATACAAGCGGATTTTAACGACCTCTTTAATCAATTATATGCGAATTAAGTGTCAAACTATCAACCTGCGCCAGGACAAATAAATAAAATAAAACAATTACAGCAGCAACATAATTGCACTGTGCACACGGTTAAAGCAGTTTTCAGCTATCATTATAAGTTATCTATCCCTTTTTTGCTAACGTATATGTCCATGAGAGCAAAAGAGAGCGCTTACATTTCGTATGATACCAACATTACGACAGAGCGTGAACTCACTATAGACTATAGATTAGACTTTCGCGCCACAACTCACAACTGACAATTAAACTAAGAAAGCTTTGGAGCCATCTTGAATTACGTTTTGCATTGTTAAAGCTAGCATTAATTAATATTGGTGGATCATAACGTAATTTCCACTGCTCGCCAAGCTAACTTAACTGAGCTGCAGTGCAAGTACCGTTCTTTTATCGATCGTCAAATTGACAGTTGAGGTCGTCAAATTCGATAATATGCCATTTACTCAGTACTCGCTGTGATCGATTCTATGACATTTTAGCGAATTTGACGTCCGATAAAGAACGGTACTTGCTCCCCTGATTCGAGAATTTTTTCCACGTTTCGCTGACAAGACAAATAATATTAGGTATACCTATACAAGTTAGGTTTCATTAAGAAAGCGTATTTTCCAAAAAAAAATGCGTTCGCAGTGAGATTCGCCAAGGATTGCCATAAATGTAGTCAGCAGGCGGACAAATCTACAGAGATGGATAAAAAACCGGACAAGTACGAGTAGGACTCGTGCTCTGAGGGTTCCGTTGGACGGAACCCTAAAATTGGTTGGGCGCGAGTCCAAAAAAATAAACTAACTGAAGTTGAAATATTGAAAGACAAACTTAACTTTGTAGTTGACTATAAAGTTCTTCCTTACATTCCAACTACAAAATATAAGTTTGTAATAGCAAAATAATAATTTTTAAATGATATAACTTCAAATTTGTAACTTTCGGATTTATTCCTATATATGTGCTATGAGACCTTGCCTTTTGCCAAATTTCATGATTCTAGGTCAACGGGAAGTATCCTATAGGTTTTGATTCCCCTGTGAAATCGCAAAATATGCGACATAAACGTTCATATCTTTTGATTGACTTACAACTTTTTTTTTACAGCCGAAAGAACCCATAGATCAAAGTATTTAGTATAAATTTCAACTTGATACCTTTACGCGTTCTTGAGAAAAAGGGTCTTGACAGACGGACAGACGGACAGACGGACAGACAGACGGACAACGAAGTGATCCTATAAGGGTTCCGTTTTTTCTTTTTGAGGTACGGAACCCTAAAAACACAGTAAATATAAAAAATAACAATAATATTAATATTAAATGAATTATAATTTCTATTTTTTTTTAAATTCTTTTCTATTTTCTAAAATCAGGTGAGCTGATTTTTTTACTAGAATCACTTCCTTTAAAGTTCCAGTTTTACCATTAAATCAACATGAAAGTCACGTTCCGTCACGAATCCTAGGATCCCTTTAGCAAACAAATGATCCCGGATTAGGGCGACAATTTAAACGGGACGCGGACAACCGGGACAATCGGAACAACCGGGACAACTCGAGGGTTTCGCCTACGCGGGCATTTGTTACCATTACGCGCAGATTTGTTCTAAAGACGGCTTGGGGTGATAAAACGCTGTGTAAACTGAGAACATTCACGGTGTCCCGTTAAGTGAAACTGATTTGGGACATTTTTTTATTTGGGACAGACTTTACTGCTTCTGTGTTATCTATAGATTAAAGACGATAAGTTAAGCATAGACTAGAAAAACTTCCAATATTTTTGTTTGTGTTAATGTTTTCTATTCTTTAAACCCTCAGATCAGACAAATAGGAGAGATAAGCCGCAGTACAATTATCGCTCGTGTTCAAATGTCTCCATGATCGAATTCCTGATAATTCATGATGTCCTGGTACAATTTAATGAAAATCCAAATTATTGAAAAATTATTGTAAATCTTTTTATTTGACTTTATTCATATTATATAATTATGTAAAAGGAATAAAATAAACAGAACAATAGACATAAACTCGAGACGGCAGGAATAAAAAAAAAATTCAGTAAGTCGCTGAACTTATCACAAAAACTGTAAGTACGCATTTATGAAACTTGAACCAATTAACTATTATGTAACTATAATAGTCCACATGCAAATAAGAGCGGCAAGGTCGTCTGCAGGGTGAGTTCGACTAAATCTGGCATCAAGCCTGATTTTGGCCTGATTTGTTCGCACCCGCCATCTTGCCATAATATATATCTCTTCTTCGTCTGATCTTATTTCCAGAAATGCCGAGGTTATTTTAGTTGTCATATACAATGTAATAAATAACAATTAATTGATACTACAAAAAGGGTTATCTAAGTACAAGGGCCTTACGGACAACTGCTATTACAGGAAAATCACGCGACCGCAAACCGTATCTGGGCGCGATAAGGTTTGCGGTCGCGTGATTTTCCAACTGAGCGAATCAGGTGCCTGTAATAGCAGTTGTCCGTAAGGCCCCTGGGGTCTTTTATTACTAGGTATAATTTTTACTGTCTGAATTATTAGCAAACTTTAATCAACCTCGCAACTACTGTTCATATTAATATAGTTAATAGAGCTTTTATGATTAATTTTCATTAAAAGCAGTAACAAATTAACACGGTTTGTTATGGACTCTATGGACATTCACGCAAATTACCTCTGTAGTGAATCGAATCTTCGCATTACACGTACATATTTTATTTAAGTACTTCGAAGTTAAATTACTAAAAGCAATCTACAGTTTCGCCTATTTGAGCATATCAAATGCACGGTGGAGTGTACGCGCTTAATAGGACAAAAGTTTGAAATTTCGTTAGCACGCGTTAAGGGTGATCACTACCCCCCTCTCGGTGGAGAAGTAGAGGGGGTTGGGGGGTCAAGGGGTGTGCAGTACAGTCAGTGTCACTGGAGGGGCGTTTTCCATTACACGCTCCGTTCGGCGCTGATGACACCGCATTCCGGCGAGCAAATGGCTCGACAAATGAACACAGGGCGCGGACACGCCCTACCTCGTCATAACTGTCACTAAGGGGCGCCACCCGCTCCCGTTTTGAAGCTAAAAGCCCTTGCACTGACAAATTGATTCGATTTGACACCGCTCTTAGCTAGACAAAGATTATATATCAAGGTTTTCTTTCTCGAACGGTTAGACCCATCTTTCCCCTTTAGCAGAAAACGATGGGTTTTAGCGTGTCGCTCAATGGTGTCATTTGGTTAAAATTAAAGCTTAATTTCTTACTTTTTAATGCCATATGTGATAAACAAGCAGACGGGCCGCCTGATGGTAAGAAGTCATCGTTGCCTATAGATACTTGTAACACCAGCACCAGAGGCATGACAAATACCTACGTTGCCGATCCTCTATTAACTCGCCTTTTGAAGAACCCTATGTTGTAGCTTCTCGGAAATACCGCAGAAGGTAGCTCATTCCATATTTTGCAGGTGTGAGCTAAGAAAGATCGTGTTAATCGCACAGTATGTCACTTTTACTACATTAGCTTTTCCCTGCTGCCTTTTCTCCCGCGAGAAAGAGGTAAATGTATACTTAGTCTAGCTTTGTGGCGTCAACACGCATGCGCACGCGAATAAAAAGGTGGAAAGACAATTTGTCCACGGCACGTGCTAGCTGGCAGCTAGGGTTGCCAACCTACGGGCCTCTAAAACGAAGTTTAGTTAAGAAAATTAACTACTATTCATCATGATATACTTTTATCTTTTGTAAATAAAGTCATGGTTTGATTAGATTCTACTTTAAGTACACATTTTTCATTTATAATTATCAATTTACAAAACCGACTTCAAACTTAGTTAATAGGCAACTGGAAATTCTTAACTCTATTTCGGGTTAAAGAGCTTTTTTTCTCAACAAGAAATTTACAATTTCACTTATGTGAGAAATTAAATTAATTTAGTAACTAATGCTTCCACATGTTGGTAAACTTAAATAAACTAAAATAATATTAATAATATGTTTAACAGTATCACAAACACAAGCACTAACTAACATTATTATATTGTATAATAGTTTATTTTATTTTATTTTGTTTTGCATCTACCCTACATTTAATTGACAAAAATGGTCAGTTTTGAACGGTCGATTTAGCACCGCGCGTTATCAGCTAGTATGCAGGTACGCGCCGCGCCACAGTGCAATTGCACGCAGATAAGAAACTGAGATTGACTTTATTTACCCAATAGTGTTGTGTCGTTTAAAATATAGTTCTTTAATTTATTTTTGAAAACATTAAATGACGTTGCATTTTTCACCTCCTTCGGTATCTTATTATAAATTTGTACTCCTGCATAACTAACACATCGTTCTCCATGAACCTATTTCTAACCGGGTTACTTGGATGACTGACATAATATTGTCATCCAAGTAACCGAATTTTCCACTCATATTATTTTAAACGCCAAACTACTACATCGATTTTTATGAAATTTCTATGGGACCAAATTGGCAACCCTACCTGCAGCTGTGGGTCGATACACTGACGATGATGTTTCGGGCACCCTCTACAGAAAATAGCTAGCAGTACCTACAAATATAGCAAACAACATCGCTAAGGAAGTATCGATTATCATTGAATCAGGCGTGTCACGCGGCGATCGATCGGGACAGCTGGTAGCCGTCCAACTGCGCCAGTGACAAACGACTCCGCTGATGGAGATTTACTAGATTGACTCACGTGGGTTTAGTTCTAACTTTTATTCACAATTTAGTTTACAATCGCTAAAACAAAATAAAATAAAAACACAAAATATTTTAAATATGAATCACTAGATCTGTGGGAGGACGATTGCAATTTGATACCACCAATACCCACAGATCCATTCCTATCCTATAGTTGAAGAATGTAGTTGATCTCTCACTTTTTGCCCACTTCTTTCGAGTCGATGTTTCGTGAATAATCAATTTCAGAACCAATAGAATTTGGACACCCAAATGTCTCCATCACCAACCCAACAAAAGAAAAATTTGTCACCGACTCGCACTTGGCCACTTTTACTTGTGTGTTGTTTTACTAGTGTGTACTATAATCATGCCAAGTTTGACGTTGTGCTTACATATTACCGTGTTTACACTGAGCAAATACAAAAATAAGTTTAAAAAAAACTTTTTTGTATGGGTTGTCCCTTTCGTTTTACCTTTTGACTATTTTATTATTTCTTAGTTAATCCGCCGTAACATTATATATTCTGCGTTTTTTTTTACTGAGTTTCTATTACGGTTCGTGAATGGACACACGGATAGACGGACAGACAGACAGCGTAGGCTTAGTAATAGGGTCCCATTTACGGATCCCTAAAAATAAACTCACAAATCAGTCGTACAACTCGCGCCATTCTGTACCGACACCCAATTTTTCTCACTCCCCGTTTCCCGAGTTCCGACGCAATAAATCCCTTCGCGGGAATAAATCTAAATCTCCGATGTAAGTCGGGTTCGATTGCTTCCCGCTGTTTGTTTGATTCATCACTACGTAGTGCAAGGCAGAGATTAAGCTCCTTCATTCTAGAAAAAAAAATTGCGATTGCTTACTTCGATCATAAAACTATAGTCTGAATCTAAGAGTATTTAGATATTTTTGCTATTTTTCTAAATCAATACATTTCAAGTTCGTGTAAATTAAATATGTAATTTGAATCGATTTAAAATAATCGTTATAAACTTTCCCACTACTGCGCAAATTTCAATTATAATATCTCAAAACACTGCAACCAGGTTAATGATTAATTTAAATAGATAGGTACTGATGTTGTGAAATGAGTTTGTGTTGTGGGTCGTCATTTCAAGTTTAAAATCTCTTGCCAAGTATCTAACTTTAAAGATGTGTCCCAGCACTATCCCAAAGCTAGCCGTATTTTCCATCTTTCACAGCACTGTCACAAGCTATGGTCAAACGCGTAGCTTATCAACCATGAATAAAAATATAAGAGAGACGAGGAAAACTATAATGTCGATTGCTCTAGCTAGAACTCTAACAACGCTCATAGAGAATTAAAAAGTACTTAGGTATAGGTACCAATATCAAAAGTTTAACTTTAAAGTATTAAATAATAGTACCTATCTTATATATTCAGGGTCAGATTCAGAAAGCGGTAATCCTTGACACGGCACGCATTCTCAGGAGGTTCCACACCACACTCTGCAGCCCTAACCACTGGTAGCTAGGGCCCGGTGCCGGGGCACTCTACGTTTAGTTTCTTTTTTTAATAATTCTGTCTTGATTTTTATCTATTTATTGTGAAAAACTTAAATTTAAGAATACAAATAAATAATGTGAATAGGCAATTTCCAAATTAGGATTTTGGAATTCTACATTCAAAACATATAAACATAGTTTTAGCTTCAGCGCTGTTATGGAAAGCAAAACCACGTAAGCCAAGGTACCGTCTTCAAATCCAGTGTCGCAAGCATCTGCCCGTGATATACCGCTATTTGTTTACGTTTGTAGGTGCTGTAATAGATTGTGGTCGAATCACCGCACATCATAGTAAATTGTGACTCTGAATTGTCTCAATTCAAATCCTACACTAGCCTTTTCAAACAATATCAACTACAGACGATGCACAGTAAGCTCGCGCGAGTGGTGCGTCTCGCCTGGGGCAAGCCGCAGCACTTTTTGCTTAGAGCGAGACTAATAAGCATCTTCCACTGCCACTGGCACTAAGCAGAAAGTGTTGTGGCTCGTTGCAAGCAGTGCGCGGTGCTGGCGCCAGTTGTACGCGCGAGTCTAGACTCGAGACTGATAGTACCCGTACGGATAGTAATAGTGCTTTTCATGAATAAAGTCCCAAGGCACAAGTCGAGACATTGGGCCCTTGGGGACCGGGAGCTCACATCATTTTCACAAAGCTTTCAGAGCGCCTGGTTAGTGCGACGTGTGACCAAAATACTGGCGTGTTTCTGGCTCAACGCATAAGCATTGCCATTCAGCGTGATAATGCCGTCAGCATGCTGGATACGCTGTCTACTGGTAAGTAGTGGGCTTGAGCATTTGGATTGTCTTTAGACCTTCAACGGTCTTTGGGCAGGGTAACTGTATTTGTAGTGTTAGTATTAGCTTGTATTTCGATTAGTTAATAAAGGCACTTGCACAGTAAAAAAATAAATAGACTTTTTCTTTTTTTTGTCGTCTACATCCCATTCGCTCACGTTCTACGTTTTAGTTTTTAAGTGTTTAAGACCTAAATGGCCCAAATCGAGCTAGAAACAACAAAAATAAAAATTACAACATCCATATTAATATTTAAAAATAGCTATCTCATTCATTAGCCAAGAACCCTAATCTTTTGATGTACACTAAACTAATAGATAGAAACAGTAATGATTCTGTCTTCATCAGTACCAGGATGTCATATCGGAGAGGAGTGCAATGCGGCGCGACTCACATGCGTAATATGTCTCAATTAGTAACGCACAGTGGCCTGCCTCGGTCGTCCAAGGGGACAAAATTAGTTGACGTGAATGATGCTCTTTAAAATTATTTCTGGATCATCAAAAATAAAATGTTGGTTTGGATAATTCAGCAGCTGGGTGATACAATGTAATTGCAGATTTTTATAACAACGATGGTAAAAATAAATAAAAATAATGTCAAATCTTGATAGAAACCGACTTTTTGAAACATTGCTTACCAATTTTTTTATTAATTCAGCCGTTTTTATCAAATTGTCAGACTGAGTTAAGCTTACCCATTTTTAGAAGTGTGTTCTGAAGTTGTTGGTTCGCTTGAAAAAAGGGGCCAGGCAATTTGTGCAACACTTTTTTGTTTTAACAAAATAAGACCACACAGGGTCCGTTCGTTACCACCCGGGATCAATATTGTCTCCATCGTTGTTGCTACATCTGCAAGCCATGCCAGAGAACTATTTGTAAAAATCATAGATAATAAGATTGTTCCAAAAAAGTAAGCATTTAGGTATAGATTTTGCTGCATAAATATGTCAAACACGTATTTTCAGCTCAAGCATTCGTCAGATAACATTTCAAGGATTCAATGTGCTTATATATACGCTTTTAGTTTTGAGGTTAAGAATTAATTTGGTCAACACAGTGGTTCGAAATTTCGAGCACTTAAGTTAAAACGAATAAGATTTAAATTGGTGCATTTTTCTTTTTGAAATGTGAAATGTGTTTGTGGTTTTTAAGTGAATGGAACGCTGCTAATATATCTGTCATTTGGGCGTTTTGTTGTAGGTTAAGAACATGTGGCAGTGATTTGTTTAGACCGCACACACGCGTCACGTGATTATTGTTATTGGGCGGCGACGTGTTTGTGATAGTTTAGAACTTGTCACCGCACACTCGTAAAACTATTAAGCCGAGTTTTGGTTAATGATGTCGTTGAATAAATCGGTGAGGCACGATGTCGTAAAATTAAATAGTTTCAGTGACAAAATTAACTATTGCCATAAAACAATTTGCTTCTTTGTACACGAGCATTGGCAATTTATTTATTACTGCCTGTAACATTGCAATTCTATGATTATACTTTTGCTGTTAGCTTGATAAAGACACGACTGTTATAAAATTTTTGTGTATTTATTACTATCTCTGTGGAATAACTTGTTTGTAGTAGGTATAATTACTGAAGGCTTTGCCAGACAAATCACACCAAGACGGCAAAGTTACAATATTTTTATTCTACTACTTTAACTCGTAAATTTTGATTAGGTAGGTACTCAGTACTCACCGTTTTAAATGGTATTTTTAACAAAATTAAAAGCCCAAATTACCACCCAAATCACACTATTAAAATTCCATCTCTCATTCGGTCCATAAACGGTGCGTCTCGCCCCTCTGGCAATATGTCTTTATTCCCTCTAATAACAATTTGGGCGATTATGTGACAAAAGGAAGTGTTTTCGTCGTACACATTTCTCGCGGCGCGTCTGTAATCTGTCCCAGGGGTTAGGCGAGCCCACATTATTGCCCCGCAGTGATTTATTCGGAGCTACCGGTTTTTGGACTTTATTGGCCGCTTTCTTTGTGAGGTCGGGTTTCTTTGTTGGATTCGAGATTCAAAAAGTAATTGACTAAGTATTTACCTACCTATCAAAGTTTTATGTGTTAACTAGATAATGAAGAAAAGAGAAGTGAAAAAATTCAAAGCTTATAGAGGTAAATCGTTTTTTTTTTGTTCGCTACGAAAACGAAAAATGTTCTGTAGAAAAAAAACATGAAAACAACGAGCAAAAAATAACAAACTGGAAAGTTCACAAGAAAATAAGTAACAAACAAGAAGAAAAAAAAATCATGCTCGTTTCATATTTGACGAAACTTGTTGATAAACGGAACAAAATATCAATTCATTTGGAAATATACAAAAATTCAGTAATCTTATAGTTTTCATTAGTTTCACAATAATTCACAGTCCTGTTAAAACTACAATAATTCGTGTACAACTTGTCGATTCTTTTACCGATAATCCTAGTAACATTTATTTAGAAGTGATATTGCACCACATACAGCTTCGCTCTCCGGGACGCGGCTTCGCGTACAAATTGTTATTTAGAGTTTAAACTAGATTTATGTGTTGTGCTTTATCAGGGAGTTTCGAACCACTGTGCATCTCCCATCCTTCCATAAAGCACCGTGGTTTGAAGAGCATGCTAAGCACAGTATTTCGGAATTCAATGAAAAAGAATATATAAATAAATACAATAGTTAGAACTTTTCTAGTATTAAAAAAAATATTTCTTGATTTACTAGCCTGCAAGAATAAAGTGTAACGTATTTAATTATTTTTTTTAAAGCATCTAATCTAAAATCCAAAATTATATTTTATTAGCTGCGCCCCGCGGCTGTACCCGCGGGGATTACTGCTCCTTATACCTAACATCAGCTATCTGCCAGTGAAAATAACGTTTCGGAGTCCATAATGAAACATACATACACAAATCACCTTTTATAAACAGGGTTATAAAGAAAGGGTATTCTAAGCTGAAAGGGGTTCGTTATACTCATAATTATGAACAATTTTTCTATAGGACCAACCCTGAAATCGCGAAAAAATACCGCTGTTCTATAGTAGAAGTTAAACATAACTATGAGTATAACGAACCCCTTCCGGCTTAGCGTACCCTTTCCTTATAACCCTATAGAAATAAATAGATGCAGGTACTGCTTTGCAATGCTCATGATTGTTGGTTTAATTAGGCACTATTTTAATGACACCTTATTGATTGCACATCGCTTCGCGTTTAACTGCAATGTTATGTAAAACTCGTGTCTATTTCACATTGAATGAATAATAAATTAGAACAACTAGGTATAATACGCAGGGTTGCCACCCGTCCCGATTCTACCCTTGATGACATTGTCCCGGGTCCCTCAAACCTAAATTTTTTATAAAATGCGACATTCGCTCAATTCGTTAAGACTCACACATTGTTAAGACGCCCGCGTCGCAATCAGACAGGATACTGTCAAGTTCCACAAGTCACTTCTTTATTTTGCAACTAGTTATACGACCATACTTATAAACGTTACTTAAGTCAAATAATGCTTAAAATTGCTTTGTCTCGTTTTTCCTGTGACAATTACCGTCAATAAAAAGTTGACAGAGCAGTTTTAAGCATTGCTTAACCTAAGTAACGTTTATAAGTATAGCCGATAGTCTTGTTATTGTGCTGTGCTAGTAATTTTTTTATTTTATTATTTACTTTATTTATTTTCTATCTTAATATTTAAGTTTTTTACAACAAATATATAATAAAAAATTACATAACAAAAACTTAAAAACTAGGACGCCACCGGCAGAGGGACAGGGTCCAAGCTACCGGTGGTTAAGTTTGCAGAGTGAGGAACCTCCTGACAATACGACGATATTATTGTTATTATTGAACGAAGCATCAGAAAGAAGACCAAAATAGAAAACGTTACATTCGTAAAACGGAACAACAAATGGAGGACAGGATGGATAAGGGGAATCGGAAAGTGGAGTAAAAAGTTAATCAATAACCCAACTAACGGAAAGCGCAAGAGGAAGGTGGGAAGACGACATCAAAGCCATCGTTGGGAAGGCATGGCCAAGTACAGCCAGATACATAGAGGATAGGAAAAACTGGAAGAGACCATGTCACACTAGGACAAAGTGCAGAAGAGTGAAATCAATCGTTTACTTTTAGAAAAAATGTGGAATCCGAATAAAGGCTATATATGATAGCCCGTTGGTCCAGTTGGTAGTGAACCTGCCTTCTTAGCTTGGGGGCGTGGGTTCGATTCCCATCTAGGACAAACATTTATGTGATGAACAATTGTGTTTGTTTTATATCTGGTTGTTAATTATCTATTTAAGTATGTATTTAAAAACTATATATGTATGTATATCAGTCTCTGGCAGCCATATCACAAGCTTTGCTTTGTTTGGGGTCAGATGACCGTGTGTGAATAAATGTCCCGAATATTTATTATTTACAACACGCGTCGCAAAAAAACGCGTCGAATAGAGGGCTATTCATTAATTACGTAAAGACGATTTTGGCCATTTTTAACCTTTCTCCCCCCTCCCTTTTAACGACGACCGACTGATTGTCCCGACTTATTTTCAAAAAAGTGGCAGCCCTGAATACAGTACAACCAACTTATATTTTATTTGAGTGGGGGAGCCACAGTTTGAATAAAAGTGATATTTCTTCGTAGAAAATGTTAGTTCCCTCATTTATCCACCCGGTAAAGACAAGTTGGTCAAACCCAGGCGTGCAGACCTTCAGTTATTAGATAACGACATAATCATCATAGCCTGTACCTACCCGTTTAGCATAGTCATAAAAACTATATCGCAGTACACTAAACACGCATAGCTTGTCGTGATTCATTTTAATATTAGTAAAGTTTCCTTTAACGGGAGCCTATTACCAAGCCTACGATGTCTGTCTGTCTATCTAAAAACTTACATGAATATTTACCTATCTAGGTACCTAATATTTAACATTTGCCTATAAGGCCGTTCAATAAGTCATTTACTCCTTCATAATAATGCGACAAGAATAATCTCTGTCCAATTTTATTCATAATCACTCTATGTTCCAAAAGCTGCACTGCACAGTGTAACAACTCACAAAAAGTCGCGGCCACGAAAAGCAGTAAATATAAACATAAAACAAAAGTAGGCAATAAACTCAAGTGGTGCCTGAAGGGGATACAAATGGTTTGTTTTGACTGCCACCGCCTGAAGAATACTGAAAAAATTATCGGTTCACTGAAACTTCAAAGTAATGGGACCGCTTGTTCCTTTAACTAGACAGGGTAAAAAGCTCAATAGTAATAAAAACACTTACTAACAATGTAAGCACATTTTGTACTTACCTAACTGCTTCAGTATCGATCTTGAGTTAAAATAAAAAATTAAAAAAGTTTTTTGAAACATTTGGAAAAGATATAGATGCCGATTGAAGAGGGACTAATGGCATTTTTGGTTAAATAAGTAATCTAAACTTTTACATAACTGAGACAATGAAACAAAAGATTTTTTTTTAAACATCAAAATAGGACGGCTCAGTAAAAAGTTAAGTAAGTCTGGTATTACATTAAAAAAAAAACTTTTAAAAAATACGCATCGACAAGAGAACCTCTTTTTTTTCTACGGTAAGAAAACATCACTTATAAATGAGTGTACGTGTAACCACAGAAAAGAGAAGTAAATAGAACGGAAATGAGAAGGAAAATCTGCTAAGTACCTTCGAGTGTTCCTTGATTGAACATACTCCGCATCACAGTTGGTAGATTTCGAATGATTGACGTTTCGTTTATATGGGTGCAACTGGCTACAACAAATTTCTTACAAAAATGCTTTGACAGCCGTTCAAATTTTTTTTTTCTTTTCTGTGCGTGTAATTCATACATTACGGTAGTAGGGTATATAACACTAGGTATATAAGCCAAAAAGAAGTCATTGTGTTAGTGTTGTACTAAACAATTTTAACTATGAGCCAAGAGACCAATACCTAACTACCTACCTATCCCATATTATATAGTAATAAAAAAATCGCGTTTATTTAAATAACAACCTAATTATATTCTGTTGAGTGTAAATGACATATATTAGTTGGTTGATAAAGTCAGAGTAACCAGCTTAATTTTACGTGAGTAATTCCCGGTGTAATAAATAAATGTGAAAACCACGTCAGTTCCATAATAAAATTGTAAAAATTATTCAGCTCAATTACTTCTTTTCAGCAACAGGGTTATAAGGAAATAATATGCTCAGCCCAAAGGATGTCATTGTACTCATAATTATGAACAACTTTCACTATGGGATCAACGCTGACATCGCGAAAAAATATCTGCTATTCCATAGAAAACGGTCATTGACACACGACAAAATGTATGGAACAGTTTATGGCGATTTCAGAGTTGTTGCCATAGTAAAAGTTGTTTTTATTGATGAGTATCAAACTTTTTTGTTACACATTATTTAGTACTTGCCACCGCTATGAGTACCTAACTATTTCAAGGTAATAACAGGCTTGGTGATCGCTGCAAATTAATCTAAATTTCATTGGTATAACCCAGTCTACTACCAAATCAAATCACCTTCAATCTTAATTACCACAGCCGTTGCATAATGTTCACATTTTACCACTAGGTAAGTAAGTACTTAGCATGTAGTTATATATGTTGCTTGCAACACTACGTTTATCGTCGTTACTACCGAAGGAACAAAGGAAACACACCTACAATTTCCAAGTAAAGATGGATATCTTAATGCGGTACATAAGCAATCATTGTATAAATACGTACCTATACCTACCTATATTTACATATAGGTACAAGGTTCTGAATTGATGTATGTTTAATGAGAATTGTATAGGGTTTGGAGTTACATTTTTAAGGTCAAAAGTTCTACTTGCACGGGCAAGAATCTAAATTTTAATTATTCTGTTAGGTTTTTAGGGCCAAATTTTGTGAGAAATTTTTGAAATTGTCCAGTAAAGTAATACAAGAAATATAAAAACAATTCACTTTTGATAGAATGATTTTTGTTAAGTCCAAACCATCTAATTTCATTAAAAAAACTGTTTATAACTGTAGGTTCGTACGCCAAAATAAATCTTTAGAACTTGAAAATTGACATTGACTGAGCAATAGTCGCTTTATAGGACTCTTTGGCGGACCGAAGAGGATAGCGCGTTATTTTGATGAGATTATTATTATTAAATTTTTTAAGCCAAATAATTTAATAACAAAACCGCCAAAAACCGCCGAATGCGGTTAAAAAGAGTCGGAATAACTGGCTGAATTTTACGTGTGTAATTCCCCTATAAAATAAACAAAATGTATTCAATAACAATGTAGGTATAATAAAGCTCTAAAATACTAAATTACCCTATTAAACAAATAAGCCCATCTACGCTATTTGTGACGACCATCAATGTTAGTCCACACAACCGAGCCGTTCACTCAGTACAGAACGGACGTAAAAAGATGCCCAAACGAGGGAACTAAAATGTTTGACGAGTATCTTGTAATTTTATTTTGAAAATACGATAGTGGCTCCTTCATTTAACTCTACAATAATTTGGTATTGCTGTAAAGACACCGCACAGACGGATAACCATCGGTCGTTACGTAGTCACGGCCCATGCACTAACTGCCTCACTCCACGCGTGCAGAGTTTTTGTCCGCGACAAGAGCTTTATGCGCCCACAGTGCGTTTTTACATCGTCGTTTTTTTCATTCAAAGCTTGAATTTCGTGTTCTTTTTTTCTTTTCCCGAGTTTGACATTTTAGTTTTTATTTCTTTTGTTAGTTTGAAGTTTGAATATTAGAGTGCCGTTTTTAGAACTGGCAACACGGTTAATTAGTAAAGCGCCTTTGATTTATACGGGCGTCGCTGATTTGATGGCATTTTGGCGCCGACTTTGATGCGACCGCTAATGATGTTCTAAGACAAATTTTAAAATAATCACTGAATTCAGAAAGGTAGCTTAGCTACGTATAATAAAAAGTTCGAAGAGTTACCCAACAAAAAAGACTACAAAGCTATGTGAAAAAAATTGCTTAACTGCTTAAAGGTTAGGTTAGGTTAGTAATTTTCAACCCACAATCAGTCATTTAGTGTCTCAGTTGAGATCCCTAATGATACTGTTACGACGCCATTGATTGAATAACGAAATCTTATTAAATTATCAAATGTCAGCTGAACGATTAGACGTAATCGGTGATTTCTGTAGCCATAAACAATAACACTTTGCAATTACACCCTCGCTCCAAAGACAATGTTAACACAGATTAGTGAAAAGTTAGTATGGAGGTATGTGGAATAATTTATGCCATACTAATTGTACGTAATGAGACATTGTGGCATTTCTGGCGTGGGCCCAAACAGTCTTAATGCCTTGCGTTGGCTGTCATGCAGCTCCATATTGCTGTTCAATTAATTAAACAATTATAGAACTAAATTTATTTTCGCATTAAAATTCCTTCTACCTAAAAGCATAAAGCTTAATACAGCTCTATAACAATTGGTAATTCAAAAACGTATTATATTGCTTTTTTACAAAATAATAACAACTGACTTTACGGGAGTTCAATAAACGGGATTAATACCCTAATTTTCCACCCTTGGAGGTGGAATATTTTCATCAAATTTAAATTGGACCACCATTGAGATTAAAGCATATTAAAAAAAACAAGAATCATTTAAATCGGTTCATAATAGGCGGAGATATTGTAAAACAAACAAGCAAAATACGTCTTCTATAAATCCTTTCTATCCTAAGGTTGCTTGGAAGAGATCGCTTTTAAAGATAAGGCCGCCAGTTGCTACACTAATTATTAATAATTTTTTGTCCTCTGTATCAAATTTAATGGTGTGACAATAAAGAGTTAATCAATCAATCAAAATATAGTCGAACTCTTTACCTCCTTTTTTGAAGTCTGTTAAAAAACTTAAACTTTGTGTCTAGAGAGTCAAATTTAATCAAAACTACTGCAGCAAACTTCATAACATTTTATAATTTTTAATGATGAATCACATAATTAAAAAAAAGTTGTGTCCAAAAAGAAATTAGATAAAAACCACTGTGCACCAAATACCTCTATATTTTTCATACAGTAAAAAGTAAACCTTACAGGCCAGTGCGATTCGAAAAACGAATTCCCAGAATTGCGGCAACCACTCACCGGTAACTTACAAAATGGAGAAAAACTCAAATAGTAAGTAGCCAACTTATCGCAGAGTTGGCTAAATAATGGAACTAAAAAAATCTACGGAAAGCTGTCAGTTTCATTCATAAATACGGTGGTGGCGAGTAGAATGCAACTCCACGGGTAAGTTGGTCTAGCTATAATGTAATATCTGAACGATTTTCTTATAAAAAGATTTCTTTTTTTTTTCTATATCTGGAGGCAACGAGCGTGAAACCAGAAGGGCATACGTGCTGCGGCTTGCGCCCAAATGTACCTACCGTGTGAACAGATCCCGTGAGAATGCGGTCGATCTTTCTAACTGTTACATTACCTGGCTAATATCGATTATCTTGCGGTAGTACTTTGGGAGGTGACAGATTTATTCTCAATAAAATTGAGTCAGCTGTTTTTTTTTCGCAGGGCGTAGGTTGATTTATCAGTTCCATCCATTGCCGAAATACCTCGGTTAGATTGTGATGTTCATCGTATACTTAGTACAATTACTAGTTAACAGATGAAAAAAAAAACCCGGGGAACCGGACGCTTAAAAAAGTTTCCGGATATGTCCTTCAAAGTTTTCGCGGCATAATGAACTCGTGTGGTGGTCTTTTTCATTTCATTTCTAGAATTCCGGCCGTTCGGACCTGCCCTGCATTTCGGACAAAATCTGAATTCCCGTACAAACTTTAGCTTAAATTCACAACTTTTCCTATTGCAGTTTAGGCACTAACTTTGCGCGCTAATTAGTTATGCTTTGACAAATAAACAAAAAAAAATATCACAACTCGCAATAACTATTGTGATTTCGCAGATGCCGTTGAAATCACAAAAAGTTGTTAGATTCATGAATCGAATAAACCAAATCGAGATCGGTATGATTCGATTCGATACTGCTCACTCGTTTGGCAAATTGGCAATTTTTTGTTACGATGCTGTTTATAGGTTTGTCGTTTAACAGTTATGTCTCAGTGAGCAATCGACATTTTCGTTCTTATGATAAGTAAAAATTAATGCTCATGAATTGAAGAGAGGCCTGGTCCAACGTTTTGGTGGTTTGATTTTGGAGGTGACTGGTGACTTGAATGCTGGCGCTTTGTGCCAAAAACTAAACATTACCATTCAGTGTGGCAATACTGCCAACATTGTGGCCACTTTGGAATTTTGGTGCAAACGTGGAAAAAAACATGTCGGCTCGTATTATTTTCCTAAACTTTTGTATTTCCTCTTACTCCGCTTGACACAGTAGGTAGGTACATTTTGTACTAAGCGTGTGGACTGATTTTCAAATATTCTCAGAAATCTCAAGATAGGTTTATCTAAACTTGAGACTACATTAACGTCGTCATAAAGCTGTTTTAACGGGAATTGTATACGACTATACGTATTGATATTTTTCTTTAGAATGTAAAGATCCATTGTACCTATGCGTTATTGATCTCTAAATCATTTTTTTTATCATACAAATTCCAAAATGCCATCTCGCAAAAAGCGTAAATAATCGATATTTCCTTGAAACTCCTTTTTATCCCGTCTCTAGTTAATTAATTTTCACAATGAGATCACGTAGGTCTTTGTATGTGAGGGTCAGAAATCTGACCCTACGGCAATCAGCAGGATCAAATCGTGATGTTTGCTGTACATTGCTACCTTTGTTTGATCTCAGACAAGCTGTTTCAGGTAAAGAGTAATGGAAAGGTTAGTATGTGACCGATTCGTTTGTTTTTGTGACTTTGAAATTTTTAAGATGTGGACAAACCTTTACAATGAAATTCATTTTGTCACGGGAGTGTTTTTTAACGAATGTGAAGTTATGCGTTGTAGAAAGAAGGATATTGTTTTTGTCCTGTCATTTTATGTTTTACTTATTTTTAAACTATTTTTACTTTTATTTATTTTTAACTTAAACTAGGTGCCCGTGGTAGGCGAGCGCTAGCTATTAGAAAGAAAGAAAATTATTTATTTTTGACATAAACAATCGGTAGGTACACGAAAGCAACGATAAAATTCTGAAAAATAAACACTAACACATTTCTTCATATATGGACGGGGCTAATGGAACTTATCCAAATGTACTGACTTATAGCTCAAGTGTCAACGCAGTAGCAATTCACATGCCAACTTAGTTGGTGAGCAGTCGTTTTGCTTGAAAGCGATGCGACGTGGTTAGCAGATAACGTTACAACGTATTTAGTGAACAGATGGTACAATTTTTTTAAGTAGTAAGAACTAAATATACTGGGCTAGACTGGCATATCCTAACCTTTAAGATCTTTGTCCACACACACTATAACATCAGATTTATAGAATTTTTAACAATAAACAGATCAAAATAAATCAGTATAAACCTAGCCTTGTTCACATGTTTTTTTTGTTTTTTATTTTTTGCTTGACCGGCACCACGCCTGATGTTATGCGATAATTCAGTCTACGATGTGCTCGGAATTATTATCTATTTTGAACAAAAGAAAGGAGAACAACCCCTTACCTAGCGATAAAAAAAAACAATTGTACAACCTGATTGTAATTGTTGTTTTTACAAATATATACCTAACACGAAAGTCTACTCGTGCATAATTACGTTTTATAGTCAAAATAGATCGGATAACTTTATTTTTGGTGCCTAATCTAATGCAATCATCAGCATAATCTAATGTACTTACCTATTCCGTGTAATCGCGTAGATAAATAACCTGATAGAGCTCATTGTTATGCATAATGCATTTGGTAGCAATCATACAAACTAGGCATAATGACATGCCGCTAGTAGACGAAATGTTAGATGAAAACTTTTAGAAATGACGGATTGGTGTAGATTTATTGTATTGTAATCACAGAATATAGATCCCCATGAGAAACCCAGGCAAAATTAAGACCACAGGAAAGATGGGCAGACGAAGTAACTGCCACAGCGCAAGGCAGCAAAGCACAGACCAGATAAGACTGGGAAGCTCTGGAGAGGCCTTCACTCTAACCCGGGGGTTATAGTAAATATAATAATGCGCGTGAAGTCATGCAGGGTTAATATGCGCACCGCAACAAAATTATGTCGTCACTTTGTGGAGCGAGAACCCGTCAAGGCGCCTACGTTTTGTATACTACTGTCTAGCTTTAGCACGATAAAAAAGAATAGACAAATTGAGGATAGACAAATAAAAAAAACGATACTTTTTATCCCGAAAAATTTACGGTTATTGAGGTCCATGCTAAGATATTTTTTACCTGTAGATATAAGGTTGTGCCCACCACTCTATTGACTAGACGAATGCAAGGCTGGCTGCCCGACTTCATTTAGCCGTCTCTCAGTCACGCACTCCGAGTGTCCACAACAAATTGTATTTTTGTCTCTTTCTATCAACAGATATACTTAGCGTAAAAAGTATTTCATATTCTTTCCCTTATTTCACAAAATACACATATACATGCGTAGGTAAGTAGATATATGCTGTGTTTAACAGTTTTTTTCGTGTTTTTCGCCTATAACGTCTCTATTATTGCACCGCACTGGGTCCACGCAGGTGAAACCGCTTCTTATTCAATAATAGCGAAAGCAAAGATGAAATGATTCATCGGAAGACAACGATCTGCTGATTCACCCGTCCAAAGCTCACTTGCCGGATACCTATCCTCATTAAGCATCGTCTGGCTCCGTATCTCCAAGAACACACGTCTCAAATCGAGTGTGCTATGAAACGAGCCGTTCAACCGTGCTCTTACTTTGTGGATGTTTTTCTAACGCCCGCGCCGCTTTGGAAGCTTTTTTCTGCGTGCGACTGTTATACACAAACCATATTTGTGTCAAAACATGTGACGATATGAGATTGTCAAGTTTGAGAGGGCACTAGTGCCTAATAGGTATATTTTTTTTTACTGTGCAAGTGCCTTTATTAACTAAACAAAATACAAGCTATAATACTAACACTACAAATACAGTTAGACTGCCCATAGACCATTGGAGGTCTAAAGACAATCCAAATGCCCAAGCCCACTACCAGTTGGCAGCATACCCAGCATGCTGGCGGCATTACCACGCTGAATGGCAATGCTTATGCGTTGAGCCAGAAAGAAGCTCTTTTTGAAAGATTTTTGAAAATGAGGTGAGCCTGGTCTCACATTTTTAATGCCACTTTGATCAGCCATAGCTACAAAAGTATACCTTTTTATCCCCCAACCCAAAAACCGCGGTTATCTTCTCTTCTTCTTCTTCTTCTCTACATATATAAATTAAAGTCGCTTTCCGCGTCTGTCTGTATAACCGCTAACTCTTCCTCCACGCAACGGATTTTGATGCGGTTTTTACTATCGGCTAGATATTTTTTCACGGAAGGTTTATATATATAACTATAGACCCACCCTGGCTTCGCACGTAAATTACCTTTAAATTACACCCGTGCGTCGCTGGGGCGGGTCGCTGGTAAGTTATGTTTTTACGTGTGTACAATATAAAATACAAAGATAATATAATATATGTTCTGTGAAAATGCTCTATGACTGAAAAATTCCTACCACTACAATAGGTGTCATCCAAGTAATCGATGCATTTTTTCTAAATATTATTCATTCTCCTTTAACGCAGTAAAGTCGTTCTCAAAATGTCAGGTGGTTTTAAAACTGCTTCACCGAGACTAATGCGGTATTTTTTGCATTCGCCTAACGATGTCTTTGGACTCGCCACTTTTTTGGCACTTTTGCTGTTTTATACTTGTAATTGAGGTACGGATTCGTTAAGGATGCTATTAAGCTTTGATTAATACGACCTTTGTGGTACTGACCGCTTAAAAAAGAAAAGAAAAACTTACAAAGAAAAAGTTACAGTGTGGGTACCGCTAGATTTGGAGAGAATATAAAATATGTACCAATAACTTAGGTTTTTATTTTTTATGGATTTATTTATTATTTATTTTTATTACACTTAAAAACTTCCATAAGCTTATTGCTTAAAAATTATAAAAAGCATGGACAAAAATGTATTTCACAAGAGGATAAGAAATGAGTTTTAACTCTATAATTAATTCTACCCTACATGTTCGAACAAACTTTCCATTAGCTAAGTACATCACTTTTAATTTTGATAGATATACCTACTACCTAAATACCCCATAAGTTATAGGGTTCTTAGGTATCCAATAGGTATAATACTGTTAGTTAATTATAGGCAATAAGTAATATAGTAATTTAGTCGTTAGATAAATGTTATTTGTGCAAACTTTTGATATTATTATCCACTATCATTGATAAGTTTTTTGCGGCACCGTGCGGTTTCTGCATTCTGCCAGTTAGATTATTATTTTGCCCTCGCAATAATTGATGTGACGCTAAGCGAATGGAATCTGACAGGTGATAAATGTACGGGTTTTTAATTAATTAATCAAGTCAAGTTTTGACAAGAAAATCACTGCGTTGCCGCTGGATTAAATGATGTTTTTCTGCATGCGCAAAGGTCAGATTTTTGAGCAAAAAAACAAACTATTTAAGTACACTTTTGTTAGTTGTGTCTTTTTAGTTGTCTATGGAGTAGAAACGGAACTCTACCCTCTCGTAATTAATTAAATGTGTGGTATTAATTGTGCAAAAAGTTTATTGTATCACACTGCAAATCCAAAATTCTTATAGATATCTAATCTAATAAATTATCATTCACAAAAACCGCGTTATTGCTTCACGACTCATTTATGAAATGTGCTATTGTGAGTAATCTAGTACTTGAGCTTTTAAGCAATGCAGTTTGTTGCCGTTTTTGGCACGGTATTTTTTTTGGTGTTCAATCTACTTATAGTTTTAGAGATATGTATTTGGCTTATATTCGGGCTATCTCAGTCGCATTAAACGTCATTTATAGGTTCATACCAAAGATCTTGTATATACCCTAAAGTGACCTAATTCCATGGTTCATACTCACGTCTGGTGGTATATCAACTAGCAATTTTTTTCTATATAGGTACTTCTGTAGTATTATCGTTATCGTTGTCATACTGTTAGATGATCTTTAAAGTTGTTTATCTAATTATTATATTATTTAATTATATATATATTAATTTTATATATTAATTTAATTGTCTAATTAATTTTGATATTATGCAATTTAATAATTTTGTTTGAATTTTTTTGTAAGTATTATGTATTTGAATGTTTTTTTTTTCTTTCGTGTTTTTTTTTCATGTTTGATCATTATGTAAACGATAATAAGAATTTATACACTGTGACATGTAACTATAATTGTCATGAATAAAAAAATATGAGTATAAATAAATTACAAAAAAACAAGGAAAGTTCAACGGCACTGTGCAGAATTGTGCCACAATATTTATTTAATTGCACCTTAATGAACCATGTTGCAAATTATGTTTTTGATAAACGTAACATACTTTTTAGGGTTCCGTGCCCAAATGGTAAAAACGCGAAGCCAGTTGAAATGTTCACAGAATATGTAATGTTACGGCGGAATAACAAAAAAATAAAAAGGACAAAAAGTAAAAACGAAAGGGGGTCTCCAAACGTAATTCTTACGTATTTTTGTATTAGCTCTAATGTACAAATGGTAATACGTACAAGCGTCAAACTCGGCGTGATTATAGTACACACTCTAAACTAAAGTATAACAACTGCGACAAGCGACCGCATCGTCGCTTTACATCAGGCGAGTTGGCGGTCAAACGCAAGCCTATTATTAAATAAATATATAACAACAAATAATAAATAATGGCCAAGTGTGAGTCGGTGTCCAATTTTAGTTCATTTAAAAGTTATAACTGGTAATTCCTTACCTAGATGACCTCTTTATCAGTTCACCGGATCGAAATGCTTTATCTTACTAATTTTGAAGTCGGTTTTTTTAATTGATGATTTTATTGTATTTTGTGGTGGTACAGAACCCTTAGTGCACGAGCTCGACTAGCACTTGGCTGGTTTATTCTTTTATAAAAAGTTCCAGTGGAATATTACTTAAAATGTTGTCCCATTTCTAAGAGAACTTGACGGAAAGTCGTTGTTAAAACCATTATTATGTTGACCAAACCAACTCTTAATTCGTCATTGCAAGGCATTCAACACGACTCCGTAATGGCTTATTTTAATTTTCGCGGCTAACCGCGGAGTGTTGAATATTGCGCGTGATGTCACACTTCGGAGATCCAAAGAGAATCTGTTCAATGATATTGTCAAATTTTGGTTAGCTTCACTTTAAGCATTTTAGAAATACGTTAACTTTTTCATTAGCATTAAAAAAATGTCAATGGCATCCCATAGATCCTTTCTAATATTATAAAAGCGGAAGTAACTCTGTCTCTCTGTCTGGATGTTTGTTCGCTTTTCTCGTCTAAAAGGCTAGGCCGATCTTAACGAATTTTGGCAGGATGATAGTGTACATCATAAGGGCGGACATAGGGTACTAATCGTTAGAGAAAATTCGGAAAAACAGGAAAATTTAATTGGTCGTAAGTTATGTTCGTAGTTTATTGATTTATTTTTAAGAACTGATGATTTTGCTTATTAAAATATCCTTGATAAAATTACAATCTGGTCATCTTAAGCTTTAAAGCAAAAAGCAAGGTTAAAACAAATCAATTTCTTAACACTTTTCTTATTGTAAGTTATGAACAAAAACATGTATAAGTGTTTAATTTGCTTTAGGCAGACAAGAAACTCTGAAATTAGGGCTTGCAACTCAGCCTATACGACCTTTCTTATATTTATTATTTGACATGCCTTTTTAATTATAAAGATACGAAATTCCGATAAACACTATAATTATGTACAATCTCTAATTGAGAAACAATTAAACACTTCACAATAAGTTCTTTCTTCACATAAAGTACGAAACATAAACGCACTCCGCAGAGTTAGCACAAAGCATTAACGAGTCAATTTCGAAAAATAATTACACACCTAACGCAATTCTGAACCGTAGAGAATATTTGTAGAGATAACAACAAAATAGGCCGGATGCAGAGATAGCCATTGTTGTATCTTCATTTCCGTTAGCTTTTATTGCTCAGCCCATAAAGGAAAATTGAGTTTTTACTGCCTTTTAAATTGACGTGAAAATAGAGATTACTGCGTACGTAGGTACGTAACCCGTTTAAAGGAATCTTCAACGTGGCGTTGATTGTTTTCGCTTTTTTATACATTAAAAAAATATTTTTACGGGGGGCCCGTATGTGATTGTGCGCTCGTTAAATTGTAACGATACCCTGGGCGTGTTTTATAGTATATTTTATGAGGGACGAGTTACATTTTAGCGCTGCGGGCGCTTTATTGCAGTGTCATAGACTCGAATGATGTTTTAGTGGCTGATAACGAGACGAAAGAGCGTCGCCGTTATCTATATGACAGCCATAAGCCCACTTTTACCCTTAATATTTTATTTTAAATTAAATTCCTGCGACCATTGTGGAGAACGTGCCACATTTCGTTACTTTTACTCGATTAATCGACAAACGAGTTTCGATTCATTTGTAAAGTTCGAAACCTCGTTAATTATCTCAGTTTGGATTGCAAATGACCGTGGCTAATCGAATGATTTTCGCTTGTTCCAGATGGTCAGTCGAATCACCTCAACCTCTTCAACTCAAGGCCGCAGCCGAAGAAGAAACGGAAATCGCGGACGGCGTTCACGAACCACCAAATATTCGAGTTGGAGAAACGGTTTCTTTATCAAAAGTACTTATCGCCAGCGGATAGAGACGAAATCGCGAGCTCGCTTGGACTTTCCAACGCGCAAGTCATCACGTGGTTCCAAAACAGACGAGCGAAGCTGAAAAGAGACATGGAAGAGCTAAAAAAAGACGTGGAAAGTGCAAAAGTGCTATCCGCACATAAGACTTTTCTCGAAAACGTGACAGATTTAGGCATTCTAAAGAAGAAGGCCATGAGCATAGGCGCTAGTGAAGAGGCTGCTACCAACCTTGTCGTGAATGCCTCCAAATGAAACGAGGCCTCGCGCTCGATCGCACCGGACGTCACTTACGATCGACGCGCGCTCGATTATTGAATCGAAACGAATAATCGAATGTGGAGGACTAATGTGACAAACGAACTTAGTGACGTTACTAGTTTTATTCTCACTAATAAATTTTAGTCTTAGACGAACCACTATCGATAAATAAGGCAAATTCGTATTCTATACTTAACTTTGTTATGGAAACTGACTTTTTATTAAATTTTACGGAGATTACTCTTGTAAGATTTGCTTCGATTATAGTTTCAACCGCGTTCGGCGTCTTACGAGAGTAATTCCCGTATTCATAATAAGCCCAAAATGTATACTTAACTGCTTCATAATTAGATACAAGAAATGCTTTGAGGACAGTGGTTCGTGCTAAGTCTACATAGCATAAGTATTTCACTATTTAAAATTGTAAATATTTTGTAGAAATCTGATGTAGAATATACTGTACAAAAACTTAAAGCTTCATTCTAAATAAATGTGATAGTTGATTTTATTCGAGTACTTAATACTTTAAAGATATAATATTCCTAAATTATTTATTACTAAAGGGTAATTTAATGGTTTATATTAATAAATATTTACAATTATTTGAAATATCGATGCTAAAAGATTTAGGAAAATGGAAACATTAAATTAAATTACCTAGGTATTATTTAAACTTGTAAAAGGTTAGGCAAAACATGTGCAATAAAAATATATAATATAAACCATTTATTTTACCCGTATAAGAGTTACTATGTAAATAATACTTGTAAAATAGGATTTATTATATAAATAAGTTTAATTATATTTTTAAATTAGTTAAATATATGTAATGTAATTGAGAGTAAAAACCGATTTAATATTTAAAACAGAAAATACCCATATGATAATGACTTTCGAATAGAGATGAGAAATAGATAAAAATTACGTGTTTTAAATCGAATTTTACATTAGTAAGTGGTTACTAATAAAAATTTGTAATGGTTTCACCCATACAAATTTACGAATGGCAAAATTATACGAAAAAACGTCATGGGCGCGACGCTAATTGACGAAGGCTCGCGGTGAAGGCAAAAATAAAGGTTTTGCGAACCATGCATGGTATCAGAATTTTCGATTCACTGAAACGAAGTTTAGTGGTATAAATTTCTCCAAAATACTGCTCATGTCTGTTCTACATGTATTGTTATCATCTTAATACCTACTTTATTTCTTGTGTCAAAAGTTGGCAACCCAACGTATGGTACACACAATTTGAAGTTGACATTTCAATCCTTTTTTTTTCTAACGCTACTTTTCTTGCTCAAATAGTGTCGAGCGTATAATTTATGTATAAATAATTTGAAAATACATCGGGATTTTAAATAAAATTTGAGAGAAAAATACTAGATTTTAATCACTGCGTCCACGTCCATTTGACATATTGTACAAATAGAAAATATTCTATTTAGATACTGCATTAGATAGTTATATTACTTAACAGTATTTATTATTTTAAAGCTGTTGTACTTAAAATATGTATATTATACCACGTTCCTTTGTATCTAAACTCATGCCAATAAGTCGTATTATCGAAACCATATTCTTTTTTAAACGTTACACTTTCTCTACATTGGGAGTACAGTGTAAACTTTATAGAGCGACACCAGCAGTGCAAGTACCGTTCTTTTAGCGATCGTCAAATTGACAGTTGAGGTCGTCAAATTCGATAATATGCCATTTTTTCAGTACTCGCTGTGATCGATTCTATGGCATTTTAGCGAATTTTCGATCGCTAAAAGAACGGTACTTGCACCCCTGATTTGACGAAAAACTCCCTAAAACGTCAAAATTACTTGACTTTGGTTGGTTTAACTTGTTGTCCATACAATGATACTCTATGTAGCATTATACCCAGTCTAAATATCGACAACAATAAGTCATTAATATCTAACACCTTGTATGTACCTCGACTGTTGGCATCATACGTAGACGAAGATAACAGACTATACGCAATAAGCGTTGCTATTTGTCTCATTTTTTTTTTACAACACAAGTATTTACAATAATAGTAAAATAGTATTGATTTTCCTTTCCTCATTTAACGACAACTCTCAATAACGCCATAAGATGCGCAGTCCCTTAAGTGTCGCTGTATAAAGTTTACACTGTATTTTCAAGATTTTCTGTCTCTAGACAATACAGTATCAAAAATTTAAATTTTCCACTTTAAATAAAATTATTTTGTTAATAGATTTTTTGTGAGTAATGCCTCTCAGTATTTTTCTACCTTCTGTAGATGTTAAATATATAGGTACGTTTGCTGTCATTTTGTAAGATAGACCATACTTACATGAATAATAAGGCATAAGTGTAAATAAAACATTACGTGTTCTAAACGCTACGCATTTTCATTTAAACCTTGAAATGATTTATAGGGTCCCGTACCTAAATGGTAAAAACGGGACCCTATTCCTAAGCCTACGTTGTCTGTCTGTCTATCTATCCGTCCGTATCTTTCGAACCGTAATAGATAGCCAATTGTAATTTTCACAGGATATGTAATGTTACGGCTGATTAACTAACATATAATAAAAAAGTCAAAAAGTAAAAACGAAAGGTGGGTTCCCATACATCAAACGTATTTTTTTAACGTATTTTTATATTAGTTCTAATGTCAAAACGGTAATACGTACAAGCGTCAAACCTGGCATGATTATATATAGTACACACTGTAAAGTATAAGAATCAATAATAGCCAAGTGCGAGTCGGTGACAAATTTCGGTTCATTACCAAGTTATAACTGGTAATTTCGACACTTGGATGACCTTGGGGTCTAGACAAGAGCCACACACTGTTAGCGTTCACGCCTGCGGAAAGATGAAATTGTGTGAAAATGACATTAGCTTGAGATAATTTATCTCATGCTAATGTCATTCAATTCAATTCAATTCAATCAATTTATTTCAGAAAACAATTCCATATATATACAAAATGTCAAAAATTTGAATTATTATTACATACACATAACATAAAAATAAAATAAAATTAACTAAAACATAAAAATTAAAAGTCAAAAGTCATTCTCTAAAGTCATTGTCAATGTCATTTTCAAACAATTTCATCTTTCCGCAAGCGTGAACGCTAACAGTGTGTGGCTCTTGTCTAGACCTCCAGATCATTCGAAAGACCTTTCATTTCACCGAATCCAAATGCCATATTTTACTAATTTTGATGTCAGTTTTTGTAAAATTGATAATTTTTATTGTATTTTGTTGGAGTACGGAACCCAAAGTGCGCGAGCCCGACTCGCAATTGGCCGGTTTATCATTCAAATTGATAATTTTTAATAAAAAATGTTTCCAGCTCTCTCTGGGGTAAATAAGGTATCATTTTGACTTGCAACCCTGGTAACTTTAACTATGCTGGTGAATACGCTAGTACAACGCATTTCGCAGTAACTGTTAAGTCAGCGTTACTGTTACTGTACTATTGTCAAATTTGTCATAAACCTACTGTAACTTACTTTAATTACTGTTGTTATTTTAACTACTACTATGGTGCAAACAAGCCTTAGTATTTTTCGTCTAAAAACCTAAGGGCACAAAATTGACATTTGCAAATCGAAATACAATATAGAGTCACAATCGTGCCAAAAAAAAGTCCGAACCAAAACTCGGCGCATGCTACGAATTGCGCAGACTTTTTGGTTAGTTACAAGGTAACCGCGATCTGACTACAACGCCGCGCGATGCCAGTGCTACGATGACATAGCGGACAACTAAGGTTGAACACTATGCAAGCGACATAACATCTAAATTGGAGTAAATGTGGCATTGTGAAGTATATAATTGATATATTGTATATACAATGACGCTCGGACGTTTTTTGACTGTTTTCACTGAGAGGTTGTGACTCTATAGGAATTGTATCTCTATGCACTTACACAAAATGTAAGCGTCTTATGCTAGACAATAAAATAAATACAGTAGTAGGTACGTTCATGTATGAACACGTGTTCTCTTATTAATTGCTGAATGGATAAGCTAATTATTTTGAAAACGACAACGTACCATAATAATAATGCTTTTGTGTTACACTAATTTTATTACAACGCTGCTTTTACAAAGTTGTTATCGTTTATTACATTTGCAAAAACAAATGAAACGCCACAACAATCTTTACAAAAATGAGTAGTAATTATTTTGAATAGAGAATATTATACGTGTTTTTGTTTTAATCAACTATTCCACCCTTATGCATTGAACCTTTGACAGAGTTGCCAGGTTTAAAAATTTATTTATAGCATAAATTATAATTGCATAAATCAATAAGTGATTGACTGTACTTACTAAAAATAGGTATTTTTTTTAATGAGTGATAAATTTCGTACATACCAATTCGAAAATAAATCTCAATATTTAAATCTCAGAAAAGTTTTTTTTTTGTTTAAATTATAACGGCTGTCATTATTGTAACAAATTTGTTGTAGCCAGTTGCACCCATATAAATGAAACGTCGGTCATTCGAAATCAGTTAGCAACTGTGATGCGGAGTTCGATGCTTTGATCTAAATAAGAACGTTCAATCAAGGTTCACTCATATGCCTGGTAACAGATTTTCCTTCTCATTTCCGTTCTATTTAGTTCTCTTTTATGTGATTTAAATAGATAGGTAGGTGGTTTATTTTGAGTATACATCCCTAGAGAATACCTGAATAGCTAACAATAATAGAGTCGATCACGGATCACCGAAACCAAAATGTAATTCAAAATTAAAGAAGATAAATGTTTTGCTTTAGGAAGAGAGCGCACAGGGGCTCGCGAGTTTCGCACGAAAATATCATGCAAAATTAAATATGTTTTATTGATAGAAAGCAAATTCGAATAGTTCAAACCACGCGTTGCGTTAGCGAGCGCTGTTATGATTATTTCACAAATGCGACTTTTGTTGGGATTTCGTTCGAAAGTCATTTCGCACGATTTTGGATAATAATTTCGTGCGAAATATTATCATACGAGCGATTTAAAAATCGAGCCCTAGGTTACAAATGACATCACTTGTATATGTATAAGTACGCCATACAAACTCCGTACGTACTTACACTCACTTTGGCGAGAAAAAGGACAAAGCATCCTTTCCTAATCATGCCAAAAACTTTAACACTTATATCTCAGAACTTATTTAGTTAGTAACACGTGTTATTTCATTAGTATTCAAACCGACAGCTAGGTTAATGGCTCTAAATTGGCAACATTGAGTTTTAATTTAGTCTTTAAAAACATTTAAAGTTCTTCTGAAATTTAACTATGGTTAGGTTTGTATTTACTTATGTGACTAGGTATACCAATGTAAAACGATATACCACGGATATTTTTTTTCTCTCTTGCGAGATACAAATTATTTGTCTTCCGTGGTCAAAGCAAATAAGCCGTGGTAGCCAATTTGAGAGACCGCTAGACTTGAAAGCGTGAGGTCGCGGATTCAAACCCCGGGCCCGTACCAATGAGCTCTTTGGAGCTTATGTACGGATTTTCATACCACTGGCTTTTCGGTGAAGGAAAATATCTTGGGGAAACCTGCATACGTACGTACGGAGAGGGAATTAAATGGCGTATGTGAATCCACCAACCCGCACTGGGCCAGCGTGGTGGATATGGCCCAATCACCCTTTCAGGGGTTGGCTAAAAGTCCAGCAGTGGACTGTTAAAAGACTGATTATGATGATGATGATGATTTGTCTTCCTGCCTGACGCCTGGAAACCTAATGAAACAAAAGTATCTCAACGAAGTGCTGCAACATTTGGCAACATTTTTGTAGCCGATGATGACTCAAGTCAAAAAGAGCAGTTGAATGCCCTAAGGGTTATTTAAAATTGGTCCTGCAATGAGCCATCGCACCCTGGCAACACCTCAAATTATGCATTTAAATTCCGAACAAAAGACGCTGAAAGCTGTACTTTAGAATTAAAAAGAAAAACTTGGTTTGTATTTTTAAATATCGAATCATTAAAAAGAAAAAAGTGTTGTATACACAAAAGGTACTAGATATCAATAAAAAGTAACAATTATTTTGCGGCCAGTTCCACTGAATTCAAAAAATATTGCCAGTGTTAATTAATGCTGCAATGAATTAACAGCTCTTGGCTATGTTATTATTGGTTTCTATTCCTTCACTTATTTAATAACCATTAATTAATAAACGCATGTATTTTGTGTAAATTAATGTTGCCTTTCTTGTATTATCTATGCTTTTATGCTATGGAAATTAAATGTTTTACCGTTGGATTGTTTGTACAGAAGTACCACCTACATAGCGGCACAGAAGACTACTTATTAGTAAAATAGTGTAGCGGTTAATATAATGTCATAGTTATAATGATAATTGTAGTTAGGTATATAACATATAACATACGAATTTCGAGTATAGGTGAAGCCTTGGACAAACCAAAGCGTTGACGAAGACGCATTGATGTGTTCTGATTGGCCGCGGCGTGATCGCCACCGCGCACGCCACCGCGGACGCGAGCTGAACGCGTTGGTTTGGCCAAGGCTTTAGGAGGTGTGAGTATTTTTTTTTAAAACGTTACAAAACAGACATCTTCATCAGCCATCAGACATCGATGCGTCTTCTGATTGGCCGCGGCGTGATCGCCACCGCGCAGGCCACCGCGGACGCGAGCTGAAAGCGTTGGTTTGGCCAAGGCTTTAGAAGGTGTGCGTATTCTTTTTTCAAACGTTACAAAACAGACATCATCATCAGCCAGAAGACGTCCACTGCTGAACATAGGCCTCCCCTTTAGAACTCCACACTGAACGACCTGCATCCACTGGATGCCCGCGATGTCATCGGTCCATCTGGTGGCAGGCCTCCCTATATACGATGCGTCTTCCGGTTCGTGGTCTCCACTCAAGAACCTTCTTCCCCATTGGTTATCAGTTCTTCGAGCGATGTGACCTGCCCATTGCCACTTCTGCTAATTTTAATAGCTATGTCGGTGACTGGTTCTTTGGCGAATATCCACGTTCGGATTCTATCGCGCAAAGAAACTCCGAGCATAGCTAAAATAAGTTAATTGTAAAAAAACATTATTTAAACAAGCTTTTAGCTTTAGCAAATAGCATTGTCATCCAAACTAAACACGTATGAAATACAAAATTTCAGCTCAATCGGTTGAAGATATCTGCTTCAAAATTGAGTTCCGCCCGAACAAACATATAGTTTACATTACATAGATACATTGCAAGCTAAATTAAAGCTTGTAAAAAAGACTGTTACTACCTAATATGAACCCTAACTCTTATACTTTAAATTCTTTAATGCTTTTGGTGACTGTTTCGTCCTATTCACAAATTTCGTTTATGTTTATGACATACGTATTTGCCATACCAAATTAATGGTAAGGAACCGTACACTTGTATGACGGTTATGCGGCGTGCGCGCTTTCAAATTATATTATCAATATTTATTTATTCTTTATTTTCTACAAATAACCTTACGCTTATACAAAAAACTACGACCACTAATGTATTTGAATGATTGTTAGGATAACACAATTTTTTTTTTATAAAAATATCTTCTTATAGTACCTATTTGAATGAAGTTGAAAAAATCCACTGAAGGGTACGTAAAAACGGGCATTTTTTTGGAAAGTTTACGATTTTTTACTTCCGTGACAAATTTCTTTAATCGTGTATCGGTGAACACATCCGAATAAAATATTTCAAGAACATTTATGTAACAAAGAAATAATGTCAATTAATCGATTTTAAAGGTCTACTTTAGAATATTCGTGATGACGAATCGTCAAATTTGAAGCATATTTTGTCTTAAACTGTCGTTGGTAGTTGTATGTAAATGTTTTTTTTTTTTTTTTTACTTGATATTATTCTGGTCCTTCGCAGGCGAGTGACGCGTCTCTTGAGTGTGTCAGATATTACGTACCTACCTACTACATTTCAAAGTTATTTATTCCTAAGCAATTATTTTTTTATTCACGGTTCATCACTCAACGCTTTCATAGAATAGTGACCATAGTTAACGTATTAACAACATACAAATTATATTTAAATATAACCAAAACGTTCGTGCTAACAACTACCAACAAAGAGCTACAAACACTACCAAATTTCCCGCAAAGACAGGTCTTGTTAAGTTGGATTTTCAGAGCTAATCCATTTTATAAAGAGCTGTAGTTAGGAACAAGTTTTAGGCAGAGGCAGGTCGAGGATAACTGGTTATCTAAGTTGGTGGGCGACCAATTAGCCATCAACACACTCTGTGCGTGACAAATTCTCGTACAGTTTTAACAATTTTGGTTTGGGACTTTGGTGTAATTTGACATTAGTTACTTTAGAGCTCGGTGCGCACTGAACATGACAGAACATCACAAAAGTATTATAGGCGTTAACTTATACTATCTCGGTCAAAGCATTTATTTGCTCTGAATTCACAGTGAATTCGGATAGATCTTTGAACCTAAGACTGTAGCAGGTACGCCGAAATACTTCAATGACATATTTTACAATAGAATAAGTAAATGGTAATATAGATTTCTAGTGAGCCCATTTATTTAAGTGTGTCTTTTCTGATATACACTTTTGGTGGCAGATGTTCGTCCTGATAGATAAATATCAAGCCGATATAGATACCTGAGAGCTGATGATAGATACATATAAACTGAGGTAGATAACGTTTTACCGAGATCTGCTGAACAGTCTCACAGGCCGTCCTGTGTCTGACAACGACGCAAACGTACGATGTGATTCTGGCGTATGAAAAATAATAAAAAATGGCATGTACACAACATTAGAAGAATGAAGAATGAAGAATAGGCATGATAACTAATATTTTTTTATTACCGCATAAAAAAGCTGATCATAAATAGAGCCCATCAACGAAAACAAAATTAAAATTAGTTCAAAAATAAATAAGTAATAAGCATTTAAATTTCATGCTAGACAGAGAGCGCACTATACTGAGCCGTGACGTCACGGCTCAGGAGCGCCATACAAATGCTATACTAACACACGCTTTGTGAGAAAGGGATAGAGCACCCCCTCCTTATCCCCACCTAAAACTTTAAACGCTCATATCTCAGAGATTTATCAGCCAATTGAAATTATTTTTTCAGTATCCGTAATGTATTTAGTTATATTCCTCGCTAAGCCGGTTATTTGTAATAAATTAAACATGAGGACACATGCCTATTTAGAAAGTGAAATACTTATACTGGGACGGCTTTCAAAGGCTGTAAGGCTATAAAGTTCTATGAGTCCTATGTAGGTAGCTATATAGTAAAATATCGCCATATTTTTGTGCTTTTGTAATAAGTATGACGTCTCTATTGGTAAAACCACAGAAAAGAGATTAAACGAAAATAAAATCTCTTCTGTGGGTAAAACCTCATTGCTAGAGAGTAGATATGATTTCATATACTGGAAGCTCAAACTAGTTATTGGGATTTGAGCCTTACAACTCTCGGCGTGCGAGCGCGTCAACCACTGAGCTAAAACACCCAAAAATGGCGCTATTTAACCCTTCGTCTCTCTAAGATTCCGCGTCTTAGAGGAAGTCTATGTTCTTTTATTAGCTACGCTTCAGAGTGTAACCTAGGCGTAGCATCTCTACTGGCACGCGACGACGGACGCTCTAAACATCGAATACAAACTAACGTATCGATTATAACATCGACGTGGCGAATCGATTTTATAAAACCGTGTAACTGGCCGTTTACATGAAATGTTTTTGATTGTTGTGGTCGCGGTTCTTTTTATGAATATTAAAAAAGCGCGCAGTTGAATCAAGCGATGAACAATTCGTAGCAGGACTTTAGACTAGGTAAACATTTGCGCAATTTATTGTAGCAAGTCATGCTAGCATTGCGGAGTTTGGCGCGTTTATTTTCTCCTTCGTTTGTTTTCTTTAAGTTTTGTCTACCACTTACTACTTGACATTATAAATTCCATTGTTTTGCATCAACGTAGATCTACAATAAATACTTATATTTTTTTTAAAACTTTAGACTGGTTTGTTAACTATGAGTTACACCCTCAACTGTCACACTGTCACTCGATTGAATTTTTTATTTGAAAATTCCTATATAACCAGTAACACCACAGCAAACAAAAAAAACAGTGTTGAAACAGTGTAAAACTTGATGGGAATTTGCAAATAAAAAAATTCGGTCATCATGGTACGCCCGGCATATGTGAAACATGACGGCATTATAGAGCGTAATAATATTTGCCGTTATGGCATACGAGTCGGTTTTACTGCCAAGGCGTGCTAATAGATGTTCCAAATCAAAAATTACCATCGAGAAACAGTGTGGCAGTTGAGGGTGCGACTCAATTTATTTTCAATTGATTTAAAAAAGGCGGTTCTAGAGTGGAGACCGCTTATCGGTAAACGTAGGTTAAGTGGGCACATGGCCAGCGTTTTGTCCATACAAACGTATTCTCATGTTTCCTCCTTGGATAATACCGCTAGAGCTGTAATTCTTTTAAATAAATTTTATCTCCTCTATTGTCATGCTTATATCATTAATTTTTTCTTATAAGTTAACTACTATAAGAAATATGAGCCTTTAAATATCAATTTTTTTTTACCGCCCTTTTCAGCCTATATCAAACTTTGACGAGTTTATAAAACAAAAATAAATGACAGAAGCATCTAGTTCAACGATTAATTTTAAAAAAAAACGTCCCGTCGAATTGATTACCTCCTCTTGAAGTCGGTTAAAAAATAATGATATCGGCCTAGTTTTGAAAGAGGAAACAAAAATACGAGACGATGATTTTGTCGCTGAAACAGCACAGTTGCAGATGTCCATAGGCGGCGGTTTCTGCTTACCATCAGGCCGAACGCGAGCTTGCTTGCCGCTCTTTATATAAATATTTTTTTTATTATCCCCAACCGATTGAGCTGAAATTTTGCATACATGTATAGTTTACTGATGTCAATGCATGGCTATATATCTAGGTAAATAACGTCATTCTAAATTCAATATGGCAGACTCCTAAAGATGGTGAACCAGCTATTTTTATGCACCTTCATGATATGAGTGTTATATAAAGGGTTTGCTTGAGAAGAATAGGTTCCAAAAAGTTTTTTTGAATCCTTATTTTAATTATTATTTTATTTAAATTATCACTCAGTGATTTTTATCGTAAAAAATTTCAAAACCTGCGAATGTGATAGCTGCGTGTGCGGGGCTGTGGGGTAGCTGGTGAGCGCAGCCTTAAAAGATTGATGTTGATCAAACAATCCGTTCGGGAATCGAACCCGGGACCTTCTGCTTATGACGCAGATGTAGCAACCACTGAGCAAAAGCGGTCGTCAAACATAATTATAGATTGCCCAATTGACACTAGCTGTATTCAAATGGAACTAAACTTTTACCTTTTGTACAGGTCCATCTAAATTCTTAACTATAGGCTAATAGCAACGTCGGTCCGTCGCGGCCTTTGTAGACGAGAGGTAATTACTAGGAGGACATGAAATTACGTCGCTAATCGTGTAGCGGTGCCTTTCACAAATCTATTATGATGTTATTCATAAACACTTTGTACTGGCGCGCGGAAAAGTGTGAAGGTATAAAATGGACAGTGGGCGAAGTAAAAATTTTCGCTACCTACAATACGTTTCGATTCCACACAAATTACAATTTCGAAATTCATAATTTGTATTAAATTCGAAACGTATTTTACGTAGTGAATATTCGTATACTTCGCCCACAGATCTGGGCCCTAATTCCATAACTTCAAACACGCGCGTTAAGTTAACCTCTAAAAGTTGGCCTTTATTCCTTACGATATATAGTTCAAATTTTTAGAGGGCCGCTGTTAGTGAGTACTAAAAACGAAAAAAAAAAGTGAGTGCCAAATATTTAACTGTCACCAACGTCATAGTTTTTTTTTTCATTATTTCCTCTTAAGAGGATTTTGGCGTCGCTTGTCTTGTGTATTTGCCAGTGTCAAGTAGATACGCATTGAAATATTTTCAAGTTTTATTAGATATCGTCAATCAAGTTATGATCACAGTCTGAGTCAAGCAAAGTAGGTCATGGTCGAATCAAACTCATGCCCTAATAAAATGGTGGAGTATTTACTAGAGGCTTCTATGGAGTTTTGGAAACACCACGAAAATACAGGTTTCACCTCGTTATATCACTTCCCCATAACTTCCCCACCCACACTCGAGCACGTTCACGAACACTCAATAAATAATAATCCACCATTCACTCGAAAAGACGAAAGAGAAAGTTAAAATTAAAGTTTAGAAAAATTATTCAACGTTTCTTCCCATTGGCGCTAAAACTCAACAATACAAATATATCAATAACCTATATACGGGTAGTAACAAAAAGGTTTTGTACATAATAGTTAGGTAAGGGTGTTGATCTACACATCAAAGTGATTAACTTATAGAACACACAATACTAGAAAAAAATGCTGTCCTCATACAAAATTACTGATCACGTGATCAATTTTCTTAAAGCAATCTTAACGTCAGGTAAACTGAAAAGCTACTACTTAGTAAAGCCCAAAAATTGTTGACAGAAAATAACATTTAATCTCATCTGTACATCAATTTCCAAACCGCCAGTTTCACAACACACCGATCCATCGGCTAATCGTCCAATAAACGCCCATTTATAACATAATTGTGCTTTAATATGCCCACACGCGCCGAAAACATGACAAAACCGCTTCATTACGTGCCATTGTGCGCTTCACTCCACTTCTAAAACGCATTGTGCAGCGCCACGCTAAATTTTTAGCACGTTTTTTTTTTTTGCTTTATCCTTCATTTTTTGAAATTCGAACTCTTATTTTCTGCAATGCAGAGATGATAGTCCGATGGCAGTTCAAACAACGAGTTTGATGGAATAATATATGTTGCCACATTTTCACCATAAACATTGATTGACCACAAACACGGGATTTGTGGGAACAAATCCCGTAGTTTTGACGTGATAACGTCTTATAAATCGATGAACGCCGGCTGCACGCATGATAAATTGTCACGGTCACGTTCCGCCTGAGCCGCGCGTGCAAGCGAGAGCACGGAACAAGCGATAGAGAGGCACGATCGGCCTAAGCGTTATCACGTAAAATTATCGTCCGTAAACCAACTTAGGCAACCCCCCTTTTTTTATACCGCACGAACAAAGTGCTTTGAAGCCACCTTTATTGTATGAACTACTAGACCGTGGAATGAGCTGTCTGAATCAGTGTTCCCCGATAGTTTTAAGCTAGGTGTCATCAATTCGCTAATGAATGGGAATTGTTAATTTTTTTTATATAATGTAATTACAATACCATTTCAGCTTAATGATCACTATACATACATTTTTACTAAAAAATAAACGCTGATGACGAATATTTTTGACTCACTATGATTGACCTCCATTTGGCCCTTGAATGACGTCGTTGGCGTTACGTTGAGATTTATCTTAACCGACAAACAAACAAAAAAGCCAAACCACTGTGCAACTATAATGACATTTACAGATGAAAATATGACAGAAGTAAGCTTTTTTATGTACAAACATCTACACGAACTACGTCATCAGATTTAAAAAAAACACAGTTTTTTTAAATAAAAACCGTAAGGAAATTTTTTGTTCAAATTAGTATCTTAAAATTGTTAGAAAATACTTAACATAACATAACTTTCTATAAGTTCTGAAAATTTGGCAATCCATATTGGTTTCAGTTTTTTCTATAGGAGTGTACTACATTCAGGGGAAGTGACACGCATAAGCAATAAGCATATTAGGTATACAAAAAATACTGATTTATCGTTATAAGCCGAAAACTACACGTAACACTACAATAACTATCTTCTTGTTTACCTAGGCATACCTAGTATGAATACTAAACAATTAACGACAAATAGTTAAAACGTATTTTAAGATACTGTTATTGTTACAGAACTTTTATATTATGTTACAGTGCATAAAGCTCACATTATAGGTACACAAAACATTCAGAAAACACGCCACACATAGAAAAAGGCTTTACGAAATAAAAGACTTTTAAAAAATCACCCCATTTTAGCAGAAATATTCCCAAACTGGCCACACCAGCCATCTGACGTACAGTCACAAAGAGCAGTTTTTCAATGATAAAGTAAAATAGCATAATGAACAACAATTTATCATTCGAACAAATTCTCTTGTTACAAAATGGGTCAATTCGCTGGCCTCCGGGGACGCTTACGTGAGAAAAAAGCTTTAAAACGGTCATAAGGGGCTTTGGAAATGATGAATTTGCAATTTGTTATTTATTACCAAAGCAATATGGCGGATTATTATTTATTATGTTTATTACTGTAATCTAGTTCAATTTAATATATTGCAGTGGTAATTAAGAGAAAGTTTTATAAATTATAGACGGAATTAGGAGTTCTGTGAGAAAATGTTGCAATTTTTTGCAGTTAGAACCGGTACCTACTTTTACTGATTATTAGTAAATTATTTAATGTTTTTTATTAGCTTTGATTTTATTTTATGTTACTTTCGTTCTTCTAATGAAAATTACTAACAATGATAGTAATTTTTACGATAAATCGATACAATATACTTAAGTATATGTTTGCGACTCTCTTGATTTATAACATTTAGTAGTTACACACTGCACTTTTTGTAAAGATACAAATGCCCATTTTTGAAACGCGACAACGCGTTATAAATATGTACAATATATCTTATAAGTACCTACTGTTTGAATTAATAAAAAAATCGTGTATACATCGCGACACTATCACTGTTATATCAGTGCTATTTATAATTATCACGTCTGCATCGATGCTGTAAGCTTCGCCAAATAGAACGCGTAACTACTTAGCGCGCGTGAAAACGCTAGCCTGACGCCGCGCTATAGCGATGCGTCAGGCTAGACGCTTTGACGCGCGCTAAGTACGCGTTCTATTTGGCGAAGCCCTTACGTTTTTACTACGGATTGTATCAAACGCGCGGCTAGAAGTCGTTGTTAAGGCGCCGATATACTTTGACATTTTAGGGGGTGAACAATTATGTCTCGGAATAGCATACCTGGCCAATCTGGCGGAGTGTATTATTATACCATGGTGAAACTAATATTTACACTGAAGAGCAGAGAAGGTTGGCAACCTTATCTACATACATATCAATTACAATACGTTTTTGTCACTAATTAATAACAGAAAAAGTAAAATGGCCGAACAGTTCAACAAATTTTTTCACTTCACAACTGTCAACGCCCGGGGCGCGTGCGGCTCTAAAATTAATTATAACTTCGTAATTATAATTAAAGTGACGTTTTCATTAATGTAACCATATTTCCTGAGATATTGTTGTTTTGTGTGTTTAATTACTTAGCGGCAGGATGTGCGCGGTTGAAGTTGTGTACCTCATCATCATCATCATTTCAGCCATAGGACGTCCACTGCTGGACGTGGACATAGACCTGCCCATCGATCTCCAAAAGAGCCGGTTGGAAGCGGCCTGCATCCAGCGTTTCCCATGCGGTCTCTTTTAAGGTCGTCTGTCCATCTTGTGGGTGTGGACGTCCTCTTACCGGTCCGCTGTCTCCATTCAAGAACCTTTCAGCCCCATCGGCCATCTGTACCTCACTTGTTGTGTGTCACTTGTCGTAAATAGGTTAACCCTCAGATAAGACTAATAAAGGAGATATGGTAAGATGGCGTTTCGGGTTCGAACGCATTAATCTTAAATCAGACGACTTTGCCGTCTTTTTTGTGTGTGTAATATGTGTAATATTTGTGTCGTTACAAATGTATTTATTAGTATTAGGTAAGCGGTTTAGCTGCATAGTGAAAAAAATATAAAAAATTGAGACGTTTATTAGAATCAGAACGCCAAAAACGAAGTTTACGTTGTTTTTTCGTCAAAAAATGTAAAAGTGATCAATTACATTGAACTAAGGCATATCTCCCTTATTTGTCTGATCTGAGGTTGTAGCGCTGAAGGAAGTAAAGTAACTATATTTTAAGGGTTATCCCATTGAAATTTTAAGAAATTATGTTTTTTAATGCCTTTATACCCATTTTCACTAACCTGAAACAAGGTGACGCCTAACTAAAGAACTCGCAATCTAAGCTGAGTCCTGCGTAATTTTTTGTTTCACCAATGCATTTTTAATAGGTGAGTCCTAAGCTAAGAGATGCCTAAATTGTTGAAAGTTATCTATGGTTTAGATGTGAGTGAGCAAATCGGTATCGTGACGCCTTACGTCACTAGTTATCACCTAAAGTTGGTGAAAAGTTTTTTACCCTATAGCCAACTTTTAAATATTTAATTTAATCTGATTAGGGTTAGTGAAAACGGGCATTAATATCTCTAAATTACACATCTAACTGTCACAGTTACGGAAGACAAACTGTCAAGTGTAAAAAGGGTAGTTCAAAGCAACCGAAACGTCAGTCGAGTAGGTACACAGAGCTAACCAGCCGGAGCTCTCAAAGGAACCGCGGCTTTGTCGCAGCCTCGTTTGTGGTATCATGTCATGTCGTGACATTTTCAATTAGGGTTGTCGCAGCAACAAACCATGTTAAATAATTGTACTATAGAGTCATCTCTAGTACACAATTTTAAAGCCAGTTAGTAAAAATTTAGTTCAAGCTCTAAAACAAATACAAACAATAGAAGAAAAAACATTGGGATGCTTGTAAAAAATATGCACAGTTATACACATAACATCATAAAATACGTATTTTATGATGTTATGTAACAATATTACTTCATGATCATACAGAAGTATGCATATAAAATATGCACGGTAGGGACGTATGCAGATAAAAAAAGGACACAGGGTTATGCACAAGCACAAAACCTTATAAAATACCGAAAAATACTTTTTGTGCATACAGACCAGAGGTGTGCACATGAAATATGCACGGTATACACATAGCGTTAAATAATACCAAAAAACTTTATGGGCTTATTCTAAGTTTATGGGTAAACACATGAAATATGTGCGGTATGAACATAACGTTAAATAATTATCTTCACTTCACAAAATTAGTAAAACACCGAACAGTTTCCAGAATTTTCAAACAAAAGTCGTAGAAACAAAATTTGTATATGTTATTTATTTTTTTCAGGATCAAGAAACATACAACAAAATTTTTTAACCAAAGAAGCATACAGAAAAATAATTAGTTGAAATACCAGCATCGATGACCACGGATAGGGATAGATACACGTGAATATATATTTATCGTTATATCATATGAACATGACGCAAAGAAGAAACCTTATTTTAGAGTTAAAGTGGTAAACTTAATTTACGTCATAATATAACTACTAACTAGTACTTAACAAATATATAAGTTTAAAAATATATTCAGTAGGTAAACAGTAAAGTTGATTACACAGTAAACTGGTAGTGGGCTTGAGCATTTGGACTGTCTTTAGACCTTCAACGGTCTATGGGCAGTCTAACATGTATTTGTAGTGTTAGTTTTAGCTTGTATTTTGTTTAGTTATTAAAGGCACTTGCCCAGTAACAAAAAAAAATAAAAAAAAATAAGTTGGTAGGTAATAAGTCAGGCATTATAACAACAGCCCGTTGCCAGTTGAAAGACCATGAGTAGTGCTGAGGCAAACATAACCTAGGCGTCAAGAAAAAACGTTATGATGTGGAGAAACTGTCCCAGGGTTACTTATGGATACATTTGCAACAAATGAAGTCTAAATACATAGGTAGTTAGTACAGTTTTATTTATCAGATTACTATTCTGGTTCGAACATTTTTGAGTGCTGAATTGATCCTTAATGTTAAATATTTTTGCTTCTAGCAATTAACTTGCTGTTAGTGAGTGACAACTGACAACCCTGTTCATATGTCAAACAAAATCTTGACATGACACGTGCTTAACTGCTTAATCACATAAGTGAGGGACTTTATCACAATTAATAATTGTCGACAGAGGAATTTAAATCTTCCTATATCGAAATACAATGAAATATTTTAAAAAAACCCTCTCACTATTATGGCAAAAAAGCAACGAAAACTGGATTTTTGGTGTACTGATTCTATCAAATAGAAAGATCTATGGAAAACAGCTAGACGTATGACCCCTGGTAGACGTAAGGCCCCTGTATCGGAGACTGAATTTCAAGAGAGTGCTACGCAGTTCGCAGCAGATTGTTACCGAATTGAAATGTTTTACTTTCTCCATATTTACTTACAACAGCTTATCTGAGCTGAAAATTACAAAAAATATATCTAATAATATAAATGGTAATAAACCATTAATATGCATAATACAGGGTTACGCATATAGACTGTAATAAGCCGAAAGGAAGTCATTGTACTCATCATTATTAAAAACTTTTTCTTTGGGACCAAGCTTGAAATCGCGGGAAAAAAACTTCTGTATACCTACTTATTTACCAATAAATTAGATTAGAACTTTTTTCACGCAAACCGAATCACAAATGCATCAAAGAAGGCTAATCCAATACTGACAACTGTGCAATTTATCACTTCCTTACTATTAAATAACTACATATTAATTGATTTAAAAGTTCCTTTGAAAATCGCCGTCTGTCAAGGCAGCATTATCAACAAGTCTACTATACATTTGGTATTACAATATTGGACCTTATCTCATTGGAGTAAGGTGACAGTAAAGTGCATTATTTATGACTGTTTATTGATTAATCCTATAATTATATTATCCATGTCTTTAACGTCTATCGATACTGGGATTATTTTGGACATCCTGACTATTAAGTTTTAAGCCGATATATAGCATTTTTATATGGTAGAGTTTTTTTGCAGAGTTCACCTGCAATTTCCAAGCAGTAGTGTGCAAACAATACTGTGTTCCGGATTGAAGGGCAATATTTCCATTGAAATTACCGGGTTTCTCGTGGTGACGAGCGCAGTTGCTGCATTGGCGGATCCAGGGGGCCATGCGCCCCCCCCCCCCAAACACTTAGCGATTCCATACATTCGACTCAAATTTTCGATTTGATTCAGGTGCACCTTGTCTGAATGCCCCCCCCCCCCCCCAAATGAAATCCCTGAATGCCTCCCCCCCAAAATAAAATCCTGGATCCGCCCCTGAGTTGCTGCGTAGGGTTTTGAACTGTTGAAGGTCTAAATTCTGGGACCAAGCCTGGCGCACTCCGCACTTTAGGTATAAAGCTACAAGTAGCCGACTTGTCGAACCAATTCAGTGGGCTGCCGCGCGCGCGATAGACAGAGATAACGTAAAAAGAGTTACGAGATAGACAGAGGCGACTTCGAGCGCTACCTGAACTGCACTTTATTGTGTAGGCCACCCTTAAGAAGATGCTTACCAGTAACCCTGTATACCTACTTGTTATAATTATCAAATAGGTAGTCTTTAGACTTTTTTCTCCTTTCTTTATCAGTCACATTACTGTATTTTTGTTGTTGTCGTAAGTAAATATTTATCACATTTTTATTTTTATTTAAGTATACCCAAGGCCGCTTCTGCTAATACTGCAATAGGTATCTTCAAAAGAGATAACAGCATTGTACTTCCTAAGTCATAAAATATGAAACACCTCACATCAGAGCCGAAATCACAGAAGGAAGCAGAACCGAGGATGTTTAGCAGCTCGGGAGATCAAGCGAGCCGCCACTGTCCGTCGTAAATTTAATTATACGCAGATCTCTGTATATTATCACCTTTACTTTTGGTCTGGACATTATTTTAGGGGGGTTGTAGATGTATGAAACGTTTTTTTTTTGTACCTACATACTATGGGACAAATCTTGCAGTTGAGTTGAAATTTGACATACCTACTTATGTAAGTTCGGTGACAATGCAATGTTATGGTACCATCAGACCAGCTTGGTCTGATGATGGAGACAGAAGGTGGCGATAGGAACTCCTAAATGAAACGACATAGGTAACCCCGTCGAGTTTGGGCTCGTTGATTTGTCTTCCTGGGCACTTTGGTCCTATATAAATTCAATATGGCGGACGCCCTAAAATGGCGGACAAAATTTTCTTATCTACCATCATGATATGGGTATCAAATTAAAGGATTTCCTTAGAAGAATTTCGCTCGATAGATAAAATATATAAAAATAACACTGATGAGATTTGAGCTTTTCTCCCTGTTCGTCCATAAATGCTTCTGTGGTCTGCTGCTGCAGTAATATTTTATTATGGCTCAAAAGATAAGGAGAACATAAACCTACAACAGCATCACCTGAAAATAACGACAATCTCGATAAAAGACCACCAGCCAGTGAGCACCACTCGTTACCGTTTGTATTCCACTCTCCTCGAGCTCACTTCAAAGCTTGCCTAGCCCCAGCCCCGATTATGATATTCATTTGTAATTAATTACTAGCGGATATTTGGGCCGCCCGCATCGCTTTTGATTCGATAAATAAGATATAAATCATCTCTGTGCGTTCATGCTCGCCTGGTACACCGGGCAACTAATTTTAGATAGAAAATTGAAATATGTTATTTTAAATTGTAATGTTAGGAGAAATGCTTTCTAATTTTGTGAATTGGATTAGTAATTTGTTTTGCTAGTCATCATTCGCCATAAAAGTTATTTTCATTAGCTCTACATGTTTAGTAATAAACGATGATTGCGTTAATACTTTTTCAGATCCCATTTATTTTTGGGCAAAAATCTCCCAAAACTTCAATTTTTCAGTTTCCATGGCTAGCTGTCATTCAGAATAAATTAATCGTATTTTTTTAAACTTATTAGATCCCATTTATTTTTGGGCAAAAATCTCCCAAAACTTCAATTTTTCAGTTTCCATGGCTAGCTGTCATTCATCATAATCAGTCAGTAATCAGCCTATCTTAGTTTATTCCCAAAAGCCACTCTCCTGATCTTCGGGGCTTTTCGCTTCCACTGACTGCCAGCTAGCTCTGCCTTATACGGAGATTTGAAACCACGACGATGCAACTCTAGCGGTTTCTAAATAGGCTACCACGGCCTTTTTCAGGGCGGCTTATGGAACCGTTGATAGGTATTAATGAAACGCATTTTTTTTTTGTCAATGAAATGAAAATGAAATGAAATGAAATTTTTTATTATCCGGACTTGCATCCATAACTTATTATACAAATTACATTAATTAATTGATGATTAGAAAATTAAAATTAAAATTAAATTTAAAAAATTCAAATACAAAAATTACACATAAAAATTAAAATTAAAATTGAAAGATAAGATACTTTTTTAACATAACCTTAGGCTTTTCTTCCTTCGCCGATTTAATCCACGTTTTGCCCTGGATCGGTGACATCATCCAGTTGGTGTTCGATTCTACTTGTCTTTCCCATATTTAGGACTATTTTATGTGACTGCTTAAGTGGTTATCTTCGATTTTTTTTTTTATGCCATCGCAGCAATAACGGTCTATTCATATTAAACACATTAAGCTAATTAATAGCTAAATTAGCTACCATGGTTTCCACATCTGCTTGCCACCTACTCGTACCAGGCGTACATAAAACACTAGCAATCATATAAGTCGTTTCACTATAGAATCCTTCCTAATTATGTCAAAATAGGCGTTAATAAGACATCTAATGGGTATTTTTATGACGGCAATGCACCGCCAAAGAGCCTTCCGTTGTTTTTATTGTTTATCGACCTGGTTTTTTATCTAAGTTTTTGGGCAAACAACTGGATGGGAGATTCAATTTGACCCTTTCGTAAAGCTGTTTGGTAAGTATATTATTGTGGATAGCTTTGAGATTCGATAGTTCTCATAAGTAAACTTGATTTTAAAAGTAAAAAAATTATGTTATTCAGATAAACGCAACGCAAACGAAATGTGAAACGAAATACAATAATAGAAACTTTTGACAAAGAAACTGAGAAGAAAAACACAGAATGTCAAGGGAGGACGCTATAATACTTGACTTGATTTTGCCCACGACTTCGTATGCATAGACTTTCATGTAATTTTTCAACCACCGTTTGCCCCTCTTAATTCGGTCCTTTCACAAAACCCTTTCTTTACGAATCTCTACACCCCGCATGAGGAAACTACTTAAATGTCAGCTTCGTAGTGATTTCCAAGATTTCGATGAGTCAATCGGTGAGTGAGTATTTCAGCTTTTTTTCGGTCTATTCCACTTTAATCACCTGGGTGATATCACCTGGGTGCTAAAAGTCGACTCTTTAGTCGACTTTGATCTCCTGGGAATATAATCACCTGGCTGTGTGAGGATTTTGGCGTCTTACTTCTTATGCATTTTCCAGTGTCAAGTATTGATATACCTACATTAACAAATTTTATTTGAATATTATAATTCTAACAAGACATAGTATTAACGTAAGTCACGGTCAAGTCATACTCATGCCCCAGTAAAGTGGTGCATGGTGGCTTTACAAGAGGCTTCTATGGAGTTTCAGAAACAACACGAAAAGACGTGTTTCACCTCGTTATATCACTTGCCCACATTCGAGCACGTTCACGAGCACTTAATAAATAATAATCCACCATTATTACACATTAACACTCGATAATACACATGTTTAGGAAAACAATACAACGAGCCGATATGTTATTTTCCACGTTGGCGCCAAAACCCAAACGGAAGTGTTTTTAAAAAGGCTGCATCGCTGCTAAAAACGGCTGTTAAACCGCTCTTAGATCAAAGCCTAAGCAAGGAAGATAGACTATTATGAATCCTTGGCCTAAGTAACCTAGAACAAGACATGGCAGAACTCATAAGTAGATCATCATCATCATCAGCCAGAAGACGTTCACTGCTGAACATAGGCCTCCCCCTTTAACGTCCACACTGAACGACAGCCTGCCACCTGCATCCACTGGATGCTGCAACTCTCACGATGTCGCCGGTCCATCTAGTGGGAAGCCTACCTACTCTGTGTCTGCCGGTTCGTGGTCTCCACTGAAGAATCTTTCTTCCCAATCGATTATCGGTTCTTCGAGCGATGTGGCCTGCCCATTGCCACTTCAACTTGCTAACTTGCACTTCACTTCGTAAGTACTAAGTAGGTATTTATTTATTTAAGTTTTTTTGGTATTTTCATACAAACGCCATAGGCAGTTGAAGAAATGTTTAACCAGCGAGATTCGCGTTCATTCTACGTCATACTATCTCTGAGACCAAAGCTAAGCCCAAGATGTACTATTGCACCATAATTTATTACTGTGCCGGCCCGAGCTATAACACTATAATGGGCTTCCAGACACCTCTGGAGTGCGAGCGGGACGAAGCGATTTGCGCAAAGAAGAGGGAAGACCAGAAGCGCCGCTCCACGTCAAAATACGTGCTCCATTCGTTTTATTGCTTCGCTGTGGTGTGGGCTTAGGGATGGGATGGAGTGTGAAATCGATATCGATATAATGTAAAAGCTCTGTGATGTTGTGGTCAACTAATGCACTATGGAATAAGTGTATCGCAAAAAAGAAAAAAGAAATGTATTATTTTGTGCAGGGTGACTTGTGCAGACTAGCAGCTGAGTGTAAACTTTATTATTTGCAAATTATATATTTAATCAACAGCAATTTTTTTCTAAAACTATAAAGTTATTCCTTTCACTAAATGTTTTAACTTCAAACGTCAAACACATAAATAATAGAGCACAAAGGCCGTAAGTTTTTAACGGGCACTGTGAACGATTATAGGATTGGCAGAAAAGCGTATAAATCTTTTTGTAGCTATTGGAAAATCATGATTATAAATGATCATACCTAGTGTACCTAAATAGCTTTTATAGCTATTTCAATCTGTTTTCTAGACTAATGTTCCGTCAGAACGAAGTTGATATCGTTTTAAATAATTATCGACGTGCCTAATCATCGACAGTAAAAGCTCGCCATCGCCCCATCCCTCGGAGCGGCACCGCGGCTACATCAAAGGAGGCCACCTCTTTGATGTGGCCGCCGGCGCGCGCCTCCAAACGCCGTAAGCGACAAATCCATACGTCATCCTCCTGTCATTATAACGCCTTACAATCGGGCCGAGAATGTGAAATTACTTACAAGACAATATAAATTGACAAGCCGGTTTAATAGCGATTACTGCTTTTGAGACTCTTTGAGAACTGGGCACTTTGAGGCTTTGAGTGGTTTAGTCGATCCGAATGACTGACCTCGAACTGAGTCAGTACATTAGTGGGTGTCGATGTCAATAAAATTAGGATGCCGTATCAGAATTCCTTTGGGTTTTTGTTGATGTTTCGATGTTGTCTGGTTGTCCTTGGTATTTTGTACTAATTGTTTATCAAAAATAGATTGACTGGTGTTGTCATGGATGCTGAGGTAGGTATACGTATTTGACATTTGTTACGCTTGCGTCAATTTTAGTGCATTAGGTTACGTTGGTATGCTGCAGGTAAGTTTGGATACCCTTTTCTTTTAGTATCTAACAGGTCTTTGTATAGCATTGTTATTTGTCAATTGAGGCAAGGAAAATGGTTTTATTTTAAACAATATTTGATGTGTAAAAAACACAGATCAAAATTGGACTTAAGTCTTGTCGTTTCCTAAAGTAAAGTTCTGTTTTCGTAAGCCGTTCAAAAAAACATAGACGCTTAAAAATATGTCACTAAAGCAACTAGCCACAGATCATTTCAACACTGCTCAATGTGCTCAACAATAAGCAGAGCAAATTATGAAAGTATAAAAATAAAATTACAGGCTTAAAGACACAGCCATTATTGAAGGATAATTTGGACAACCCTTTACTCTGCCCGGTGTGGAGTTTTTTTTTTGGTTAATCTTTAAGCTTGAACAAAAGGAAGTGCTGATCGTGATACGAATTTTAATTGTAATGCGAGAACAGCTTGCTTAAATTATATTTATCTCACATGAGATTACTGTTTTTGCATATTGTTAAAATATTACCAATTTTAGTTCTGTGGAACACTTGAACCTGTTTAATAGTTTATTGGAATTTTGAATACAGTGATTTCTTTTTAGTTTTTTTTTTCTTTTTCTTTGGGGTTAATTAGAGTCTCATGCTTTTGTTGGTGCTGCAGACTTCATTATCTACCTTTTATCTATCTTGACTTGATACATTAGGCATCCACCCCTAAGCTAAGCTATCCAAAGCTAGGCTGTCAACAGGTGGCACTAAATTCGTTATTTTTTAAATATACGAGTAAGTAGATATATTTGCAATTCAATTTGCAATTTGAACTAAATCTTAAATTACGGCCATATACTAACACCATGATTGTAAAATTACCCATATTTTTAATTATGAAACGAACACATACTTTATTAACAATTTAGTCAAGAGGCCTATTCTGTCATACCACTCACTAAACTAAACCAATCTGACAGGACTAAAATTATCTGCCTCTCTTTTCATTTTAATATGTGAGAGAAGGATGGCAACTATTTTAGAGCTGTCAAATCTAGTTTAGTTTAGAGTGCATAAGAATCGATGGCACTTGTTCCGTTCTGTCACCCCATCAGTAACAAGCATGGTCTAGATCGAGTCTCATATAATATTATCTTTTTTGCATGCTCACAAACAGTGAGGTGTACCTAAATAATAGAGACGTTATAGGTGAACAACACGGTTTTAAAATTGACTTAACGCAGCATATACCATATAACATAGCATAGCTTACCTACGCATGTATATGTGAATTTTTTTTAAATAAGGGAAAGACTATGTAAGACTTTTTACGCTATATCTGTTGTTAGAAAGAGACAAAAATGCAATTTGTTGTGGACACTCGGAGTGCGTGACTGAGAGACGGCTGAATGAAGTCGGGCAGACAGCCTTGCATTCGTCTAGTCAATGTGGTGGCGGGTACTTACAACCTATCTACAGGTAAAAATATGTTACCTAAAAAAACCTATAAAGATTTTTTTTTTCTATCCATTATTGGTGCTGGACTTAAACGGTCTCATCTTGGTCTCATTAAACCTAATAATACGATTTAACTTTTTGTCAATCAATATCCAAAAAACCTAATCCAAAGTCGTCCAAAAAACCTAATTTCGACCTTGCCATTTAGTCTCACCCAGGCCCGAACAAAGCTAGACCCAATACCGAAATTGATGAAGAAAAATCGTCCCACGTCTCATCAATCAAGCCCAACCGACCACACGGGCCGATCCTTGCCATATTATTAAATAACGAACATACACCGTGAACAATTAAAACACAAAAGTAACATTTTCCGTCCATCCGTCAACCTTTATCAACGAGAAAAATCGTCTAATTCACACCTTAAAGAACTCAAATTTGACACACAAAGAGGTTATTTTGGTCGTCTAATTAATCTACTTCGCCCTTGTGGCCAGTATTTTTTTTTTTAAATGTTTTGGAAAACGACACAGTTTTGACAGAGTTTGAAGATGGATGGACGCTGGCCGGAGGCGGGGCGGGTTCCGCAGTAATCTAATAGGCCTGCGAGCGGCATGCCAACTGTTTTGGCTAAACGTTGAACGCTGACCATCAGGCGAGACTTGGTCCGTTAATTATGAACCTGAATGTTAATATGGGGAATCAAAAGCGTGAAATTGTGAAATACGTTGGTAATTTTTTTTTTGCACAATACGTCCAACGCTCTGATCAGCCAAACAAGGTTTTTGTCAGGTCTGAAGTCAAATATTTGAAAAAGTCAGACCAGGTGACAACAACATTTATTCCTGCTTGCAGTATGCTTGTACCACGACTTGCCTCTATGTAGGAAAAAGCTTTCTTCGTGCCTTCTCAAATCCGAACAATGAACTTGAGCTGCCGGTAGGTAAAGGAAAACATCGCGAGAAAAGTATAGCGTAGTAGGATAGCATAGTAGGTGTAAGATCCTGTAGGTATACTTACCTAGTAGGTACTTTCTAAGGCCTACTGGCTATACCCCTTCAAAATAAAAATCTGTGGCCCAGCACCTAACACTGTGTTTCGGCAACAAAGGCCAGTTTCTATTCCAGCCAGGGGCCTTACGGCTAGCTGTTTAAAGCAATCCAGTTTAGGTGATGAAAAAATGTTGCGCGACCGCAAACCGTATCTGGGCGCGTTAAGGTTACGTTCGCGTGATTTTCTGAACTGCGCGGTTTTAAATTTAGTTTGATACCGCGTAAGGAGTTGGCAGTGGGAACCTTAACGCGCCCGGATACGGTTTGCGGTCGCTCAAATTTTTTCATCACCTAAACTGGATTGCTTAAACAGCTAGCCGTAAGGCCCCTGGATGTTTTTAATACCATCTTAGCTTGTCAACCATAAAAAGCTAACCTACCAAATGTACCCAGTACCTAGCTACCTGACCTGTGAGCAGGTCAATTAACTAGTATGTTCACCTTTGCGACAGGGACAAAAATTCACATCTCAAACTTGACATTATTACCATAACGATATTATAATTTGCTCTATTCAATTTGGGCTTAATTCGAGTGATATTGACAAATGACAGACAGGTGTGGCAACACAGAATGGCTGTTGTCACGCCTTTAATGCAAAGTGGATGTAATTACATAATTGCTGGCAACAATTAATCATTTTGGGCGCTAGCTGTTTTGTAATTAGCTAGTCACTGCTAAAATATAGGCTATGGCAATATTAAACATATTATTTAAACTGTTTTGAACATGTTTAAAACAAACCTTTTGCTTTTAACAAAAAATAAACAACCATAAAAATCATTTGGAATTCATCATGGTTCGATAGTTTAAAAAAAATGAGTTTTTTTTTTTTGTCCTACTTTAACAAAAATAACAATAAGTGACAGTAAATTCCCCATGAGAAAACTTCGGTTATTAACTTAAAATTATTATAAGTAATATTATCGATTTTGCGATCGTGGGAATCGCTCGTCTTCACCATTAAAGTATCGAGAGAAATATCTGGTGACTCAGCAATATTTGTCCTAACATAGCCAACATAGCTTGAACTGTCTCCCGTTAAAAATTGTTTAGTTCTTGAGGGGTCTAGAATACTGGATGCTTCTAATGAGTAGTTTTGCTTTTCTCTAGTGAAGTGAACGTGTCAAAGTTAATTCGATTTAATGGGTCGGACCTCTTAATTATCAAATTAGAGGCGTCTCTCATGCTACTTTTGTGAGTTTTAAACTGCGATTTTACTTTGCAATTTTTTACTTTTTAACGAGGTAGTAAAAATAAGCTGTGACTATAATGATTGGAGATTATAACATACATTAAAGTTAAAAAAAAAACTAAAAAAAAAAAAACAAAAAAAAAAACTTAAAACTTAAATTAACTTAACTTAACTTATTTTGTAAAAAAATAACTTATTGTTTTTTTAAACAAAATAACTTAGAATAACTACTCAGAGTCTACTTCACTTGCAAATTTTAACAGCTATGTCGGTGACTCTGGTTCTTTGGAGTTTATATAAACTCTAGTAAATCTATTGAACCAAGCGTGAACTGAGGAGCGTTGACTCGGCTGGGTAGGTTTATAAATATCATTGTCAGCTTAGAATAACTACTCAGAGAAGGTAGGTTTCCAAACAACGCCTTCTCAAAACGTAAGCTACAAATTCGCTTTGTAGCTTACGTTTCGATTGGTATTTTATACGATTTAAGCAAGAAAATTCATGGAAGACCTGTGGAATGTCACACCATAACTCTTATGCAGCTTTTCTGATTTGTTGAGATACGATTTCACCGCGTAAATTGTCATAGTAAAATTTTTTTTTTTTTTGGAGCCTTGTATGACACCATTTGAATGGCTTAAATTTTGCGAATGTATTTGGTTTCTTTGTGGAGTTATTCTAAGCAAAATAAGTAAAATTTATTAAAAAAAAAAACTTATTGTTTTTTTTAACAAATACCGTCTTATAGTTAAAATGATATAGCAATACTACAGATAGATAAACTCTTTATTGTTGACACCACAAATTTCATACACACGATAAAACAGCTTAAAAACTAGTGCAACAATCGGCGGCTTTATCGCTAAGAGCGATCTCTTCCAGGCAACCTTAGGATGGAGAGGATTACAGGACGAAGGCGGGAGGAGGTAGATAGTGTAGGTGGTGTAGGTTAGGAGTTAAAAACTCATTTGCAGAGTTCATACAGATTTTCTGTCGGAACTGCGTCGTCTACCTAACTCTGAGAAGCTACAACATGGGGTTCTTCAAAAGGCGAGTTAATAGAGTCCTTAAAGGTCGGTAATGTAGTATTGATGTCTCTGGTGTTACAAGTAAGTATCTATAGGCGACGGTGACTGCTTACCATCAGGCGGCCCGGCTGCTTGTTTGCCACCTATGGCATGAAAAAGGTGAATTTTGCAACTCCCTCCTTTCTTTTCTTGTTTCTAACTTTTTGTACGTCGTCTGAACAGATTTTCATGAATCATAGCTAATAACACTCGGTCATATCACCATTGTAGCGTTTGGCTATGATGCCATGCCACAGACACATAGATACACAGATACACACAGGCACATACGTTAAACTACACCACATATTATAGCCACAAACTAGTAATAACATAACTAAATTGTTTTCTCCCAGTACTTAAGTACCAAGTACTTTTTGTACCTTAAGTCTTCGACTAAAATAAAATGAATGGACGGACCCTAACCATTGAAATTGCTCAGTAAAAACGAGTCAAAACCGTCGGACATATACTTCAACACCTACTAATTATAAAAATGTAGAGTATATTTGTTACAAAAAATAGATCCCGGTTTTATTTGTGTATTTACACTTCGGGAAAGCATATCAATGCATAATTTTATGAGATGTTTCGTTATCGCGTAACAATAGACACGTGTTGCACTTCCTACGGCTAGAGACCGACTGAAACGAAATGAGAGCCGGCGCTCATTTTGGTATCTTCAAAAATGCGGTTCTACTGGGCCTGTCCATTCATTTTATTTTGGTCGAAGCCTTAAGTAGTAGTATAAGTCAATTAAAAGTTAAAAACAATATAACAAAAGTCACGGACCCAGGTTCATGGAGTTGCATATTAAATTTTAAAAAAAACGTCGGTGTTTAAAAATACAAATACCATAAGTGAAACTTTTGCGATAAATAGAACTATAAATAGATAAATTACAGTCGCAATTTCTCCAGCAAACATTAATTTCATGAAGCTATACCTCTCATCCGCCGACATTGATTTATAAACAATACGTCAGTGACGTAAGCTTCTTTAGCGATCGAGATTTATTGCTAGGGATGAGGTTACTGGATGCTGCGAAGATCGATATCGATACTTTGTTTATTTACATATAGATATACATATTTACATACAGTCGTAAAGTTTGCGATGCTTGCTGATTGGCATTACAAATTACTCTTATAATAATAATAACCTACTTGCCATGTGTGTACATAAACAAAAGAACTTTTTTCAATACAATATTTTTTGTAAACTAAATATTAATTAGTAAACATCTTAACACAAACTCAGGGAAAAATATAGGTGTATGTAAGTAACTATTGGCAGGTGTAGGTTAGGTAGGTGTAGTACCTATATAGTGTAATTGGGGTTTGAACCCTGCTAATTGAATAAATAAATACAAAATACAATACAAAAATATAGTTTCTATTTATCTATAAGCCTGTGTCTTATACGCATTTATAAGCATTTATTGGCTCTCATTAGCCTAGAGAGCGAGATAAAATTAAATGTAAACGTTATTATTATAAGAATGTTTTTGAAATGATGGTAACCCACCAGGGCACTTAAATATTGTACTAACCTTATTAAAATTATTGTTTTTCAAGAGTTTTGACGAAACTAGACCTTCCCACTCCCATTTTTAATGTAATTAAATAAATATTTACTTAATATACAAACTTGTACTTCCAAAGAGAAACAGATAAATTTGAAGTAGACTATTAGTCTCTTTTGATTGTAACGTACTATCTCTACACTCTAAAAGGAAAATACTTGGCTAATTTCAGCTTCGTAAGTCCAGTAGTTATAGATATTTCATGATTAGTCAGTCAGTCAGTGAGTATTATACTATCTGTGCCCCGTGGTTTCGCCCGCGTGGATATTATGACTTCCTTATTATCATCAGCTATCTGCCAGTGAAAGTCCCATCAAAATCGTTCCAACCGTTTTGGAGTCCATAGGGAGGGAACGCACATACATAATACATACACACATCGCCTGTTATATTATAAGAAGAAAGATTTAGAACATTAAAAAGAATATCTCATAATTACTCTGCTTATTGCACAGGTTTCAGATAATATAGAGTCGTTCATAAAATTAATAAGCCTTAATTCGCCGCTTTTATACCTACTAAATTAGAAATTCACATCGTCTTATAATTGGCTTATACTTAATTATAAAACACATAAATCATATTAATTAAAACTAAAACTAAGCCGCAACGATATTTTTCTAAATACCCACGTTACTTAAACAGAGAAGTAAAAAGCTCGTAAAATTATCGATAAAATCTACCCCACACTACCGCCATGCTAGTCATTCAAACGGATTACTACTACAAACAAATTCACATGCCCCGTCTCTTTCTGCCACTTGCAAGTTATTGTTGCGGTCTCTCTCGCTCGAGATTGCTTGCCCTCTTTGTGTAGCCGCGGCGGCTTCTTTGAAGTGCCGAGGCCACGCCCCTCCCTCCCGCCTACCCCCACTTAATTCGTCACACGGTAATGACAATGGTTTTAATTACATTGGAAACAGATCGACTTGCGACATCGAGTCTTTGGTTTGGGACCTAATTAGGAACTTACTCGTAACTCAGCAGCTTGATTTGTGTAGCTGACCAGGTTTGGATCTGTTACTTCCAGGTTGGTTTTATTTTGAGCATATTCCTCGTAATTTATTACTAACTTTTAATTTATATGTTGTAAAAGTGTAACAAATTGATAATAAGTAATAATGACCGACGCGGTAAGATGACCGTTTCATTTTATCAACGAATTATGTACCTATTTGATTTCTGCTGTAAGGCTTGTATATATTAATTACCTATTTCCTGTTGCAAAATTAATGTATTAACAACACCAAAACAAGACGTATAAAAAATCCTACAGCTTTAAATAGCTAAAATTACAACAAAAAAAAAACTAAGCAAACCGCTACCAGTGCATCAATGACAGTATTTATCCACTTGACTGCTCATTCTTTGTCAACCCAAACTATTTCGAGCGGGCCAATACTTACTAGGCGCGAATTGAATGAATGATTTTTGAGTCTTGGTTATATTATCTTTGCAGTGCATAGACCTAATAATTTATTTCATAATCAATAAATAAAAATTCGGGTCATTTTTGTACACACGGTCATCTGAACATGATCTTCTGAACCCAACATAAGCGAAACGTGATATGCTGCCAGAGACTGATATACCTACCTACATACATATACATTTAAAATATATAGGTACTTTTTTAGGGTTCCGTACCTCAAAAGGAAAAAACGGAACCCTTATAGGATCACTTCGTTGTCCGTCTGTCTGTCTGTCTGTCCGTCTGTCAAGACCCTTTTTCTCAAGAACGCGTAAAGGTAGTAAGTTGAAATTTATACTAAATACTTGGGTCTACGGTTTCTTTTGGCTGTAAAAAAATAAAAGTTGTAAGTCAACGCAATCAAAAGATATGAACGTTTATGTCGCATATTTTGCGATTTCACAGGGGAACCAAAACCTATAGGGTACTTCCCGTTGACCTAGAATCATGAAATTTGGCAAAAAGCAAGGTCTCATAGCACATATATAGGAATAAATCCGAAAGTTAGAAATATGAAGGTATATCATTTAAAAATGATTATTTTGCTATGACAAACTTACATTTTGTAGTTGGAATGTATGGAAGAACCTTATTGTCAACTACAAACTTAAGTTTGTCTTTCAATATTTTAACTTCAGTTAGTTTTTTTTTTTGTCTCGCGCTCTTAGGGTTCCTTTATGTCGTATATTTTGCGATATCACAGGGGAATCAAAACCTATAGGGTACTTCCCGTTGACCTAGAATCATGAAATTTGGCAAGAGGCAAGGTCTCATAGTACATATATAGGAATAAATCCGAAAGTTATAAATTTGAAGGTATTTAAAAATAATTATTTTGCTATTACAAACTTACATTTTGTAGTTGGGATGTATGGAAGAACCTTATTGTCAACTACAAACTTCAAAGTTGTCTTCCCAGAGACTGTGGGATCGGCCGATCTGCGAACTAGCATGGAAATCGCTACTAGATACGTGTCCTAGTATTGCAGATCGCGCTCGTATTCTTGCTGTCTCTGTTTGGGAATCGGGACTTTGGTTGCAAGCCATGCCCTCTTTTAACACAGGTAGCCTTTTAGATCCAACCGCATTTCGTCTAGCTGTCAGCTTACGCTTGGGTGCAAGGTGCTGTGAGGCCCATCACTGTCAGTGTGGTACTGCTGTTGACCAGCTCGGTCACCATGGTCTCTCTTGCTCGAGAAGCGCTGGTCGTATTGGCCGACACGCTAGCCTGAACGACATCATACGCAGGGCACTTTCCACCGCCAATTTCGCAGCTGTGCTCAAACCGAGTGGTCTTGCGCGTGACGATGGAAAGAGGCCTGACGGTATGACACTTGTGCCCTGGAGGTTGGGGCGGCCCCTTGTATGGGACGCAACTTGTGTCGATACTTTGGCGCCGTCACATCTTCCTGAGACACAGGGTAGGGCTGGCGCGGCTGCTAATTCGGCAGAGCAGCACAAGCGTCGCAAATATGCTAACCTCGGCAGTGGTTACATATTTGAGGCGTTTGGGGTCGAGACATTGGGCCCTTGGGGACCGGGAGCTCACCTCATTTTCAAAAATCTTTCAGAGCGCCTGGTTAATGCGACGCGTGACCAAAATGCTGGCGTGTTTCTGGCTCAACGCATTAGCAATGCCATTCAACGTGGTAATGCCGCCAGCATGTTGGGTACGCTGCCAACTGGTAGTGGGCTTGAGCATTTGGATTGTCTTTAGACCTTCAACGGTCTATGGGCAGTCTAACTGTATTTGTAGTGTTAGTTTTAGCTTGTATTTTGTTTAGTTATTAAAGGCACTTGCCCAGTAAAAAAAAACTACAAACTTAAGTTTGTCTTTCAATATTTTAACTTCAGTTAGTTTTTTTTTTGGTCTCGCGCTCTGAGGGTTCCGTCTAACGGAACCCTCAGAGCACGAGTCCTACACGTACTTGTCCGGTTTTTTTTTTACTGGGGAAGTGCCTTTATTAACTAAACAAAATACAAGCTAAAACTAACACTACAAATACAGTTAGACTGCCCATAGATCGTTGAAGGTCTAAAGACAATCCAAATGCTCAAGCCCACTACCAGTTGGCAGCGTACCCAACATGCTGGCGGCATTACCGCGTTGAATGGTAATGTTAATGTGTTGAGCCAGAAACACGCCAGCATTTTGGTCACGCGTCGCATTAACCAGGCGCTCTGAAAGATTTTTGAAAATGAGGTGAGCTCCCGGTCCCCAAGGGCCCAATGTCTCGACCCCAAACGCCTCTAATATGTAACCACTGCCGAGGTACTTAAATAAATATATTAACATCCAGATATAGAACAAGCACAAATGTTCAGCACATGAATGTTTATCCTAGGCTAGGTGGGATTCGAACCTACGCTCCAAGCGCAGAAGGCAAGTTCACTACCAACTGAGTCAACGGGCCTGTCTATATATGTGTAAGCTGTGACAGTAAGGCTAGCATTTTGGGACCAATTACCACTGGTAGCGGTTTGTTTGTTTTTTATAAGTTTTAATTTTAAGTAGGTACTTTAGTAAAGTTTTACGATTTTTTTAGCTAATTTTTGTTGTGGTTGTTAGTAACTGAATTTTGTGACAGAAAAAATGTAGGTATATTGTATGTTTACAGTTTAAATAAAATAGGTGATTCGTTGGCCCCTAGGTATATACATCAGAAGCGTTGACCTCAGTTAAATCTCCACAAAGCCTCACTCATCGCAAACCTTTAAATCTGCATCTAAATATGAACCTAGGGTTCCTGCCGAGATGCCCGCCGCTGCATTCCCAACTCTTACATAATTATAGGCGGCCACTTCAAAGGCGCCGCCACGCCGAGCGGCGTCTTTGTACTCTAATAAACGAGTTTTCACCACCAAAAAAGTATCAACTCTAAAGTTTAGACAGTAAAGTTGATTTCAGATTAAAAGTTGGTGGTTTTCTTAACGCCTTAGCGTAGTAAAGGATCATATTGGTTAGGGATTTTGCCACGGACTTGTCAAAAAGAGGTTTTATTACGGTCTAAATGAGGGACCTCACTAGTGGATACGATTGAATTAGGTCATTCGTATCGAGTATTCGGCTTAGTTAATTGGGATTGATTTCGATTGGTGTCTTAATCGATAACTAGCCGGTGTCTTGAGAGACGCGCCGCCTACCTATCTCCATACAGAATTTCATCAAAATCCTCTCCAAATAATCATTCAGTTCAACAAACCGTTAGGGCTCCAGGGCACACCCCCTCTGGGGTGCCTGGGCAAGTCTGATTCCCACTCCCGGCGACGGCCCAAGCCGAGGTTCGAGGTGCCCTTGTGCTAGTCGCCTATAAACTTAACCACCAAGTTATGCCGAACGCACTCTGCGTTCGCTAACTAGTCCGGTCAAGCTGTAGAGGCCAAAAGGCCAACAGTAAAAGTCACTCATAAAAAAAAATCATCAAAATCCTTTGAGCTGTTACGGAGTTGAGTGGGAACAAACATAGGTACACACTTATAATTTTTGTGTTACAGGTTTTGCAGGTTAGCTAAAAATTCTGAAATTAGTAGGTAAACTTTTACCAGGTGTTCAATAACTTGTTATAGGATTTATGAATATAGAGTCGGAAATACTATTATGAATATAAGTAAATAAATAAATATTCGGGACATTTTTGCACACGGTCATCTTACGGATCTGTCCGCCTGTCGTCCTACCTATGAACGGTTGTATCCTTCGAACCGTAATAAATGGCCAGTTAAAATTTTCAGTTTATGTAATGTTACGGCGGTTTAACTAAAAAAGAAAAAAAAAGTCAAAAAGTAAAACAGAACAAGAAAACGAGAAACGGGTGATTTCCGTACCAACTGTATTTTTTTACGTATTTTTGTGTTATAGCTCTAATGTAAAAATGGTAATACGTACAAGTGTCAAATTTGGCATGATTATAGTACACATTCTAAAGTATAACAACAAATAATAAATAATGGCCAAGTGCGAGTCGGTGAAAAGTTTCTGTTAATTACCAAGTTATAACTGGTAATTTCGTTATTGAATTTTGTGGTGGTACGGAACCCTCAATGCGTGAGCCCGAATCGCACTTAGCCGGTTTATTTATAGAGATTGTTGTAGGCTGGAGTATAACAGATAACTTATCCCGGCAAATGCACAATTTGATAACCATTCTATAACTATTACAATGAAAATAAAGTTACTCTTGTACCTACTGAAATATCATCAAACAATCGTTTATGGCACATAAAGTCGAGAAGCTCTCAGATGCATATTTAGTCGCCGTTTCCGCACAATTGAGTCGCCATGTCGACACGACACAGTGATTGATAGCGGCGAGATTGAACACTTGAGGTCCCCTATAGACATGGGGACTATGAGTTTGTGTTCCCGCGGATATAACCGCGGATATAAACACTCTCCAAATCAAAGTATTGATTTGGAGAGTGTTCTACAGAAATGCTTCTATGAAGAGCCTCTCACTAACACATAATTTTTTTTATTGTAAACTTCACTATAAAGAGGAAATTTAAGACATTGTGCATTTTCTTCAAAATAACATTGCAAATATTTGACAGCCATTTTCATGTTGTTATTTTTGTGAAGGATATCATAATTACACATACCCTAAAAACCCTATCATTTTGAGTTTGTAAAAATATAAAATATCAACATGAAAACATTTGCAATCTTATTTTAAATATACCTAATACCTCCGACCAAAATAAAATTTATGGACGGGCCCAGAAGAAGCGCATTTTTGAAGATTACAAAATGAGCGCCGACGCTTACTTCGTTTCAGTCGGTCTCTAGCCGTAGGAAGTGTGACACGAGACTATTGTTACATGATAACGAAACATCTGACAAAATTATGCCTTCGTGTGCTTTCCCGAAGTGTAAATACACAACAAAAACCGCTATCTTTTTTTTGTAACAAATGTAATGTAGTAAAATGTAAGTACTGTACATGGTTATAATTAGGTGTTGAAGTATATGTCCGACGGTTTTGACTCGTTTTTACTGAGCAAGTTCAATGGTTATGGCCCGTCCAATCATTTTATTTTGGTCGAAGCCTAATACCTATACATAAGTGTTTTTTTTTAATTCCACTCATTGATAACAATAATTTCCTACAACAATGGATCGAGCTGACACTGCTGCGACTAAAGCTGCATGAGAACCTCACAATATCAGCAGTACTCGGACACAGTCATTCTCTCAAAGAGAGAGGGTTGGCCCTAATCCACCATGCTGGCCCAGTGCATGTTGGTGATTGCCATGTCTTTGAACTTCTGAGGTTCTTGTGATAACGGTTGCTTCACGATGTTTTCCTTCACCGTTCTTGTGCCATGGCATTGAAAATGCACATAAGTTATTTAAGGCACTTCTGCTGGGTCGAGGATCGAACCGGGTGCCGTCAGATTGTAAAGCGCACATACTCGGCCACCTAGGTACATGTTTGAGCCGTTTAGACTCGTGATTTAAAGACCGTGTCCCGTCGCTCTCGACTTATCATCATCATCATCCGCAGCCTTCCTTATCCCACTGCTGGGTATATGCCTCTCTCTTGCTATGCCATCTGCCTTGGTCCTGTGCTAATCAAGTCCAGGTTCGACCCACGATAGTAACAATGTCGTCGATCCATCTTGCAGCTGGACGACCAACGCTCCGCTTACCTTGTCTCGGCCACCACACTGTCACAACCTTACTCCCCCTGTCATCACTGCGCCTAGCAACGTGTCTCGACCAAAAGTTTGGTGGAGGCGACTAGTGACCGGAATGCTGGCTCCAACTTTGGCCAACAAATTAACATTGCCATTCAGTGGCAATGTTGCCTGCGTTCTGGCCACTTTCCAATGACCTTATAGATCAGTCTTAGTTTAATTTATATTTATTTTTAAGTAGCTTTAGGTCATTAATTGTTTATTGTAAAATCTTAGTGACTGATTTATCTTCAAAAATTTTGGCAATGTACGAAAGAGATAGCTCTGCGCGGGCTCTCTTCTCTCATAATATGATCTTTGAATAAGTCCTTTGATCCCGATTTCACAATTTAGTAAGTGGTCACCCTACGGTAGGAACAAACGACGACGACGGTTCGGTTGAAAGGTGGTCCGAATCAGGGAAACCGTGCTAAAGGTTGTGACATGCTTGAACCATGAAGGCCTTATGACAGTAATAAGGCAGACACTGGCTTTATGGCTTTAGAAGACTCATAACGTAAACCTCTAATATACTTAGCTATCTAAAAAGTTTGAGTAGCAGGATCTAGCATCTACCCGCATGTGCAAACGGAAAAAAAAAGTATAAATCATAAAGTCACATTAGTTATAATTTTTATTAACGGTTCAAGAGCAATAGACAAACACAGGTGTTCTATTTTACTCACGTAGATATTATATTCGCTATCTATATAATTTTTTTGTTCAAATATACTGTACATGGTTATAATTAGGTGTTGAAGTATATGTCCGACGGTTTTGACTCGTTTTTACTGAGCAAGTGCAATGGTTATGGCCCATCCATTCGCTTTATTTGATCGAAGTGTTCAATGTGACCTATCCTATCCTGCTGATAACTAGACGGCAACAACAAGCATCCAATTTCCACGAGCAGCCAGCAGAAATGTTAAATATACTTTTTCCCGGCATTCTACCAAATGGTCTGCAAAAACGATTTGACGCTTAAAAATAAATCGCTGGCACGCAACACGGTTATCGCTTCATTGGCTGATTAATCGAGTATCGATATACTCAGTATCGATTCCGAATTGATGCAATTTTAATGCTGTCCCATCGGGGAGAATCGATTATGCAAGTATCGCTGTAATCATGTAAAAAATGAGCGCGCAGTAAAGAAACAGTATGGGTATTTATAGTCGAAAAAAGAGATACTTCGCACCCTTGACCAAAATAAAATGAATGGACGAGCCATAACCATTGAACTTGCTCAGTAAAAATGAGTCAAAGCCATCGGACATATACTTCAACACCTAATTATAACCATGTACAGTACATTTGCTACAAAAAATAGATAGCGCGTTGTTTGTTGTGTATTTACAATTCGGGAAAGCATACAAATGCATAGTTTTGTCAGATGTTTAGTTATCATGTAACAATAGTCTCGTGTTGCACTTCCTACGGCTAAAGACCGACTGAAATGAAGTGAGCCCCGGCGCTCATTTTGTAATCTTCAAAACTGCTCTTCTTCTGGGCCCGTCCATTCATTTTATATTGGTCTAAGCTTCGCTCCTAATTTCACTCAACGAGGTATACCTACCATTTTGTTTTATTTCGTTGTCATAATAGTAAAATAATTGAAAAATTCTCAAAATTTAATTTTTGGGAAAAATTTCTACATGATTTTGAGTTTCAAAAATTGCCTAATAAATTGGAAATTATGAAAAATACGTATTTTTTTTGTTTTTCATGAAACAACTATTATTTTACAGAACTTAAATTGTCTATTGGTTTGCTCCCTAGGCCTGTATCGAGGAAACCAAATGATTTAAAATTAAATTAAAAGAATTACTTATTATTTATTTAATTGAATTATTTTTGAGAAAAAATATCGTTCATGAACCAAACCGGTATCTCTTATTCGTAGTACCTTTACTGTAATTCCCAGGTCTCGTTAAGACCACCGACTGCGTGCGAGAGAGACAGTCCATACCTTGGGTGGGCGAGATAATCAAGCCTTACTGAAATAATGGGTCATTGTTTGCCTCTATTATTTCAGTTGTATTGGGTAACAAATGGCGATCTAGCGGTGGGGATGATGGACTGTGCCCGAGATAGGTTGATTTGATTGTAGCTTTATGAACGGGAAAATAGAGATGGTCGCTTGGTAAGTATCTAGGTACACACCTACAAAGGTGCCTAGAGGCACAGTAGACATAATAGACCTATATAGAGGTGCGACGCGGCGGTCAAACGCAAGCCATTATCATCAGTATTAAATGCTTGTAAATCATCTTCCTACTGCTGGAATACAGGCCTTCTCTGAGAGAGAGAGAAAGGATGTGCTAGAATCCACCATGCTAGCCCAGTGCATATTGGTGAATGTCATAATATATGTCTTTTGGTTCTTGGACATACTTACCAGTTTCCTCACTATGTTTTCCTTCACCGTTTTTGAGCAATGGTATCGAACCTGTACATAATTTATTTACGTACTAAATAAGTCATTGGTGTAAAGCCGAGGATCGAACAGGAACCACAGGTGGGTGCCGTCAGGTTATAAAACGCACATGCTACCATCGGCCATCATAGCTCAAGAAATATTGATCCACACAAAATAAGCCCAACTCTCTGGGTGTTCTAATCTTCCATCTAGTTTAATTTATTCTCTAAAATAAAAACTTTAGTTCATTTCCCTTTGCGTCTTTTTCTCTTCCAAAACGAGATTACAACATCTTTCAAGAGTAAACAGAAAGCTCCACTTAGCCGTTACTGGTGGCCTAAGCGGCAGATTCTCGTCAATAATTCCATGCCGGTAATTGGCTGGCCAGAGCGGGTAATATGCCTTCGTGTGGGGCTTAAAGAGGCTGCTACAGATGAACAGTAGAATACCTACGACCTTTGATATGTTTATGTGAAAACTTTTTTTTAATTGTATGATTTTATTTGAGTAGGCCACGCACCGATATGCAATGTGGGCGTTATAGTCGGTTCATTCGACGAAATCAGATGCCTTCAGGCCCTGGAGTAGAGCGAGAGGAGCGGTTGCTCTAGGCCCCAGATAGCAAGAGGCGCCAATAGGCCAAAAAATAACAAAAAACAAGCGAAAAATAAAATTTTGATGGCGCCTCACGCCTTGGAGCTAGTGTGGTTTTTTGTACCGCCCAAAGTCGCAGCTGTGTTCGAATCGAGCGGTCTTGCGCGTGACGATGGAAAGAGGCCTGACGGTATGACAAAAATTGTTACCTAGAAGTTAGGACGCGACTTGTGTCGATATTTTGGCGCTGTCACATCTTCCTGAGACACAAGGTAGGGCTGGAGCCATTTTAGCAAAGCAGCACAAACGGCGCAAATATGCCAACGTCTATAGTGGTTACGTATCTATCTATATATTTGAGTCGTTTGGGGTCGAGACATTGGGAACTTAGAGAACTAGCTCACCTCATTTTCACAAATCTTAGTGCGATGCGTGACCAAAATACAGGCGCGTTTCTGGCACAACGCATAAGCATTGCTATTCATCGTGGTAATGCCGCCAGCATGCTGGGTACGCTGCCAGCTGGTAGTGGGCTTGAGCATTTAGATTGTCTTTAGAACTTCAACGGTCCGTAGTGTTAGATGTTAGCTTGTATTTTGTTTAGTTAATAAAGTCACTTGCCCATTAAATATAATCCACCATTATTTTATTTTATTTTATATGGAAAACATACAGTGATAAATAACTACATTACTGATACATTAAATAAGTAAACGCCATTGAGCAGTTTTCGCAACTTTTTTATTATAATTTCTTTATTATAATACTTGCACAATAACACTCAAAATAACAAAAGTTTAAGAAAATAAGGCGTCGATTCTGTCACTAAACTAAACCAATCTGACAGGACTAAAATTATCTGCCTCTCTTTTCATTTTAATATGTGAGAGAAGGATGGCAAAATTTTTTGAGCTGTCAAATTTAGTTTAGTTTAGAGTAGGTACCTACTTCAGAATCGATGCCAATGACCTCTCATTGGCATCGATTCTGATGTACCTATACTTACTTCTGATGGACAGGTTTTTATTCACTTTGGCGCCAAAAAAACCGACGGTGAAGTAAAAGATGGTAAATGGATGTCGATTCGGGTTATGCTTACTATAAAAACTGCATTGTCATCGGAACTGAAATAACATGTAAAAATTCAACTCCGTAGGCCAAAAGGAAATGGTTCTAATTAAGCGCAAGATTTGACCTGAACAAACAAACATACAAACATTGCAAGTTAATTAAAAGCTTATAAAAAATTCTCAAACCAATAAATATTAGGAACTAGCAACCCGCCCCGGCTTCGCACGAGTTTAATTTACGTGATGAAACGTTATCTAACTGATGGTGAATACGGCATCAAAATCCGTTGCGTGGTTTAGAAGGTGTTAGCGGACATACAGACAGACAGACACGGAAAGCGACTTTATTTTATACTATGTAGAGACTATGGCAAAGTCTATTTTATAGACAGGCACGTCTTTAAAGTGAAAGGCAGGTGCTTTGGTAAATCTGTAAACTACCAATTTATAAAAACGTAGCCATGTTATTGAACTATAAATAAGTGTTGAAAATTATATCAATAATAAATAAATAAATAAATAAATAAATATTCGGGACATTTTTCACACACGGTCATCTGACCCCAAACTAAGCAAAGCTTGTGATATGGCTGCCAGAGACTGATATACATACATATATAGTTTTAAATACATACTTAAATAGATATTAACAACCAGATATAGAACAAACACAAATGTTCATCACACAAATGTTTGTCCTAGATGGGAATCGAACCCACGCCCCCAAGCTCAGAAGGCAGGTTTATTTAAATGTTCCGTGAACTCTGACTTCGTTTCAACGCTTTCACTCAGAAATTCAAACAAATCTGCCGGAATTACATTGAGAGATCACGAAAACGCCATAACGCATTACTGGTGAAATAAAAAACAAATTCTGGAAATGCTCTTTTATAATACACTCGTAATAATTCTATCTACGTACATACTAATGCCACTTAAAGCTAATAAAATGATGTCAGAAAACCATCGAGATACAATACATATAGAGTCACAATCGTGCAAAAAATTCTGAAACAAAGCTTGGCGCACGCTACGAATTGCGCAGACTTTTTGGTTAGTTACAAGGTAACCGCGATCCGACTACAACGCCGCGCGATGCCAGAGCTACGATGACATAGCGGACAACTTACGTAGGACACTATGCAAGCGACATAACGTCTAAATTGGAGTTTGAAGTATAATTATTACAATATATGTACTTACCTACAATGACGCTCGGATGTTTTTTGACTGTTTTCACTGAGAGGCTCTATAGGAATTGTATCTCGATGCATAAAACGCACAATAGTATACTTACGTGTGCAATTTCCACACAAATCTAAATTGTGTCAATCAGTAAGAAAAGTTATTTTTAGTTTGTTAGTTAGTTTTCATCAAAATCGGGCCCTAGACTCCTTTGAGTACTTTTCGCTATACCTACCTCATAGTCCTCATACCTACCTACCTTACTTAATTTCGGATTTAGGTAATCATCCTCGCCCACTTAAAACAATCAATCTGTATAACGTTTTAAATATTTTTTATTGTTCTTAAACAGTATAATAATTTTATTGGTAACAAAGTAAAAAAAAAAATTTTAATAAATAAATATTCAGGACGTTTTTTCACACACGGTCATCTGACCCCAAACTAAGCAAAGCTTGTGATATGGCTGCCAGAGACTGATATACATACATATATAGTTTTAAATACATAGTTAAATAGATATTAACACCCAGATATAGAACAAACACAAATGTTCATCACATAAATGTTTGTCCTAGGCGGGAATCGAACCCACGCCCCCAAGCTCAGAAGGCAGGTTCACTACCAACTGGACCAACGGGCTATCTTTAAAGTATTTTTGGTATTACATATTAGAGTTACTAAATACAATATACAATATCTGTAAAAGCAATCACAGTAGGTAAGTACTAAAGGTGAAAGCCCGCAATCGTGTCTAACATCTCCAAATGTTTCACGAAACATAATGAATAATGGAAGATTAGGGATATCTTAATTATCATGGATTTACACCGTTAGATTGACCGAAAGAGTTTCGAGTGTCAATAACTCATGCGTTTCTTGAATGGCTACAACGAAAGCCAGTATTTGTGGGGCCCAGTTAATAAATTACCTTCGGGACCTCACATTGAGAACCCTAAACACGTGGGCAAAGCTTTTTCAAGCCCCGCCCGAGAGAGAGAAAGAACACTAAGGTCTCCCCTCTCTGTTCTTCTTAGGGCTTGCTGTACGACCAACTTATCTCTGTTGTTAAATGAGGGAGCCACTAGTATATTTTGTAAAGAATACTAATAGTCCGAACTAAAGAAAATAGTTCCGCTATTTGGCCATCTTGTCAAGGTAGTATTGTATTGTTTGGACTATGATTTAGTCTGTGGTAGAGCCCGATGCAATAATTTTAACAATGTAAGTACTTAGACAATAAAATGGTGTGTGTTTATTTAAGAGGTAGTTTTTGCTGTAATTTAATTAAGTTTCTAATTACAACACCGTTAAGGCTGTAAACTGAACGTTTGTATATTAGGTTAGAAGGTTTAGAGGTCTATGTAAAGGTTACTACGAGGAGAGAAGAGTCACAGAGTTTGGCTTGTCTAGCGATTAGTTGATTTCATAAAGTTAGACAAACTTCTTAAACAATTTAGAAGAAAATATGTACCTACATAGATAATAGAACGTTCTACCTACCTAGGTGTATAATATATATACTAGCAACGCACCCCGGCTTCACACGGGTGTTAGTTTTATTTTTTAAGAGGGGGCAACCGAAATTTTATGCTAATTTGCCATGATATTCTAACTAAACCAAATATCCGATCACCGTAATAATTGATATATGTGAATTTTCAATTCATTTTCTTTCCGCCATTAAGACAGAAACATAATAGCAAGATATTTACTCGATACTTTAATGTTTTGAAAATGGTGCCTTTTTGCTAATTTTTTTGATTTTACTTGGAAAGTACTTCAGTTACATATCTAAAATAAATACTCACCGAAGGAAAATATAGTTTGTTTTCCAGTGTTAAGACAAAATTTACCTAGATTAATTAGTACTCTCATAATAAATTATATTCGATTTGAGACTTACGTCCTTTAGTTCTAAGCAACTATTCGGTCAAACGGCAAGTCCGATATTCAGTCTTATTCTGTTGCGCTTTGCATCTAAATAGCGAAACATGCTCCGTTTAACCTCAGTACCGCACTGTGCCTCAACGGGGAAGGACGCACGCGCTTGCTTTTCGCCTTGGTTTTATCTTCCGAGTGCGATTATATCAACACCTACTGTATTTTCAAACAAAGGATAATATAAAAAATCGATGGCTCGAACGCGACCACTTGATGCGGCTACCAAGTGGTGACAATGACCTTAGAGCACAGACTAGGTAAAGCTACTACGAAAAAATAACATAGATACAAATAAAATGGATACGACTAGGCCCTAACGAATCCATTATTATGTATGCTCAGTAATATAACTATTAGAGTCGGAGTGTTTCTTTGTGACAGACAAACAGACAGAGAGAGAGAGAGAGAGAGAGAGAGAGACGGAGAGAAGCAGAGAGAGAGAGTCAGAAAGATAAAACTAAAAATTAAATGACATTATAAAATAATTTAGATTCATTATAATTATATAAAATTAAAATTAAAAATCATTTAAATTAATGTGATGGTTAATTTGACTTGAGAGTTCCATCCACATTTTCTCACGTTTTTACGAGAAGCGGCTTTCTGCAAAAGGAGGAAGGTTCTCAATTTTAACAGACAAAAAATAGCTTGGTAATAATGGAAGCAAAAAAACATCTTCTAATAAAAAAAAAATTTAATGTGGAAAGTCAAACAATAGGTACTTATGTTTTTAACCGACTTCAAAACAGGGGCAAGGTTCTCAATTCAACCGGTATAAAAAAATACTAGTCGAATTGAGGACCTTCCTCCTTCTTTGAAGTCGGTTAAAAACATAAGTACCTACTGTTTGACCAGTTGGGTTGGCTCGGGTATGTGCTGGTAAGGGGAAATGCACAATACACTAGCGGGACTACTTACCTTAGTCAAAGTCAAATACTACTTACCTTTTTATCCGACTTCAAATAAGGAGGAAGGTTCTCATTTACCATAGAGTACCTTCAATTCGACCAGTATTTTTTTATACTGGTTGAATTGCAGCCCACCACTGCGGTGCAACAATGCGGTGCAACACTGCGTTGCAACACTGCGGTGCAACAGTGCGGTGCAACAGTGCGGTGCAACAGTGTGGTACAACAGTGCGGTACAACAGTGCGGTACCATCTTTAAATATTTTGAATCAGTAGCATAAAATACGAGTTTCTCAGATCAAACGCTAGGTGGCACCACCAGTATTTCAGCAAAGTGAAGTTATATCAAAAAATAAATAGCTATTTTTGAATATTTTGAACTAATTGGTTGGAAACATAGGTGAGTTTTTTTTTGAGGATTAGGTGAGGTTTTGCGTGATTTGCGTCCAACACTAGATGATAGCATTTATATTTCAGAGAATCTTGACTTGTATCGTAAAATATTTCTGCCATCCTTGCATATTTTAAATCAGTAACGGTGATTATAGATTGTTCAGTTCTAATACTAGAAGACATCTTCAATATTTCAGTGAAGACGTTAAATCAGAAAATATTTCAGCCATCCTTGAATATTTTAAGTCTGTGGCATCGATTAATGGCTGCTGAGGTCAAAAGCCAAACGACGGCACCAATATTTCAGAGATTTTGAGAAATAGCTTCACTAACGAAATTTCTTTATTTAATTCAAATCCGAAAATATTTTGACCATCACTACATATTTTGAGTTTTATTCAGTGGTAAATGATTTCACAGGGTGAGTATTAGGGAACTAACGCAGTATTTTTCATACATTTTGGGTAATGAGAAGCCACAGGCAAACCACGGCAAAACTTATCTCAGATGGCGCCACCATCGCTGGTGCTGTCATTTGTGGCTTATTTGAGGTTATAAACATTGCTCTTGAATGAAACAATAAAAATAAACTTTGCCTTTAAACAGTAAAATGTTTCTTATATTTCAGAGAATCATGACTTGTATCGTAAAATATTTCTGCCATCCTTGCATATTTTAAATCAGTAACGGTGATTATAGATTGTTCAGTTCTAATACTAGAAGACATCTTCAATATTTCAGTGAAGACGTTAAATCAGAAAATATTTCAGCCATCCTTGAATATTTTAAGTCTGTGGCATCGATTAATGGCTGCTGAGGTCTAAAGCCAAACGACGGCACCAATATTTCAGAGATTTTGAGAAGTAGCTTCACTAACGAAATTTCTTTATTTAATTCAAATCCGAAAATATTTTGACCATTGTAGGTAACCTATTTTATATCTTATTAATTTATTCTATCTATCTATTTACACTATTCAAATCATTTATTATATATTATTTCATATCTAGTTAAGCATAGAATTACACTTAAACACACATAACTCACATACATTACATTTCATACATTCATCACACCAAACAAAATAATATATTATATTACACACGAGCATCGCCGCGCGCGCGCTCCTACTATCTCGATTTACCGTTAGCTAGCGCGCGCCGGCCATCGTCGTTGCCGGCTAGTGTCGCCTGCGCACTCCAGTCGCTACTCAGCTACGGCGCGAAGCCCATGTCCCGCGGCACAATTTATCCGGCCAATAAATACGCTCCAAAGATTCAGCCATCTATTATTCTTCCACACGCATATCCCAAACTGGTGACCCCGACGTGATGGCTGAACAGAAAACAGGAGCAGACCCGACAACATCAAGTGGATCCAACACGGAAGATACGCGAGTTAATGTCGATACGCGACCACGCCGCAGACTCAAGATGGCGTCTCCCGTCGTACCTATAACGTCGAGTACGCCGCCACCGCCGTTCCAAGTCAAAATCCCTCCATTTTGGCCTGAAAAACCTGCCATCTGGTTCGCGCAAGTGGAGGGACAGTTTGCCATCGCAAGAGTGACGGACGAGACGGCCAAATTTTATCACATTTTGGCCACGCTTGATCGCCAGTACGCCGCAGAGATCGAAGACATCCTCACCGGTCCCCCGAACTACAAGCGGTTGAAGGACGAGCTTATCAAGAGACTGTCGGCGTCCCGCGAGAACAAAGTAAAACAGCTGCTCACTCACGAACAACTCGGAACCCGCAAGCCGTCACAGTTCCTGCGCCACCTGCAACACCTCGCTGGCCCAGAAATACCAGAGGAGTTCCTGCAGACGATCTGGACCAGCCGGCTACCTCCGTCAATGCAGCCAATCATCGCGTCACAATCCACGTTGACCCTGGATGCACTCGCTGACCTTGCCGACCGCGTCCACGACATCGCGACGCCGGCGCACCAGGTCGCGACGACTTCAGTACCAGCAGCATCAGCTTCGCCGATCGAGGAGTTAGCGCGACAGGTAGCCGAACTCACGCGACAGGTGAGCGCATTAACATCTCAGTCCCAGCACCGACCGCGATCTCAAGAACGAGGCAGAGGCCAACGCGACCGATCCGTGCACCGGTCGCAATCAAACTACCGAAGGTACCCCATCTGTTGGTACCACAGTAAGCACGGGGCCAAAGCGCACAGGTGCGTGAAACCCTGTGATTTTAAGGCGACGGGAAACGCGACGGGCGGTCAGTGATGGCGACAGACGACCGCCGCAGCTCAACGGGTCGCCTGTTCATCACGGATCGCGTGACCAACATGGAAATACTCATCGACACTGGTAGTGACATTTGTGTTTACCCTGTTTCCGCGCTTCGTGAGCGCCGCGCCAAAACTGCGTATCAGCTCAGTGCTGCCAATGGCTCGGCTATCGACACGTTTGGCTATATGGAATTAAATTTGAATTTAGGCCTACGCCGTAATTTTCCGTGGCGCTTTGTTGTTGCTGACGTCACGAAAGCTATCATAGGCGTGGATTTTCTTTCACATTACCGCCTCATCGTTGACGTCAGCCAACAAAAACTTATCGATAGCCTCACCAATGTTAGCACTGTAGCATGTATATATATTAGTAATAAGCTTGTTTCAAGTGTGAAAGTAGCGACTGGTGGTGACAGCAGGTATCACAAAATTTTAGCCGAATATCCGGAGATAACACGCCCCGCTGGTACTCCGGGTGTTTTCAAACACCACACTACACACCACATTCGCACTACACCAGGCCCACCAGTATCATCCTCTCCACGCCGACTCGCTCCCGATAAATTAAAAATCGCAAAGCAAGAATTCGAAGCCATGTTGAATAACGGGACGGCACGACCGTCTGACAGTCCGTGGGCATCTCCTCTCCATCTTGTTTCAAAGAAAGATAATGGGTGGCGTCCATGTGGGGATTATAGGCAACTCAACGCGAGAACAATACCCAATCAGTACCCGATAAAACACATACAAGATTTTTCACACAGTTTGTCCGGTTGTAATTTTTTTTCGGTTATCGATTTAGTTAAGGCCTATAATCAATTACCAGTTGAGGGACAGGACATACCCAAAACTGCGATCACCACACCCTTCGGATTGTACGAATTTCCTTTTATGACTTTTGGACTTAGGAACGCAGGACAAACTTTTCAGAGATTTGTAGACGAAATGACGCGTGGACTCGACTTCTGTTATCCTTATCTTGATGATTTTTTAGTCTATAGCAAAACGTCACGTGATCACGAAGACCACCTGCGCCAACTTTTTACCCGTATGAAAAACTACGGTGTACTTATCAACACCGCCAAGTGTGTCTTCGGTGCATCTGAGGTAACATTTCTCGGGTATCATATCTCTGAAAAGGGCACCAAACCACTGGAAAGCAAGGTAGAGGCAATCTCCAATTTCCCCCCACCAAAAACCGTCCGAGAACTCCGACGATTTTTGGGGATGGTAAATTTTTACAGGCGATTTTTGCCTAAAGCCGCTCAGATTCAAGCTCCTCTGAATGCCTTGCTCACCGGTTCGGTTAAAGCTTCCCATCCAGTCGTCATACAGGGCGATTCATTACAAGCGTTCGAGGACTGCAAGAAGAGCCTATGCGACGCAGCTCTCCTGGCTCATCCTGACAGTCAGGCTAAGTTAGGACTTGTCACTGACGCCTCTGATACGGCGATAGGTGGGGTCCTACAACAGCAGAAGGATGGAGACTGGCAGCCGCTAGCATTTTTCTCTCGCAAGTTGAGCCCCTCGCAAACAAAGTACTCTCCGTACGACCGCGAGCTCCTTGCCATTTACGAGAGCATTAAATACTTTCGGCACATGCTAGAAGCCACTCACTTCACGATCTATACTGACCACAAGCCGCTGTGTTACGCTTTCCACGAGCGGAAAAGTAACTGCTCGCCTCGTCAGTATAGACACCTCGACTTCATCTCGCAGTTCACCACCGACATCGTTTTCATCGCCGGCAAGGACAACTTGGTTGCCGATACACTGTCGCGCGTTGATGAACTGCAGATGCCCGTCGATCTAGAAGTGATGGCTGAGCTCCAAGCCACTGATCAAGATCTCGAAGATCACCTCAAAGGCGATACCTCGCTTCGCCTAACAAAGACGAGCGTACCCGGGAGTCGTGCAGTATTGTACTGCGACGTCAGTACACCGACACCCAGGCCTTTCGTCCCGCAACAACTGCGTCAGCAGGTATTCAACTGCCTCCACTCACTCAGCCACCCCGGTGCCAACGCCACGGCCAAGCTCGTTGCACAACGCTTCGTTTGGCCACTGATGCGTAAGAACTGCCGAGAATGGGCTAAAGCATGTTTGACTTGCCAGCGCTCGAAGGTCACAAGACACGTTGCCTCACCTTTAGGTACGCACGATGTACCTTCAGCGCGTTTCAAATGTGTCCATTTAGACTTGATCGGCCCGTTACCACCCGCTGGTGATTATCGGTACTGCCTCACAGCCGTCGATCGCTTTACGCGATGGCCGGAAGTTGTGCCTATTACCGATATCACCGCCGAAACAGTGGCCAAAGCGTTTATTACTTGCTGGGTGGCCCGATACGGTTGTCCTACCGAGATCGTAACCGATCGAGGCGGACAATTCCAGTCGGCATTGTTTCAGCAGCTGTCCAAGTCCATCGGTTTTGATCACCGTAGGACGACGAGTTACCATCCCCAGTGTAATGGCTTGGTCGAACGTTTCCACCGGCAGCTGAAGGCGGCAATTACCTGCCACGCTGACACCAACTGGATCGAGTCACTTCCACTCGTGCTTCTCGGCATAAGGAGTGCCTTCAAAGAAGACCTCCAAACATCATCAGCTGAGCTGGTGTACGGTGAGCCGCTACGTCTGCCTGGCGAATTTTTCGGCCACGATGTTGCCCATTATACCACCGACATCACTGATTTCTCAGCTCGTATGAAATCTTTTGCCGAGAACATACGTCCAGTCCCACCCCAGCACCACACTAAGCCCAGAGCCTTCGTATTTAAAGAGCTCGCCACATGTAGTCACGTATTTCTGAGGGAAGAAGTGCTACGTGGCTCACTCCAGCCAGCGTACACTGGCCCATACGAAGTGCTCAAGCGGAGTGCAAAAACTTTTATGATTCGTGTCAGGAACAAAGACGTGACGGTAAGCATAGACCGCCTTAAACCAGCCTATATACTGTCCGCCGACACACCTTCACTGCGACGCGACATACCACCTCCAGACCCTCCACAGCCAACACCACAGACTCCTCCAGTGAGAGTTACACGATCGGGGAGGAGAGTTCACTTTCCCGATTATTATACGCCCTAAGTCGGTCTCTGGAAGGGAGTGATGTAGGTAACCTATTTTATATCTTATTAATTTATTCTATCTATCTATTTACACTATTCAAATCATTTATTATATATTATTTCATATCTAGTTAAGCATAGAATTACACTTAAACACACATAACTCACATACATTACATTTCATACATTCATCACACCAAACAAAATAATATATTATATTACACACGAGCATCGCCGCGCGCGCGCTCCTACTATCTCGATTTACCGTTAGCTAGCGCGCGCCGGCCATCGTCGTTGCCGGCTAGTGTCGCCTGCGCACTCCAGTCGCTACTCAGCTACGGCGCGAAGCCCATGTCCCGCGGCACAATTTATCCGGCCAATAAATACGCTCCAAAGATTCAGCCATCTATTATTCTTCCACACGCATATCCCAAAACCATCACTACATATTTTGAGTTTTATTCAGTGGTAAATGATTTCACAGGGTGAGTATTAGGGAACTAACGCAGTATTTTTCATACATTTTGGGTAATGAGAAGCTACAGGCAAACCACGGCAAAACTTATCTCAGATGGCGCCACCTTCGCTGGTGCTGTCATTTGTGGCTTATTTGAGGTTATAAACATTGCTCTTGAATGAAACAATAAAAATAAACTTTGCCTTTAAACAGTAAAATGTTTCTTGACAGTGGCGAATCTCAGAAAAAAGTTAATGTTTCCTTAGCTGGTAAAAAAGCGAATCTTTTGGCAAGGTAGGTATGCAATAAAATTATCAATCACTGCGTTGCAACACTGCGGTGCAACAGTGCGTTGCAACACTGCGGCGCAACAGTGCGATGCAACACTGCGTTGCCACACTGCGTTGCAACACTGCGTTGCAACACTGCGTTGCAACACTGCGTTGCAACACTGCGGTGCAACACTGCTTTACAACACTGCGGTGCAACACTGTGGACCAAGTAGACAGAGACACTAAGATTATACAAGTCGCATTGAGAACCTTCCTCCTTATTTGAAGTCGGATAAAAAGGTAAGTAGTAATACCTACTGTTAGACCGGCCGGGTTGGCTCGGGTAGGTACTGGTAGGTCAAACAGTAGGTATATTAGGCCGACTTCAAATAATGAGGAAGGTTCTGTGAAGGATGATGATGATATTTTTTAGTAAATTGAATTGAATGGAATGGAATTGAATTGCATTGCATTAAATTACATTAAATTAAATTAAATAAATCATACTTAAATAGATATTAACAACCAGGTATACTCGTAGAACAAACACAAAATGTTCATCACATTAATTTTGTCCTAGGTGGGAATCTAACCCACGCCCGAAGCTCAGAAGGTAGGTTCACTACCAACTGGACCAACGGGCTTTCGGGTATTTCGTTTCGCGTGTTTCGTTTAGTATAGTATAGCATAGCGTAGCGTAGCATAGCATAGCATAGCATTAGTTTAGTTTAGTTTGATTTAATGTTTAACGATCTCTGACTCTCTGTCTCAAGCGTAAAATTTTAATTTGAAAATTAATTTAGGCAATTTCAATTTAATTTATATAATTTATTAATTTTATATTGATATTGTAGAAAACTTAAAAATTAAGTTTAAAAATATACAACAAACACAATTTTGAAAATTGAAATAAACAATTTATGGTTTTGCGCGCCGCGACCGAACCCAGCTAATCGCCAAAACGCCAACATTATGCTTATCCTGTGTTTATTACTCCTTGCCGCATGACGAGTTCGACTACGCGAGTTATGTGTACTGGAGCTGCGCGCGACTGCCGCGCTGCCGTGGTTGTGTTTCACACTAATGCGGGTGATGCGAGACGCGCGGGTGAAATCAGAAATTTTCCTCGCTTTATACGCACTCTTAACATCTTTGGTTACATTATTGGAGTTTTAGTAAGGATCCCTAATAAAAAAAAATAAAAAAATATAGCCTATGTCACCTGGGGATAGTAAGTCCCAACAGTGAAAGAATTTTTCAAATCATTTCAGTAGTTTTGGAGCCTATTCAATGCAAACAAACAAACAAATAAACAATCAAATCTTTCCCCTTTATAATAAGTATTCGTAGATATAGATACCTAGCATAGTTTTTATTGTACCTACGCAATCATAAAAATGGGGGTGCTAAAACCGGCACTGCGTAGAGGCTAGTATAGGTATATGTTTATCTATGGTAGAGGTAAGGTAAAATACCTACGTATCGAATTTCATACAAATTTTGAATTTCGAAATTGAAATTTGATTTGTATATTTTACGTAGCGAATATTTGTACTTCGCCCACAGATCAGACACACAAGGCAGATATGGTAAGGGGACGTGGTGGGTGCGGCCGCATCTGGCCTCAAACAGGCTTGATATATTTAGTCGAACTCACCCTGCAGACCTTGCCCTTTCTTTTTGCATGCATGGGGACATTCATAATTCATTCGTTACGGCATCCAGTTGATGCAGATAGCATCAGGCTGTCGTTCAGCAGTGGACGCCTTCTGGCTGATGATGATAGGTACCATGCATGAGGTCTAGAGTCTAGATGATCATGATGTCGGATATAAGTTGTGGCTGTCTTTTGTATGCTAACATTCTACCCACCGAGGGTCTTTGGGCGAAGTAGGTAATAATATTGCCCAAATATCAGTAGGCACCGTAAAATGGGGTGTATAGAATTTGCGAGGTGAATAGAAACAAAAAGAAAAAAGTTTTTTTACCTCGTAACTGTGATTTGCCTCAAATATTATAAAGACCACTTTTAATATAATCGTTCATGAAAACGATAATCACGAAGGTAATAACACCACGTAAAAATGTTTTTTTATAGTTGTTGGTTTGTTGTAAGTAGGTACCTATTTATTTCTGCTGATGCATTAGTGAGAACCCTAGCCTTTTTTTTCTATTCACACTATATGTAGTTTCTATAAGCCCCAAGTCCCAGCTGATTAGAAACGGCTTCAGTATATTTTTGAACTTTATGCTGAAATTACAGAAAAAAACATCTTTTAGATGTTTTTAATATGTAAAACCAACCTAGACTCATGAAGTGAATTTAGTTTGGGTTGCGTTGTAAGTTGTAAGTCAATTTTTACATGAAAATCAAAAGTTTAAATCCAAAACGTTTCCATCCACCCCATTCTACGGTACCTACGTATCGAATTCTTTACAAATCAATTTTGAATTTGAAATTCGCAAGGACGTTTTATACCTTCCATGGAAATTCGTTATTCAGCACGTACAATTATGGCACTTTTTTTTACGCGAATGAGTCTGCGTTTCTCCACCAACTCGCTTGTTGGTAAGCGACGATGTAGTCGATGTTGAAGCACGCTGACTTAAAAGATATCATTAAATTTGCCTCGTAATATATTTTTTTAAAGACGTCCCTTTTTCCTCCTTGGAAAGACGGCACGTCTTTCACTTCATAATTTTACTTTTTTCTACTGTACCGTGAACGTAGCATGGTGCTGCCATCTACCCGGTACTAGTCAAACTGATTGTAACATTTTGTGTTGCTACTCGACGCTAGATAGCGATAGCAACTGGTCTTTTTATAACATACTGTCAATGTCACTATTGATGTACTGTCAAAGTTGACGTCAAATCAATCATACCTGTCACTTCAATATTTTCATAACACGAAAACACAACACACACTAAACTTTGTTTCGTTTTAATCTAATTTTGCAACAAGAAATAAATAAAATGAATAACCAACTCATAACGAAAGTTATAAATACGAACGATGTTAATAACTGTCCTGAATTCACGTACGAAAATCCCCTCATTGACAGAAACGTCGCTGGTGCTCTGGCTCGAAGCTTTGTGAAGATTCTTCGCGTTTCCCAGCAGGATTCTAACATAAATAACAACTTGCGATATTCTGTCCTAGCGAATATACGCAAACTCTGTCGAACAGAACCAGAAAACCACTTGGAAGTTGATGAATACTTTAGGAAATCATTATCAGAGGTGTACATAGACAGTTTGAGAAGTCCGCAGAAAACAGAGGCCACGAACTGTGTAGAACGAACCCTAGACGAGTTCCTAGTGAGAAGAATGAAAGAAGTAGATCTTAATTCGAACTACCCGTGTTCTATGAATCCAGAAGTTACCCAAGCTCTTCTAAGTTTGAGTAAAAATCATTCATATGTTGAATCAATAACTAGAGATGTTTTACATTGGAACATTTCTGACAAGAAAAACTTAGCTGTAGTCCAAAATTTGTGGACGAATTCCAGCCTAGATAACTGTGTTAGCACTAACATTTATGATGATATGTCTATAAGAATGAAATCTCAAATAGAAGTAATTTTACTCAATTTATGTCACAATTTACTTACAGAACCTAATTTACAAGCAGAAGAATTATTCTCTGTAAACACTGTATTGAATCTGGTACAGAAATGTTCAATATCTTCAGTATGTTTTCAGATTTGTATTGGAATATTGAATTACTTATTTATTCATACAAATTACAATATAGACATTCAAATATTTATTACAAAATTCATTCAGAATGTTAAAACAAACTGCTCGAAAAACATCTTTAACTTGTACCCAACGCATCTAAGTTCTATTGTAGTTTTATTGGATATTGATTTAGAAACCTTGCCAAGTAAATTCAAAAGTAGGTATGTGGACCAGACTTTAGTTTATCTGAAAAGATTGCAGAAAGAATCTGAAATTGATTTAGTATTATTACTGTCACATTTTTTTCAATGGTTTCCAATATACTTTAGTTGAGTTTTTTTTTATATAAGGCTACATGGAACTGTGGTACGAAGTTAAAATCTTTGTAAACCACTTTTACTAAAGCCCATTGTAGACTATGCAATGTACTTGCTACTTCTACTACTCATCGTCTGCAAGCGTCGTTTAAGTCCATTGCAGACCGTGCGAAGTACAAGTAGCAAGTACCTACTACCCATCGTTTGCAATGAGCTAGCTTTTTGCTTAGTGCAAGTGTGTAGCATCAAGCATGTTGCAAACAATGCATAGTAGGTACTTGCTACTTGTACTTCACATCAACTGCAATAGGCATAGACAAAAAAATTATCTATGCGCATAAAGGACCAACACTGAAATTTAAAAAAAAAAAAACATGTTTTATATAAAAGTTTATTTACACAACAAAATGTATGGGTCTGTTTAATTCTTTTATTTTTTCCCGATGTTAATTAGCTTTACCTATAAATAATATAGAAAAAGTTGTTCATAACAATTAATAAGTACAAATGACATCTGTTTCACTTAACCACCGTTTCTGTGTAGTCATAACTTATACAAAAGTTATAAAACTACAGATAGTAATATAAAAGAAATAAAAAACATGTCTATATACCAAAAGAATTTTTATTAAAAAAATGAATTATCTAAAAATACTTTTTATCACAATCAACAGCAATTCCACCATTTGGAATGGAAAGCACAATGGCAAATTTCCATTTTTTGTACATTTACATATATCTTCTTGTATAATATAATAGATGATGTGTGTGTATGTGCCCTATGGATGGACTCCAAAACGGCTGGACATATTTTGACGAGACTTTCACTGGCAGATAGATGTTGATGATATAAGGAATAATGCATGCAGGAGAAACCGCTGGGCGCAGCTAGTAACTATTATGATAACAAAAGAAACTAAGATTCACGCCGCAAAATAATTTAAATAAGTAGCGACTCTTGGTACTACACAATAAAGTGCAATTCAAAACTTGCGAGCGCCAACTATCTACAGCTATATTAACCCAGAAGTTACCTCTCTGTCTATCGCGTAACTCTTGTCGCGTAATCTCTGTCTATCGCGCGGCAGCCCGCTGACTTGGTTCGACAAGTCTGAGCCATACTTGTTGCAGTTTCATACCTAAAGTGCAGAGTGCGCCTGACTGGTAAGAGTATTAAAAAAACAAAAATCTTTACTGCATACAGCCATTCATTAATATTTAATACGGCTTGCACATAACACACCTAATTTGCGTGACTAGAGAAAGATGCACAATTTGCACTTATCATTGTCCTTCCACCATTTGTGCACCATTCTTCTTAGTTGTGCAGGTTACTTTTAAGGGTGCTTGCAGACGATGCGTAGTACAAGTGGAAGTTGTAAGTAGCTATGAGGTAGCGTTTAGTCAAAGATAATATAACCACTTGATCGCGCATTAATATTTAATACGGCTTGCACATAACACACCTAATTTGCGTGACTAGAGAAAGATGCACAATTTGCACTTATCATTGTCCTTCCACCATTTGTGCACCATTCTTCTTAGTTGTGCAGGTTACTTTTAAGGGTGCTTGCAGACGATGCGTAGTACAAGTGGAAGTTGTAAGTAGCTATGAGGTAGCGCTTAGTCAAAGATAATATAACCACTTGATCGCGCATGTAGTCATTTTCCCTTGTGCAGAATGATGCCACGGCGGTCGCGGGGGGGCAGCTTGTGATTGGAGACTCGACGCTTGTGATTGGAGAATCAAAAGTCATGAATTCAATTCGCGCCTAGGATTGGCCTCGCTCGAAATAGTTTAGGTTGACATGTTAGAACCTTTGGCTTATGCGGGGTAAAGGATGAGCAGTCAAGTGATTATATTGGCTTTGTACTTCCACTTGCAATAAGAAAAACGTTGCAGACGATGCATGGTAGCTACTTACAACTTCTACTTGCTACTTGTAGTACGCATCTTTTGCAAGCGCCTTAAGACACATTCGTTTCTTGCAAACAATCAACATATAATTCAACAATTAAGTATATCAGCCTTTTATCACAGCCTTATAAAGCTTTAGCTTATACTTACAAAAAAAATCTATACAAATAAATGTGAAATGGCACTCATTGACAGCTGAAATTGAAGCTGATTGCACAAGGCAGGTAGATTAGAAAGGATTTTGCGAAATGAGCCGAATTAGGGGGGGCAAATGGAAGTTGAAAGTTTATACGAAGCGGCGGCCATGGGCATGCCGGCAACGTCTAGTATTTTATAAACCTACTTCCATACACCCCCAGTGCCCCAAATGGGGTCAGATTAGCTGGCAGTAATTCCGAGACAAAAAAACTTATTAGGTAGCACACGATATTTATGTAAAAAGTAAAAACTTGTTTAGGTACTGTTTTAAGAGGAACATCCACGAAAAAAACAAACAATCATTTGCACCAGGACCCGGAGACGGGAACGGCCTATGCACCGTCTATTCCCGATTGCCAACACCATCTTCGCAATCAAGCCCGTGGCAATCGAGAAAAAATACCCTGTTGCTACCAGTGATGGCAGCTAAGAATTGTTACGTCCCTGTTGGGGGGGCATACTTTAATTACGTGAGGCGATTTTTGGATCCCCCCACCCTTGGTGAGATGTCGTGAGATTTGTCTCAACCCCCTCCTGCCCGCCCTAATCTCCGTAATCACAAGTGAGATTTTTTTTAAATGCGTTTTTTTTGGGTAATACTTTGTGTAGGATTTATTGAGGAAACATATTTTACCTAATTAAACCCAGTTTTCTCGCGAATTTACACTGTATCATGCGGGGGAAAAAAATACGTGATGTTTGCCAAGACCCCCTCTCCCTCTCCCCCGTGTAAGATTATGAGATTCAGCTCGACCACCTCCCCTCCTAAACGCCTCACGTAATTAATGGACGGCTTGTCACCACCAGGGGTGGCAATCCAGAATAACATTCCCAGTCACCACCAGTGGAAGTGTTATTTGATTCGTTCACAAATAATAGTACGTACTTGACTCTACATAGACACGGTGTTGATTGACCAACGCACCACTGACACGCGCGAAATTTAAACCATTAACGCAAGTAATATTTTTGATGCGATTTTTAAATTTTTGGGTAATATTTGGTAATTCCGGGACCTGGGAATATGGCTTGCATTCAGGGGCGGATCCAGGATTTCATTTGGGGGGGGGGGCATTCTGGATTCCATTTTGACAAGGTTCAAAGGAATCAAATCGAAAAATTGAGTCGAGTGTATGGAATTGTTAGGTGTTTTGTGGATCCCCCCCTGGATCCGCCAATGCTTGCATTCTGGGGCAATCACGGTGGGCATCGGCCATCTGGCAACCCTTGGGGTCTAGACAAGAGCCACTTTCTGTTAGGCGCAGGCGCAGGCGTTAACGCTAACAGAAAATGGGTCTTGTCTAATTGCCCTTGTCCTAAAGCCATGCTCCGGTGTTTCAAGGAGCTAGGTTGGCTCGGGTATATTTTTTTTACACCTCTTCCGCAGCTTCTTCTCTTGTCTCTTGTAATTGCAAGAGTCAAAGGAGGAAGCTGCCTTTATGGAGTATATATGGAGATCCTTAAGCCTGTTCTCAAACAAAACTTTCAAGATATTTGAGTACAGAACATCATTAATATTGTTTAGCTCAATTTTTCTTGACTCTGGCAGCTCTCCATGCACATCCTCAAACATTTGCAATGAGTTGACTAGAATTTTGCTATAGACTTTTAAGTTGTGGTCCCTGTTTTTAAGATGCTTATCTAAATTCTCCCAGAAAGGCAGTGTTATGTTACATATACCGCAGTGGTACAGCTTCGGTTTTATCTGAAAGTTAAATAATAATGAGTATTATCAAGGAAGATAGACTAAGAGGAAAGCCAATAGTGGAACATTAGAGCTTAGCTCAGAAAATTGCCTAAAAACGGTATAAACTTAGATGGCACCGTAATTTGAACGTGCTATAGGTTGTCTCGAACTTCCGTAAGCGCTGCAGTCAGCGTACGAAAAGGTTCTACAAATTACCGTAGCGCTAGTATCGCAGTCAAGTTTCGCAACATTTCAAGAGAATAAAGAAAAGCGCCATCTACTTGTATGCGACAAACATTAAATAGGCTGATGATGATGAATGTAAATTATTAATCACCTCTCTGATGAAGTTGTGATCTGCAGTTCGCACCACCCTGGCGCCAATGACATAGGATCTATGGGCAGCAGTCTCACAATGCTCTTTCTCCTTCCACCATTTGAATGTTTCCTCACACACTAAGCACTTCGTGACACGTAAATGCTTTCCATGCTTTATCCTTTTCATCAGTAGGAAACTGTGTTTATCAACGCATAATTGATAGTTAACAGAGACAGCATCAAAGTCTGTGATGTAATCCATTGTGACTATATAACGAGGGAACGGTTCCATTATTGCCGTTCCTTTCTTGTGCTTCTTCACTTTAATCAGACCCTTTAATTCGAGATGCCCTTTGTGAATGGCTCCTTGGGCATGCTGTTTGAACACATCAATTTGGGGGATCAATAATCTGTCACACATGAAGCAATAGCCTCTCCGAGCTGCCGAATTGAGTTTAATATGATTATCTTTGCCAAATATTGCCAATTCGTGTCTGCGTTTTCCCGCATCAGTTTCGCCAGTGATATAAATATACCTCTTTTCAATTTCTTCTGTGATTTTCTTAACTATATTAGATTTATCATAATTATAATTTTTATGTGTAGTTATCATGTGGTTATTCAGATCAGACTTTGAGGGCCTCACAACAGAGTTGCATTGTTTACATAAGATTCGTTTGTTTTTTGTATCAATGTTGTAGAATTCATCGGTTATGTTAGAGAGCTGATCTATGTCATACTCCAGCTTAACGATTCTGGCGTATTCTTCCCACGAGAGAATTCTTATGGGATCTTCGAAGTTCCCGTTGATGTCTAATTTATGATATTTCCAATGTTTTTCAAAATCTTCAGACAAGAATGGTCGCATACAGTAAAAGCATTGAAATGTAGTCTCATTTACCTGAAAAAAAATATAGCATCAGTAAAGTTGGTCCGCAGTTATCCAACTTTCGGGCATAAAAATAACCTGTTTGTAATCATGATGGACACTGAAGTACTCAAACCAATACACCAGACCACACTATGAATGTACCACTACGAAACAAGACAGCCACACAATCCCACCGTATCTCTAACGCTATACAATAGGCATGATTATGGACGTCGTCAGGATTGAAAGTAATCCTGACGGCGTCCATAAAAAAATAAAAAATAAAGCACCAAAGCAGAAGCACCTCACTGTGCTTCTGCATCTACACATTATACTATTAACTAGTATAAAATATAGAATTATACATGTATATAATATGTAGATAAATGTGTTTTTTTAGTTCTTCAGTTTTAATTTAAAAAAACAATGTTATTTTTCTGTATTTTTTAATGTTTTGTCTTTCCTGACGGGGGTGCATGCACCAAAGACAATACATAAAAAAATACCCACACCTTGCTGCCGGCGCTTATGAGCATGATGACAAATACATTTTATTACCTCATAAAAAAGCTGATCAGAAATAGATAAAATCAATGAAACAAAATTATAAATTCGTTCAAAAATATATATTAGTATTTTAATTTCATGCTAGACAGAGAGCGCACTATACTGAGTTATGACGTCACGTGCATTCCCTGGTATATACAATAAACATGTGACCTAATGTTTCAATTATTACAAATAACAGGCTCAGCGAAAGATATAACTAAATGCATGACACATCGAAAAAATTTATTAAATTGGCTGACAAATCTCTGAGATATGTGCTTTTACAGTTTTTGGTGAGTGGGATAAAGAGCTGACGCTCTGTCCTTTTCTCGCAAAGGGTGTGTTAGTATAGCATTTATGTGGGAATAATATGGGATAGCATACAAAAAAATGTGGGAACAATATATTCAAGATAACTATTTTGACAAACTAACTAGACACGCACATTCTAAATTTGTATCTAAAAAACTTAAACAAATATTTGAATATATCCTGATTACAAATAAGGTTAACAATAATATAAAAGAAGTATTTTATTACAACAATTTGTATAGCGCATGCACGGTTCGATGTCATCAGGTGCTTGCTACAGTGCCCTTTTGGTGAACGTACTGCGATCCTCACATCGCCTGCCAAGCGTGGGGATTATGGTAACACCCCTCTCTAAGAGGGAGGCCTTTATTTAATGGCTGCTGTGATGTGAAATAAGTTACAAGTATATTAAGTTCATGCTAGACAGGGACCAGATATATAAGATGCAAGATAATGTCTTGCTATAGTGCGGTCTGTCAAGCCGCACGCGCGCCATACAAATGCTATACTAACACACGCTTTGCGGGAAAGGGACAAAGTATCTAATAATAATCCATAAAATTGTGAGAAATCTGGGTTAACATGTTTCTCGACTAAAATACGCATTTTCATAAATCTCATGTGAGATTTGGGGGGCGTAAGAGGGCTCACTAAGGGGTAGGGAGAGTCGAAAAATTATAAAAACCTCTTCACGTAATTAATGGACCCCCCGGCCCTTACACCTAATATATTGTTTTTATAATTTATATTTGTATGTTTCACGGAACATTATGGTTGCTTTGCCAGCACTACGGTTGCATGGGTTATTAAAATCAAAGTCAGCCAAAGTCGGCCTTCTGTACCTATTAGTTTTGTGGTATTAGGCGGTACCAATGACAATATAACCACTTGATTGCTCATCCTTACCCCGCCATAGGCCAAATGTTCCAAATTCTCAACCTAAACTATTTCGAGCGGGGCCAATCCTAGGCGCGATTTAAATGAATGACTTAAGTCTCCAATCACAAGCGTCGAGCTCCAATCACAAGCTGCCCCTACCACGACCGACGTGGCTGAATTTTGCAAAAAGGAATTTTTACTACATGCGCGATCAAGTGGTTATATTATCTATGGGCCTGTAACAAGAACCTACCCTTCTATAGCACTTATCGTCTCCTTCAAACTTTGCTTCCGCCTGGATTAGTCTTATAACATGGCCTTGTGAAACCTCGTGCTTCGACAAATCAGTTACACTGGTATCACACAACAAACACCGACCATTATAAACTCCATTCCAATAGTCTCTGTCTATGGTCATTTTGTCTATAACAACATCACCATCATCATTATAGCTGGCTTTTACTCTGTTCAAAATTACTTCTGGGTTAGTTTTGTTTGACATGTGCTTATGAGTAGTGATATGTTCCTTGATGGATGCCATATTGTAGGACACATTGTTACAGTACTGGCAGTAGTAGTAGCTTGATATCTGGAATGGTAAAACATTTCATTTTAAGCCAAAGCCCATAAAAAACAAAAGAAGTTTATAACCCAATAGTGAGAATGTGTCGCCAATACAATGACATTTTGAAAGACCACCATGACTCTATTGATATTTTTAATAAAAAACTATTGAAATTTAAAAAAGATGTACGAAATATTGTTTTTACGGTCCATAATAAAAGTTAAGTTTATTTAATATTATTATTGTGTATAAATTGATTGTAATACTTTACCAATTACCTACTGCATTTAAAAAAAAACATGTTGTGTATACATATTTAGGAATATGGTTTAGTTTAAAATTGTATAGTCTACTCTAAGTTTAAATTGTTTTGACCATATTTTGTTTTGTGTGCCAATAAACTAAATAAATAAATAAAAGAATAAATTACGAACTTAACTTATGGCCAATTAAGGATTTACATTTTAGGGAATGTACCCATACTACTTAACCCATTTTTGCTGCTTACCTAGAAAATACCTATACTCAATCAAAGGTATTTTAACCGGTACCCGCGACTGATATGGAGTAGTAGTATATACTAAGATATTTTTACCTGGGTTCATAGTCCATACCATGTTAGATTTGGTTTAGGTGAAATTTGATGTAAAGATTCAAAATTCAAATTCAAATTCAAAAACGTTTATTGGTATTCATTAAAGGGCTATAGGTACATAAAAAATCTTAAGTAGGTAGTTACATGTGTACAAAATGTTGTAAGAAGAGTTGAGCATAATAAACAAACAATTATGTACCGTAGTGGAACACTGTCCCCCACACTAGGATAACCTGTGTCGTGAGGTCACAGTTTTCGACTCTGGGCATGATTGTCTTCCCCGCAGAGGTGAACTTAAAGTAGGTTTAACAACGGTGTTGATAACATCAGAGATAAATAGATAATAATAGGCATGTTGTTGAAGTATGTAAAAGGGACAATAATAATATTAACTTACTTAAACAATAAGTGCCTTTTGGTAAATTACTAATAATGTTTATCAACTTAGTGTATTTGTGTCTTTTTATGTGTGTGTGATAAGTTTTTTTTGTGTACGTGTGTATATGAATGTGAGAGAGTGTATCTGTTAGTTTGGATGTGTTTATAGTCGAGTGTTGCTTGTTTGTGTGGTATGTTGGTGTGATTGTTAGTGGTCAGTCATCTGGTACTTATAATATTTAAGGTTAACAGCCATAATGAGTCGTGGTTTCACTAATGTGTGTCAGTTGAGCAAATTCTCAGTTAATTTATAGTCAAGCTGTATTAAGTAGTCTGTTAAGGTTTTATTGCAAGCGTTACGATTTAGTTTTAAGATGGGTTTAAATTTGTTAATGCGGTTGTATAGAGCGGGGCCTAGTCCTACAAATGACTTCTTTACATAATTCGTACGAGATTTTATGTTTTTAAAAATAATGTCTGATCTTCTTTTCTTTGACTTTTCAATTATTATTTCCATGTCAACCTTTGAATGTTGTCGCAATAAGAGAAGTTTTATAAATAGTTGTCTTATAGTAAGAACCTTCGTTTCCTGATACAGACAATGTGTGGGATAGCGCCGTGGTTTAAAATACATGACTTTAAGTAGTGCTCTTTGTGCTATTTCTAAAGGAATCAGGTGGGTGGCGGCAGCTGCACCCCATATTGTAATACAGTAGGTGATGATTGACTGTGCCAAAGCATAATAAACTGTCTGAAGGATGTCTGCTGATAGAATGTGTCTTAACTTTTTAAATATGTATATAAGTTTTCTAGCTCTTCCTGTTAGTGTTTTAATATGTTCATCCCATCGTAAGTGTTTATCAAGATGTATTCCTAGATATTTAATAGTTTCAGTGTGTTCAAGGGGAGAACAGGAACATTGTTGGTGAGAAGGATAGGTTGTGACTTGTGCTTGTACCTCTGTACTTTGGATTATGACAAAAAAAAGCTTAAATATTATATGAACCTACCTTATGAATCCCATAATTTTTGAGCTGAGGAATGCAAGTTTGATTTTTTAATATCTTTCTGTGTTTCTCCCACAGGATATGCTTGTCAATATCATCATATTCGTCGAAGGTTTCATCACAAAGAAGACAGTGATGATCTGTATCGCCACAAAGTATGAAATTTCTGTAGTACTTATTGAAACTCATTTTCTATTTACGCCAAATTAAAATACCATACAATTTTAAGATTTGTGAAAAATATAATCACAGCTTCTTTTCTTTGTATTGTTGATATTTTTAAAGCAAACGATCAAACCAGATTTTTTGTTATTAGCCCATAGAGCAGGCTAAAGCCTTTAAGGCCATACCGCCTGGATTAGTATAATATCACAGATCTACTACCTATAGATTTTCAATGAGCGTGGCTAGCTCAGTGCCTCTCGCTTCAACAAGGTGTGTTGCCACATTAAAATGATTTGCTATAAGTTAGGGTAATTTACCTACTATGATGGGTAGTGAATCTTCAATGAGTACTTTGGAAACAATACTACCTTTTAAATATTTATATTTTATACACTATCTGCTGCAACCCGCGGAGCTACCTGCAATGTTCTGGGAAGAAAAGTACGTTGTCTGTCTTCATGACACACCCTATCGTCCTGACAAAATTTGACTTAGCCCATGATCTAAGAAAACAAGGTCTAGCAATCTGGGAGTGGTCCCGCAATGACGTCACTGTCCAGTTGCCACTTTATTCAATCAGCTGTTACGTGGTGTATCGTCATCTCTCTCGAACCTGTTGTAAATTGACATCATGACATCATTGCGGGACGCCTACGTAAACATTTTTTCTCGAATTGCTATACCTGGCGGAGTATATTATTATACCATGACTTAGCAGTTTCCTCGTAAAAAAACAGACAGAAAGTTACAAACTTACTTGCGTTTTTATTATAATTATTTGTTAGGATTAGAATATAGTACTAGAAAAAAGGTTGTAAAGTAACCATAGCATGATTTTTTATGATTAATTAAAAATAATAAAAAAGTCAAAGAGTTAAAACGGAAGGGCAAAGGAAGGGCCCCCATGCAACAAACGTTAAACGTATTTTTGGATTTGTTCTAGTGTAAAAACGGTAATCCGTACAAGCGTCAAATTTAGCGGATTATAGTGAACATAAGTAAAACAACAAATAATAAACACTGGCCAAGTGCGAGTCAGTGACAAATTTCTGTTTACCACTAAGCTAAGCAACGTCGGGCGCGGTCGGTACTTGGATGGGTGACAGCCTGGGCGTGATGTTGTCTTTTTGCACAACTTTTTGTATTTTGTGATTGTAAAGAACTCTCAGCGCGCGAGCCCGACTCGCGCTTGGTCAGTTTAGTTTTTTCATGAATGGAATTATGTATAACATTCCAAATAATTAGATAAATAGACTCTTTAATGTTTACAGTACAAATTTCACGAACAGCGCGTAGCTTTTTGAATCGGTTCGCCGAAATCGCCTTTTGCTTTTCCAGCTTCATAACTGTGGCCTCATTAATATATATTTAATATTAACATTCACCATATTCATATGGACATAAAAGGGTCGGTATTTTGCACTTCTTGCAATGTGCCAGCTTTTTTCAGCAATGTGACAGGATCAGTTGGAAACCTGCAGAACGAATAATTTATGTTAGTTGCGGTGGGTAATTTCTTTCATAAACTGGCAACATTCATAATTTATTTTCTAAGTGAATAATTTGATAAAATTCATAGAATTAGACCACAAATCGACCTAAAAACTGACTAATTATGAATAAAATATTTGCGAATTGATATCCTGAATTTATTTAGGTGATCGTTACAAGCTTTATATGTTTACTTACGTGTGAAATGATATTTCATCGTATTTTCGCTCACTGCGCTTCTTGCAGCCCAAAATGCTACAACCAACCATTGTAAAATATCTTTTACAATTATTTCTCAGAGGAATCACGCATTTATCACATTTAATCACCAAAAAAAGGCAATAAATATAATTCAGACCCGTTTTGTTTGTCACTGATTATTACAGATTTTGACACTTGAGGTACCAAAAACAGGTCACGCCGATAAGGACAACAAAATCTATTTATGTCCTTTTCGTACTTGTGCTGAGCCATATCAAGTTGTCTCTTTCACTAAAATATATTGCCGATCTGGTTGTGTATATCTGTGTATAATATGGATCAAACGAAAGAAGCAAACCACAGACCATTATTATACTACTCTTTGCCACAGACATTATTTTTGTCTCATTTTTCCATGATACCTACTTGAGTAGTACTTGAGTAGTAGGCAAAGAGAATATAAGGTATCATGCATTTTTCATTGGATGGACTTCACAGTCTTCACGTGCTTCACAGTCATCAAAGAGAATACAGTGAGAATACACAATGACAATACACTAAGGTGCTAATAGTGCTAACACACGAGACGTACTTGGTTGACGAACCGCCGTCCAACCAACGGGAGAGAATGAGAAAATTTTCTCTTTCCCACCCGTTGGTTGGACGGCGGTTCGTCAACCAAGTACTGTGACCACAGACTGTGACCAAGTGTGTTTCTCGTGTGTTTGGAGACATTGACACAGAAGACATCACATTGACAAGGAGCACTTTTTGTGAGCTAGAGGAAAAATCCGCCGTGCAGGCTAAAGCCTGTAAGGCCATACCGTATCCGTATTTACGGCCAGCGTCATCCGTACATATGTCTTATTATTAATTTAACAACGAAATCCCTAAAACGTCGAAATTACTTGTTTATCAAAACAATTATACACTCTATGTAGCATCACATCCACTGAGGACAACAATACGTCATTATTAAGCAAGTACACAGTACTTTCTAACACCTCGTATTTAAAATATAATACTGGAGCAGCAAAAAACGTCAAACGAAGATAACAGACTATACGCAATAAGATAAGCGTTGTTATAATTATAGTTACATGAGATTAAATGTCTCTTGTTGTTTAGTCTGTCTGTGACCAAGGTTTGCCGCCGTTTTTAACCCCCGACGCAGTGGAGTGGGTTGCACTCCACTGAGGGTGATAAGTTTGGCATTGGCGCAAGCAAAGAGAATATAATCACTACGTTTAGGCGCAAGCGCAACACGGGCGTATCTGTGCATCTGCCAGTGGGATCGTAGCTCCCAAACGGCTGAACCGATTTTGATTTAGTTTTTGTTTGAAAGACGTCTTGATCAAGTGTTCTTAGCTATGATTCAAGAAAATCTGTTCAGCAGATTAATAATTATCAGATCAGACAGCTAATAAAAAAATTACCAATTTATTCTTGTTAGTCGATAATTAATTGACATGTTACCTGGCACAATTATACTATGTTTAATTAAAATAAACCAACTAAACAAGGAGACGTTTTATTTGAAACAATACTTATGCATATAAAACTAACATTAAAAATAAACATCCAATAACAAAGTAAGTATTACTCTATCAGAAATGTAACCCTGCGTTTGGCTGAATTGGCCCCAAAGTTGTTTTCGTTTATTCTTGGGCTAACATGGGCTACATGGGCATGGCATGGGCATGTCAATTTTCCCGATATGCATGTAGATGCAAAATTACTGCCATGCTCAAGTTAGAAAACAGGTAATAGACAAATGTGGTTCAATTTAAGTTAACTCTTCTTTAGAGTCCATGTTTCATAAATGATTTGCCGTTGTGCTGGGTCCTGAGAAGGATCTTTTTGCGCAGGGCCTCTTTAGGGAGGGCCTTCAAAATTTTGGTACAAAAAAAAAGTGATGGGATGATTAGTCAGCGTATGAAGCAATAGGCACTGATCGTCCAGGGTGCTCTGAATCAAAGAGTACTTTTTATGCTCTGAACATTCTAGTGATTTAGGTACTATCATTTCAACGACACTTGAGGAGGCTCCTTCAGCTAGTTTAGTGTGTCTTCCAGTTTATTAATTGCTTGACCTATCCTCATTGAACTTGAGCAGCCATTTTCTTCTGTTGTGTCACTCTCAGTTTTAATTTCTTTCTTGATTCGTTTGTCGTCTGGTTCTTCTATAGGTGTATCTCTATCTATGGCTGTATTGTTGTTCTCCAAGGTTCTTTTTCTTGATTCTTGAGGACTGAAGGTATTGAGTTTTGTCTTCAACTCTTTAATTTGCATCTGTAGAGTGAGGATTTGTCCACTCAATTTATTATGATTTTCATTTAGGATAGTTTTGTTGAATTCAGTGATGGCAGAGTCGTAACAAGAAAAGTGTTCCTTTAATGTTATTATATGTTTTTTCATGCAATCATTTTGTTTTAACAAGTGTTCATTTTCTATTGTCAAGTCATTTGTTCTCAACGGTGACGTTTCCAAATCTTTTTCGATGGATTCTAGCTTGGTCTTCAATGTCTGTAATTCCTTCAGGAGTGTTTCATTGCTCTCTTTCAGATTTTTTATGACTACATCGTTTTGTGTGACCACTCCCTGTAGCTTTTTATAATCATCAATGCCTTTTTTCGCTTCATCCAGTGCAGTCTGGCTAGTCTTTTTCAAATCAATTTTTCTTTTGTAGTAACGCTTTTTCTGAACCTCTAACTGTTTCACTTTCAACTTCAGCTTGGTGATTTGTTCTGTGTAGTCTGTTAAATGTAACAGACCCTTGAGTGGTGATTGCAGGTCGCTTAATCTATTTTCAGACTTGGGTGACTCCAAGTGCTCATTTATCTGCTGACCCTCTTTAGATTTAGCTTTCTGAGGGTTCTCTTTTCCTGGGCCAGGCTGTTTCTGCTCAGCATTGGTAGTGTATTGGCTTGAGCCTTGGTTACACTCTTCTTCCTGTCGGTCTACAGTTGTGGGATGTATTTGTGTAATGGTAGCAAGCGATATAATTTTAGAGCATGCTGGACACTCAATTGGTTTCCGTTTTACAAACGTAGTCAGGCACTTGAAGTGGAAAACGTGGCCACATTTCGAAACTGATATATTTTCAGGATTTGTAATACCGTCATTACAGATGGTGCAATCGATAAACATTGTTTTATATCGTTGTGTGACTTACAAAAACAATTAAAAACTGCGCATACGCAATAATGGTTTGCAGTATTCATATAATAGCTTTCTAAATTAGCACGCACTAAATGTACAGACTACAGTAGATTAATTTATATTTCACTGTACGCAGTGGTAATCCACTGAGCAACTACGTTTTACTTTTAATATTTTATTCTAAACATTTACCACAAAGCACAAAACCCTTTCCTGTAATAAGTATTATCTGAATCCGACTGATATGAAACAGGAAATAAACCACAGATTGACCCCAGTATCTATGAAAAAAAAGTTAACTATTTAAAAAAAACCTAGTCGGAAAAAAGAAAGGAAACTAAATTTAACTAAAACATAAGTACCTATTACTTTACTCTTTGACTGGAACTGACTGAATACCTGAATACTGAAAGAATTGAAAGATATTATTATTCATGATCAAAGAAAACAGAGTATAATTATCATTTCCTCAACTGTATATCTTGTAATAATAATAGTTTCCCAGAAGTAGTTTTTTTTTTTTTTTTGTTAAAATCTTCTTGAGCGTGGATTCAATGTCCTTTACTCGTAATATTAAACAGTTTACTATGTCTTAATAGCGTCAAACAAGTCATAGTCACAGTCAGAGTCAAGCTAAGTAAGTCACGGTCAAGTCGAACTCATGCCCCTGTAAAGTGGTGGAGACTTTACAAGAGGCTCTTATGGAGTTTTGGAAACAACACGAAAAGACACGTTTCACCTCGTTATATCACTTCCCCACACACGAGCACTTAATGAATAATAATTCACCATTTAGTACACATTAACACTCGAAAATACACAAGTTTAGGAAAATAATCCAACGAGCCGACATGTTTTTTCCGCGTTGGCGCCATAACTCCCCCAAAAGTAGTCAAATTCAAATACCCTATGTCACCTCATTTTTTTTCACCCATTACTGGGCAGGCTAAAGCTATTACAGTCATACCGCCTCGACTTACGTATTTGAACTATTTAACTATATATATATATTATTTATTTAATACATAAAGAATGTAATGAAAATTTGTCTCAATAGAGTAGTCGAGATTTTAATTAAGGATTCTGTGAATATTTGGTGACAACATAAAAAACACGCAAAGATAATACTATAAAAATACACGTTGCTTATTATACCTCATAATATTACACACTCGAGCCTTTGAATTGTCTAGACTCGAGCACGTTGACGAACACGTAAATCGTAATGAAATGAATAAAAATACACCAATATTGCTAAACGCGTAATTTATCAGGAAGCTACGAATAGTACGCAGTGTCGTGGCTGTATGGAGTAGAACAAAACAGTAGAGCATATGCTCTATCATTGTGATACCACAGGAGAAACCAGAAATGCTATCCGGAATATCTCAAATATCTGAGACTGCTTCCATCATCTACCCCACTGGAGCACCTGTTCAAGTGCCCCAGAGCCTACTCCGGTATTTCAAGGAGTTGGGTTGGCTCGGGTATAATTATGCTGGTAGGGGCATAAAGGCGCATAATACACCCATTTGTTTTAGATACATCAGCGTGACGTTAGTGTTGGACACATCACCCTCATCTCGGTTAAGTTAAGTTTTATGCCAGTCCGCCATAGGGCGTAAAAGGGCAGGCTGGTTGACAGCCATTTGAACACAACTGACTTGACAAGGGACAATGCTGTCGAAGGTGTTAAGTACACTAAAATATATGCTTTTTAGGGTTCTGTACCCAAAGGTTAAAATCGGGACCCTATTACTAAGCATACGATGTCAGTCCTACCTAATAACGGCTATAATATATCTTTCGAACCGTAGGTAATGATAGCCAGTTGTAATTTTCACAGAATATGTAATGTTACGGCGGATTAACTAAGAAATAATAAAAAATTAAAAAGGAAACACAACAAACGTATATTTTTTTACGTACTTTTGTATTAGCTCTAATGTTAAAACGGTAATGCGTACAAGCGTCAAGTTTGGCATGATAATAGTAGGTACACACTCTAAAATATAACAACAAATAATGTCCAAGTGCGAGTCGGTGACAAATTTCTGTTCATTACCAAGTTATAACAGGTAATTTCGTTATTGAATTTTGTGGTGGTACGGAACCCTCAGTGCGCGAGCCCGACTCGCACTTGGCTGTTTTTATTTTTATGGTGACAGGCTAGGCGTTGGACAACAACTCACCTGGTTTAGTGACAGTGTGATCATAATTAGCCTCGAGTGGAAACTGCCTCTCAAGTAATGCTGCTATTTGCGATTAAGGGAACTGTTTATTGTGAAATGAAAAACAAGATAGTACATTAAAATACAACATTTATTGTGATTGAGATTATAGCTAACAGTGGGGTCTATCAACTGGAATGCAGAACGTTCTGATAAATTAATATAAAGCCAATAACAATTTTTATATAAATAATTTAGAAATAGCAAAATAAATTATGTATTAATAAATCAAGGCACTGCTCTAAGGCATCATATTTTCAAAATTATATTTTCTTCACGAGTATAACTTTCCGATTCCTATCAGGGGCCTTACGGACAACTGCTATTGCGGCACCAAACTAACGTTAAATCCGCTCAGTTGGAAAATCACGCGAACGCGAATCTTAACGCGCCCAGATACGGTTTGCGATCGCGTGATTTTCCAACTGAGCGGATTTAACGTTATTTTGGTGCCGCAATAGCAGTTGTCCGTAAGGCCCCAGTACTTTTCTAGACTAATAATCATTAAATTTTTTCTAATTATGCATTATACAAGAACAATAAGCGAATGAACCTAAAACAAACATTAGCCGTAATCAGAGCAAATTTTCTGAACTATATTTTATAATGAATCTGTCTTATAATAAAGCTAATTTACTATATACCAAAATAGCAGACAAACACGAAGAATTAACAAAATTCTACGACAAATAGATGCACACAGATCTTTTCTTATAATAAAATGAAACTTGGAAATTATTCAAGTTTTTTTCGGTGTGTAGGGGTCCTAAGCAGGCCCGATGAGCGCCACTAGCGCCCTCTTGTAGTCTCCGGAAGTCTCCCCCTGCTGTCGCGTCGCGGAAACAACGAGGTTACATTGTTGTTTGCAGATTCAGCCGAGAGATGGCGTTGTTTCGGTTGCGGTGCGCATGCGGCGATGTGCGGGAAAGAAAGCGACACTGATTAGTATTTTTGTGTGTAGAAATAGGCCCGTACTCAGAATGATTTTTTACTTTATTGCGTCTTGCACACGGTGCAAGTAACCTGCGCATTTTAGAAGGGCGCGCATGCTAGAGAAGGATGCACACATATATATATATATAAACAGAAAAGAAAAAAAGCAGAAAATAAAACCGATCTGTTTTTTTTTTCATTTTATAGTTGCTTCCGTAGTAAAAGTTGTTTATAATGATGCAATATGGATGGTCCCCTTTCTGCGTATATATATATATATATATATATATACTACTATATATACTTTTACTACGGAAGCAACTATAAAATGAAAAAAAAAACAGATCGGTTTTATTTTCTGCTTTTTTTCTTTTTTGTTCGCGTTTGACCGCCAAATCGCCTGGGTAAGCGAGGATGGGGTCGAAGATGAAGCACGCAGACATAGAAGTTATCTATTAATTTAGGCCTTGAAAAGGTCCAGATGCTGACAGGTTGTTCCGATACTTGCTGTTCCATAGAAAAAGGTAATTGACACGCTGATATTTCAGGGTTGGTCCCATAGTAAAAGTTGTCCATAATAATGGATACAATGGAGCAATGGATATAATGATTAATGATGGATTTCGGCTTAGTACACCCATTCTGCGTAACCCTGTATAATAATTTGTGCGTCCTCAATCTGTTCGCTTTACATGCGCCGTCTGCAAGACTCATAATTAGTAACAAAAAACTACAAGCATCTATTTGTACTAGGACCTGAAAACATTGCTGGTTATTTACTTATAGAATGTATAGGACAGATAAATATAATCCCAGCAAAAATATATGTGAAAATTTGCCAAGCGCCCGTTCCATAGGTCATGATAATGAAAAATTGTCGGCTTCGCCAATAAAAGTCTTTGCATCTAACTGGATTAAAAGCTAGTAATAACACGGAAGACATAGTACAAGGTACTAATGAGCATCCCTAATTTGGTTTAAATGTAATTTTTTCTTACTTGCTACCAAGGACGTTTCATAACCAGGTTATGAAACGACCTTGCTTGCTACTGAATGCATGAAACTTGGCAAGTTTTGACATAAGTTATTTCATGAGGATGACCTATATTGGTGTTTTTAGGTATATGTCAATATCTCGAGAACCATAAAGGTAGCATTCCAATTCTGGCGACCGCGACCGGCGGCAGCGGCCGCGACGCGCGACCCACTGTTCAGTTACTCAGTATGAATTTATATCATCATCAGCCTCTAACTGTCCACTGCTGGAGATAGGCCTCTCCTAGTGCACGCCATTGAGCTTATATGGCACTAAACAATGCAAGCGACCGCGTCGCGTGACGTGTGGGTCGCTCGCGGTCGCCAATATAGGAATGCTACCTTTGCAAATTTAGATTTGAAATTTGGGATCCGAGTGATAGTCGGGGTCTGGTTGCTAGGTTTTAAGGTTATTTAGACGAACTATTTCCAGCCTCATTCGACCACCCGAAAGAGACTGGAAATAGTTAGTGTAAATATAGAAGTGCACACTTAGTACAAGTTTTGATAGTATTCGAAAACTTTTTTCGTTTTCGTATTGTTCCATACATTGCTGGGCTGAAAGGTATTCGAAATCTTTTTTCGTATTAGAGTGAAGCAATCTATAACGCCGATTACTACCGATTTTAGTTCCTCCGCGTTTCCGCTGGAGGCGCTTTACTACAATGTATGGAACAATACGTAAACGAAAAAAGTATTCGAATACTATCTAAATTTGTACTAAGGGTACAGGTGCGTCAGCCTGTCGCTTCACGGTAACTTGGCTTGGTACACTGTAGAATTGTAGATATAAATGACCTTTTTTTAATACAATTAGGTCTTTCTACTAAAGAATATCTCTATCTCTACAAAGTATAAATTAAAGTTGCTTTCCACGTCTGTATGTCTGTATAACCGCTAACTCCTCCTAAACAAAGCATCAGATTTTGATGCGGTTTTCGCCATCAGTTAGATATTTTTTAACGGATGGTTTATAATGTTTATATCTAGCGACCCTCCCCGGCTTCACACGTAAATTACACCCGTGCGAAGCCGGGGCGGGCGGGTCGCTAGTGCAAATATAAAAAAGTATAATAGTTACTCAAGTAAAAAATAACAAGATATACAGGTTGTAACAAAACTGAGCGCCAGCTTTTATATGCCATAGGTGGCAAACAAGCTCACGGGCTGGTCGATCGTAAGCAATCACCATCGCCTATGGACCTGTATCACTAGGGGCATCACAAATAAGTTGCCAACATTTAAAGACTATTAAGGTGGTTTTACCTATGGCGGGAAATTCAAATTTCAAACAGTTTTTTGTCAGGTCAGGTAATTATTTTAAAATGACACAGTTTTTGCGCAAATCAATGGTTGTCCTTTACATTATCATGTATAGCTATTTAACAGTAACGCACCATGTTAATTAAATTTGTCAATAAACCGTTTTTTTACCGTTTCAACGGCAAAAAATAATTTATTGACAAATGCAAGTAATAATGTGCTTTAGTGATAAATAGCTATTCATGATTTTGTAAAGAATAATAACCAATTTGCGCGAACATCATGATCGTTTACAATAATTACCCGGCCTAGCTACAAGGACAAGAAAACTGTTAGAAATTTGAATTTCCCGCCTTAGGTGAAACGTACCACCTTAACAGCCCTTTTGAAGAACCCCATGTTATAGTTACTCGGAAATGCCGCAGGATATCATTCCACAAAACTGGTACTTAGCATTGGTTAGTCAGAATATCTCACCTCCTTTATCCAGCCACCGATAGAAGCAAATATGTAAATGAGTAATTTAAACACATTTAATACACCATAAAAGTAATAAAGAATAGATAAAAAAATTACAACATTGAAAGCAGAGAATACTTTTTTTTACCTCAGATTGAAAATAGGTTTTTAAACAAGCAATTTTTTTGGAATATGCTATAAGTTATTACTTTCATGCATGTAAATGTGCTTATTAATTTGAATAATTGAGTGCAGTGTATAAGCTTAATTTTATTTTGGTATGGAGCTCGATTTAAGTGGCTGGCAACACCAGGGGTCGTACCATCACCAATTTTTTTCTCTTGACCAAGGATACAAAGTTTTTCAGTCGACAAACTCATGCCCCAGTTAAGTAGTGGAGGCTTTACAATAGGCTCCTATGGATTTTTGGAAACAACACGAAAAGACGTTTTTTTTAATGCCACAGGCAAACAAGCAGGCGGGCCGCCTGATGGTAAGCAGTCACCGTCGCCTATGGATACTTGTAACACCAGAGGCATCACAAATACGTTGCCGCCCCTTAAGGACTCTATTATCTCGCCTTTTGAAGAACCCCATGTTGTAGCTTCTCAGAAACACCGTGGAAGGTAGCTCATTCCACATTTTGCAGGTGTGAGGCAAGAAAGATCGTGTGACTCGCACAGTGTGCGATTTCTACTGATCTATGATCTGTTTCACATCATTATATCACTTGCCCACACACGAGTACTTAATAAATAATAATCCACCATTATTACACATTAACACTCGAAAATACACAAGTTTAGGAAAATAATACAACGAACCGATATATATTTTTTACACGTTGGCGCCAAAACTGTCACCTGTTTTAAGCGATTCAGTTTAGGTGATTGCGGAAAATCATGCGAACGTGAACCTTAACGCGCCGGGATACGGTTTGAGGTCGTGCAGATTTTCACAATCACCTAAACAGAATCGCTTAAAACAGCGACTCGTACTTGGCCATTATTTATTATTTGTTGTTAAACTCATATTATTTAGATAGCCCGTTGGTCCAGTTGGTAGTGAACCTGACTTTGCGCTTGGGGGAGTGGGTTCGATTCCCCCGATTTTCAAACATTTATGTGATGAACATTTGTGTTTGTTCTATATCTGGTTGTTAGTATCTATTTAAGTATGTATTTTAAAATATCTATGTATGTATATCAGTCTCTGGCAGCCATATCACAAGCTTTGCTTAGTTTGGGGTCAGATGACTGTGTGTGCAAAAATGTCCCGAATATTTATTAAAATATATTTATGAGCTCCTTTCCATATTAGTCATAGATTTTTAAAACGTATAATTTGTGCTTCCTTGACCCTGGACCGCCGAAACCATGAACAATGCAAGGAGTTGCCAGCCACCCAAATCGCTTGAACCCGCCCCTACATACCGCCACATCGCTCTCCAGGGTCTTATTATAGATCCTCTCGTACTCGCGTTTGATGGTACCGAGGTCGATCTCACTGCGAGTGGCGATGATGCGGACGAGCACCTTGTCCTCAGTCCCCGCGCCCTGCATGGCGCTACGGAGCCGCTGTGCGAACCACGCGGCTGCGTTTTCCACACACTCCACTGAAAGATTTCACCACATTTAATGACGTACCTTAATTTCGCTGACAAGAGTCTTGTTGTAAAGGCGTTCGTAGTCCAGCTTGATGGTTCCGAGGTCGATTTCGGAGCGGGAGACGACGACTCTGATAAGCGTGCGGTCGTCGGTGCCGAGGCCCTGCATGGCGTTGCGCAGGCGCTGCGCGAACCACGCGGGCGCGCTTTCTACGCACTCCACTGTAACGGGGCAGTTAGCTTGGTGCAGGCAGTGCTGATTTTTTGCGATCTGGGCGGCCGCCCAGGTCGGCAGCAAAGCATCATCAACTCATCATTCATTCGGTCATTAACTTAGAGATTAGCTGTTTCAAACATTTTGATGTGAATAACATTTTTTATAGCATAGTGTGACCTAAACCCGCACTTAAGTCACGGAGAAGCGTGAAAATATGTAAATTTTTACACCGTGCAAAAATGAATCTACTAATTTCACATAAACAAGAGATGCTTTTAAATGTTCTTTGACACTTCGAAATTTACAGAACAATGAATTAAAAAAATATGGGTTTATGTCATACGAGCTATAAATTTGTATACAAAACGATAGTCGTGACTTAGTCAATTAATGCAAGGCGTTTAGCAACTACTTCACTCCGTGCAATAATGGACTACTGTCGTACGGATCAAAATGTACTATTATTAACAGCTGATATTTTTTCGCATTTTCACTGTTGGTACCATAATAAGTTATTCATAATGATTGTGAAAATTATCTAACTTTTCAGCTTTGGACCGCCGTTCCGTATCATCATCATCATTTCAGCCGTAGGATGTCAACTGCTGCACATAGGCCTCCCCCATCGATCTCCAAAAAGGCCGGTTGGAAGCGGCCTGCATCCAGCGTTTCCCTGCGGTCTCTTTTAGGTCGTCTGTCCATTTCGTGGTGTCCGTTCCGTATAACCCTGTGGTATATTTCATCATCCATCATCACTAGCTTTTTATTGTCCTCTAACCTGGCCGCTGGTTAAAGGCCTCGCCTAATGTATGCCACTCATCTCCATCAGTTCTCTACATGCCAGCAAACCATACAAACATGTCAAAGGAATGTACATGTTTACGCTAAATTGTCATCTTCCTGCCACCTCTCAGAGGTCCTCTCAAGTCTTGTTGCGTCACCGCGCAATGTCTCGCGACTGATTCATTGACTCGATTGATTCAAACGAGCCTGCTTTGTTGGCAGTTGAGTTGATATCATGGAGAGCATTCTTATATTTTCGATAGCAGAATCAGTTACATCAAAATTAAATATTTCCTAAATATTTATTTGATATTTTATTTCACACATATTTTTTATATATTATTTCTATTTAATCATCATCATCATTAACCTCCACACTGAACGAAGGCCTGCCATCTGCATCCACTGGATGCCCGCGACTCTCACAATGTCATCGGTCCATCTAGTGGGAGGCCTACCTACGCTGTACGTCTTTCGGTTTGTGGTCTCCACTCAAGAAACTTTCTTCCCCATCGGTTATCGGTTTTTCGAGCTATGTGGCCTGCCCAGTATCACTTCAACTTACAAATTTTAACAGCTAAGTCGGTGACTCTGGTTCTTTGGCAAATTTATATTTAATATGAGTATCTAATGATATAATTTTTATTAGAACAGCTTCGATTTTACACAACACACATATACACATACACAACATATAATTATTAACTATGTACTTGACTTTTCCGTTACATTGATCAACTTTTTTTTTAAATAATTCTTTTGCTTTTGGCCGTCACCTAGCCTTAAGTTAAGCAGCGTTTGCGGCGTTTTTGTTGTTGTATTCATTTGTTACCTATTTGTGTTTGTTTTTCGGGGTTTTCTTTATCCATGTTTATCAAATGTCATAATGACAGATGTCGGTTAAATGGGCATCCGATAATGCAGTATGGTGGCAATTTTTTGACATTTTTTTTTTTAATGAAATGGACATTGGAAAATCTCAACTTTCCGTCTCATTATCTTCACTGTTATAAAAGTTATATTTCAAAGTCTCCGCCGAAAATAATATAATGCTCTCCATGATATTTTAAGTCGTGTAAAAAGTAGTTTGTGTTATAGAGACCAATGGCTGAGAGTGCTTCCTTCAGCTCGCCGTCGATCTCCGCTTTGATCGCTTGCTCGATGGTGCGTCCCGAGATGTTCTTGTACGCTTCGAATATCTGCCGGAGCTGCGCGAAGCTCTCGTGCGCCAGGATCTGTAAAGTTTTTTTTTTAAAAATTATATAATAGGCTTGTGTCAAAGTCAAAGTCAAAGTTTTTATTTGCTTGCCAATGGGTATAATATGTAAAATAAAAAAAAAAAAAATATAAAATGTAATGTAAATGGGTATAAATGTTGGACCGTCAACTCGCCTGATATTACAATACAATACAATACAAAAACTCTTTATTAAAATACCACAAAACAAGGATCAAAATATTATCTAGGCTTTTAACAGGCGGCCTTATCGCTTAAAGCGATCTCTTCCAGGCAACCGTATTAAGCGATGATGCGGTCTACGATGGAGAACTCTTGCCTAGAAGAAATCGATTCACTCGCGATTTGAAGACCTCGATTGTAACTATCAGGGAACACCAATTCAGGCATCACATTCCACAAGCTAGCATTTCGCAGAAAAAAGTGGAATCAAAGCGCTTCGTACGAGTTTTAGGAATATCAACCATAAAGCATTGAAGATTTTTCGTGCCCACTCTGGCAGTCCGATAGAAAAATGGGCAGGAGGGAATTAGATCATGCAGATTCGATGCACACTCTCCGAAATGTCTCGGATAAAAATCCGATAGACTAACAAAGCGCCGATGCTCAAGACTAAGAAGCTTAGTCCGAACAAAGGATTCGTTGCTGATGAGCCTCTTAGCACGTTTCTCAATAGACTCCAATGCCTCCAGCGGGTACTTAGCTGATCCATCCCAAAGGTGAGATGGACCCACGCACCCCACGCACGGACATTTTCAAGGTCAGAGTGAATCTTTGACCACATCGTCGCTTACCAACAGGCGAGTTGGTGGTCAACGCGGATTTACTCGCGTTAAAAATAAATTACAGTTGAGGATTTACTATTTAAATGTATTATTATTGTCAATTTTAAATTCAATAAGAAAAAATATAAAGAGTTCTTCAATCGAAATAAAACAGGCCATATTTGTCACTCACCCTGTTAAAGACCTCCTCATCCGTCCCCCACTTGGCCTCCCCTGCGTCGAACAGCGCCTGCGCATCCTCTTGAGCCTTTCCAGCATCCACTGGCCCCTCCTCGTCACGGGCACCCTTATGAGCAGACTGAGGTTACACGTAGAAATAGCCTTTATTGTGGCCTAGGGGTGAGCGTTTGGCACCAGGAGAAAAAAACTTTTATAATAATTTTATGGAACAAGTTTTCCAAATTAAAAAACAACCCTCGTCAATTCTATTTTATCATTATGGCATTTAACATTTGTCTATATATATTTTCTTTTCCAAAACCACAACCTTCAGGTAGCATTCCGATCTTGGTGACCGAGACCGGCGGGAACGGCAACCTAACCAAATTTGATAGCCCGTTGGTCCAGTTGGTAGTGAACCTACCTTCTGAGCTTGGGGGCGTGGGTTCGATTCCCACCTAGAACAAACATTTGTGTGATGAACATTTGTGTTTGTTCTATATCTGGTTGTTAATATCTATTTAAGTATGTATTTAAAACTATATATGTATGTATATCAGTCTCTGGCAGCCATGTCACAAGCTTTGCTTATTTTGGGGTCAGATGACCGTGTGTGAAAAAATGTCCTGAATATATATATATATTTTTTTTTATTCATACTGAGCGGTGGGACGCGGCCACGCTCTCCAAGATCGGAATGCTACCATTTGAAGCTGAAACTGCTTAAAGTTTCTACCGGCCCCAAAATGTTATTTGATGTTGATTGAGTAGGTACTTTATTTATAAAAGAAAAAGTGCCAAACGCCGTCCAAGGCCAGAGAACTACAGCATAAGCGAAAGAAAAAGATTGGTAGCATTGTGCCTCTCCCCTTCAAATACCATAAACAAGGGTTAGTTCTTTGTCAATTATAAGATGTATATGTATGTGTGTACAGTCAATCACAAAATAGACAACACTTTTATATCGGGTGACTTTTTTTTTATTATAAAGAAAAATTTGAGTTTCTGGTATAGGCTATACCATAGACTTCTACTCCGAAGAGAAAAAGTCTATGGTATACACAATTGCCATTCGTTTATTTGCTCTGACAACTGCAATAACATAACAAAAAGCCGAATGAAAACCACGAGTTCTGCTCACTTTCGCTAGGTTTTTAAACGTAAGACTGTAGTAGGAACGCGATATACTTCAGTGAAATTTAAAAAAGAACTGGTGTTGCTGTGTATTGCAGCTATCAGAGCAAATAAACGAATACAAATAGTGCAGTTGTTATAGCCTACACATTTGTCAAGTTTTCGAAATCCCTTGTTGTATGAAATAATTACCACAAATTAGTCTTTAAAGATTAAAACAACTCATAAGCACCATAGGCTTCCTATTCTATGTACCTATCAGTCACACCCAAACTTTCTTATATTTTTTATTTTCGTAAAAAAATCGCCTTGGGTTATATTTTGCAGCGAATTTAATTAAAGGCTCCAATATTTTACCGACTACAAAAGTGGGAAAGTGCTTAGATTATAATTATTTAAATGGTGTTTACCAATTACGTGGTCGACTGTACGTAGGTACTTCCTGCCCCTACCGACCTTGGCTGACTCGAAGCTGAGTCACGACACAATGACCGCTCCTCAGAAAAACTGGCCTCCGCCACTAATGAAAGAACATTAAGACAAAAGGTCTTTTGATTCTTTGACGATGGGTTTTTGTACTAGAAGTTCACTAGATTTTTCTGGTTGGCCATTTTGATAGGTGTATTCAAAGATCTTTAAAACTACAAGTTTGTTTAGATAAATGCGAAATTGTGTTTGTTTGTGGGGTTTCTTTTTTGCCTTGCCCTGTTAGAGTCTGGCTAATGAAAGTAGAGACTGAAAACGCCCGCCAAATTGAAAAAAAAAAACCGCATTGCAACCCCAAAATTAATATGAAATGCAACCATTACTGTGTTCTGACTGTGTTACAATAAAAAATATAACTTACAAGTATTTAGTGAGATGATTCCAGGCATTTCATACAAAGTTTTGGGGTTCCAATGCTGATATTTTTACCGCACTTTTTTAGTCTCTACTTTCATTGGCTAGTAAAGACTCATCAGACTCTAGTTAGTATGTAAGAGTATGTTTGTATGGGACAAAATCTTGCAACTGAAATTTAGAACAGCTATCCCCAACCGATTGAGCTAAAATGTTGCATAGACATTTAGTTTGGATGAAAATGCATGGTTAGCTAAGTGACGTCTTTCAAATCCAATATGGCGGACTGTCAAAGATGGCGGACCAGTTATTTTTTATGCATCCCCATGATATGTATAGGTATCAAATGAAAGAGTTTGCTGAGAATATGAAAAATAAAAAGACGTCACACTAAATTCAATATTGCGGACGCTCCAAGATGGCGGACAAATTTTTCTTATCTACCATCATGATATATGGATATCAAATGAAAGGGTTTGCTGAGAAAATAATACGAAAAGCTTGTTATTAAAAAGTTTTTTTTTTTTAATTAATAATTTATTTTTCATACGGCAACAGAGCAATGATTGATGTCATTATTTTGCATTGGTACGGTTTTTTGAGACTGCAGTTTTATCCACGCGGATAAAACTGGGGAGCACAGTTTACCAATAAAACACTACTAATATTGTTGTCCTTTTCAAATAAATTACCATTCACAATAACCTACCATATTACCGCTACGACTCTTCTCAAATGCGCGTAGTAGTGCATTTTGTTACCATTTTTGGCGCGTCGATTGTTGATGAATCCTTAGTTTTAAAGATCTTTGGGTATTCTAATAGCTCCGAAATAATTAATTTTGTTCGTGTAGAGTACGTAGTTCGTGGCAAAGTATAAATAATTCAGAACGCCTGAAGGTATCTCATATTTCCGATATGACCTAGTTAGACCAACAACTATACTTTGTTGAAATTGGACGATATGCAGCTTTTACAAAAAGACGCGAAAGTGGTGCGTCTCAGACTGAAGGTTCTTGAATTTCCGGGGCAACTCAACAACTACTTTTTACACATTTTAGACGAAAAAAAAAATCTTACTGGTTCCACTTAATTAAATAAAAGTTGTTAACAGAAACACAAAAAATATTTGGAGTAATTGTTTTTTTTATTAAACGACACAATTATCTTAATTAAGTGAAATTAGTCCAAAAAAAGAAATTGTTAAAAAACAGTCAAAGTTGTGTAAAATTAAACTCGGTCCAAGCATTGATATTTTCTGACAGCTGCAATAACATTGTAAAAAAAAAATACCGCGAATTCTGATCACTTTCGCTAGGTTTTTGAACGTAAGACTGTACCAGGTACCCGCTTTTTACAATATTATAGCAGCTTTCAGAGCAAATAAATGCTTGGACCGAGAATAGAGTTGAAGTAAATAAAGCCTTTATATGTTAAAAGTATTAGTGTGCAAACGAAAACAACAGCTCAAGCCATTTCTAAATATATTTTTAATATGTTAGCAGTTAGTATGGATAGTTTAGTAATCGTGCAATTTAACGAGCGCGAGCGTGTAGTTGGCAAACAATAGGCTTATAATTATATGAGAGCTTTAAGCGAAGCTATCTATCAAACCCTCACAACCCAAAGAAAACTTTGTGGTTTTCTTTTCCCCTGAAAAAAGAGTCATCTCGACGACACCCAGGACTACGATGTAATAGAAAGAATAAAAACTAATTCAATAGAAATTTTAGAGATTAAAAAAAACGAATAGATAAGTTTTTTTTTTTTACTTTTACTTTTTTTTTGTTTGGTACGCGGAAAGGGTGTTTTAAAAGCCGATAGAGGTTCATAATACCCATCATTATGAACAACTTTTATTATGGGACCAAACCTGATATCGCGAAAAAAATATCAGCTGTTCCATAGAAAACGGCCATTCACACAACAAAATATCTGGATCAGCTCATATTTCTTTCGAGGTTGGTTCCATAGTAATGAATAAATCGAAATTGAATAAATGTTTAATCGTATATGAAGGCCAGACAGCTAGTTTTTTTAATGCCATAGGTGGCAAACAAGCTGACGGACCGCCTGTTGGGCTTTTGTTTGACCCAAATATATAAATTAGCTATTTATCACTTACTTGATAATTATTATGATAGTCACGCAAGTTTGGTGTACGAACTAGTAATTTGTGGAATTATTATTTTAATTAGGTAAAATGCGATGAGTCATTTAGTTTTATTATTCGACAACGCATAGCAAAAATTAGGTGTCTAGTGTACATGTATTTTCCCACCTATGGCGTCGCCTCATATTATTGATAAATGGGGTGTCGATAGATTTCTATGAGCCAGGGGTAGCCAAACTTTAGGAGTGTGCGGTCTAAATTACAATTCAATATAACCCAAGTAGTTTACCACCAGTAACGTTAAAAAAAACAGCGGGACAGTAGAATAAGTGCCACGAGTATACATAATAATTATAATTCAATTGGCTGACAACGCCGACTGAAGAGTCGAGTCGAGGCGGGCCTTACTCTCGCGGGCTATTGCAAATCCTCCGCGGTCGACGTCTTGGCCACCCCTGCCAAAAGCTCAGGGATGGCTACTGAGTAGTGACGTCATCATAAATACAAGATGGTGGCATGTCAAACGGGAATTAAATAATAAATTAGACTGCACCCTCTCATGTGACGTATCATTAAACAGGCCTTTTAAGTCGTAAGTGGGGTTTGAACCTACATAATTTTTGGTTCACGTAAACCGTATGTAAAATATGATTCACCAATAATACCGTTGTTGTTTTTTTGTAATTAAAAGACAATTTATTTGTGACAGACAAAACACACTTAGCAACATTAAAGCATTTGACCCCCCGACGCAAAAACAGGAAGTTTTACAACACTGTCTTTAATCATGATTGTTCACTAAAGTTATTCACATCATTTATTTTTATTCTTAAATTTAAGTTTTTTTACAATAAATATATAAAAACAAGATATTATAAAAAAAAACCTAACCCTAGAGTGCCGCAGGCAACGGGGTAGGGCCCAAGCTACCGGTGGTTAGGGCTGCAGAGTGAGGAACCTCCCGACAATGCGAGCCGTGTCAAGGATTACCGCCTTCTGCATCTGACCCTTGACCCAATCGTCTAGCGAGAGCCTCTTAGTGTTGGTCGAGGCTCTTCGCTATAAGACCGTTCACCGATACGACTATCGGGACAATGATCGTCGAGTCAACATCCCACATGGCGGTAACCTCGTGAGCCAAGTCTAGGTACTTGCTGAGTTTGTGCTTCTCGGCCTTCACGAGGTTCATATTATTATTAATAAACAACAACCAAAGTGAATATCCCGTCAATAGTCATATAACTTTAGTTTAACTGGGAGTTATATGGTTGAAGTGTGTAAAAGTGTGTGTGTGTGTGTAGTGTGTACTTACAATCACGATGAGTGTGAGCAGGCGGCGGAAGTCACCCGAAGTCTCGGAGCACATGTGCTCGGCCAGGGGACGGTCGTACACTGTCACAGGAAGAAGTTTGATAACTCCATAGATAAGATTCATTATAAAGGAAGCCTTGGTTGCACCCACAGAAAAGAGAAGTAAATAGAACGGAAATGAGAAGGAAAATCTGTCGACAGGCATTATGAGTGAACCTTGATTGAACATTCTTATTTAGATCAACGCGTCGAAATCCGCATCCAAAGAACTTGGACCTTACCTCTTTGGGTTAGGTCTCAAAGTTCTTTGTCCGCATTACAGTTGCTAACTGATTTCGAATGACTGACGTTTCGTTTATATGGGTGCAACTGGCTACAACAAATGTCTTACTTTATGCCTTAACAGCACTTCTAATTTAAAAAAAAATACCTCAACAACAAATGTCTTACTTTATGCCTTAACAGCAGTTCTAATTTTAAAAAAAATACCTCTGTGGTTGCACGCCATAGTGGTAGTTAAAGTCTGTTTTATGACAAATTTGACAATAACAGTAACGCTGACTTTAGCAGTAACTGCGAAATGCGCTGCACCAGCGTATTCACTAGCACCAGGGTTGCAAGTAAAATGAGACATTATTTACCCCAGATGCATAATATACATCTGTTCGAATAATGTCACAGGACCAAGGTTGTTGTAAAGTATTTGTTACATCACTGCTCCGCTTTGCTCGAGCGATTATAGTCGGAGATTAACCGGTGTCTGTATATCACCACTTTTCAAGATTATAACATGATTTATAAGTGAAACTATCCTCATAGAGGTGAACTTTGATCAAACAATTCTGCATAAAACGTCTTCCATTCAGATCTAATAACTTTACCTTTTTCAATTTATAATAATTATTTGAACACAAATCTTCATCTATGGAACTTAAAATGTTCTTCTCTAAAACGTTAACTTTACTATCTTGTCCTAGGTTGAAAACAACCACCTAAGGTAATAGACTTGTAATAGGTAATAGACTTGTAATAGGTAATAGACTTGTGATAGGTAATAGACTTGTAATAGGTAATAGACTTGTTATAGGTAATAGACTTGTAATAGGTAATAGACTTGTTATAGGTAATAGACTTATAATAGGTAATAGACTTGTAATAGGTAATAGACTTGTAATAGGTAATAGACTTGTAATAGGTAATAGACTTGTAATAGGTAATAGACTTATAAACAGCATTTTAATAGTTTTAAACACACTACACTGTTCAGTGATCCGTTGCAATTGTTGCAAGATGTCCATCATGCAGCGCTTTTATATATTTCAACTACTTTCATATTAATTATTCACATCATGTCAATTCTTTGCATAATTGATTAAATGAATAGTTTTTTCCTTAGCTTGATATTACATTTCCCGTCAGCTCATCATTATCAGTCATATAATATATCACTAGTTTTAATTTATAAGTTAAATACCCTATCTCACTGTTACATCCTGATCGCCCGCGGACAGTTGATAGTTTGTATCTAATGCTACATGACGCGTCGCCTATAGATACTTGTACTATTCTGTGCTATAGGTACATAGAACATGTAGTAGGTAGATATCGTACCGAATGGTGTAACCCATAATATGGCCACCACGCGGTGGTGGTGCCTCGGTGGCGGGGCGAAGAACTAAGCATAGTCCATATTGCCCCGCATGGCAACGGTGCAGGCGAAGGCCTAGGCATAGCCCATATGACGCCTTGGCGAAGGCCGTAGCATTGGGCTTGGACCTCAGCGGAGCCCCCTAAACCTCGGCGTGTAACGTCACGAATACTTGCAGAATTACCAAAATATGACTTTATTGCGGCTGGTAAAACACAACTCCCAAACATTTTGTATAGAAAACATTTTTATACAACCGCAAATAAACGTGATTTTTCTAAATTTTGTTCTAGTAAATGTTATAATCTCCCCTGTGCTCGCGGCCCTCTTGGGCATTGGGCTTGGACCTCGGTTGAGCCCCCTCTGCTGCAGCCGGGGGCCTGTGGCATTTTGTTCTGTTCTGCCACCCTATTGTTACGCCACTGCCCGCTGCTCGAAACTATGACTAATTGTGTTTAAAAAAAAATTTGGTTAGATTTACGTTTGGCCACCAACTCGCCTGATGGTAAGCGACGTTGCGGCCGTGGATGGGACACGTTGATCTAGAAGAAATCTATTCACTCTCGCCTTGAAGATGCCTAGATTGTAGTTCTCAGGAATCAAGGACGGCAGGTTAGATTACTTACATCTCTCGTAAGCGTCCACGATAGCCGCGATCTCTTTCTTAGTCCTGGTGCAGAGTATCTCGACCAGCGTGTGCTCGTCGGTGCCCAGTCCGTCCATGCAGTGGTGCAGCTCCCGGCACAGGTACTCTTCAGGCGGCATCATCAGAGCGACGATCACGTCCTCAAAGTGACCGCCCAGTTCTGACTTCAGGTCTTCGATTATGTCCTGAGAGATTGATTCGTATTATTATGACCGGCTCAGTGGAGTAGCAGATCCCGGGTTCGATTTCCGGTCGGGCAGATTTTTAAATGATGAATTATATAATTATCTACTTTGGGTCGGAACTCGGAGTGCAAACATAATAGTGCTAACGGACGTGACGGATTTGGTTGACGGGCCGCCGTACAACAACTCCTTTCGTCGATTCCCCAATGGGGGTCGGGACCCATCACGGCCGTGCAACCAACGGGAGAAAGAGAAAAAATATATTTTTCTACCGTTGGTCAGACGGCGGTCCGTCAACCAAATCCACACGTCTGTTAGCACTATTACTGCGTACTGGATTGAAGAGCAATTTTTCCAGTGAAACTATTGAGCATAAACAATCACGATCTCAAACAGAAGAACATTTTATCATTTCAGTCATAATACACGGTTCCTGGAGCGATGGTGGCCGAGGGGTAGCATATGTGCTTTACAATCTGACGGTACCCGGTTCGATCCTCGGCCTTGCACCAATGACAACAAATTATATGCAGTTTCAATGCCATCGCTCAAAGGCGAAGGAAAACAACATCGTCAGGAAACCGGTATGTTCAAGAACCTCAATGGATAGATGATGGAATGGATGGAAATGGAACCTTATCTATACTAATATTATAAAGAGGAAAGATTTGATTGTTTGTTTGTTTGTTTGCATTGAATAGGCTCCGAAACTACTGAACCGATTTGAAAAATTCCTTCACTGTTGGGAAGCTACACTATCCCCGGTTAAGGGTCCCTTTGCATAATGCGTAGGTATAAAAGTCGTACTACTACACGCGCACGGCCCAGACGCACACAGCGACGGGACGACGGAGAACAAACAAACCATAATTCAATCAAACCATATTGCTAGTTTTAATTATTAAAATTTACTTTCGTCGTACGTTTCTATATTTTATGTTTCTTTTTTGCACCAAATATTTTACCTATTATATTATAGTTTATAGACTTTTCCGTGTACATACAGCGATGTTTTCGAGTTCGAGGTGCTGGTGTCAAGCGGCGTAGGTCTGCTTTCGACGGCGTCCGAGCGCTGACTGACACGCCGTTACAAATGATAGACAAAATTAGACAAAAATAATCAAAGGAAAACAAACCTTATCGTGCATAATTTAAGCCATGTCGGTTCTAGCAAAATATTACAAAACGTTAGTAAAACTCTTTTATTTTTCCTATGCCTATTTGAAACATATTTGAACATTTTTTTGCGTCGTTTTGTTTATAAATATGCATACTAATGGGTTGTATTTTTTTGTTTGATTAAAAACATATATTTTTTGAGAAATGTGTTCCGAAACACCACTAGTTTTCGTAACTTTTGTGGTAGGAGGCTACGAAAAATATTTTTAATTAATTATTGATAATCATTTTATGTATAGTTTTTGCGTCGATAGTGTAAAAAAAGAGGTTTCTATCTGTAGATAATAATACTAAATGACTAAGTATTACATAGTCGTCGGAAACGGAACCTAAAGTTAGCTTATTTTTATCAGTTGACGGGCTAGCGTCCTTAACATAGGCTATATTATATTTTCAAAAAAAAATAGCGATCCTTACTAAAACTCCAATAATGTAACCCAAGGTGTAAACAAATAAAAAATAAAATAAAAAAAATAAAAAAAAATAAAATGGAAAATAAAAAGACCCATATCTTTTATTTCGCCCTAATAGGGAACAAAAATTTCAAAAACGCGCTCGCGCCGTTTGTCCCCGCGCTTCAGTCTGTCAGCCGCCCTATATCAGTTATCGGAATGTGTACTCGTTAATTATTCTGTGGTCAACTCATCTATAAGCTGGGTTAGTTACCTACGCATTTTTTAATGCAACTCGACGGACACCAGGTTCCTTGACTCTACCCAGTTTCACACGCTTTAATATATATATATATACCATGAACCACCACCATAGCACCATGAACTTTTCCGGGATAAAAATTTGCCTATATTGTGTTAATCCAGGGTAACAGCTGCCTCCATTCGGCTGTTACGGAGTTGAGTGCGGACAAAAATACACACTTATGTATAAACAAACTTTCGCATTTATAAGATTAGTGTGATGTGATTTGTTATTTACTGTGTTACGATATAAAATCCATATCAAATTGAAAATAACTGCATAATCAAAAAACCAATTTCAATTTACAAAAAAAGAATGCAGTTTATCTCACGAATTGATGGTCACACTTCATCTTGACTTCAAACAATAGTGTCTAGCTGTCAATTTGCAGCAACAGAAATGTTTTCAAAATGTAAGTAACGTTATAAAATTTGGTCACGATACGGCCCGTTCATCCACCGGCTTCACCCACTAGTGGGCGCACGGGTAATTCGCATTTACCTTTGAACCTACTGCAACAGAGTTGGAAACCAATAAAAAAATAATCCACATTTACGAAGATCAAGAATAGTATATTTTTTTCCACCAAATCCAAGTGCCAGGAATGCATAAACCATAAAGAGGTTTTCCCCCTCGCGACCCGTAATCACACTATGAATCTAGATTAAAATACCTCTCCATCGTTTCTGCTATCCTGGAACCTGGTATCGTTTTCCACAAATTCATTTATGTCTGTTTTAATAAAAAAAAATATTTAACCCTGTTTTATTAATACAATTATACAGGGTATGAGCTTTATTGGAATCAGTCGGGCAAACTTAATTTCATTCGCACGTTTTTAACATTTCAACTATTAAATAACACCGATTGTGCACTATCGTTTGAATAACATTGGAAATCGTATAAACTTAAATAGTAGTAACTACAAAGCAATTTAAATGTTGAAATGTTTTCGTAAGGCGGAGAAGATAGCAAAATAAATTAAAAAAATATCATAATGTACTGTACATTTTTTCATTCTCTTTTTTATTTTAGTAACGCTAATCATTACTATCGGAATTCTCTCAGTGGAAGGAAAAATAAGTCAAAATGCTGATACAGGTGTTGTGTAAGTAAGAATCTAAATTACTTCATCATCATCATCATTTTAGCCATAGAACATCCACTGCTAGACAAAGGCATCTCCCATCGATCTCCAAAAGGGCCGGTTGGAAGCGGCCTGCATCCAGCGTTTCCCTGCGATCTCTTTTAGATAGTCTGTCCAACTTGGGGGTGGACACCCTTCACTGCGCTTACCGGTCCGTGGTCTCCATTCGAGAACCATTCGGCCCCATCGGCCATTTGTTCTGCGTGCTATGTGCCCTGCCCACTGCCACTTCAACTTGCTAATCCGGTGTGCTATGTCGGTAACTTTCGTTCCTCTACGCGGATCTCTTCATTTCTGATTCGATATCGTAGAAAACCCCTAGCATAGCCCTCTCCATAGATCGTTGTGCGACTTTGAGCTTGTTTATAAGACCCATAGTGAAATGAAAATGGTTATTTGTATAAGATAGTACATATATTATAATAGTAGCATTTTGGCTTCGCTAGCGTTTCTCCTACATCCATTATACCAGTAAAATTAAATCAACCGGTAAGGTAAGGATTTCATATTTATAATTTCAGCTGGAAAAAATACTGTATCGGAATGTTATACGATCGGCGCGATACTTCTGTAAGCGGCATAATAGCGCCAATGACAAAATGGGTTGAAGATGAAAACCAAATAGTAAGTTAAAGAGTTAGGTAAGTTATATAGAGTCACTATCGTGCCAAAAAAATTACCGAACCAAAACTTGACGCACGCTACGAATTGTGCAGACTTTTTGGATAGTTACAAGGTAACGATCCGACTACAACGCCACGCGATGGCAGAGCTACGATGACATACGCGGACATCTAACGTTGAACACTATGCAAGCGACATAACGTCTAAATTGGCGTAAATGTTGCATTGTGAAGTATATAATTGATACAATGTAATTATGTACAATGACACTCGGACGTTTTTTGACTGTTTTCACTGAGAGATTGTGACTCTATAAGAAATTTATCTCGATGGTTAGCAAGTATAAATGGTAATAATAAGCTATCCATTTACTATCTATATGTATAAAAAGGCGATGTGTGTATGTTCCCATATAGACTCCGAAACGGCTGGACCGATTTTGATGAAATTTTCATTATGGCACAGTGTATAATTTCCACAGATCTATACGATATTATATATGAGCTTTTAGGCGGTGAAAGCAAATGCGATGGTAAAAACACGACGCTGGTATTAGATCGAATAGTTACGAACATTCCCTGTTGTAAATATGTTATAAGGTACTAAAAGACCTAACGTCTCTAAGTTTTCGATGAGCTAGCCATTGTTCTCTGTTGTGAATATGATAAAAGATACTAAAAGACCTAACGTCTCTAAGTTTTCGGTGAGCTAGCCATTGTCTCTGTTGTGAATATGATAAAAGATACTAAAAGACCTAACGTCTCTAAGTTTTCGGTGAGCTAGCCATTGTCACTGTTGTGAATATGATAAAAGATACTAAAAGACCTAACGTCTCTAAGTTTTCGATGAGCTAGCCATTGTTCTCTGTTGTGAATATGATAAAAGATACTAAAAGACCTAACGTCTCTAAGTTTTCGGTGAGCTAGCCATTGTCACTGTTGTGAATATGATAAAAGATACTAAAAGACCTAACGTCTCTAAGTTTTCGATGAGCTAGCCATTGTTCTCTGTTGTGAATATGATAAAAGATACTAAAAGACCTAACGTCTCTAAGTTTCCGGTGAGCTAGCCATTGTCACTGTTGTGAATATGATAAAAGATACTAAAAGACCTAACGTCTCTAAGTTTTCGATGAGCTAGCCATTGTTCTCTGTTGTGAATATGATAAAAGATACTAAAAGACCTAACGTCTCTAAGTTTTCGATGAGCTAGCCATTGTTCTCTGTTGTGAATATGATAAAAGATACTAAAAGACATAACGTCTCTAAGTTTTCGATGAGCTAGCCATTGTTCTCTGTTGTGAATATGATAAAAGATACTAAAAGACCTAACGTCTCTAAGTTTTCGGTGAGCTAGCCATTGTCACTGTTGTGAATATGATAAAAGATACTAAAAGACATAACGTCTCTAAGTTTTCGGTGAGCTAGCCATTGTTCTCTGTTGTAAATATGATAAAAGATACTAAAAGACCTAACGTCTCTAAGTTTTCGGTGAGCTGGCCATTGTTCTCTATCTCGGCTAACTACATCATCCACGTATGACAATGTACGACGTCGGAATCGGTTTCAGTTAAGCGTACCGTCGGCAAACTACCAGCCTAATGAATCGACGATATCAGATCCATCGCGGGAGATCGCGGGAGATGGCATATGCTGCCGCCGCAACATATGCCATCGCCGTCTGCTGTTGCCGTAAGCAGTCTGCCGTCGCCTGCGGCATTCCACCTTGAGAGGTTACTCCACTTCCGTCACCGCACCTACGAATATGCGTACTTTAAATGATTAATTTCTGCTAATTAACCAATCCTCAGCCACAATTAGGAAAGGGTAAGGAAAATCCCGATTACAGCTCAATTCAAGACGATGATAAACCCGGGTGAGTAATCTGACAAACAAAATAATTACCAATGAAAAGAAATGAAAAAAAAAACATAGTCGAATTGATAAACCTCCTCCTTTTTGAAGTCGGTAAAAATATGGCGGATGACATGTTTTTTTCAGTTATTTTTATTTAAATACTAAACTAATGAACCAATTGAATTTATTTGATGAAACTTCTATTTATAAATGTATTTTTATAAATAGAAAATGAGAAATGAGAGAAATGTTTTTTTATTTAAATGATGTTTTTATTTTTTATTTTAAAGCTCTTTTTTTAATTATGGCGGCCATTTCGAAAATATTACAATATTGGGTATTGCATATTGTATTGTCACCAGAACTAAAGGTTTATGCAAAATCGGTATTGTTTGCAGGAACTGCAGTGCAAGTACCGTTCTTTATCGGTCAAATTAGATAAAATGCCATAGAATCGATCATAGCGAGTACTGATCAAATGGCATTTTATCGAATTTGACGATCTCTACTGTCAAATGTGACCATCGATAAAGAACTGTATACTTGCATTGCTGGTTCTAATTCAGCTTGCAAGATTTGACCTAAACGTCCTAAACAAACTAACAAACATTGCAAGTTAAATAAATGATTGTAAAAATAACGCCACGTGAAATTCATCCTCTAATTACCATCCTTAGAACTTCGACTAAAATAAAATGAATGGACGGGGACCTTTGAAATACCTCAGTAAAAACGAGTCAAAACCGTCGGACATATACTTCAACACCTAATTATAAAAATGTACAGTATACAAAAAATAGAACCCGGTTTTATTTTTGTATTTACACTTCGGGAAAGCATATGAATGCATAATTTTGTCAGATGTTTCGTTATCACGTAACAATAGACACGTGTTGCACTTCCTACGGCTAGAGACCGACTGAAACGAAATGAGAGCCGGCGCTCATTTTGTTATCTTCAAAAATGCGCTTTTACTGGGCCTGTCCATTCATTTTATTTTGGTCGAAGGCGTAGGATTGGAATATTTACTTTGAAAAAATAGGATCTCCCACGAGGCTTCGAGTAAATCTATTAAATACAAAATATGAATCATTTAAATCGGCTTACAATAGACGAAGGCACGACATTAAAAAAACAGTCGAATTGAGAACCTCCTCCTTTTTGCAGAAAATACAGAACACAGAGACAGAGACACACACATATATACATACTCAGTATACACAATTACACACCCCATCCCGTTCTCAGATATTTTGTATTCCTGTTTTCTGTATTTTCTGTTTGAATAAAAATCTCGAGTCACTGTGTTTGTGGTCGCACTCCTCCGAAACGGCTCGACCGATTTTTATGTTTTTTTAATGTATATTTGGTGGTATATTTGTATAATGTATATTTCATACCGCTAAAGGCCGCCCTACGAGCAGGTTACGCGTACGAAGTAGCGTGTATCTGCAGTTATACTCGGACATAATAAAATGTTATATTTATATCATCATCATCATCATCATTTCAGCCGTAGGACGTCCACTGCTGGACATAGGCCTCCCCCATCGATCTCCAAAAGGGCCGGTTGGAAGCGGCCTGCATCCAGCGTTTCCCTGCGGTCTCTTTTAGGTCGTCTGTCCATCTTGTGGGTGGACGTCCTACGCTGCGCTTACCAGTCCGTGGTCTCCATTCCAGAACCTTTCGGCCCCATCGGCCATCTGTTCTGCGTGATATGTGCCCTGCCCACTGCCATTTCAACTTACTAATCCGGTGGGCTATGTATATTTATATACCCCTTATAAAACATTATTTCAGCTCCGCAGCAACATGTGTTGGATATGAAACCTCGTTGCCTATTCCGCGGGTAATATACAATAAAATAAAAGCAATGGTTGACAAAGCAAAGCAGGCAAAGAAAGAGGAAAATATGTCCGGTGATAATAAACCAAGCGTTAGAGAGCAAACGCCACCACGGGAAGTATACATAGAATGGAAGAATAACAAGAGAGGGACACCAGCGCCAAAACCACGCTACGCAACTGTGAGTTGTTGAGTATAGCTAGCGGGAACTATCATCGAGGGCAGATTTGTTAGCCGTAGGTCTTAACAGACAGGACGGATTTGGTTAACGGACCGCCGTCCTACGGCGGCGGTGACGGCGACGGTCCGTCAGCCAAATCCGTCACGTCTGCTAGGTACTTTACACGCAACGCGCCTACATCACGATTCGTCCAAATTATCATTGGTTTTATACATAATTCGATGCCTTTGCCCAGACAACAGCAAGCAACAAAGATACGTGAATGATAGATGAATGATACTTTGTTGATCGTGAGTGTGCATCGAATCTACATGACTTAATTCCCTCCTGCCCATTTTTCTATCTGATGGCTAGAGCGGGCAAAAATGTCGACATGATGTCTTAGTTGATATTCTGAAGACCCGAACGAAGCGCTTTGTATTCCACTTTTATTAGGCGAACTGCTAGACTGGAATGCGCTGCCTGAATGGGCAGAATGGGTGTTCCCCTATAAGTGGCTCGCTCTCGCGCTCGCGGGTAAGCACTTGACAAGCGTATCATCCAAGTACGGTTGCCACCCGTCCCGATTCTGGCGGAACAGTCCCGATTACTTATAGGTAATTTTATACCGATTTTTTATAACATCGCTCGCTCAATTCTTGTTCAGACTCGCAGAAAAATGACGCGTCGCAAAAAATACCGTCCCTAGAGGGCAATTAATTACGTAAGGACGATTTTGGCCGTATTGTTCCAGACATTTTAGTAAAGCGCCTCCAGCGGAAACGCAGAGGAACTAAAATTGGCGGTATAGATTGCTTCACTCTAATACGAAAAAAGTTTTCGAATACCTTTCAGCCCAGCAATGTATGGAACAAAACGTAAACGAAAAAAGTTTTCGAAAACTATCAAATCTGGGACTAAGCCCCCTGGTCTTTTGGGGTTATGCTTACTCTCGCGTGGTCACTATTTCGTCAGAGACCTCCACTAGCCGTTGCTGCACCACATATTGCCAAGTAGAGGATTCCACTTGAGTTTAGTTATACGAAATTCAATGTGTTCCACTTTGGTCCTTCTTCGGATCTCCGTATTTTGAACTCAATCACGTAAGACGTAAGGTAATGATCATCGTTGATTTTGATGTACTCTAAACAAAACTAAATTCAACAGCTCTAAAATTGTTGTCATCCTTCTCTCACATATTAAAATGAAAAGAGAGGCAGATAATTTTAGTCCTGTCAGATTGGTTTAGTTTATTGGTATGGCATGGCAGTGGCTAGTGGTATGGCAGAATCGATGTCAATGGCATCGATTCTGATGCGTTCTAAACGAAACTAAACTAAATTTGACAGCTCTAAAATTCTTGCCGTCCTTCTCTCACATATTAAAATGGAAAGAGAGGTAGATAATTTTAGCCCTGTCAGATTGGTTTAGTTTAGTGAGTGGTATGTCAGAATCGATGCCTTACAGTAGGCACAGCGGATCTTTGTGTCTCTGAAGTGAGGCTCTGCGAACCGTTGCGCAAGTAGCACATCCCTTGTGAGTTGTGACCCAAAAATTGCTAATGCGCAGCCTTGCAGCCAACTTCAGAGACACAAAGATTCGTTGTGCCTATATACTGTACATGGCACGCATTCATTCAAACCATCACCGCCGGGGTCAGGCCAGTCTCAGTCACCGCCCTTTTTGAGGCACCCCTTGAGGGACATTTTTGCCTAGATTTATTGCACATGTTAAACATGACGAGCTCACTTTAAAGTAGCATCAGACATAAACTACAATCTAATATGTAGAAAAATAGCTGCGGAAATAATTTTCTCGTCCTAACTTTTTTCGTTTATCCGATTGAGTTGAAACTTTGTGGCTAGACTGTCAGGCCGAGCTATGTTGTCTCTACGTCGGCCGCGCAGGCATAACCGTATATAAAAGCTTGTATAATTATGATAATGTCTATTTATTATTCTTACCTATCCCCCAGCCCTACGCTACAATCAATGGAAATGCAGTGGATATGGTCGCTGTCACGAAATATATTGATGATTTGTTGCAAAGTTCTCGGCGAATTTCTGACAGATGGGTGGAAATGGGGAACGGCGTCTTCAAGTCGGAGCTGATAGACTACCCTCCAGACGATCTGAAGAACAGGTTGTTGCAACTTATAGCGATAAAGGAAGCCAAAGAAAAGAGAAGCCAGTCTTTGAATTAAAATTAAACTAGCTTTGTTAGTGCAGCAAAATAAAACGTGGCTTGTCATTCGATACTAAGCAATGCTATACCTTTCTCGTTATTTCACAAGCTGTCAGAGTAATAATATCTTATAATAAAAAAACTAACATTTAAAATAACCGCCTCTTTTTGGAAGTCGGTTAAAAATCTTTTCAGTATAAAGGACTCGTAAAACGAATCTAATGAGCACAAACTCGATGTATTTACTAGTGTCCATTTAAGAGTTCTGCCATTCTCCTTCCAGCTCCATCATAAAACCAGATTATCATTGTCATCAGAACTACACGCGTATAGTTCTGATGACAACGCGAAATTACAAATACAATCTAAGAATCTAAATTTCACTCACTTCTGTCTGATAGAAAAATTATAGTATGCGAAATTACAAATACAAACTAAGAATCTAATTTTCATTGACTTCTGATAGAAAAATTATAGTAAGCAGTTCTATGCGAAATTACAAATACAATCTAATATTCTAAATTTCACTCACTTCTGATAGAAAAAATATAGTATGTAGTTCTGGAGAAAATGCGAATCACATTAATGTTTGCCCTAGGTGGGAATCGAACCCACGCCCCCAAGCGCAGAAGGCAGGTTCTCTACGAACTGGGCCACCAGGGCAGTCAATGAAGTTGCAGGCAACGGCTAGTTATCTATACTAATATTATAAAGAGGAAAGATTTGATTGTTTGTTTGTTTGTTTGTTTGTTTGCATTGAATAGGCTCCGAAACTACTGAACCGATTTGAAAAATTCTTTCACTGTTGGGAAGCTACACTATCTCCGGTTAACATAGGCTATTTTATATTTTCAAAAAAAATAGGGATCCTTACTAAAACTCCAATAATGTAACCCAAGGTGTAAAAAATAAGATTTACAATTTTGACTTTGCGTGTTTGACAGTTTTAAGACAGGACGACGTCTGTCAGGTTTGCTAGTTTATAATAACTTGACAATTTCCACCTCTGTGAAGCCCGATCCTCTTCTTTATTTAGGCATAGTGAGCATGAATTCCAGTTCTTACCCGGCCATACTCGTTAGTGAAGGCCTGCGCGATGGCCTGGCGCTGCTGGTTGGAGCGAGTGGTGAGGATGTCGATGATGGCTTGCTCGTCCGTCCCGAACCCCTTCATGGCGCCTCGGAGTGCTGCTGCATCCTCGGCCGCGCTGAAGTTAGGCACACCCACTACGGTTGGCTGACGCTGCACACACAACAATCATACTATTATTAATTTATTACATTGTTTTTGTTATTATTTTACAACTCGACTTATTTCACACATTATTAAGCCAGCAAACTCAAAGGTATACCTTTTGTTATCCTACCTGGGGGGTTAGACAAGACCCATTTTCTGTTAGCGTTAACCAGGGGCGGATCCAGGATTTCATTTTGAGGGGGGCCATTCAGGGATTTCATTTTGGGGGGGGCCATTGAGACAAGGTGCACCTGAATCAAATCGAAAAGTTGAGTCGAATGTATGGAATCGCTTCGTGTTTTGGGGGGGCCATGGCCCCCCTGGATCCGCCAATGGCGTTAACGCCTGCAGAAGATGAAAATGTATGAAAATGACATTAGCTTGAGAGATGTTCATCATCATCATCATCATCAGCCGGAAGACGTCCACTGCTGAACATAGGCCTCCCCTTTTAACTTTCACACTGAACGACAGCCTGCCTTTTGCATCCACTGGATGCCCGCGACTCTCACAATGTCGTCGGTCCATCTAGTGGGAGGCCTCCCTACGCTGCGTCTTCCGGTTCGTGGTCTCCACTCCAGAACCTTTCTTCCCCATCGGTTATCGGTTCTTCGAGGTTCTTGAGACATGTTATCTCAAGCTAATGTCATTTTCATACAATTTCATCTTTCCGCAGGTGTTAACGCTAGCAGAAAGTGGGTCTTTTCTAACCCCTAAGATATGCCATAAAATCCTTAAATATAAAAATAAAATAGACCGTCTTTAGTATATTTTAAACTATGGAAGAACCGTTTTTTAGGGTTCCATACCCAAAGGATAAAAATGGAACTCTATTACTAAGCCTACGATGTCTGTCCATTCTACCTATTAACGGCTGTATCTTTCGAACCGTAATAGATAGCCAGTTGCTATTTCGTTTCATTATGTCAACCAACTAGGTCTGCATTTCAGGACACTACAAAAAATGCTAAATGTAGCGAAAACTTTTTTAGCCACATTGATAGATAGCCCTTTGGTCCAGTTGGTAGTGAACCTGCCTTCTGAGCTTGGGGGCGTGGGTTCGATTCCCGCCTAGGACAAACATTTATGTGATGAACATTTGTATTTGTTTTATATCTGGTTGTTTATATCTATTTAAGTATGTATTTAAAACTATATATGTATGTATATCAGTCTCTGGCAGCCATATCACAAGCTTTGCTTAGTTTGGGGTCAGATGACCGTGTGTGAAAAAATGTCCCGAATATTTAATGATTTTTGGTAGGGGCAAAACTTATAGTTTCGTGACTTATAGACTTATAGACCGCCCAAGTGCGAGTCCGGCTCGTGCACTGCGGGTTCCATACCACCACAAAATTCAACGAAACTACCAGTTTTAACTTGGTAATGAACTAAAATTTTACACCGACTATTATTTATTATTTGTTGTTGTATTTTAGAGTGTGTACTATAATCATGCCAAGTTTGACGCTTGTACGTATTACCATTTTTACATTAGAGATTATACAAAAATACGTTAAAAAAAATATGTTTGTTGTATGGGGACGCTCCTTTCATTTTTCTTTTTGATATTTTTTCATATTCTGTGAAAATTTCAACTGGCTATCTCATCATCATCATCATAATCAGCCTTTTAACAGTCCACTGCTGGACTTTTAGCCTACCCCCGAAAGGGTGATTGGGCCATATCCACTACGCTGGCCCAGTGCGGGTTGGTGGACTGGCTATTTATTACAGTTCAAAAGACATAGCCGTTAATAGGTAGGACAGACAGACAGACAGACATCGTAGGCTTAGTATTAGGGTCCCGTTTTTTACCCTTTGGGTACGGAACCCTAAAAAGAAGCATGTAAATTGGTTCACAAATGTCGGAGTAATTTGTTTATGTACAATATCGGGTGAAAAATATGGATCAAATTGGGTTAAAAATATGCTAACACTAAAATGAAATTCAAAGATGAAGCGTCATGATCCACTAACATAAATGTCTGCTTAACTGAGCTATGTGCCAAAATGTAAGAACAAATTATTCCTGGGCGGAGCAGCTATTTAAAATCATTATGATTACACTTACCTACTGACCCATTTCTATGCTAGATTTTATATGTCAAAATGCATGATGAATGGATATGGGCTCAACTAGCTTTGCCCTGCTGTTTTAAACTCTGTCTCACAAGAATTTAAAAAAATAAGACATTAAGTGACCTATGGTGTAAGCCAGGGTATCATAAGCGGGTATAACCTGAATAAATTTCATAAAATCCGTTGTCATTACGGAGTTGACTAAGATAATAAACAAATACACAAGCTTTCACATTTTAAATAGTTTATTGTTTGTTTACAACGTGAGGTCAAGGTTGTTCTTCCCGCCCTAAATTCAATTGCCCTTGATGTCATGGGGATACGCCCTATGAGCAACCTTTGCATAAATCAAAATCAATTGCACGGTGGCACTTACGTGGGAAGACATCGTTATGTCGGTTTGATGCCGAAGAAAGTTTTTTCAAGAGTATGGATAAAGAACAAAACCTGTTTTACTGGTTTCTCTGTTACTTAGTTAATTATAGTTCAGAGTATAAATGTCGTGCAATGTGTAAAACCAACTTTTACATCACACGTAAAATTGTAAGAGAAGAACTATTTACTGTGTAGTGTGTGCACTATAAATAATTAATACAACTTAGTCGAGTTCCAGTGATCACAAAACACTACCACAGTCGAACAAATCGAACAACAGCATAAAATTATCTTTAATATTTTTATTTTCAAATACATCTGTTTTTTTTTTTACTCTAGGATTGACAATGACATCGATCATCGCTGAAAAAACATGTCGGCTTGTGGTATTATTTTCCTAAAATTGTATATTTTCGATTGTTAATGTGTTTAGTGCTCGTAAGCGTGCTCGAGTGTGGCTGATATAACGAGGCGAAACGTGTCTTTTCGTGTTTTTTCCAAAACTCCATAGGAGCCTCTTGTAAAGTCCCCACCACTTTACAGGGGCATGAGTTTGACTTGACCGTGACTTACTTAGCTTGACTCTGACTGTAACTATGACTTGTTTGACGCTACTATGACTATACAAAACAGATGAACAGGCGGTATGGCTTTAAAGGCTTTAGCCTGCCCGATGGGCGAATAATAATATTTTAAAAAAGTCACTTTGTTAAGTTAGTCAAGTGTCAGGGAGTTTTGGCGCCAACGTTGAAAAAACATGTCGGCTTGTGCTATTATTTTCCTAAACTTGTGTATTTTCGAGTGTTAATGTGTATTAAATGGTGAATTATTATTCATTAAGTGCTCGTAAACGTGCTCGAGTGTCGACCGTGACTTACTTGACTTGACTCTGACTGTGACTATGACTTGTTTGACGTATTAAAACTATACAAAACAAATGAACAGGCGGTATGGCCTTAAAGGCTTTAGCCTGCCCGATGGGCGAATATTATTAAAAAAATGGTCAACTGTGTCAAGTGCTGTGTGTTGGTGTTTGGTTTTGGTTTTAGCAAAAAGGCTTTTTCATATTTTTCTATTCTTCTAGCTAGTTCTTAAAGTAGAGCTTTTTGACTAAAGCTAGCACGATAATATGTAATTCATATTGTAAGTTTGTTCTACCTACGTATTCGCGTTGAAAACAGGTGAAGATGAGCAAGCGACGCCGCGCGTCGTCTGGCGCCAGCAGAGGTGCCGATTTAGACGACAGCGACGATGGTATTGAGCACAATCCTGGCCCTCCACCATCGCGGAAGAAAAAGAAGCTAGATCCTGTAAGTTTAAAACCACACAAACACGTTTGTGTATACATAATTTATATACTTGTACCGCGTTCGTACACGTATTATTTAGCCGTGTTTCCTCCGAGGTCTAACCTTTTTCAAGATGGGGCAATGAGTCCTGCACTGACGTCCCCCTTTGGGGTGTATTGTGTTCCCCCTACCGCCATCTATCCGAGCCAACCCAGGTCTTTGAAATACCGAAGTGAGGCCCTGGGGCACTGGCAAAGTTGCTCCAGTGGCATAGATAATAATGATGAAAAGCAGCGTAGCTGTTGTAGTTCCATATGCAACCCGGTAGCGATTCAAGTTTCTTCTGTGGCTTCACTATGCCACAGCACATACTCTATGTTTTCGTTCTTCATGCAGCCACAACACAGCGGACTGTCCTTAGCTCTCAGTTTATCAACCATGACTGACTTATAAGCCCCATTAACAGGGGTCGCTGCAACTTCAGTAGATTGTTATCAAGAAAATATCCTCTTCCTGTCGAGAAAATAGTCAAGTTTTTTAATGTCTATCAGGGCTTAAGAAAAAACAGAAATGGAAACAGATTTTTTTAATACAATCTTTCACAAGCAATTTTTTTATTATACTTTTTGTTTTCAACCTATTTGAATTTCTTAAAACATCCCTCAAAACAATATTGTAATATTTTTTATTTTGTTTTTCTTAATAGAATTTTTCCCCAAGATCTTTCTGAGGCATTTTTTTTTTGTACTTTCGGTTTTACTTATTTGACTGCCTTAACGCCTCCCTCCTTCTAACCCTGCTATTATGTGTGAATGGTATGTGAAAGCCATGTAATTTGCAGGGCGAGATGTGTCAGCAACTGTACGACACAATCAGATCATTTAAGAAGGAAGACGGTACATTACTGTGCGACTCCTTCATCAGAGCACCGAAGCGCCGCCAAGAACCGCAGTACTATGAAGTTGTGTCTCAGCCAATTGATTTGCTGAGGGTGAGTTATCTTTCACATGAATTTGAGACATTTTATAATCTATAATCTATCTATAATAATATAAATAAAATTAAATTTATGCTTAATAACCTTTTTTTTTATACTTAATTATACTCATTCAGTCTGTATCACCAGCACCATTTCCACTATCAGGTTGTCCTCCCTGATTTTGAATCTATACTAATATTAAAAAAAGTTTTGTAGCTTTGTATGTTTGTAGAAAGTAATCTCTAGAATTACAGAACTGATTCTAAATATTCCTTCACTGATATAAAGCTGTAAAGCTGCAGACCTAGCCACATCTAAATAAATTAAATTGTCCTCTTTTTTATTGGCAAGACCAAATTAGACATATCCAAATAATAGTATGGCTTTGTCACTTTTATGCATGGATAATAATTTTAATTATGTTTAAAAATAAATAAAAAGGTGCTTATTTGGCTTGTTAAAACAAACCAAAGAAGTGAATTTAGTGATGCTATAACGATCGAAAAATCAAACAGGTTATGATTAATTAAAATTTAATCATGCTTTATCAAATTTAAAAAAAAAAACAACATTTTCCAACCATCTACACAACATTACAAAATATTATTGAGTTGAGTTCAACAACATAGGCATACAGTATAAACCAAAAAAAATATATTACTTCTGCTTTCAGGTCCAGCAAAAGCTAAAAACGGATACTTACGAGGACATTGAAGAACTCTCTGCAGACATTGATCTTCTGGTCAGCAATGCTAAAGCATTCTACAAGTCCGACTCCGTTGAATACAAGGACGCCGTTGAACTCTGGAAGTTATACAATCAGGCTAGAAATGCTCTTGAAAGTGGTAGGTGCCTAGCCTACATTTAGCAGGCAAAAAACTCAAAAGTTTCCGTGTGCTTATTCTGTGCTTCATTAAACTACATAATATGTTTTTGTTGCCAGGTGAAGAAATCAAGCTTCCGAAGCACTCCCGCAACGGGTCCTCCAGCAGGAGGTCTGATATTGCTGAAGACATGTCGGAGACGTCGACAAACACTGAAGAGGATATCTTTGAAGAGTTATTCAGTTCGGTAAGATTTCTTCTCTATATTTATAAAAGCGAAATACCATTCACTGACTGGACTGACCAACTAATCACGAAACGAAAACTACTTGACCTATGACTATAGGTATCGCCTGCTCAGACACCTCAATAGCTTAGCTGCTGAACTCACAGAACGGTATTTAAGGCATTTTTTTAATTTTTCGTGTTATTCATTCAAATTTTCTTGTTTTTCTGGTGACATTTTTATCTAAATCTGTAAATGACAAACTAAATGTCTCTAAAATCCATAGAATCTCTTCTCAGACTGTTCTAACCTCACCCTTGGGAAGATCTGGCCTACAGGCCAGAATCTACAGGGCTACAGGGTCTGAGAATGGCGGCAGATAGATGAAAATGTTGACTTTTAAAAGTATTATTATAAAAATTGAGGTAAACCATTTGTGTGATACAGAAACCTAACCTGTCAACATCTTTTCCTCAGGTAATGACAGCAAACATAGATGGACGTCCTCTTTACTCAGCTTTCCAATTCCTCCCATCCAAGCGTCGCTACCCAGAATACTTTAGGGTGATCGATGCCCCTATAGACCTGAAGACGATTGCTCAAAAGATCCAAGGAGGGGAGTACACTAACTTGACGGACCTCGAGAGAGATTTGTTGCTGATGGTCAGGAACGCTTGCCATTTCAACGAACCTGGCAGTCAGATTTACAAAGATGCTAAGGCATTGAAAAAGGTAGGTCTAAAATTCTTTCTATTTATAACAAGAAAATTAAATTATAAAAAAATATAGCCTACATTGTATAAATAGTAGGTAAGTAACTGAAAAGTAACAGTGGTGCGATGCGTACGTATTTATATCGAACCGTAGTAGATACAGAGCTCTTTCATACCACTTTATCTCATAAACTACTGAATATTTAATAGTAGTGCTATATTTTTTTGAAATCTGCAGAGTGAGCTCTATCTACATAATGGTGGTAATAATGACCTATTTCGCACAGTTTACTTAGATTTTTTCCCTTAAACTTTTTTCGCAGATGCCATCTTGAATTATTGTACCCTATGTCACTACCATTATTAAAATGCTTCAAATGACACCCCACAAATCAAAAGCCAATATTTCGTTTAGGCTGTAGGGCGTGCCAAAGAAACCGCATACATACATACACTCGAAAAATATAACCCTTCTTCTTGCGCAGTCGGCATGGGCGTAGCTATATAGCTTTGACAAGAGTCCGCCCGCGGATACAAAAATGTAGGTAAGCATATGTGCAGAAAAAGGCAGAATTCGAAGCGCTTCTGTCGCATAGCTATCGTTTGTTGTTTTTTTTTTGGTTTGTTGGGTAACAAACTAACGGGCCGCCTGATGTAGGCAGTATAAAACTTCTTACCCGCTAATTGTGACGCCAGTAACGCGTGTTAGCTTCGCGAATAAACTTCGCAATTGTAATTTACCTTTAAAATTACCCTTTTATTGGAGTCCTCTCTTCTCAGCTTTGTGTTAAGTTTTTGTATTTTATGTGGTGGTACTAGCACGGAGCCCTCAGTGCGCGAGCCGGACTCGCTCTTGGCTGGTTTATTTAAATTGTTTTTTTTTTTGACAAGAGTCTCATTTCACAGGTCATCCAAGTCCGCAAACAAGAGTTGGATCTTCATGGGCGCGGCCCGGCTAAGACTTCCGAGCGAATTAGAAGTAAACGTAACTCGCGCGTCGGGCCCGTCCCCACCAGCCGTGCGCTTGCCATTATGGACGCGCCCGGCTCCGACACTGACATTGTCAAGGTAAACCAACTCTTAATCTATCCTTCTACCTTGGTCACGCCATAACTTGAGAACATCTTTACTTTTCATTAATCTTTTTTTTTTTAAAGATTTCTAATTCTTTGTAGAACGTTCATACGGAAAAAAAAACTAGGAAAATTACGCAGAAAATTGGAAAATTTCAGAACACTTAACCAAGATTTTAACTTCGCGCGTTTGGCAGTTCTAAGACAGGACAACGTCTCTCGGGTCAGCTAGTACTATATAGATGTGAAACTGTTAACAATATTGGTGTTCGCAATCTGGCTATTCGGCCAGCACGAGTACGGTGCTCAGCACATCAGCTGTTTGTTGTGTTGTGTACATCGTAAAACTATTGAACTGAAAACATGGCAAGTAAAACAATACATGCATTGCGTTTTGGCGCCAATGTGGAAAAAACATGTCTTCTCGTTGTATTATTTTCCTAAACTTGTGTTGATGTGTAATAAAGGTAGATTATTATTTATTAAATGTTTGTGAACATGCTAAAGTGTGGAAAAGTGATATAACGAGTTGAAACATGTAGTTTCGTGTTGTTTCCAAAACTCCATAGTACCCTCTTGTAAAGCCTCCACCACTTTACTGGGGCATGGGTTTGACTTGACCGTATCTTACTTTGCTTGACACTGACTTGTTTGACGCTATTTAAGACTATGTAAACTTTTTTAATATTATGACTGAAAATACTTTGTATCCATGGTCACGAAAAAATCACAAAAAACATGCATTGCGTGCATTGGCAATAAAGTTTGTTTTTTGTTGATCAAGCTTTACCGCCATCTCGCCTGATGTTAATCCTTCGATGGAGCCCGTTTGCCTCTAGGCAAGGTAGGTTAGAAACTGATTTTACTCGTGTCATGACTTGAATCCATACATCGATGCTTATTTTTCAGCACTCTGAAGATAGCGGTGACAGCGATGAAGATAAGATTGAGAATGAAGACTCACCACAATGGAAACTGTTGGAAGTCGTCAGGAACCATTTGGGAACTGATGGTGAATATTCAAATATGACACTACCAGCAACGCCCGGTTTCACCCCCTATCCTACAGGAATGATATATTTTTTTTATGGGATATGTCCTGTATCCGGCATGAAAGCTACCTCCGTATCAAATTTCATTGAAACCTGTTCAGTCGTTACGAAGTTGAGTGCAGACAAACAAACACAAACTTTCACATATAAAATACTAGCGACCCGCCCGCCCGGCTTCACACGGGTGTAATTTAGGTGCGAAGCCGGGGCGGGTCGCTATAGTTATATATATAAACTTTCCGTGAAAATATATCTAACTGATGGTGAAAACCGCTTCAAAATCCGTTGCGTGGTTTAGGAGGAGTTAGCGGACATACAGACAGACAGACGCGGAAAGACGTAGAGATTAGTGTGATACACTCTATCCTTTTGTTTGTTACCTTTTCCTGACTAAACGGCTGAACAGATCTTGGTCAAATTTTACAGAAATTTTGATCATCTTGAAGACAAGATAAAAAATAAAAAAACAAAACCCAAATGAAATAAACAAAAAAAAACACTCCCAAAAAAAACTAACCCAGCAAAAAAAAACCCCAACTATCCCAATAAAAAAAAATGCTTTTTTAATTTGTTGTTGTTTGTAAGGAGTTTCTAACGATCACTAACTACTAAGCAACGGACGACACGATCAGCGATCAGTCCCTAGATGGGTGACCATGAGTTACATCAAACCCGCCCCCTCCCTATCCTTACCCCAAAGGTCTTCCCGCCGAACTTTAACATGAACCGTTTCGAAAAGAGTGTGCAACTACCTCTCCGGGCTGGCAAAGCACTGTCAACACCGCTAGTGTTGTAGGTGTCCATAGGCGGCAGTTTGTGCTTACCATCAGGCGGACCGCATGCTTGTTAGCCGCAGTATTTATTTTAAAAAAAATGGTTGGTCTGATTTGGCGCAATGACCTTATTAAAAACCAAACCAACGGACAAAACGAAGGTTGAAAGATAATAATGAAAAATTGTCGCGGTCTAGTGCTCATATAATATTTGTGCAATTTCACATTTCAGGTACACCAATGTCGGAACCGTTCTGGAAGCTTCCATCCCGTCGCGTCTACCCAGAGTACTACAAGGAGATAAAGAACCCTGTGTCATTGAACCAGATCCGCAACAAGATCAGGCGTGGCAGCTACGGAACACTGTCTGAGGTCGCGGGCGATATGAACATCATGTTTGAGAACGCTAAGCAGTTCAACGTACCCTCCTCCAAGTTGTATAAAGATGCTGTGAAGTTACAGAGGTAAGTAAAACTGAGGGACTATTCCTTACAATGCCTGATACTTGAGGAGCGGGCGTTTTCTGCAAATTGACTATTTATTGGTCCGTCTTGGGTAACCAGAGCGAGTCCAGGAAGGTCAGCAGCTTGCTGATGCCGGTGCAGGCGTCCTGGGGGTTAGACAAGACCTATTTTCTGTTAGCGTTAACGCCTGCGGAAAGATGAAATTGTATGAAAATGACATTAGCATCTCTCAAGCTAATGTCATTGTCAATGTCATTTACATACAATTTCATCTTTCCGCAGGCGTGATCGCTAATAGAAAGTGGGTCTTGTCTAACCCCCCTGGAGTGTCCTCGGTGACTTGAGAATGTTGTTTCGGTGACCTGCCACCCTACAGCACACCCTCAGCACGGCTTCGATTTCAATGCAGTCTCTACATATTATGAGTAGAGGACTGTTTGTAACCCTAAAAACATTAAACCCTAAAACATCTTTTTAAAATTGGGATAATTTACCAGAGCTTGTTCTTTTTGAGGTTTAGAAGTCTCCGGAAGCATCTCGGATCCAGCTTTGGGAAGTCTTCCTCCCTTGACTTGTTTACAGCTTAAGATATTCTGGTATGGGTGGGTTGATCCTCGTATATCTTTAGACAAAACATTTCAAGGGAATAGAGAAAGGCGCCATCTATTGGTATGAGTTGCGCTTCTCTTGAAATGCTGCGAAACTTGACCGCGATACTAGCGCTACGGTAATTTGTAGAACCCTTTCTTACATTATCTGACTGCAGCGCTTACGGAAGTTCGAGACAACCTATATAACGCTCAAATTACGACGCCATCTAAGTTTGTACCGTTTTTAGGCAAATTTCCGAGCTACGCTCCGCTATTGTCTTTCCTCTTAGGCCCGTATTCCAAAACGACGCTCAGTCAAGATTCTCTACTTAAAACTAGTTTTAAGTAGAGATTTTATTCTAGAACTAAACTTGAGTCAAGATTCTACGATCGTAGTTCACCTGTATTCTAAAACGTCACTCAGTTGCCAATCTGTACTCAAGTTGACATATGATCTGCGATCAAGCAAGTCACGTCTGTATCACGCTTGAGCAGAGATTTCTGTGTAGTGTACTTGGTTTGGTTGTTATTAAACTTGTTATTATTTACTTTGCACCATGGATATTTCTGAAGATATCGAATATTATGATCAAATTTTCCCAGTGAATAGACAGATCACTGTTAGCATTCCAATGCGACACTTGAGAGATGCTGAAGATCCGTATGCAATGGATGCAAATAATTTTAAAATGCGCTATCGCAGGAACATCTGATAGGTTTGCAGTTAGAGCTTCCATTATTAGCAGTTTTGATTGACTGAAGCATGGTCTCCTATACAACTTTAACAAATTGGTTAAAAAACTGTCTGTATTAATTAACTCATTTGTTAATATAGCTTTTAAATGAATATAAAAATTAAACAAAACTACTAAATAATAAGGTCAGTCTTTTATTTATAATCATTTTAATTACTAGGAATAGTAATATAATAATAATATAATAATACTAATATTTTTTTAATAGAAATTTTTCTTTCCAAACTGAAGGGGATATCCTAAAAATATCCAAATATAGGCAGGATAAGATACTACTATTTCGTAGCACAGTTCTTTACTTGATTTACTTGAATTGAATTAAATTTCCAAAGAAAATCGCGAAAAAATAAACAAGACTAATGTGACACTGTAATGTTTCACAATACATTGACATTGTTGACGTTCCGTATTACATAATTTTTTCTTGAAATTATTTGATGAAAAATGCTTTGAGTAGATTCTAGGGTTTTAAGCATAAAAATGTATAAAACCTTTATGATATAGTGTAGATCATTACCTAAATAGTTAAATACTTAATAATTTCAAACTACATTACTGTTTATTTAATTAATTAAATTATTGTAACATTTTTAATTATGCGTTACGCGGAACGACATTGTTAAACTAAAATAAAAATGTAAACGAAAACAGACTGATTCATAGACAAAAAGAATATCCGCTTGAAACTCTACTTAAATCTAGATTCAGCTGAGTTGAGTTTAAGGGCAGTTTTGGAATAAGAACAATACTTAAGCAACCATTCTAGGCTCAAGTAATAATCAGGTGAACTAAGATCAAACGATACTTGAGTCTTGTTTTAGAATACGGGCCTTAGTCTATCTTCCTTGGTACTATAGACTCCTTCGGCTTAGTACTTCCTGTCCGCATAACTCTTATAGAAAAACTTTAACTCGCTTTTGCTGCCTAATAAATTTCAACATTGCAGATGTCGCAATAAAGTTGAAAATCATTACAGATTGATGCAGCAACGGGTTCAAGAGCTTCTGGATATAGTTCAAGAGTCGTCCAGCGATGATGAGAGCCTGTCTTCAGTGAAGAACCAATCTCAAACACCGTTGCCTAGACCTAGAGGTAGTCTAAAAATGTACATTACAGATTTTGCTGAGAGACATTACGCGTTAAGGTTCACGTTCGCGTGATTTTCCAACTGAGTGGATTTAACGTTAGTTTGATACCCCGTTAGGCAGTTGGCCGTTAGGCCCCAGGTTTAATAACCGCTACTTTAAATTAGAATTGATGTATAAAACACTATTGGATTTTGTCCCTTAGGTCGTCCTCCTAAACACCCGCTCCCAGTCTCAGACCGGCCGTCGCCCGCGGCGTCACCCGCCGCCAAATCCAACCTGCCCCTCAAGAAGAAACTCCATTACGTCTCCAAACAGCTGGTGGACTTCACCTGCTCGGACGGCAGACAGCCCATGCTGCTGTTCATGGAGAAACCCAGCAAGAAACTCTACCCGGAGTACTACAACGTGATCGATAGGCCTATCGATATGATCACTATCGAGAATAATATCAAGGTGAGATAATCAAGCTTCTAGAATTCTATCAGAATTTGATCATACCTGATTTTTACCATTTATGATCAAAAACACCAATTCTTAGCAAAGATGTAAACAAAAAAAAAACCTTATTTTACCATAATTTTGTGCAAGTTGTGTTGTGTTGTTTTGTGCAAGTGTCTCTAAATTATTACATACTGGCTTATACTCACGTTATCACTAGCAGTACCAGTGTGCGGGCGACCGTCTCAGGAGCGCGCGTATTCCTTGATGAAGGAGCTCTAATAGCTTCGAAACTGATGGATTGTCTTGACCGATAAACACAACTTGAGTGTAAGCCGGTTTGTAATAATTTATAATGAGTCCTCACGCGAGTTTTGATGAAGTTACATGTCTCTGAATAATAGACATAAAATACCATGTTTATATAGGGTATTGAAAAATCTCAACCTGCCATCTGCCTGTTTTTTTCCAGAATGAACGCTACTCCACTGTAGACGAGATGGTCTCCGACTTCCGTGTCATGTTCTCCAACTGCCGCCAGTTCAACGAGGAGGGCTCCATGATATACGAGGACGCGAACCTTCTAGAACGAGTCATGAACGAGAAGTTGAAAGAAGTGAACAGTTTCAGCGATAAAAAGACGCCGAATCTGAAAGCCATCAAAGCTACTACTAAAGCCAGGCAGTTGTCGCCGTTTGAACAAAAGTTAAGGACGCTGTATGATGCTATTAGAGATTATAGGGACCCTAAAGGTAAGCTTAAACTATTTCAATGTGATATAATATTTGTTAATGTTTCACACTAATACCACGGTAGATTATATAAACGAAAGCACTAAGTTGACTGTAGGTCGACATCCGTAGAATGTATGCGCCGTTTGGGATTAACGGATGGACAGACAGACAGACATCGTAGGCTAAGTAATAGGGTCCCGTTGTTACCCTTTGGGTACGGAACCCAAAAAAAGAAACAAGAAATACGTCAAAAGTTATTTATGTTTTAAATGTTTATCAGCTACCTTGTTATGGATGATTCGGATCCTGATCGCGAGCGCGTGCCATCTCACTTACGCACGTGGTGCGAGTAAATAGATACGAACGGGATGGCATGCAATTTCGATCCCGATCAAAGAATCATAATAAGGCCCCGGGACTGTTGATGTTGATATGAATGTTGATAGCCCGTTGGTCTAGTTGGTAGTGAACCTGCCTTCTGATCTTGGGGGCGTGGGTTCGATTCCCACGTAGGACAAACATTTATGTGATGAACATTTGTGTTTGTTCTATATCTGGTTGTTAATATCTATTTAAGTATGTATTTAAAACTATATATGTATGTATATCAGTCTCTGGCAGCCATATCACAAGCTTTGCTTAGTTTGGGGTCAGATGACCGTGTGTTAAAAAATGTCCCGAATATTTATTTATTTACTGATCACGTTTTTTTTTTTTACCTAAATTAAATAATACTTGATAAGTCCCGATAAACATTTAAAACATGCGTTCACATCGCGAAAGTTTGAAAATTACTAAAGTTATTTAGTCTACAGCGCAAGAAAGAGACATACATACACTTGAAAAGTCCTTGGTAAAATAAACAATACTTTGTCCACAGTCAACCGTCAACTAGCCCTAATCTTCATGAAACTGCCGAGCAAGACTGAGTACCCCGACTACTACGAGCTAATTAAGAACCCTATAGACATGGAGAAAATAGCGCAGAAGCTCAAAAACAACACTTACTTGGCCGTGAACGAACTTGCATCGGACTTTATACTGATGTTCGATAATGCTTGCAAGTATAACGAGCCGGACTCTCAGATTTATAAGGATGCGCTGATATTGCATCGGGTTTGCTTGCAGACTAAGCAGATGCTGAGGTAAGATCCTTTAGAATTTTGATGAGTACAACACCAAACTTTTTTTTTTTTGGGTTTCTGTTCAAACGTTTGAACTCTAATTCTAGACATCAAAAAACACTTATTTTTTCATTTTTGCATTTGAAGTTTGCTTTTGTCTGTTTAACGTCGATAATTATGTTTTAAAGATTTTAATTTATTTTATGAGCAACAGATCAACTACATTTATACGCTACTAGCTCCACCCGCGGTTTCACCCGCGAGTCAAAATCTGAATCAGAAAATTTCAAATTTTTTTTACGCAATTTCCCTAATTTTTCTTTCCGTAAGAACCTTCTACAGAGAATAAGAAAACAAAAAAAAATAAGGAGTGAATTCGGTAAAGTCGTTCTCAAGTTACGACGTGACCAAGGTAAATAGGGATTCATTTTTATATGCATAGATTGTTTATAACAATAGCATATAAAGAGTGGTCACGAAAAATAGACACCACTTTATGTTTGATATTCCGAAAACCCGTACGAAGCGCTTAGATTCCACTGTTATTGTACGAACTGCTAGTCTGTGGAATGCGCTGCCTGAATGAGTGTTCCACCCCCAGACGAACAGTTAGGGAATTTATCCATACTATGTGACTCATTTTTACCCCCTTTCCCCCTCGGTCACCACCCGTCGTATATGCCAAGACCCCCCTTCTGAATTTTAACGAAAACCAAAGCCCCGCCCCGGCCCTGTGACCAAGAGTGGTACGTAGTATGGGTACGTTCATTATAATTATTAGGAAATTACAGGTATACATAATATTGATGATATAATTCTATGGTTATATTTTGTAGTCGCGAAGATGATGACGCAGTGCCCGACGTGACGGCAGCCGTTCAGGAGTTGCTGCTCAGTTTGTTCACAACCGTCTACAACCACCAAGACGAAGAGGGCAGGTAAACTTACACAATATATATCTATTCACTAGCAGCGCCGCACAGTTTTACCTTCTACCATACAAGAACTATGTTTTTTTTTCTAGGATTTATTTATTTATTTCATTACAATTTCTCAAAAACTTACAGCTAAAAACCAAAACATTTTTGAGACACAAAAAAAAAAAAACTTTTAGCAATTAAGTATTACTAGAATGTAATATCGAGTTAACGCTAAAATAACTAATACAATACTGAAGTATTACATTTATATTGGTAAAAAACAAATCAACATCAGGCTGGTGAGTGATTAGCTCATGAGAAAGAAAGAAGAAAAAATAAAATTATTCGACACCTTTACAAAAACTTATATCTAAAGGATACAATCAGTGTCAAATGGGTCCGTCTCGGCATTAATGCTGAAAGTCAAGGATTATCAGCGCCGGTTTGAGCAGTGTGAGTGCGTGATTTGTTCGGGATATATAGTAGCCCATGCAATAAGTAGCAGTACATATTTGTTCGAGAGAGCTATGCTCGTAGTGACTTTGTGCGATAGTATCCAGCACGTGGATATTGGCAGAAAAACTAGAGTCACCGACTTAGCTGTTAAAATTTGCAAGTTGAAGTGGCAATGGGCAGGCCACATTGCTCGAAGAACCGATAACCAATGGGGAAGGAAGGTTCTTAAGTGTAGACCACGAACCGGAAGACGCAGCGTAGGTAGGCCTCCCACTAGATGGACCGACGACATCGTGAGTCGCGGGCATCCAGTGGATATAGATAGCAGGCTGTCGTTCAGTGTTGAGTTATAGGAGAGGCATGTGTTCAGCAGTGGACGTCTTCTGGCTGATGATAATGTGTAAAACCAGGGTATAAGCTCCCTCCATACTAAATTTCATTAAAATCCGTTTAGCTGTTACGGAGTTGAGTGCGGACAAACACACTTGCATTTATAACATTAGTGTGATTGAACATTAGCTATCAAACAGTCATTGTGTCAGTCATTGCGAGAGTCGCCGGCATCCAGTGGATGCAGATGGCAGGCTGTCGTTCAGTGTAGAGTTCTAAGGGGAGGCTTATGTTCAGCAGTGGACGTCTTCTGGCTGATGATGATCAATTAGTCATTATTTTTGGTGCTGATGATGGGAGGCACTAGAATTCCATAGTGACAAAAGTAGGATGAGTTTAGGCTAAATTGGCTATTCCCTCATACCAGCATCTGCTCGAGTTAATCGGACCTAAAACTTGTAAACGCTTATATATCAATCTTTATTAGCGAAATTAAATAAGTACATAAATCCTTTTACTTTTTTAGATGCTACTCGGACAGTATGGCGGAACTGCCAGAACATGACGAAACAAACAGCGGGGAGAAAGTGCGCGCCATTTCACTCGACTTGGTGAAGCGGAGGTTGGACAAGGGACTTTACAAGCGTCTTGATCATTTCCAACAAGATATGTTCGCTGTTTTTGAAAGGTAAGACCGACCGACCAACTCACACGTAATCTAATTTTAAGGAACGAGACAGACACGGGGAGAAAGTACGCGTCATCTCATTCGACTTGGTGAAACGAAGGCTGGACAAAGGCCTTTACAAGCGCCACCATTTTCAGTAAGCTAAATGTTCGCCGAGTTTGAAAAGTAAATAAATAAAATAATAAAAATAAAATCATTTATTTCAGGCATGTAAATGACCCATAAAATATAAACTAAGAGTACACATAAAAATAAAATGATACCACGCTGTAAAGTCGACCACAGCTCGCATGAAATGACAGAATTTAAGGACTATACAAACAGTGACGAGAAAGTGCATGCAATTATACTGGATAAAGAACTATACGAATCGACCACAGATGATATGTTCACTGTTTTTGAAATCTTACCTTTTTAAAACACCAAATGACAAAAACATGATATGTTTGTCCACACCGTGCCTTATGTTAAGCTAAGTCAAACCAAATGTAAGTCTTAGCTGTGAAGATACCAGCGGTGGTTCGATTCATCTTGAAGAGAAAACAGAGAGATGGTGGCCGAGCGGTAGCATGTATCCCAGCAGTGGGAACATGATAGGCTCATTATCATCATCATTTCAGCATATCTTGTTCCCCACTGCTAGGACACAGGCTTTTGAGAGAGAGAATGGGCTTGAATCCACCATGCTGGCACATGATAAGGCTGATAATGATGAGCAGAAAATGAAAACAGAAATTCAACCAAGTTAATATATGTAGTTAATTCCAGTGTCATATAAATAAAATGTGTGTAAACCACATCAGTATCCATAATAACATCTTTATGCTCGTTTTTTAATTTCTTTAGTCCTGTCCATCCAAAGGTTGCCTGGAAGAAATCGCTTTAGGCGATAAGGCCGCCCATTATACTGCCGTATATTTGTTTTTTATGTTAGTTTAAGTTCAATTTGTATTTTCGGTGTGTAATAAAGAAATATTGTATTGTATGCTTCCTGTTTATATTTCAGAGCCCGCCGCCTATCTCGCACGGACAGCCAAATATTCGAGGACTCGGTGGAGCTACAGTCGTACTTCATAGACCAACGCGACCAGCTGTGCGCCAACACGCTGCAGTCTCCCGCGCTGAGCTTCACTCGCGACACCATCACCACTAGCGTGGAACTGGTGAAGCAGTGCAAGATGCTGCAAGAAAATGACGAAGAAGAGGAAACCAGGTGAGACGAAACTCGGTCATTCTACAGTTTTGGCGACAAAACAGCTTAAGTTACATGATTACTAGCTGCGCCCCGCGGTTTCACCCGTGTAGTGATGAAAAATGATGATGGTGCTGATGAAAAGTAGCCTATGTCCGTTTCCTGGTTCAGAGCTACCTCCCCACCAATTTTCAGCCAAATCGGTTCAGCCGTTCTTGAGTTATAAATATTGTAACTAACACGACTTTCTTTACTATATAAATTTATATATATAGATAGATTTATGGGATGTTTACCGTGGTAATATAGCGAGCTCATTCCACAACCTTACCACGGTAAATATCCCGTAAATAATCATATGAATGTAGTAAACAACCGTGATAGTTTAAAACAGTGTAAAACAGCTTAATTATGTACTAAAAATGAATTCTAAAAAAAGGGTTTTTGTGTGCTACCTATACACCCAAATGCCAAATTCTGAAACACTGAACAAAAACTCGATTTTCAAAGGGAATTGGTTAAAATTCCATACAACTTTGCTGGCGCCTTTTCGAGGAGCGGCACGCGGCGGCGGAAAGGTCGACTTTGCCCAAAGAAGATTGTCAAAATAATGACAACATTACAAGCATTTTTGAGTAAATGCTTTTAAATGAACGTTTTACATACATTATTTTCCATATATATATATATTCATATTAATTGCAAATCTATTAGTATATTAATTTATTTTAAAGAATTTTAAGTAATAGTGGTGTATTACTATTAGAATGTATGTGTATGGTATAAGTAAAAATTTAATAGTCTATCCTCTATTGCACACCCCGTCTTCTAACGTCTTCTATAAATCCCTTCCATCCTAAGGTTGCCTGGAAGAGATCGCTTTTAGCGATAAGGGCATCGATTGTGATGCACTCTAAAGTAAACTAAATTTGACAGCTCTAAAATTGTTGCCATCCTTCTCTCACGTATTAAAATGAAAAGAGAGGAAGATAATTTTGGTCCTGTCAGATTGGTTCAGTTTAGTGACAGAATGACAGTGTATGACAGAATAGGCCTCAAGGTCGCCAGTTTTTACACTAGTTTTTGTCCTCTGTATCAAATTTTATGGTGTGAACAATAAATAGTTAATAGTGGTTCAAATGACTGTGTGTGTAATGACTGTGGTATAGTGGTAGTAGTGTGTTCAAATCGCGAAAGTTTAAAAATTACTAATAAATAGTTAATCAATCAATCACTTTTTTCTTCCAGGTCAAGTACAGACGACTCGATGCCTCCAAGCGGTGCACCGACTCAGCACCCGCAGTACTCTAAAGGCGATTTCGTCTACGTACAACCGGAGAAGGGAAACAAAGACCCGACTATCGTGCACGTGGAACGAGTCTGGACCAACAATGAAGGCGTGCCCATGATATACGCTAACGTATACTTCAGGTGAGCCCGACAAATGAGCTGATAATCTTCAAATGGCTGAACAGATTCTCTTGAATCATGGCTAAGATCTTCATCGTGATAATAGACCTTCATATTAAAAAAAAAAAAAATCGGTTCAGTCAATTTTTTTTTTAAATACATAATAGGCTTGCGTTTGACCACCATCTCGCCTGATGTTAAGCGATGATGCGGTCTACGTTGGAGCACGCTTGCCTAGAAGAAACCGATTCACTCGTGATTTGAAGACACCCAGATTGATTACTTTACTTTGACATTAAACTAACACCCTTTTGTTTGCGTCGGGGGTTAACAAAGATAATAATATATAACCACTTGATCGCGCATGTAGTCAAAAAATTCCCTTGTACAAAAGTAAGTCATGTCGGTCGCGGGGGGGGGGGGGGGGTCGAATGGCGTTTCACGACGTTTTCATCACGCGAGGTAAAGATAAAAAAAGAAGAAAGGACTATATATTTATTTTGCTACAGCAACATTAATTAACAAATATGGTAGATGACCAATCTAAAAAAAACATTGGTGTTAAAAACCTTGGGTTATGCTCCCCAGGCCGCAAGAGACATTCCACGTGCGCACACGCAAGTTCCTCCAGCAAGAAGTGTTCAAGACTGAACTGCACCGCACCATCCCGCTCGATCATATCCTGGGGCACTGCTACGTTATGAATGTTAAGGAATACTTCAAATTTAGACCTAGAGGTAAGTAGTTACATGCTTAAGAGCCGTGTTACAAAATGCAATCGTTTAATTTAGTTATCAAGATTTTTGGGCATAAAACATAAAGCCTGATTCAATCAACAAACAAGCAGATATTAGATGTCACTGTCAAAGTAAGGTCCAATGTCTTTTTTTGACTCGCGTGCTTTCCTCGGCTTCTCAACGCAATGACATTTTGTGCTACCCTGTGACTTCTTAGGATTTCAAATAAATAAAAAAATACTACTGAATAGAATAAATCATCCTTAACAATAATTTACGTTAATTTCGTTTCTGTTGTAAGTTCTTTGGTAAATACACTTTGTCGCCATGTGAGTGTCTTTTGGTAGCACGTTTGTTTTCTTTTCACGCTGACATGTCGTGCTGTAGGACTGAAAGGACGTAAGTCTAATCGTGAGAATTCGCGCTACAGCATGCCATACGGTCTAGCAGATAGCTTATAGTATACTAGCGGTCCGCCCCAGCTTCGCACGGGTATAGATTATAGCCTGTCACCCGGGGATAGTGTAGCTTCCCAACGGTGAAAGAATTTTTCAATTCAGTTCAGTAGTTTCGGAGCCTATTCAATACAAACAAACAAACAATCAAATCTTTCCTCTTTATAATATTAGTATCTATAGATTAATGCAGTGGCCTACAGCAAAAACTTTTATGGATGAACGTTAAAATATGGCCGAAGTAATCTTACGCGAGTCCATAATTGCTTAGTTGCTGCCAAGCCTTATATAGTATTTTTCTGAAACATTGCATTGATATTCACGAAAAAAAATGCATAAATATTTTGGGGTAAATTTCACATTCAAACGGTAGCAACCAAACTACAAAAAAAAAATTTTTGTATTCAGCTTTATCGCACTGTAAATTTATTTCAGGAACGTTTTTTAAGGTTTTCAAACTTGTACGCTCTATACAGGTTATTCCGACAAGGACGTGTATGTGTGCGAGAGCCGGTACCACACGAAGCACCGCTGGTTCAAGAAGATCAAGGTGTGGGAGGGAGGGGACCGAGATTCGCTCGCGCCCAGAGAGGTCAGTGATAAGTTTTAACTAAATTTAAGTTATATGATTATTTACGGGATATTTACCGTCCGATATTGGGATATTGTTTATCATATAACTTTAGTGAACAACCGTGATAGTTTAAAACAAAGTTTAACTAAACTTGTCTTATATTTCAGCTAATGTAAGACCTAATCCTATTAATTAGTTAACATAGGTAAAAACACAGGGCTGATTCAGAGCACTTTTAAGTAGCTAACAGACGTGTGGATTTGGTTGACCTAAACCGCCGTCTGACCAACGGGAGAGAAAGAGAGGGAAGTATGTTATTCTCACTCTTTCTCTCCCGTTGGTTGGACGGCGGTCCGTCAACCAAATCCAAACGTCTGTTAGCACTATTAGGTCGCTATAGGAGATTGACGTAAAGCAAATTCGCCTTGTTGTTTCAGGTACCCCTGGAGCCAAGTAGGACTGTGTCAGTATTCCGTGAACGCGTTGAGAAGCACAAGGATGAGCTCGCCGAATTGGAGATATTGGAAAATGTACAGGAGAAAGAACGACCCGTAAGTGTTTTTAACTGACGTAAGGAGCAGGTTATCAATTCGATTGTATGTTCTTTTTGTTTCGCGATTTCTACGTTATTTATGACTTGATTTTGATGATTTTTTGTTTGGTAGGTCCTATCTGCTGGTCAGATATGACCTACAGACACGACAGAGGTGGTCCCATATTTTTTTTATCAAAATTGATTCAGCGCGTTTTGAAAAACTACAAAAAACAAAAATACATACACAATAGGCATGATTCCTAATGTTTAATTTATTACAAAGAACCAGCATAGCGATGAATATTAGTAAATACATTACACATACTGAAAAAATAATTTGAATTGGATGATAAATCTCTAAGATATGAGTATTTAAAGTTTTAGGTGGGGATAGAGAGGGGATGTTCTATCCCTTTCTCGCAAAGCGTGTGTTAGTATAGCATTTGTATGGCGCTCCTGATCCGTGACGTCACGGCCCAGTATAGTGCGCTCTCTGTCTAGCATGAAATTAAATTAAAATGCTTATAACTTATTTATTTTTGAACTAATTTTAATTTTGTTTCTGTTGATGTGCTCTATTTATGATCAGCTTTTTTATGAGGTAATAAAAAAATATTTGTCATCATGCCTATTGACGTTTTGGTTTGTGGTTCAAGTTTTGATGAGGACTTTCAATCTCTGTTTTAATTATGTAGGTATATAGTCATGAAGTCGGCTTTTGTTTTTTCTAAAATATATTACAATGATAAGTTTTATCTACTTACATTCTTCATAAAAAAAAAAAAAATCACAACACACATTTGTGTAGCTCTCAGATGTAAAAATACTCACTGCCTCTTGTTAAATACACATTACGTGCCGGCAACACATGTTATTAAAATTATGATAAAAATAAGATGCTCAGCGTCCTCAGTCATCATCATCATCAGCCAGAAGACGTCCACTGCTGAACATAGGCCTCCCCCTTTAACCTCCACACTGAACGACAGCCTGCCTTTTGCATCCACTGGATGCCAGCGACTCTTACTATGTCGTCGGTCCATCTAGTGGGAGGCCTACCTACGCTGCGTCTTCCGGTTCGTGGTCTCCACTCAAGAACCTTTCTTCCCCATCGGTTATCGGTTCTTCGAGCGATGTGGCAGCCCATAGCCACTTCAACTTGCAAATTTTAACAGCTATGTCGGTGACTTTGGTTCTTTGGCGAATATCCACGGTGGGAAATAACAGCGTCCTCAGTAACGTTTCCCAACAAGTGAGTCTCAAAATGAACATGGACAAGAAGAAAATCATGTCCAACGTCCATGTTGTACCTGTGCAACAACTTCGAGAGTATCGTTCCCAACGACCACCGAGTTGTTGTTGATACTCTCGTAGTTGTTGACCATTACACCTATCTTGGACATATTGTTCAGTTAGACAAGTCCAACTTAGGCAAAGAGGTCTCCCGAAGAATCCAACTCGGATGTCAACAAACAAGACAAGGGTCTTTGACCAGTGTGTGTCCTTAATCGCGGGTAACCAGTGGATGCAGATCGCAGGCTGTCGTTCAGTGTGGAGTTCTAACAGTTTCTGAAAGGCTGTTCAATTTAATCTACTGTCAAAACTCATGTCAAGTGACTTGATTGGCTGTTGTTTTTTCGTTCAACCAATCACGTCAGTTGACATGAGATTTGGCAACGAGTTCGTAATTTTTTTTGTTGATTAGCTTTTTTTTTTTTTTTTAAAGCAATCTGTCTTTTGAAGGCAATAAGCTTTATTTTGAACTGTTGTCTTAAGTGACGCGTCTTGTGTGGAATACGCCCATTGACGCATCCATCATAATTTTTCTTATTTTGTTAAGTCTTGGGGTATCTTCCTTTTAAGCCTCCTTGGAGGCCTTCTTGACATCAACATCTTTGCTAATTCATTTGGATGATTTTGCAGTCGTTTTTGATAAGTTAGGGCGTTATTTCTTATTTCTTCTTCCACTGTGGGCATTTGCAGGTCCTTGTGTAGGGTTTCATTTGTGACATACCAGGGAGCGTTGGTTATCATTCGTAGCAATTTTGACTGAAAACGTTGCAGAATGCTTAGGTTGGTTTTTGAAGCCGTCAGCCTTTAAGAAACCAGGTGTAATAGGGAGGCCTATGTTCAGCAGTGGACATCTGTCTGATGATGATGAAGTGCAACTCATTGCTTTATCATATTTCCCAGGATGTAGTGATGTACAACCCCCTGGGGACGGATGATGAGAACACATACTATGAGCAGTACAACACGGTGTGTTCCGGGGTGATAAAGACGGGTGACTACGTGTACGTCGCTACCGACGGCGGCAAGCAGATGATTGCGCAGCTCGACACTATATGGGAGACTGGCGAGTGAGTATACCTACTTTTTCATTCCTCTTTTTGTAAGGAATTTTGGCGTCGCACGTCTTGTGCATCAAATAATTTGTAAGAACATGATATGTACACATATACAGGGTTACGCATATACCCTGTACTAAACCGATAGGATGTCATTGTACTCGTCATTATAAACAAATTTTAATGTAGAACCAACCCTAAAATAGCGAAAAAAAAATCTGCAGTTCCATACATTTTGTCGAGTGTCAACGATCGTTTTCTAATTTATTAAGCTATACGGACATCAAAATTACATTATTTTTGTTACAGCAACAAATGCTACTTCCGCGGACCATTCCTCATATTCCCGAATGAAGTGGCAAACATTATAACCAAGGTAAAGTAACATATCATCATCATCATCATCATCATCATCATCATCAACCATTCTCCACCCACTGCTGGGTATAGGTCAAAGTAACATATATTTGCCATTAATATTTTTATTACTATTATTACAGTGGCATAGATTCTGATGTTCTCTAAACTAAACTAATCTAAATTTGACAGCTCAAAAATTGTTGCCATCCTTCTCTCACATATTAAAATGAAAAGAGGCAGATAATTTTAGCCCTGTCAGATTGGTTTAGTTTAGTGAGTGATATGCCAGAATCGACGCCATTGTATGTATTACTAGAAGCACTCCACGATTTTATTTTCGATTATTAGTATATGTCCCACCGTTTTCCGAAATAAAAATAACTTATGTGTTTCCTGATGTACACAATTTTCTTGCTAAATTCTTTATGATGAGTTTCTATTAAAAACTAGCTGCGCCCCGCGGTTTTACCCGCGTGGATTACTCCTTATAACATCAGCTATCTGCCAGTGAAAGTCCCGTCAAAATCGGTTCAGCCGTTTTGGAGTCCACGCGGAACATACATACACAAACTTCTTTTATATGTTTATAAGAAGATTAATGTAACACAAAGACATAGTAAGTTTTACATTTATAATACGAGTTAAAGTTGGAATCTTAATGAATTTCTTTTGCAGCCTTTCTACAAGCAAGAGGTTTTGTTGACCACAATGCACGACACTAGTCCACTAGTGGGCATTGTGGGAAAGTGCTCCGTGCTGGACTACGATGACTACCTCAAATGTAAGTGCATTTGTATGTAATTAGCCGCCATACTACACTAAAAGCAAAATAATTCATTCGGATACCAAAACTTAGTCTACGGTTAGCTAAAAAGCAGTCATTAGGTTTAAAAGACCGAAACAAATAGCGCAATATGGCTTACATATATTTTTTCATTTAAAACTAAGAACCGAAAGAACGAAAGAAACCGTAGACCCAAGTATTTAGTATACATTTCAAGTTGATACCTTTACGCGTTCTTGAGAAAAAGGGTCTTGACAGACGGAAAGACAGACGGACAGACGGACAACAAAGTGATCCTATAAGGGTTCCGTTTTTTCCTTTTGAGGTATGGAACCCTAAAAAGATGAATGAAATCGGTAGTCGTTCTCAAGTTATGGCGTGACCAAGGTCTATGCCAAGGTAAATAGACCACCACCGAGCTACCGTACCACCAAACCACCACCACCGTAGCCACCATGTGCTCCACCATAGACCGCATCATCGCTTTACATCAGGCGAGTTGGCGGGCAAACGCAAGCCTATTATTAAATAAATAAAAAGGTATTTATTTTTATATATATATAGACAGATATACAAGAGATTATCGGTGTTAGTTCCCTAGTGTAAGGACCAAACTTGTACCCACCTAACATACTATATATGCTTACTAATTCAGTATAATATATATGTTTAGTTATTTTGAGTCTGGCCCGCTAAGCTACCCAACGTTTTGTTAACGGCACTTTGTCTCACTGCATCGTCCTAACTACCTCGGCGAAGGCGACGCGCGCCTTGCGTCTCCAACAAAGGTTTATGCTCGTTATGGCTAGCTGCGTCACCCTAGTCATTGAGAAACTATCCGTCCATCCCTCTTCTTCACAGGTCGTCCGACAGAGATAGCGGAGAACGACGTGTATGTGTGCGAGTCTGTGTACGACGAATCAAACCGCGTGGCGCGCAAACTGAAGTCCGGCCTGCGCAAGTTTGAACACACTAAAGACGTTACTATCGACGAGGTAACTAATGCAAACTTCTATTTATAAATCAACTACCTGTTCAGTGCCCTTAGTACAAGTTTTGATAGTAAATTATTATTATTTAACTTTATTTAACTTAACCGATTTTATTTAACTCTTATAACATATTCCTTGTAAAAATGACTTGCCTATAACGTTTAATGTTTTTATGGCCAATAAATATTTCTGATTTCTGATTTTATTCGAAAACTTTTTTCGTTAACGTATTGTTCCATACATTGTAGTAAAGCGCCTCCAGCGGAAACGCGGACGAACTAAAATCGGTAGTAATCGGCGTTATAAATTGCTTCACTCTAATACGAAAAAAGTTTTCGAATACCTTTCAGCCCAGCAATGTATAGAACAATACGTAAACGGAAAAAGTTTTCGAATACTATCAAAACTTGTACTAAGGGTACAGTTTGTCTCCACTCAGAAAACTGATGGCTAAATAATAAATTTTTGTGATGGATGCAGTAGGTCAATTTGTTTATCATACAATAGGCATGATGACTAATATTTTTTTATTACCTCATAAAAAGCTGATCATAAATATAGCACATAAACAAAAACAAAATTAAAATTAGTTCAAAAATAAATAAGTTATAAGCATTTTAATTTAATTTAATTTCATGCTAGACAGAGAGCGCACTATACTGAGCCGTGACGTCACGGCTCAGGAGCGCTATACAAATGCTATACTAACACACGCTTTGCGAGAAAGGGATAGAACATCCCCTCTCCATCCCCACCTAAAACTTTAAATACTCATATCTCAGAGATTTATCAGCCAATTCAAATTATTTTTTCAGTATGTGTAATGTATTTACTTATATTCATCGCTAAGCCGGTTATTTGTAATAAATTAAACATTAGGAATCATGCCTATTATATATTAGGAATCATGTCTATCTGTTAACTATTTAAATTAATAACATCATATCTGAACCTTTGAAATTGTTTCGACAGTTAATTTAATTAATACTTTTTTATATAAATAATTCTTACGGTATTTTTATACCATCTCTCTAGATTTGTACGCCTACAAACTAGGCAAAACATGATACAAAGTGACAAATATTTTAACCCACCTATTGTGCATGCGTTTTTAAATGTGTGTATGATATATGTGTGTATGATGTATCTTACTGGCATGGGTAAAAATGGCTGGCTTTCTCTCTTTAACGCCACTTGGCGATCCTCACTTGACAGCCAGTTCCCTTTTCCAGGCTCGGCGTGTTTACCATTAAGTAATCGTTACTTTTGGTACTAGCTGTAACTGAAAAGTATTTGAATATTTCCAGGTGTACATGTTTCCGAAGCCGCTGGGTCCTCCAGTGCTGGCCACGGCGCAAGAAGTGCAGTCCTCTTCTACTGCCTTCACTCATAAGCAGTTCAACCCCAACCTCAACATGGACTCTTTGGTACGTACTTATAGATTATACTCCCGAAGCCGTTGGTTCATGACCCAGTTCTAGAAATATATAGTTCTAGAATAGAATCTCTAGAATATATATATATGTTCTAGAATATATATATATGTTCTAGAATATATATAGTTCTAGAAATGCAGCTCTATTCTATTGCCTTCCAAGTTGCCTCAACATGGATGTTGGTCTCTACAAAAACTTTGTATAAACGTTAAAGAAACCAAACAATGAAAAAAAAACCGGCCAAGTGCGAGTCGAGCTCGCGCACGGAGGGTTCCGTACCAGGTCCACATGCATTGTTAACAAAAAAGTAGGTAGTGCAAAAAGACAACACCGCGCTCGACGTTGCTTTTCTTTGGTGAACAGAAATTTGTCACCGACTTGCACTTGGCCAGTATTTATTATTTGTTTCTTTACTTTAGAATGTGTACTATAAATAATCATGCCAAGTTTGACGCTTGTCTTATTACCTTTTGTCTTTTTACACTAGAGCCTATACAAAAATACTTATAGAAAAAAACGTTTGTTTTAACGTTTGTTATTTGTTTTTTATGTTAGTTTAAGTTTCATTTGTATGTTCGGTGTGTAATAAAGAAATATTGTATTGTATTGTTGTATGGGGTTTAGTTTTTAGTTTCTACTTTTAGACTTTATTATTATTTCTTAATTTAACTACATTAAATTTTCTGTGAAAATGTCAACTAGCTATCGAATAGATATTTTTTTCGGTTTCGCTTCGATTTTTTTAAGTGCGCAACTTTGTGCAAAATATGTCCAGCTGGCGCTAGAGGTCAATACGATTTGTACAAATTACGTACCTTCATATGCGGAGCATTGACCCCGAGTTTTGTACGCTTTACATTGCTGGTTTGCAAAATACTAAACTACTGAAAAACCTAGGCAAATGATGAATGTTATTCACTTGTTTAGATAGATAATAAGGCTACGGCTTCGGGAGCGTTTCCCTTATAGTACATGATCATAATTATAACCCGACCACGTGATCTGGCGCTTGTGATTGGAGACTCAAAAGTCATTCATACAATTTGCGCCTAAAATTAGCCCACTCGAAAAAGATCATGCTGAAAATTTGGAATCATATCATCGCAGGGGAAAGGACTAGCTGTCAAGTGGTTATATCGTCTTTGCACCCGGTATGGATTGGCTGTAAGTGTCCCTACAAATGCAAAATAAAATACTGTGTTAACATTTTCAGGACGGCAAGCCGCAGTTTACGAATCTCATCAACACTACAATAGGGCAAGACGTTGAGATGATGCTAGAGAATTCTCTCGACGATTCGTCTCTCGCCTCGCCTGCCACGCCCCTCTCTGTAGGTAAGTATACTACAGCCTGTGATTCTGCCGAGATTTTCTAGATTCTTCACATTTTTTGACGTGATAACGTCTTAAACACATCATCAAAAAAAAAAAAACACACACACACACACATCACATCATTAAATATAATTCCTTTCCGTGCACGGTTGCCTGGAAGAGATCGCTTTAAGCGATAAGGCCGCCTGTTAAAAGCCTAGATAATATTTTTGTTGTAATTTTTATGTTATCCTTGTTTTGTGGTGTTTTAATAAAGAGTTTTTGTATTGTATTGTATTGTATTGTCTTATAAATCGATGAACGCCGGCTGCACGCACGAAAAATTGTCACGGTCACGTTCCGCCTGAGCCGCGCGTGCAAGCGAGAGCGCGGAACAAGCGATAGAGAGGCAGAGGCCTAAGCATTATCACGTAAAATTATCGTCCGTAAACAGACTACAGACAACCCCTACGGTCGTCGTTTGCAGTTGTGTGCCGCTCAATATTGAAGTGTGCGTTTGCAGAACTAGTAAGAATATGTCAGTGTATGCAATACGTGTTTAGGTCGCTCCCTTCAGTTTTTGGCAAAATTTTTGTCAATACTAGCTCGTGTTTACGTCAGATCCAAACTATATCTTATCAAAGTAAGCTATAATGTGATATGTCAAATGTCACTTTTGTATCAGGCGGTAACAGTAACCCCTACAACCCATCGCTGGCAACGGCTCAAGAGCGCACGCAGACCACCACCCCGGCAAGCAGCAAGAAGAAGAAGGAATCTAAACAGAAGATCGTCACCGGGTACATTCTGTACTCCAGCGAGGTTCGCAAGGCTATCATAGCCAACAACCCGGAGAGTACCTTCGGTGAGTGTCTCTAAACTTATTATGAAAAAAACTGACACAGCTTTGACAAATTTTGTTTTACAATGGAAACTGGGCTTATATTTACAAAATTTGTCATAATGGTTTTTGACAATTTTGCCAAACAAAATTTGACATAATTAGTTGTTACACTGTTGTTAAGAAAAAAATGCCCTATTCAGATTGCCCCAGTTTCAAACAATTTGTTTATATTATACGGGAATTAATTTGTTACTCCGATTATAGTTTCAATCGCATTCGACGAGTCTTTTTCATGATGAAAGCCAGACGAAGCTGCGCGCGCATCTAACCTTGAAAAACCGCCGAATGCAGTCAAAACTATAGTCTGAGTAACTTTGTTAATAATTTTGTTTTAATTTCATTGTTTTTCTCGTTTCTTGAAAATACCACAGCATCTGGTGGGTTGCAAATTGATGTGCAAGTCGGAAATTCTCAGATTAGATTACACACACAGGGCGCGTCAACAAACGAAGTATGAAGAAAATTTACTTGTCGTTGGAGTCGCTGTATCTGTTTGATTCGGAACGCGCCAGTTAACAAAACTCATGAAATTAAAACAGAAAAGCGGATGTTTTTGTTATAAGAAAATATTGGTTTTACTTGAAAGTTGCTTAGAGACCAGACAGAGAAAGGGTTTTTGAGTGTTCGCTAAGTAACTTTCAAGCCAAATTTTATCACAATAGGCATGTGTCCTAATGTTTAATTTATTACAAATAACAGGCTTAGCTATGAATATGACTAAATACATTACATATACTAAAAAATAAAGCCCATTTATTAAGTTAGTTCTTCATGTGTACGTCCAGTTTTGTGAACCAATCAATAAAAAAATATATAGCCAAAAGATTTAAAAAAAAAAAAAAAGAAAAAAAAAAGATAAAGATTTTTTTTTATTTTTTATAAAGATTTATCAGCCAATTTATATATATATACATACATATATATATAAATTGGCTAATAAATCTTTGAGATATGAGCGCTTTCTCGCACAGGGTGTGTAGCGCCTTAGGCGTGACGTCTTAGCTCAGTATACTGCGCTCTCTGTCTAGCATGAAATTAAAATACTTATAACTTATTTATTTTTGAACTAATTTTAATTTTGTTTTCGTTGAGGGGTCTATTTATGATCAACTATTTTATGAGGTAATAAAAAAATATTAGTCACCATGCCTATTGGTCCAATATTCTTCGCACCAAAGTCAAACATGTTTGGCATTTACTCTAAGATATTTAGATGTTGGTCAGATATATAGATGTTATGGTTTTGAACCTGAAGCTTGTTTTCTCTGATGCAGTACCCATTCTTCGATAACTTACCCACCTATTTCATACCTATTTTGTTTAGATTGTGTATATAATCCTAATATAAAAAATATCTAAATATAGCTAACAAGGACAAAAATGCCAAATCAGGTAGGTTTTCTGTCCCTTCAGCTTCTATTTTTTTTTTGTCTATATTTATTCAGTTAAAGCATGATATCAAAAGTCAAATAAATGCATGAGACAATTATTCTGCAAGAAGAAAATAATTCTAGTGTTAGTAAGTTGTTATTGTATACTGATATTATAATTTAGAAATATTTTATAGTAAACACTTATACAAATACAGGACTACGCGGAAAGGGTGTATTAATCTGAAAGGGGCTCGCAATACTCATCATTATGACCTTCAGGGTCTGAAAAAAATATCAGCTCTTCCATACATTTTGTTGAGTGAGAATGACCGTTTTCTATGGAATAGCTGTTTTTTTTTTTGTGATTTTTTTGTTTGTCCTCTAGTAAAAGATGTTCATAATGATGGATATGGTGTACTTTCGACTTAGTACACCATTTATGCGTAATCCTGTAGTTTTAACTGCTCTGTTATACGTAGTTTATCTTAGATTACAACCGTGACATAATTTCTCTCGCTTTTGTTTGGACAAATGAGCGTTTACGTCTTAGGCGGTTGCACATTACCCGATAACGATATAAAAACAATCTTAATGGTCCAAACTAGTTTTCATACATAAAATCGGAACAAAAAGAAGTTGATGGACAAATTTTTATGTATGAATACATATTTGGACCAATATGAAATTTTTATTAAACATTTGTAATGTTCAAGAATAATTTTAAAGTGTTATTTTTCTGAGATTTTTCTTAAAAACATTCAGTCATGTATATGTGCGAGCGCAATAGTGAGCGCACATGGCATAAGCTCTTGTCAAAACGCCCATTCATTCAGTTTTATACATTTTGGGTTCCCTCCGGTCAAATTTGTCCACTTCCTAACTTGTCGAGTTCAAAAGTTGTTATCTTCCGAATTCGCCCTTTTGTAACATGTCCTTTTCGTAAGTTGTACGAATTCCCGAGTCGTCCACTTCCGTCACATAAAAAAACCTCACTAAAACGTATGGAACCGAATTATCTGTCGCAAAAGCCTAGCGTACGCTCGCCTCAGCCTTATATTTGTTTAACGCACGCTTCACGGATCGGCAGAGAAAGAGAAGCCAGACAAAGACGGCGCGAGAAAAGTTATGTCGCGCAAAGACAATACTAACAAGGTATGTCTAACCATAACCTGACCGCTTGTATCAAGCCACACGAGAATAAATTAAAACATCTCTGCATTCTGATTTCGACCTGTGAGCACTGTTCCGAAAAGATATAATCCGCCAGGAATCCTAATTCAGGCGAGTCCCCAACGCGAAGGCTAGTCTAGCAGTCTATCACACTTTCTTAAATGCTAACTAGGGTGGGTTACTGTAACAAAAGTAGATATAACATTTGACATATTATTGACAGTGCTTACAACTCAATTCGGAACGCATTGCTTGTTTCATGGTTTCCGAATTGTATTGGAATCGAAACTTGGCTTACTGTATGTCATTTTACTAGACTATACACACGCGCACTAAAAAAAGGCTTGATTTAGAACTCGGCTAAGTCGGAGTCAGGCTCGGTATTCACCAAAAAGAGATAAGCGGAGCGGTGAGATGATCTGCCGTGCCTAAGCTAGAAAACAATTAACCAAAATAAGGCCTTATGTATGTTGATCCTGTCTTACGCACTAAACTAGCCAAAGCAGTTAACTTACATTGGACTTTATGTCAATTTAATATGGTCTTATCAAAAAAACTACAAAAATGTACAAAATCCTGACCTAAGTCAACTTGGAAGGACTATCCACTAAGATACAGGCTAACGCTCCGCTACGGCCGAAAATATTAATTGATGTGAAATTAAAAAAAAAATGAAAAGTTCTTTCTAGCTTACGCATTGCAATGGCAGTAGACCAACAGAAGTGCACAAATTTTACAGCCACGTGACGACATATAAATTTCGTACAATTCTAGTCAACATCTATCTGTTCCACTCTGATTTTATGGATAGACTTATAGAGCATCTAACAGAAGTGACGGATTTGGTTTACGGACCGCCGTCCAACCAGCGGGAGAGAAAGAGAAAAATTGCTCTTTCTCTCCCGTTGATCAGACGGTCCAACCAAGTCCGACACGTCTCTTAGGGCTCTAAGATGACTTACAAATTCAACGAAATCCTCTAACGCCAAGTTTCTTTCCATTCCAAACAAAATGTTCAACGATTCCTTCAAAAGATCTCGTGTGGCAAGCATCAAGCGGTCGTATAAGCCGTAGTTTACACTAGCGTTTCAATACCAGGCGAGATATCGCGCATAGTGGGCAACGAGTGGCGTTCGCTGCCAGCATCAACCAAGCAGACGTGGGAGGAACGAGCCGCCAGATGCAACGAGGAGACTTCGGCGAGGTTGGCTGAGGAGATGCGGGAGCTCACAAGCCACGTTAGTGTGACAATGAGGCCTATTCTGTCATACCACTCACTAAACTAAACCAATCTGACAGGACTAAAATTATCTGCCTCTCTTTTCTTTTTAATACGTGAGAGAAGGATGGCAACAATTTTAGAGCTGTCAAATTTAGTTTAGTTTAGAGTGCATCAGAATCGATGCCAATGGCTTTATAATATACTAACTGCGCCCCGCGGAGAGTCGTATAGATAGATAAACACAGAAATTACATACATCAGTGGGCACATAAATGTTTAAAAGACTAGTACAACAACTGGCAGCGATATCGCTAAAAGCGATTTCTCTCAGGCAACTTTAATATAGAGATGATGCTTAAAGGAGGGAAAAGGCAGGGTGTGCAATGTTGAAGAAATTACCTGATGCTTACAATGAATTTATGTCTATGACATGACTCATCATGACCGCCCCGCGGTCGCACCTATTATCCTTTTGTTCCAATATAATAAGAAGCCTGTGTTATCAAGGGTTACCATCAGCATTATCAGCCTATCTTGTTCCCACTGCTGGGACGCAGGCCTTCTCTCAGAGAGAGGATGGGCCCTAATCCACCATGCTGGCCCAGTGCATGTTGGTAAATGTCATGTCTTAGAACTTTCGAGGTTCTTGGACACATCGGTTTCCTCACGATGTTTTCCTTCACCGTTTTGGAGCGATGGCATTGAAACTTAACTTTTTTTTAACTTCTTAGTAAGATATGCTGCTGCTTTTAAAAAGGTTAATCTCATACTTAACTCTCATGTTTGTTGGACTTTATTATAAACCAGGAATAGTGTAGCTTACAATCAGCAATTTTTTTTTTGTCTGATCAGTAGTTCCGGAGACAAACTACAAACTATGTCTATATAATAATAGGTTAAAAATTAAAAAAAAAAAAGTTTTATGTGTGTATCTGTGTGTCTGTGATATTGTAGCTCCCAAACAGCTGAACCGATTCTGATTTAGTTTCTTTTGATTGAAAGGTGACTAGGGGATTTAAAAACCTATTTATACATTAATTGACTTATAGCCGTCCGATTCAAATTTAACAGCTTGCTTCTCACACTTTCTTGTTCTGACTAAACCGTAATAACAGTTGCCATCATCATCATCATCAGCCCTGAGTGACCCATTGCTGGGTATAGGCCTCCCTTTGTTTATGCCACTCTCCCCGGTCTCTTGCTATTCGCATCCACTCGTTCCCGACAGTATTTCTGATGTCGTCAGTCCACCTCATCCTCGGCTGGCCTGGGTTCCGCCAACCCATTCTCGGCCACCACGCGGTTACATTAACAGTTGCCAATAAGATATAATATCTTAGACACAGATGGAGATGACGTACGAGTGTGCGTGGGACACGTGCGACTTCCAGTTTGAAGAGCTCACCGACTGCCTCGAGCATTGCGTCGGAGACGGGAGCAACAGTAAGTTTCATTTCGTTATTATTGTGTGGCATCCCTCCGCGGTAGTACCCGCGTTGACGATTCCTCGGGAACCGCACATTTCTCAGGGTTAAAAAGTATCCTATGTCACTCTTCGGTCCTCTATGCATAAGTTACGTCGATTCGGTTCTGTTTCTACGTGACTGCGATCGACATGTGAGCCGGCATCGCCAGTAATACCATCCACACCTTATAGATACGTGTGGAGTGTGTGTGATTTCAGTGTGGAGGTTAAAGGGGGAGGCCTATGTTCAGCAGTGGACGTCTTCTGGCTGATGATGATGATGATGAGATACGTGGAAATCACGCACTGTTAGATTTAATCGATTGTTTCTGCCCTGTACCTGTAAACCACGGTTTTTCCTCTGAAGTTAATTTGGACTGCTTCAAACAAGGGGTCGAATTGAGTCCTGAAAGGTAGGCAACTAAGGCAATGCACTGACAATGCCCCGGGTATTGCAAGTGTCTATAGGCGGCGGTGAACCGAACACTTAGCACCAGGTGGCCAGTCGCTTGTGGCTGGATTTCCATGCAGTTAAATAGCAGATGGTTATTCTCCATGCATCGATAATGATATGGAATAAAAGGTCATTTGAAAAAGTGGTAAATTAAAAAAAGGGGTCATTTAAAGAAGTAGTCATTTCAAGAAGTGGTCATTTCAAGTGTGGTCATTACAAGAAGTGGTCATTACAAGAACTGGTCTTTTTTAATTGTGGTCCTAAACCGCCGAATCGATGACGTGTGGGTGCGAGCGAGATAGACAGACAATGATTTATGACCTGACGACTCTGATGATAATTCGTTTACTATAGTCGTCTCCTCGCTCCACGTAGCTTTAACACATGATAGTTTTAACTATCTACAACAACACTGGTTATGCTATGTATGGCTAAACGGTTAAACGTATAAAATAAATGTAGAGAATTTTATGCTCCATTTTTTTTTATAATAGAGCATAATATTTTCCTTCAACGATTGCGGTTACCCAATTTAATGAGTTGTAAACAATAACCGCAGACATTTTCCATCAACGTGTGCGGTTACCAAATTTAATGAGTTGTAAACACCAACCGCAGACATTTTCCATCAACGTGTGCGGTTACCAAATTTAATGAGTTGTAAACACTAACCGCAGATATTTTCCATCAACGTGTGCGGTTACCAAATTTAATGAGTTGTAAACACTAACCGCAGACATTTTCCATCAACGTGTGCGGTTACCAAATTTAATGAGTTGCAAACACTAACCGCAGACGTTTTCCATCAACGTGTGCGGTTACCAAATTTAATGAGTTGTAAACACTAACCGCAGATATTTTCTATCAACCTTTGGGGTTACCAAATTTAATGAGTTGTAAACACTGATTGCAGACATTTTCCATCAACGTTTGGGGTTACCAAATTTAATGAGTTGTAAACCATACCCAAATATAATGAGTTGTACTGACGTTCCAGGTGTGAACGCAACGGGCCACGTGCAGACCCACTACCGCGGCTCGTTCGCCGAGTACCCGTGCGTGTGGCGCAACTGCGCCCGCGTGCGGAAGGGACAGGCGCCCTTCCCCAACCTGCCGCGCCTCGTGCGCCACGTACGCGACCTGCACGTCAACAAGGGCAATGGACGCATGATGCACCCGCACGAACGGAACAGGTATATACAACACGCGCCGCGTGCGACAGGGACGGGTATATACAACACGCGCCGCGTGCGACAGTGACGGGCGCCCTTCCCCAACCTGGCGCGCCTCGTGCGCGACCTGCGCGTCAATAAGGGCAACGGACGCATGATGCACCCGCACGAACGGAACAGGTATATACAACACGTTCCGCGTGCGACAGGGACAGGCGCCCTACGTCCCCTGCCCAGACGACGAAAAAAAAGCCTTTTAAACCATTCCCCCTCTAAAAAGCACTTCACTGTTTTCAGTGAATAAAAAGCAAGCTTTTAATCACTATTTTGGTAATTTTTATTTATGTTACACGGGAATTACTCACCTAAGATTAAGCCGGTTACTCCCGACTATAGTTTCAACCGCATTAGGCGGTCTTTTTCAAGGTGAATGCACTATGACTATTTCACTATTTTGGTGTTTGAATTTAGAACACACCAATATATTCGACCTCCATAAAAATGCTATACAACCTCCTTGCGCGAAAATTTGCGATATGGTCTTCATTATGTGTATTGTTTTTTGCAGGAATTGTATGCCGTCATCAAAAAAACCCAAGATTACGAACATCCGCGGCAGTGTAATGTCTCCTGGAGGTAAACGCTAAAACTTAGCTTTTTAAATCCTTATTGAGGCGACATCCCAATCTGATATCACATATATAACGAAGATTGCTCGCATTGTTCGTTGGTTCCAAAAACAAAAATAAAGTGGACATTTTTGCAGTTTTTTTTTTTTCTTATAGAAAAGGCCATTAGTTTGTTTTATTTATACTTGGATAGCCAACAGCCTTCTTACACATAAATATAGAAATAATAAAAACACCAGGCCTACATAGGTTATCACTTATAGCAACACATATCATGGTGCTAGTGCACAAAAGTGTCGAAACTAAATATTACAAAATAAATAATTGGAAATATATAATAAGAACCTACATTAAACAGAGAATTTAGAAGAAAACTTTGTATTAATTACATTATTTTGTAGTTTTTAGTTTTTTTTTTTTTGTAAAGTATAGTCTCCTAGTTTTACACCAGCATGAATCGTGTAATATGTGTGTCGTCCTCAGCGTCTCTGAGCGGCATGTCCCCCCTGGCGCGCAACACGCCGTCCCCGGGCGGCGAGGCGGCGGCCCTAGTGGCGGCCCCGCGCCAGCCCATCGACCCGCTCTTCGTGACGGCACCGCCGCGTGCGCAGCGACTCACGCACTCGGAGGCATACATACGGTAATACTTACTATCAGCTATGCTATCAGACACAAACTGCACAACAACTTCGAAAAGACAAAAAAAATATAAAAAAATGCGAAATAAAAAAATTAAGAGAAAAAAAGAGTAAACAGGGAAAAATTAAATAAAAAAGAGAGAAAGAGAGAGACAGTCTGTCTATCTAACTTCACCACATATCCCATTCTTCTACAACAGAACCAGACGCAAAATAAGGAGACTGACCCTGTTATTGTGGAAATTTCATTTAAAGCGTTTTCAATACACCTTTTTGATAAGTGCAGCAGAACTTACTACTTAACTGAGTCTTGTTGAAAAAACTGAACGGACAAACCTGCTCTGGTTTTGCCAGATCATCTGGATTTATGGATAAGACACGATTTCGGTCTGGCTACATTGTGCATCGCTTTGATCAGTCAAGACTGCTTTTATCAGACATCCAGCGTTAAAATATTTATTAATATAATACAACAGTCTCTTGCCGCCACCTAAGAGCGTTTAACGAGTCACGCCAACGCCATCGACGCTAATGAGAATCAACACAGCACAATGCAATTTTATTCGTTCTGAGGTGGTTTTTATTAGAACTGTTTTCGGCATTGATTCGGAATGCGCTGTCAGTATGACTTACTTTGCTCACACATCTCTCTAACAAAAAAAATAACTATCTATAAGTGAATAGAAACGTTTCTAACGTTCATTTTCTCTCAGATACATCGAAGGGCTGCATTCTGAGCAGAAATACATCACCCCATGGGAGAAATCTCTGACCCCGATGCCCATCAACCCGGACCCCAACCAATTCAACATGCACAAGCTCGCCACACCCTGGATGACGGAAGAAGCTATCAACGGGTACTTGGCTCAGGACAAAAGCCTTTCCGAGACGGATATACAGAGAATGGATCCAAACACCAAGGTCTTGAAAGGACTCTGTGCTTTGAGGGACTTTATGATGAAAGATGCGCTCTGTCTTTATTCAAATTTATCTTAATAGAGCGCAAATTGTGCAGTATTTAGTTTGTAAGATGCATTTCAAGTGTGCAATTGACATTTTTGTAGCTATCATGGTTTATTTTGTTAAAGCATTAAAGGAAATTTCGTATACAGCTGGGTTTTATTACTTACACCTCATCATAATCAGCCTTTTAGCAGTCTACTGCTGTACTTTTGGCCTACCCCCGAAAGGGTGATTGGGCCATAATAATCTTTGGCCATATCTACCATGCTGGCCCAGTGCGGGTTGGTGGATTCACATACCATTGAATTCCTTCTCCGTACGTATGCATGTTTCCTCACGATGTTTTCCTTCATCGAAAAGCCAGTGGTATGAAAATCCGTACATAAGCTCCAAAGAGATCATTGGTATGGGCCCGGGGTTTGAACCCGCGACTTCACTTAGTCCTTTTCATGAAAGAAGTCCCACGGCAAACAGCGGAACTAAATTTCCATGTTGTAGTTGTCAGGTGTTGTTACTGTGTTTGGACGCTGATTGGATTTTTATTAATTTTCCATCGTTAAAGAGTCGTGTACGATGCCAAAAGTTGTTAAAGTTCTACTCGAGAAATGATACTGATAGTGATTGATACGCGATGACAGCGCCGCGTCTGGGGGACTTCAAACATGAAAAGCACTCTACACCTATTATACAAAAAAAAGATCACTAGATAAAGATAAAGCTTAGTTTATTAATATTAAAAATATAAATATGTATCCAGCAATAGTACAATTGTATGGCATAAATAGGCATCCACCGTTGTGATAAGCGACTCAAACACTCTCCACCTCCTCTTTGATAAGTCTGATGTAGTTGTTGAATTTGCTGCCGTCCAATATTAGAACCTGAAACAGAACACATGTGTTTAATAAACAAATGCAAATTTAATCTTTTGGGTAAATTGTGGAACCCAGAAAAGAGGAAGGACTTCCACTTCTTTTTTTCCCAATTTTTTATTTATTTAATAATAGGTTTGCGTTTGACCGCTTACTCGCCTGATGTTAAGCGATGATGCGGTCTACGGTGGAGCACACTTGCCTAGAAGAAAACGATTCACTCGTGATTTGAAGACACCCAGATTGTAACTATCGGAACACCCATTCAGGCAGTGCATTCCACAGACTAGCAGTACGCATAATAAAAGTGGAATCAAAGCGCTTCGTACGGGTTTTCGGAATATCAACCATAAAGCAGTGTCGATTTTTGTGCCCGTACTGGCTGTCTGTTTAATGGTTCGACTAGCTAGGCGTTTGACAACAGCTCAAAGCGAAAAGTCAGCGTCAGCGTTAAGTGACTGTATGGTCAAGGATGGTAAACACCTTAGATCAGACAAGGGAGATACTGACTTGCCTCATATGACGAACATGTTATATTGGTTAATAAAGAATCTGAATCTGATATGGTAAGGTGGCGTGGCGGGTGCGAACGCATTAGGCCTAAATTAGGCTTGATGCCTTAAGTCGAATTCAGCTTGCAGGTGACCTTGCCGCGCTTTTTTATTGCATGTGTGTAGCATCCATTGCTGTTTTTGTGTGAAAGAACAAAAAAACACTTTTTTTTCTTATCTTACGTATCGTCCTTGGTTATCATTTAAAATTATGCAGCGCATAACACAACACAGGGTTCAATGTTATTTTTCGCCACCGTTTCTCTTGGTTTACAGCACTTTAACTATTATAGCGACTGCCCTCTGTGGCTACACAAGGCAGTCTACTACTGTCAGTACTTCAACATACCTTCCGGCATGGAGTGAGCGCGCCTCCTTCGTAGTCCCACTGCGAGAGCTCAGCTTGCTCCGTGACGTCCACTTCGAAGCTGGCCAGAGCCTGATCTGCCACTGGTTTTTCTTCTTGGTTGGCGAACAGCACTTCTGTGCAACCTTCTGTAATGGTAGAAACAGTAGATGAGATAACGCGTAACTTAACCCAGGGGCTCGATTTTTGAATCGCTTATAGGATTTCGCACGTAAATATCATGCGAAATGAACATTTTCTATTCTGTTCATAATGATGGGTTCTGTGGACCCATTTCAGCTTAGTACACCCTTTCCGCATAGCCCTGTGTATTTAAAAAAAGTTGGCAGACACGGGACGCGGACGATGTGAAACATGACGGTTTTACTGCCAAGGCGCGCCAATAAGATTTGGTGGTTGGTGGGACTACTTGACCCTGAATTTACAAGTCATCATCATCTTTATAAGCAATTCACGTTCCCACTGCTGGGACAGAGGCCTTCTCTCAGAGAGAGAGGGTGGGGAGTTATAATTTCACACTTCTGGTAATACAGAAACTCAGCTGTTTCATAGTGCTTCCGCCATTGTTTCCTGTATCGACATCTCTCTTGAACTTGTTGTAAATTACTTATTCTGCTCTTGCTTATGCACGTGTACGTGAATCCATGGTATCGATGACGTCAGTGGGTGTCACCTACGTGATATTTTATCTCGGAGCGCTATACTTGGCCGAGTATATTATTATACCATGAGTGTTATGCGTTTGGACTTCTGTTTCACATTCCAAGGTTCAATCTGCAAAGTAACTTGAGACAATGCCCCATTATCTGACATGTTTACAAACATACCGCCAGTATTGTAAGTCTTGCATATCCACACGAGGTACTGGAATGTGTAGGGCATGTTGCGTTTGAGAGCCTTCTCCAACTCCGTCTGCAGCGAGGAGAATAGAGGCACACTGATTGCAGCCGGGATGTTCAGAATTCTGGGGGGAGAATAATTAATTAATTTAGCTTTGCTTAGTTTGGGGTCAGGTGACTGTGTGCAAAAATGTCCCAAATAATCTTATTAAGTTAAAAAATATACAGGAAGTTAAACGGGATACATCACTTTAAAAAAAAAAACCGGACAAGTACGAGTAGGACTCGTGCTCTGAGGGTTCCGTTAGACGGAACCCTCAGAGCGCGAGACCAAAAAAAAAACTAACTGAAGTTAAAATAATGAAAGACAAACTTAAGTTTGTAGTTTTTTTTTACTGGGCAAGTGCCTTTAATAACTAAACAAAATACAAGCTAAAACTAACACTACAAATACAGTTAGACTGCCCATAGACTGTTGAAGGTCTAAAGACAATCCAAATGCTCAAGCCCACTACCAGTTGGCAGCGTACCCAACATGCTGGCGGCATTACCACGTTGAATGGCAATGCTAATGCGTTGAGCCAGAAACACGCCAGCATTTTGGTCACGCGTCGCATTAACCAGGCGCTCTGAAAGATTTTTGAAAATGAGGTGAGCTCCCGGTCCCCAAGGGCCCATGTCTCGACCCCAAACGCCTCAAATATGTAACCACTGCCGAGGTTAGCATATTTGCGACGTTGGTGCTGCTCTGCCGAATTAGCAGCCGCGCCAGCCCTACCCTGTGTCTCAGGAAGATGTGACGGCGCCAAAGTATCGACACAAGTTGCGTCCCATACAAGGGGCCGCCCCAACCTCCAGGGCACAAGTGTCATACCGTCAGGCATCTTTCCATCGTCACGCGCAAGACCACTCGGTTTGAGCACAGCTGCGACATTGGCGGTGGAAAGTGCCCTGCGTATGATGTCGTTCAGGCTAGCGTGTCGGCCAATACGACCAGCGCTTCTCGAGCAAGAGAGACCATGGTGACCGAGCTGGTCAACAGCAGTACCACACTGACAGCGATGGGCCTCACAGCACCTTGCACCCAAGCGTAAGCTGACAGCTAGACGAAATGCGGTTGGATCTAAAAGGCTACCTGTGTTAAAAGAGGGCATGGCTTGCAACCAAAGTCCCGATTCCCAAACAGAGACAGCAAGAATACGAGCGCGATCTGCAATACTAGGACACGTATCTAGTAGCGATTTCCATGCTAGTTCGCAGATCGGCCGATCCCACAGTCTCTGGGAAGACAACTTTGAAGTTTGTAGTTGACAATAAGGTTCTTCCATACATTCCAACTACAAAATATAAGTTTGTAATAGCAAAATAATCATTTTTAAATGATATACCTTCATATTTATAACTTTCGGATTTATTCCTATATATGTGCTATGAGACCTTGCTTTTTGCCAAATTTCATGATTCTAGGTCAACGGGAAGTACCCTATAGGTTTTGGTTCCCCTGTGAAATCGCAAAATATGCGACATAAACGTTCATATCTTTTGATTGCGTTGACTTACAACTTTTATTTTTTTACAGCCGAAAGAAACCGTAGACCCAAGTATTTAGTATAAATTTCAACTTGCTACCTTTACGCGTTCTTGAGAAAAAGGGTCTTGACAGACGGACAGACAGACAGACAGACGGACAACGAAGTGATCCTATAAGGGTTCCGTTTTTTCCTTTTGAGGTACGGAACCCTAAAAACACTAGTAGTGGAACATATTCTACAAATGTAAATGGGACCATCTTGAAGATTAAACCTATTATTACCCAATCGTGACTGAATCAGTTTCTTATAGTCAAGCGTGCTCCATCGTAGACGGCATCACCGCTTAACATCAGGCGCAATGGCGGTTTAACGCAAACTTTTAATAGAAAAAAAAATATGAAAAAGAATTACATAGATTTTTAAATGTTATTGCAGCTTTCAAACCAAATATACGAAGGGAAATAGTATAGATTCACATAGTTAAGGACATGCTGCAACTGTAAATCAAACAGATTTTGGAGAACATTTTAGATGCAAATATTATTTTTGCGTTTTCTTTTATTTTCAGTTAGGTGGGACCAGAGCTCTGGTAATTTTTATACTTCTCATACAAACATACTAGTAAAAAAAAAACAGGAACTACTGGTCGAATTTTGATGATACTTCTTCATCATCATCAGGCAGAAGATGTTCACTGCTGAACATAGGCCTCCCCCTTTAACCTCCACGCTGAATGACAGCTGCCATCTGTATCCACTGGACGCGACTCTCAGAATGTCGTCGGTCCATCTAGTGGGAGGCCTACCTACGCTGCGTCTTCTGGTTCGTGGTCTCCACCCAAGAACCTTTCTCCCCCATCAGTTATCAGTTGTTCGTGCGATGTAACTTGGTAAGTATAAACTCTTTCTCACCAACCTTTCATTGATGACAAGTCCAACATGTTTGGAGTCATCTGCGAGTATCTTCTGCACGAGGGCTTTGGTTCTGTCATCAGCATTGTCTTCCGCTAGTGTGGTTAGTAGGGTCCTAATTTGTTTTACAGCATTTTCATCCTGTAATTAGATGAGATATTTGTATTTGTGTATTAGTAATAGGGCTCTTTTGCAGATTCCACCTGCAGGCCTAGCATGGGCCGTGGACAAATTGTCTTTCCACCGTTTTTATCCACGCATAGACGCAACAAAGCTAGAATATAGATACATTTGTCTCTTTCTCACGGGATAAAAACAGTGGATAGACAATTTATCCACGGCCCGTGCTAGGCCTACTGGAGAAATATCATACGATTGCTAGTTATTTAATTACTAAGCAGTAGTGCTCAAACATTTCTGTGTTTTGAATTGATATTTTTCCAGTAAAGTACCTACTGATTCGATTTTCATTTTGGAAGGTCATTATTGTCATTATAATTTTCAATTTTGTAAAACTCAGCGTTAGATGACTAAGTAAAAAAAATCTTTATTTTTTTAACCTATTCAGTTCCACTGCTGGGCAAACATCTACCCCATTTCCTTCCATAATTCTCGGTCCTCCGCCACCTCTTGCCAACCCCTACAGAATGAGTCAAGATCATCAAGCTAGCGTTTCTTAGGCCTTCCTTGATTGCGTCGTTCATCAGGCACCCACTGTGTCTTATTTATATGACATTTTGTAGGCAGGGATCGCCTTTCAAAATTTATATTTGTACATAACTAGCTAATATAAATAAATAAATATTCGGGACATTTTTGCACACACGATCATCTGACCTCAAACTAAGCAAAGCTTGTGATATGGCTGCCAGAGACTGATATACATTCATATATAGTTTTAAATACATACTTAAATAGATATTAACAACCAGATATAGAACAAACACAAATGTTCATCACATAGATGTTTGTCCTACGTGGCGCATCATTCGTCTCGTTCGAACACTCGTGCGAGTTCGTACTCGCACGCGAGTTGTGGTGTCACCGCGCGAGTGGCTACTTATCGTTTGAACGCCTACTTGTACTTGCTACTTGTTACTTGTACTACGCATCGCCTGCAAGCGCCTTTACCGCGCAGGGTTTTGAACTATTGAAGTTGTAAATTCTGCGTGGCACTGAACTGTTATGGGACTGGTTTGGCACATATCATCAGGGGACCAACTTGTTTATCTTGTTATACAAAAAAACTGATTCAAATATTATATTAACATATAATTATTACAAAAATATATGTATATTATTTACACAAAACGGTAAAAGCAAACATCGTGCGGAAACCAGTATGTCCAAGAACCTCAAAAGTTCAAAGACACGGTACACTTACCTTTCTCTTAGTAATATTAACAACAGTGGTGACGCCAAAGACACCGTCACTGCCGTCGTCATCATCATCATCTTCCTCCATTCCATCATCAAGGCATTGCTTCACCACGCTGCCCACATAGTTTTGAGCTGTAAAGTTATAGAGGTTATTAAATTGTCTCTCAGGCATTAACTATCAGGTGGTAAACTTTCATGTAATTTCTTTTGGCACTCAATATCAGGCCAACAACCAGCTCGTAGTTACTTTTAGCACTCACTATCAGGCGGACTATCTACTGATAGTACCTATTGGTAGGAACGTAATACTATGTTCAGTAAACCATTAGTTATTTCCAACTGTTGATCATTTATCCATTAGGTCTAGCATCTACATTAGGGATTTTAAACTTAGTACCCAATTGAGGTCTCTACACCATTTTTTTAAATCTACGTTATTGCGTTGGCCGACCGGATATTGAAAGTGAAACTGTGAAAGTGCAGTGTGGCCGCTAGCTCGGCTCCTTTGGTTCACTGCGAGCCACAACCCATACGAGCCAAAGTGCCGTGCGGGTGGACGTTTCGCTCCATCGGTTCGCTTGGCTCCTTCGGTTTGCCGTGACCTGTTGCCGTCAATCTTTCCGAAACAGTTTGATCGAACAAACAAATACTTTACGAATCAATTGCGCAGAGCTGTTCTATTTGATTCATTCATTCACGAACTACACATGACTAATATAAAATTATACCTTACTAGCTGCGCCCCGCGGTTTTACCCGCATAGTGATGAAAAATGGTGAAGATGATGAAAAGTAGCCCGCTACACAAGTAAAGTAGCCTATTCAGGTCGATCCGTTGCTCTGTTGCTGCGTGAAAGAGGAACAAACAAACGAACAAACTTTTCGCATTTATAATATTATAAGTAGGTATGATTCCATTCCTTGCATTATACCACATTCCATTCCATTCCAACCTGTATAGGTTAACTATTGAAGGCAATGTTGAAAATCTAATCTATATGGGCAAACAACAGTTTCATATTTTTTTTATTTATTAACTACATTTTTTCAGGTACTTACAAATTATAATCTGTGCAAGTTCACCCAAGTCAACATTTGATTTGAGGAACAGTTGTCTTAGAAGTTGTTTGATGCCGTGGAAGTCGCAGTCTTCAGGGTTACGCCCCTCAAAGTCTGCTTGAAGCTCCTATGAATTGTGATACATAATAACTTTTAGATGAATCAAAATGTATTGATTACTCTTTGAGTACTCGATTACTAGAAATACACTTAAAGATGTATGAATCAAATAATGCAAAATAGTCTTGAAATATCTAGCTAAGTCGCTAAACGCTTTGTATTCAATTGCATGTTGGAGCAACTCACAAAATACGATACTTTGATTCTAGGAAATGTTTTCAAGTATGATAAAACAATTTAGCAACAGAATTAGTGGTATTATAGAGCCAATCACAAATTAAACAAGTATTTGCAGTAATAACGCAAAAACAAACCATGTGTTTCTAGGTTAGAATTGTGAAATTAAAATGCATGTCTTACCTTCTCTCCAACATAATTCCCTTCAGAATCAACATCAGAATCTTGCTCGCTACCGGAGTCATGTTCTTCTTCACTTTCGCTGTCGCGATTTACCACTTCTTTGTTCTTTTTGTTGGACATTATAGCAATTTTTGCCGACCGAACCGAACCGAGACACCTTTTTTCGCGATTTGCATGCGATTTGCGATGAAAACAAAAACAAAACAACTGTCGTCTGTCATTTCTGTCAATGGATTTATTTATTTTTCACCCATTACTGTACAAGCTATATTCATTATGGCCATACCGTCTCGTCTACAAGTGGAGACTATATTATTAACGCTGAGTTTTTGGAAACAACATGAAAATACACGTTATATGTATCTCAACATACCACGTGGGTCAAACTTGAACACATTCACGAACACTTTATTAATAAAAATCTACCATTATTACACATTATCAGTCATAACTAAAACACACAATTTTAGGATAATAACGAAAATAACTCAATGCCGCGACATGGTTTTTTTATGTAGACGCCAAAACTCCAAAATATCAAATTTATAGACAGAAAAAAATACAATTGAGTTCTTAAATATTTATTTATTATCATGTTATTATTTATTTATAATTTAAGTTTTACAGAAAAAAAACTATAATTATATTCCTAATATTCCTATCGACATATTATTAGTAACCTATAGGAAATAAGTACTACATAAATTATTAATAATTTAATTATAATTTAAGATAAATTTGTTACACTTGTTTACGTTACATGTATTATAAGTACGTCGAGCATCTATATTATAATCTTCAGTGTAAACTCTATATAGCGATACTCGATTTAACGACAAACTCCCTAATACGTCAAAATTACTTGATTTTGGTTGGTTTAGCTTGTTGTACATACAATGATACCTACACTATATGTAGCATCACACTCATTCTAAAGAATGACAATAATACGTCACAGCTCTCTAACACCTCGTATTTAAAATAAAATACTGGAGGACAGACGAAGATAGACTATAGATACCTATACGCAATAAGCGTTGTTATTTGTATCAATATTAATGTTTGTTATTAGTAAATTTTATACTTTACTTGTGAAATACATTAATAGATTTTTTCTTCTCCATTTAACGACAACTCTCAATAACGCCTTAAAATGTGAGAGATAGGTATATATAGAGTTTACTCTGTACTAAACTTATTTTGTGATGCCATGTACAAATGTTGAAACTTATTGTTGGTACGTGTTCAGAAGGAGAGTAAAGTAGGACCAAGCTGTTTTGATGATCTGAAAATAAAAGTAGCCAATTGTCTAAAATAATAACTAGTGAACTGTCTATAACATTATGGAATAAAACATCAAATTTAAACATTAACTTTAAATAAAAATTGTGTAGTTCCATTCCACCCTTTTTTGTACGTGCACGTAATCATAATCATTTTTACTACGCGAGATCTCTGCCAGAATAAAAAGTTCCTCGAACCCCGAAACACAACCCAAATGGGTACCTACCTAGGTACAAAGTGTTTCGGTCGACATTATATTTTTCTATACTAATATTATAATGAGGAAAGATTTGATTGTTTGTTTGTTTGTTTTTTTGCATTGAATAGGCTACGAAACTACTGAACCGATTTGAAAAATTCTTTTACTGTTGGGAAGCTACGTTATCCTCAGGTAACATAGGCTACATTATATTTTCAAAAATTAGGGATCCTTATTAAAACTACAATAATGTAACCCAAGGTGTAAAAAGATAAGATTTACAATTTTAACTTTGCGTGTTTGACATTTTTAAGACAGGACAACGTCTGTCAGGTCAGCTAGTATTTTATAAATTCGTCAGATTGATAGACATCTGAACACGGCGGTTAAATTGGCAAGTGTAATTGTGAGTAGGTACTCATAAGAAATTAACTTTTTCGTTAAAATTTCTGTGAGTTAACTTATCAGAAAAAATTAATGATAAAAGCATAAAAATAAAGGAGATATATTTTATAAACAAAAATTATAACTCTAGCGGTATTATCCAGGGAGGATACACGGGAATACGTACGTTTGTAATTTGTATGGACTTAACGTTCTTTATTATTTACTGCTATTTAACCCCTAAGGGCCAGAATACAGGGTTGGTACACCCATGGTGCAGTAATCTCGCTGTCTACTTTAAAAAAATGTGCTTCTGTAATTTTACGACAAAATTAAAATTTATTTCATAATATCTCTAGTATAATAATCTTTGATAATATTTAGATTCAATTTTTGTTTTAGATAATATCTTTTATATTGACCAGAATAAATGGCAAAATATTTTTATCCCATATTTTTGTGTTCACAAAACTACGCAATCACATTTTCAAAGTTTTTTTTATTACGAGTGACATAGCGGCGTTTGCCATATGGAAAAAGTAATCTAGGTAAGCGTGCTCAATCCTAAGTCCGTGTCTTTGTGCATGATGAGGACCTTTGATTAGTACCTACTTATTTTTCTGGACTACGTAGCCTTTACCATGAATTTAAAAAAGTTTAATTGTAAGAAAACTAATATTGCCTTCTTACCTTGGTGTAGCTTTCCAGAGAAACTACTGAAAAACCATAAGTAGTAATGCGCACCTGTTTTTGAGATCTGAAAATACAACACATACCTAAGATAAAACTTTTTTTTTAATTCTTAGTTCAACCGCCTTTAACAACTAAACAAAATACAATCTAACACTTGTACTAATACGTCTTCTGTGCTAACACTAAAACTACAAAATACCTACAGTTAGACTGCCCATAGACCGGTGGAAGTCAAATGACAATCAAAATGCTCAAGCCCACTATCAGTTGGCAGCGTACCCAGCATGCTGGCGGCATTACCACGCCGAAGTTAGGATTAGTTATTTGTAGGTTTACCTTACAAATTAGTTTGTTAGTAGGGCCGAGGATCAAACCTGGCAATGTCATACTATAAAGCGTACCTATCTACCTACATAGCTACCGCTCGGCCACCATCTCTCTCTACTTTACCAAACAAATAATACATAAATATACCTAATACATTTCCGCGCCTAACGCCTGTATCTATTTAAATAGTAATGCTATTGATTGAATCCCGCGGTGCGATGATTTACCTACAAACTCACCTATGAAGCATGATGATCAAAGAGGTCTTAATTTTACGTGGTGCCATGTACCAACCACTGTTGTAGATGGCATGAGATACTCCCAAGCTCTGAAATGAAACGATCGATACAACTACAGAAATGAAGTCAAAGATTTCATACTACATATAGGTACGTGAAAAAGTGTTATCGTTGTAAAGTAGGTACTTAGTAAAGTGCTAACAGACGCACGAACGCGGCTGACGGACCGCCGTCCAACCAACGGGAGAGAAAGAGTGAGAATATCATATTTCCCTCTCTTTCTCTCCCATTGGTCAGACGGCGGTTGAGGTCAGCCGCGTTCGTGCGTCTGTTAGCACTAGTAGGTATAAGTTTTTTATGCACTTTCGTAGACTGCATCATCGCTTAACATCAGGTGAGGTGGTGGTGGTCAAATGAAATCCTATTATTCAATCAATAAACCGGCCAAGAACGAGTCGGGATCGCGCACTGAGGGTTCCGTACCACCACAAAATACAGAAAGTAGTGCAAAAATACAAAATCACGCTCAGGCGACCCATCCAAGTACTGACCACGCCCGACGTGGTGAACAGAAATTTGTTACCGACTCCCACTTGGCCATTATGTATTATTTGTTCATGTCAAGTTTAACGCTTGTACGAATTACCATTTTTAAATTCGTCAAATACAAAAATACTTTAAAAATACATTTGTTGTACCCTCCGTATGGGGACCCCCTTTAGTACCTAGGTACTACTTTATGACTTTATTATTATTTCTTACTTAATCCTCCGTAACAATACATACTCTGAAAAATTCAACTGGTTATCTACCTACGGTTATCAACTGGTTATTATATACGGTTCGAAAGATAGACAGCGTAGGAGGGCGTGGGAGCGTTAGTAAGAGGGTCCCGTTTGTACTCTTTGGGTACGGAACCCTAAAAATACTAGTTACTTACAGAGTCTAGAAGCTTCTGTCCATACCAGCAGATGAGGAAAGTCTGTGATAATGCGGTCAGTAAGAAAGACTTGTAAGCGGTTTCGTTCCATTTTTCTACCACCTATTCAACACAAATATTACACATTAGAGCGATGGTGGCCGAGCGGTAGCATGTGCGCTTTACAATCTGACGGCACCCGGTTCGATCCTGGGCCCTGCATAAATTATGTGCAGTTGCGATGCCATCGCTCAACAACGGTGAAGGAAAACATCGTGAGGAAACCGGTTTTAGCACTACCAGCGCCCTGGGGCCTTACGAACAACAGGTATTGCGGCACCAAACTAACGTTAGATCCGCTCAGTTGGAAAATCACGCCACCGCAGACCGTATCTGGGCGTGTTAAGGTTCACGTTCGCGTGATTTTCCAACTGACCGGATCTAACGTTAATTTGTTATTAAGATATTAACTACCAGATATAGAATAAACACATAATTATGTTCATCACATAAATGTTTGCCCTAGGTGGGAATCGAACCCACGCCTCCAAGCTCAGAAGGTAGGTTCACTACCAACTGGACCTACGGGCTATCCCCAAACATTAAAATAATGTAACTAAGAACATATATTTTAAACGACTGATCCTTACGACACAGCAGAAACCACAAAAGCAAATAATAATGGAGCTGTTGATGAAATTCATTAACATTGCAAACGAGAATAGGCCTTCCACGTCCCCGGACAACCTGCGGAACAGATGAAACTTTTTACGTACAAAAAATAAAAACAGCCAAGTGCGAGTCAGGCTCGTACACTCCCGTACCACCACAAATTTTTTTAACTACAAAGTTCAAAAAAGTAGTGCAAAAAGATGCCCAGACGGTCACCCATCCAAGTACCGACCGTGCCCGACGTTGCTTAACTTCGGTGATCGTACGAGAACCGGTAGTGAATATAAATTTGTCACCGACGCGCACATGGCCAGTATTTATATATTTTTTTACCAAAACGTTGATTACTTACCTAATCAACGTTTTGTGTCTGATAATTATTTCACTAAATTTTTTTTGCATTTTCTGTTCCATATTTTGCAAGTGTGCTTCGTTCTGCAAGTATTCTCTGCTATGCTCACCTGAAAATATGTCATTACTCATTTATTATTCTATATTGGTTTACCACAAGTCCGATCGTGTGTAGAGTACCTACTGCAGCCGCCTTCTTGAGATAGCAGCCAAGTACCAGCTGGAGTCTATACTCCTGTCGATACTCGCGTGCTGTGAGGTTGACTGACTAGTCGCCAAAGAGCTCCTAAGCCTCGAGCACCGCCGTAAAATACCATGTCTGTCTATTAGTGCTAACAGACGCTCGAACGCGGCTGACCTCAACCGCGGTCTGACCAATGGGAGAGAAAGAGAGGGAAATATGTTATTCTCACTCTTTCTTTCCCGTTTGTTGGACGGCGGTACGTCAGCCGCGTTCGATCGTCTGTTAGCACTATATTTTCTACCAAATCTATTTTGGACAGTGCACGCAAGAGCTTCATGACATTATTCCACCCTCTCTTACTCTGTACATTGTTTGCACCACGGAATAGGAAAGGGTTTGCACACTGTGCGATTCACACGATCTTTTTTGCCTCATACCTGCAAAATGTGGAATGAGCTACCTTCCACGGTGTTTCCGAGAAACTACAACATGGGGTTCTTCAAAAGGCAAATTTATATCTTAAAGGGTCGGCAACGTATTTGTAATGGCTCCCATATTCGATGTCCATATTCGACGGTGACTGAAACTTATCAAAGTTAATATAAATTGTCATTGCTGCTTATCATCAGGCGTACATGTAGGAGGTACACTGCTACCCCTGATACAGGCTGCATTCCTCGCAGAAACCTACAGAACATTCGTACGCAACGATTAGTTTCCACATTCGCATGTGGTACTGCTCAAGAATAGAACTTCCTCATCCCTGTTTCCTGAGAATTACAATCTATACGCATACTCTTACTAGCGCCCGTTTCAGACCATGCAAAGTAGCTTGCGCGAGTCATTACTACGCATCGTTTGCGTCGTTTTCGTTTAGCTACAACACTTTTTGCTTAGTGCAAGTGGCAGTAGAAGAGCTTAGTAGCACTCGCGCTGGTCCTTGCCCAAGTGAAGCTTCGGTTCCCCGCCCTACTCGCGCGACGCCCTCTGCGCATCCTTCGTCTCGTTCGAACACTCGCACGAGTACGTACTCGCACGCAAGTGGCGTTTGAACGCCGGCGCGAGTACTTGCTACTTGTACTTGCAAGCTACTGCGCATGATCTGCAACGGGCTTTACCTACCGAAATATACGCTTACTAAGTGGATAAGCCTCAATCAGCTGCCCATCTATAGGCACGTAGATGAAACTCTGGATCCTCAGAGCGAGGACGTCGAACTGTGTCGTGATATGGCTGAGGAACGCGCAGTACAGAAGATCGCCGCAGATGTTGCTCCAGATCACTATCAACCCTACAAGTAGATTATCAATTTAAATAAACCGGCCAAGTGCGAGTCAGGCTGCCTGAGGGTTTCGTACCACCACAAAATACAATCATTATCAATTTAAAAAAATACTTCAAATTTTGTAAAATATGGAAGTTCGATTCGGTGAAAGAAATGATATTTATAAAAAGCACTTTACACCTAATAATAAAGTTTTTTATTTCATCGCCGGTACTCTCACCGCCTTTTTCGGCGTAGTAAGATTATATGTTATCGGGGTTGCTCCCCTTTGCCAAGGTTGGGCACCAGAGGTCCTGACCGTGGGCAGATGCCACAGGTGCTGGGGAATTTGATTTACGGGTAGTGGCGCTTAACATTTTACTTTCTTACCTTGCCAAGTTTGTATTATGAGCAAGATGTCAATATAAACGGGCTGGAACGGGTTAAATGGCAGCCAATAGAAGAAGTGCAGCAGCATTTGGTTCTCGTATCCTAACACGCGTTTGATCGCTTCTATCAGAGGTGGAGAAAAGAAGCTGACCAGCAAGACGTTGTTGCACCAATAATATCCTGAAAAAAAATAAGGCAGGGATAGAAAAGATAGCGAATTGTTACTGAATTAGCTATTAGTTAATAAAGGGAATCGTAGAAATTGAATGGCTGAACTAAGGCTTGTGATCAGAGTTAAGGGTTTTCAGTCAGTTCATGACGTGGACGTGGACATGTACAGTTGGAGCGGTCCATAAGTTCAACGTTGCTTAGCGAGCTGTAGAGAGAGAGTACTGTTATGGTCAGCGTTTCTTTGAGAGACAGTATCCGGAACGAAGTTATTCGTCAGAGAACGAAAGTCACTGACATTGCTAGCGTTTTAGCAAGCTGAAGTGAAGCGATATAAGTAAGGCAGTTGGAAGCGAAAAGCCGAGGATTGGGTGAGCCTTGGAGAGGCCTATGTCCAACTATGCTAGGCTGATTATGATAATGATGATGATTCGGCTCATATCATCTGTAATAATGTATACTAAGTAGCATATGGACATAATTGTCGTAAGATGAAAATGTGGCACATTCACCTTTCATGACAAAAAGCAGCTGTTTCTTCGCGCCGTCAACGATCGTCCACTCCCTCTCAGTAATCTTGCCATTGTGCCACATGTCTCCTAGCTCGTGCACCAGGTTTTCGTACACGGGACGATGGTATACGATGCTGAATGACTTCACTAGTCCTGCGGGAATCAAAATGATTACTTACCTATTATCAGGGCCAATATATTTGGTGTAAAAAATTAAATCCTTAATACTCAACCAGCGAAATAATAACTGAACTAAACAGTACCCGGCCATGAGCAGCCGGCTGAGCTGGCTTTAGAATTACCGGTACCCTGGACAAAATATTGACGGTCAAAATGTTCAGACAGTTTGCTTCATGTAAAATCCAGGTAATGCAGCGCTCTTGTCATCTCTAAGAAATCTGTCATGGCGCATACCGGGCGTCCTGGCGATTATTCGCCAGAAAATCAAAGTCACTGATATATCTCAGAATATTAGTAGGTAAGCTGAAGAGGCAGTGGGCCGTTCCTACCTTTCGTAGAATCAATAATCGTTGCAGTAGACGTTGATGTTTTTTGTTTTACTAGAGCATGTCATAATTCACCCGCCAGAGGTTTTACATCTCTCTCAAACATGCACCTACCCAGCACCACCATCCCGAAGCACGGCATCATGCGGAATATCTTGATGGCATCCTGGAAGGAGCCACCGCGAGCCGTCTCCACCATGCTCAGAAACTCCAGCCCCATGGCAAAGAATACGTGGGAGAACTCGAACCAGTAGAAAAAGTCCCAGTATTTGCTGTCAAAAAATAAACTGGGTCAAGAGCGTAAACCAGGTACGGGCAGGGGAGTCAACTGCCTCTAGCAGGGTGTGGGTAAGCCCTCGTCGGATTGTTCCAGAACCGAAGAGTAATCACTTACCTACTTTTAAGCAATGTTAAATTTATCTTAACTGTTCCTCTGAGCAAAATCCTGTTTACACCCTTGAACTGGGTAGGTAAATAATTGTTAATTGTTTTACACGGGGTGAAAGTAGATTTCAGGCGAGGTTTAAAAAGGGTTGTATTTAAGTAAGTCAGATATAAAAAGGACAAGATTCCTAACGTAGGCCAAAGAGCCAATGAATAACAACCCGGTACGAAAAATTCTCTGCATTTGCTTGTGCACGACGTAAGCCACATCGGTGGCGGGAGAGGGGAGAGGCATTGCCATGCAGCTTGTCAATGCTGCCAGCATTCTGGCCACTTTTCCCTCCAGCTTTTAGATTAGTCCATTTTGTGTTTTTTTAATTGTATTTAGGTAGCTAACTAGGTACGTACATAATTAACCTAGGATGATTTTTTTTTAAAACAGTTAAATATTTTTCGTGTTTGTATTATTTTAGTTTGTTCCTGCTAGAATTACTGAATTAAACCTGAATTATTATGTAGCCAATTTTAATAGGCAATAAAAAAAAACAGGCTGAAGATTACAAACCTGGCAGACGGAGATATATCGTGGGTAAGTTTAATTGTGATCCATCTCAGGATTTTCTTCGGAATGACAAACGTAGAGACGAAATCTTGTCGATTGGATACATGTACCTTAAATAAACAAGCACAATTATTTTATCCTACTTAATCGTGTACCTACTTACATAACAAAATTAAATAATTATCTATTTTATTTGTATATGACGTATCTCTAGTGTAATTTCGCTTCTACGTCGCTTCGAGTACAATAAGAATTCTGGGATAAATCAATTTAAAAAAACCGACATTCAACATAATTAGTAAAACTCATGGTATAATATATACTCCGCCAGGTATAGCCCTCCGAGAAATAATGTGACGTGGGCGTCCCGCAATGATGTCATCAATGTCATGGATACACGTACACGTGCATAAGCAAGAGCAGAATAAGTAATTTACAACAAGTTCGAGAGAGATGACGATTCACGAAACAATGGCGGACTCTATGATTTTCTGTGTTAACAGTAGCGTGAAATTATAACTCCCCAATATTCGTATATTACCTGTGGGAATCCAATAAATCAATGTGGTTTTGATAAAATTGTGTTTATTATATTCAATTCGTGCCTTGCTTGATCAGACAAACCAAATGACAATTGAAATGCTTTTTGTATTTTATTTAATAGATTATTAACAAAGTTGTTTCCCAGTATCTGTGTTTGTTACAATAAAGTGGCAACTGGACAGTGACGTCATTGCGGTACAACTCCCAGAGGGCTAGACCTTGTTTTCTTGGATTATGGTAAAACTCGCAATTTTGGTTACTTAGATGACAACCAAGTTTGGATTGCGACCAATCTGAAAGAATATCCAATCCAATTAAATATAATATTGATTCATAAATACCGGAGTTATGCGGTAAGAAACATTAAAAAAAAGAGTTAAGAACCACCTCCTTTTTTTAAATCGTCAATAAATAATGATCTATTGTCTACTATCACAATTACTATCTCTATCTCTTTCTCTTCTCTATCTCTACAAAGTATAAATTAAAGTCGCTTTCCGCGTCTGTCTGTCTGTATGTCTGTATGGCCGCTGACTCCTCCTACACCAAGCAACAGATTTTGATGCGGTTTTCACCATCAGTTAGATTTTTATGACTACGTAAATTACACCCGTGCGAAGCCGGGCGGGCGGGTCGCTAGATAAAAATAACTTAGTAATCTTAGAATAATTACGCCTTCTCAAAACGTAAGCTACAAATTCGCTTTGTAGCTTACGTTTCGATTGGTATTTTAAACGGTTTAAGCAAGAAAATTAATGATTACCTGTGTAATGTCACAGCATAACTCATAAGCTGCTTTTTTAATTTGTTGTGGTACGATTTCACCGCGCAAATTATCATAGTAAATTTTTTATATTTTTTTGGTGCCTTAAATTTTGCGAATGTACTTGGTTTCTTTGTGTAGTTATTCTAAGTTAGTAATATTGATGTATGTTCGTTCGATGGACAAAATTGTTGAAATTAGTACTTACCTATCTTTACAATCCATGTACACAGCTTATACAATAAATATTTTCTGATTCAGCAATATACCAATAAAAACACGAAAAGTAGAAGTTCGTTTTCCTTTACTTACCCCTTCTTTTGGCTTTTCAGGTTTTTTCGGAAAAACTTTTCTGAGTAGGGACGTCATACTGAACGCAACTTTCGAAAACTATTATCAAACGCCTGTCTTGGACCAGTATTTATCCCTGGTCAATTAAATAACCGGTATTTTTCTTTGATTGCAGATAATTGCACACAAGCGGTAGAAGTCTCAATCTTGAAATTACGTGTTTTGTAAAAATATTTTCTTCAATAAAAAAGTTTATACTTTAAACTAATAGGGTGTCGGACTGTCTGTCCGTATAAACCGAGATTGAAGGCTTTATATTGCTTCTACTATTTCATACGAAAAATACTCTCAAGGATTTTAATTTTAATATTTAAAGTCTTATTAACGAAAATCATTCCGTTTAAATTAATTACCCACAAACTTACAAAGACTTACGAAAGTATATTTACGTCGAAATAGTAGATTTCAAACGTTAACTATTTTAAATGTAAATTATTTGTTTTTAGATTGGTATATATTTTAAGTGGAAAGAACGTTTTAATTTCGTATAAGTAGTATATAATAATAGTATTTCCTACGTTAGTTGTGTGCAAAATGCTTAACCACACTAGGGCTCCAAGTAGGTACCGTTATTTATCGAACGTCAAATTTGATAAAATACCATAGAATCGATCATAGCGAGTACTGATAAAATGGCATTTTATCGAATTTGACGATCACAACTGTCAATTTGACGATCGATAAAAGAACGGTTCTTGCACTGCTGATGCGATGCAATGGCATCAATACTGATAAAATACCACGCCAGAGGCGAAGCAAAGCATTTGTGTAGCATATAGATACAGGTCATTAGAGGTATATGGTAATGTCATCTTATACCTGATAATAAAATTTGAGTGAAAACAACCCAAAAAAAAAACCTTACGGAGACCTTACAATATACTAATTGTTATCTACCAATAACGCAATCAATATTAAAAGATACAACTTTGAAATCTACCCTAATTGCGTATAAAATTTAATTACGCAGCTACTATAAAAATATGACACAACCCTACCGTTTCCACCCATTAATTATATTTAAGTACTGTATATTTTAATTGACATAAAAATAATATACTGCACGGAACTCACAACAAACCCCTTTTTATGGTGAATAAGTTATAACACTCTATGTTTCCTTCAATAAAAAAAAAACAGCTGTTATTATTATGGTAAACTGTAATCAAATTACTTGACACTACTCAGTTTTCTACGTATCTTTACCATAGAATAGATACTACTGTTTATAAATATTTAACAGCAAGGTGAAGTAGGACCACGAAGTTTTTATAATCTGAAAAAGAAACATCACTTTAGGAGTATATAAAGTAGAGAAGTAATAGTAGGTTGTTAGAATCAAGATACAATACACATAGAGTCACAATCGTGCCAAAAAATATCCGAAACAAAACTCGGCGCACGCTACGAATTGCGCAGAATGTATGGTTAGTTACAAGGTAACCGCGATCCGACTACAACGCCGCGCGATGCCAGAGCTACGATGTCATAGCGGACAACTAACGTTGAACACTATGCAAGCGACATAACGTCTAAAATGGAGTAAATGTGGCATTGTGAAGTATATAATTAAAACAATGTATGTACAATGACGCTCGGATGTTTTTTTGACTGTTTTCACTGAGAGATTGTGACTCTATAGGAATCGTATCTCGATGGTTGTTAGCCAAGGGTGGAAACTATCACTTCTAAACGAGGTTACAGCACTGGCGTTGAGTTTATTCGAATCGGCAATGCAAATACCGTTCTATCGATCATCCAATTCGATTAAACTTCTTGTTCGATTTCCAAATTTTCCTCCGCCCAGGAGAGTAAAAACTTTCCGTTCGTATAATAAGTTAAGCCTTGTTTCTGAGCATGAGAAATGACATGTATGTCATAATATAAAAATATACGTAGAGGGTCTACGAAAGTTCTACGAACTTCGTAATTGAAGTGAATTTTGATATCCTTAACAAATTTGTTTTAATGAGTCATATTTTCACTCGCCAATTGCCTTTTCTTCATACCGGTAAGGTTTTGTATTCTTTTTAAGGTGACAGAGGTGAGGAGTCAGTACGAAGTGACTCAACATAACCAGTATTATTTTATACCGTGTATACATAAAAGCAAAGATAATATTACCACTCGATCACGCATGTCGTTAACGCATAATTTTTACCGACACCTTTTGCACGAGTCGGCCACGTTGGTCGCGGGGGGGGGGGGGTGGGAGGGTGTATTGAATGGCAGCCGTGATTGGAGACTCAAAAGTCATTAATTCTATTATGCTGAAAATTATGTACCCTTTTCATCGCACGGGGTAAAACAGTCAAGTTATTATATTGTGATTGCATATAAACGATGGCATCGATACTGCACAAGTGCACATAATTTTATTTAGGTAAAAAACGGTCAAATTTTTTGAAGGATAACATCCTGAAGAAACCGGTATGTCCAAGAACCTCAAAGCTCCAGGACGAACATGCACTGGGTCAGCATGGTGGATTAGGGTCCATCCTCTCTTCTGAGAGAAGGCCCGAGTCCCAGCAGTGGGAACATGAAAGGCTGATAATGATGATGATAACATATAAACTAGTTTCTTACCGTGGTGTAGCTCGCTAAGCATATGATGGAAAACCCGTATGTAGTCACGTACACGTTCTTTTGAGACCTGAAAATTGTTTTTTTTATGCTACTTAAAGTCGCTCTGATGGCAAGAGTCTTGCCCATAACAGTTTTTACTACTCAGTTTAATGCAGTGGGGCCTTACGCGGTCTCAAACTAACGGTAAAACAGCGCAGTTTGTAAAATCACGCGAACGTGAAACTTAACGCGCCCAGATACGGTTTGCGGTCGCGCATCATTTTTCATCACCTAAGCTGGATAGCCTAAAACAGCTAGGAATGAATGTGAATATAATGCCTATGAATATTGAACTCGTGCGCAAAAACTATAAATTACAACAAAACAAAAACGGCAAAAGAGCTGATGATTATCAAGTGGATGAACAGATTTTCTTGAATCATACCTAAGAATACTCTCGATCAAGTCCAGGGGCGGATCCAGGATTTCATTTGGAGGGGGGGGGGGGGGTAGCATTCTGACAAGGTTCGAAGGAATCAAATCGAAAAATTGAGTCGAGTGTATGGGGGGGGGGGGGGCAATGGGGACCATGGCCCCTGGATCCGCCAATGTCAAGTCACCTTACAAACAAAAACAAACTAAATCAAAATCGGTTTAGCCCTTTGGGAGCCACGATGCCACAAACGGACACTGATAAGCACCCTTCTGTTTGCGTCGGGTTATAGGATGGAGAAGTTTGAAAAAACAATTTCGTGAGTTTTAATCTCCTCATTTTTACCAATTACTAAGCCTACGATGTCTGCTGTCTGTCCTACCTTTAAGCGGCTGTATTTTTGGAACTGTAATAGATAGCCAGTTGAAATGTTCACAGAATATGTAATGTTACGGCGGATTAACAAAAAAGTCTAAAGTAAAAACGAAAGGGGGTGAAGAAATGAAACCTATACAACAAACGTATTTATTAACGTATTTTTGTATTAGCTCTAATGTAAAAACGTTTATATGCACAAGCGTCGAACTTGACATGATTGTAGTACACACCCTAATGTATAATAACAAATAATAAATAATGGCGAAGTGCGAGTTGGTGATAAGTTTCTGTTCATTACCAAATTATGACTAGTAATTTCGTTATTGAATTTTGTGGTGGTACAGAACCCTCAGTGCGCGAGCCGGACTCGCACTTGGCCGGTTTATTTGGCTTAATTCGTACTAACCTGTGGAACATGATCAGAATGGAGTTCTTTATTTTATTAGAAGCCTTGTACCAGCCACTGTTGTAGAGAGCATCCGACACCCCTTCACTCTGAAATAAATATCTACTTGATCACACTAATATTGTAAAAGTTTGTGCTTTTACCTATTATACTTAGCAGCTGAAAGGATTTGAATAAAATTTAGTGTTGAGGTAGCTTGTAGGTACCCTGGATAAACATAAGCTACTTTTTATGTCGCAAAAGTCATTGAGATACAATACATAAATAGAGTCACAATCGTGCTAAAAAACCGAACCAAAACTCGGCGCACGCTAGGAATTGCGCAGACTTTTTGGTTAGTTACAAGGTAACCACGATCCGACTACAACGCCGCGCGATGCCAGAGCTACGATGACATAGGAGACAACTAACGTTGAACACTATGTAAGCGACATAACGTCTAAATTGGAGTAAATGTTGCATTGTGAAGTATATAATTGATACCATGCATCTACAATGACGCTCCGACGTTTTTTGACTGTTCACTGAGAGATTGTGACTCTAGGTATAGGGATTGTATCTCGATGGCAAAAGTTCATAGTTTCTGTATGATAGCGGGTGATTATTTTTTTGTTAAAATCTTCATGAACGTGATTTCAATGTCCTTTACTCGTAATATTAAACAGTTTATTTTGTCTTAATAGCGTCAAACAAGTCATAGTCACAGTCAGAGTCAAGCTAAGTAAGTCACGGTCAAGTCGAACTCATGCCCCTGTAAAGTGGTGGAGACTTTACAAGAGGCTCCTATGGAGTTTTGGAAACAACACGAAAAGACACGTTTCACCTCGTTATATCACTTGCCCACACTCGAGCACGTTTACGAGCACTTAATGAATAATAATTCACCATTTAGTACACATTAACACTCGAAAATACACAAGTTTAGGTAAATAATCCAACGAGCCGACATGTTTTTTCCACGTTGGCGCCAAAACTCGATAGCGGGTGAAACCGTGGGGTGCTGCTAGCCATTGCATATAATATTATAATATCTACTGCAGCTTTGTCTACGCATCGTTCATATTACAGATTATTTATGCCTTTTTAGGGTTCCGTAGTACTACAAGCAACCCTTTATAAGTACTACGAAAACCGGCAATACCAGAAATCTAAATGGTAATGTTTGGCCATCTTACCGACTCCAGCAATCGCTGCCCGTACCAGCACAGCAGCCAAGTTTGAGACAGGGCCGTGGTCAAAAACGACTTGTACACCATTTCGTTCCATTTTTCTACAATCTAGAAAATAAGCATTTGTTAGATAATAAGCATCATCATAATTTCAGCCGTAGGACGTCCACTGCTGGACATAGCCCTCCCCCATCGATCTCGAAAAGCGCCAGTTGGAAGCGGCCTGCATCCAGCGTTTCCCTGCGGTCTCTTTTAGGTCATCTGTCCATCGGTGGACGTCCTACGCTGCGCTTACCAGTCCGTGGTCTCCATTCGATAATAATACTAAATAATAATGTTAGATAACATGTCCACGTAAATAATATGCCCGCATTTTATTGCTAGAAGCGTTTAACAGTTCATTGATGACAAAAACATTGTGGTTAGCGTAATAAAGATCTCAAAAGAAACGATCCTCATCATCAGCCCGAAGAGGTCCACTGCTGAAGTGAACATAGGCCTCCCCCTTTGATCTCCACACTGACGACAGCCTGCCATCTGCACCCAATGGACGCCTGCGACTCTCACGACGTAGAGAGTCCATCTAGTGGGAGGACTACCAACGCTGCATCTTCCGGTTCTTGGCCTTCACTCAAGAACCTTTATTCCCCATCGGTTATTGGTTCTTCGAGTGATCTGCCTGTCCATTTCCACTTAGAAATCTGAGCAGCTATGTCGGTGACTGTGGTTTTGCAGCAAATATCGTCGTTTCGGATTCTATCACGCAAAGATACTGCAAGCATAGCTCTCTCCATTGCCCGATGTGCAACTCTGAGTTTTTCCAAAATGTATTAATTATATACTCATTTATGTTATCTTATATCTACGATATGGAAAATGACCTACTTACTTACCACACAACAGAAACCACAGAAGCAAATTATAATGGAGCTATTGAAGAAATTGACCAGTAACGCAAAACTGAAGAGATTTTCAACGTCTTCTGACAGTCTGTAATCAAAATAGTCGATGAACATACGAGAACTGAGCTAACAGTCAGTTAAATTAATTTTGTATCAAGTAAACTTAAAAGAAGTTAGCATTTCATTAAGAACGTTGTAACGATGATATATATAGAGATTGCGACTCTATAGGAATTGTATCTCGATAGGTGGCGGCTAATGAACTGTTAAGGGGTTAAGGGCATGCGTGTCACGTACCATTATGCGAACGACTTGCTCGTCTCGTCACTAATATGCATAAAAATGATAATAATTATGATTTTAAAATTGAAAGAGCTTTATACTACTACAAACCTGATTAAAGCACGATGTCTCAACACGATTTCCGCTAAATCTTTTTGGTGTCGATTTTCCCATTCCTCGTCGCCGAAAGCATCAACACTCCTCTTTTCGTTTTGAACGTAATCACGACTGTAAGTAGCTGAAAAATTATAATAAATATAAGTATAAGATTCTAGGTCACTAGTCACTTATATTTGCTCACACATTTTTATGCCTGTTTAAAGATATAGATAATTACAACCATTAAACAAGTTTCTTTTTAAACAAAAAAATTATAAATAGGTACATATTGGAAACGGTTGAATAATGGTAGATTGTTACACAAGGGATGAACGTGATCTTTTAGTAGGTGGGACATAACATGAGATATTTTGGCGAAGCGAAGCGAGGAGGGTGCTAATACTATAGTTTAAGGGTGTAAAAGATCACCTACTCGCGTGAGTAAACAATTTACTTTTCCTCACGGTTGAACGGTAAGTTGAAATATAAGTATTTTTCTTCCAACTACGTAGTAATATTATCATTAATCACTACAAAACCGATCACAGAGGACGCATTTCTTGCTAACCAAGTTATGCCGAACGCACTCTGCGTTCGCTAACTAGTCCGGTCAAGCTGTAGAGGCCAAAAGGCCAACAGTACAAGTCAATATATTTAAAAAAAAGCATTTTTTGCTTGGAACCAAAAAAGTGCAGAAATCTTATATGAAATCTCATTGTTGCACAGTTTTTCACACTGTTTTTAGGGTTTCGTATTTATTTTATATTTAGGTATAAATTTACCACAGTACAAATGTATTGTATGCATTAGATCAAAAAGATACTGGCTGCAAATAATCGGCGGTATAAAACCGACTTGGTGAAAATATTTGTTAGTTTTAAATGTTTGAGGAGAAGATGAATTAAACTTTGTTTTCATTAACTTGAGTGTTTATTTTGAGTAGGTATATATATATTTTTTTTTTTTTTTTTTATCAGGGTAGGTAGATTGGAGATTGAAAGAAAAGTAGATTATGCACCTCGCTTCGGGTCGGGCATGCACCAACATAACTAACTCACCTTGGGCTTGATGCAACAATCTACTGTTAAAAGTTTAATTTTACAAGCTTTTATATAACTTGTAATGCATGTAACTATGTTTGTTAGGGTGGAATCTTGCAACTCAATTTTGAAGCAGATAATTTCAACCGATTGAGCTGAAATTTGGCATTCTTAGGTATGTAAGTTTAGTTACAATGTAATGTCATGGTTCCTTCGAGCAGGGCCCCGATTCTACTAAAGAAATTGTCTTTAAATTGTAATTGTTGCGATTTTAATTGTTAAATAACTGCCTCAAAATTGGCAGTTTTAAATATTTTTTATACTAGAAAAATACAACCACCTAATATTATAAGTTAGTATAAAAAAATATTAAAAACTGTAAATTTTGAGGCAATTATTTAACAATTAAAATCGCAACACTTACAATTTAAAGACAATTTATTTAGTAGAATCGGGGGGCTGGTCTGATGATGTAGACAGAAAGGTGGCGATAGGAACTCCTAAACGAAACAAAGTAACCCCGTCGAGTTTAGGGTCATTCACAGGGTCATTGGATTTGTCTTCCCAAGCACCTTGGCTCTAGACACAGATATACACCTAGATGATAAATTCACTATGGCGGACGCCCCAAGATGGCGGACAAAATATTCATATCATGATTATAGGCATCAAATAAAAAGGTTTTCTGAGAGGAATACGAAAAATCTTTTGTTTTAAAAGTTTAAGGCTTGGTTGCACCAAGTAGTAGTCAAAGTTAAGGTTTATGACAAATTTGACAATAACAATAACGCTGACTTTAGCAGTTACTGCAAAATGCGTTGCACCAGCGTATTCCTTATCATAGTTAAAGTTACCAGGGTTGCAAGTCAAATGAGACCTTATTTACTCCAGATGCATAGGTGGAATTATATTTTATGCATCTGACAGATATTTAAAATAAACAATAGCGAATCGTGGGCAGTTATGGTTAAAGTTAAAGTTATGACGTCATTTAACAATTGTCAGATGGTGCAACTAAATTTTTGCCTAACCGGTACTTTAACTGAAATGTCGATGTTTGTTAAAGCTAAAGTAACATGATGCAACCCACCCTTAAAAGCTTATTTAATTTCTCACAACACCACAGAGGTCAGTAAACTTTATTTCACAGAGTAAAAAGTTTCTGACATGGAACGAACCTACATCGTCAAAGAAAAGAAAAAGTAAGCTAAATAGTATTTTTTGAAATGGGACTAATACGGTTTCTAAATTACTTTACCTCCCTAGGAGGTAAAGTGATATTTACTGCCCGCATGTTGAGTCATCAATGACCCACTTATCGAGCGCTAGTGAAGAATAATACTTACATAATGGATACCCATCAACCAGTTGTTTATCTACTGGTACATACACCAGTCTCTTGATCCGCACGGAGAGGAGGTCGAACTGAGTCGTGATGTGGCTCAGAAATATGCAGAAGAGCAAGTCTCCACATAACATAAACCAGATTGTTATAAGACCTGGAAAATATAACTATTGTTGTGAAATAACTACGGTCTTGGTTGTGGAAAGTTCATGATGTCGTCGGTTAATCTAGTCGGAAGCCTACCAACGCCGCTTTTAATTAAAATATAATAATCAAAACAACCAGTGCACTTTACAATCCGACGGCACTCGGTTCAAACCTCGGCCTTATACCAATTACTTATTTAGTACTTAAATTAATTATGTGCAGTTTCGATGCCATCGCTCAACAACGATGACGGAAATATCGTGAGGAAACCAGTATGTCCAAAAACATAAAGATCAGAGTTTTTTTTAAATGGGCTTGCCTTTGGGCGCCCACTCGCCTGATGTTAAGCGATGACATATGACATTCACCAACATGCACTGGGCCAGCATGGTGGATTAAGGCATCCTCTCTTTCCGAGAGAAGGCTATCTCCCAGCAGTTGGAACATGATAGGCTGAAATGATGATGATTTTATATCTTCAAAGATGTGAAAGTTTGCGAATGCGAGATGCAGAAGAGAACAGCTCCCTTATGTAACTGAACTGGGGGGTTAGACAAGACCCACTTTCTGTTAGCCTTAACGCCTGCGGAAAGATGAAAATGTATGATAATGACATTGACAATAACATTAGCTTGAGATATGTTCTCTCAAACAAAAAGCTAACGCTAACAGAAAGTGACTCTTGTCTAACACCCCAGCATTTAATTCGAAGCCACCGAGAGGATCAGAGAGTTCGTAGATGAATTATGAGTTCAGTGAGCTTACAAAGGCTTGTTGGCTTGTTCAATTAAAGTTTAGTGGCCACATCGCCAGCGAAATTAACAACATAACAACGAAAATTGTCAGGGAATTAAGAATGAATTTATTGTCTGTTTTTATGAGTCGCGTTGTTGATTGGTTGAAATAGTGTTAGGCAGAGAAAGGAGTTTGTGAAAAACGAAAATTATAATTGAACTACCTGCGCCCAGCGGTTTCACCCGAGTGGATTACTCCGTATATCATCAGATAAATGCCAGTGAAAGTCCCGCCAAAATCGGTCCAGCCGTTTTGGAGCCCATATCAAACATAATTATATAGATTATCATCATTGTTACTTTCGTTGCTTATAGATAGCATAAACGATCTTCAATTCGGTATGCTAAAAAAAATTAACCTATGCCAATTCCAAAACCATTTCGAGATTTTATGTTACCAACCCTTATTTTTCTACTCTGACCTTTTAAAACGATAAGATGCCATTTATTTTAACACAAAACAAAGAAATCATTGACCTCTAAATGACGTCACATTGTAGCATTTTATTTTCTGTGCCTTTTAAGAATAAAAATATTATACATTTGACTGTTCGTCACACAGAATAGAATATTTTTTCATTTCTGTGGTTTGACTGTCTGGGTTTTTCAGGGCTGCCAATATGGGGTGCTTTTTTAGGCTTCTCAACGCAACGAAATTTTGTGCTATATGGTGACGTCACATAATTTCAATTTTCAAAAAAATATTGTAAAATAACTACTCAATAGAAAACAAAAATATTGAAATTAGTTTCTTAAAATAGCCTTATCTACGAAATAAAATATATAAAAAATAAAAACTTTACATACCGAATTTTAATTTTTTAAGTATTATTTAGTAGTTGCTTGGTACTTACTTTGATTCTATAAAAATAAATTATAATATTATATACCTAGACACATCGCCTTTTATATGAAGGCGATTCACTGAGGCGATGGAAAATGCATTCTATTCACTGAGTAGGTATATTTTATTATCGCCTTTGTTTTAATCGTCCTTTATTGGATTGTAAATCGTTTTGTCTCTTGCACATTGCACATTTTGACAGTAGGTATTGTGCATACTTTGTCAATTTTGTTCTTTTACGAAACATAGGTATATTTTTTTCAAATAGATTAGGCAGGTGTTTAATCCCAACCTTGCTTGATTAAGCAATGATGTTTTTACTACAGCATGTTTGCCTAGAAAATAAGCAATAAGTCACGATCAAGTTGAAGCCATGCCCCAGTAAAGTGGTAAAGACGTGCAAAGTTTCAAATCGATACGATGATTATAGAAATAGGTTATCATCGACTTCTAAGATTTGTCAAGAGTAACCTTTTGTTACAATTACAAGTTAAAATATAGGCGTGTTAAAAAAGACAAAGAAAGAGTGTGAAATATACTGTTTGTCCCAAAAATGTAATCAATACAAGTAACGCCCCGAAGAGCCTCCTAAGTGGGTTTACGTTTAGAAATAAAAGCGTCTTGCGACAATAAATAGCTCAATCTGCGTATTTTACGCTTTTCGAGCCTTGTTCGCGTCTACAAGAATTTATTTTTTCGTATACACCTATACGAAATATACACATACTCTTCTTATCTAATGAAACTCGTTGCATAACAAATAAAGGTTAAAAAACTCAAATCAGACTACGATAAATAAATAAAATTATAAGAATAAATATTTTTACATTTTTACTTACTCCATCTTTAACCAACATATCGAGCTCAATCTGAATCGAAATCTATCGGTAGTTGTCACGTTTCGCCAAAATGTGTACTATGTAGTTTGTTCTTACCATGCCAGGTCTGAAATGCCAAAATTATCTCGTAGTAGACCCTCTGGAAAGGATCGAACGGGAACCAGTAAAAGAAGGGCAGGATCAGAGGCACGTCGTAGTCAAGAGAACGCTTCGCTACCTCCACGAATGGGGGGGACAGGAAAATCACCAGGAGGGCGTTGTTGCACCAGTAGTAACCTAGGAGGAGGAAGATTATTTGCATATGATTATGAAAGGATTAATTTCCTATGTGTAGGTATGTATCAAGAGCATCGAGATACAATTCTTATAGAGTCACAATCTCTCAGTGAAAACAATAAAAAAACGTCCGAATGTCATTGTTATTATTACTGTTATTATTTATTTAATATGAGTTGTAAATTTTAAGGTTGTTTTGTAGCCTGAAATAAATGAATTTGAAAATTTGAATTGTACATACATTGTTTCAATTATATACTTCTCAATGCCATATTTACTCCAATTTAGACGTTATGTTGCTTGCATAGTGTTGAACATTTTGCCCGCTATGTCATCGTAGCTCTGGCATCGCGCGGCGTTATAGTCGGATCGCGGTTACCTTGTAACCAATAAAAAAGGCTGCACAATTCGTAGCATGCGCCGAGTTTTGGTTCGGAAATTTATTGGCACGATTGTGACTCTATATGTATTGTATCTCGATGGTCAAGAGGTTCTGGGCGTTACCTAAACCGCTCAGGGGGGTTAGACAAGACCCACTTTCTGTTATCGTTTACGCCTGCGGAAAGATGAAATTAAAATTTTGAGATAACATCTCCCAAGCTAATGTCATTCTCAATGTAATTTTTATACAATTTCTTCTTTCTGCAGGCGTTAATGCTAACAGAAAGTGGGTCTTGTCTAACCCCCCTAGCATCCTCGGCAACATATGTGACTGCATCTGTATCTCCCGAATGGGCTTATTATGCCCGAGCACAGATGACAGATGTATTTCGGATGCGTCATAAATCATCTTTAATTGATTATGTTGAGTGGTAGTTGGATATTCGCCAATGACGATGATGAAGTAGCAATATTTGGAAATCAGAAAATATCGGCATGGTAGAATATGGAGATGATGCCTAGTTGGGCCTATTTCGATTATTTATGTGTCTCTTCTAATAGCCTTGTTGTTGACTGTATAAACTCTTTAGACACCCTGAAGAAATTGAGCTGCAATGAAGATTATTCTGGAACGACCTGCTTTTCATCGTCATCTTAATCAGCAGTGCAAGTACCGTTCTTTATCGATCGTCTCTTTTTCTGCTTTAGCCTTTCTTCCTCTATTTCTGGACATAGGCCTTTCCCAATTTCTCCACGACCTGCGATCTTCTGCTTTTAGCATCCAGTCGTGACCTGTATCAATGCAGTGTTTTGGTGGGAGGCCTGGTGGTCTGGTGTTTGCCTACGGTCTCCACTCAAGGATGCGTCTCGTCCAACGGTGAATTTGATCAGTACTCGCTATGATCGATTCTATGTAATTTTATCGAATTTGACGATCGATGAAGAACGGTACTTCCACTGCAGCTTATTAGTTCACTGCTGGACATAAGTAGGTAGGCCTCTCTCAATGCACGCCAACTTAGCCTGATCTTCGGCTGTTCGTTTACTACCACAACCAGAACTGCCTTGCCTGTTGTTAACAAAACAAAATATTCTCACGTTCTTGATACCTTGCACGACATAGGTGAGCTGCCGCGATGCTGTGCTGATGATACCATGCTCCTCATCAGACACTGTCCCTTGAGGCCACATGTCACGTAGCTCGCTGATTAAGTTCTCGTATACGGGGCGGTAGTACACTATCTTGTAAGTTTTCGCCATTGCTGTGAAGGGAAATTGAGAATATTACCACAAAAGACATATTAGTATAAGTACAGAAGATACACTCCGCAAAAACATTTAAATAAGTAGCGACTTTTGCTACTACACAATAAAGTGCAATTCAGGACGTGCGAGCGCTAACTACCTACAGCTATATTAATCTAGATATTGCCTCTCTGTATATCGCGTAACTCTTGTCGCGTTATCTCTGCAGCGCGCAGCAGGTACTACTACTACTACTACTACTATATACTACTACTACTACGGTATTACTACTTGTAGCTTTATACCAAAAGTGCGACAGGCCTGATATTACTTAAAAATAAGGTATAACGATTACTCCTTGCAATAGTTTGGAATCATTGTATTACAAGTTCAAAAGACGGAGATCATCATCATCAGCCAGAAGACGTCCACTACTGAACGAAAGCCTGCCATCTGCATCCACTGGATGCCCGCGACTCTCACAATGTCGTCGGTCCATCTAGTGGGAGGCCTACCTACGCTGCGTCTCCCGGTTCGTGGTCTCTACTCAAGAACCTTTCTTCCCCATCGGTTATCGTTCTTCGAGCGATGTGGCCTGCTCATTGCCACTTCAACTTGCTAATTTTAACAGCTATGTCGGTGGCTCTGGTTCTTTGGCGAATATCACCGTTCCGGATTCTATTGCGCAAAGTAACCTCTCCATTGCCTGTATGTGTGACACGACGGAGATGCATGCACTGAACTTACAATACATTCGCTTTAAACCTCCAAAGCAAAGAGAGGTGTTATAAGTTCAACGTGACTATCTGTGCGTCTATTATGTCTGTGTCACGTGTTTGTCTCTGACATCGTAGCTCCCAAACGGCTGCAACGACTTTTATTTAGCTATTTTTGTTCGAAAGGCGACTTGATCGAGTGTTCTTAGCTATAATCATGAAAATCTGTTCAGCTGATTGGAGTTATCAGCTCTTTTATACGGTTTTAAATTTTGTTTAAATTTATTGTTTTTACAAGCCTCTAGAACCCTGTTACTCTGCGTTCATCAGAGCATCATCATCATTCTAGCTTAAGTATCATAATTATTTTTCGGCGAAAACCATAATTACCTGTAATTTTTGTTCAAAGTACCTAATAGACTAGTAGATATTCAGAGTTTTTTTAAATATTTTTTTTATGCCATACGGGGCAAACAAGCAGACGGGCTGCCTGATGGTAAGCAGTCGCCGTCGCCTATGGATACTTGTAACACCATAGAGGCATCACAAATACGTTGCCGAAACTTTAGGACTCGATTAATAAATTTTTTGAAGAACGCCATGTTGTAATTCCTATTAATTACTGTACTCTGGCTACTGAAAATAGAGAATGAAAAAGCGCACCAACTTTAAAAAAACCGCATTGCAACTCCAAAATTAGTATGAACTGAAAACATTACGGTATTACAATAAAAAAAAAATAAGTATCAAGTGAGATAATTCCAAGTATTTCATACAAATTTTTGGGGTTCCAATGCTGATATTTTTAAATTTATCGTGCTTTTTTAGTCTCTACTTTCACTAGCCAGACTCTACATACCTAGCAGCAAGTAACCGACACAAGGCATCATCCTGAAGATCTCGATGGCATCTTGAAAGGAGCCTCCTTTCGCAGTCTGCACCATGTTGACCAGCTCCAGCCACGTGACGATGAACAGGTTACCGAAGGAGAACCAGTAGAATACGTTCCACATTAATCTGGTGAACACGAAACTTAGTATGCATATTTTTCTACACGGAAGAGGAAGTTCTTCCGAGGAGGAATATGTATACGTTTTTCTAGTAAATTTGTTTAGTGCATTGGACCGTTGTTTATTTCAAGCTAATACTAACACTACAAATACAGTTAGACTGCCCATAGACCGTTGAAGGTCTAAAGACAATCCAAATGCCCAAGCCCACTACTAGTTGGCAGCGTACCCAGCATGCTGGCAGCATTACCACGCTGAATGGCAATGATTATGCATTGAGCCAGAAACACGCCAGCTTTTTGGTCAGGCGTCGCATTAACCAGGCGGTCTGAAAGATTTTTGAAAATCAGGTGAGCTACCTGTTCCCAAGGGCCCAATGTCTCGACCCCAAACGCCTCAAATGTGTAACCACTGCCGAGGTTAGAATATTTGCGTCGTTAGTTATATCATTTGCGTGTCTTTTATAAATTCAATTCAATTCAATTCTTTATTTGCTAGTATAAGGGTAACATTGATCTTATATTAGGATTGTACAGCCAAAACAACCTTAAATCAGGCATGCAAATTAATCATTAATTATATAATATAATAATATGTCACAAATAATAGCTCAAAATAATAATAATAATCGATATCAACAATAATATGTATACAACAACAATAATTATATGGTAATAAATGAATTACAATATATAACAGCAACAAAAAAAACACAATAAAATCCGTTAGACCTTCAACGGTGTATGGGCAGTCTAACTGTATTTGTAGTGTTAGTTTTAGCTTGTATTTTGTTGAGTTAATAAAGGCACATGCCCAGTAAAAAAAAAAAAATTATTTTTTACTAGGTGAACCATTTAATTTTTATATACATCGATGAGGTGAACAAATAGCCACCTTGCGACAGGGTGGGTCTCCAGAAAGCTGGCAGCATTGCCCATCAAAAAAAGTCCGTTGTCTAAATAATGTTAATGTCAAAATCAAATAATTTTAATATATTCCAAGTACGTCCGTTGTACGTCGTTCAAGCCTTTCAAAAGTATATTTATTCGCTGGAAGCTTTGATTTGAAGTTGGAGAGAGTTAAATCTAATTATATTATTTTTTTGGTTGACCGCCTAAATTTTTAGCATCGGACTAGTCTTACTTTCAACCACACCTTCAACGGTCTATTTTGTAGCTTCTATTTTGTTTAGTTAATAAAGTCACTTTGAAAAGAACTTATTACAAAACAACTTACCCGATGACCCTAACTAGATCGACGGCGTGACTATTGATATTGATAATGGCGTCGCTATGGTACCTACCTGACAAATGGGGGGTCGTCTCTGGTAAGTCGCAGTCCTCCCAGCCTGAGGATAGCACGTGGAATGGCGTAAGTTTTGTCATAGTCCTTGATGCTGTATTCCTGTAATAAGATTGGTACAATGTTATAACAGAAAATGATTTTGAATCAGGCGTTATTTTCCATGATCCTCTTTAAAACTGATTCTTAAAAGAAAGAATAAGATACATTTGACCTGTATTTTTAAAATTTTCTTTATACTGTTAATCTTTGTTGAAACTTTGTTGTAAAACCAGGGTTGTGGGTGCAATAATATACATAGCAACTAACTTGCATGTGAACGACCGTGCATGATAGTTTAAAATAGTTAAATAAAATAATTCACGGAAGGTATTTTTAAATTTTAGCGATTTGAACACATGTTTTAAATGTTTTTGGGACTTATCACGCATTATTTAATTCAGGTAAAAAGAAATATCGAATGCTATAATTTAAATTTTAGCGGCTATTTAGTAAATATTAAAAAAGATAATAGACATAAATATTAAATATTGTATTAATTGTCACCAGAACTAAATGTGTATATTTTTTTGTGCTAAATCGGTTATGAGGAACTGGTTCTAATTCATTTTGGAAGATTTGACCACAACAAACAAACTTTGCAAGTCAAATACGCTAGAATATAGGCCCTGCGACACAGGCGTCTTGTCTAGTGCAGGGACTACAAGTAATGAAACCTTGCCTCGCCGTTCCTGCCTACCTTAATGTATTTATTCAATTTGTTTTGTTGTAAATTAGGTTAAGTAAGTGTACTTACTGGTAAATAAAATATTTTGTATTTGTAAATAAAAGCTTGTATTAAATTATTGATTCAAAAAACTTTTTTATAACAATCTTTTGGCGATCACTCATCATCTATCCAAAATGCTTGGAAAGACAAATTCAACGAACCCAAAATCGACGGGGTTAAGTCGTTTAATTTAGGAGTTCTTATGGCCACCTCGTGTCTCCATCATCAGACCAGCTCAATGGCACCATAACATTGCACTGTCACCGAACTTCCATAAGTATGCCAAATTTCAGCTCAATCGGTTGAGAATAACTGGTCTAAAATTGAGTTGCTAGATTTGTCCCACAAATAGGTGCATATCATAGTGGTTACATATTTGAGGCGTTTGGGGTCGAGACATTGGGCCCTTGGGGACCGGGAGCTCACCTCATTTTCAAAAATCTTTTAGAGCGCCTGGCGTGACCTAAATGCTGGCGTGTTTCTGGTTCACGGCTCAACGCATAAGCATTGCCATTCAGCGTGGTAATGCCGCCAGCATGCTGGGTACGCTGCCAACTGGTAGTGGGCTTGAGCATTTGGATAGTCTTTAGACCTTCAACGATCTATGGGCAGTCTAACTAAAAAAATATATGTTCACATACTTTAGATTCATTGTTCCTTTCTTCTCCCTCCCTCTTGAAACATTTTTTCAGTAACCACGCCATTCATAACTTTTCCACTAAGACGCATTTGTTAGAAGATTCTCAATTTTATATGGAACCCGTGTGAAAAAGCACAGACAGTTTTATGAAGTTTTTGTTTTACTTGTATGTTTTCGGAACTTTGGTTACATTGTTTGAAAGAAATTTTCCATGTTTATGTTTTTGCTGGAGGTTGTGGTGAAAAAGTTACTAAGAAAGTTCTTGTACCGCCCACCAGCGAGGAACGTATTTATTTCACAAACAGTACCTTAAATGTTCACAAAAGACTTGCTTACGCTTTGTGTACAGTCTTCAGATCAGACAAACAAGGCAGATATGGTAAGGAGGCGTAGCGGGCGCCGGTGGGTGTAAATGTGCCGTAATTACAGTCTGCGTGGTAAAGTGAAAAAAGTAGATGAAACACGTAGATATTTGAACACGAACGATAGTTGTACTAAGGCATCTCTTCTCTATCTCTTCTCTACATAGTATAAATTAAAGTCGCTTTCCGCGTCTGTCTGTCTGTCTGTATTGCCGCTAACTCCTCCTAAACCACGCAACGGATTTAGATGCGGTTTTCACCATCAGTTAGATACATTTTCACGGAAGGTTTATATATATAACTAGCGACCCCGCCCCGGCTTCGCACGTAAATTACACCCGTGCGAAGCCGGGGCGGGTCGCTAGTATTATTATATTTATATTCTTTGTATCTGAGGATAGACCACATAAAGAGAAGGTTTTTTTTTTGCTGTTTTGTGGGATAGACGATAAAGAGGATTTTTGGCGCAAACGTGACAAATATATTATGTCGTCTTGTATTATTTTCCTAAACTTATGTACTTTGTGTAATAATGTTGGATTTTTATGTGTTGAGTGAGTGTAGTGAATTTTATATGTGTATTAACGTGCTCGAGTATTTTCGTGTTGTTTCTAAAACTTCGTAAAAGCCTCGAGTAACGTCTCCACCCCTGTACTGGGGCATGTCGGGAACTTACGGACAACAGCTAATTGCGGCACCTAATCCGCTCAGTTGGAAAATCACGCGACCTCAAACCGTATCTGTTGTCCGTAAGGCCCCTGAGCGTGACTGCTTGATTTTGACTTGTTTGTTCTTTTCAAACATGAAACTAAGATTATTCGAAAATTTCTACTTGACACTGGCAATAGACAAGAAGCCTGGCAAAGACAATGTAAAAGATGTGTAACTGAAAACCACAGTTTTTGTCCCAACAAAGATCTAAATTCGAATAAGCTGCGTGCAAAAATAAGCACCTACCCTTGGACTATGCTTGGCTGCGTGGCTACTCCTAGCCTAAATTGTGTTTTCAATACATAGTTATGCTTCATAGTAATAATTTATATTCAACGTGCGTGCAGTATGGCGGTCACGTCTGCCACCACTCAGCGGGATGGAGTTATCGTGTCGGCTGCGATTTGCATCTGTTGCCCCGAGATGAGAGCTGATATTTTTTTCGCACGCTCAAAGTTGCTCCGATAGCAAAAGTTGTTCATAATGATGGGTACATGAACCCCTTTCGGCTTAGTATACCCTTTCCGGGTCATCATCATCATCATCAGCAAGAAGAAGTCCACTCTTGAACATTGGCTTCCCCCTTAAACCGCCACACTGAACGACAGCCTGCCATCTGGATCCACTGGAAGCCCGCGACTCTTATGATGTCGTCGGTCCATCTAGTAATAGTTCCCGCCCGACTTCAAAATCCTACATGCATATATTATTTTGTTCTTTGGATTGGCACATTAGCACGATTGGAGTGTTTTGTGGATATTTGAAGTCGATTACAAAAATGTTTTTTTATTGCTAATTACTTTGGACATTTGACCATTTCTCTCATTTAAAATAGTGAAGCGTAGTCAAAGGGTAGCGTAGCCAGTGAGGGTAGTGGGGGTGGCGGGGGCAGTGGAGTGCAATGTCTGTGCTGAATACTAAATGGCTTAAAAAGACGTTGTTTTCAAAACACCATTAAGGATCTACGTTATTTTAATATTAATATTAAAAAAGGTCTTTTTCACGGCCAGCTTCAGTCTAAATTAAATGATTACGTAGCATTTCTAACTTGAAGAAAAAGGTTTAGCAATGTTATTCTATAATTCCCAATAAGTTTTTTCCAATCGGTGATTTTTTGATCTTCAAAAATGTGTTGTTGCTATAACAACCATCGACCAAGTGGAGCAACGGTGTGTTGTTCCACTTCGTCGATGCTTCCACTTGGTAGGAGGTTCCACACAACTGCAAAATTTATTTGCGTCGCGTGCCAATTGAATCTTTCGCTACTTTTAAACCTGTTTAACCGACTTCAGGGCGAAGGTTCTCAATTCAATCCGGAATTTTTTAAATTATTATTTGTATGTATATATTACACCAATTACTCCGACATTTGTGACCAAATTACGTAATTATTTTTTTATTGTGTAGAAGAAGCTCTACAAATGGTCCCACAAATGAACCAGAATAAAAAAAAATAAAAAAATTATAATATGTATAATAAATAATATCGTTCGAGCGCCTGTGCGCAATAATTTTGTTAGAGCGCTAACAAATTTTAGTAGCCCTGATAGCCATTTTGGGTGACCGCTAGACTTGAAAGCGTGAGGTCGGGGGTTCAAATCCCGGGCCCGTACCAATGAGCTCTTTAGAGTTTATATACAGATTTTCATACCACTGGGTTTTCAGTGAAGGAAAACATTGCGAGAAAACAAGCACGTACGGAGAAGAAATTCAATGGCGTACTTTGCGGTATCAGGGTTGGTCCCATAGTAAAACTTGTTAATAATGATGAGTATAATGACTTCCTTTCGGCGAAGTACAGCTACAGTCTATTTGCATAACCCTATATAGGCGTTTAGGTTGGTGGAAACATACAATCATGGGTAAACATAAACACAATAATTACAGTATCCTTCTTTTGGCTTTGTATCGACAGGTAAAAATTGCAACATAGCATGTCTCAAAACTGACAACAAACTGTAATTAATTTTACCGAAATATTTGCATAGTGGACAGTTTTGGGTAAAGTAAATGGTCCAATTGTGCCGCGCCACGTTCGAGGACTGATGTTGCCCATTGTGGAGTCCGATAGTAGTTTAACGACTTCCTTAATCATCCTCATGCGTAAGTGATGTAAGACGCGTTGCACACTTGAAACTGAACACTCGTGATACAATGTAAATAAGCATTTACTTACTGTGGAGTAAGTAACAGCGACCCGAAGTGGGTCACACACAGTGGACACAGTAATGCTCAGTACCTTAAAGCCACTGGCAACCACCAAGGCTGCCTGTTGCTTTACATCACTGAACTGATGATATCGCTCGTAGCGTTGAGCACACAACCGTGTGCGAAAAAATATGAATTCAAACTATGGTTCGTAGAGATCTTTTTTGAATAAAGGCTTCCAGAAGCAGCGGCGGTAACACAGCTTGGTCGCGGGTTGAACTGTATGAGCCACTACACATACGCTGGCAGCACCTGAGCAGCGCAGTCATAGAGTAGTTCGTGCTATGTTCGGTGGTTCAAACAGTTCCCCGTAATACAATTGGTCTGCAAAAAGCTACGAATGAGTCAAAACTTGGGACTAGCGATTTATTAATTTTAAAATACCCCATTCAAGTATTTTCTTCATCTCACTGAAATGTTTTTATTACAATGCTTATTTTTTCCAGCGATACTATGTTAGAGGATAAAAATGTAATAAAGTAATATGTTATCAAATATTAAATAAATAGTTACGCAAGTAACTGGCAGCGGGAGGGACACAATTTGTCAGCCAAGAGCTTATTATAGACTGACTAAATTATCTAAGCAGTTTATAAAATGTTGGAACTAAAATCTTCCAAGAGAAACTATAGTTTTGTTAATAAATGCGACGGTGGCTCCCTCATTCAATTCCACAGGTAAGTTGGTCACATTGTATGGTCCAGACATCCACGTTTTCGCCCCTCGGAGATCGTAAATAATAATTAAATACCAACACGACTTTATTTGATAATTTGATTTTATTTTCATACAATTTAATACAATTTTGCCAGTGCCAGTCTCGTGGTTATGTTGTTCATCCCTAACGTAAAGGGTTGAGTAATGAAATTGAGTTCCATTAGGAGAATATAAGTTTTTTATATTGTATTAGTATTCGTTAGTTAGACAGCAACTTAGTGGTAGTTTAACTCCATTCTAGTGATCTCCATTCCATGATAGCCCATTGGTCCAGTTGGTAGTGAACCTGCCTTCTGAGCTTGGGGGCGTGGGTTCGATTTCCACCTAGGACAAACATTTATGTGATGAATATTTGTGTTTGTTCTATATCTGGTAGTTAATATCTATTTAAGTATGTATTTAAAACTATATATGTATGTATGTCAGTCTCTGGCAGCCATATCACAAGCTTTGCTCAGTTTGGGATCAGATGACCGTGTGTGCAAAAATGTCCCGAATATTTATTTACTTATATATTATCACGGCCAAATACCTACTCTTAAAAATTTGGCTGATTACAATTTTTAGAAGCTTTTTATTAAATTGCAATGGTTGTATGTTATGTTTGCTTGTTTAGGTCAAATCTTACAGGCTGAATTCGGTATGCTAAAAAAAATTAACCTATGCCAATTCCAAAACCATTTCGAGATTTTATGTTACCAACCCTTATTTTTCTACTCTGACCTTTTAAAACGATAAGATGCCATTTATTTTAACATAAAACTAAGAAATCATTCGACTTTCAATGTCCTCTAAATGACGTCACATTGTAGCATTTTATTTTCTGTGTCTTTTAAGAATAAAAATATTATACATTTGACACACTGTTCGTCACACAGAATAGAATATTTTTTCATTTCTGTGGTTTGACTGTCTGGTTTTTTTCAGGGCTGCCAATATGGGGTGCTTTTTTAGGCTTCTCAACGCAACGAAATTTTGTGCTATATGGTGACGTCACATAATTTCAATTTTCAATTTTTTTTTGTAAAATAACTACTTAATAGAAAACAAAAATATTGAAATTAGTTTCTTAAAATAGCCTTATCTACGAAATAAAAATATAAAAAAAATACTTAAAAAAAACTTTACATACCGCTTTCCCTTATCCTACTGAGTTGAATTTTTACGTTGGTTCAGTTCCGATAATAATGCATTTTAACGCCTGAATCGAATTCCACGATTAGCTCCAGATAAAGGAACTCTTCAACGACCGACACGAAATTTTGTGTACGCATTTTATTATGATAGCTGGTTTTAAATTTTACTAGACGTAACTCTGCAATGGTTAGCAGCATATAAATAAAAGATATACACATTCAATTATGATAACCCGTAGTATATTATTATACCATGTGATAACCCATTCTAAGTGTCACTATGGCATGGTGGCTTACATTTTCTTTGCTAAAGCTAAAATTGCAGACCTAACCTAGAGCACAGAAGACATAATAGACACCTAGAGAGTGCTTCTTTTCCTAGGGGTAAAGAAAGAAAGAAAGAAAGACATCATTTATTTTGCGCTTACTTAGTGTACTGTTTGTTTCCAGTTTATTTATAGCCTATTGATTATATTGTTTTAGGCAATCAAGCGGACTCTTCTATCCAGGAGTTCTAGATAAATTTAGCTGGCGAAAATATTTTTTTTATTTATATTCCATAAAATTAAAAATGTGTGAACGAGTTAGCTGTGGCGGGAGTCAGGCTCTAAAGGAAATAATTCCATCTCTACAGATTCCCATGTCTACAGACTCGCATATCTACAGATTTTAGTTTTAGCAGAATCCCACGATTATTGATTTTCATGTCTCATTTCTACAGATTTTCAGCCAGGCTCGGACTTAGACGTTTCTATTTATTGTAATTTTGCATGGTATTTTTTACTAAAACATTTTCGATCTCATAATCGCTTCCCATCAGGTGAGATTGAGGCCAAAGTCCGTCCGAATGAATAGTCCGTTGTTAAAAAAATACCAATAGCCAAGTGTGTGCAGAGCCTAGTTCCGTCACCTTTTGCACCTTTTATTATCAATTAATTCACACCAAAAACGACAAACAATACACCTCCAAGTACGGACAAGCTAACGGCTCCCGCCGCTTGTTCTACCGACCAACTGATCTGTGAAGTTGGCTAAATGACTGAATTAATAATTTTCGATGAATAGCTGTCAATTTTGTTCACAAAATACGATGGTAGCTCCTCTAGTCAAATTTTCGGATAAGTTTGTCGAACAGTACAACTTATATACAACATGTATACTAGTAGTAAACTTTATTTTATTTCCGTTTTGTACTCAATTGGTTTACACATTTTGGCAGGACAAATGGCACGGGCTTAGTTAAAACACCTATTTCATTGGAATTCATTAGGTAATTTGGTACTTCTACCGTTCTTTGCCCGCGGACCGACTTCAATAAAGGAATTTTGTGTGTTACGCAATATCTCCGTTTTTAGATATTTTTTACAGAAACGAATTTTAGAATTTGATTGGAAAAAATAATATATTTTTTTTACAATAGATAGGCTTGCGCTTGGCCGCTATTTCGAACTAATTGATTCTATGGAACCAATCTGAAAGTACATCTATTATTTCAAATTAAAAATATTTTACTATGTGGATTTATAAATGACGAAGTTCTGTTCTGAGATAAAAAACATTTAACCCAAATTGAGAAACGAATTTTAGAATTCGACTGGAAAAAAAAAAGTAATCTTAGAGAAAAAAATTTTTTTTTTAATCCCCTCTTCTATCCAAAAATGTTGTAAACATGGGGAAAAGTTAGCCACATGCCTTTAGCTGCCTATTAACAGAGAAAAGTCGCCACACAGATTTAAAAAAAACCACAAGATTCGTGACCCAATAAAATAGTCTAGAATAGTGCTGGGGTTTCTTGTCCAATCTATTTATCCCCTACAGCAGAAAGGCGATAAATTCTTGTTTCCCTTGTTAGCCGTAAATAGAATTTTAGAGAGTCCCTTTAGAGACCACAAAAACTGGTTGACAAGAAAAATTGGTGCCACTTTGGTAGCTAATGGGTATATATCTACGTACTATACTGACGTTACTTGCAGGTTAGACAGATTTCCGATATAAAAAATGGTTATAAATACATCGAGATACAATACATATAGAGTCACAATAGTGCCAAAACTCGGCGCACGCTACGAATTACGCAGACTTTTTGGTTATCAAGGTAACCGCGATCCAACTACAACGCCGCGCGATGCCAGAGCTACGATGACATAGCGGACAACTAACGTTGAACACTATGCAAGCGACATAACGTCTAAATTGAAGTAAATGTGGCATTGTGTGTATAGTAATAAGGTCTAGTTTGCACCCTTTGGGTACAGAACCCTAAAAATTATGTCTAATCGTTTTTATTGTTATACCTATTTAGCAAATTGTTATATTTTATAAAATGTTGATGTCTAAAATGTAGAGAGCTATATGTAACCAGTGACTGCAGCTTTAAGAATCCAAGTAGGTCGTAATCAAGAAGATAGGTAAACAAGTACCTATCTCGCTCGCTGTTTATAAAGACCGTGTAAAGCTATTTTATTTGTCGCAGTTGCCACCTTGCTGACGCTGTCGTTGTTTATTATACTATTCATATTAATTAATTTCATATTTTTATGTATTCGTAGATTATCGTAATTTTAAGTAATATAAGAATTAGTATGTATTGTTATTAAAATGTACGGTTTATAACTATCAGTCATTATTCAATATTGCACTCCCCGCCTTCTACCTTCTGTATGAATCCTCTCCATCCCAAGGTTGCCTGGAAGAGGTCGCTCTTAGCGACAAGGCCGCCGATTGTTGCACTAGTTTATAAGCTGTTTATCGTGTGTATGGAATTTGTGGTGTGAACAATAAAGATTTTATCTATTTACAGTAGGTATATGCGTGCTCAATAAAGCTTGCTCATAAGTCTTTTGTTCGAAGTTCCCTTTTCCAGCAAAGTAATTATTCAGGTATTAATTGCTGAAGGTTTTCCCTCCGGCACATTTCACTAGATTAATAATAATTAACCTCCGCTCTCATAGAATTAAGATTTTTGCTTAGATAATGATAAGAGAACATAGACTTAAATGCAGAGATGGCCAAATGAGGGAATTCAAAAATATTACGGGTGGCTGTCAGTTTTGCTCACAAATTACGATAGTAGCTCCCCCACTCAGCTCTACAAATAAATTGGTCGCACTGTACGTGACGAAGGTAAGGTTGGTTCCCATAACTCAACATTTTATGTACTTAAAGGGATCTAAAAGAAGATAATACATGTACCTACCGAAGGTTCCCATTTCCATATTTTGTTTATGTACCCATAAAAGCAAACACGCGTTTTTCATTTGGGTTGTTGTGCAAGAAAAGGCACCGAGACATAAGATAGGTACTTGCAGGATTTACATTTTAAGAGTTCCTGCCATAGGACACAAGGAATCCTTATAAGTCTGTCCATCCGTCTGTCTGTCCATCGTAATTTTTTAGAATTTTCTAACTTCAATAGTTTTTAATATAAGTTCATGAGACTAGGCGAAAATTTAGTTTTAGTATAGATTTCAATTCTAAAGGTATTAAACAATTTAATTATATCTGACACAAACCGCTTCCGATGTCATTTAATCATCACATTAACAATAATATGGATGTTATTCACAAAATTCGTTTTATTAAAAATTAAAATAATTCTAGAGTAATCTAGAGTTTTATCATTGGGGATGTCCGAATATGTAGGTATTATCTTTATAAATATGTGTTTTATATCCATTGTAAAAGCCTGTCATGATATTATTATGTCTCGTTTATAATGGGGACAGTTTTGTGCTGCATTCCACTTCAAAGCTAGTTTTAAGCGTCATCATCATAATCAGCCCTGGGAGACCCACTGCTGGGTATAGGTCTCCCTTTGTTTATGCCACTCTCTTGGGTCTCTTGCTAATCGCATCCACTCGTTCCCGACAGTATTTTTGATTTGTCAGTCCAGTTTTAAGCGTGACATTCATAAAAATGTTTCAAGAACTATTGTGTAGGTATGGACTCCAAAATGACTGGAGCCTGGACCAACTTTGATGGGACTTTCACAGGCAGATAGCTGATGTTATAAGGAGTGAAAAAAGCCGCGGGGTGCAGCTAGTAATATTATAAATATATAAGTGTGTTTGTATGTTTGTCTTTCACGATCGACGGATCGACGTGTTTTTTTTATATAGCGATGGTTGGAGAATCGAATAGTAACATAGGATATTTATCCCGAAAAATATACGGTTTCAGCCACAGATTTTTTTTTTCTTTTCTGTGGTTGCAACGGAAATGTCTACGTGGGTGAAACCATAACGCAACTTGTAATTCAATTTATTAAACAAATTTCAAGCACCACAAGTCATCTAATAAATCCACACGTCCCACATCAAATACGCTATATACGCATCAAGGACTTTCAACCAAATAATCCAGCGCGCCTGCGAGCCATCATCTCGCAGATCGGCCGACCATCGCCAATTTGCCAGTCGACGGCGAACGTAGGCGCGGATGGATGTCAGCAGCCTTAGAGCGTTCCGCCACTAATGTTCTAAATTACCACAGCAATATAGTAGTCTTTGGGCGAACGTCCGCGCGAGTCTGCGTCTGCCGTTTATGATGATACGTCAACGTGACACGAGCGCGGGAAAATCGAATTTGGAACATTGAGCGCGCAGTGAAATAATAAAACTATTTTGTCTGAACCTTTTTTTGATTGCTAACTTCCGAACTGTTTATAAAGCCAAAAAGTTTTTAGTTTATGTTTTGGTCTCAGTGAGATTGTGAAAGTGACAAGCAAAGTGAAGCTGCAACTTTACTGATAAGAATATTCTGTTTGCGGCAAGAAGGGAGAACCTTTGTAAGTATTTTGAAACTAAGCAAATCTCTATTTTCTCCAAAGGTCGTTGATTTTCTCGATCCTTACATTACAAATCACAAAAAAATAATATTTGGTTAGTTTACAGTTACAGCCAGCAACAATATTATGAAAAACTGTGTTATTTTAATTAAATAACAGTTTTTTTTTATGGTTTTGGGTTTATTTCTGTATGTTTTTTTTTTACTTTATACAGATTTTTTGTATTTTGTTAATAAATTAAACGTTACTATTGTTAATAACAACTTTGGTTTTAGTTATGTAAAAACACGAGTTAGTACGAGTTATAGCATTTTGAAATGCTTTTGTTTAATTTCAGATATAAAATTATATATTATTTAGGTATATAGGTGGCATGGTTTGACAAACAATGTTTTTTAAAATTATCCTCGAAGTCGCGTCGTAAATTTTGAACGTACGAACAGGAAAAAACATTGGCTATTAATAACTTTAATCTAAAATTAGTTACTAGTAGATACGCCTCGCGGTTTCACCCGCGTTATATACCTCCTTGAAGCGACTTCCTTTGTAGCGACAGCAACCTCCTTTTTTCTATGCTGTTATGTCAAAGAGAATATACATTACTGCCACAGATCTGTTGTGTATATCTGTGATTACTGCTGAATGTGTATGTCATTATTATTTTCTATGCAGTTTATTCTGCTATTCGGGTTAGAGTGGAATCCAACAAATCAAAGATCATGAAAAGCGGTCCAACCGTTCTTGAGTTATGGTGTAACTAACCCAACTTTGTTTTATATAAATAATATACTTACTTAATATAGATTTAAGTAACTTTCAATAATAAATGTAAATATTTTAATCTATATGCGATATTTAATCATTAAATCAATAGAGAGTGTAGGTGCCGTTAATTTGAAGGAAGATTTCGGTAATTATTTCCACTTACGCACGTTTATTGAGCGCCAGATGTTCCTGAAGGCGTCCAATTCCAGCGCGCAATCAACCGCGAGAATAAGTCAATATTTATCCGGCGCCACGCTTAGACGATATACGAGTATTTTTTTTCTGGTGGTCGGATTCTTAATTTGTTTCCATTATTATGTACCTTTTTCGTACCTAAGTGCCTAATTTTCATTATTCACTCACCACCTGATTTTCACACAATTTTTACTCACGAAATCTAGAAAAGCCTTTGATAATTATATAGTTTGGAACTGCCTTAAACTCAAGCTAACACCGAAAAAAGTTTGCCAAAAACTGAAGGGGGCGAGGTTAACACGTATTGCACACACTGACATATTCTTAGTAGTTTTACAAACGCACACTTCAATATTGAGCGGCACACAACTGCAAACGATATGCTCAAAATGTAAATGTACCGCTTTTCGATCGCAAGCATGTGACTGTAAAAAAAAATGCTGAAGAAGTCCGCGCGTACTAGTTTCTGAACGCAACCTAAGGCTATCGTGAGTGAGGTTTACTAAGTAGTAAGGTGCGTGTATAAAAAAAAAACAAAAAAAAAAAAACATTTTTTTAATTCCTTTTCAGTTAGGCACATTTCGGTCGCCAGAATGGTAATACAGACACGTTAAAAATCATCATCATCATCAGCGGCGAGAAGCTTGCTTAGTCGAATCCAGTGATCAATTGTTATGTAAAATACACATAATAGGCTTGTGTCCTAATTTATATTATCCTATTAAGTAGCTAACAGACGAGACGGACTTGGTTGACGAACCGCCGTCCAACCAACGGGAGAGAAAGCAAATATTTTTTCTTTCCCTCTCGTTGTTTGGACGGCAGTCTGTCAACCAAATCCGTACGTCTGTTAGGGCTATTAGAGCCCATTATTAAGGCTTGAGCCTCAATAAGGTCTCGATTAATCGAGAGAGGCTTGATGCTAGTCAAACTCACCCTGCAGACGACCTTGCCGCCTTTTTCAAGTTTCTTAGCGAGTGTATATGAGAAAATTAAATGAGTAAGTAAGCCATACTTACCGCTTTTGCGCTAAGCGGTTTCCTATAGTAAAAAAAATATGAAAAATAGAGACATTGGATAAGAATGATAATTGTACAAAGGCATATATCCTTAGTTTATTTGGACTTAATATAACCTAAACTTAACCAAAAATTGTCGTTTGATATCGTTTAAATCCTTTATAAAGAGTTCCATTTCTAAATTGAATTAAAAGCACAACTTTCTGTTCAAAATTTGAACGCAAATCCATCTTACTTTCAAGTAATCTTCAAAGAGAAGGCCTCGAGAGAATCATTGGATGATCACGTTTCGTTTCACTCAAGGGCCACTTCTAATTTTAGTAGCTTTTTTGGTGAAATTAGAATTCTTGATCATATTATTTATATACTATTTATATAACATATAGTAGGTATTGCATACCATATTTGCGAGAAGGCAATAACATTATAATTCTCCCAAGCACAAGAGCTTCGGTTCCCTTTTGTTTTTTATCGATTAATCCGCCGTTTGTTAACCGATTTACGTGCTTATTTTTAGGGGTCCGTAACTACAAGGAACCCTTATAAGTACGTTCTGTACAACCGTGATAGTTTAAAACAGTGTTTTACGTTCTGTACGTTGCAATTTTTAGAACCTTATGGTTAGAATAATTTAATCGGTTAGGTATTTTGGTCAAGAGCACTCTGAATGTTTCCATAAGATTTCTATTTGTGAGAATGGGTACATAAATAAAAATATAATTATACTTATGTCAATTGGACTCGCATTCTATGGGCCTACAAAACAGTTTTTGATTGTCATCATTCTTATAATATAGATAGACACCGATATATGAGATTGAAATTTTCCATCTAGTGTGAATGTAAGCACATTTATCCATGAAAACGTTTTCCGAATAAAAAATAAATTCTTAGAGGCGCAGCCCCATTGTGTGGTAAATTGTACGAAACGTATTTACTGCAAATATGTTTTCAAACGGTTTTCCCCATGCCAAGCGCGAGCATAGAGCACATTAAAAAGTGTGACGATACAATGTATAGATATTTTTATTATTTCTCTAGCTAGAGCAATAATATGGTAATTTATTGACCGAGCGAAGAGAGGTCTCGGATTATAATGGGACAAGTCGGCGTTTCTATGTATGTTTGTATATTTGTACGACTATGACTTGCGTATCGTTCGTTTGAACTCCATAAATATTTGAAGGCAAATTGTTCAATATAATAAAAAAAATTGTCTAAATATGAGCAAAATCGTTTGAGGTGTATGAAGATCTGTTCGCGATGTCTCAGTTCAGGACGTAAGTATAATCAAAAGAACAACGTCGACTTGTCCATGTAAATCAGATGAACACAATTTATTTTCACGTCCATTAAACTAGTCCCGCCGTTAACAAGCCGTTGCGTCGCCAAGGATGCGTAGGTTATAGTTTTTTTTTGTGTTACCGAGAATGTGATTACGTACACCGCACGTCCGTCAAGCGAGCGAATGTGAGTAGTTTGGCGTTACCGCTAGAATTCGACCCGAGATCGCGTCGGGCCGAATGCAGCCGGAATTTTGTTATTTCATACAAAACACAACGAGAGGGCCGTTGTGTCGATGGTCCCATTTTTTTATTGTGTAGCGTCGTGTCGCGGTCGCGGTGGACGGTGAGCGGTGGATACACGATACGTCACGATATTATTAATCTCGGTCCGAATAAATATCGTTTTTTTAGTGATAGCGGCAGTTACCGCGTTTTTCACTTCAGTTTTTCATTGGACAATTTAAATTTAAGGCTTTCATCCAAGGCAGTTCGGGCTCGGTATTCAGTAAAGTCTCCACCACTATACTAGGCCATGACTTAGACTTGTCCGTGACTAACTTTACTTAACTCTGAATATGACTTGTTTGATATCTAATTTGACTTGAACATATTTTAATGTTTGACCCTGCACCACAATGCACAAGAAGTGCGACGCCAAAATCCTATCATGAAAAAAGAAGAAAAACCTTCAAAAATATTTTATCACAACACCATCACAACTTATAAAAGCAGCCTAAAATGATAAATTAGATCCATTATATCCTCGTAGCTGTGAAACCTTTATCTGTTGAGCAAAAACCGGGCATTCATTTGTTACGGAGATACGCCGCCATGGGCTGTGAAACGCTATGGGAGCTCTATGGGGGCTTTATGGGAGCTATATAGGGGCTCTATGGGGAATAGCATTGTGTGATAATTCGCAAACTGTTGCTGGGGCGGTGATTTATTATATAACTTATTAGAGAAATGTAAGGCTAGAGGCGAAATTTGAGCTCAAATGTCATAGTGAGAAACGATGTGTTAAATGACGCTGATATATGTAAATACATCATTGCTATAATAATATATATTTATGTGTGCATGTGAGTGTAACTTATCCGAAACAAAATGTTTTTAGGGTTCCGTACCTCAAAAGGAAAAAATGGAACCCTTATAGGATCACTTCGTTGTCCGTCTGTCTGTCCGTCTGTCAAGACGCCTTTTCTCAAGAACGCGTAAAGGTATCAAGTTGAAATTTATATTAAATACTTGGATCTACGGTTTCTTTCGGCTGTAAAAAAAAATTAAGTTCTAAGTCAACGCAATCAAAAGATATGAACGTTTATGTCGCATATTTTGCGATTTCACAGGGGAATCAAAACCTATAGCGTACTTCCCGTTGACCTAGAATCATGAAATTTGGCAAGAGGCAAGTTCTCATATATAGAAATAAATCCGAAAGTCATAAATTTGAAATTATATCATGTAAAAATAATTATTTTGCTATTACAAACTTACATTTTGTAGTTGGAATGTATGGAAGAACCTTATAGTCAACTACAAAGTTAAGTTTGTCTTTCAATATTTCAACTTAAGTATTATTTTTATTTTTCTTGGACTCGTGCTCTGAGGGTTCCGTCCAACGGAACCCTCAGAGCACGAGTCCTATCCGTACTTGTCCGGTTTAAAAAAAAATGCTAATTTCACTGGTCAGATCTCTTTCGCACATTTTCTATACAGAGTGAATTTTTCAAGTGGGCGTGGATGGCCAAATCTGAAACTATGAGGAATAGCAAAAAGTACCGAAAGAAGTCTAAGGCCCGATTTTGAAGAAAACAAAAACTACATCATTGGATTTTTGAAAAAAAAATCCTAGCATGAATACGAACACGATTATTTTGAAAAATAAAGAACAATGGCGAAATTTTATGTGATCATCTTGGAGCATCTTAAGATGTAAATTTTACCGAACGTATGTAAATATTTTACTACGTATTCTCAATATTAAAAAAAAACAATATAAATCATACATAAAAAAATACGGGCCGAATTGAGAACTTTCCTATTTTTTGAAGTCGGCTAATAAAAGTTCAGCTATAACTCTACGAAAATATCAAAGAATAAACCTGCCAAGTACAAATCAGGCTCGCGCACTGAGGGTTCGGTACCACCACAAAATTAAATAACGAAGTTACCATTTATAACTTGGTAATGAACAGAAACTTATCACCGCCTCACACTTGGGCATTTTTTATTATTTGTTGTTTTACCTTAGTTAGAGTGTGTACTATAATCATGTCTAGTATGACGCTTGTAAGTATTACCGTTTTTAAATTAGAGCTAATACAAAAATACGTAAAAAAAATACGTTTGTTGTATGGGGACTCCCCTCCTTTCGTTTTTACTTTTTGACTTTTTTATTAGTCGTTAGTCAATCCGCCGTAACATTACATATTCTGTGAAAATTTCAACTGGTCATTTATTTTGAAATATATAACCATTAATAGGTAGGACAGACAGACAGACAGACATCGTAGGCTTAGCAATACGGTCCCGTTTTTAACCTTTGGGTACGGAACCCTAAAAATAATAACAACAAATACGGGCCAAATTGAGAACTTTCCTCCTTTTTTTGAAGTCGGTTAATTAAAGTTCAAATATAACTCTACGAAAATATCAAAGAAAAATTAAGACATTGTACCAAGTAGCTTCACCTAGTATGTGCATTGTACCTATAACTTCTGAGCATTTTTCTGTAATATTTGCAAGTGTACTGCGTAGCTCGTAGCTCGTGTTGTAGCACATTCGTAGATTGTCTACGTTCCAGTAGAATTGTATTATTAGATCTGACACGAATTTTTGTTTCACCCCACAAACCTATATCAAGAAAAATACTTGTTTTTCACACCCATTAGCACTAATTTTTGCGAAAAAAAAACCTGCCTTGCTTTTTAATTTTAGAAAAGGCTGACATCAATTTGTTAGCTGTCAGATTTAGGGCGCGTTGTGATAATGCCATTGCTTAACGAAACGCGAAATATCAGCGAAATAAGAAATTATAAGAATGTGATGGTCGCCGAGCGGTAGCATATGCGCTTCACAATCTAAAGGCACCCGGTTCAATCCTTGGCCCTACCAATCACTTATTTAGTATTTGAATATATTTTATGCAGTTTTCGAAGCCATCGCTCAAAAACGGTAAAGGAATACATCGTGAGGAAACAGGCATATCCAAGAACCTTAAAACACAGTCACCAATATGCACTGGGCCAGCATGCTCTCACTCTCTGAGAGAAGCCCTGTGTCCCTGTGTCAGTGAGAATATGAAAGGCTGACAATATAAATATTTGTTTAAAGTTGGCCGTCACGGGACTTCCGACAGATGTAAAACATGACGGCGTAAGAGAGCGTCATGTCGTTTGACGTCACGGCATATGAGTCGGTTTTACTACAACGGCACGCCAATAGATAATTCACATCAAAAATATAGTTTAAACTTTAATTACAGACAAAAACTATTATCATTTCTCTATCTCTACATCGAGAAGATGTACATATAAATTGAAGTCGCTTTTCGCGTCTGTCTGTATAACCACTAACTCCTCCTAAACCACGCAACGGATTTCACTATCAGTTGAACAATTTTTCACGGAAGGTTTATATTTCAAATTCTAACTAGCGTAACTAGCGACCCGCCACGACTTCGCACGTAAATTACACCCGTGCGAAGCAGGGGACGTACTGCGATCCCCAAACCGCCTGCCAAGCGTGGGGATTATGGCAACACCCCTCTCTACGAGAGAAACCTTTGTTCAGCAGTGGACGTTTACAGGCTCATGATGATGAAGCAGGGGCGGTAAAAACTAGCTGACCTGACAGACGTTGTCCTGTCTTAGAACTATCAAACACGCAAAGTCAAAATTGTATCGTCAGAATTGTATTGGTTTATATTATTGGAGTTTTAGTAAAGATCCCTAATTTTTTTAAAAAATATAATAAAGCCTTTGTTACCCGGGGATAGTCTAGCTTCCCAACAGTGACAGAATTTTTCAAATCGGTTCAGTAGTTTCGGAGCCTATTCAATGCAAACAAACAAACAAACAATCAAATCTTTCCTCTTTATAATATTAGTATAGATTAAATAAAAACACATTTCATATATATATGCAAAAGTCCTAAGCTGCGACGACGGAAGTCCGGAAGGTGATAGCCGACGCGACGTTTGGTTTCGAGTGAGGTCGAGGTCGTGCGGTCTCGGCGACAAGTTTTAACGATGCGGTCAGAGGGTGTCTAATTTACTTTTAAAAGAGCAACACGCAAAAATGCATTGTACAGGGTTACGCATATAGACTGTGCAAACAACTTTCACTATGGGACCAACCCTGATATCGCGGGGGAAAAATCAGCTGTTCCATAAAAACTATCATTGTCACTCGACAAACGAATGGAACAGCTGTTTTTTCCCCCGCGATATCAGGGTTGGTCCCATAGTGAAAGTTGTTCGTAATGATGAGAACAATTTCCTCTTTTCGGCTTAGTACAGTCTATATGCGTAACCCTGTATGCAGTTTTTTTTTTGTTTTGCCATTATATTGCATGTGTCTGCTAATTTGCTAATAACATCACTTAAAAACAGGTGAGCTGTGGTCGACAACTAAGCTTGTCAACCATAAAAACAGTCTCTACTTCTTTCTCCGTGCCTCTTACCAGGCTATTTGGGGTCAGCCCTCTGAATATGTTTGCACCTTTATGTCAGCTGATATATTGTCTGTTCATCATCATCATCAGCCACAAGACGTCCACTGCTGTGCATAGACCTCCTTAGAACGCAACACTGAACGACAGCCTGCCATCTGCATCTGATAGATACCTGTGACTCTCACGATGTTGTCGGTCCATCTAGTGGCAGGCCTACGCTGCGTCTTCCGGCTCGTGGTCTCCACTCAAGAACCTTTATTCCCCATCGGTTATATTGTTTGTTATTTTGAAGAATGTTTACCACAAATTCACCTTAAATCTGCGTAGTTTAGCAGCTAAGTTATTTAAAACCTTCTTGTAATTATATAAGTTTGCTTGACTTGCGCCACTTCGCAAGATAATGACGTGGTCTGCGATGGAGTATATATGCTTGCCTAGAAGAAACTAATTATACTCACGACTTGAATACACAGAGATTGTAACCCAGCAACATTCAACATTTCTGAAGATTTAAAATGACTAGATTTGAAAAGTAAAACTCTATTTAGCATAAGCATAATCAGCCTTTTTAATAGTCCATTGCGCTGGCCCAGTTGTGGGTTGGTGGATTCACATAAGCCATTGAATTTCTTCTTCGTACATATGCAGGTTTCCTCAAGATATTTTCCTTAACCGCACAGCCAGTGGTATGAAAATCTGTACATAAACTCCAAAGAGCTCATTAGTACGGGCCCGCGATTTGAACCCGCGACCTTACGCTTTCAAGTCTAGCATCATCATCATTTCAGCCGTAGGACGTCCACTGCTGGACATAGGCCTCCCCCATCGATCTCCAAAAGGGCCGGTTGGAAGCGGCCTGCATCCAGCGTTTCCCTGCGGTCTCTTTTAGGTCGTCTTCTCGTCCAAAATACCTCAGTGCCTTAAGACGAAAGTCTTCGACCAGTGTGTGTTACCAGTGATGACATACGGCACTGAAACGTGGTCTCTCACTATGGGCCTCATAAGCAAGCTCAAAGTCAAGTCTAGCGGTTAGGCCCAAATAGGCTACCATGGCGTTCAAGAATAATAATAAAAATACTAACGACAGTTTCACTAAAATAAAAAAAAGTGGTATTAGAATTTGATTTAAAACTTTTAAAACTTGACTGAGCATTAGTAGAGTCCTTTTCATGAAAGAAGTCCCACGGCAAACAGCGGAACTAAATTTCCATGTTGTAGTTGTCAGGTGTTGTTACTGTGTTTGGACGCTAGTGAGATTTTTATTAATTTTCCATCGTTAAAGAGTCGTGTACGATGCCAAAAGTTGTTAAAGTTCTACTCGAGAAATGATACTGATAGTGATTTATACGCGAGGACAGCGCCGCGTCTGGGGGACTTCAAACATGAAAAGCACTCTAAATTTGGTTTTGAAATAAGTACTTTATTTTAACATACTTAATTATATCCAGTCATTTTATATCTTTAGAAATGTTGAAATGAGCGAGCAAAGTATAAAGGACGAACGAAGGCTGTGTGGAAGGAACGAAGGTGTCTCTTTTTTGGACCATTCATTATTTTTACAAGCTTTTATTGAACCTTCTTTGTTAGTCATTAACGTTAAAGCACCACTAATGGACAGTATAAGGACACATTAACACATTTTGTCCATTATATTCTCTTACTACACTAGTTGATGTAAGAGTTCTTGCAAGCAATAAAATATGTTTTGGCCATTATGTCTGTTTATTTAGAATGTCAAGTTTAATGTAATAGACATGTAAACGTAATAAAACTTACGAAGATATTAAGAAATCAGATTTGGATAAACTTATTCTACTAATGTTTGTATCTATGAACATGTTCTTATAATTAACGCCTAATCGTGGACCAAATGTTTATCTTCCAAATTATATTTGGACTATGGCATTGCCAGAGAAAGTTAATTGCATTTGCCTTCCCGAACGCTTTGGTCCTAGACGATGAGCGGACGCATAAAAGCATGTTTTTTTTTTTTTAATTAATAATTTATTTAAGATAACTTTTTTAATTGCTCTAAAATCTGTTAACCATAATTATAGTTAGGTGTGATAGACTAGTTAAAATATTTGTCTCAAAAGCTTTTTCTTGCACGTAAGCATGAACAAGCGCTTGTTTTATATACAAATCACAAACAACATGAAGAATAGATCATGAGTCAATACAAATGTACTTTAGGATTATCTTGACACATCACTAGATCAAAACCCTAATCTCACACAGAATACAGTGATTGCTACATTCCCACACTGTACATAAAATAAGCAGTAAGGGTAAAAAAACTGTATTAGTCTCAAATTGTAAACGATAAAATTAATGATTATAAAAACTCAATTGAGGTCATAATTTCGGAGGAAAAATACCGAAAGTGGTAAGTCATTTCACAACTTACAGCTGGTACGTAGCAGAAACAATCAATCAAATCTAACAATGCGAGACTTCCACGCATCTATAGTGTGTGGATAAATTTACAAGCGATGCCGGCTGGTTCTTTTGTAAAATTTCGATAGAAGAATAATGTCAAAGATTTCATAAATATACGGTCTGTCGGTCAAAAGCATGAATACTCAATACTCAATATGTTTATTGCCATATATGTATGCATGCAGATCATAACACGATTTACATCATAAATAACATAGTACATATTATGACCCGGTTAGGCAACAGTAAGAGCGGAACGGTCTATTTATCATGGAACAATTCCTCCATAGTGTAGTAACATTTGGATTGTTAGAAGTTTTTGAGAACATTAGTGACGCTTGATTCAATAAACTATTAGTGAAGCCGTTTTCGTTTTCTGTCTTTTATTTTATTTGGTTATTTATTTAATATTTTTACGGCCATCGTAGATAGTACTATGAATTTCTAGTTTAGCGTTCGGTTCAATAATTGTATGCCTATGTTGCGATCTGATTTTACGCAGATTGTCGATTGAAGTACCCTTACTGAGACCTACTTCTTGTACAGCTGTACCATCAGACTTCTATCTCCCAAGAATACACGATTCGTGTCTACCTCGAATACTCTATGTGTTATTTGTAGCTATTGTATCTCTCGTATTATTTTAAGCTTGTTCTAACATTATTTCTTACTTTGTTGACTTGTTAGTGCTTTTATGGCGACAAGTGAGCCGAGTTAGATCGTTAACATGGACGTAGTTAGGAGGGATTAGAGAGGATGGAAGGGGGGGTTAATTTCTGACCTACTTATTAATTGTGTAAATAAATCTCCTTAATGCGCCCAGTGTATTGAGAGCTTTTCCAAAATAACTCAAGATAATAAAATACGTATGTTATTGATTTAGTTCACTTGACTTCTAATGTATTCGAGTATTCATATAATATCGTCAAGTTACAGGCGTTTTATCAAGTATTTAAAATTATTTAACCCCTTGAGTTGAGTTTTTTTTAGCTGACTTCGAAAAAGAGGAGGTTATCAATTCGACTGAATGTTGTTCTCCAATAAAAACATAAATATTTTAATCAATCCGCAATTGGCTGAGATATCAAATGAAATACACGAAAAAGCCACCCCCAAACAATAAACCTCAATCCATTTTAAATTCAGTTAAAAGGCACACAGCGTTTTATTTCCGCAATAATTAATGAAGTTTTTGTGTTTGAAAACAAACTCTTTCCCCCATTTCTTTCCTCCATTAATACATTTAATGAAGTCTTTGTGTTTGAAATACTCACGCTTTCTCTCTCCCCTCGTCCATGAAGTTCTTGTGTTTGAAATATTATTATCCACGCTTTCCATCCCTCCTCCTCAATTAATACACTTTATGAAGTTTTTGTGCTGAAATACTCACGCTTTCTCCCCCCTCCTCCGTGAAGTTTATACTCCCGCTTCACTGCCCCTTCTTCATATATTCTTAATACGTCCTCGGTCGTAACATAACTATATTGTAGGATGTTTGTCAGCTGGTGGGCGCAGCGTCACCATTGTTCTTATTGAATGGACTCCTGACCTGACATATTACTTGCGAAATAGTTCTATTTCAGTAGAACTTTCATTCTGGATTATGGCACAAACTCTTAAAAAAAACCTGAGTGCATAAAAAACTTTTATAGATAGTTATACAATCAGCAATCGATTGTTGGATTCTAGTTTTTTGAGTTTCAACGCAATTATGCATTTTTTTTAAATAAAAAGGCGCATTCTTCCATGTGGTCTGCGTGATGGTGAGCAAAAATTGCTGTCTATGGACACCTGAAGCACTAGCGGTGCTTTGCAAGCCCGCAGAGGTAGTTGTAGATATCTTTTTGAAACACTCCATGTTGATGCTCGGCGGGACGACCTTGGAGAAGGATATTCCACGCCTTGCTGGTCCGCGGAAGAAAGCAGCAGGAAAACCAGACGGTGTGGGATTTCTAGCATTTCTAGTCTAGAGGCTGTAGCTGGTATTCCATTGCTTTATAAAGAAGAAGCTGCTGACCCGGCGCGAAGTGTCGCTTTACACTGTTGAACACACCGAACTTCTTGGAAGCGAGTTTCGCTTTGGCCTCTAAGTGACCCCGAAACTGGACCTCACAAGAAATATTAACGCAGAGGATCTCCAAGTTCTTTGAGATTTTCAAGGGAATGCCCGGGCTTTTCTTGTGTTTATACAATAAACATACAGTTGAAAGGGGAAAGCGAAACTTGATTCGAACTTTCGAGTTAGAAGTTAGATGATAGTAGTTGAAGTGCGACGGCTGCACGCATGTAAGCAAGACAACTAGCAACAAACTTGAAAACAACTATTTACAACTCGTGAAGATGGATCGATTCTTCTAGTAATTGAGAGTCAGTCGGACGGACTTCTTGTACTGAAGAAACTGTTATTTAATCTGGGGACCTAAAATACAGAGTAACTGATAATTAGCTGACAACCTCTCGCAGGCAAGAGGGCTTCCCTACATTATACCTAACAACTTTAGTTCCATTATGGAATTGCGTATTTTACTAATTTTGTCACACAGCGGGCAATGGAGAGATCTATGCTCGGAGTTTCTTTGCGCGATAGAATCCGAAACGTGGATATTCGCCAAAGAACCAAAGTCACCGACATAGCTGTTAAAATTTGCAAGTTGAAGTGGCAATGGGCAGGCCACATCGCTCGGAGAACCGATAACCGATGGGGAGAAAGGTTCTTGAGTGGAGACCACGAACCGGAAGACCTCCCACTAGATGGATCGACGACATAGTCGCTGGCATCCAGTGGATGCAAAAGGCAGGCTGTCGTTCAGTGTGGAGGTTAAAGGGGGAGGCCTATGTTCAGCAGTGGACGTCTTCTGGCTGATGATGATGATGATGACTAATTTTGTGGTTTTGTGGCTAACTATACGAGATCGAATCAGAAATGAGGAGATCCGTAGACGAACGAAAGTCACCGATATATCCCACCGGATTAGCAAGTTGAAGTGGCAGTGGGCACGCAGAACAGATGGCCGATGGGGCCGAAAGGTTCTCGAATGGAGACCACGGACCGGTAAGCGCAGCGTAGGACGTCCACCCCACCCACAAGATAGGCAGATGACCTAAAAGAGACCACAGGGAAACGCTGGATGCAGGTCACTTCCAACCGGCCCTTTTGGAGATCGATGGGGCCTATGTCCAGCAGTGGACGTCCTATGGCTGAAATGATGACTAATGTTGTGAAGTCAGTATTTTTATTGTTTTATTTTCATCATACCTATCAATTATGACCAAGACACAGTTTTTTATTCTTGAAAACAAAAAGCGCGATCGCAAAACCAAATCAACCGGGACGGTTTAATCCGCTGCAATATGGTATTACATTCCATTCAGAGATTGGTACGTAGAGCTTCGTAGCAACGTCCGTAGCAAATGCTACGCTGTAGTGGAATTGCTACGGCGAACAGACACGTATTTTTTTTATTCTTTGCTGATTTCGCTTGATAACACTAGCTGCGCTCAGTGGGTTCCGGTTATCTTTCAGGATTCGTATATATTATTCAGGATAATGTAGCCTATATGTTTTAATCCAGTGCATGTTTGTGTAATTGTTCGACGTTAACTATGGCGTACCGCGTGAAGTTTTGTGGGCAAGTATTTAATTCCAATACAATTTTCAAATTTGAATTTGATCAAAATTGGTTGAGGGATTGCGAAGGGATAGGGGTCGCGAGAATCTGTTCAGGGCTAATAATATGAATGTATAAAATTGCTGTTTTTATTTACTTAGGATTATTTATAGATATTTCATTAACTTGTTAACGTATCCCTTACTTGGTAATTTATCATGATTACCTAACGATTGATGTTCGCTTCGATTCATTTATTAATTAGAATTCCGAGCAGGTACGGTTTTGTACTTTAACGGTTAGTATTAAAAGGTGATCTTGGCCCGAGCATTTATTTGTTCTGACAGCTGAAATAACAAAAGGTGAATGAAATGCTTAGGGTAGGTTGCATCATGTTACTTTAGCTTTAACAAACATCGACATTTCAGTTAAAGTACCGGTTAGGCAAAAATTTAGTTGCACCATCTGACAATTGTTAAATGACGTCATAACCTTAGCTGTTAACCGTAACTGCCCACGATTCGCTATTGTTTATTTTAAATATCTGTCAGATGCATAAAATATAATTCCACCTATGCATCTGGAGTAAATAAGGTCTCATTTGACTTGCAACCCTGGTAACTTTAACTATGATAAGGAATACGCTGGTGCAACGCATTTTGCAGTAACTGCTAAAGTCAGCGTTATTGTTATTGTCAAATTTGTCATAAACCTTAACTTTGACAACTACTTGGTGCAACCAAACCTTACTCTAACTTTTCGTAGTTTTTAGGGTTCCGTACCCAAAGAGTAAAAACGGGACCCTATTACTAAGCATACGATGTTTGTCTGTCTGTCTGTCCTACATATTAACGGCTGTATCAGAACTGTATTGATAGCCAGTTCAAATTTTCACAGAATATGTAATGTAACGAAAAAAGATACGAGAAAAAGTAAAAACGAAAGGGCAACAAACGTATTTTTTTACTTATTCTTTTATTATCTCTAATGTAAAAACGGTAATACTTACAAGCGCCAAACTTGGCATGATTATAGTACACACTCTAAAGTATAACAAATAATAATGGTCAAGTCTGAGTTGGTGTAAAATTTTAGTTCATTACCAAGTTATAACTGGTAATTCCTTACCTGGATGACATCATTATCATTTCATATCGAAATCGAAATGCCATATCTTACTAATTTTGAAGTCGGTTTTTTTAATTGATAATTATTGTATTTTGTGGTGGTACGGAACCCTCAGCGCGCGAACCCGACTCGCACATGGCCGGTTTATTTTTTAGTACAGAATAGATGTTCGTTGGGCCACCAATTCGCCTGATGGTAAGCGACGGTGTGGCCGGAGATGTAACACGATTATAGTTTTGAACGTAAGACTGCAGCAAGTACCTAATATACTTCAATGAAATATTAAGACAAATTCTTTTAATTTACCTTCTTCCAATACTATTGCAGCTGTCAGTATATGAATAGCTACAGTTGGTAGCTACAGCCCTTTGGTCCGCAGAAAAGACGCGTCGAACTCCGCATCACAGTTGCTAACTGGTTTTGAATGACTGTCGATTCGTTTATGTGGGTGCAACCGGCTACAACAAATTTCTTACAAAAAAGCCTTATCAGACGTGCTATTAAAAAGAAATCTGTTCTTTGGTCTTATTTGGTGTTTTTTATTTACTTTTTGTTTTTATTATTAATTCTTAGTTAATCCGCCGTAACATTAGGTACATATTCTGTTAAAATATTCAAAAGATACAGCTGTTAAAAGATAGGTCAGACGGACAGACAGGCAGCGTAGGCTTAGTAATAGGGTCCCGTTTACACCCTTTGGGGTACGGAACCCTAAAAAGTACCAAAAAGCTACGTACCGTAGTACCACCTACGACTATTACAAACGTTTGCTAAAAGAAAATACTATATTTATTTAATAGATAGCTGTTTACTAGGTAAATAAAGCTTTTTGATACCTTCAAGGTGTAAATATTTACTTTACTTTGCTAGATTTTTTAAAATACTCTCTTTCTTTTTCTCTCTTTTTTCTCTCTCTTTTTTACTCTCTTTTTTGAATTTCTTAAATAATCTGGCTGTCTTCAAATCACGAGTGAATCGGTTCCTTCTAGACAAGCGTGCTCCAACGTAGACCGCATCATCGCTTAACATCAGGCGTGATGGTGGTCAAACGCAAGCCTATTAATTATAAAAAAAAAAAAAACATATCAGCAAATAGAAGTAGTATATAGTTACTATTCCGATAGAAAAGTAAACAACCCATTTTCCTTCCCGAATATTGCTTTCGTTGCCATGTCGTAGCTACATTTTACCGTATCGAGGTCATTTCGCGTTAGTTAAGCAACATATGCATTTCCCGGATTTCCTGAATCTACAGTAGATTAACTTAAACTAGTGTACAAAGCACATTTATTATGTTTGGCTGGTTTCACAGCCCGTGCGGGTCGCCCGTACTATACGGGAGACGGGATCTACGCGGAGGCAAGTCCCGTACGGAACAATCCGCGTCGGTAGCATTGTAGGTATATCGCACCCTCTGCACTACTTTTCTTGCTTGTATTTTTTTGATGTCGTTCCGTTGGTTTGTTCTTTGAAAATAATTTGTTCTTACATTATCAAAAGACGGGGCTTTATCCTTTATCCAACCGTAATAAGAGAGTATGAATATGTCATTTTAACTTTAAAACGGGTCGAGTGCTAAACGTTGTTAACAAAATAACCCATCATAACTTCGCGAGTTTTCGTTCTTTGAATTAACTTGAAATGTGAATAAATCACAAAGAGCAAACTCTCTGCGAGTTCATAACGATATTCATTTATTATTCACTTTGTCATTATTTTAATTGAGAGTTTGTTTATAACTGACTGACTGCTGGAAATTTTATTCAGATGGCGGTAGCATAGCTATTCTTGTAACTTTAAAATATTTCTTTTAATATTTTACGGTAGTATATTAGCAACTCCAATCTTACGTTGAAATAAGCTAATGAATTTTATCAGAATTTTCTGTTTTGGTTCAGTTTTTTACAATGGAAACTGTCAGATGAATTCTTTCAGCGGCCGTACTTTAGTGGTCAATAAGCTTTGTCAATAAGTCAAGACCTTATTAGGTGACATAACCCATATTTCAATGTTGTTTACACATTGATATACCTATGATCAATTCATCGTCTAATGGTAGATTTTGGCTAATGCGATAGTGCCGTAACAGCGGGACATAAAACACCTTTATACAGTAATGGAATGAAACTTTTAGTGTGCGCCGAACTTTGTGGCCTGTCTAAACACAGTCTCAAAATGTGGCGGCGTCATTCAAATTCAAAGTGAGCTGCTTTGCTCGGTACTTCGTGCTAAGTAATCCGACCGAGCGCATTGAGTACTGAGCTTACGCCAGTAAACTCAGAGCGAAAAAGAGATAAAGTGATACTTAGCCGTTAACATCAGATGAGCTGTGGTCCAACGCAATCTATCAATAAAAAAATAAACTGGTCACGTGCGCGTCCGGCTCGCGCATCGATGATTCCGTACCACCACAAAATACAATAATTATCAATTTAAAAAACCGGCTTCAAAATTAGTAAGATATGGCATTTCGATCCGGTGAAATTATAAAGAGGTCATCCAGGTAAGGAATTACCAGTTATAACTTGGTAATGAACTAAAATTTTACTCCGACTCACACTTGGGCATTATTTATTGATTATGGTTATACTTTAGAGTGTGTACTACAATCGTGCCAAGTTTGACGCTTGCACGTATTATCGTTTTTACATTAGAGCTAATACAAAAATACGTTAAAAAAAAGTTTGTTGTATGTTTAGTTAGTTTACCCTTTAGTTTTTACTTTTTGACTTTTTTATATTTTGTTAATCCGCCGTAACGTTACAAATTCTGTGAAAATTTCAACTGTCTATCTATCACGGTTCGAAAGATTTAGCCGTTAATAGGTAGGACAGACAGACAGACGGTCAGACTGACAGACAGACAGACAGACATCGTAGGCTTAGTAATAGGGTCCCGTTTTTACCCATTCCCTAAAAAATTACCTGCATCAGCCATTATTTTTAAGCAAAAACTGATGTTTAATCGGGGAGACTATTTCTCCAAATGGGTTTGTAACTACAAAGTACCATCCCCATTGCCAGCTTTTGTTTCAAAAGTAAAGTAGAAACCACTTGTAACGTTCCGTCTCAACATTCAACTCTGGGTACTTAACAAGTCAAGCGCCAGTCCGATATTCTCTCTCTGAACTGTATCTTCTTCTATTTGGTAAAATAGTTTAATTAAAAAGTTAAGTCGACTCAAACGTTTGTAGAACTTTATTGGAAGAACTTTGGCTTCGTCTATAAGTCTCGGTGTAGTTTTAGATTTTTTTAACCCTTGGATTGAAATACAGTTTGGAAGTCTCTATAGCTGATATCTTCTTTAGTTTTTAAGTAGGATTTATTACATTCAGGAAAGTATTAAAACAGTTTAGAAAACTTCTCGCTCACTATGTGGTACGCCAGATGATGTTTCCCACCTTCTGGTCGACTGCGGACGGAGCGAGTCTATGAGAGAATATATTATGTTGCACGAATACGGCGTAAACCCTCGAAATGTTGGCATGTTTCAAGGTATCCTGGCGGCACCCACGAGTGATGCGGCGCGGGCCTTGTATGCCATGGTCTCGGTCGTATTGGATCAGCGTGGGACTCTGCTCCCTTTTGATTGTGTATGATAGGTGCTTTCAAAAACGGGGCTGGCATAATCGCATATTGACTAAAGTCCCAAACAAAACTTAAATTTTAAAAAAATACTTCTCGTTGCTAGAAGTTTAATGAACATAAAACTAATAATGGACGCTGGTCGGACGACATCGTTAAGGCAGCAGGAAAGCAGTGGACAAGGCTAGCACAGGACCGGAAAAGATGGCGCGCTGAAGAGGAGACATATACCCAGCAGTGGGTGGAGAATGGTTGATGATGATGATGAAAACTAATAATAAGTTTTTTTACAAGCTAATATTTAACTTGCCTTGTTAATATGGATCAAAACGAGTTTTAAAACAGTTACCCCCTAACCGATTGAACTGAAATTTTGCGTGATTACACGTTTACAGACCTAAATGACGTCCTTCTAAATCCAATATGCTGGACTCCCAAATATGGCGGATCAGTTACTTTTTATGCACTCACATGATATTATGAGTATCAAATGAAAGGATTTGCTGAGAAGAATACGAAAAACAAAATGACGGCACACTAAATTTTATATCGGCATCACAACCTATTTTTTGGGATTTGAACCTATACCAAGAACGTGGAAATCGAACGCGCAAACCACTGAGCTATCATCGCTACATACACGCTCAGACCGCCATCGTAACCATAGTTTCGAAACCATTTTTTTTTTTTTTTTTTTTTTTTATATTATAAGTAATGAGTTTACGTTTGACCACCAGCTCGCCTGATGTTTACGAACGATGCAAAATTTATAAGTTCAAGACTCGTGGTAAATATCTCAACTTTAGTCTAAAACCTTTTACTTGGCTCGTGAAATTTGTTTAACCTAACAAATATCAGCTTTTACTAAACAAAGCCCGATAAAACCACTCAGCCTACAGCCCAGAACTAAAACACAATCTAGGGTCCAATTCCGGCGAGTGTTCGGAGAAACCCCCTTGTTTGGGGCCAAATTAACACTTCGAGAGCCGGCAATTTGCTACCGGCCCTAGTTATACGGTACTAGGGTACCAGACACCGTATGTATTTATACGGGTTCACCAGACACCGTATATATATTGTGTTTTTATACGTGCGGACGTCGAATTTATGTTAGCAACGCAAAGATATTTAAAACTATGGATATCGGAACAAGACGACACAGTGAGAGTCGCTGGCATCCAGTGGATGCAAAAGGCAGGCTGTCGTTCAGTGTGGAGGTTAAAGGGGGAGGCCTATGTTCAGCAGTAGACGTCTTCTTGCTGATGATGATGATATCGGAACAAAAGGGAGTCCCCATACAACAAACGTATTTTTTTTACGTGATTTTGTATTAGCTCTAATGTAAAAACGGTAATACGTAAAAGCATAAAAGTTGGCATGATTATAATACGAACTTTGTAGTAAAACAACAAATAATAAATAATGGCCAAGTGCGAGTCGGTGACAAATTTCTACTCATTACCAAGTTATAACTGGTAATTGGGTTATTTGGATGACCTCATTTTCTTCCACCGAATCGTAATATTATATTTTAAAAACTTTGAAGTAGGTTTTTAAATTGATACCTAATTATTGTATTTTGTGGTGGTACGGAACATACAGTGCGCGAGCCTGACTTGCACTTGGCCGGTTTTTTGGATGACATTTGAAATGAAATCAGATTAAGAGGCACCTTTTTGAAATTATTGTCTATCTTACCGATCGAACTCAACGTGTTAAGCTAGACAATAACGTATTTAGTAACGACATTCCAATTACAAACTATGGCGTGCCACAGGGCAGCGTCCTTGGGCCTACCTTATTTCTCATGTTTATAAACAACCTAGCCAATCTTAAGCTAAATCACGGAAAAATTGTTCTGTATGCAGATGATACTGCGCTACTCTTTGAAGGAAATAGCTGGCCAACAGCATTTCATACAGCTGAAAACGGACTACACCAAGTCATCAAATGGTTAAACTTAAACTTGCTCACCTTAAATACGCAAAAAACAAATTTTATCCCATTCTCTATTAAAGACTCATTGCAACCTGAAAGAAACCTATCTTTAACTGCTCACACTTGTGATACTGGTAATGCAGACAACTGCGACTGCCAAAAAATTTAAAGAGTTATCACCACAAAATATCTCGGCGTGACGCTAGACAATAAACTATCATGGTACCCCCAACTAGCTATAGTTGCAAATCGAGCTAGAAAATTAATCTGGTTATTTAAACATTTGCGAAATATCTCTGATATCAAACTCCTAACGTACATTTACAGGGCACTCGTACAATCTATTCTATCGTACTGTATAGCTGTTTGGGGTGGAACTTTTAAGACACGCTTCTTAAGTATCGAACGCGCACAGAGAGGAATTCTAAAAGTTATGTTAAAAAAGAAAATAGGGTACAGCACGGTGAAACTGTATAGTGATGCAAACGTTCTGACTGTTAGACAATTATATATATTACAATGTATCTTGAAGGTTCATAAAGGTATTACTGTAGACCCAAATATCGTAAAAAAAAGGAACCCTTACTCAGTAGTAAAGCAACCATCCGTAAGAACCCTTTTTGCAGAAAAACAATTTTCAGTACACTCAATAAAAATTTATAATAAAATTAATACAATCAAAAATATTTACACAATGTCACTTCATAAATGTAAAAAATGTATATTAACATGGTTAAAGCAACTTGATTACGAGCAAACGGAGCACTTACTCAGTCATTGACATAAACACATACACGCACATTAACCACCCACTTTAATTTAAAACTACCCTACATAATTATAAACTGTTCTGAAATATAAATGTGAAATTACGATGTAACAACGAAAGAGCGGTCTCTCCTAACACAGGTTGTCAAAACTTAACAGGAGAGGCCAAACACCTGTTTTATAAAAATCAGTTAATAAAGAATTTTTTTTTTTTTTTTTTTTTTTTTATACTCTGATTTAAAAAATATACTACTTTTATCCCAAAAAAACGTTCCTGTGGGATAGCGGGTGAAACCGCGGGCTAGTAAAATCATAAAAATAAAAATCAAAATCTAGATCTGTCATTTCAATATATTATAATAGTAGTCATTTTAGAAGCTTTGTAAACTCGGTATACTTTTTTCGCGCTAGATCCAACATCTATGTGCTTATAAATCAATGTAGCGAGGGTCGCATTATTTTATACGGGTTTTACAATTTTACATCGGGTCGTGTGGCTTATACGAGTACTTGCCGCTTTTGTGAAGTGTATTGTCATGGCCAGTTCTGTCTAGGAAAGATTTTATAATAAGTAATATAACTTTCTGCTTGAAAACGTGATACATAATGTACGTGAAAAATTATGAGCTGCTGTGCTAATAAGTCTTCTGTGTCAATTCAATTCAATTTCTTCTTCGTGGCTTCGTGCGGTTTTGCCACAACTTGCTAATGTCTTGTTTAGAGTCGAGTAGGCAAATATTCTGGAGATTTGTCCGGTTTATTGGTGGCGGGATCCCAATTTGTGAAGATGATCGGTGAAGTCTTGGATCTTGAAGAACTTCTGATAGTGATTTAATCTTCTTGATGAAATCACGCTGCCTAATTTTTAAACAACTTTGTTATAACAAAACATGAAGGTATATATTTTATACAAAATCAAGGACATCGCCGACTGGAAATAAACGTTTTATTTATATATTTTATATTAATTTTTATTTGTCGAAATGTATTTGTATATGTGACACTACGAGTACTTGAATCAAAGAATTCGAACCCAGTAGAAAAGGTAAGGTCAAAGTTCTTTGACTTGAATAAGAAAATTACATAAATAAAAAAAGATTTTCATGTTTTGGTGGTACTCTAAATTTATGCGAAAATTAGGCCCTTAGTTATTTGTCATCCTCCAGGTGGAGCGACGATCTGCTACAGGCGGCTGGTGGCAAGTGAATGCGTGCCTAGTATCGTTATTTGGAAGAGGCCTACGTCCAGCAGTGGCCACGCTCACCGGCCTCAGCTATCTCTTTCACACGTTTTTTTTTGCATAATATAAATAAAACCGGCCAAGCGCGACTCGGGCTCGCGTACCACCACATAGCTAGTTAGCTACTACAGTACAAAAAAAAATAGTGCAAAAAGACAACATTTCTTTAATGCCCCGGCGGTCACCCATCCAAGTACCGACCGCGCCCGACGTTGCTTAACTTCGGTGATCGTACGAGAACCGGTGGTGAACAGAAATTGGTCACCTACTCGCACTTGGCCATTTATTATTACTTATTTGTTATTATTTAGAGTATGTATTATAATCATGCCAAGTTTGACGCTTGTACGTATTACCGTTTTTACATTAGAACTAATACAAAAATAAGTAAAAAAATACGTTTGTTGCCCTTTAGTTTTTACTATTTCTCGTTTTTTATTATTTGTTGGTTAATCCGCCGTAACATTACATATTCTGTAAAAATTTAAACTGGCTATCTATTACGGTTCGAAAGATAAAGCCGTTAATAGGTAGGACAGACGGACAGACATCGTAGGCTTAGTAATAGGGTCCCGTTTCTACCCTTTGGGTACGGAACCCTAAACAAGCTGTAAGCGTTGCAAAGAGATAGCTGATGAGATAGTGAACGATGAACGCAGCCTTAATTATACTGATGATAGAAAAATGCAGTTTATTTTACTGCCAAGCTATACAAACAGATAAAACTACAAAATAGGTAAATACGCGATTTTGCTAACTTAAAAAGAAAGCGAATCATCGTTACAAGAGGTGATTGCGTAGTAAATTACTTTTAGGTATCTCAGAGCACTAAAATAAAGTAGCGAAGTTCCTTCCTCAGCAGGAATAGGAGGGCCGAGCTCAAAGACGTAAACTTGCCGATATTGAGATTAGGGTTGGTAGGCACCTGCCCTTCTTAAAATGTGAGTGACTGACCTAACAATGTGAGACGAGGGAAATAAGTAAGGGAGTTTAACAAACTCAAGGTCAACGTTTTTAACAAAAAAAAACATTTTTGCAAGTCTTCAAGTTTTTTTTATTTTTTAAATTTTGAAATTAAAATTATGTTTGGTTATATAATTCTTTTGGGAAATAGTTGCACAGTGGGCAATGGAATAACTATGCTCGGAGTTTTTTTACGCGATTGAATCCGGAACGTGGATATTCGCCGAATATCCAGAGTCACCGACATAGCTGTAAAAATTTGAAGTGGCATTGAGCAAGCCACATCGCTCGAAGAACCGATAACCGATGGGGAAGAAAGGTTTTAGAGTGGAGACCACGAACTGAAAGACGCAGACTGAAAGACCTTACCATTATCTGTCTCTGATAGCCTACCATTACACAGTCTTCTCTGTCTCTACATAGTATAAAATAAAGTCGCGTTCCCCGTCTGTCTGTCTGTATGACCGCTAACTCCCTAAACCACGCAATGGATTTTGACGCGGTTTTCACCATCAGTAAGATAATTTTTCACGGAAGGTTTATATATATTATATTATGTTAAAACTTACACAATATATACGGTGCAAAACCAGGACGGGTCACTAGTTTAAAATAAAAGTTAATTCTGTTCCATAATTTTTGGTTTAGATGTACTGTTTGCGAAATATGAACTGCTAAAAATACCAAAGATATATGATTATTTACGGGATATCCGTGGTAAGGTTGTGGAATGAGCTCCAGATATTTCAGCGCAGTTAGAGGCCTCCCCCGTTAACCACCACACTGAACGACAGCCTGCCTTTTGCATCCACTGGATGCCCGCGGCTCCCACAATGTCGTCGGTCCATCTAGTGGGAGGCCTACCTACGCTGACTCTTCCGGTTCGTGGTCTCCACTTCAAAACCTTTCTAACTCCACAACCTTACCACGGTAAATATCCCGTAAATGATCATATCATCAGCCAGAAGACGTCCACTGCTGAACATAGGCCTCCCCCTTTAACCTCCACACTGAACGAAAGTCTGCCTTTTGCATCCACTAGATGCCCGCGACTGATCATACAAATTTAGTGAACAACCGTGATTGTTTAAAACAGTGTTTTGTTAAAAATCCCGTTGTCGGATAACTTTTATAAAAATTTAATCCTCCTTATTTCACTAACGTAGTAATTTCTATTTTAAATCATTGAAGGTTGGATATACAGCATTTTATCTCTTGTTCGTACTAAAGTTATACTGTTACCAAAGTTATACGACCTGTGGCGAATATGAAAAATGTTTGTTTTCTTCTATGAAAGTGAACTTTATTTATTCACCTCTGCTGGCCAGAATAGTCAATAAAATTTGTAACTCGATAAAATCGCACTAAATTTAAGATAGGTTATGCTGTTATGTGCCAGTACAAAACAGATTGAGTTCAACCCTGACCTTTGTAGATAACATCTGAATCTTTCCCAGACGTTTAGGTATGTTAGCTATTAGCTCTTCATATTCAGAAAAGCGAAGATATTTTAGTTATGTCGGTAGAAACAGTAGCTTTAATTAATTATACGTATTTAAATGTCTGTCAGCTCAGTTTGTCCTACATAATTTAAATGTTATAGACATTTAAAAAAATTTATGACCGGGATTCAAACCTTCGGTTTCGGGTATACGCCCCAGGCGCTCTATCCACTAAGCTACGATCACTTTCCTGTCGACCATCAAATTTTTGAGCTGTCTTAGCAACCAATCTAAGCGTTGGTAGTGGAACAATTAGAAGGTCCTTACGAAAAGAAAATTAAGAAAATTGCGCAGAAAATTGGAAAATTTAACGACTATTTTAACTCGCGGGCGAAACCGCAGGGCGCAGCTAGTATAATATAAAACTTACACCCGTGGTAAGACGGGGCGAGTCGCTTAGTCAACTATAAAGCGTTTAAGTTTTATAGCAATTCTTTCTATCGATATTAACGGCGGTAACGTTTGCTTGGATCATTACACGGTGCAATTTCCTATGCAATCTCGACGCCAGAGATTCTAGAATAAATCGATTTAATCATAACATTGACTTAATTGATTGTGTGTAAAATAAAACAACCAATCCAACTAACATCAGTTGGATAGGAGAATAGGCGTGGGTGTCGCATAATGGCAGTATTACATAGTTACCATTTGAAGAAAAATATTATACTATGACGAGCCGTGAAAAGTATATGTAAAATAAGGTTTTTACGTTCTAGTACTTACGTAAATAGAGGTCATGGAGACTAGTTCTTATCATTATTATGGGCCCCTTAGCCGCTTATAATGTCTTGCCAAGTTTCGATTGTATACTGTGAGTAAAGTAATTAATGAGTTAAGTTAATAATACCGTGATTAAACTATGGCAGCTTTCACCATTGGATTTGACGAGGTGTTTCATCATAATCAGCCTTTTATCACTCCACTGCTGAACTTTATGCCTACCCCCGAAAGGTTGATTGGGTCATATCCACCACGCTGGCCCAGTGCGGGTTGGTGGATTCACAAACGCCATTGAATTCCTTCTCCGTACGTATGCAGGTTTCCTCACGATGTTTTCCTTCACCGAAAAGCCAGTGGTATTAAAATCCGTACATAAACTCCAAAGAGCTCATTGGTATGGGCCCGGGGTTTGAACCTGCGACCTCACGCTTTCAAGTCTAGCAGTTTTCCAAACGGTTTACCACGGCTTATGACGAGGTGTTTATGGGTTGACAAATCAAAAGGTATTCCAATATATATATATTATTCCAACAATGTTCGTTCAATTATATCCAACCTGCAAAATAGCCCGATACCTTAGAATAACTACTCAGAGAAGGTAGGTTTCCAAACAACGCCTTCTCAAAACGTAAGCTACAAATTCGCTTTGTAGCTTACGTTTCGATTGGTATTTTAATCGATTTAAGCAAGAAAATTAATGGATTACGTGTGGAATGTCACACCATAACTCTTATGCTGCTTTTCTGATTCGTTGTGGTAAGATTTCACCGCGCAAATTGTCATAGTAAATTTTTTATATATTTTTTTGGTGTCATATATGACACCATTTGAATGGCTTAAATTTTGCGAATGTACTTGGTTTCTTTGTGTAGTTATTCTAAGCCCGATACACTTAATAATTAAAAATATATCAATTACAATACCAACAAGCATCGAAACAGTCATAATTAAAAAAAGCTGCTATTTTTGATGAATTCAGGGTTAATGTTAGTAAAAGTTGTGAGTAAAACCTCTTTTCGTCTCAGTGCCCTCGTTTCGCCTAACCTATATATTATGTGCAAATCAGGAGCAGTCAACTAGCTACAATTTTTTTTCTATACATGCCTATTACCTCAAGTTGACCTCCAATTTTGATCCAAATAAACTAAAACGCAATTCGCCTATTATGCCTTAATTAAACCATAGATAAAACATCCAATTTACGTACCATTGTAATAGACAAGCATTGTTGGTAGAAACTGCTGTTCATTTAGACTCACCTTGTTTGCATTCCTTCCCTATCTAAATGAAATTGGGGTCGACAAGACAGACGGGTCTATTAAACGTGTAAATGGGTAGTTAGGAACCTGCTTCTTTCTTAACGAGATTTTATACCAGGATAAGAAAAGCTTAATTGTGACACCATAAGACAACATTTGTATTTGTATTTATTTATTCAATTAGCACGGTTCAAAAACCAATTACACTAATGACAGACAATATTACATAATTATGGAATTTAAATACCTACATCGTTCATCATGGCAATCTCCTACCTTTTTTAGGGTAGGATAGGGTAGCCTACACTGTCTGTCTGTCCGTGTGTCCGTCCGTCTGTCCGTCCGTCCGTCCTACCTTTTAACGGCTGTATCTTTCGAACCGTAATAGATAGCCAGTTAAAAATTTAACAGAATATGTAATGTCATGGCGGATTAACTAAGAAATAATAATATAGGCAAAAAGTAAAAACTAAAGAGAGTTCCCCATACAACAAACGTTTTTTTTAAACGTATTTTTGTATTAGCTCTAATGTAAAAACGGTAATACGTACAAGCGTCAAACTTAGCATGATATAGTACATACTCTAAAGTAACAACAAATAATAAATACTGGCCAAATGCGAGTCGGTGACAAATTCACCGAAGTTAAGCAACGTCATGCGTGCTCGATACTTAGATGGGTGGGGCGTGATGTTGTCTTTTTGCACTACTTTTTGTAATTAACAATTTATGTGGTGGTACGGAACCGTCAGTGTGCGAGCCCGACTTGCACTTTGTCGGTTTATTTTTATATAGAATAGGTCTACGCTTGGTCAACGACTCACCTGATGGACAGTGATGTTGTGGCCAAAGTTTGAAGACGTAGACCAAGAAGGTACTTAGGTACTCACTATATACCGAATGTCGGTAAATTGGAATAGAAAAGTTTTGTAAATGGAATCTAGCTTGCTTCAGACGATCATTTCAATACAAGCAAATGTGGACCAGAAGTTCGGCAATGGCCAAATCCGCAGTTTTTATCGTGACATCCCAACACGAACATTTGCTTGATAATGTAGCTCTTTGTGTGGTGTGTGTTGCCAGTGATGAGATCATTTATATGGTACTGAGACTGGTCCTTAACTGTTGGCCTTTTGTAAAAACTCAGAGTCACACCAGGGGCAATGGAGAGAGCTATGCTCGGAGTTTATTTGCGCGATATAATCTGGAATGTGGATATTCGCTAAATAACCACCGACATAGCTATTAAAATTTGCAAGTTGAAGTGGCAATGGGCAGGCCACGTCGCTCAAAGAACCGATAACCGATGGGAAAGAAAGATTCTTGAGTGGAGACCACGAACCTGAAGACGTAGCGTAGGTAGACCTCACACTAGATGGACTGGCGGCATCGTGAGAGTCGTGTGTAAAACAACTTTAGTTTAATCATTTAATGTATAGATGAACTAACAACACCATTATAATGAAACTGTATTGGCGAAGTTCACACGTGTTCGTTGACAGTTGACAGTCTGTTGTCAACTGCCAACGAACACAGTATATAAGTGGCGGTTGCATTGCAATCGCCCTCACACATTCAGTTAGTCCGCAATCGAGCGGCGTTCTTCCTAGGGCGCCTCAGCCCCCTCCTCGGCGAGCGTAGTAAATTGTCACTTAGAAATAAGCTGACAATTTACAAAACTTGCATCCGCCCCGTCATGACTTACGCCTCTGTGGCATTCGCCCACGCCTCCCGCATCGATCTGGACAAGTTGCAGGTCATTCAAAATCGCTTCATACGCAGAGCGGTCGGCGCTAGCTGGTATATGCGAAACGCCGATCTGCACTGCGATGTTGAACTCCCATCCATGATTCAATACCTTAAGTATACCTCCCGCCGCTACTTTGACGCGGCGCCTCACCACCCCAATCCTCTTGTAGTAAAATCCTCCGACTACTCGACAGACGTGACAGACCCTCCTCCTCTCCGTAGACGCCCTAGAAACATCTTGGGCGACCCGGACGACCCCATCGCCGTCGTCACCGCGGCGGCGCTGGGCTCGCCCGATCCGACTGCTCCTAGCAATAGGAAATATTCAGTTTTTGGTACAGGCGTCGGTTACCAGAGGCACACACACACACAGCGATCCCGCCGGCAGGATCGTAGACCCACAGGATCTGTTAGAAGATCGGTTAGATTCTCTCCAAATAATCATTCAGTTCAACAAACCGTTAGGGCTCCAGGGCACACCCCCTCTGGGGTGCCTGGGCAAGTCTGATTCCCACTCCCGGCGACGGCCCAAGCCGAGGTTCGTACCATCGAGGTGCCCTTGTGCTAGTCGCCTATAAACTTAACCACCAAGTTATGCCGAACGCACTCTGCGTTCGCTAACTAGTCCGGTCAAGCTGTAGAGGCCAAAAGGCCAACAGTAAAAGTCAATCATAAAAAAAAAAAAAAAGCAATCGCCCTCTTTCTTTGCTCGAACCTCGAAGCGATAACAAGTGTAAACGAATTGTGTGTAAAACAGTTTAAAAGGTGATTTCTTGGCTGAAAAGCTAACAAATCAGAATCGGGATTAATAAGTTACAGATGTCTTCTTATTTTCCCATGTCCACAGAGTGTAATTTGTCTTTTGTTAAGTGGTTCAAAACCTGTTTGCTAGTCATGTTTTTTTTAGAGCCCTAATTAATAGTTATTGTACAAAGTGGCTGTTTTATTCCTTGCGTTTTTTTGATTATAATTTCTTTACTAATGATTAATTTAATACTAATTACTAAATAACTGTGCTCATGTTAAAAGTTCTTCAGATTATATATCCGATTAGTGTACTTATTGTTATATATGCAAATTTCTGCCGCCGATTCTGCGGCTGAGCCTGCTGTTGAGCCTGCCGCTGAGCCTGCTGTCGAGCCTGCGGCTGAGCCTACGGCGGAGCCTGCAGTGGAGCCTGCCGCGGAGTCTGCGGCTGAGCCTGCTGTCGAGCCTGCGGCTGAGCCTGCTGTCGAGCCTGCCGTTGAGCTTGCTGTCGAGCCTGCTGTCGAGCCTGCGGCTGAGCTTGCTGTCGAGCCTGCTGTCGAGCCTGCGGCTGAGCCTGCTGTCGAGCCTGGTCTGCGGCGAAGCATACAGTGGAGCCTGCAGTGGAGCCTGCCGCGAAGTCTGCGGCTGAGCCTGCTGTCGAGCCTGCGGCTGAGCCTGCGGCTGAGCCTGCCGTCGAGCCTGCGGCTGAGCCTGCTGTCGAGCCTGCGGCTGAGCCTGCTGTCGAGCCTGCGGTCGAGTCTGCGGTGGAGCATACAGCGGAGCCTGCAGTGGAGCCTGCCGCGGAGTCTGCGGCTGAGCCTGCAGCTGAGCCTGCGGCTGAGCCTGCGGCTGAGCCTGCCGTCGAGCCTGCGGCTGAGCCTGCTGTCGAGCCTGCGGCTGAGCCTGCGGTCGAGTCTGCGGCGGAGCATACAGCGGAGCCTGCCGCGGAGTCTGCGGCTGAGCCTGCTGTCGAGCCTGCGGCTGAGCCTGCGGCTGAGCCTGCCGTCGAACCTGCCAGCTGAGCCTGCAGCGGAGCCTCCAGTACGCAGTTGCGTAAAAGACGGTGTACGCAGTTGCGTAAGAGACATTGTACGCAGTTGCGTAAGATCCGGTGTACGTAGTCGCGTAAGAGCCGATGTACGCAGTTGCGTAAGAGACATTGTACGCAGTTGCGTAAGATCCGGTGTACGTAGTCGCGTAAGAGCCGATGTACGCAGTTGCGTAAGAGACAGTGTACGCAGTTGCGTACTGACTTAACTAAACCAGATTCGGTTTTAGTATGATACGATGTGCTTTTCAGTATGCAGTTGCATTCTGATATTATGTAACATAAAACGATAGTATAAGACTTCAAAATAAGATTGTAAAGTACACATTTAATTAACACGTATAATGTCTATTATCATATAATACATGACACGTATACACGAGGACGTGTAATTGAGTCGGATGGCCGAATGTAAAACAACTTTAGTTTAATCATTTAATGTATAGATGAACTAACAACACCATTATAATGAAACTGTATTGGCGAAGTTCACACGTGTTCGTTGACAGTTGACAGTCTGTTGTCAACTGCCAACGAACACAGTATATAAGTGGCAGTTGCATTGCAATCGCCCTCTTTCTTTGCTCGAACCTCGAAGCGATAACAAGTGTAAACGAATTGTGTGTAAAACAGTTTAAAAGATGATTTCTTGGCTGAAAAGCTAACACGTGGGCATCCAGTGGATGCAGATGGCAGGCTGTCGTTTAGTGTGGAGGTGAAAGGGGGAGGTCTATGTTCAGCAGCAGCCGTCTTTTGGCTGGTGGTGATGAATGTGGCTGCAACGTTACTGTAACATTGAAGGTGGATAGTTCGTCATTTATTGTGGCTCGTCAATCGAGTCACAGAGTAAACAGCCCCCACTTCCCGCTTGACCCGACTAATCGCGTCGGCGCGTTGACGTATCAATATTTACTTTGAAGTGGCGGCCGCCAACGAAAACAAATACATACAGATCACATCACACTGATATAAATGCGAAAGTTTGTGTGTGAATATTTTAACTGCAACTTTTTTTTGCACTTTTCGGTCCTTTCGTAATCATCATCATCATCATCATCATCATCAGCCAGAAGACGTCCACTGCTGAACATAGGCCTCCCCCTTTATCCTCCACACTGAACGACAGCCTGCCTTTTGCATCCACTGGATGCCAGCGACTCTTACTATGTCGTCGGTCCATCCAGTGGGAGGCCTACCTACGCTGCGTCTTCCGGTTCGTGGTCTCCACTCAAGAACCTTTCTTCCCCATCGGTTATCGGTTCTCCGAGCGATGTGGCCTGCCCATTGCCACTTCAACTTGCAAATTTTAACAGCTATGTCGGTGACTTTGGTTCTTTGGCGAATATCCACGTTTCGGATTCTATCGCGCAAAGAAACTCCGAGCATAGCTCTCTCCATTGCCCGCTGTGTGACTCTGAGTTTTTCCAAAAGGCCAACAGTTAAGGACCACGTCTCAGTACCATATGTCATCACTGGCAACACACACTGGTCAAAGACCCTTGTCTTTAGGCACTGTGGTATCTTGGTGATAAGGAATGTCGGATCCGTATGCCTGAACAGATTTTTTATAAATTCGGTATGGAGATGTCAAAATACAAGCTAAAAATAACACTACAAAAACAGTCTGCCCATAGACCGTTGAAGGTCTAAAGACAATACAAATGCTCAAGCCCACTATCAGTTGGCAGCGTACCCAACATGCTGGCGGCATTACCAGGCTGAATGGCAATACTAATGCATAGAGCCAGAAACACGTACGCCACACACTTTTTTTCTTCGGGAATGTGTTAAGTTTTGTAGAAAAACATGGAAGAATATTTGTTAAGTATTATGGACGCTGCTTGTGAGGTGTTGTTGGGTAATTTTCAATAACCCCGGGGGTCGATTTTTTAATCGCTCGTATGATATTTCGCACGAAAAAGTCATGCGAAATAACTGACTTTCCAACGAAATCCCAAACAAAAGTCGCATTTTTGTAATAATCATATCACTCGCAAACGCAACTAGTGGTTTGAACCGTCCGTATGTGCTTTCTATCAATATAAAATCTTTCAATTACATTTATTTTTATTTAAAAATCATAGGAGCGAGCTTCTAAAAAAAACTAAAATTGATTTTCACTGATGTGATAAACACTCGAAATTTGAGTTGCTTTAGTAACGTATTTGACCAGGAATTCATAACGTCTAGCAACATAAAATGAGCTATAAAGCATTTCGCGGTAAACAATTAGTGCTAAAAACTCAACCAAAAATTTCATTTAATATTCTGCTGAAAACCAGTGGGAAAGTAAATAAAGTGCATCCACTCATAAATGAGCACGAGTTCATTAGCACTGGTGAACATAAAATGTGCTTAGTTTTTCACGGTAAACAGATTCAAGTGCTAGAAACATCACTCGATTTTCAGCAGAAATTCTATCAAGAGCAGTAGTAAAAGTTCATCTGTACAATTATATTTCTTATCTTTGTACCATATCTATTTAAAGATATTGAAAGGAAATTTTCAAATATTTTTTTTTATAAATAATAGGCTAAGTATGATGTTAAGCGATGATGCGTTCTACGTTGGAGCACGTTTGCCTAGAAGAAACCGAATCACTCGTGATTTGAAGACACCAAGACACCCAGATTGTAACCATCGGGGAACACCCATTCAGGTAGCGCATTCCATACAGACTAGCAGTTCGCACAATAAATGTGGGATCAAAGCGCTTCGTACGGGGTTTCGGAGATTCATGATTGCTATTATGTTGAACAACGGTTCATTATGTGATTATGATGAGTTGATTATGTGTTGATTATGACAAGATTTATCTAAACAATTTTCTTTTTATTTTGGTATTTTAAAGTTACTGTTCTTGTTTAAAATAAGTCATAAGTAAGTCATAAGTAAATTTATTAATAAAATGGCAATTTACAAGTCAATACAGTTTTAACTTAAAAAGTAATAAAATAACATATAATAAAATAATAATTAATTGATTGAATTTCAAACAGATTAATTAATTAGCTTACAAAAATAAGAAATGAAAAAATAAACTAAAATTGTGGTTTGATTATAAAATTCGTCAAATTTGTAAAAGGACTGCCCGATGAGTTATTTTTATATAATTATATGTTAGGTATGTTAGGTTCGTTCACAAATTTTACTGTTGTTTATAGAAGTGTATAGACAGTGACGTCAATCACGTGGTGCAATAGGTTTTATGTGCGCGCACCATTTTAAACCCCCGCGTCGCATTAGCGGCGCATTGGGGCACTGTGCTCGTTTGGGTTGAAGTACGCGACCGGCGTCAGCGACCGACACGACGTCAGCATATAGATTCAGCAAATGACAAAAGCAATATAGACTCACGAAGTCCAATAATTTCATTTCAGCTGAGCGAGGGATACTATACTGAACTGGGCTCCCGATGCTTGATTGCAATGTCGTTACGTTTTATCGCTTGAAGGAATACGGTTTTCAATTGTTTGTTGTTGTGACATTTCTGAATGCATTATAATGTTCCCTTTAGGAAATATTATAATGCATTCAGGACCTTAAGGACTTTATATACCTACACCCTATGTATAAAGTCCTTGATTATAACTTAATACCATGGACGTTAATGAACGTAATATACCTAAAGGATTTATAATAAAGTCATATACAAATGTTATTAAGCCATTTTTTAGCTACATAATTTTCTCTAATATATAATTTAAATTTAAAATTGTATGCGATAATATCTTCGCATTGTCGCAAAGACTTCAAACGTGAAAATCTTGGGTATTTCAGAACTTTACTTTGACTTTGTAAAGCCACAAATGGATAGTATTTGAAACAGCGCTCTACTTGAAAAGGCAATGTGGTTTGATTATTTGAGATTATGTGTACCTTAGTGAACTTTGTAAGGAAGTTCTTGTACTTATAACAGATTTTAATTATATTTCTACTTTTCGAGGGCCGAAAGCCCCCAATAGCAAGCTCTAAGTTGCACAACGAGCTATGGAGAGGGCTATGCTCGGGGTTCCTCTATACGAGATCGAATCAGAAATGATCCGTAGACGATCGAAAGTTACCGGCATAGCCCACCGGATTAGCAAGTGAAGTCGCAGGGGTAGGGCACAAATCACGCAGAACAGATGGCCGATGGGCCGAAAGGTTCTGGAATGGAGACCACGGACTGGTAAGCGCAACGTAGGACGTGCACCCACAAGATGGACAGACGACCTAAAAGAAACCGCAGGGAAACGCTGCTGGATGCAGGCCGCTTCCAATCGGCCCTTTTGGAGATCGATGGGGGAGGCCTATGTCCAGCGGTGGACGTCCTATGACTGAAATATTGACGACGATGATGTCACAAGAGCTATAAGCTAAAGTTATTATTATTTTATTTTAACAAAATACTTTTTTTCTATGTCAAAATTATTGCTTTATTATTATTATCATACATAAACATATTTATTATTAATATATTTATTTCAAGTAAATTAACTCATACTATATGTTCTCAATTTAAGAATTACAGTCACATAAAAAAAGAAGAAAAAAATACAATACACAATTAAAATTACTAACAACTTAACTTAGGTAAGTACACAACTTTTGATTAATTAAAATTTAATAATTATACATTCAAATGAAAATCAAATTAATTTTAAAATATTCTAACATAAAATGTCAAGCAATTAAAATGTAACTAAAATGTAATTAATTAATTAAATAGGCACCCTAAAAATAAAATTTTCTGTGTCTAACGTTCATACCACAGCAGTGAGCAATGTAGTGTTTAGGTATTTATTATACTTTATGAAATATCGTTGTTTCCAATCCCTTTGGCGATACGGACAGGATTTTTTATGCCTGTTTCGTGGGGTCAGATAAGGGGCAGACAGGAATAAATCTTACAGGGAAGTTGGCGTTCAACGCAAGCTTATAAAATAAAAAAATACGTATAATTATTTTTTTACGAATGTCTAATATGTTCTGTTCACTGTTGTGTTGGTGTCTCTCCCAATAAAATAAATTAAATTAAATACTAACCACAATTTAAAAAATGCCAACCAACTGCATTCTTCAGTCTTCACGTGTTCATGGTGCATGTAACTGTGCCAAAATATCGGTACAAAATAACTTAGTATCTCGTTAATCATACTAATATCATAAATGCGAAAAGTTTGTTGGTTTGTTGTTCCTCTTTCACACAGCAACGGAGCAACGGATCGACCTGATTTTTTGCATTGGTATAGTTCAAGGCTACTTTTCATCATCGTCACCATTTTTCATCACAACGCGGGTGTAACCACGGTGCGCAGCTGTATGGTAATCATATAACTTTACAATAACCTCCTATTTGCTTTGCGTTGTCGGGCAAAGAGCAGGTTTTATTTTTGCCCTCTAAGTCGTAAAATGACATACAGTTCTCGTTAGGACACTTGTTAGTGATCAATAACTCTACAGGAGCTTTATAAGATTCCAATTTATCGATGTTTCTTAGGATTCGTCCAGACTGGTGTCAGACTTATATTTTTAGAAACAATAAAATTGTCTCTATCTTCGAAAAATTTCATAACCACTCGTGTGTGCACGGTTACGTTCGTAGCCATCAAATAACTGGTCAAAAGTGTGTTGAGACACGTATATGGGGTTTCGTAGCCAAAGTCATATAATTGTGATCACCTTCGTCTCGGCATATAATGTCAGTTGTCAACTTCTCAAAAGGTCATTTGCAGAATTAAATAAAAAAAAAAAAAAAAAAAAAAAAAAACAGCTCTGTGGACGTATGTTTTAATTGTTTATCGGGACTTAATGGGCGCATTATTTAGGTTAAAATTGTTTTTTTTTCATTCGACGTTTCGACCATGTTACAATAGCCGTGGTCACGAGCTGACTGAAAAAATTGCGGGTGAGTCCGGCGAAAAACGCGGATGTTGTGTTCTTCTACCCTCACTTGATCATGAAAAATCGCAGGATTAATAGTCAGTCAGCAGTCTCGATAAACATGTAGGTATTGTGTTCAAATCGCGAAAGTTCATAGCAACAATTAAGAGTCACATTTATTGACGAAAAAAGCTACGAAATCTTGATTTTTGGCGTTCTGATTCTATTAAATAAAAATATTATTATGTTGTTATATATATAAAATTTTATTTCTGTAATAAATTGATGTATATTTTTCATTGTAAATAGCGGTTTAAAATTTGGGAAACTCAACATAATTATATATCAACTTATTACCTCCAATTTACAATAGCACATTTTCGTAAAACTCTATGAGAGACTACACATGCTCAGCTCACTCAACTACAACATGGGGTTCTTCAAAAGGCGAGTTTATCGAGTACTAAAGGGTCGCAACGTATTTGTGACGCCTCTGGTGTTACAAGTATCCAAAGGCGATGGTGAATGCTTACCATCAGGCAGCCCGTCTGCTTGTTTGCCACCTATGGCATAAAAAAGGAGAAAGTTTTCGTAAAATTATTCGTCTTGTCAATTTCGGGTTTATTTTATCATTTTATGTCCGAAAATCCAGCAGTGCAAGTGCAAAAATGACGATCAATTAAGAACGGTTTTAATCGATCGTCATTTTTGACATTTGAGACGGCAAATTCGATAAAATGCCATTTGATCAGTACTTGCTATGATCGATTGTATGGCATTTATCGAATTTGGCGATAAATAAAGAACGGTACTTGCACTTAAGATAATTATATGATTATTTACGGGATATTTACGCGATTATATTTATAGACTAAGAAAGAGAGTAGATCGTTATGTCTACACCTAACTTTTTGAATGTTCGACCAACCACCTGCTTTTTTCAGTCTTCCCGTGAACATGGTGCATGTAACTGCGCCGAAATATCGGGAGCTCATTCCACAACCTTACCACGGTAAATATCCCGTAAAAAATCATATATGTTAATTACCGTGATAGTTTAAAACGGTTTGGTACTTGCACTCTTGATACCTGAAATTCACGATTGCATTTTTTATAGGGCCAAGTTCCATAATTTCTGAGAATAAGCAGTCTAGCAATATATAACAGACAATGTAGACAAGGCTTTATAAATAGGTACCTTTGCAGCCCCATAAATAAGATGTGCGTCATAAACAGTTCCTATTATTTCTTATTGATGCTCTATGAAGTCTATGAGGCAGTTATGAGTAGGTATTACTTAGGTGTGACAAGTCTATTCGATGTTATCTTTGGCCTTCTTGGATCGACCTTTGATCTTTAATCTTATAAATGTGAAATGTTGAGTGTGTGAATGTTTGTTCGCATCTCCGTAATTACTAAACAGATTTTGATTAAATTTCGAATGTATATAGATTAGGTTCAGGAATAATACATTGGCTAATACATTTTTTTACTGATCAATATATGTTTAATTTAATTAAATAAATTTACACGCGGGAGAATCCGCGAGGCTTAACTAGTAAAACATATACTATTTCCATTTGTTTATTTGCTCTAACAGCTGCAATTACATTGTAAAAAAAGCAGTTTTTTATATTTCTACAAAGTAATTTCTTAGCATTACATATTCTGTGAAAATTTCAACTGGCTCTCTTTTACGGTTCGAAAGATAAAGTCGTTAAAAGGTAGGACGGACAGACAGACAGACAGACAGATGGATAGACAGACAGACAGTATAGGCTTAGTAGTAGAGTTAGTAGTAGTAAAAATGCGTAAGTGATCCGTACTTACAGTTTTTGAGTTAAATTCTAAACCGCTTAACGCTTAAATTTTAGTAAATTATAGATTTTTTTTAATATAAAATGGAAACATTTGAACACGAGCGATAATTGTACTAAGGCATATCAACTTTGTATGTCTGATCTGAGGAAAACATATTGAGGTAACCGGTATCTCCAAGAACCTGAAAAGTCCAAAGACATAATAAACTTCACCAACATGCACTGGACCAGCATTGTGGATTAGGGCCCATCCTCTTAGAGAAGTCCAAGTTAACTAGGTTGGACCTTCGTGATGATAGGTACTATCACTGTAAGCTAAACAATCACTTATACGAAATTGGAGCCCTCTGTGCCGAGGCTGTCTACAGGAGAACGAGACCATGGAGCAAGTACTGCTGCATTGCAAGGCCACAGAAGATTGAAGGAACACAACTACAACAAGTATCTAATCTCGAAATAGGGGTAGAGCAGTTTAGTCAGCGAGCCGTGCTTCGTTATTTTTAGGGCACTGGGCTGGTTTAGGCTAGGCTAGGCTGGCAGGGGCAAATGCACAATACACCCCAAGCGGGATGTCAGTGTCTTATCACCCCCACTCTGAATTAGAATTAGAAGTCCTGTATCCCAACAGTAGGAACATGATAGATAGGCTACTGAAAAAAAAAATATATATGATGAAGTGACTAAATGTTCATACAATTCAGATTGCCCACTGCGGGACGACATATATCGGCACAAGCTAGGTCATTAATTTCACATTAGGTTGTATCAGCTCTCAGTTTAATCCAGGTCACAGAATCCGGTCGATAGAATGCCAATTAATATGGTGTCGCCGCTGATTTACTTTCGAGTGTTAATTAGTTTTGATCCGACAATTTAGGATTTATTAAGAGGTATCTCCTAATATTTTGTATAATACCTACATCGCTTATAATACGGTTTAACTGTAGGTCCCTGTTATTTTTCCTATTCACTGACCAGTCCCAGAGGCCCTGCTGCATAAGGACTTGCCACAGACCTAGATATAGGTATGTGGTGATTGCTATCAGATCATGCAAATAAGAGAGATATTATTATTATTATTTTATTTCGGAAAATATTGAAACAATGTTGCAATGTTAGAAAAGAAAAAGAATAATATCAAAATAAAGTACAAACATAAAAACAAAACACAACTACAATTAAAATTAAATTACATTACACAATCAATTTAATATATTATTAAAGCTTCACGCCTATTGAAACACGCATCCACTTGTTTTGGATGGGGCAATCCACCCTGGCAACAATCATTTGCAGGATGCCGTTGCGGCTGCCTCGCGCTCGCTGTCGTAGGGATGCGACTTTCTTGCGAATCATCGCATGGAAGTCATCCGTGCGTGCCCCAGCGAACCAGCGAACATCTCAGATGCACTGCAGAAGCGAGGCAATCGCATCAGCATCCTTAAAACATGAAGATATGGTATGGTGGCATGGCTGGTGCGAACACATTTTGCCTAAATCGGGTTTGAAGGCTTTAATTCACCCCATTGCAGCAGACGGCCTTGCCGCTCTTTTTGTGCATGTGGACTATTACTTAACAGTTTATTGGTATATCTGCAAGTATCTTAGTGTGCGTGCAAGAATTAGTAAGTGTGCCGTAGTTACAGTTTTTGTGTTTTAGTGATGGTAAAAATGTGGAGAATCGCGGGAACATTTGAACACGAACAATATATAGGTAACCGTATACTAAGGCATATATAATTATATATCCCTTAAATGTCTGATCTGAGCTAAGAGCTTGCCTTTAATTCTTAACTGTCACGAGCCAGGAAAAAGGAAATGGCCATCACTCGGTAAGTGCGATTGTCTACTGCCATCGTCACCGAAACATGAGATTTTTGCACATTCGGACTATATTTGGACCGACCGAGACGTCAGGATGGCGTGACGGCGAACGTTTGTCCACCGTGGTTCCCCCCCCCATTGGGTCCCCCGTGATACGACGTTAGACAAAACTACAGTATACATATTAGTACAAACAAAACAAAAATATAGCAAACACCCGCGTCATTTTGACCATCAGCATTGATCAGCAGCGTCGCAATGGGGCTTTATCACATCACAAGTATGTTTGTATGTGTATGTGTGTTTGTTACTCCATCACGCTGAAATAGCTGGACGGATTTGGATGACATTTTGAATATACATAGCTTATGTCTTGGATTAACCATAGGCTACTTTACATCATCATTATCATCACCATTTTCACGGTGAAACCGCCGGGCGCAGCTAGACGTATAGGCCTCCTCCATGCTGCTCCATGATTGTCACTCTTGCTCAGGTGCGTAGAGGTAATTCCGGCGGTTTCGATATTCCGGCCTTCGACCTGGTTTCTTTCTTGAAAAGTTTTGCGTGAGTTAAAGCAAGAATGATAAATAATCTAATATAAAGTGCGTCGTCTGTGGTGACTCTAAAGTTGACCGCTCACAGTCTCAAACCAAGGATCCATCCATAGTCCATCTTCCTTGCTCAAGCTGACTTACTTACTTTACATTAGCTGCGCGCTAAAGTGTTACCAGAAGAGATTTTTAACGCACTGCTGAGTATATCCTCCTCTTAGCGCGCCATCTTTTCCGGTCCCTGGGTTAGATAAGACCCACTTTCTGTTAGCGTTAACGCCTGCGGAAAGATGAAATTTTATGAAAATGACATTAGGTTGAGATAAATAAAATCTCTCAAGCTAATGTCATTGTCAATGTCATTTTCATACAATTTCTTCTGTCCGCAGGCGTTAACGCTAACAGAAAGTGGCTCTTGTCTAGAACAGAAATTTAATCATTCCTAATTTTTTTTTTATATATCTATACTAATATTATAAAGAGGAAAGATTTGATTGTTTGTTTGTTTGCATTGAATAGGCTCCGAAACTACTGAACCAATTTGAAAAATTCTTTCACTGTTGGGACGCTACACTATCCCCGGGTGACAGGCTATAATCTATACCCGTGCGAAGCTGGGGCGGACCGCTAGTTTTAGATAAAAATAAAGATTATTTATTTGCACAAAACACGAGTAAATCATATACACATTAGACCTACATGCACTATTTTTTATCCTCTACAAAAACATAGCTAACTTGAAGAGGACAAACATCCAAAGGTAAGAAGTTATTATATTGATTTTTGATTTAGCTAATGGTTCCCGCCCACTACTGCCGGGTCATTCCTGATCACACTGAACCCAATAACAGTGATACTTACTTACTTAATTGATAGAAGGCTTGGCTGATCAAATAAACGGGACCTTCATGGAGATATCATATCAGATTGATATCTGATAGCTGGATTTATATTCTGAGCCGCTCCATTTTAATTTCAGAGCCCACACATATAGCGCGCGCGTCCATTTTTTTAATGTTGTTGATAAAAGCAAAGATTATATACTAGAGATAAAAGTCACTGAGCGGTAAAATTAATTAAATTAAAATCAATTAAAAGTAATTAAAATTTATTAGAATTTATTAAAAATTTATTAAAAGTTATTTTTATTTTATATTGTATATTCTAAACGGATTTTTTTTTCTTCTAAAATGTAATTGTGCGAAAGAATTTTTTGAAGAGATTTATTTTTTATATAATTCCTCTAGTATATTTATCTAGTATATTTCTTTCTTAGTATATTATTATCTTTCTAGTATATTTATCTATGATAAAACTAGCGGTCCGCCCCGGCATCGCACGGGTATTATTGGAGTTTTAGTAAGGATCCCTATTTAAAAAAAAAATATAATATAGCCTATGTCACCCGGGGATAGTGTAGCTTCCCAACAGTGAAAGAATTTTTCAAATCCGTTTAGTAGTTTCGGAGCCTATTCAATGCAATCAAACAAACAAATCTTTCCTCTTTATAATATTAGTAGGTATAGATTAAAAAATCTGCAAAAAAACTATCACCGTACCCGTACGGTCCAGATGACCGTTGGAATAAATAACCAAACCGACATTATTCGTTTGTCGAAGCACCGAGGCTTTCCTAAGGCTTCGTCCAATCTTTGAGAAGAAATCTGTCTTTGCCACCTGGTATCCAGTAACAGGATAATTTTAGGATAAATCTTCTCGCTTGAGATGAGGCAGCAGAATCATAGATCCCGAATATCACGAGGACATGTGTATGTTCAGCAGTGGACGTCTTTCATACTATTTATGTTTCTAACCCAACATTCATAATATTTATGTTCACATTCACGGGTCTGGTGAATTACGTAGCGCTCCTCGACGAAGATCGCTGTCGTTGCAGCAGTCCAACTAACCATCAATACGGCATCGCTGACGCAGCGTGACCCGAATAGATGGCCCGTAAAGCCATGTCGTGTGCAGCAGAAGACCTCCTGATATCCTACTTCAGACACTACAGATACATGCCTATAAATTTAAGTTTTATTTTTAGGGTTCCGTACCCAAAGGGTAAAAACGGGACCCTATTACTAAGCCTACGTGTCTGTCTGTCTGTTCTACCTATTAACGGCTGTATCTTTCGAACCGTAATAGATAGCCAGTTGAAATTTTCACAGAATATGTAATGTTACGACTTACGGCGGATTGATTAACAAATAATAAAAAGTCAAAAAGTAATAACGAAACCATACATTTTTTTAATTTTTTTTTCCTTTTTTTTGTAATAGTCTAATGTAAAAACGGTAATACTTACAAGCGTCAAACTTAACATGATTATAGTACACACTCTTAAGTGGTCTAAATAATAATAAATAATAAAAAATGGCCAAGTGCGAGTCGGTGACAAGTTTCTGTTCATTACCAAGTTATAACTGGTAATTTCGTTATTGAATTTTGTGGGGGTACGGCACCCTCAGTACGCGAGCCCGACTCGCACTTGGCCGGTTTATTTTTTACTAAAACTTTTCTATTCCGGCTTTTTTCGACCCTCCGGTTGCCACTAACGTAATTAGCGCGGACTTTTGAGAGGCATTGGTGGCTGTAGCCAACACTAAGAGCTCCAGTATAAAATACAACAATATTCTTCAAACTTTCTTTACCAACAGTAAACTGGAAACCTATCACAAAACATCTCAAACAGACTTTTTCATTAGAAAGTATTTATTTTCGGAAAGCCAAAGCTAAGCCTTCTTTGTGTCCAATTATTTCCTTTCTCAAACATTCCCCAGTCGGTTGACTTGGCAAAGGCTGTTTGACTACTATTTTATTCACAAAGAAAACCAATCCTACATTTCACTAAGTTATATCCTTCATTTTCGGTAAAGTTTTTCAAATTACTGGCGGTTTGTGCCTTCGAAAGAGTTTTTTTATTTTACATTCGTATTCTCTCTGACCTTTGTACGAAATGCCTGTAACTTTGTTAAATTCATGTAAATTTTGATTTAAAAAAACTATAGGGTGGTTCATACATACATATTATAATCTAAACTATGCGAGTGTATCATCTACTTTAAATTAAAATGCCGCTACATTTTTCGTGGTTGGAGCCAAAACACAAAAGATAAAATATGTTTTTCTTCTTCCTCTTAACATAAATTATTGGCTTCGCACGTCTTCAGAATCAGAAAACATTTATTGATCAACTGATGACATTATTATGCTAGACGAATCTTGATGATTCTTGTGAATTTGTCATTTCTTGTGAATAATTATTTTCAAGTTTTATTAGATATATCGTCAAACAGGGTCAAGCAAAGGAACTAATAAAGTGGTGGAGACTTCTATGATGAAGTTTCGGAAACAACACGAAACAACATGTTTCACCTCGTTGTCTTATCCACACTCGAGCACATTCACGAATATTTATTACCAGCGACTCGCCCCGGCTTGCATCGGTGTACTTCACGTGCGAAGCCGGGGTGGGTCGCTAGTTATATATATAATTACTAGCGGTCCGCCCCAGCTTCGCACGGATATATTATAGCCTATGTCACCCGGGGATAGTGTAGCTAAACAGTGAAAGAATTTTTCAAATCGGTCCAGTAGTTTTTGAGCCAATTCGTTACAAACATACTTACATACAAATCTTTCCTCTTTATTATATTAGTATAGATATAAACCTTCCGTGAAAAATTATCTAACTAATGGTGAAAACCGCATCAAAATCCGTTGCGTGGTTTAGGAGGAGTTAGCGGTTGTACAGCCTGACAGACGCGGAAAGCGACTTTAATTTATTAATGTAAAGAAGAGATAGAGACGTAGAGATGTAATAATCCATCATTACCGCTAAATAAAATAAACTCGGGTCTAACATCCAATGATTTCGTGCTCTGGGGCCTTACGGGCATTTGCGGCGCCAAACTAACGTTAGATCCGCTCAGTTGGAAAATCACGCAACCGCAAACCGTATTTGGGCGCGTTAAGGTTCACGTTCGCGTGATTTTCCAACTGAGCGGATCTAACGTTAGTTTGGTGCCGCAAATGCCCGTAAGGCCCCTGATACTGTCAGTACGATCCAATTGGTAATTGCAATGATAAAAGACCGATACCTCACACTTCCCGTCCAAAAACCCGCCTAATCTTTATTCAATTGATTGTTGATCGCAGAATAACTCCAAAACAATACATTTCTATTTCAAAAAAATCATCACGTGTCCGTGCTCTTTTCGGCACAAAGGCGAAAGTCACCCGGAATATTAAGCAGGGTATAGAGGTCGCGGCTAAAAATAAATCTAAGGATATCCAATGATATAGGTACTGCAATAACTGCTAATATGCTTTCGCAAAGGAATTTCGCCAAGGTGAGAAACGGACTGAATGATTGATGGTTCTTACCATTGTTATTTGTAAGTGTACGTACTTCATCAAAGTACCTAAAAAGTTGAACTTACACTGTTTCATGTGTAAACTATGTGTCATCATTATCATCAGTCAAAAAATGTCCACTGCTGAACATAGACCCTTTTACCTTCACACTGAACGACAGCTTGCCTTTTGCATCCATTGGATGCCCGCGACTCTCACAATGTCGTCAGTCCATCTAGTGGGAGCCCTAACTACGCTGCGTCTTCCGATTCGTGGTCTCCACTCATGAACCTTTCTTCCCCATCGGTTATCGGTTCTTCGAGCTATGTGGCCTGCCCATTGTCACTTCAACTTGCAAATTTTAATAGCTATGTCGGTAACTCTGGTTCTTTGGCGAATAT